>JAVHKY010000037.1:0-2400000 GCA_035079385.1 Aspidiotus rigidus
AGAACGCAGCACATGGGTTGTAGCCAATCAGACTTTGGTGTTATAATACTACAAAAACTAATGTTCAAAGCCTTGTTCTTCAGTATGATAGGGTGATACCTGATGGTTTTTATTGTAAGCTAATTGATACAGGGTATCTACTAAAAAGAAATTCTAAAAATACTTGACATTTACTTGACCTATTTTGAAAGTAAGCGAGTTAACGAGCGAAAAAAAAAAACCTCACGGATTCTTTAGCAAATTTAAACGAGGGGTGGCAGGGAACCTGTTTTATGGGGCACGTGGGATCTGAAAAATGCAGATAGTGACGTCACAATCCCGGACCTTGTAGCTATTACAAGATAAGAGGAGAACTTGAAAAAGAATGATCCATAAAGTCATCAGATTTTGACGTCACAAGGCTGACCTATGAAGTCATCAAATCGTGACGTCACAGCCCTGGAGTTCGTAGCTATACATAATAGGCGGGGGAACTTGAAAAAAACTGATGACGTCATCAGATAGTGACGTCACAAGGTTGCCGTATGAAGTCATCAAATTGTGACGTCACAGTCCCGGACTTTGAAACTGTACATAATTGGAAGGGAAGATGAAAAAAAATGTATCTATGACGGCATCAGATTGTGACGTCACAAGACTGACTGACCTATGACGTTATCAAACAGTGACGTCACAGGCCCCGCTCACTTGTTATAAGTATATGATAGGATAGCGACTTAGAGGTGCGCTTAGAAGCTTAGAACATTTTCGAGTTCCGAACTTTGCCGGCCGGCTGGCCGGACAGCGGACCTTTCTCCAAAAAAACTACCCATAAAACAGGTTCCCCCGCTAAAAAAAAAACCAAAATTGGCTAAAAATACTGTTTCAACAAGCAACCTGTTTAATCGGGGAGGGGGTCACAAAAAACGGCCTCCATCCGCTCGGAACTTGTCAATTTTTCAAGTCCCCTCGACGTCCCCTCCTACCATATATAGTTTTGGGGCGGGGGCCTTCAACGGCACAGCATGATGACATCATAGGTCAGCCTTGTGACATCACAATCCGATGACACGAGAGATCAGTTTTTTTCAAGTACACTTCCTATTATATATAGTTCCAAAGTCCGGACTTGTGACGTCTTCCCAAGTCCTTCTCCTATCATATATAGCTTGGGGTCGGGGACTGTGACATTACAATCTACATTTTTCAGATCCCACGTACCCCAAAAATCAGGTTCCCTGCCACCCCTCGTTAAACTCCAGAACCGTGAGTTTTTTTTTTTGCTTTCCTCAGAAGTTTTTGTCATTTTCACCATTTTTACTTGACCGTTGATGAGGATACTTGACTTTTACTTGTTTACTTGACCTCTTATCAAATGCTTGACTTTTACTTGATTTACTTGACATCGAGACATCCTGTGATAAAATTCTGATCCTTCTAATATACAAAGCTCTATTTACACCTCATCATACTCAAAATACGTTTCATTGAAAAATCCTATAACATTTTCTTCTGATCAAACTTGTGATTTCATTCTTATTGTTCATCCATAGAATAGATATAAATGGAGTCATGATTTCAGAAGCAGATAAATTGAAAAACTACAAAACATAATAGAAAATATTGACTTCAGAAAGTTTGTCCAACTCTTTGTTTGTCCTCTTATATCTCAAGAACCATCCCACCGATTGCTATCAAATTTTCAGAGTTTATTTGCCTTATTCGAGAATAACTTTCAAGCCACAAATGAAAGTTTTAGCTCCCGTAGAAAAAAAGAGCTTCCTAAAAATTGTGTCTTTGTTCGCATTAGCGTCACTAAACACAAAAAAAGACAAAAAGTAACGCAGACCAAGATAGGAGAATCATCCAAAGTGTGACGCAATGTTACTTGTATGCATATTATTCTGTTTGGCGCATGCACAGCAACGCAAGATTCAGAGAACAGTCGCTCTGTTGTTCTTTTGAGTGTTCTCTTCTTGTCGTTTTTGCCCTATTGCGGGTATTTGGGTATTTTTGGCCCATGTACATTGACCATATACGTACCAGACAAATACTAGCATTGTTGAGAAGGTAGACGGTTCGTTCGATACTATCACGAGGGTGCGCTGCGTGTTAACCAGCAGGGTAAAAGAGAGAGAACTAAAGTTTTTGTCCATCAGTGGAGGAGCTGCAGCAGGCTACTTTGACTACATTGTGGTCGCCGTTACTCGGAACGAGGTGCAAATATCACACAGAAAATAATGCTTGATAACTAGCGAGTAATGGGCAGTATAGTAATTATTTTGATAGCGTCTAATTGCCTACACGTGGCTCCTTCATATATCATATCGTTTTCCTTCAACGCGCTGAAGCATGGGCTGAAGGCTGCCCTCCTTATTCAAACAACAATATTGAAACGCGAGCTCCTCGAAGCCTATGCAAAGCATAAACCTGTATCAGTGCCAATTCAAACAACCTCTTTTTTATTCATTTCCACACATTATCCATCAGCATTCGGGTTACATATATTAAAAATTCAAATAAAATTAACAATGCCTATCAGTCTCAAAATTTATTGAAGGAGGAATTTTTGCATTGAGTTGGTGTTACTCTCTTCATGTTTCCTTCAGGTTTAAATTGAGCGCTCTTTGAGAGGCAAGTTCAACAAATTTTTCTCATCCGTCAATATTGGTCAAAATGAAACAAAGTTACTGGCCAGACTTTTCCAGTCGAATGTTGTTGGAATTTTGGTGGTAACTAGTTTTTGTAGGAAATATTTCAAAAATACGCGGGAGAGTGGAGTTGGGCATTGACTGCACAAATTACTTTTTTTTTTTTCGATTACTTTCTAGTTCATATTTTTAGTTAATATTGGGCGAATGCTCGATACAGATGAATAATGTACCTCATTAAGAGAAGAACCATCTTCGTTTAGCCTCCACATTCAATCATTACTTATGTATGAAAATATCGTAGGTGTGATCATCAGTACACAATTTAAAATTACTACGATGAAAACAATGTTCGATGATCGATCGTAAAATTATGAACAGGAAGGTAAGAAATACAGCCGCACACAAAAATTAGAATGGCTCATTTTCGATTCCGATATTATTACAGGAAAATCAACCGTGACAGAATCCACCTTACATCAGCTTCCAGAATCAACGTCCTCTTTTTGCCTCTTCACGCGCGCTGTCCAATTTTGTACACAATAAACGATTATAGGGAGCTCACAAATTCATTGATCACTTTGACCTCAATAAAACACTCGATTCTCAGAATGTTTCATTTGTCAGTACAAAAGCCAATTTGCTCGTGATTTATTATAACGCGCGATAGTTTAGAATTCGAACGCAGTCTTCTGAAAAAAAAAAAAAAAAAAACTTCTATCACCATCAGAAACACGACGAAGCGTTAGATAATTCGTTCAATTGTAAGCCTATAAAAACTTCGTCAGAAGAATTGATCGCGATTCCCGTTTGTTCGTAACTTTCTATTTTTTCTTCGCTCGACAAAGTTTTCAGAACCCTCAAAAATTTTATTCTTGTAATTGGATAAGAAGGCGTAAGTATTAAGATGTAGAAAATGAAATGATCTGAACACATTGAGGAGAGAAAAATGATTCTCCAGACGAAAATTTTTGAACAGGAGATGAAAAATGAGTGCGAATTGTAAAACTGATCACGGAGAGGAGGTACTCGATTTTTACTGGGGGATAAATTGCACAACATTGAATAGGTTGCCTTGAGTCATAAGTGATTGACACAGATGGTCGATAGGTCATTTTTTCCACTCGTCTCATCCCAATCAAATGATACAAGCACCGACAACTTGATATATATAAGAATCAAATAACAGGCCTGCTAACGTTGAGCATCGAAAAAAATAGTGAAATAGTATCTCAGAAAAAAAAGTGACCACTTGGTGATTTGGAGGGGATAAAAAAGTGACCAAAATAGTGACTTCAAAAAATGACTAAAAGTGATTTAAGTTAAAACTATCATACACATACCTATCGTGAACATCAGCAATATTAGTAATTGAATACAGCACTTGAAAAAGAGGATATCCGAACGCAATGACGGTCGTTGGTAATTTTTAGGAGAAACTGTAAGAAAGCTGGGATGGTCAAATTTCTGGACTACAGTTTTGTAGTAACTGACCTATGATGAATCAAGACGGAGCCAACGGTTGAATAAAACGAAGGAAGCAAAACGAAATCTTGTACAGCAGAGCACTCGGTAACTCATTCAACTACACACCAATCATCAGTTTGATCGGGTAGGGTGACAAGCACCTACACATCTACATTGGTATTCTACTCATCTAATCTAACGACTTACTGAAAGAAAGAGCCCAAACAGCCTCCGATATTGGAGATCACTATCACGGAGATGGGCCGCGTTAAAAAAAAAAATTAGAAGCCATTGCAGACGTTGCAATGGCAGCGGGGAACCCGCAATTCCTTAACTCGACCTCTCAGATGGTGTGGAACTGAGTTGATAATCTTGTTTGATGACTGATATTTTATCCTCGATAAAATTACGGTTCATAGTATATTTATGCAAATTCAGATGAAATAAAAATACAATTATTCAAATCGAAATTATCATTCTACATTCCTCCTATCATATAGCTCGAGAGTCGAAATTCTTCTAAGTCCCCCTTCTATCATATATAGCTCGGAAGTCACAATTCTTCCAAGTCCCCCTCCTATCATATATAGTTCGAGACTTGAAATTCTTCTAAGTCCCCCTCCTTTCATATATAGCTCGAGACTCGAAATTCTTCTAAGTCCCCCTCCTTTCATATATAGCTCGAGACTTGAAATTCTCCTAAGTCCCGTAACCTAACCTGACCTTAGGTTACTAACTTCGCGGACGCGGACGTTTTCTGAGGATGTAATCTCCTAACAAAATGGATAGCGGGTTCCCCGCTAAAAAAGGAAGAAAAAAAAAGGGGTAAGAAATCATTATTTATGAAAGTAGAAGGAACCATCTCCAAAAGCGTGGAGCGTGAAGCCCGCGTGACGCGTGAGGCGTAAAGCGCGGAGCCCGCGTGAGGCGTGCAGCGTGAGGCGTAAAGCCCGCGTGAAGCGTAAAGCCCGCGTGAGGCGTGAAGCGTGGAGTCCGCGTGAGGCGTGAAGCCCGCGTGAAGCGTAAATGTGGGTCTTTGTAACTCCTAAGGTGATTTGCACGCATGCACGCGGGGCACACAAATTTTGGAATTGAGGTAGGGCTGTTTACTGGTGGACCAACAAGATTGCCGAATTGAGAAAAGAGTGCAACCGTCAGCGCCGGATATACCAGCGTAGTAGTGGCCGCGAAGGGGCGCGGTCGGTTGCACCCGAATACCAGCTGGCTCGTAAAAGGCTGAAGAAGGGCATCAAGGACAGCAAGAGTGCTGCATGGCGAGAGCTATGTGAGATGGCAGATGACGACCCATTTGGAAAGCCTTATAAGTTAGTGCTGAAGAAGCTCAAAGGCCTCTCAGCAATGAGCCGAATGGAGCCGGATGTTGTGGGTCAAATCATTGATGGCTTGTTCCCACAGCAGCCACCACCAATGGTAACGCTACCAATAGTAGAAGAGGATGGTATATCCCTCCTAGGCACCGAGGAGGTTGATGCAGCAGTCAATAGACTGCGGGGTAAGTATTGGAAGGCTCCAGGCCCGGATGAGATTCCAAATCCAGTCTGGAGCGCCATACATTCAGTTGACCCAGCACTGCTTGTTGATACATTCAATGCGGCAATTGTTGGGGGACTGTTCCCTGTGCGATGGAAGAAAGCCAGGCTAGCGTTGATCGATAAGAAGGATAAACCACCTGGTCTACCATCCTCTTATCGTCCACTTTGTCTGCTAGACAATGTTGGGAAACTCTAGAAAGAGTGATTGCCAATCGTTTGCAGAGCTATCTGAAGGAAAGAGATATAATCTCTGATAGCTAGTACGGTTTTCAAACTGGACGCTGCACATCAGATGCTGGGATCCGGCTGAAGAGGATAGCCAAGTCAGCGATTGATATGCGCCAGTTTTGCGCAGCCGTCAGCCTCGACATCAGAAATGCGTTCAATTCAATTCCATGGAAGATGATATTGGAAGCTCTTGTGAACGCAGGAGTGCCCGCATACCTGCTCAGGATGATCAGCAGCTATCTTAGCTGCCGTGAAATCCAAGCAGAGACGTCTGCTGGTACAGTAAAGCGCCCTCTTAATTGTGGGGTGCCGCAGGGGTCGATCCTTGGGCCGCTTTTGTGGTGCGTTGCATTTAAGGAATCTTCAAAGTGGATCTGCTACCGGGGGTGAAGCTTAACTGCTATGCGGATGACACCCTGGTGGTATGCACCGTCGAAACAACTGTAGCGGTGGAGAGAGGGTAAACCGGGCCCTAGAGGATGTGACGCGTTGGATCGAGTCGGCTGGACTTGAACTTGCAGCAAGTAAGACGGAGGCCACTTTATTCACGATCCGTCGGAAGTTCAAGCCACCCAACTTTCGCCTGCAAGGTGTGGAATTTGAAACCAAGAAGCAAATGAAATACCTGGGCATCTGGTTTGACTCAACGCTGAGCTTCAGGCACCATTTTCTGATGGCAGCGGAAAAGGCGGGCCGGATAGTTGGATACCTAAGCCGCCTGATGAGGAACCTGGGAGGACCGAGAGAAGCAAGGAGAAGGATCATTATGAGTATCGCCTTGTCGATCCTGCTATATGGTGCGCCAGTATGACCGACTCCATGAAGATACCATACCGAAGGAGAGAGATGGTAAAGATCCAACAAAGAGCTGCGCTAAGGTGTGTTAGTGCCTACCGCACTGTCTCGACGAAAGCTCTTTGTGTATTAGCACGTTGACCACCAATCGAGCTCCTTGCTGAGGAGAGAGCGGTGGTGTTCGAAGCAAAGAAGAGAACGACGACCAACCGAGAAGCTTTACGGGTCAAGCAGGAGGCCAGGCGCTCCTTGCTTGTAAAGTGGAAAGCAAGAATTGCCCAGAATGAGCTGGGTACATGGACAACCCGTGTGCTAATACGCGACCTTGATGAGTGGATGAACCGACACCATGGTCAGCTGAACTTTCACCTGACGCAGGTGTTAAGCGGCCATGGCTGCTTCAACAAGTACCTTCACGAGAAGTTAGAGGAAGTTGAGCAGGCAACGTGTTCGCACTGTAACCAAGGGCGGGATGATGGACCACAACACACCTTATTTGAGTGTGAGGCGTGGAGGCGTGAGCGGTACGTGCTTAGTCGGTCTCTTCAAGAGATCGGGGTAGATGAAGCGCTCGACCCGAGTAGCCTGGTACCCACCATGCTACGTTCCGAAGAAGCATGGAACCAGGTGTCTGCATTTGCGGCCACCATCATGAAGAGGAAGATGGACCAGGAATGGAATAGGCAAATGCAGAACCACGCTATGGCCTACTCAACACCTGTGTACCATCAACATCCAGATCTGCAGGAAGAAGAGGAAGAAGGATACCATCCAGATTGTTAGGGCCTTTATAGTTGTTGAAAGAATCTCGCGTTTATATGGTTGCTCCACGTCCGCTATTCCGGTGAACTTACTACGGTACGTTCACTGTTCATACGAATATGTCTAACGAGCACCATACAGTGAGATTCACGCAACAGCGACTTATTACGCCTGATGTGATGTGGTAGTGTCGTTTTTGTGATGTGAGTGTGTTCTCTAGTGCTGTTCTTTTTGTGCGTGCCAGGGGGGCATCGCGGCTTGGCAGTTGCCAAAGCAACTTGGCAGTTGCCGAGTAGAAGAGGGGGTTCGCGTAGGAGATTCCTCCTTCACTGAAGTTATACCCGAAAGGGTCGATTCCGGTGTTGGAGGAAACAATATTAAATGCATATGCAACCCGCACCCACTCCATTATGGATGACGGGCGGCGCTGCACATGCGACACACAAGTCGTCATAGCGAATGCCAAGTCCCAAAGGTCATCTGGACGCACACACATGCTAATTTTGGAATCAGGGTAGGTCAGAACAAATTTGAAGTCCCAAGGTCATCTGCACGCCACGCACACAAATTTAGAAATTTGGATACAGTCAGAGCAAAGACATAAAACATGTCAAAAATGAGTAATGACTAATCATATTTTCAAGAATAACGTCTCGTTATTTTCAAGCCAATAAAAGCTTCTGTTCAGGAAACCCGTCTGAAAGACCGCCCCCTCCTATCATATATAGCTCGAGACTTGAAATTCTTCTAAGTCCCCCTCCTATCATATACAAGCCATAGGCCCGCCAAATATAAAATTTCAAATTATTTTCAAAATTCTTGATATTTATTTATCATTAGTATTCTTTTAGTTCAATTTCTAATCTAATTCTTTTAATTTCCAATTTTTCAATTTCATTTTTTTTTATCGTTGATATTTTGTTTTAAACTTTCAATCTCGTTCTTAATATCTTCTCTGATAGTTGGATGCCGTCTTTTTAGAAGATCCTTTGCGCATTCTTCGTTCTGGGTGTATGCTGAAAAATTTGTCATTTTTTGTGGATTGTTGGAGGAGGTAGATAACTTCCTATATAATAATACACCAAAAATTTTGAAGGTTGTAAATATGTTCGGAACTTCATTACACCCTAAAGAAGTCATTAAAAGCGCATCGTTGTATTTATGCAAATTATTAAGAAAATGAGAAGATCTATTATCCCTTCCGTCTAATAGTTTTTGAAGAAAATCCGGCATTGAGGGTAAATCAGGTAACTTAATCTTATCACTCCCGCAACACAAATTTCAATTTTCAGTTTCAATTAATTTTCCATTACAGGTTACTAACGTCGCGGACGCGGACGTTTTCTGAGGATGTAATCTCCTAACAAAATGGATAGCGGGTTCCCCGCTAAAAAAAGACGACAATATTGTTTCGAACTCATCAAGTGCTTCAAAACCACATACAGACCACTTATGATGAACCTCGAACAGAAGGAAGCACAGAAGGAATGGCGTTTATTCTGATAATTTTCGACACAGTAGTGTGAAACAGATGGGACCTATATGAAAGATTGGATGATGCGACGCTGGTGACACTACCGCGCTGTAAAGTCCGGATTTTGTACGTCTATGATATTTTTTTTCTTGTAATTTTTGTAAATCTGTAAATTTCGTCTTTCGTTTTAAAAACCATCACGACCAGTCTTTTTCTTCACAAACGAAATGGGATTCGTATTGGGTAAGTTCAGTCGTGAATGACACCTTATTGTCTCATGTCATAAATTTGCTTTTTTATCGACTCTCTTTCAGCTTACAAAAGTCGATAAAAGTAATCTACTACGAGCTCAAAATCAATCATCTGAACCCAAGACTCGACGCGGTACTCAAAAAAATTCCTGGGAATTTTCGCTTCTGAGAAAAACAACATTGAAGCATGGGTGTATTTGAATTCTCTGATCCGATGAATAAGGGGTACGTGGGCCTCGTTGTATTCTTCCTCTGACACCACAGAGGAAGGAGTTCGAAGAGGACGTAGAAGCACGTTAAACCCACCGGGAAAAAAACGAATCATTAATGGCGGGCCATCGCGAGCTCAGACATACCTTCTGGCGCTGGCTTGAGAAGCGTAATGATGAATCTGTTCTTACGTTTCCTTATGGGCTTGAGCGTACTTCATCTACCTTTCTTGGGTAAGAGGCGATTTGGCGAGCAGCAAAACTTGAATTTGTTGGGAAGGAAATATAGTTTTCAACAATTATGATTTTTTTGACTTTGAAAAAACTACTGCTAGGAAAAGGAAGATTCGCTTGAGTTCACGAGGAAACGCGGTTATGGATTCGAAAATATTTTTTTAAGCGCACTTGTTATTTACTGTATCACCATCTTCTCCCCCGACCCTTTTGTTCTTCATTTCGCAGAAATAGTGACCAATAGTGACTATTTTGGGTCAATAGTGACGAATAGAGACCAAGAAAGAAAAGAGTGATCGAGTCACTAAAATAGTGTCCCGTTGGCAGACGTGAAATAACTGATAAGCTTCCTAGTTTTTGTCAAGGTCATCGAACATGAGAAAATTTACTTGAAATTCTGTCTGTGAATACTGCATCATCTCACCGCTCGGATTTATAAACTCGATGGGTAAAAATCTACCTTTTTATTTTTTTTCGTTACGCGCGTATGTTTTCATGGTAATTTCAAAACGAAGAATCGCTTATTCCTCCATCTTAATCTTTGTTAGTTTTTCTCAAAACTACAAATACAACCTTTTTTGAGACACTTCTTGGTAACGATTAATTTTACTATTAATTTGATGATGTTCGCGCAGTCCAATTTCAATTAAATGCAACACATTCACAGAAATAAAACTACATACAAAACACGTTTGGTATCTTTGCGATTCCGTCGCAATTATTTCTAACTCGTTATCAAACTACCCCATTTGGCTAACGTAAAACAGGATTTATTTTCCTCTCTAGAAACTGACGACACATTCTTTATAAGCGAGATATGATCTTTCAACGGTGATAGCGAACATATACCTATTTTAAAATAAATAATTCACAGCAATCGGAAAAACTCGGGTATTCTCACGAAAAAAATTAGTATCGATCGCGATTTTACTACAAAATCATTCTAAGCGCGAGGTCAGACAAACAAAAAACAGTATCAGCCAGGCATTTACTGGATGACTGATTTTCGATACCTCTATATTTTTTTTTTTTTCTCAATAGTTCATCGGTCCGATTGCTATCTGATACCAAAATACAGAGTCAACATTCTACGCAATTATAGATATGTTTCGAATACACAAAATTTGAAAAGATGAGCAAGCTTTTAGAGAGTATTTAAAAATTAATTCTCTCAGAAGAAAATAAAATATTAATAATTGTAATAAAATCGTAGGTTTCGAGAAATGTACACCGATACTGCGTACTGGCATAAGATGCTACTCAACGTCCTACGTTCTTATCCGTATATGGTAAAATGAATCCGGATTAAGACCATGAGTTTTGCGACCATCCAAAACACACTAGTACCGTTTAACATCGAACAGCAACGACGTCTCTGCGCTGTTCTTCTTCTAGAGGTGAATAACTGTACCTAGGAGTAGTATTTTTTTGTACGCTGTTTCCACAGATAAACCGCAGAAAGTCGGCAGTTTTCTATAATATACAACACAACCATAAAGTTTTAGAGCGAAGAAATAAGAAAACGGTCTCAATCCCCTGGATGTATGGAAAAACATTTAATAGCAGAATCATCATTGAGCAATCAACTTCTCAATTACCGTACGATCTATTTAGCTCACAGTTTCGGAGGATCACAAAAATTTCGGAACTAGCCATCGATGTCAACTCTTGCAATCCCTAATCCCTACCCATATGCAAACTGTTTCGCAAAAATAGTTCTCTTCTTTAACGCTATTAACTAAATACACAAGTAGCTACATCAATCGCCACAGCAGCAATAAAATGATTTGAAACTTCATCTTATGTTGAGAATAGCCGGATGAAATTTTAAAAAATCAATATCAAAATCTTCGATGGAAAAGAGGACAATTATTTGTAACGTATATAGACGACAACGACAGTTTCACAAAAATGGAAAACCATCAGTATTTAGCAAGTACATTAGGAGGTGGGCCACTCACTCTCAACGTCGACCTACCGCTCGATGGAAATCATTACGAGGCGTTGAATATTGTACTGGGTCACAACGATGACCCCTTGAAATGTATATCGAGACGCATCGACGCCATACTTGGTCCCCAGCGACAAAATAATCTAAGGAAACTCGTCACTTACTTCAGGGGCGAACATTGCTGCCTTAGAAATCGAATTCGAGCGAAATCCCAGCACCGATATTTTAAGCCAATTTTGTGAATACGCTTTTCTTCAAAAAACGACACAAGGAACACGACTGGACTGGGACAGAGAAAAGCAGAAAACCTTCCACTTAGACCAATGTAAGTTTAGTATACTGTATGTTGGGCTAATAAGCTAACTCACTCCATTCGTTCGTCATAACAGTCTATTATTAGTCCATGGGCCATAACAGAAAATTGTGGTTTTTGGTACCACGTGGGGGGACAAAGCGTCACTTTGGGATATGTTAGTAGGGGTGATACTTGACATAAAAAACGATGATAGACATCTGAGAAGAGCAGCTTTTCAAAATGTCGGCCAATTTCAAAATGGCGGATTGGTCTTCTCGTAAAAGGCGAATAATTCATATTGTATGGGTCAAATTTTTTACTCTTCTCTTTCAATAAAAGCAAATAAGGCCCCAAATAACATATCCAACTTCCCGACCCTCACATCCTAATAAATTTTCTGTGGTACGTTCTAGCTCCCTAAAATCAATGTTTTGCAAATATCTTGAAAAATTGGGCATCAATCATGAAAAATTTCAGATATAAAATGTTCCTCCTGAAATTTGTTATAGAAAATACCATTCAAACTTTGCTATGCGTTCAATTATCAGCTTAAAAAGTTCGTCAAAAGTTTGGAAGTTTGGGAAAAAGTCAATTTTTCAGCAATAAATATCTAAAAAATCAAACACAAATAAAATACAATTTCAAACAAAAACTATGATTGAAAAATTTTAACTGCAAAATAGACTGCCTAAACTTTCTTCCAAAGTTTGTCGAAAGTTCTGAGCTTTTGGAAGGGAATCGATTGTTCTAGGGTGTCTAGTTTGTCACTTTTGAGTGACTTGGTCACTTTTTTAGGCTTCAGTCACTTTTAGGCACTTTTTAAAGAAAGTAGTCACTTTTGTCACTTTTTCATCCATACTTGGAAATCACAAGTTTTTCCGGTGTTGCCATCACTTGGTATGTGTTTGACCGCGGATCTTTCTTTCTGTCTTTTTTTTTACCTGGTAGGTACCCTCGTATTTCGCTTCCCATACCACTTGGAGCCTTTTCTTTTTGATAATGCAGTTACTTTTTGGACCAGTTGAGCGTTTCCTTCTTTTTATCGGTCCAATTATTATAATTTATTAACAAAGAAATGTTTTGGGACACATCGTTTGCATAGATACATTTTAACTAAAAATAATTCAAATTAAATATTTAAGAAAAAAAAACTCAGTTGTTGCTCATGAAGTTGATTGAATTGACTTTTAGCATAAGTGAACTAAAAAGAAAAAACAAGAGTTTGAATCAAAAAAACTTTATAGTTACCAAACGAAATATTAAATCATTTTGTAATCAAACATTCATATGTAAAATCTTACAACAGCAATATAATATTCACTTTTATGGAAGGCAATAGTGAAAATCTAGAGGCTGTTTGTTCCTTGAAAAACTGAATAACTAAATGATTGTATCACTCCTAGGAAGCGTAAGATTATATGAGTTGGTAGGATACGGAGGTGTTGCTGTAAGATTTTACATATGAATGTTTGATGACAAAATTATTTAATATTTTATTTAGTAACTAGAGTTTTTTCGATTCAAACTCTTGTCTTTTTCATTTTAGTTCAGTTATGATGAACTCAATTCAATCAACTTCATGAGCAACACTGGATTCTTTTTTTAAATATTTTATATTTTACATTGTGTTCCAGAATAAATAATTCGAAATAATTCACAATCAAGAAAATTATTTAGCTGATATTCAAAGAACCTATTTTGTGTGTTTTCAAGAGATTGCAGCGCCATGTGCGGATGAACAACTTAAATATTATTTAATTTTGTCCAATGTATAGCAAGATCAACGCGTATGGCGGCAAACGGCAAATTAGGTACAATTCCTTATCAAGATTTTATTCCTCTGTCTGCAACTAAGCCACTGAACTGTTATCGGCATCACTTACCAATAAAAATACTTTAAATAAATAAAAAAAATTATTTAATGTGATTCCTACAGATTTTTTTTTCAATGTTGAAGCTCACTATACGACCATTAGCTTTACAATAAAGATGTAGTGAATTTTGTGAGAATCACTTTTGGGTTAAAACTTTTCCTCATTAAAGCTCTAGTTTGGAGGATATTTGGAAACAATCACCTTCCTCCCAAACGCTCAGAACTTCCGACAATTTTTAAAAAGAAGTTTAAGTAGTCTATTTTACAGACAATTTCAAAAGGAACATTTTTTGTTTGAAAGTTTTTCTTATTGAAACTCAATTCTCCAAAATATTTACTATGAATCGATTTTTTCTAGAAGCTCACAACTTTTGGAAGCTTTTCAAGATTAAAACTAGATTGACAAAAAACTTCAAATGGTCCGTGATGTAGTAAATTTCATGAAAAATACGTATTTCTTGTTTGGAACTCCTTCTCATTAGAATAGCTTATTTTTTTGTAATATTTAAGAACAATCGATTTCTTTCCAAAAGCTCAGAACTTTCGACAAACTTTGGAAGAAAGTTTAGGCAGTCCATTTTGCAGTTAAAATTTTTCAATCATAGTTTTTGTTTGAAATTGTATCTTATTTGTGTTTGATTTTTTAGATATTTATTGCTGAAAAATTGACTTTTCCCCAAACTTCTCAACTTTTGACGAACTTTTTAAGCTAATAATTGGACGCATAGCTAGGTTTGAATGGTATTTTCTATAACAAATTTCACGAGGAACATTTTTTATCTGAAACTTTTCATGATTGATGCCCAATTTTTCAAGATATTTGCAAAACATTGATTTTAGGGAGTTAGAACGTACCACAGAAAATTTATTAGGATGTGAGGGACGGGAAGTTGGATATGTTATTTGGGGTCTTATTTTCTTTTATGAAAAAGAAAAGTAAAAAATTTGACCCATACAATATGAGTTATTCGCCTTTTACGAGAAGACAAATCCGCCATTTTGGAAAGCTGCCGTTCTCAGATGTCTATCATCGTTTTAACAGGGAACCTGTTTTATCGGGGGGTAAACTGAAGGAAAATGACGGCCGCCGGGCGCCGTCCGGCAAGAAAAAGGGACTTAGAAAAATTTTGATGAAGTGATAGGAGGGGGACTTATCTTCTCTGCTTCATGCAGTGTATTATACTAGGTTTATACTACGTATTATACTAGGGGTATACTAGGTCCAAGCCTCCTTTATACTAGGTCTAGGCATCCTTCATACCATAAGCTTACAAGATCTTTATCAATAGCTTATACTAGCAGTTTGTCCTAGCTCTGTACTAGGTCTTAGGCTTCCTTTATACTATAGGTCTAGAAGGTCTGTATTAGTGGTTTTACTAGCTCTGTGACGTCATCAGATAGTGATGGAACGATGATCGTGACGTCACAGATCTCCATCGTGACGTCACCAGATCGTGTGACGTCATCAGATTATGACGTCATCAAATCGTGACGTCATCAGATCTCCGAACTGATAACAGGATAGGCCTACCGGGGGTAGCACACAGGCTGTAAAAATAAATAGCAGGAAACCTGTTTCATGGGGGCAAGCTGTAACATTTAGTAAATTATAATTGGAGAATTTTAAGCTATAAAAGGGGGAATTTTAAAAATTTTGTATATCAAGCTACAATATTATGAAACCACTAAAAAAAACGCGCCTAGAACTTGACCTAATGAGAAGAGATCTCAAGTTGGTGAGGAACAAAGTTCACTCTACTTGAGACGACAAAAAGCAAAAAATGACACTCACATGATTACTCCCATAAAACAGGTTCCCTGTTTGCCTCAATTAACAGAGTTAATGAAGGCAATTCCGAGCAGCTAACTGTGTGGGCTGCGAGTTTTTTTATATTATCAAGTATCACCCCTACTAACATATCTCGAAGTATCGCTTTGTCCCCCGAATGGTACCGCATTTTCATATGGCCCATGGACTATATTGGCTTAGGACGTTCCTACTGCTTTCCAACCTTCTCTCTCTGGCTCTAGTTTACTACATATTAGAACGCTGGTTTAGCTCGCTGTATCAAAGGCCAAAGTTTTCCCAAATTACGAGAGTGAAGCCTAGCATACATGTACTCTGTGTTAGCTCTATCCGTAGTGTAGAGGGTGAGAGATGAGCTGATTAGCCTTGGGGTCAATGAAACAGTGTTGGTAAGCCCATTCCGTTGATTGGCTCTTTGATGCGTACGGGATTCTTGCTCGGACACGTTTTGAAGCCTTTAGTATTTTGCATGCCAGGCCTAGTAAAGTCTAGAACAATGAAGGTAGTCAGACTAGGTTTATACTAAAGCAAGAAATACCGGTATAGGGGGACGTTATCATGACGTCATCATGGCCAACGTATCATGATAAAACGACGCATTACATTCACATCGAAAAGTAGAAAGCAAGTATATCACGTGTTAGCTTCTGTTCTGTGTCACGTTAGGCTGGAAATGGCCTACGACCTCCAAATTGTCGAGGAAATTCATTGTCTCTTTCTCCTATACACTAGGCGACGGGCGTAAAACACTCCACTTTTCTAGCGAGAAGTCAGTACATAAGAAATTAAAGTATTGGTAGCAATAATAAAACCGATAATACTAATTATAACGAATTGATAAGCATACGTATTATTAGTATGAAAAGAATCTCACGAATATCGAATAGTGCAACGATTGTCGAGGAACGTGGAAAAATTTCTGAGCCTATGAAATGAGAACGCAGCTAAGACTGCGTGGGACTCGGTTGAATAATCAACATCGGGTTCCTACGACCTACTAGTATGCGATCAGATTCACTTGTCGGTACGAAGTAGAAGCAATAAGAATAGCCAACTTGACCAGGATAATATTACATAAAATTTTATGACCGCAAAGCCTGTTTTCTTCTTTCTTCCATTTCTTACATTACCATCAAAAGAGGTGATAGAGAGTTTGAAAGAGCACAAGTATTTCTCCTACATAAGGGAAATGAGGTCCAATCAAGACATAAAAATTTCCATAACTTTAAACCTCAGAACGTACTTGAAGCCTTAAATACATTGGAAAATCATTCCGAAGTCACATTCAAATCTTTACTGGCTATCGTGTACGGATTTTAAGCATTTTTCTACTTCAACTCCAAGAATTCAAGAACGCACGCGATTACCTCTGAGAGTGTTGAATGTTGGTACTTGAAATTGTCCAAATGGCATCGACTCGACGGGTATCGAGCTTAATTAAATAACTTTACAATCATTCTTAACGTGAGGATATTATTTCATCTTACTGTTGTTAGATAGTTCACGTTCGTTCTTAAATATCACATGAGTTGGCAAGAATCCTCTGTTTTCATTCACAGTGTACTAAATTTCATTCAGTTTGGACAGCGCGAGTTCCAAAATAGATTACACGTATACGTCGCACACACTTCCATTGACCTGTCGTTTCTGTATAGTCAGTCTTCACAAAATATGAGCATAAGTACCATAGATATACAAATACACGTCTGGTTTATATAAATGTTTGGTTTTGTTATTGCGCTAATGATCTTAGCTAAAGTGGTTTGTGTCGATATATACCCATCAAGAAGATGTGAGGGATCGACTGCTCTCACAAATCGTGATATTATGATAGGCGGGCATTAAATAAAAGAGAAAGAAAAACAGGCATTCTCAAGACACCAAAACGACAATTACGTAGGTACTCGAATCTCAACAATATTTGTTTTCGGTACTATTTACTTCATATAGAGGTTTGTTATAGTCGATACTGTTGGAAAGCGAATTACTAATATTTCGAACATTTTCCTAATTGAAAGGAGTACATCTTGACCTTCATGTATACTCGTGAAATACTTTGTGCTGAACCATTAATTGCACCAGGACTTGAAATTCTTTAAAATGTTCTTTTTTAATGCCAATTAAACGATACTCGAAATTACAACTAGCCATGAAATTCATCGATCGTACATATCTGAAAGGTTTTTGTGAATTTTTAGTTTAGGTCTGGCACGTATTTTGTGATATCATATCTTAAAAAATTTAGAACAAAGTTTTCGAGTCCTAACTTGGATGCATTTAAAACTGAAATGAAATAAAAAACAATCGGAAATCGTTTCTTCGTTTTCATCAACCTGTATCTGCTGGTTTAGATAATTATGAAGAAAACTTACCCTGAAAATGTATCGCCGTTGGTGCCAGAATTCCTTGTACGGATTGAACGTGCCGCTGTAATAGGGATTGATATTCTTTCTTGACTAAAACTCTCAAATTTGATTCCATATCAGGTGTGCAACAGCTGTACTCCGTTTTGCATACAGCCAATGAGTTACCTAAACAAAAAAAAAAAAATCAAATGAATATCGGTGATCGCTGTACCTACTGTACCTATTATATGAGTTCTATCGAAGGAAGTTTAATTTTATAACGGTGATTTTCAGGAAAAAAGCTGATAATCATTCCTAAAATTTATACTTCAACCAAACTAGATATCTATAAAAGTTCAAGAAAACCGACCTAGTCAGCAAAAAATCAATTTTCAGGATGATCAATTTTTGTTCTTTGGAAGGTGTAATTCAAGTGAAAAAAGTTCCCAAAAATTTTAAATGCCCAAATTTCACAAATAAATGTCAAAAAATACGAAAAAACTATAAAAGACAATGCGCGAGTGTGACCAACAATACAACAAAATTTCTCGGCTGGTGTTCACATTACCCTAAGATACTATAGCTCGTTGTCATCAGCGAGGTTTGCTCTTTTGAAAACACTTGTTGTTTCTTCCCAGTGATGCTTTTGTAAATAACCTGAGAATTCTCTAGCCCCACAAAACGGATCCAAGGAGCAGCTGTATGACGTGGGCCGACCCTAAAAACATTCTTCGTCGACCGCCCAACAACTCACAGAAGTATCTCGTTATTTGATGAACCGGTCTTCACATACATACGACCACACTGGCAAAATTGGTTTTTGCTGACTGTAGGTCGGTTTTCTCGTGCTTGCATACATGTAGTCTGTACTTTGGACAGAAATGAAAGGAATTGGTACCGATATATTGAAAATGGGGTTGATAATACGACTATCCCAAAGCTTGAGCTAGTATGACGCTTTTTTGACATGGATATGTCTTTACTAAGGCGGACATCAGACAAACGTTTTTGTCACATAAAAATATATAACGCTGGTGATGACGTTACGGTTTGATGACGTCGCAAGAGTATATACGTCCCAAGGTCAGAGGTGGTGGCGTGAGGGATGATTAAATGTGTGACGTCTTCAAGGTCTAGGTTGAGGCCGTTATGGATTGATGACGTCACGAAAATGTTCAAGTCTTAAGGTGACAAATGATGACGTTTCTACCGTTGGCGATGATGATATCACACGGTTGATGATGTAATCAATATTTAGGTGGGGGGGGGGGCGTCCATAAATTACGCGAGGCGATTTTTGTGATTTTTCGACCCCCCCTCCCCACTTGATAAGATATCGTGAGATTCGCCTTGACCCCCTCCCCCCTCTTATCGCGCGTGAGATTTTCCGAAATGTGTATTTTTGCTTTAAATACGTTTACCTGTGCTTAATCGCGTTTATCTATTTAAAAAAACGTAATTTTCTTGATCACAATATTTTATACCTATTCAAAATGGACTAGTTTTTATTAAATTCAAGCCAGTTTAGCAATACTTCAGAATGTATTTGTGTGAGAAAAAAATTACGTGAGATTTGTCGGCACCCCCCCCGAAAAATGCCCCAAGTCATTTATGGACGCCCCCTTGAGAACGTCACAAAAATATTTAAGGCTATGGGTGGTAGCGTCACTAAGACTGGAAGTGATTAATTATGTTAATAAAATTCAAAAATTACAAGCACGCACAAATTTTTTATATTTATCTGACCCCAGATAAATATAAAAAATTTGTGCGTGCTTGTAATTTTTGAATTTTATTCTAATGGCTCGCAACGTAGAAAAACACACTCTCTCATTAAAAATTTATTAATTATGTCACCGGCTGATGATGTTATCAAGGTGCAGTTTGAGAACGTCATCCAAACCTTGATGACGTCACACAATAAAGGGAACTTTTTCCAAAAAGAGTTCGGCTCTGCTCGCACAGTAAGTACACATAAATAAAGGTAAAAACGAGTTTATTGATATGCGAGCAAAGCAGAACTCTTTTCCTCTTTGATGACGTCATTATTCGTCACCTCAAGACATATACTCCTCTGTGACGTCATCCAGTGGCGTAGTTATACCAAAATTTCGGGGGGTTGAGGTTATGGGGCTTCTTTTTTTCTTCTTCAGTCGTTTAGAAATAGATCAGGAATAATTTTATAATAATCTCGAAAAATTTCGGGGGGAGGGTTTTGACCCCAACCTCCTTATAATTACGCCACTGACGCCATGGGATATCCCCAAGTTTAACCAACTACTAACATTGCGATCACTTCCAGTGACGTCATTGCCCCTAAGCTTAAGACAAATACACTTTTGTAACGTCGTCAACTTTGGGGTATAAACATTTTTGTGACGTCATCAATCTACATCTTCCTTCATCTAAACCTTGTTGACGTCATAAATCTGTGACATCACTTTCAATGGTTGATAACATCACAAAAATATATACGCGCTGAGGTCAAAGGTAACGACGTTGAAGGTTGATGACGTGAATGTCTCAAGGTTACGCGTAATGACGTCACTGGGCGTGATCGCGATATCAATTGATGACGTCACTAAGGTTGGAGTTGATGAAATTCCAGGTTAATGACATCCCAGAAGCGTACAATATGTCTTGTTTGACGGGTAAAGACGTCACAACAGTGTACATGTCCGAAATGAGTAAAATTTTTGTATGGATATTATTTCTAATTTCTTCTTGATAATGATAAGAGTATTTATGAATTCTAGGTTCCACAGTATGGTTGAGAATACCAAAGGCAAAAAAATTGATAAGATATTTTAGTACTACTGTTGCACTGAAACCACATTAGGAGAGAACTATTTTTTTACGTATACACGCATTATTTTGGTTTCAAAACAAATTACCATTTTTTTTCTGAACGCTTAACCCGATTAAGTCCTCATCGTAATTTAAACATTCTTCGTATTTAGTTCGTATACACTATTTATACTATAAAAGTGACGAAAGTCAAAAAAGTACTATTAAAATAAGCCACGAGAGAGGAATAAATTGTACCATATCTCTACAATACAATCATTCTTGTTTTTCGGGTGCTGGATGGTCAGGCTGATAATAATTTCAATCGTTACAGCCAAAATTTTCACACTGATATCCTCAAAAGTGTGCCAAATTGTATTAATTTCAACATGAGACTACCGTTCTCGCAATCAAATCGCATCGCATTAAAACGTACGTAAAATTTAAATCAGAATACCTACGAAATCTGAATTCCAAGAATAATAGATATTTAGGTGGCGTACATTAAGTGCGTCAGGCGTGTGTACGCGAAGGAAGGGCGACGGGAGAGGTCTCGGCAAATATCGCGTGAGTTTCTAGCGAAAAACAGTATAAAATATAGCAAGACAAATTGGATTAAAGTGAGTAAAGCCTGTTTTTGCGCTCGGTTATAGAAAAAATTGACCAATTTATTATTATAATTTAAGAAACGTCACGTGAAATTGGCGAGATGAGAAGCAGGAAGAGAAGCCAAATTTTACAAAATCTTACCAAGGGGGAGAGAGGTTTAGAAATCGCCGAAAACGCCTTATGTTATCAATAAACGCTGTCTTGCAGAACTTAGTCTCCTCTAGCCCCTTCAATTGTAGAAATCTTGGTCAACAAGCTAAAAAAGAACATTTTATTCTCCGACTCGTGAACTTAATGGAATATATAGGTACCGACATTTAGACGATATTTTGTGTCTATGGAAAGATACGGTCACCGAACTCCTGGATTTTATTCTTTCCAACAACAGTTTCTATCCTTTCAAAAAATTCACGCTCGAGATCGGTGGGTCCAGTATCAATTTCTTCGACCTCTCCATCATCAATGAAGACGACCAATATGAATTCAGCACATTCAGGAACTGATCATGTGATTGATGGCTGTTCTTTTCACCCTCATTCTGCCTCCCATACGATGATCGATCGATCAGTGACAATCCCTCTTGCTTCAATGGCCTATAAAAAAGAACTAAGAATGTCAAAATATGAGTGAGTCCGCAAAAAACTCATCTCTCGTACTCTCAACTCTATCACCAGGAAAACAAAAAAAAGAAAGAATGGATCCGACTCCCCCTACCTCGGCAGTATTTCCTGTAACATACTGTGACGTTCTACCAGTCACCGAATATCTCTTGACGCCAATAATAAAGAACAATTACGAAAACCGAGCTTTATTACTGGTACCGCAAGTACAACACTTCTAAACACCGTTAAACTGTAACACAATCGCGTTAAAGAACGAGAACACGTTAACTATCGCTTTAAGATTACAACTGAATCGCTTTATCGGGTTGCTGCCGGCTATTTATAGTCTCACCCTTATTTCCGGAATTCTCGAGATTTCTTCTAGAACGGCAAACAGGTTATGCAAGAGCCCTTACAATCAATCGAGCACGTTCTAGGTTGTTCAAGCGTATTCGGCGAAGTAGTTAAGCGATAAGTACGCTTCCTTGCGGTGTCTGCTATTATAGCAGAACGCCACACTTTCCCCTCCTCAGTTTTGAACGTCCCGTTCAAACGCCGGACTCCATACAGCTAGTCTATTTCGGTGGACTACTTTGAACTTTCTGTCCTGTTGGATGCGATAGATGACATCGTTGATTCTCTTCACGACTGTCCAAGGTCCTTCCCAATTGCACTGTAATTTTGGGTTCTTCCCTTTCTTTCTCTGTGGGTTGTAGAACCACACCCTATCCTGAGGTTCAAACTTGGTTTCATCTGCACAGATGTCATAGCGTGCCTTCATCCGGTCGCTAGCAACTTCTAAATTTTCCCTGACCAGCTCATGTACCTGCTTAAGTCGGTTCTTCAGTTCTTGTGTGAATGGCTTGACTTCTTGAGGTGGCTGAGGAGGGGTGCCCAGCTCTAAATCACACGGTAATCGAAGTTCTCTTCCAAAAATGATTTTTGCAGGTGTTTCCTTGGTGCTCTCATGGATTGAAGACCGATAGGCTAGCAGGAACAATGGAAGTAGCTTGTCCCAATTCCGCTGGTCACTATCAATTACTTTGGATAGGAATTGGTCTATTGTTTTGTTGAACCTCTCGACCATACCATCAGATTGTGGGTGGAGTGGTGTTGTACGAGTTTTCCTCAATCCCATCAGCTTAGCCACTTCTCCAAATACCTGGGATTCAAAGTTTCTTCCCTGGTCTGAGTGTAACTCCAGAGGTACTCCAAACCTTGAAATCCAGTTTTCCACCAGCGCTGTTGCAACAGTGACGGCTTCACAATTTGGCAGTGGGTAAGCATCCATCCATTTGCTGAAGTAATCTCCTACTACTAGAATATAACGATTACCTTGGTCAGTTTCTGGAAATGGTCCTGAGATATCTGCCGCAATCCGTTCAAAAGGGTATCCCACATTGTAGATTTGCATCTTAGCTCGGCCCCTAGTATTGGGCCCCTTACTGGCATTACATGTTCTGCAACATTGAATCCAATCCTCTATATCACTTCTACAGGCTGGCCAGTAAAACCGTTCCCGAATCTTGGCCAATGTTTTTGTTATTCCAAGATGACTACCAGATGCGTCATCATGAACACTCTTCAAGACATCCGGAACAAGTGCTTCAGGTATCAGTAGTTGACGCCGGTCTGATCTGCCATCTGTTGTTTCCCAGATCCGGTAAACAATTCCATTTTCTACTTGAAGCGAGTCCCATTGTGACCATAAAATCTTTAAATTTACTGACTGCGAGCTGATATCCTGCCAGACTGGTCGTTCACCTTTCTCCTTCCAGGCTAAGATGACCGAAATATCTTTATCCAGTTGTTGAGCATTTCTCATATCCACATTGGAATCTAGTTGTATGGATTTCACTGAGACTTCTTTCTTCACGTCATTGACTACAGTGCTTAGTTCTTCTTCAACTTTGGTCTGGAGGAGACAATCCTTGGCTTCCAACTCATAAAGTGGTATATCTCCACAGGGACTTCTTAAAAGGTCATGTTTCAGATCAATAATCAACCCATACTTTCGCATTAAATCCAGCCCCAGAATACAGTCATCTTCGATATCAGCAAGGATGAATTTTCCAGTTATTACCATTGAGGAAATCTTGATAGATAGCTCAACAGTGCCCTTGGTCCAAGCTTGTTCACCCATGGCAGTCCTGAGGCGGTATTTTTCTCTCCAATTAATGGATAAGCCTGGGATGTCCTTGACCAATTGTGTCTTGATAACTGAACCAGTAGCAGCGCAGTCCATGCACATGTCTATATTGCGTCCAATACTATCATTCCATCCCGATACATAAACGTTCTCACCTGAAGTACGCATTTTGGAAATTCTTATTTCTTGGGCCCTTCTCCTTGGCCCTAGAGTTGGTTGGCCCCTGGCAACTCCAGGTTGGAGTTTTCCACCTTGCAGTGATCTCCACTTAGGGCAACTGAGCTTGATGTGACCCTCTTCATCACAGTGGTAGCATCGACGTTTGTCTCCAGTTGGTCTGACCTTTGTTTGCTTCAAATTTGTGGAACCTCGTCTACAAGACGCCTTTCTTGCAGCTTCTACTTCCAGGGCAAAGGATAATGCTTCTTTCAAGGTTTTGCAACGCGCAATGCGAACTTGACTCTGAACCTCCCAGTCAAATATTCCATCAATGAATGCCTCAAGCGCAGTTTGTTCAATGGCTGACATAGTAGCTTCTGGGTAAGCTTGGTGAGTTAATTTTAGGATTTCACTTGAAAACGCTTGAAGACTTTCTCCATGGTTCTGTCGACGGTATTTCAGTTCTCTTCTCCTGATGGGAGCCAAGTGAGCTTGACCAAAGCGTTGTTCAAGGACCTCAACCAACTTCTGGTAATTCTTCTTATCACCCTCAGTAATGTTGGACAGCAGCTGTAGTGCAGCTCCTCTCAAGCTGACAATCAAATTACCAGCCTTGGCTTTGTCATCCCATCCATTGAGTTGAGCTGCAATTTCAAACTGTGATTTGTACAGTTCCCAAGAGATCTCGCCATCAAATGTTGGTATTTTGACTTTGGCCTTTGATGGTTCCGTAACTGGTATGTTTCCTTCATTAGATCCAGAACTGAAAAAAGTAACGCCTGGCGGATCCACAACCATGCTTACTGTTGGATTTCCTTCCAGTCTTTGAAGTCGTTCCTCTATAATTTTCCATTGTTGCCCAAATTCCTGTTGGATTCCCTCAACCTGATGTTGGATTGGTTCAATTTGGCGTTTAACCTCAACATCGATAGTCTCTCTGAGCCCATCAAAGATTTCTGCCTTATTCCGTTCGAGCTTCTCCTCCATCGCGTTCTTGTTCCGTTCGAGTTTCTCCTCCACTGCGTTCTTGTTCCGTTCAAATTTCTCCTCCATTGCAGTAAACCCAGTCTTCAGATCTTCTGAATTTTTAGCCATTGTATCGGTCAACATTTGCAGCATTGCACTCAAATCTATGGCTGGAGACTGCTTTGTTGGCGTACCAGTCCCAAGGTTTCCAGTAGCCTCGTCAACCTCAAATTCAAAATTGGCCACGTCCAAACCCGAGTCTTCGAATGCTTTTTCCAGACGATCGGCTAATTCATTTTTGGTTCCGCTGACAGAGAGGTTACGATTCCGGAGTTCCTCGCGGAGTTGATCCCGAGTAAGTTCATGAAACTTCTTCTTCACCATCTTGAATCACCACCAGTTTCAAACGCACAAAGTAGGCTTACGCAATCCCACTTCTGACACCAGTTGTGACGTTCTACCAGTCACCGAATATCTCTTGACGCCAATAATAAAGAACAATTACGAAAACCGAGCTTTATTACTGGTACCGCAAGTACAACACTTCTAAACACCGTTAAACTGTAACACAATCGCGTTAAAGAACGAGAACACGTTAACTATCGCTTTAAGATTACAACTGAATCGCTTTATCGGGTTGCTGCCGGCTATTTATAGTCTCACCCTTATTTCCGGAATTCTCGAGATTTCTTCTAGAACGGCAAACAGGTTATGCAAGAGCCCTTACAATCAATCGAGCACGTTCTAGGTTGTTCAAGCGTATTCGGCGAAGTAGTTAAGCGATAAGTACGCTTCCTTGCGGTGTCTGCTATTATAGCAGAACGCCACAATACTTTATTTGCTCGAGACCTCCCATTATAGTCCTGATTTCTAAGCTGTAGACACTATTCCGAGTCTTATAGATCCGTTATCTCCAAAAGACCAGAATGGTATTTACACAAATTCCAGTGCAGCGATTGCCCCACCGTTTACATTAGCGAAATAGGTCGTAAACCAACAACATTTGAGAGAGCTGCGAGACACAATACGCCGAAAAAGTATGCTTTCGCTTCCTATCTCCCAGATTATTTTTAGTTTTTTCATATTTTGACTGAAATGGTTTGCACCTATCGTTATCCTTTAACCAAAGCACAATCTTGTTCTCTCTGTACGAGACGGAACTCGAAATTTGTTCAAGTGCCTTCTCTGTGGAAGGATTCGAGCAAAAAAAGTTTTGCAAAACCCCGACGACGTCACAATCCGGACGCAGACGTTTATATTTCCCATGTAATAGCGATAGACTTTATCGATACTTCAGACGAAGAAACAAAAAACTGGAGTTTGTGGGAGTTTTTTCTTTTTCAAGTCAAACATTTGTAAAATTCAGGTGATCGTTCACCATTTCAGGCATTCTTTTTTTTTTTTATTTTATTCTTACGAGCACTAGAGCTGCACGAGGGCTATTGGCTCGGCGTTACAAAAGTTATGAAAGTAATATTATAAATAACACATAAGAAAGGGAGGTTTTAAGGAAGTTGGTAGAGTAAGGAAAAGTGAGGAAGGATAAGAGGATGGAATATAATGTCGAGTGTAACTGCTTCAGGTAATGGTGTGTAAAAGTTTACAATGTGTGTATGTAGAAGGTTGTAGAGGTATAGTCGATGTATGTGTTCAGATATGAGCGTAAAAGTCTGTTTGTCTTAGGTAATGTAGGGTATTCGAAATGATGTCCTGGTTGTTTTTGAGTGCTTGGGTGAGTGAAGAGGGGGGTATCCGAAGAAGAGCGAAGGGGTAAAAGTCTGGGGCATGAAAAAAAGTGTTCCACTGTTAATTTGTCTCTTTGACAGTGGGGACATGAGGGAGGGGTTAGGATGTAGGGACTGATGAGGTGGGTGTGAGTAATTTTTGTGTGGCCAATTCTGAACCGAGAGAGAATTACTTCTTCTCTTCTTGTGTTTTGAATGGAGGATACCCAAGGAACCGAGGTTTTTTTGATACTGAGAAGTTTATTATTTGTTTAATTTTCCCAAAGAGTTTTCCATGATTGTGTGATGAGAGAACGATAGTAATTTTTGTAATCTAGGGTTGGTAGGGGTGAATTATCAGTTATTTGACTGAGGGAGGTAGCTTGTTTAGCGGCTTGATCAACTGCGTCGTGGTCGGGGAAATTGGTGTGTCCAGGGATCCATATGAAGATAATTTGAGAGTTGATTGTTTCCAAAGTGTGTAGTGTGAGAAAGATACATTGGATTATAGGGTTAGAGTTGTATGCGTCTGTAAGGGAGTGGAGTGAAGAAAGTGAGTCAGTGAGAATAATGAATTTACCGTTTGGGGGTAGTTGAGAGAGGTGGGAAAGGCAGGAAAAAATGGCCATCAGTTCGGCTGTAAAAATAGAGGCTATATTTCGGATGCGATGAGAAGATATTTCCCCGTCGATGGAGTATGCGTAAGCTGCTTTAGTAGATGTTTTCGACCCATCGGTGAATGGTCAGGGTATTCTTGAAGTAGTTTGTTGATATGTTGGGTAAAACCAGGTTTGTCAGATTTTGGGATTTCTGTGAGATCTAGGCGTATTTTAGGTTGAGGGAAGGTCCGAGGGGGAAGGTTGTGTATATGGGTTCTAGGGGATGAACTATGAACGGTTTGTTGATCAGGTGATTGAATTGAAGGCGAATATGTTTGGTGGAGGATTGGTTGTGATTGTGGTGAAAGATTCGGTTAAAGATTGGAAGTTGTGGGAATTGTGCTACAGAGGATAAAAAGTTGGAGGTTAGGATGAGCCTTCGAAAGTGAAGGGGAGGATCTGGGGCTTCTGCACATAGGCGAAGTTTGGGGCTGGTGCGGTAAGCTCCCAGGGCAATCCTGAGAGAAGATGTCTGGATGGGGTCGAGTAAGGCAAGGACGGTTTTTTTCGCTGTGTTGTAGATCGGGGAACCATAATCTAATTTTGAGCGAATAAGACTTTTGTATAGAAGAAGGAGTAACTTTCTGTTGCAGCCTTTAGATGGATGAGATATGTATTTTATTATGTTTAGAGCGCGTGTGCATTTGGCTTTGAGGGTTTTGATGTGGGGGGCCCAGGTAAGTTTTTGGTCAAAATGTAAGCCGAGAAGTTTGCCGTAGTTATGAGATGGGATTTGGAAGTTTTGTAGAATTAGAGGAGGTAAGGAGGGGATAGGATTTCTTTTTTTGAAAATAACTGAGTAGGTTTTCGAGGAAGAAAATCTGAATCCTCTTTTTGATGTCCATGTAGATAGTGATTGATTAAGGGTATCCTGTAGGAGTCTGTGGGCTCTTTGCGGATTTGCTGAACGGATAGTGATGTTATAGTCATCAGCGAAAAGACGCTGGGTGAGGGGGGGGGAGTTTACACTTTGGTGATATCATTTATTGCTATTAGAAAAAGTAAGACACTGAAGACTTCTCCTTGAGGGACTCTATTTTGGACCGAAAGGGGAGGGGAGGTTATGTTATCGATTCTTACTAGAAGGGTTCTGTCGTTGAGAAAAATTTGTAGGATGTTAGGAAAGTGGCCTCGGAGACCAATTTCGTAAAGTTCGGTAGAGATGAGGTGTCTCCATTCCCGGGGAAAGGCCTCTTGGAGATCAAAGAAGATAGAGTATAGGGAGGATTTTGTTAATGGTGACATCGTTGATTTGAGATTGGAGATCATAAAGGGGTTGTATAGTGTTCCGTCCTTTTCTGAAGCCATATTGGAAGGGAGAGAGGATGTTATTGGATTCTAGACACAACAAGAGTCTTTTGTTCAGAATTTTTTGAAATAATTTGCCAAGAACGCTAGAAAGGGCTATGGGGCGATATGAGGCAGGGAGGAGAGGGTCCGAGCCAGGTTTCAATATGGGGAGAATGATGACTGTTTTCCAGAAGATAGGATAGGTGTTTTGTGAAAAAATAGAGTTGAATAAAGAAAGAAGATAAGTGAGCGAGTTTGGATGGAGATTCTTTATCATGGCCGCGCGAATGTTGTCAAGTCCGGGGGAGGCGTTTCTCAGATTTTTATTTATAGTATTCGATAATTCGTTTTCGGAGATGGGGAGATTGTATGGAAGAGGTTCATTTGAAGGAGGATCAAAAGATATATCAAATTTTTCTTGTTGGAGTTTGTATTCTAAAAAATCGGGGTCGTAGTTAGCGTTGGAGGATACTGAGGTATAATGTTTAGCTAGGATTTCGGAGATGAGTAGGGGACCTGAGGTTATTGAGTGATCTGTTTTTAGTTGACTCATAGAACGAAAAGAACCATTACCCGTGAGTTTTTTAATATCTCTCCACATGGTGGAGATAGACACAGGATGGTTCAACCCCGCTACAAACGTACTCCAGGACTGTTTCTTACCGGAACGGACCAGGACTCTTGCTTTCGCGTGGGCTTTTTTGTATAGGATCAAGTCGGATTGGGTGCGAGTGGAGTTGTACGTGCGGAGGGTTTTTTTGCGGTTTTTAATGGCTAGTTGAATCTCATTTGACCACCATGGAACTTGATTTGGTTTCCTGAAGAGCGCGGTATGGAAGATTCTGCGGAGTCGGTAATGAATTTTGTGAAAGTTGTAGGGCTGTGGAACAGTTGGAGGGGTCTGGGAGGGGTCGTAAAAGAGATCCCAGTTTGCTTTGTTAATAAGCCAGCGAGAGGGAGTTGAGAAATTTTCATTGGATAGAGATTGTGATTGAATTAGAATTGGGAAGTGGTCGCTGTCGCATAAATTGGGGTGGGTAGACCATGTGAGTTTGGGTGAGCGGGATGAGGATGAGAAGCAGAGGTCAATTGCTGAAAGGGAGCCAGAAGTAGAGTTAAGGTGAGTAGGGATCCCGAGAATGTTGAGAAGAGTTAGATTGTTGTTAGAGGTGAGTAGGTTGTCTAATATGTTGCCGCGTGAATTTGTACGAAATGTACTGGAGATAAGACCCCAGGTGAAACTGTGAGCGTTAAAGTCCTCCCCAATTACATAAGCGGGAGGGAGGGATTGGATGAGGTCGGCTATATCAAAAAAGTTTGTGTTGTGTGAAGGGGGTATGTATACTGAGTTCAGACATTCTGTCTTGCTGATGTCAACTGATTTATAGCGAAATTAACCGACGACCGCTCGTTATACGTGCAAGCTACAATTACCCGCATTATCTGCGAGTAGCAAAGACACGTCCTACTTACATATTCGTCGTCGTGCGTTTTTCCAAACATTACCAACAAAAAATATGAATATTTTTCTACCTTTGAAAAAGTCCTAGTCGCACATGCACATAATTCCATTACCGAGTTAATCTTTTTATATTTTCAAGAGAGAAAAAAAGGATCTTACGACGATTGGGAGGGGGAAGATGAAACGGTTTCTAATCATTTCAAAAGTTCACGGCAATACTGTTACTTGAAATACTTCATACAATTCGTAAAACGGATTTTGCGTGATCATCCTTGTTTCGTCGATATTAATTGGAAAATGAAAAATAAGACTTTCGATAAACGCCGAAATTCATCGCATTATTTATTACGAAAAAGGGGGAAAAAGAAGTGCAGCGATCGCCCGTCTTTTTCGGCGAGATCATTCGTAAGAAGAAATTCCTCGGAGGTTCGAGACTCGATCGAGCACGCCCCATTTTTACGGAGGACATCAAACATCGAAGACCACCCCACGCTGTTCTTCATGAATCATTTGAACAAACATTTACGACTCGTACAGCCAGCTAGAGCGTTCAACTCAACCGCGAAACGCAGACGAAAGGCTCGAATAGAAACGTACATCAATTATTTTGAATTCTAATCAACATGAAGACAGGGCATACGTGCACTGATGAATCATTTCCTTAATCGGACGATGTAATTATTGAATATGAAATAGTAAGATGGTTTGTTAATAGACCATCAACGAAGATACAAAAGAGTAAAAAGGTTTTCCCTCTATCTCCCATTTCAGTATTCCAGAACAAGAACGTACTTGCACATAACAATTATTATCCTGTAATAATATGTCTAGAGCGCTATTGTTCGTTGTGGCCCGAGCATATGTGCGCTGTATAGTACAGATATTTTCAGTCAATATCCATATTTTTTTTCAAACTAAATTATGAAAACATGAACTCTTTAAAACACGTTGATAGGGCAAACTGAAACCGTCAACTGAAAAAAAAAACAGCGAGTGCCGAACTTATGAAAATTTCGCATGCGAGTCTCGCTCGATGAATTTTTCTTTTTCTCACAACTATCATCAAGAATTAGAAATACAAGAGAAAAGATTTGTTTTATCAACATTCCTTTTTAAATGATATACAATAATACGCGGTGTACGAGCCGATAAACAATTAATTAAAGTAATTTAAATAAAACGCCGATAAGCGGTCGCATATCTACGGAGTACTTCAAAAACTTGCTTCAAGGAATTCTGTGGTCGCACACCGTCTGTATGTAACTGGCGGTGCAATTATACACTCTTCATTAAAGCACAAAATTAACGTGAAATGATTTTAAAGCGCTCCAGGAATCTTGAGAATCTTCGAAAAAAAAAAAAAATTAAATTATTAAGAAGGGAAACGAAAGAATAAATAGACGCAGCAAGACTCACCATACTTTGAAAAATGTATTATGATGAGAGCAGACCAAAGGCGGATACATCCAGGTGGTCATAGAAGCACGCGACGTTCGAGCAATTTATTTTACCGTGATCACCGACTCATTACCATTAGAACTCAACGACACGAGTATAGCAATTGTCGAAACCGACAGTTCTCATAAATCCATCATAACAGCGGAGAATTTCGAAAATGACGACGCGAAAAGAATACAACTGGGTAAAATTAAAATTAAGCTTTACGTTTGATGACAGACTTGATAAGGTGACGTTGGACACCTGCAGTAGATTTGGAGCCTCAATAATGAGTGCACCGCGGCTTCTTTTCAAAATACCGGAGTCCATCTATTTCTTCGGACCGCAGGGTATTTTCCTCGGAAAATGATGGCTGGTAAGTCTTCATTAATTGAAACCTACGCTACAAGAATTTCCAAACCAGTTTCCGAATTTTTGAGAGTCGCGAATAAAAATTAGGTATACAGCGTGTCATCTATTCACTCACATCGAATACGGTCATTCTGAATAAATCATGAACACCGTACCGCGTAAAGAATATGATCAGTAATACGTATTTAAGAATAATTTACGACGATTATAATTAATTTCAAAAGCGGATATCACGTTCCCGTTCAACATTGGGACAAGACAACAAAAAAAAAGTGAGAATCTCATTTCTGGCGAAACGTTTCAGCGTATATTATTATTAATTAGAATTTTGTTTTGAAAGGAACTTGATTACCATCTTTCATTTAAAAAAAAATTTGCGATAATTGCAATCAGCGTTGTACGAAGTTTTTTTCATAATATGTCCGCGTACATGCATCGGACAAGTGGTGGGAGAGAATTTTAATAAACTTGACAGAAAATTTACTCGCGACTCGACAGACTCTTTTCGGTATTTTTTTCACCAGGGCACCGTGCACACACTATTAAAATGTCTAGAAGCCTCATTCGTTCGTCTCTAAGATGAGTTATAAATTTCAATTTATATTCTCGTTAATGAGGACGTCTTCATAGAATGGCTCTATAGAACACTGAAGCGAACTGATGACGGCGAACGCTGACGCAGAGGAAAGTATAACAAAATCTCGCTGGCACATCAGTACGCTTACGAGACGTTCACTTCCGGTGTTGTTACTCCGTAAAACTGCGACGAAAATTAAAGACAGCAGCGTAGATACATACAGAAAGAGGAACATAAATTCCAACCAGCGAAAATTTTATTCACAGCGCCGTCGAGTGTTCGCATGAGAAACGAACGACATTGCCGAACGAATTCGAATTTTCACTATACAGCTTCAACAAACAAACTTTGCTTTTTCACGACTTTTTAGCGCCAATAATAGGTTTTAGCATAAAGGAGAAAGGGAAATTCGTCAATTAAATTTGACATGAAATAGAAGAAAGCTTCGAAGATTCAAAATTTTTTTGGCTGAACAATAATCTTGATGATTGTTCTTATTCGAACTCATATTGAGTGAGTAATGTGTAAATAGAGCACTAATATTGAAAAAGTTTCCAAATGTACAGTAAAACGCAACAAGATGCAAGCCCATAGATTGAGAGTGAGGAACGAAATTGATGAACTCTACAAGAAAATCACCAGGCTGGACCAATATTTTCATCTGTCCAGGTTACTGCACCCCCTAGAATTTGAAGAAATCATGTTCGAAAAAAAAGGAGCGCGGAAGAAAGGTGAGGACTATGCGGAAAAACTAGTGGAAGCCCAAACAAAACCGATCAAGAAGAAGCTTGCCGAGCTGACCCGAGAAAGAAAGAAGGAGACAACGAGAGCTGAGCATAACTTTGCTCCTAGAACCGAGGACCTATCACGCGTCACCTTCACAGAAGAAGGAAAAAGACTGCTGGACAAAGGCTTTAAGTACGTGCAGCCAGAGAGACCAAACCAGTGTAAGCTTGAAAGGATGGCCATTAGCTGCGAATAAGTAATACGACGTGGGACCAGCAGCCCGGATCAATATTGGGAAAGTGCTGTTGGACATCAAGGAGAATCTATACCAAACCAATGACAGAACGCAAGTAACGCAGAGTACAAGAAAAGATCCGACCGAACAACCTGATTTTGACAAATGCGGACGAAGGCAACACGGTAGTGATAATGGAGAAGGAGGACTACACCCAAAATGTGGAGTCGTACATCGCAGTGAATGGATACCAAGAGCTGACAAAGGACCAAACACAGAAATACCAAGATAACCTGAAAGCAGTGGCGGAACAATGTACCCGGCAATGGAAGGACGCTTGAGATGAATCCGGTTTCACCAAAACACAAGGGGCTTGTAAAACTCCACAAAGCAAACTGTCCGATGAGACCCCTGGTCAACAGCATTCAAGCACCAAGCTAAAAGATGGCGAAGATCGTAGCCACATTCCTAAAAGAAAACTACCAGTTTGCACTCAGACAAAGCATCAGAAACAACGGTGGGCTGATTGAGCAACTAGACAAGTTGGAAATCAAGAGTAACGACAAGCTGATATTCTTTACAAAGAAGACTGTACAACCCGAAGGTGTAACAAATTATATTGAATCACACGAGAAACAGCCGCTTAACGTTTTTGGTTAAACAACCATCATCGGAGCGTAAACGAAAGCGACTGAATCCAACATCTTTGATGTGGTGGGATTATTTCCTCACATCCCGAAGGCTGTCGCTATCCAACATAAGGGCGATTTGCTTGTGAAAACTGGTATCCCTCATGAGGAATTGGTGGAATTCTTCGACCTTCTAAGAGTTTGTTGAACTCCCAATTTTTCTAAATTCAAGCAAAAATTTTTCGAATTCCCAGAAGAAGTGGGGATCCCTATTGGGTCCTCTTTGGGCTCATTCATATCGGAGATATTCATGTCCAGATTTGAAATCGAATTGTTTTCTTCAAGCCAGGTACTTTTAAATTACGTCTTTTACTGGCACAGGTACGTAGACGACATATTATGCGCGTGGATTGGCCCAGTAGAACTCCTTAGTGAGTTCCTTTCCTACTTAAATGGCCGATACCCTTCCATAAAATTCACTCTTGGAAGTTGGCGGCTTACTAATAAATTTCTTGGATTTGTCCATATTTATTAGAGATGGCGTCCATGAATTTGGTATTTACAGAAAAGAAACCTGGACCGATATAACAATCCACGGGTCATCTTTTTGTCCCGCTGCACACAAGATCGCTACATTCAATAGCTTGATACATCAACTGACTCATATTCCTTTGAGTCAGGATGCTTTCCAGAAGGAACTAGGGATGATTAAGTACCAGTGAAACAAGTTAGAGTGGATATTGACTTAATGGTCCGAAGGAGGCTAGCGACAAAATGCCTCGATTCAACCACCTCCCTCCCTAGGGATTTTCAAGACAGTAGAAAACGTTGGATTAGACTCCCTTACTTCCGCAGGTTTTCGTTGAGGTTGGGCCGTGTACTCGGTCCTTTTGGGTTCCGGCTGGCGTTTTTATAATATTAATAGGTAAAAAGCTATTTGTGAAATTGAAGGACCCGATTCCTCTAGTCGAGAGAAGTGGCGTATACAGCATACCTTGCAACGATTGCCCGGGTATTTATATAGGGAGGACCGGGCGTCAGCTCCAAATAAGAATTGAGGAGCATAAAAAACCGGGGTGAAAGGTAATTTAGGTGAGTCGGCTTCTGCCGATCATCTACTTGAAAGTGGCCATTGATTCAAGGAGGGCTCTGGTAACCTCCTCCATAGGGAGAACTCATATTTTAAGCGGCTGGCTTTAGAAAATATAGAAATCATACGGCACCGGAATAACGAAGACTTCACTGTTTTCCTGATGAGGGTCTGATTGAGCTAGTATATGAGAATGATTCAAACTTCGATGACTCGCTGGTTAAATCATGATCTTCTGGTTAACTCCCTCTGTCTTCGTCGATGTTGGATTCAGTCGCTTTCGTTTACGCTCCGATGATGGTTGTTTAACCGAAAACGTTCAGCGGCTGTTTCTAGTGTGGTTCAATATAATTTGTTACACCTTCGGGTTGTAAAGTCTTCTTTGTAATATGAATAACTATAAATTGCAAGAACGCATCGATTCGGCTGATATCCTTTGATGTGGCAAACATGATTGGTACTATACCGAAGGAGGAACTTTTCACTCTGCTAGATACCATGGGAACCCCGATGGGCCGAAGTACGCCAACATAGAGGAGGAGATCTTGAGCCAGAACTATAGCCGCTTCAATAACAGGTTCTGAAGTCAGGAAAGGGGACTTGCGGTAGCATCATCGCTGTTGCCAATACTGGCGGAAATATTCATGAACGCTATGGAAAACAAGATATTGAAGGGCAGTAAGTTCAGAAACTCGATCAAATATGTAGATGATATCCTAATTGTGTGGTCAGGCACTGATAGACAGGTGGACCTATTCCTTTCGAAATGAACGCGATGAGTGAGAGCATCAAATTCATAGTGGAAAAAGGCAATGAGACCATCGACTATTTGGACTTACACTCACACTGGAGAATAACAGGATAGAATACAAAATCTACAGGAAGCCGACGCATAAAGACACCATCATCCCAAATGACTCCGACCACCAACCCAGGCACAAGTTAGCGGCATTCCAGAACTACTGCTATCGAGCAATTTCTGTCCTCACGAACGACGAAGAGAAGGGGAAAGATATCGAGATAGTAAAGCAGATCGCAAAAGCCAATGGCTACCATACAGGTGTGGTGGATGGAGTCTTTGAGAAAATGGAAACAAAAAGCCATTGCAGACGTTGCAATGGCAGCGGGGAATCCGCAATTCCTTAACTCGACCTCTCAGGTGGTGTGGAACTGAGTTGATAATCTTGTCATATAACTCAAATCGAAATTATCATTCTACATTCCCTCCTATCATATATAGCTCGAGAGTCGAAATTCTTCTAAGTCCTCCTTCTATCATATATAGCTCGAGACTTGAAATTCTTCTAAGTCCCCCTCCTATCATATATATCTCAAGACTTGGAATTCTTCTAAGTCCCCCTTCTATCATATATAGCTCGAGACTTGAAATTCTTCTAAGTCCCCCTCCTATCATAAATAGCTCGAGACTCGAAATTCTTCTAAGTCCCCCTCCTATCATATATAGCTCGAGACTCGAAATTCTTCCAAGTCCTCCTCCTATCATACATAGCTCGAGACTCGAAATTCTTCTAAGTCCCGTAACCTAACCTAACCTTAGGTTACTAACGTCGCGGACGCGGACGTTTTCTGAGGATGTAATCTCCTAACAAAATGGATAGCGGATTCCCCGCTAAAAAGGAAACCCATGATGGCATAGTGAGAAAGTACTCCGGATCGATACCATATATAGGGAAGTACACAAACAAGCTGATAAAGGCGTTCAATGGCTACAATGTAAATGTGGATATCCAGAATAACCAGCCCACGGTGAAGAGAATCAGCAACGACCTAACGGAAGAAAAGGACAAGGAAAGCTTGAGCGGAGCAGTGCGAGGGAATCAACATCGGTGAGACTGGGAGAAAGTTTGAGATCAGTAAAAAGGAGTACAAAACGTCGACGGAGAAAGAAGATGGCAAGTCCTCTGTCTGGTAAACACTGTAACAAAGAAAACCACGATGGAGAGGGAATATTTGAAGTCATACATGTAGAGAATCGTACAAAGAGAAGAAAACTCTGGGAACTAATGGAGTTTGCAAAAGTAAAAAGGAAGAAAGCCCGCCTCTTGAACAATGTAATCACGTTTATAAGCGAGCAATTATTCAGCCTGGTGATTGGACGAGAGAAGAAGAACAGAACCAACCAATAAAATGGCAAGAAACCAGGTAGCCAATAGAAACGCAGCATTCAGGCCAACAGAGTGAACTAATCACAACACAGCATTGTTATAGCCAATAAGATCACAGCGTTATACTATAAAAACTTATATTTAAGGCCTTGTTCTCCAGTTACGTCACAACTGGTGATCGGAAAACACCCGAAAGTACTCTTGTAAAAGCAACTAATAAAGTAGAATGGTACATTTGGAAAACTTTTTTAATTGATGCTTGCTTTCAAAGTAAGAAAAGTGACGGGGAAAATGCGCTCCGTTATTTTCCCTTTGATTTTAAGATTACTGGGATCTTAGACAATGGAAATTGGTAATTGAAAAGGTATGGGAGGAAGGGAGTAAAGGAGAATCAAACCCAACGAGTGACCAAAATTCACTTATGTTTTCAAATTCTTACACGACATGTGATACACATTTTCTGCATCCAAAACAAGAGCCTTTATTCCTCCATGACAGTCGATTTATTTTATAATTATCATAAGTCATTCCACTCATTGATCTTCAAAATTTTTTCAAGTTTCATTTTTTTTTCCTTTCGATGAAAAAGATTCTCGTCCCACGGGGGCCGAAAGGCTACTCAGGGAAGTGCCTTTCAAAAAAATGTTCTACGAGTAAAAAATAAAGATCATATCTCATGTATTTTCATACTTTTGATGTATTTGAAATTATTTAATTTTCGGCTTTAAAGTAGGTCAAGGCCTAGTAGACTGCATGTCAGACTGACTACGCTCACGGAGGGCCCAACTGAGTATACTACATGTCAAGCTAACTAGCATCCAGAGAGCTCAACTTAAAATACTAGCTCAGAGATGGCTCAGTCTAGTACACAGCATGTCCGGCTAACGAGCTCACAGAGGGGTCAGCTAAGTATACTACATATTGTTAGGCTGACTAGCTCACAGAAGGCTCAGCTTGTACTGTATGCCCAGCTAACTAGCTCACGGAGATTTCAACTTAGAATACTGTATGTTGGGATCAACGATTCTCTAAATAATTACGGCTCATAATGATATTTTAAGTTTCATTTTATAAATCACCATGAATATTAGTAAGTGCCTTGACAATTGCTTTAAAAATTCTAATATCAACGGACTGTCAGTCCAACATTTCTGATAATTCAGCAACAAGTACGATGATGATCATAACTTCTTTGAGAATTCTACATAGAATCAAGAAGAATCAAGTACAGGAAGCGAAAACTGAGCTCGTAAAATTGCCATTGCATATTTCCATACACAATGTTCAACGGGAGATTTCGGACTATGAAAATTTTTCCAAGTCATTTTCCGATACCAAAGAGATTCGAGAGAGAATTTGAATGAAATGATATGAATTTTTCAAAATAAAGCAGAAGTATTGCGCGACAAAAAATTCAATCCGTTTCATTCACCGGTAGTAATTGTATAAATCAGGTTCATTATTAAGCCATCCACACGCCTTGGTTAGTATCAAAAGAAGGAACAACTCGAAACGCTGAAATATTAATGAGAATTCTTTTCAAGCCTACATGATCTTGAACTTCTCTTCACTCCATATACCGAGGTAAATGTCGCCAAACAAAAAACTATTAAAAACACCACAGTTATACAGTACATACGCGATATCATATCGGCACTATAGATGAAGAAAAGCTCCAAGCTAGAAAAGCTGAACTGGCTGGGTCGGTTTGAACACTTGATGGATAAAAACAAACGGCGTGAAATGAGTGGGTCGTTTTCAACAATTCATGAATAATAAATTATTCATTAATATTTTTTACTTGAGCTGATACCGAAGCAGATTTTTTTATTCTTTTCAAAGGGTTTAGAAGTCAACACGCGAGCTATGGTATTTTCAAACAAATACAATATGTGTACAAGTATATCTAGAGAAAAACTCGTGAAACCAGGATCATGTAAATCGTGAAGCAGAACTTAAATGTCGAAAATTTTCCATATTTGGTTAATAAACGGATAATAACAAAATGTACAACATTGAAGTTTTGCGGCCCGGTCACGTTCGCATCGTTCCGTCTTACGATACCGGAGGAATTGAACCGAACACCTTCAGACCACCTTTTCAAAAATATTTCACAATAATTTTTCAACTCGACTCAATTCTTTGGTTGTTGCATCCAGATGATGATTTATTTTTCTCGACTGATCAAATCTTTTCGAAAAGATTTGAATACGCGATTTTTTCAGGCAGTAAATCTATTAAGTAAACGCTTGACAACGTTCTTTAAAATTTACATTAAATCCGCGGCATGGTCCTACATACAGCTCTTCTACAACCTCAAAACGGCGCCGTCCGTTTATCCCATTTCGTTGGCGTCATAAATTTTCGCAACAAGAGTTATGTATCGTTAAATTATATGAGAATATAGCAGTCATCTTATTTATTCGCTCTCTTACGATCGCAAAGACATTTACATACTAAACTCCACAAGATATGGCCACCTTATCAGACGACCCCACAGTATTCTACGTCACCTTACTTCAGCGATTAGGAGATATTTTATTCTGCAAGAATGACCAGTAGAGCATATGGCAATCGAATTAAATACACGGCTGTGGTTCAACGTCATCCGAGGAGGATTTTCTACACGAAATCTTTGGTTATGAGGCTCTTCAGTTTCTAGCGAGTAACACTACAACATGAAATCCGTGCATATAATTGACAGAAAAAAGTACAAAACTTTTCCTCCTAATGTTTATTTTTGATATCGCTCAAGAAAAAACAACCGCTTTTTTAACGAAGTTGAACGAGGAAAGCAGGCAAGCTGTTCTATGGGTCGAATTGGTTTTAGTGTTGAGAATTGAAATCGAAATATTTAAAGTCTGACATTTTTCTGAGTCTGTTGCGTCATATTATAAATAGTCTGAGAATAAAATATTTTCAAACTTCCTTTCCTATCATAATTTCGATCGTGACGTCACAGGGTCGAAAGTCGAGAATTTTCAAGTCCCACTTCCGAGCTATATGAGAGGAGGGGGACTTGGACCATTTTTGCTAAGGTTTAATTGGACCATTTCGCTGTAATTAGATCATGACGTGCCCGGGTGGAAAGTCAAAATTTTTCCAAGTTCCTTGCCATAATACGTATACGTACATGACAGGAGGGAACTTGGAATATACTATTGTTCGAAAGTCGAAATTTCTCCAAGTCCTAGTTTTGAGCTTTGTATCATAGGGGGTACCCTATCATAGTAGGGGGATTTGGACCACCGGACATCACACGGTCCACGGGAAATTTTTTGAAAAAACCGTAGAACACGTTCCCTGTTCTATCTTTTACACAATTGTTTTCTTCTTAGCCCCACGAAGAAGAAAATAAAAACTTGCGTTCGGTTTGAGAAATATGAAAGAGGAACAACCGAGGGAAATGTCTAGCTCTGACGAAACATGGAACTCGATGGCGCGGAAATATATCAATCTTTAGAGAGGGGGAGAGGTTACGCCGGTAAAATCCATTACGTGGAATACGAAATTAGCACAATAAACATGTAAAAAGATGGAAATATTCTTTTCTCACTGTGACCCTGCTTCTCCTTCTACAGTCGCCATTGACAAAACTTGTATAACAATAGAATCTACAGAAAATATAGAGGCCACAGGGGAGAACCCGCAAGCCTTGCGGCCGTGTGGAAAACTCACCGGTTCTTTAACGGCGTTGAATGAGGGTTGGCTGAGAACCAGTTTGATGGCGCACGTGGGTCTGAAAAATGTAGATTGTGATGTCACAAGGCTGACCTACGACGTCTTCAAATTGTGACGTCACAGGGCCGGATTTTGGAGCTATATATAATAGGAGAGAAACTTGAAAAAAATTGATCTATGACTTCATCAGATTGTGACATCACAAGCTAACCTATGACGTCTTCAATCAGTGACATCACAGGCCGCGGCCCCCAAGCTATATATGATAGGGGGACTAGGACAATTTTCGAGTTCCGAGCTTTTCCGGACGGTGGACGTTTTAACCGAAAAACCCCCCGGTAAAACAGGTTTCCTGTTAAAACAGCTTGTCTTATTTTCGTTTTCTTCCTCTTAAAAAGTATCAAGTCTCTAAGTTGTACAAGACCGATTTAAATTGTTGGAAACGAAATCGAGTTCATCTTTCGAAAAAGGAGGTTGCTGTAAAGGAGATTTTAGCTATATGAGAGTGAATATTGATATGCTTAGCAATCTGTATTATCTGTGAACCTCAGGACATACGATGAAGCGTTTATCATGTTGTAAGATACAGAACAATAAATATCTCCTGAAGACTCTCTATGAACTTGATCTAGCCTTGAAAAGTTCCAGTAATATCGAGCCCAGACAAATTTCTGTAACTTAGGTTGATGACGTCATCATGAAGCCCCGTTCTCAAGTTCCTCCTCATGTTCAAGTGTGGATTGATGGTCGAAAATAATAAATGACGTCATCAAAGTCGGTTGCGTTCGTGCTCGGTGATATTTCCTAGGAAAACTTTTTAAATTATTAAATTCAAGAAGATTACATGAAAAATGACAGAAAGATATTTTGAATTTAAATATTATCGATTCATTTTTCATAATCAAGTACAAGAATTGTACGTAAAACCGTTTTCAACTCTAGCGAATCATTTTTCCCTACAGCAGAAGAAAATATTTTCAAAGAGTTCAAACATGTGGAATCCGGAAGGAGAACTTTTACACTCCAACCGATCCTTCGTAGAATTGGCACAAGAAATTTGAGCGAAAGAATCCGAAGTCATGATAAGATCTTTCACTACACTAAATTACAGTGCTCTATGGACAACGCCTCCTACGAACAATAAAATTCGAAATTCTGTAATTTTGTGGCTAGCCAAAGAGACGCCAAATGCAATAATAATTCATTAGAAGCGTTTCGACAAATAAAAGGAGGATCACGACCCTCCAGACACGTTGCGCACGTGTAAAGATTTCCCGCACTTTTGAAATTATTTGCGACTTCTTTAAAATTTGATTCATTACTACAGGAGCTATGTTGTTAATTCAATACGAACAGAACCAAATGTCGTGTGCTAGCTATTGTGGAAGTATTTTACCACATGTGAAAAGTTTCGTTCCGTTGGTCACCACGGTCTCACAGAAAATTGAAATTTTTGTCATCGAAAACATACGAGTATTGATTAGTAGCACGTCGGGAAAATATAGACAACGTTACTCCAACGAGAGAACTGAAAATGAAGATTGAAAAGATAAATACTTCGTTTCGACGTAGAATTTTCGCAGAAAATTGATCGATAGTAAGTCCCTTTAAAAATCTGGGAATTTTGAACGAAAACCGATCATCCATAAAACTGAGTCTACCCAAAACGAAAAAACCATAAATATATTGTAACGACGGTTTCAGCAATCCTTCCTCCTGTCATAACATCTAAGATTCCGAAGTTCATTGTACTCGTTGAATTCTACCAGTCGGCTGCCTCAACTTCATTATGGATGTCAACGTGCGAAACATTATTCCAGGAAAATATAAACATTAAGCGGTAAAGCGTAAGTTCAATTTTACCATTTTCATGATTCAAATTAATGCAAATTGTTTCCTACGGTTGAAAGCAAGAGATCCTAGTCATAGAAAACACTTTTCGATCATTCGTCACAGAAATTCATTCAGATTTCAATAAGATAAAGAGTGAAAAACTTTACGCGCTCGTAGAATAAAATGAGTCGAAATGTATTTCGCTAGAAAACACGAGTAGGGGCTGCTGTGCATCGTAGTTCTTTCAGGGGGGAGGGGGTGGGTGGGCAGCACCTGGTGAATTTTTGGGTCAGTGCGTTTAGCAACCTAACCCAAACTAATAAAAGAACGAGAAGGAGGATTATGGCATCATTGACCGGTAGAAGTCGCCTCGCAACTGACCTTCTCCAAGCGTCATTCCCCTCACGAGACCTTTATCTAAGATGTTATCGATTGCTCTATTGTTTCAGTCTGCAACACAATTTTTCACCATTTTCTTTATAAAAACCGTAATATTTTTTTCAAATTTTTCAACTCACTTGCGATAAATTATTCCGTTGTTCTAGAACAACGGTACTCAACTTTTTTGACCCACGAAAAACTTTCAAAATTTCCAAATGTTCCGCGATTAAAAAAAAAAAAAAAAAGAAGAAGAAGAAGGAGGAGGAAGGAAGACATTGTATGATTTATTAAAACTTGTAATACAAAAATGGTAGAAATTAGAATGGTACCTACTCGTAAATTTTCTGATAAATGAAAAGATGTGAAATACAAGTAGACATACTTTCAATGGGAAGCTTCACTTTTACACTCGATTTTTAATCTTTATCAAGATTCTTTTTTTTTGACAATTGCTCGAGAACGTCGACGACCGACTAAAAATTCTTGGTGGTCAACGGGTCGATCGCGATCGACCCGTTGAGGACCGCTGTTCTAGAAGATGTTTGGTAGTTTTAATTTCGTAATCATATGGGAGTATCCTAGCTCTTCTAAAATAAATATCTATTTTGAAATTGAATGCAAGTGCTCCTCCAAAGTTTCTCCTCTTTTTCGGTGCTGTTAGTTCAAGGCAAAGTAGAAAAAAATTTTAGGAGTTGATGTCGCTTACAAACAGAGGTACTAATTTCTTCCTTTTATCTTCACCTACGTCCTTTCAAAATTTCATATTCAAAATATTGCTAATGTTCCCATCTCAGGTCTTCCATTTAAGATGTAATTAATTACTTTTTCAAATATTGATGGGCTTGCTCAATATCTAATTTCATTCATATGTGAAATACAAGCTTATACGTATTATTTGTGTGTTAGAAGTTCATCAACGTTCTTTAGTTCCTTGGTCTTCCTTCTGGCAGGTTGTAGTATAGTGGTGTGTCTGGAGGTGTCTGGCAACACTGTAACGTAGAATGATACCGGTATCGTGCTGTATAATTGTATCATGGTTGTGTAATATATAAACCGTTCTCGAGCTCACAGGTTTGTTCCTTCCTAAATACGTTACATAATGGCGACGAGGATGATGAAGGATGGCTAAAGGACGGGTAACTCGAAAAAGCAAGAAAAAATCCAATAATGGAAGTTTCGAGAATGTGAATCAGAATTCTGCAACAGTTAGTCAAGAAGATTCCGATTACGACGGCGATAACATGGCCAATAACGAGGCATTGTGTCAACGAGCTGCCAAGTTCACGTTTCCTACATTTAACAAGGACAGCGAAGAATGGCGCTACTACATTCGACGTTTTGAATTGGAATTGCTACTTCAAGGTTTTATGGATGAAAAGGCCGATGAATCTTTTCGTCGAAACTTGTTGTTGAAGTGTATTGGTGCCGAACTCTATCGAACAGTAGCGGATCACTTTGAGCCTAAACAATTGCTTGCGGTGACGTATAAAGATATAGTTGACTTTTTTAACGCTTATTTCAAGTCAGCTGTTAGTTTTTTGCAGGAGCGAATAACATTTGGCAAATGCATACGAAAAGCGGATCATACAGTGTCACAGTTTCTTAACGAACTACGATCCTTGGCAGTGAAGTGTAACTTCAAAGCAACGTTAGATGAACGACTTCGAGATCAATTTCTTATCGGATTGAACAACCCGGATATGTTGGAAGAAATTTTAACACAAAATCCGGGAGATAACATAACGCTCAAAGATGTAGAGAAAACAGCGTACATCGTCGAAGGTGCGCAAAATCAACGTAAACAAATTTCTAACGCTACTACATTATCTAACACAGTAAGTAGTGATACTCCAGGAGTAACATTGAACGAAGCAGGAACAATCAATAAGGTACGTTTTAACAAACCTATAAAGAATTTTCGTACTAACAATAATAATTCGTATAATCGTTTTAATTCTAATATGAAGGAAAGTGGACGATCGTTCCACAAACAGGGTCGATTTATGGAGAATAACACGAACTCCAAAACTATAATCTTAGATCCGAGAATTGATTGTTTAAGATGCGGAAGCAAACGCCATGATAAAGCAGAAAATTGTCCTGCGATTCGTGCTACTTGTAGACTGTGTGCCTGTGTAGGTCATTGGGATCGAGCGTGTTTAAAATCGGGCAAAGTTCGTATTTTAAACCATCAGAAACGTAACTATACTAATAATAATACTAATAACAGTGGTAAAAGTAGAAACGAGATCAAGGAAATCGATTTGTTACCAATGTATACGGTACAAGATGGTACAGGTGAAAAATATTTTATCAAAGTCAAATTGAACGGTAAAGAGCATGAAATGGAGTATGATACGGCAGCAGCTAAGACAATCTCGAATGAACTAGTGTGGAAGATGTTGGGAACGCCAAAATTAAGACCAACACAACCCTTAGGCGCCTACCCAGCTGTACCTATTGATCTTTTAGGCGAATGTGATGTACAAGTTGTGGTTGGAAGAAAATCACGTACTTTACCGCTAGTAATAATGAAAGGAGAGGAAGGGAACTCTCTTTTTGGTCGTAATTTCATTGCTGCATTTAGTCTTCATCCAAACTGTCCGTTTGTATTTCAGGAGAATGATATCAGCGGTAACAACATTGCTCCAGTGGAAGCTGATTACAACGAGTGTAAACAACAAATTTTGAAGGAGCTGAAAAAGAAGTATCCACGAACGGTAACTGATAATCACGGTAAAGTAACAAATTTTCAAGCTTCAATACGAATAGATCCAAATGCGGTACCTGTTTGTTGTCGAGCACGACCAGTTTCTTTTGCCTTGTTGGATGCTTTAGATGCTGAACTTGATCGTTTAGTGCAAGCAGATGTTCTTGAGCTGGTGAACACGATGGAAACACCAGTTGAGTGGGCGTCACCAATTGTAGTGGTGCCAAAGTCAGAAAATCGAGTTCGAATTTGTGCAGATTTCAAACGCACTATAAATCCACATATCATTTGGGTGGATCACCCGCTACCAAATTTTGAAGAGATAGCGAGTAAAGTCGCTGGATTTATAGAATTCAGTCTTATTGATTTAAAAGATGCGTTCTTACAGTTATGTGTCGATTTAGAGTCTCGAAAATTTCTTGTTATAGCTACGCATCGTGGATATTATCGATATAAACGCTTACCGTATGGGCTTAACGTTTCGCCGCTCATATTTCAAAGTTATATGGATCAATTGTTACATGATATCGAAGGAGTTGCGTGGTACCAAGATGACATTGTTCTAGGAGGGAAGGATAGAGCCGAACATCTGGAACGATTGAACAAAGTGATGGCTCGTCTTAATAGCGTTGGACTAACAGTTCAGGTAAAGAAACTGGATCTCTTAAAGCGAGAAATCAAATATTTGGGGCATTGTATTGATGCTCAAGGAATTCATCCAATCACAGAAAAAGCTGAGGCTTTTGTGAATTTACCTTCTCCTTCTAACGTGTCACAACTTCGTTCTTTTCTTGGAAGTATCAATTATTACTCACGTTTCATACCTAATCTACAACAGAAATGTGAGCCTTTGTTTCGCCTCCTGAAAAAAGGTGAAAAGTGGTTTTGGACTAAAAACGATGAGAAATTATTTACAAGTTTGAAACACGAGATTTCGAGCGATTGTGTTCTTGTTCACTACAGTCCCAAATTGGAAGTGGTACTCGCAGTTGATGCTTCAAATTATGGAATTGGGGCGCTTCTTCAACATAGATTTCCGGATGGTTCGCTCAGACCCATTTCAGCAGTTTCTCGAACACTAACAAATTCTGAAAAGAATTATTCATCTATTGATAGAGAAGGTTTAGCAATCATTTTCGGAGTTACCAAATTCTATCGTTATTTGTACGGAAGGAAATTCGTCATACAGACGGATCACAAACCACTTCAGTATATTTTTGGGGAAAAATCTGAAATTCCAAGAATGGCAGCCTCTCGGTTGGTTCGATGGGCAGTAATTTTAAGTGCTTTTCGATACACAATTGAGTACAAAACAGGTCGTCAGAATGTTGTTCCTGATTTCTTATCACGTCTTCCAATACCTCACAAAGAGGAAGAAGTGAAGTTAGAAGAAGAGTTTACTGGTCAAATCCAGAACGTTGTTTTACAGACCTGTGAGTTAACAACTCAAACTTTATCTAAACAAACTAAAGAAGATCATACTTTGAGAAGTGTTCTTCGATATCAAAGAGAGGGCTGGCCTGAAAAGAACAAAATTTCGGAAGAGTTGCTAACGTTTTATGAGAAACAAGATTCCCTAGAAATTCGTGATAACGTAATTCTATGGCATGATCGGATCGTGATGCCAGCAGGTGTTCAAAAAGTGGTATTAAACAAGTTGCATGAAGCACATCTCGGTATTGTAGCTACCAAATCGATAGCGCGTCAAACAGTATGGTGGCCGAACATCGATAAAGACATTGAGAAAATGATCGTTAGTTGTGAAGATTGTCAAAAGGGTCAACCGAAGGAACCAGAGTCTCCTCTACATTTATGGAATATGCCTGCTAGGCCGTGGGACCGAGTCCATATTGATTTCACGGGCCCTATGGATGGTTTACATTGGTTGGTCGTCATAGATGCGTACTCGAGATGGATGGAAATTTTTCCTCTCAAATCAGCAACAACAGAGAACGTTATAAAAATTTTTCGTACCTTGATAGCTCGTTGGGGTGTTTGTCGCATTATTGTATCGGACAACGGTTCGCAGTTCACGTCAGATTTGTTCAAGAAGTTTTGTAGAGATAATGTTATCAAACTCATACATTCAACTCCATACCATAGTCGAACAAATGGATTAGTGGAGAGAGCAATAAGAACGTTCAAATGGAGATATCGCAAGTCGGAGAAAGCGATTCGAGATAAGGAAATTCGCTTACAAACGTTATTGTTTTATTATCGAAATACAGCCCACACAACCACCGGACAGAGTCCAGCGGAAGCATTTTTGAAACGTCGGTTGGACACAGTTTTTGATCGTTTGAAACCGGATCGAGATTTGACGATAGACACTGAATCGTTCAAGCAGAAAAATTATCACGACCGCCGTTCAGTTTTTCGTGAGTTTAAACCAGGTGATTCAGTTTGGGTCAAACGAGCCTCGCGTAGTTGGGAAAGAGGTCAAATTTTGCAAAGAGTTGGTTATCTGTCATACCGAGTTGAGATGGATAAAGATGGAAATGGTATTCGATGTCATGCGGATCAGTTAAAGCCTTTATATTCGAAATAATTGTAACTTTCATATTTTGGGTCTAACAAATTATTGTTTGATGAAATTCGTTTTTTTTGTGTGTTGATTAACAATTATTGATTTCAATTGTCAGTTTGTATCGAGCTCGTTTCATACTAGATGTGCTAACATTGTTTTTCAATTTTTCTGCACACCTTCACCACATATATATATGTTATTTTATTTTTTTTAACGGGGGAGTAGTGTAGTATAGTGGTGTGTCTGGAGGTGTCTGGCAACACTGTAACGTAGAATGATACCGGTATCGTGCTGTATAATTGTATCATGGTTGTGTAATATATAAACCGTTCTCGAGCTCACAGGTTTGTTCCTTCCTAAATACGTTACACAGGTCTTCTCATACACGATTTTCGACAGACTGTGCGGATTTCTAAAATTTGTTTCGTCAAATTCACTCGCCTCTCCTCTCCTTTTCAGGCTAATTAAAGTCGATTTTCTTAGACGAGACATCTGATGTTCCGAAAAAGGTTTCCGCAAATGATTCATTCTTTAGACGTAGTTGATACACTTTACGATTCATAGATAGATTGGAGATTACTGAATAAGAAGGCCACAAATTTCTTCAATATGAGAAAATGGACAAATTTGTAGAGTTCTAATGATATTTCAAGAAGTATACATGGTATGTGTGGGTTTGAAATAAGACCCTGAGGTCACTATCATACACAGTATGTGAACGCCTGAGACAGGCCAGAAGATCCCAAAATAAAACAATTGATAACCCGTAGTACTTTAATGGATTTCAATACGCAATTCTCCTCAAAATCCGTAAAAAATGCTAAATAAATTCCACAATATCTATGAAAACCTCGAATTGGCTTGAGGGACTCAAACAGAAGGGACCCAAGTTTTCCGGCTTTGGAGCCCGTCGGGTACCTACCAGAAAAGGAAAATAAGAACTCGGGACTTTCCGAAATGTTTTGGGGGGGACTTGACCAGAATTTTTTTAGGATCTTTCCAAGGTATTTTTTCCTCTGCAAGAGACATAAAAAACCATACCAATTTTCGATAGAACAATTTTTTCATAGATTTTCTCATTAGACTTGAAAAGAAAATTTTTCCGGATTGACCCACCTGGATTCCGGGGCAATCCGGGTTTCCGGGTCCGGGATACAGAATCCGAGACTTTTCCAGAACCGGTAGACACCCTATAATTATCTGGTTTTTCAATAGCCTAGAGTAAAGTTATTCCTGAGATTTTGGGAGCTGGATGTAAAAAAGAGCAGGGCGGAACGACTCCAGAAAAAAAAGTGAGACTTCTTTGGCTTTTATTGCCAAAGATGGGCCAAGGGGAGCGGACGAAGCCTCCTTCCGCTGCGTAAATTTTGAACCATTTTTATACTGAGGACCCGTCTTCGACAATTTTACTCTTCTTCGATTTTTTGGCATTCCTGCCTCTTATAGTTAGCTTAGAAAGCACCAGTGTGTCCTCCACAATTTTACTGTTCTACTACGCAGTTACGATGTACTGTATTTCCAAATAGAAGAGTGAGAAACCGGCTTCCAAATGAGCCAGCAGTCGAGTCTTGGAGATGAAGCTTGGCTTCGGAGTTAGACCCTGACACCCGGAACCGATTTTTGTCCTCCGGCTCTCCAGAAAAAGCCTACCTTTACCTAAAATTGACCAATGATGATCCTTAAAATATGAATGTAGCTGTAATCGATTGTGATACAGCAATACCGAAAGTATACCGGGTGGACAAGAATGATGTTACCAATTGAATGGAAGTTTTCGCTAAATTCACTCCACCGCAAGAATGCAGAACGTTCGATGTATACATCAAATCTACGAAATTTACATCCTTATTTTGTCTTCAAATTGCCCCCCTACTTAACTTTCTACTACTTTTCTGAGACCAGTTACAGACCAGAATGTGCCAAAACTCTCAAGAATTAGTTAAATAGTTCAAACTTTCATACTTTACTTGATTTGAAAATTAAATTTAACGCCGATTCCGAAAAAAATACCTAAATAATCTTCTAAAGATTGAAAATGGGGAAATTTTCAATTTCTTATTTCGGGGGTCTTGGCAAATTTGTCAATTTTTGGCACATTCTAGACCATAACTCGGCCCAGAAAAGTCGTAGAAAGTTGAGTACGCCCGCAAATTGAAGATAAAAATCGAGATACAATATTCGCTGACGTTTTGCGTTTCTACGCTAGGATAACATCATTTTAATCCAACCGGTAGAGTCGAATCTCCTCAGTAAATCGAGATTCGTCAACACAAAAAACTCGAGCATATTCGGCGACCTCCGGTAACTGAGTTTTCCTTTCATCTAATAAGACGATTCGATTAACCTTCCCAATTACTCCAATTTCAAGTGCTACTCTTTCATTTTACTACTAATTTCGAACCGTCCCTACTTCGAGACTTCAGCAACAATCACACGAACAGTTAAGCCTCTCGAAAATGTAAAATGAGCTCGAAAAACCAACAATCACCTTCCGATTTCAGCCACACACGACACGCAAAAACACCATCTGAACGTATTTTTGTCAACACATTATTGAACAAGACGTCAAACAGTCTAACTACGGCAACGTGTCCAGGTATATTTCACTGGTCCAAACACAGGGCGGGATCTTCGAACTCTTCAAGAAACCATTTCTATGTCATCATCTTTTGTCCAGCTAAATTTGCGTTTCAAATCACAGCGCACTTTCCAGACAACTGCTTAAAATTCATCGAAGGCCAACTTCATAATTTATTGGAAACATCCGTAAGGAATTACGATAAAATGTTCCGAGACTCCCATACCTTCCTACAATTGAAAGCAACGAGTATTTCGCACACCGCATTCCAATCGGAAGCCTAAGCTTTGTCAAAATACCGCGGCTCGTTAACGCGCCTGAGGTCTGAATGTATACAACCACGTGCACATCCTGAATGTACAGCTGAGAATCATACAAATATGTGATAAAAATAAAAATACACAGACCCACCGCAATTCACAAATAGCCGACACTCGAAATTCGATAACTCTATTTTTCGGTCAAAGCGTTCCGATCATGATAGACAGAATCTGTACGAAATCAGACGCGAGATCAAGAGCGAGAGAAAAATACATTATCGAGCACCTAATAATACATAATACATTATAATGATACAAGAACACCCCACAAAACCTCTTTAAATCCTTCAGAGAGTGGCGTTTCCACCGTTGAATACATAAGGACAAGGAGCAGTGATTAGCGCGCTGTGACTGTGTGAGAATCAAAAGAATGCATGTACCGCAGCATACCTGCTACCATTCCATATATACGCTGTATTTAAGGTGAATGGGCAGGACAGGTAGGAGGCCATAACACGGGACAACCGATAGGTAGAATTCTCAATGGAATGGAATGCAATAAGACAGAACGATTTGAGAGTACCGTTCAGAAGAATGCTAGCAGACATGAAATCAGTAATTTTGTTTTTACACGAACAAAAGACAACGTGTATTGTCGGATCGGTTCACACGAAAATCGACTACTACGATTTTTATATGTAGTAGTAATAGTATATACACACACACACACACTACGCGCCGATTCATATTCGGAAAAATGCGGTTGGTAGCCATCCATATACGATGATAAATATTTATACCTAGTATATCCTTTATAAATTTTTATCATTTATTCTTCTCTCTCGCTGTCTCTCTTTCAAGTCTAACTACTTCTTCATTATAGTTATTATCTGAACAGAAACAATACGCCAAGAATGTCTGAAATTCATTGTGATTATTTTGTATCCCCCATCACAAACGATTAGGAAAGATCTAAATAGAATATTCAACAGCTTCGAAAGTGAGAACGTAGACCCGAGAACCTTTGAAGAATACTATTTACTACCGCGTGCAACAATTCTTTCATAGGAGATTTTTCGAGTCTTCCGAACACGCGGATAGGTTAAGGTATTTCATGTACACGTATATATTATAATAACACATCCCTCGCAGGTCGAATTACGTTTTCGATTCGATAGCTTCGGGCTTCGAAGTGCAGATCTTACAGCTCATGAAAAATCAGCAGTCAGCCGTGACGATGAGTCATCCGACTTGTGTAGTCTCATTTCGAACCATTTGCCAGAACTACTAAAAACTGGTCACATCGGTGCACGGTGCTGATAGTCTACAAACGGTGTCGGCACACTTGTACCTGGTTCTCTCGACGGGAGTTTATTACACGAATTTAAAACTCAATAAATTAAATGCAACGCAATTAGGTAGAGCAGATATAATCTGAGTAAAATTAATGACCGATTTACATGCGTCCAGCATGGCTGGTGTGCATTTACCAGCAAAAAAATGGTCACTCGGGTCTTAATGAAAATTTCAAAAACAAGAAAAATCCCTACCTGAAATACTGAACCGAATTCAATGTTTCTAATCTTCGTCTATCAACATGAAACTAAAATTTTGTTTCGATGTGAAAAATTGGCGAAAATATTCGCTAATGACCGAATCTACATCTTCTAATTTTTTAACTCTTCTTTTCGTCTTCATTTTTTTCTCTTTTTACAGTCAAATATAATTTCACTAACCTTTAAATGTGTTGTATGTTCACTCATCTCTTTTCCATACAGTCTACTTTTCATATTATCAATGAGGTAGCGAGTGGGGAGCGGTCAATGATGAATGAAAAACTGAGAGAATAATAAAAAACGAGTTTACAAATATAACTCGAGACTTAGAGAGAGCGATAAAAATGCTGAAATTTGATGAAACAGAAAACTTTTCGGGAATGAATTCACAAAAGATAAAATAGACCCGATTTTTACAAATGGAAAAATTACTGCCGCTACATCGGGGGCAATGGCAATAAGCAGAGCGTGGATTCCTCGGCATTTGCCGAATCGTTCCTGTAATGGGCATATCCTTTAAAATCAAATAGGAGCTCGTTTCATAGGGTAAGGGGCCTAGGAAAAAAATTTTATTTTGCCGAAAAATGCCGGAAGTGGAATAAATGCTGAAACTGAGGTAAATTGCCGAAAAGTGCCGAAAATGCATATTTTGCTCTCACATGTACTTTCAGGGTTAAAATCTAACCTTCGGTTTTGCTAATTCATGTATGAATTGTAGGATTTCGCGTCATGACAAGATCGATAATACGTGAATAGAGTTATCTGCTCGCGTGAAATTTGGCAAGCCCTTCTTTTAAACATGAAAATGCAGAAAAACATCTAGTTGTAATGCACAATACTAAATTCTTAGATTAAATGAATTTTGTTCCCATTTTTTGAAAAATACATTATTTATCATTCATTATCAATTTATCATTTTTCCTTTGATTCGAGTGCTTTTTCAATTTTGCCGAATAATGCCGAAAATAGAGTTCTTGTCGCCGAATTTGAACCGTAATATTGCCGAAAAATCCACGCTCTGGCAATAAGGAACAGCCAATCTTGTATTTAGTGCACATAAGAGATGCTCTTCGACATCGAGAATGAGAATATAGGCTTAGTAGACCAAAGTTTTTTCAGATACAAGGGTTCATAAGGTAGTGCGCAGCTTTCAATTCGGGCCTTTTATATGTAGCTCATCATCAACATTTTTCCAACTTCGTCACATACGTAGTATTGATACGATTTGCCGAGTTATGGTCAGACATACTGGAAGGAGGCATACTCGATGTAATACAACGAAGAGTAATTTGCAAAGGTCGTAGAAATAGTTAAAACACCGGACAGGGTGTCTACCAGAATTTTTTTTTTTTTTATTTTTACGAGCACTACAGCTGCACGAGGGCTATTGGCTCGGCGTTACAAAAGTTATGAAAGTAATATTATAAATAACACATAAGAAAGGGAGGTTTTAAGGAAGTTGGTAGAGTAAGGAAAAGGGAGGAAGGATAAGAGGATGGAATATAATGTCGAGTGTAACTGCTTCAGGTAATGGTGTGTAAAAGTTTACAATGTGTGTATGTAGAAGGTTGTAGAGGTATAGTCGATGTATGTGTTCAGATGTGAGCGTAAAAGTCAGTTTGTCTTAGGTAATGTAGGGTATTCGAAATGATGTCCTGGTTGTTTTTGAGTGCTTGGGTGAGTGAAGAGGGGGGTATCCGAAGAAGAGCGAAGGGGTAAAAGTCTGGGGCATGAAAAAAAGTGTTCCACTGTTAATTTGTCTCTTTGACAGTGGGGACATGAGGGAGGGGTTAGGATGTAGGGACTGATGAGGTGGGTGTTAGTAATTTTTGTGTGGCCAATTCTGAACCGAGAGAGAATTACTTCTTCTCTTCTTGTGTTTTGAATGGAGGATACCCAAGGAACCGAGGTTTTTTTGATACTGAGAAGTTTATTATTTGTTTGATTTTCCCAAAGAGTTTTCCATGATTGTGTGATGAGAGAACGATAGTAATTTTTGTAATCTAGGGTTGGTAGGGGTGAATTATCAGTTATTTGACTGAGGGAGGTAGCTTGTTTAGCGGCTTGATCAACTGCGTCGTGGTCGGGGAAATTGGTGTGTCCAGGGATCCATATGAAGATAATTTGAGAGTTGATTGTTTCCAAAGTGTGTAGTGTGAGAAAGATGCATTGGATTATAGGGTTAGAGTTGTATGCGTCTGTAAGGGAGTGGAGTGAAGAAAGTGAGTCAGTGAGAATAATGAATTTACCGTTTGGGGGTAGTTGAGAGAGGTGGGAAAGGCAGGAAAAAATGGCCATCAGTTCGGCTGTAAAAATAGAGGCTATATTTCGGATGCGATGAGAAGATATTTCCCCGTCGATGGAGTATGCGTGAGCTGCTTTAGTAGATGTTTTCGACCCATCGGTGAGGCAAAGTGAATGGTCAGGGTATTCTTGAAGTAGTTTGTTGATATGTTGGGTAAAACCAGGTTTGTCAGATTTTGGGATTTCTGTGAGATCTAGGCGTATTTTAGGTTGAGGGAAGGTCCAAGGGGGAAGGTTGTGTATATGGGTTCTAGGGGATGAGCTATGAACGGTTTGTTGATCAGGTGATTGAATTGAAGGCGAATATGTTTGGTGGAGGATTGGTTGTGATTGTGGTGAAAGATTCGGTTAAAGATTGGAAGTTGTGGGAATTGTGCTACATAGGATAAAAAGTTGGAGGTTAGGATGAGCCTTCGAAAGTGAAGGGGAGGATCTGGGGCTTCTGCACATAGGTGAAGTTTGGGGCTGGTGCGATAAGCTCCCAGGGCAATCCTGAGAGAAGATGTCTGGATGGGGTCGAGTAAGGCAAGGACGGTTTTTTTCGCTGTGTTGTAGATCGGGGAACCATAATCTAATTTTGAGCGAATAAGACTTTTGTATAGAAGGAGTAACATTCTGTTGCAGCCTTTAGATGGAGGAGATATGTATTTTATTATGTTTAGAGCACGTGTGCATTTGGCTTTGAGGGTTTTGATGTGGGGGGCCCAGGTAAGTTTTTGGTCAAAATGTAAGCTGAGAAGTTTGCCGTAGTTATGAGATGGGATTTGGAAGTTTTGTAGAATTAGAGGAGGTAAGGAGGGGATAGGATTTCTTTTTTTGAAAATAACTGAGTAGGTTTTCGAGGAAGAAAATCTGAATCCTCTTTTTGATGTCCATGTAGATAGTGATTGATTAAGGGTATCCTGTAGGAGTCTGTGGGCTCTTTGCGGATTTGCTGAACGGATAGTGATGTTATAGTCATCAGCGAAAAGACGCTGGGTGAGGGGGGGGGGGGTTACACATTTGGTGATATCATTTATTGCTATTAGAAAAAGTAAGACACTGAAGACTTCTCCTTAAGGGACTCCATTTTGGACCGAAAGGGGAGGGGAGGTTATGTTATTGATTCTTACTAGAAGGGTTCTGTCGTTGAGAAAAGTTTGTAGGATGTTAGGGAGGTGGCCTCGGAGACCAATTTCGTAAAGTTCGGTAGAGATAAGGTGTCTCCATACCCGGGGAAAGGCCTCTTGGAGATCAAAGAAAATAGAGTATGGGGAGGATTTGTTATTGGTGACATCGTTGATTTGAGATTGGAGATCATAAAGGAGAATTGAAAAATGGAAATACTTGACATTAGTTGACCTTTTTTCGATATTTCATTTGACCCGAAAAAATATCAAACTCCCCCCCCCCCCCACCCTCTTTCTCTCCAAACTAATATCGTAATTTCGGTATTTTTTTTTATTCGTTTGCAAGAATTAATAATATTTAATTGAGAAAAGTGTGAAGTTTGTTGATTATACCTTGATATTGTGCGTATAGGAAGACATGTGAAAAACATCCTTTACACAAAATTATGCATTTTTGGACTTCTTAGTTGACCTACGGATAGAAAAGTTGACTTTACTTGACTTAGTTGACTGGTAGACACCCTGCCGGAGAGCTTTCGGTTAAACAACCATTGGTGAATCAGCGTTCGCGAGACACCCTGCAGTAAACTACCTTTAGTGCATATTTCTGAATAGTGTACATTTTTTCATTGACGACCATACTTTTAGTAACCTCAAAAGAAAAATCTCAAGGAATCAAGAATAAATTTTAGGACCACTATCGAGATGGAGAAAAAAAGAATACTCAGAAGGTAGAGTGAACAATGCAAACCGCAGGAAAATTAGAACAACCAGCGCTTTCGGTTAATAAACCATCTTCGGGCCTGAAATGAAAGCAACTGACCAAACGGAGGAGAGAAAAAGATATTAAGATTGGCCAAACGAGAAGTCGCGGTGTGAATCATAAACAAGTACAATCAGGCCATCTTCCGGAATGTACGATTCAAGTACAGTAATGCCATCAGTGTTGAGGTGACGCATTATTTCTATGAGTTCGAGGGCGATACGTTTACGGTAGGAGTTCTCCTCGTGGAGCAGCCTTTACGATCCCTCAAGGAAATTGTGGCCGCTGTAGCAAAAGCTGACTCCCTCAAGTGTCCCAGCTACTCTCACCTGTATTTGGCGGCTGGTCTCACCAATATAAAAGCCTCTACAATCCCCACATTCCATCTTCTAAGCACCGCTCCTCTCATCAACGGGTATGGGGTCCTTCAGCCTCACAAATAATCCTTCAACAGTGGTAGGATTGTTAAAAGCTGGTCTAAAACCAAACGGGCGGAGGGCCCGACCCAATTGGAGGGAGAACTTCCCCAGGAAAGGGAGACTGATTCAAAGCATACGACGATCACGGATCGTGTTTTGAGGGAGGGAGGTGGTGGAATCAAGAATGCTCCTTAAAAGTTTCCTTTGAACCATCACGTCAACGTCGACATTGACCCAATTCACTCTGGCCAGGTGTTTTTTCATAAGTAATTCTTTCTTGAAGGTAGCTTGACTCAGAGTACAAGTCAGTCTGTGAACTACATTATTAAAAGCAGCCATTTTATGAGCAACAGGGCAGAAGGAACCTCCGTGGACTAAAATATCGGTCGTAGTAAAACTCATGGATACCGTCTATTACAGATATCAATAAATCCAAAACGTTAATGGAAGATACGCCTATTTCCAAAGTAAATTTTATGGAAGGGTACCAGGAATTGAGTTACCTCAGAAACTAACCAAAGAGAACGGGGGGGGCAGTCCACGTGCATAGAACGTCATCAACGTGAATATGATTTTAAGTAAAATCTGGTTCAAGGAAAAGTGGTAAAGTTCAAACTTGGACATGGAAATTTCGGAGATAAAAGAGCCTAAACGTGATCCAATAGGGATCCCTACTTCATCAGGGAACTCAAAAAATTTCCCTTCGAATTTACAATAGTTGGAGGACCAGCAAATATTCAGGACATCGAAAAATTGTCGAAGCTCATTGTGAGGAATGTTGGTCTTGACAAGTAGCTCACCCATACGCTGGATAGTAGCAGCTTTAGGAATATTCGGGAACAAACCAACAACATCAAACGAGCAGATGGTCGTTCCTGGGGGAAGACTTACACCCTTCAGGACGTCAGTTGAAGAGGCCGAGTTCGAGACCGACGCTATTATGGATGTAAGAACGCTTTACCGTTCTCACAAATTTTCGTGTCGGTAGCGTTGCATCAATACTTGTAGACAGGTTTGGTAGTTGATGTTTTGTAAGATAGACAATACTAGTAGATAGTTGTCAATTGATTTCACGTTTCGTACGAGCGTTGAGATATCGGGGAAACGGAATGCCGGAAAGACTTAGAGCACCGGTAAACGATCAGCCGGTATTCTTACATGGATAACCGTAACTTAGAAGAACGTATTCGTTTAACCACTATGGAGACTTCGAAAAATTGTTGATATTGAAACTATAAGCCCCTAGTTTAAAAGGAGGATCTTCCATGCATTCTCAATGGTTTCTCCACCACATTCTTTGAACTACTCGATTTACTCATAAAACATCATATGAATTTGTGAGTAAAATTTTCGATAAATCTCCTCACTTTTTCTCTTTAAAAAAATTTCATATTAACTTGAGAATATATTAGGAAGAGCTTGAGATGTTGACCTTTTCAGTGACTCCAAATTTTATTCTTGAAGATGAAAATCGACTCCCAAGTTGATTTTAAAATTGTAATTCTTGGATTCCAATTTCAATTTCATAAAAGGTTACTTTCTGAAACTTCGATCTTCCTAATCACATATTTATCCTAATCACATATTTATTTGGATCACATACTCGTACGCTCACAATACGATTATACGAGCGAGAATTTTTGCAAGGCGTACAAAATGAAGAGACAACTGCACATATTATCGAGAGACGAGGAATGTTGCCAATAGAAAAACTTCACGTAGGCTATAGAGAACCCATCATGGAAGCAGGGAGAAAAGATGAATACATGCGCATATGCAGTTACTGCAACGAAAATCGCGTTTTTTCGCAACTGGCGCTATATCCGGCCTTGCTAAACGAGTTCACTGATCTAACATCATAGAGGCGCGTCATCTCGCAGAGTGCGCTTCTCGGTAGCAAAAGATTCAATCCTCTCTCGTGCATTCTTTCGCTCTTCATTTTTACGCTCGATAATGCATTTCTTTCTTCTCACGAGACCCAGCTTTTTCAGCATGAGAAGCTGACGTATCATGTGCCTCTGGAATGGTCTATCAAGAAAATACTATCGAATCATTCACAGTTTGATGGGAAAATAGGTTGGTTACTGTATTTTTCCCTCGAGAAAGTGTCTACTACAGCAATTACTGCCAAGATACGCTGAGTGGCGAATTTCTAACACCGCACCATTACCAGGAAGTATCTCCAGAAAATATACATATCAGACGGTCATTCATATTCGTATAATCGAAACGGATCTCTGTTCTTTCTCACGTAATTTTTTCTTACACAGCAGAAAGTTTAAATAAGACTGAGTCGCTATCTGAGTCTTCTAGTTTTTTTTCTCTCTCCTTGACTGTAAGATAATGGAAATCCATCATTCCACTTTTCTCGAAAGATCTGGTTTTTTCCCACCAAGATTTAGATTTTTTTTCTGTCGAGATCTAGAAACCAAAAGATCAGGATCTTCTTGTTCCACTCAGGTCTGGAACCTGAGAGATCTGACTCCTTCCCCCCCCCCCCAAAAAAAGGAAGAAGATTGGCTACGCCACTGCTTCATAAATTAAAGCTCGAGTCCTTTTCTCAAACGAATGATGATCAAACAAGCGATGGATAAATATTCGAAAGAATAGGGAAATGCCATCATCTACTCGTAATTACGAAATAAAAATCGATCTTCTAATAATATTTCGACAGAGTAATTAATTTCAGTCACGGTTATTCTTAAGATTTACAGATGTCGAAATTACGTTCATTCATAAGTTCGTGCCGATGTTGCTGAAACAGTGTTTTTCAAAAATATCGACATTGAAACCAACTCACGTTATTTACTCAACGGAAGCACGTGCCTCAATGAGATGCACGTTATTCGATCCATACTCTAGCCAATCAATTCTGAGCACTCAGCGAAAACAAAATTGAATTTTATATTATATTTCTTTCCTTCGAGGAATACATATAGCACACAAGTAACATGGTGTTGCGACTGAGCACGGAATTTCGTGATATGTGAAATTCCGTCCACTGTACTTCACTCGTGGTCAGCATAAACGTGCCCGGAAACTTGGAGTATGAAAATTTTGTCATCTCATCCTAATTCAAAACTATTCTTTAAATGTTTTGTAGGTAATGAAAAATAAGCGGAGTATCTATTAATAATTGTCAAGTATTTTTCTTTGATTTTACATCAAAAATAAGGTAGCATCGCGAGGACTATTTTAGAGATACCCCTAGCAAAGTTTTCCAAGAAGAAACAATATAAATTTTTGAAATAAAATCACGAAAGATGATTTCTCCTTCTAGTTTTTGTAGTAAATAGATACTCCAATACTTCATTAGGAACCAAAAGATATCTTCAATTACTGTGTGTTTCATCTGTTGTCAAGGATTCATGGTGGTACCCAATACAATTTGTGATCTTCTTCTTTGTCTCTAAATTCAGGCAAGAAATTCGCAGATGAATGGCCGCAGTATTTTCTCGACGTTGATTAGACATAAGTTCAATTCACACAATGAAAAGTACTTCAAGCTTGTAGGGTTATATATTTTGAAGAAACTAACATCTATTTCTAACAAAAATATTTTGTTGCAATCCTTTAAAAGAGGTAAAACTTGAAAATGTGGATTTTTATCTCAACAAAAGTCATTGAGACATTCATGTGTGAAAATTTCAAGCTCGTGAATCCTGTTGAAGCTTTTCGATTGAAAATCAGAACCATAATAATTTTGAAATTATAAAGTTCATGCGTTAAGGACAATGTTAACAAAGAAGTGGTGCAGCGGTCTCACGTTCTTATTGCTCCTGATTCCTACACCACAATACGTAGTATACTTCGGAAAACTATCGGAACAGTGACCATTATCAATGAAAGAAGGAATACAACTGACAGCAAAATTAGGACAAGAGACGCCGATGAGTCATATAATCGATGCTTTCCGAGCGAGCCAGATCATTCGCGGAATTTTCATTGTTTTCTTCCTCGCCATCGTCATCAAGACTTGGAAGGAGGTGGAAGGTTCTGCAGCACCAAAACTTCTTCTTTCCTCTTGCAAATAAGTTGGCATGAGCCCATACTCAGGAAGGACTTTGTTGAGGACACAACAAATGGTAGCAAATCTCAAAATCCTGAACTGCTTTCCGACGACGGAACCTTTGCTCGAACCGAATTGGCCCAGCCTCTCAATTAGATGCTCTGCAAAGGTGGACTTTCTGGTTTTTAGGTTCGTATCAAACGCCTTCTTACGCTCATTGGAACGGACCGAGAAGGTTCGCTCAGTCCCCCGCCTGTAGAGCGCCGGGAAATCAAAACACGACAATTTATTAACTCCACATTTCCCTAAGTGGAGAGGTGGGCCTTTGGGCGAACCCAAGTGAGCATCTGCGAAGCTTATAATAGCCGCGTTTAAGTCTACGAGATTTGAGAATCTCGGCCAAGCCTTTCGAAAAATTGGCCAAATATGGAAGGCGAATTAATTCGAAGTTTTTTTTGGGGGGAAGGAGGACTACCTTGACAAAGACATCAATTGGATGAGGTTCTCAGCAATAAGCTTCTTCTTGATCATAACGTCGATATCAAGAGTGATACCATTCTCGCCTGCCCACGGTCTTTATCAGGTATAATTCGGTGCGGAACTAGTCTTGGGTGAGAGGGAAGGCTACGAGGCGGTGTGTCATAGAAATATAGAGGGATTCTTTAGGTCTTGGATGACAACAGGAACTGGAATCGATGTAAGGATCTGTGGAAGTGGACTTTCTGTGAAATGCTACACTCGTGTCTGCGAGGAATGATACTAATTTTCAAGTTCCCTATTACCAAAGTGAACTTTATACTGGGATAAAGGGTATTGAGGTACGGGAGGAACTCATGCAAGGCGTTCTCCGGCCGTCTCAAATGGACAATAGGTCATCGACGTACCTAATGAGAGAAAGGACCTGTCCCTTCAAGAGAATGGCCACTGCGCAGAAAGTTCTCTGAAATAATACTATTGTGTAGTAAATAGTGCAGTCGGGTAACTTTCTTCGATTCACAATTCTTCTCCCATGATCTGAAGTGTTTGTAGATTATTATTTAATCAGGCCACATTACCAGCAAATCCTAAATTGTTTAAAAATTCCCCATTCATTTCAACCTCTCTATTTTCCTGAGTCATTTTGCAAAGATTTCCTCCAGTACACAGTTGGAGAAATTCAGCGAGAGCAAATCTCCTTCTCTGACGCCTCTTTCTATTTTTATATTTGATCCTGTTTCAACTTTTCTAATGTATAAATTCTCTATGCCACGGATTGCCATTGATCTCCGTATTAATTTGTGATCTACTGAGTCAAATGCTTTAGTGAAGTTGAGTTTATGAATAACAGATTTAGTTCCATTTTATATTCGTTTGACTTCTCAATCAGCTAGTCTATCGTAAAAATATGATAAATTGTTGAAAAATCTTCCCTGAAACCTGTTTTTCCCCTCCCCCGATTTTCATCTAGTAACCTATGTACGCGGGTTTTCAGTTACAGAGGTTTGATTCAAGGCTGATAGGTCCGAAATTTTCACTCTGGTTCTCGTCTCCTCTTCTGTAAAAAATTGTCATTTCTGCAATTTTCCGTTGATGGGGCACTAGTTGGTTATTTAGGATGGCAAAATAATTTTTCAGAATAACTGGGATAAGTATTTCTGATAGTTTCATTTGTAAATCTAACCGGTCCGGAGCTAAATTGTGTTCAAGTTTTTCGATCGTTGAACTTCTATCTTGTTTCCTCGTATTGGTGGGGCAGTTCCATTTTTTCGGTTTCTCAGTGGCGTCTCGTGGACACAGAAAAGCGTCACGCAAATTCTTGACTGTTCCAATCCAAAAATTCATCCACGAAAATAATAATTATACACAGAAGGTGGAAGACAAATTAACGTTCGCTCCTATAGTGCATAATATTACATTGATTCACACAATTTAAATAAAAATAGACGTACAAAGGTATTGTCGAATGTTTCTTTTGGTTTAAGCAATTTCGGAGGTAGGTCACAAGATACCACAAGAAAACGTTGATCGGTTCTTGATGCTTTTTATAGGTTCCATGAAGAATAATGGAACGTTTAAGAAAGACTCAGATATGAATTTTGATAGCTCGAAAATTCTCATGGATTCAAACTAAATATTCTTGTTCGAAATATTACGATTTCAGGTGGCACTAAGCACTATCCAACGTGACGGCCACACACAAACACCCGTTTTGCCTCTCGTATAACTATTTTGATGACTACAATACGAAAATTGACTCTCTCATCATTCATACTTATGACCTAAAATACACTTTTCTTCAACAAGACGCGAAGGAATTGACGCACAGAGGCACAAATGTGACCGTGGAGGGGAGCAAGTCAAAAGATTTTTTCGGACTACATAAAGCGTGAAAAATTGTGCAAAGATCGATTGGTAACAAGAAAATCTAAATTTCACCCACAAAGGAGGTGTGTCACAAATCATGTACACACTCGCACTCGCGTAGAATGAAAGGTCGGTTTCTACAGCTGATATGCATTTCGAGCATGAATGGTATCGTACGTCGTTTTCACAAATCGCGCAAGTGATGGATTCGGTACGGTTCGGTCAATTTCGTAGAGATTCATCAGGAACAAAAACAGTTTCTCGGTCCAGTGAATAATTTCATTACAATATTCTCTTACGAAACAGGTTCTTCCTGTAGCTCACTAATTTTAGAAATTTCTTCTACAATTCATTAGAAAGTTTCACGCCGATTTTTCGCATCAATCGAATAATAAATGAAATCACACGCCTACGTTGAAGTCTTTTCAAATAAATTCACTCACCATCTGCTCCGCTAGAACGAGTTTTCAATTCATTTGGAAATCGACTCACACAGAAAACCTAGTGATAAATCACTCACACTCATTCGAATTTCGAAGATGATTATCGTTTCACTCCTCTCTACGGACACGAGGGCGAATCAAATGATAGAAATTTATTCTTTCGGTCAATTTTCGGTCAGCACCACCGTTGTTAGACTGAAGAAGTGCAAATTGAATGAATCGCGCGATCGTTCTTCTGTTCTCGTTCCAAGACTGGACAGATAAAAAAAAAAACTCACCAAGAACAGCAGTTTCCGGTATCTTGGTTGACAGATTCCTCGACTCGAATATTGGCCGCACATTGCCGCAGTGAGGAATATCGGCGGGTAAGGCACGCACACAACACACGTACACACCGAAAATTATGATTAATCTCGAATAAAATGACCCGATCATAGTGCTGAAATTCTAACCTATAATTACAGGTCTCGGTACGAAATTACAGGGTGTCGCCGACTCGCTAATTATAATATACCTAATTTTTTTTTTATTTCAAGCACAGAACATTATCACTATTTCGGCAATATTCGATTGGCGAGAACAATACGTAGCGACAAAATACGAATTCATGCCAAAAATTCGATCTCCACAAATTCACAGCGATATTGAACGAATGAAATAAATTTTCAACCGCGACTACTCGAGACGAATTCGCGACTCGCGGGTGTAATTTGAAAGCTACGTTAACGCACCTTGAAACGTTTTTCACACGAGTCACATGGCGATAGAATGAATTGAATTGAACTATTCGGCTATTCCACGACCACGAGACTATGACTGCGACTCTTCCTACGTACTATGAATTACGAACGCAACATCCACTGCACCACAAGAACGCGTCTATTCGCTCGCTCGCTCTCTCTCTTTCTCTCTCTGTTCGGTACGTGTACGAATCTCGCGATGACTCGCCTGTTGGTTATAGTGGTCTACGAGTTCTGTTCAATTTATATGTACCTACCGTGTAGTCTGACGAAGTCCGTTCCCAGTCTGCGATGCGTTTCTCACACCACACACGAACATCCATAATAAAAGACAGAAATGAAGAATTCACTTCTAGGTGTACAGAAATAGAAAAATACGTTCTGCAGAGGCTGCAGAGGCGCTCCGAGACAAAAGTGCGACAAAACAGCTGACCGCACGTATCAGTGTTACCAATAACATTGATATTACCGGTATCTCCTTCTTGGAGCTAGTTTTTAGGCCTTCAATTTATCAAAATCGAGTTACCGCGTTTGATGATTGAAGATTCTCGAAGCACAAAATTAAGAAAATAAAAATCAGCGAACAGTTTATTAATATCAGCAATTAAACTTGACCTATATTATCCAGTAAATTAATCAATTAATCTCGAGATTTTAAATTTATTATTATAAAACCTTTTTTTATAATTTGTTTTCCCCAATATTGTTTTGTTTATTCCCGAACGACTGTCGATTTTACGGTTGGTAAAATTGTCCGTTAGAGTTAGAACGATCAAGTCCAGGCAGATTAGGTTTGGAAATGAAAATAACTGCCGTTGATTCGCGGATCATGCGTGGAATGGTCTCCTAACACAGTGGTGTATTTACACTTCGTAGCGTATTAGGCATACTAAGCAAATAATATTATTCATGGCGCCTATTTTGGAGAAATTTTGCCAGCAAAAATAGCGCCTAGGTACTTTGCTTTTACGTCATAGGCACGTGCCTATCTTGCCTATTAAGAAATACGCCACTGTCCTGACAAACATACTATAAAAGTTCACAGCGATCTGAGGGCGACTTTTGCACCATCAAAAGGGATCGAAGTAGGTACAACAAAAATACGAGTACCGGTAAGTTTTTTGAAAATAAATCGAAAACTAAGAAAGTTTCAAACAAAAGCTATTCCTCAAGTACTTTTCCTCAAATTCTCACTATTTAAACGCTAACTGATGTCAAAACCTCGAGCTAAGAAAGTTGATTTGAAAGTTGAACATTTTTCAAAATTTCTGCGTTTTTTTACATAAATACTTGACTTACCTATTAAAATCACGCTGTAGTAAAGAATCCTTGTTACTCGTTGAATTTCCTAAAAATGGCTGTCGGCCTACAGGCAAAAGGTGTAACTCCCAAAATTAGTGGTTTTGAGTAATTGAGTTGATAATGGTTTCTAGTTCTCGTGATGATAATTCATCGTTCTACAATAATAAAATGATGCATAATTCATTAATTATGCGAAAAATAACAAATTATTTTCCATTTTTATTGTAAATATAAAATTTATTTCAGGTTTTAATTATAGAATTTATTTCAAGAATTTTCCGTTTTTGTAAGATCAGCTCACCGTTTTCATAAAAACAGAGTGCTAATTTTCATAAAACGCCTCACCCCAATTAAAAAGAGGAAATAGACCTTTTTTTCTCTGTAGACTCGCGTTTTCTAACAAGCCTCAAACTTGTCAGGGAAAAACGAGGTGTGAAAAATTGTATTTTGAAACATTTTTCTCAAACTATCTATTCTGCAGCAAGAGCTGGGTAAAACTTTGTAAAATATTTGATTTTCGTGCTAAATATTCCTAAGACGTCTTGAGCGTCGAGAGAATGGATTTTCTTTATAAAATTTATTTCAAGTTTTATATTCTATTCAGTACCACAGTAAGTTGTTTTTCGACTCTCCTGTAAAATTACCATTTTCTGAGATACGAAATGTTGACTCTAGGCCGACGATATCTCCTCTGAAGCTTGAGCCACATTTTTGTTTTTGAAAATCAAGAAATTACTCAAGTTTATTATTTGAAGTTACTTCTATGCACATAGCATTGAAGAAATGCATACCAGTATAATTATGAGGATCACATGTATATAAGAAGTTCCTGTATGAGAGTACAAAAATTGTTACTGTGTAAAATAATTCACAAGAAGAGCTTGTGTCATTTAAAAAGTCAATGTAAAAATATAATCATGAAGACTGAAAAATAAAGTTGTAGATACTTATAAAATGAAAAAAAAAAAATGGTACATAAAATTAAATTACAGAGGAATGAATTACTATAGGTATCGTTTTTCCTCTGTGCATATAGTTTGTCAACCCTGTTGAAAATAGAGAGAAATAAATCAACATTTACCCTCGAGAGTACTGTGGTCAAAGACGGCTGACCACGGCAATGATATTATTTATCGAAGACGAGGCACTGATCGTTCTCTTACCCCGAGCACGTAATGGTTCTCTTCTCGGCAAGAAACAACGGGCGTTTTCGCGGATGCATCCGCCTTGGTCATACACGGAGCCTCAGTCGATCTCTTACCGCGAGCATGTAATGGAAAACGAAGTCGCCGGTATCATTTTCTCCTTGGCAAAAAACAACAGGAATTTTTGCGGATGCACCCACCTTGGTCATACACGAGGCCTCAGTCGATCTTTTACCGCGGGCATGCAATGGAAAACTAAGTCACCGGTATCATTCCCTCCTTGGCTGGAAACCAAAGGAGTTTTTGCGGATGCACCCGCCTTGGTCATATACGGGGCCTCAGTCGATCTATGTTGAACCCAGGGATCATTCGCCTGACTCTGTCAAACACGGGGTCTTGATCGTTCTCTTACCACGAGCTGATGAAGAAAGTCGAGCTTGACGGTATCATTCCCTCCTCCGGATGAAAACCCGAGAACTACGGTCAAGGGGGGTTGGCATGTCCCCCACCCTAAATTTCTTGTTCACTTTTGTCAAGTTCCACTTACCTTATTAGGTTAGGTCAGTTTCCACCAGATTGAAAGTCAATATTTCTTCAAGTTCTTCACATACAAATAGCTTGATAGTCAAAAATATTCCAAGTCCCATAGAATAAACAGGTTCCCTGTTAAAATTTGGAAAAGTGAGGGGCGGGTATTGTTTTCACAGTAGCCCCACCGAAGATTGTGAGTATTTAAAGAAAGAGGAAACCACAAAACATAAAAATTGCGCATTTCAACACTAATTGAGCCTATTTCATTCAGCTTTTGGGGTGAAAATTGGACATGGGGGGCTATCGCGTCACTAACTTTGCACACTGTTTCATGCAAATGAGGTTTGGAACAAACAGAAATATAAGGGTGGAACAAACCGGAACAAACGTATAACAAACGATTCACACTATTTTGAGGTCAAAATTCGAAATGGAGGGCTGTCATGTCACTAACCCCGCACACTGTTTCATGGGGATGGGGGTTAGAACAAACAGAAATAAGGGTGGAACAAACCGGAACAAACGTAGAACAAACGATTCACACTAGTTTGAGGTCAATATCCGACATGGAGGGGGGCTGTCGTGTCACTAACCCTGCACACTGTTTCATGGGGATGGGGGTTGGAACAAACAGAAATAAGGGTGGAACAAACCGGAACAAACGTAGAACAAACGATTCACACTATTTTGGGGTCAATATCCGACATGGAGGGGGGCTGGTGACATTGACCTTTTACAAAGAACTAATGAGAACAAAGCTTCTGAAAATCATCACCCATAGTATTTAAATTTTAAATGGAGCGATTTCTTTCTATCCTGTTTTTATCCACGTGCTCAATAGAGCTTCTGCCGGAGCTTACATACGCAAGTACACAAATACATACTAGGTAGAAACTCCAAACCACAATCGAAACTTCCGAGCGTAGCGCGCTTCAGGTGAGTGCGGAGAACCACTGAATTATACTCGTGCGTCATCTTGAGTCAGTCAGTCTAGATCCTTTGGTTGCTGAGTTGCGCTCCGTTTCTACTTCTATGCGTATGTCATAGTTCTGTACTCACTTCATTACTGTGTGCTCTGCCATACAAAGTGAGATTGACGTGTTTCCATAACCGCGATTCGGAGAATGATATTATATTGCTTTCAAAAAGAACGAAAAAATTATTCTACAATCCTGCAAATTTCACGATTTCTAATATTTTTATCTGAGAATCCGATGGTCGTTTTAAACTTTTTTTTAACAGCATTAGTTTTAGAGATATACTAGCAAGACGGCGCGCCTATGGCGCGCCTCTCTCGTTGTCTTATATTTAGATATTTTTTGGAATTAAAAAATACATATTTTTTATTTTTTAATACTTGTGTCATTTAAACTTTTAAATGTTTCTTCATATTGTCTGTCATTCATTACAAAACGGAAGAAGTAGGACATTGTCAATGAATTGTTGGCGAAAAAAATTTTTTATAGAAAACATGTAAATAATTCTATAGATCACTTTTCTGTGGACCTGTATTCAAAATTTTTATGCAAACTCTTTTTCTTTTTCAGTCTTCTGCATCCATATCCTCTAATTATCAATATTGTAATAATTGATTCTACTTGTTGTCCTCCTGTAATCTGCAAATTAATAGAAGAAAAACCTCTTGATTTTAAGATTAGTCAATTCATTTTCCCTGTCCTCTTTCACTTTTTCTTCTCGAGGTCCTCAATATCAACTGCCCCATGCACTCTTGATCTAAGTCACATTTTTGCAATCTGAGGAAATAGGTCTCTTTCACTAGTGAAAGACACCTATTTCTCCAGATTACAAAAATGTGACATAGGTCAAGAGTGTCTGAGGCCGTTGATATATTCTTTTGGACCCACTCACCTCCAACTAACAGTTATTCTTGATGTCGAGTCCTGATTTTTGTAATTCACTATTTTATAAGTATTCATCTGTTAAATCCTGATGACGTCGAATTTTTCTCCAGTTTATAATAAATTAAAGTTTAATTGGGAACCTTTTCTATGGGGGGATTCTTGAAAATTGTGATGTCTAGTCATTTGCCAAGAATAATGGTTGAAATTTTTCCATTTCCTCCTCCTGTCATATAAATGTGGGAAATCAAAATTCCATATTCCTCTCTCATCATAATAGCTTGAAAATAAAAATATTCCCAAGATACCATCTTGTCATAATTGTATAGCTCGATGTACAAAATTTTTTCAATTTCAACTCATTTGGTGCTTCAATGTTTTCTAAGATCCTCTTCTGTCATACATACTTAGCTTGATTCCCAATATTTGAAATATTTTCAAATCTGACTCCTTTAAAAGTACAAATTTTTACTAACCCCTATCCGTCATATACAGCTCAAAAGTCTTACTTTTTCCAATTTTTTCGAGTCCCTCCTGCTTTGGTTAGTTCAATTTTAGAAATTTTATCAAATGCAATCCATTTTTTGGGACTCAGATTTTGAATTCAATTCTCAATATTGAAAACAACCCATCCCATAGAAGAGGATCTCTGAATTCGTTGTTTGACTTTGTAAACGCCATTGTTCTTCATTACAACTTTCAATTCGATCTTTTTTGGTTGAATGATATGAATCTGATCAAAAGCTTCACTACAATATTCATTTAGTCAATGTGATCTCTGCAGAATCGCTCCCTCTATTTTTCCTGAATACATGTCTCTCACATTAGGTTTAAGCCTATACTTTCCTACCCCCTCTCTAAAAAACACACCCACATAATTGTCCATACTCCATCATTTATCTAATCATCAAAAACTTTTATTTTGATTTTGGTTGACATCAGTTATCCTATATATGATCAAACTGCTCGCACGCCTAAAAACTTCACCCTCTCACCTAAAATTACTGACTCCATCTTGTAACTACTTACAACCTTAAAAACCGTTATTATTTCTTAATCGTAGCTCCTTAGTATCACTCACATGAAAACACTTGTACATATCCGATCTTTTTTCCCCAATTAAAAATTTAAGCCCCTACACTTGGCTCAACTCCTTCCAATTCTCTTCCGTATTCTCGTTCTTTGTTTCCTACACCATTTCAGTTGTTTTCATTTTTAACGCTCGCGGGTAGCCTATTTTTAATAACGCTTTATTATTGTTTCTTTTTGTCTTACCATTTAAATTTTACATAATCTTATGAAATTCTCCTGTAACTATCTGTGGATATTGCTTAATTGTATAATTGTTTCTGAGGCTCCAACGGATAAGAAATACTCAATAGAAAATAATTTTTCTTCAACTATACATTCCTGTTAGTGGCAAAAATATAATACTCTTTACGTGCTATTGCCTGCTTCAATTCCTGTATTGGTTCATTCGAATTTCTTCTCTGACTTCATGTGTTTGCTTCAGAACTTTTGCGCTGTCTCTTATTTCTCATTGTTTTCTCACGTATGGATCGGAATATTTTATTCATAAAATTCGTCAGCAACTATCTGCTAACTCATGTAAAATTAGTCCTTCATACAAGACAATTTGCTTAAAAAAGAATAAAAAATTTTCTCAATTGTTTTACATAGATAGGTGACTTAAGAATTCTAGCAAACAATAGTAAAATCCCTCCATAAAGCTGATGGAAAAAAAAAAAAAAAAAAAAAAACAGGAAAAGAGCGTTTCACACTCCCTTGCAACAAAATGAAAAATTTGTAGCCCTATTAAGTAAGGATGAGTAGGATTGACCTTACTCACCCGTCTCGAAGAATAAAAATCAAGTAGAAGTATCAAGGTTTGTCTCTAGTTAGGTTTCAATGGACAGAATCTCAAGTCTTGCGAAAGAAGCGTACTACCAAATAATGAGTACAAGAAAGAATAAAACATACAACTGCCATCGGATGAAACATCTAATGGCTTCATACAACTTATTCTCACTTGCACAGTGCAAATAATGATTAACACTCATTGTAGTATCGACACTTTTATATGCCTGGCTTAGAAAACAGATTGAACAATTATCCCCAAATATAACTGAACGCTTTATTATTTAAGATAATGAATCGAACTCTTTTAGATCACACTCTCTGGATAAAAATAAGTTTACTCTGAAGGATTTCCAGATAATTGATGAAAAGTCACCCGATAAAATTATTTTTCTCCACGCATGGATCTGAGAATAATTGATAAAAACTCTCAGGATAACACTCTCTCGAAATATCAATTTCCTTGGGATAACTTTGTCTACATGAAATTGTCCAGGTATTCACTATTTAACTTTTTCGTCTAATATTACCTATTATCATTTATTTCCAAAATAGTTCGTCGGGTAACAATTTCAACTTTGTCTACATGAAATTGTCCAGATAGTCACTATTCAACTTTTTCGTTAATATTACGCATTATCATTTATTTTTTCCAAAAATAATAATTGATCGTCGGATAATAGAGCCGTTCCGGCAAAGATTTTCATAGAAACATTTGTACAATTTGTAGTTCAACGTGAACCGCCGTTGATCGCCCGATTTCGGCCAGTCAAGTTCAAGAATCCGCGGTTCAACGATCACGTGATCTCACGTTTTTCGATTGTTATCTGCCGTACTAAGTTGAATTGACGTATATGCAGACAATGAATACAGGGAAAAGAGATTATGGGTGAGCTTGATATAGCCTCTTTTTCTCGTATTCATTGATTGCATATACGTCAATTCGACTTTGTATGGCAGTTATAATGATTGTATAGACTGCGCTAACGTGTACAAAATGAGCGAGAAACGCGTCCACAGATCTGATAAGCGTAAGCGGCACGCACCACGTTTTGCGTGTATTTTCATACGACGTGATCGTTGCCACTTATAATGTTATATCCAAACGCATGTTGTCTTACCTACGAGATGTCGTGCCGCGAAACGCGGCGCTTAGCGCAGTCCATACATTAAATATTATAATTATAGTCAAGCGAAAAGCCAAAAAAAAATACAAAAATCATCAAATAATTTTGATAAAGGGAGTTTGGATTAGTATTATAGAGATAGAGATACTACTATTCACGTAAGTGGATATACGTCCCATTTGCCGACAAAGGAATAGGACGTACATCCATTTTCGAATGATTTCACAGACGGAGCACACACGCACACACTCGTAGGTGAATCCGCCAGAAGATCCAGTTTTCTAGATTCGTATTTCCGATATACGTCAATATCTCACTTTGTACGGCAGAGCTGCAGTGCAAATAAAATAGAGTGGATTACAATTCAACGAAGTACGAAGATGATACGGATTTTCTTCAGAACTTCGATGAGCGATGCAGTTGTACACGTTGAACGGTCGTACCGTGTGTAAAACTGATCCCAGGTGGATCCGCAACGGAGTTCCCTACTTCACATAATAAATGTATTGACGGATAGCGTAAGCTCGAAAAGTTGTTGATTAATGTATAAGTATTCCATCGTGGTCATGTGCATCTCTCGTTGAATTTCAAACCAGTTGAAGCGAATATTTTTGTTCCATCCATTCTAATACTCAGGAATGCCCTGGTAACGCATTACGAAGATTTAAGAATGTCATCTTCAGGAGCTCCAGTGCTTGCCGGTAATTACCTCGAACTCTTACCGAAGAGATCAAAATTATAATCAATAAAAACTTCTTTGTTCCTGAAAGATTTATAATCAATTTCTTCTAGTAAACATTCAACTTCTCAGTTTCAAATTTGAATGTCTCACTCGAGCAACAATTACACTTTCGTCTCTGTTCAAATTTTGTCTCTCGGTGTATTACTGAACATTGTTCTGCTGCATGATGATGCAATCCTCAATTATGCCTGTGTTTTCAGTTCGCGGCTCTACAGGTATTCAAATTTATCAAGGGCCACCAAGTTACGACCCTGTTACATCGTTTCCTATTCGTAAAAGATGTAAAGCTATGGTCTTCAGTCCAAACGGTCAATATTTTGCCTGGTTCGATGGATTAAAGTAATATTTATTTTTGACGAATTTTCATTTGGTTTGTTCAACTATAACTTAGAAGTTGGCAATATATTCCAGAATTGTTGCGGTAGACGTCTCTTCTTGGAAAATAACATCCGAAATCGAGAAGCCTAAGACTGTTTGTATATCATTTTCCCCGAAAGGCACCTACTTGAATTCTTGGGAACCTTTCTACGGTTAGTGGTTGTATGAATAATAATGAAGAACCTTCTTTTGCATTGATTTGTTTTATAGTTCTTATTTGTCTTTTTAGTTAGTCCTGAAAATCCGGCTGGTACGCCAAACTTGAGTATTTGGAAGACCGCGGATGGAGCTTTGGTTCATTCTTTTTTTCAGAAGAAACAAATGAACTGGCAAGTATACGTTTTGAAGTAGTTTCCTGTCAACTAGCTCTTCATTTAGAGAGTTTTCTCTCCTTCCAGGGAGCCCCAATACACGAAAGATGAGAATGTTTGCGCCCGATGCTTAGATGGGCAAGTGGTATTTTATGAGAAAGGAAATTTTGAAACTCCAGCTCATAAAATAAACCGTCCGAAGGTTGAGGGTTTTAGTCTGAGCCCTGCTGTTGGACCAGTTCATCATGTCCTATGTTATATGCCAGGTAATATTAGATGAATTTTACTTCTGTTTTTAGGGCATGAACGTACCATAAAAATATAAGCGATGGTATCGTCAAGATTGCCCTTAGAAACGATGATTTACGGGGTTCAAAACAGCCGGGTTGGTAAACAACGTCATTAGATCGAATAAACTGAGAAAATTTAATCAATACTTTCAGGTAGTTCGGGTCCGTCATTCGGAAAATTATTCCAATATCCAGACTTTGATAATTGCATCGCCAATAAAACTTTCTTCAAAGTAAGTACTGGAATATCGAAGTATAAAATTTCTTTTGATGAGGGTATCATTGTAATTTTACTTTTCTTTCCTAATTCAGGCTGATAAAGTGGATATGTATTGGAATAACAAGGGCAACCATGTTCTCTTGTTGACTAGCACAGAAACTGATAAAACCGGCGCTTCTTATTATGGAAAACAATCTTTACATTTTTTGAGTACCAAGGGTGATACTGCTATCGTATTACTAAGTGAGTTTCGAGAAATATTAGGCGTTATGAAAAAGTGAAATTGAATGAGCACGACGGGAACTAATACAAAAAAAATTTTTATTATTATGCGGCACTGCCGTCGATATGCGACAATTAAATAAAGACCGACGTTTCGGTAGCTACAGCTACCATCTTCGGAGTCAAGCGTTATATTTTATTTTTTCACGAATTTTTTATAATGGATCAAATTTTATTTCATGAAGACAAAGAAGGTCCAATTCATAGCGTATGTTGGAGTCCAGTTGAAGAGGAATTTTGTGTCGTTTATGGTTTTATGCCCGCGAAAGCTGCACTCTTCAATAGCAAATGTGAAGTTGTTTACGATTTTGGGAGTGGACCGAGAAACTCGATCTATTTCAACCCTCATGGAAATAATATCCTTTTTATATTACACATTATGCTCTATCTTTAACTACTTTTTATTTCTTTTCTTCAGTTAATTTACGTGCACAGTTCGAACATAATTTCCTTAATTCTTCAATACTGTTATTATTGGGAGGTTTTGGTAATATAAGCGGTCACGTAGAAATATGGGATACCGTTCAGAAACGAATAGTCAAGAAAATGAGCGCACCTGATACCACTCAACTGCAATGGTCTCCTGATGGAATGCATTTTGTTAGTGCTACAACTGCCCCTCGTTTGCGAGTTGACAATGGGTAACGATATTGTTCTTCTTCTTTGTGTGTGTGTGTGTCTGTTGAATAGGTTCAGTTTATTTTATATTTTGTTGACATTTGCCATTTCCAGTGAAAAAAATCTAATTAGAAGTATTGAAAATATGAATTTCTTGTTCTACAGGTTTAAAATTTACCATTATAGCGGTGCTCTGATGTATGAACGACCATGGAATAAAATGGAGGAACTATGGGAAGTTTTGTGGCAGACGTACCCGGAGAATAAATTCAAGAAACCGACGATTAGTTTTAAACATGTCGAAGGAATACAGTCCACTGAACCTGCTGGTATGTAATTTCAGTTTCCTTCGAATTGTCCACATTGTTGAGTTTTGCTATTAATATCTGTATTCCAATCGATTACGTAGCATCGAAAGAAGTGTACAGACCACCAGCTGCAAGAGGAAAACCAAGTAGTGTAAAGATGAGCGTTCACGAAGAAGCTGAAAGTGCAGAATCTAGTAAGTTTTCTTGCAGCTTTGTAAGAAAAAATACGATCGCATTCACAATCGTGTATTTTTTGGCCCACTATTCCTAATTTTATCGTATTTCCAAAACTGAGTACAACAGGCGTAACTTTTTTAAACCCGCGGCCCGCATTAATGAAATTAGTAACTTTTTGTGATCCTGCTGCTAGTATTAGAATTCCTCTTTCTCATTTACTGTATGTTTGATATTCTTATCGCAACTCGTGGGTTGCCCATGCCTGGAATACTACGATAAGCAAAAAGCAATGTCATTCTTCTGATAGTCAAGCGGTCTATTCTCATTTCGTTTTTTACCAGATTCACGGATAAGGTATAATTATCTTCAATTCACATTACGTCTAATATCTATTCAGAAAGACAAAATACTTTTCGGTGTATTAACATGAGTTTTTGTCTTCTCATTTTTCTTAGTTGAAATTTTCAAAATATACTTACACCTTTTGATGATGAATAAAAATTTCAATGTAGTTGAGAGGGTTCATATTTCTTTTTCCTCCCTTCTCTCGTTAGTTGTATCTTTTGTGCTTATTTTCTGATCAGAATTCCATTTTAAATTACGATGTGCGTTTTTTTTTTTCAATAGAACATCTATCTAAGGCAGCTTTGAAAATGAAAAAGAAACGCGAATCGAAAAGACAGGCCAAATTATTGCAACAACCTTCGGATCCTCTCGTTGAAGGTACACCCCTCAAGAATGGGAACTCAGCCGTCGGTGATAGTATTGTATTGGGTAATACCGCTACGATGATGGATAAAACGGCAAAAATTAAAAAAATCAAAACTGTAAGTAGAAACTGATTACCAACCCTTACATGTATTTCGTTCTTCAGTCTACTTATTTATCGATTGTCAATATTTTTTCAGAATCTTAAAGGTATTGAGAAGTTGAAGGAATTGAAAGCGAGTGGTAAAGAACTAGATCACAATCAGCTCAAAAAAATCGACAGAGAATCAGAATTATTGAAAGAATTGGAAACTTTACAGTTATGACTTCGAATAACACGGATTGCAATTTTTGTGTAGACCGCTGAGATAAGAGCAGATGATTAAGTTTCGCTCTTTTTTTTGTCGATTAAATTTTGTAATTTCACTCTATGGAACTTTTTCTGTATATTTTTTTTTTCACTCTTCTTGATAATCAGCGAAAAATTGTATTTAAAATCAACATCTCAAAAGACAAATAAATCACCTCACAGAAAAACACTTGTCTGTTGAAGTTGCAATTTTTTATAAATAAATATTTTCGGTAACAATCAATAAAAATTGAGGAAACCATAAATTGATTGAGAAAAGTCACGTCAGTCTTTTATGTCGGGATAAATGTTGGTGAGTCGATGCTTGTCGCCGATGAGATATTCTTTCTAGCCCTTGGAGCTGGTACAGGTAGGATGAATCCACTGCGTTTCACGTCAACGACTGCGGATGTTTTTCCAGGATTCAAGTTTTTCGGGAGAACAAACTGCGAACCACATTAACATTACTACTCTATTATTATCAAGTTTTTTTAGGACTTTTTACGTCGAACTAACAACCCCTTGGTTTTACCTCCGAGGAAATTTCATCTGATTCATCGAAATCGCTCTCCACTCTTGGTAATTCATCGATAAACGTGACTTTTTTTATCAAGTTTCCGGTTGATCTCGATTTTCTCAAAGCACTCACCAGTTCAAGTTCAGAGGTAGAGTTTGTGATAGCGGATGGAGTATAACGTTGTGAATCTCCCGGACGTGATTCTAATTGCAACTGCTTTTTCGCTAAAACAGGAAAAAATATTAATCCCAGTGATGTTGAAAAAATTCAAATATTTCATACTTTTTTCTTCAATAGAGAAACATCACTCGCTCTAATTTCTTGATTAGTTTAAAGTAGTACTAGATAAGCTCAAATAATTTTTCTCGATCACTTACTCTCTATTTCGTGAAATGTATCACTTTGATGACAGGCTTCTCTAATCGATCGATCTTCTCCCTTAAACGGATCACGGGATTTTGAAGAAAAACGACTCATAATTTTGTCCTCAATAGCATCGACGCATCTCTTGCGGGATTTCGTATAGTTTTTTATAAGCTAAGCACAAAAAATCAAGTTCAATGTTGTGCGTTTGTTCATTCAAAATATCAAGAAAGAACACAATTTACCTTAGAGGGAATATTCCTTAAAAACGGGAAAACTTTGGTTTTTCGCTTTTCGGAAGAATAACGTACGGGTCCCTCGTAACTGGAAGATGCTTCGGTATAAATATCAACTTGCCTCCTATAAAATAATTAAGACATATTGAGTTACGAGTTAAAAATTAGAAAGTGAGAGGGAAAAAAAGTATCTACATAAAATTGACACCGAAAAACTTACATTATTTAAATTGATCTTCTACAAAGTGCAAATATAAAACTACCACACGTGATGTATACTTCGACATTTTAATTTATGAAGAACATACGCGTTGAATTCTTTCATTGACTCATCCATTTCTTCAGCTGTGCGTGAATTTTCTTGAATTTCATCTTGCGTAATAATTTCTGACGTGGACGAGGCGTGTGTAACGATATCAAACGATTCTGATACTCGCGAATTATTGTCTTTCATGGGTAGAGACGCTTGTTTTTCATAAATGCCAACTAATTTATTCACCAACTCATCCGAAGTGAAACATTTGGCGATTACTTTTCGATCCTCTTCTCTACATCTTGTATCATTCAATGTAGAATATCTTTCTCCTCTAATTTTTTCTTTATGGTTGTAGCGCGCCAAAAATGAATTTACTTGTTCAACAATATCGTTTTCTTTTAACAAATTAGATTGATATTGAGAATGAGAGTCCCATGACCAACGACGAAAAGTTGATAACTCGGGTGTTGAATGTGATTGATGAATAGAATCGACAGAGAAATCGTTCAGGCTAGCAGAAAGGCACAAAGAATTATCATCGGCTTTCATTATGTCGGACGATGAACAAAGGTTGCTAGCTTTCCTCATACGAAAATTTTCGGAGTTGACTATAGAATCGAAATATTCAGTCTGTATTTCTACAGATTTTGTTTTACGATTTCTAGCAATATTAGTAATTTCTTTATTCAGAACAGCATCTAAAAATCATTAAATGACGGTTTTTGTCAGAAAACGAATTTTCACAGAACTACGAACAATTACAATTAAGTTACAAGAACAGCCAAATATTCTCACTTTCAATTTTCAATTCATTGAGAGCATTTTTCATCTCTTCCTCTGTCCTTTCATGACTATCGCACAATTCTTTCAGTCTTCCTTTCCAATACTTTTCTTGAGTTTCTAAACAATCCGCTTGAGGGACGAGCTGTATCAAAGGAAAACAATTAGTTTTTAAAATCATTACTAAACATTGTATCTAATGGCTGTTGCTTTACCTTCATCTTCATAAATTTTGAGGATGTTATGCGAGTACAATCGTGATTGTATTTTGACACCATATCAAACCTTTGTTGACTCGGGGTTTGCAATTCGTCGTGTAAAGGTATTTTAGTTCTGTTCGAACGGAATGCTTCATCACCGTGTCTTCGTTTATGGTGCGCATACAGATACGAATCGTTGGCAAATATTTTATTGCACCACAAACACTAGAAACATATTTGATGTATTGGTTAGAAACTTGTATGGGAAAGAAAATCCTTAGATATTTAGACACAACCTCGGAAACGAATGATTTGTTGGATTGTAAATGTAATCCCAACTGTTTTCTCAAGTCTCGTACTTCCAATTTCTTCTTGAGGTAGTCTTGATGTACTTTCTGTAGCTCCTGAAATGTATTCGCTCTGATTTTGAAATGAATCCATTCGAGGATTTATGCTAAATACCTAAAGACGTATTTTCACTTACTCGAGCCTGACTTCGGAGTTCAACAATCTCTTCGAATAATTTCGTCTTCCAGAATAATAAAAACTGAATAATAAATTGTCCAATATGGAAAAGGGCAATGAACGAAGGGTCAAGTATTTTCATATGACTGTAATTCGTCACTGAACTGAGGTGGTAATTTAACACATTCTCGATATATTTTGCAAAGTCTTCTATGTTTCCTTTCTTCATAATCGTTCGAATATCTTGCAAGTCTAGCATGTGAACGTAAAATTATATAGGATTCACAAGGAATAAGAAATAAGACCCAGGTTCCAAAAATCATACCGGTATGGTCGGAAGATGAATGATCTATCGAAATGTTGAAAGCTTTCATAATATTTTTCAATTTCATGGTATCTTCTTCATCGGGAGAATCAATCAATGACACCAAATTCATCTTGATACTTGAGCATAATTAGAAGAACAACAAATTTGAAATGCACTGTACCTACAGAAAGAGGTATAGAAAATAGAAATACTTCATTTGTATATTTCCATTTTCCCTCCGCATTGGGAAGAAAAATACAAACGAAGTAAAACGTAAACAAACAACAATCCAAAGGGGAAGGGATTTTGTGGGGTAAGCATTTTTACATCCGTTGTCACGACACACGACTAATAAGGCGCTAAGTCACTCACACGTAGACACACACAAAATATGTATCACATGTTGCGATTTTTGCCCCAAGATAACTGATTAAATAAAGCATGAAATATCTTGAAACTTTGTATCTATGTAGACAAAACTTGGGAAAATACGGCTAATTGGTTCACACAAACTAATTTTGTTCATCAATTGGAATTCAACGATTCAAAGATGGCCCCTTCAGACGTAAGTTTAAACGTTTCCTGGAGATCATTCAGAATATTTCGCGAACTGTCAACTAATTAGCTGTATTTTCCTCAACTTCAAGAATATTACACCACGTTCCGAATCATTTTGTACATTATTCGATATGTTATTTGTGGGCAAAAATCACTACCCGCAACACACCATCTTGTGTAATACACGTGTATTTTCTGTGTGTGAGTGACTAGATAGAGCATACCCTTAACAAAGTGTACCATTATTATAGATACCTAGATAGACAGTCAAAATTTGACTTGAATATTTAAAGTAGGTATTAAAAACGAATGATATATGTGTAGTACTAATCAAACGATATATTTGTACATTATCATCTATATATATATTGATGTTTGAAGACTATCTTGGTCATCTTGGTCACTCTTGACAAAGACTGTACAAGAAATTAAATTTGCGAGGCAAAAATAAAATCTGAAGAGACAGAGAATGTGAAAAAGTTCCTGAAGTTTGGAAATTGCTATGCAAAAATTAAATCTCCTGTAACAGAGAATGTATGTACTACTTGAGTGACGTCGCAACGTTTTTCCTGTGAGAACTTTTTTGGGGCTGCAATTGCAAAAATAAAGAAAAAAAAAAAAAAAAAGTTCTCTCCGGAAAAATGTGTTATGACGTCACTCAAGTAATACATACATTTTCTGTTACTCGAGATTTTATTTTTGCATAGCAATTTCAAATTTCAGTAAGTTTTTCACATTCTCTGCCTCTTGAGATTTTATTTTTGCCTGGCAAATTTTATTTCTTGTACAGTCTTCATCAAAAGTGACCAAGATAGTCTTTGAACATCAATATTGATGATAAAGTACAAATATATCGTTTGATTAGTACTGCAGGTATACATATTCTGTGTCACCTATGATTTTATTTTTGCATAGCATTTTTTCAAATTTCTGTACATTCTTCAAGAAAGTTTCTTCTTCTTGATGCGTTCTTAATGATAATATACCTACCTACTGTAGGTATGTAGGTACAAATATTAAGTCTCTGAGATTCCATGTCTAAGCGGAACAAAGATGCAGATCTCTTGGTTTCCAGATCTTCACATAGAAAAAATTGAGATCTCTTGAGCTCTACATTTTGGTAGGAAAAGAAGCTCCATCAGATCTTTTGAAAAAGATGAATAAATAAATTTCCGTCACGTAACAGTCAATTAGAAGAAAAAAGAACCAAGAGACCCGGATACTGAGGCGCATGGCAACTCAGTCTTTGTTTTTTTGCAATTGCATAGGGGCTCTTGCCTTGCCAGAGGCAAGAGCCCCCAAAAAAGTCTCACCGGAAAAATGTGTTGTGACGTCACTCAAGATATACATACATTCTCTGGCTCTAGAGATTTAATTTTTGCCTGACAAATTTTATTTCTCGTACACTCGTCATCAAGAGTGACCAAGATACTCTTTGAACATCAATATTGATGATAATAAAAATATCGTTTGATTAATACTGCACGTATTACATATTCTGTGTCATCTATGATTTTATTTTTGCATAGCATTTTTCAAATTTTATACCGTATGTATTAAGTCTCTCAGGTTCCAGATATCAGTGGAACAAAGATGCGGATCTCTTGATCTTGAAGTAGAAAAATCTAGATCTTTTGAGTTTTACATCTTGTTAGGAAAAGAAACTATAGATCTTTTGAAAGAAAAATTAAAAAATGGTTTTTTGTCTTGTAATTGTCAACAAGAAAAAAAAATTAGATGCCGGTTCAGAATTGCAGTAGCTGTCATCTGATTAATTAGCTGTTACAACTCGTGTTTTGTACATGTGAATTCATTGAAGCGAAAGATTCCCACGTACGTCCCTTTCCTACCATGTGTAAGTTGGAAGTCAAAAATTGACCTATAATAGATCCGCGAGTGAGCTTTCCAAAAGCCACTAGCTACATATATGAAATATGATCTTCATTCATTCGGCTATGTCAGAGAATTTTTTCGTTTTATTTCATCTTTGGATGGAATGTCTGAATCTCTAACACCAACACTTGTGAATTTAGTACCAAAATCTATTTCAGCGGTTGCGTTTTAGGTGTCAATTTACAGAAACTGGGCGAGAAGGTGATCGCGTATCGTATTTTTCACCATAAGAAGATATATACACATAAAATTAGCTCCATCTCTTTCAATAATATGAATTTCTATGTATTAAAAAGTGCGGAGAACGAAAGTTGTAGCTATCAAAATCTTCTTTCCAGGAAACCCAACTTTAAATTTTTTGCAAAACTGTTTTCATCACCCTCACCTTCTCGTCTCAATCCACAAATCAGAGAGCCCGCTATCAGATAGCGCATCACTGTAGGAACCTATGTCAGCGCTGTATAAATAAAAATCATATTCTTCGTAACGATATAATTTTTTTCAATCATTATATAACACGAGTACTAAGCCTAATTAATATTCGTCTTGTTCTGTTCGACGTTCATCATTAACGAAACTAAAATTTCCGTTAAAATATAAACAAAATGGATACACATTTAAAATATTGCGATAAACGACGAAGAACAATCATTACGTCTCTTACTCCCTTTACTACTATAGCAGAGCTGATTTTCTAATTTCATCCGCGAAAACGCTTTTTTTTTTCTTTTTATAACAATTAAACGAAACCGAAACTTTTGGTCTTAATTGCTAGCAATAGTTTTTGTTTCAAAATGTTTCTAGAACTATAAATAGGTATGTATAATCTGGAAATGCAAGTATTGGCCGTCGGTAAATGAGAGTCGTCTGGAGGTCGAATAGTGACACTCGGCATAGGTTGAAATCCATCTTCGGAAGCTGGCAATGCTGGCGAACCAGTCCAGAAATAGACCTGTATCGACACAATAAAGGTAGTAGATTAAGTTCACATTCAATTTTCTTTTCATTTCCTTCGTATATAGACTGCTTACTACGATACCATTTTTAGAGCGGAACAGTTTACAATGTAAAAGAGGTAAGGTGAAAATTTTGTTAATAAATGCGCTCACTCATTTCGCCCTCCGCATGGTTGATACTAACCATGGAAGCTTTTCATCATTATTATTCCCAGTAATCTCAAATTGAATTATTCTCCTGTTTACGAGTATTTCATAAAACAACTGTTTCAATCCTGGTTCCAGACACCTTTCTTCTCGATAGGGATGCGGACACGCAGTCATTAGCACAATTCTCACCGTACCTCATTATTTCTCTCATCTTCTATCCTTCATACTCACCAGATCCATTCGTTCCATCTGAGTCATTTTTTCCACAATCGACCACAACCAACGTTTTATTTTCGTCACTTTATCACCATTTCCGGGGCCCGATTCATCACTAAAACTCGTATACGATATTAACAAGTTAACGTTTATGTCGCCTACACCATTCAGTAGTAACCTCAGATCTTCGGGCGTAAGACCGTCCATAGAAGTTTCTGGTAACACGTCGAACACTCCAATTCGTATACACTGCAATGAAAAATAATAAGAAATAATTCGATATCCTTCATTTTCGTCGCTCAACTTAATTCATCAACTTACTTCTAATGCTTTTCTTTGACACTTGAACATTCTACATTCGGCGTATTTCCGCACATAATCGTACACGTTGACCGCTGTTACATCCACATCTCGACCATTTGGAATAAGCTCGACGCTACAGCCTCCTTCTTCTTGACACAAATCGATGCTGTATCAAATCAAAAACAGTAGATTTTTGAACATTTTCTACGAAATCGGCGTAAAGTACGAGAAAGAATTTGTATCCTCAATCTACCTAAAGTTGAGATCAAGCGCGGAAAACAACGTTTGTCCATCTTTAGATTCAGCATCGCAGATCAACTGACGCAAACTTTCATACATGACCGGATCGAAGAACGCAAGATCGTGGAATCGAATTGGCCGTCCTAGTATCACTTTCAATACGTGTCTATTTAAAAATATTGGACACAGTTCATTCTGCAGTAAACACAGGCCAATTATTCTGAAAACGAAAAACAAGACGTGAATTGATTCATAATTCGCGATAGGAAAGATTTTCGTTGCATCAGCAGACCAACCTTCCAACGTTACGAAAAGCATTCAGTCTTTCAAACGTCGCTTTTCCTTGTCGCGGCGAATAGAATCCAGCTTTACCAGGGCAGTAAAACAGCGAAGCGCAGTCGTCAGTAGTATCGTCTAATATAGAATCGTCCGCTTCCTTCAGATGGATAGCCGGTTTTGATGGTGCTGTACTGGAACGATCTGGAAAATACGAACGCTTAAAATATTAAATGTCTCACATAAATAACACAGTTTAATAGGTTTTTTCGCATACCTAAAGGCTCTTCATTAGTTTCCATATCGTTAGAACTACTGATCAAACTTATTGCCTCGTCAACCCGTTGTCGCAGAGCTTCTTCAGAGGCTAACAGCATCAATAATTGGGCGGCGGACAGTTCCAACAACATACCCGTGATTTTTCCGGCAAGATTCGGTTTCAAATTATAAACCTAGAACGCCGATAACATTGAGTGAGATCATTCTACAGATAAATGAGGGCTGGAAACAGGGAGAAAAAGAATTAAAAGCTCACTTTTGGATACAATCTTTCACCAAGTTGTTGCTGATGTGGATTTAAATGTTCGTTCGGATTGGCGGAACCATCGGAATTAATGGCTGTCACAAATGTGCGCGCGTCCGCAGAAAGTAATCTTCGATGATCTCGCGTTCGACCACCAGTGCTCATTCGTGCAGTCTGAAAAGCGAGATGAAAAGTAAGTTGATGATAGATAATTCAGGGTAAGTTTTACGAAACACAAGTTAGCGATGAACTCGCGCTGGTAAACTGACACCCAGACCTTGAAATAAAAAAATGAGTCTTCTTTTTATCTACCTGTCGCAACCTAGTGACATCATTCCGGTCTCTGGTTTGTATTTTTCTGAAACAACTGTACGGCGCGTATCGATAACCTCCGACTTGTACTGATTCGAGATTTGGCAATTTTTCGTTCACTAAAAGAGCCTGGGAAAATAAGTTTGGCAATGTGAGAACTAATGGCACATGGTTTTTTCACGAGATGGTGACTCAATATCGATGAGCTTGAAATAGTTTTCACTGACAGAAAATTCGTAAGAGTTTATGCAAATTTACTCAGAAAAGTTTGCTTTTAATTACTCATCAATATCGAACGCGAGGCGCCAAGAGAGCGTAGACGGCTAATAAACTTCGAGACTTCCAAACAAACTGTAGATAAGTTTTTAGTTTTTATTGTCGAGATTCTTAAGAAAATGAAGCCATTAATGAAGTCACAGCTTGTGATTATTTTCATTAGTGAATAGACGAGAGTTTCTAATTTCCTAGCAGGCTATGGCACGATCATGAGGAGATCGTTACAAATTGTAGAATAGGTCATTTATTTTAATCAGGAAATCAAAATTAAAATCGTATCGTCAGATTAAAAGGACACCAGGAGCATAGGTTGAAGAGGACTGATCAGAGGAGATAAGGGATGCAATCAGTTATCAGAAAAAATAGAATATTTTTACATGCTTTAAATTACTTTTAGCCTCACGTTCGTTATTGATGAGTAATTAAAAGCAAACGTTTCTGAGTATATTTGCACAAGCTCTTACGAATTTCATTTCAGTGAAAACTATTTTAAGCTCATCGAAACTAAGTACAACACAGAGTTCCACCTACCTCGGCGATGGCAGTATAGAACGACCTGGCCACTCCGGAGCCTTCACCTGGCTCGTCTTTGAATGTTACTTTAACACGATTGACGGCCAACGGAGGTTGTGAGGAAGCACGTTTGCAATACGTATTATACTGTGTATTTAATTCTTTCATGGTTTGCAGTATCAGTTGAACTCGATCTCTTTCCAACTATTCAAAAAAGAGAAAATTAGTGGTTTCATCGAACAAGGCCGAGTACTAACTACAGAAATCGAATACTTGCAGTTTCAACGTACTTTAGTAAAAGACAGATCCCGATTTTGCTGGTTTCTCAATTTTTCCATTTCGCGACGAAATTTTGCCTCTTTCACCGGGAATCCTCCTAATTCGGAAACAACCGAGCCCGGCTCCAAACCAACATCCTCCATGAAAACACGACCGAACAGATCTAGCGAAAGTCTCCAACGACCCAACAATAATTCGTGTGATATTTCTTGTCCGATAATGGATAACGGCCTACGGAAAAGTTGAAGTCGATTAGGACAAATTACAAATATATGAATATTTTTTTAAAAGCCTTCTTAAAGCATAAAAAAAATAGATTCGCTTAAATCGACTTGAGGATGTGATAAGTGGCAACTGCGGCGAAAACCGAGCAACCAAACAACGGTCAATATAATCGAAAAGTAATGATTGGGTTGTTAACCAAGTTTTCGCTTATGCACAATAAAATTGATTCTCTCAAATTAATAGTAGCCACTCGGGTTAATCTACGAAGTTACCTTTGCAATGGTGGTTTCGTTGTCTCGATCGTAACGTTGGCGGACACTTCGTCATTTAAGGCCATCAACGCATCATCGACGTTTGATCTCGTTAAAGTCGACTGAGTTTTACCTCCACCGGATGCCGTCTATAATACAGGCGATTAATTCAAATCAAAATATTTTTAGGTGAGAGGAGATTACTTGGCAGTGATCATACCTGCTGTGGTACGGGAGTGGAGCTAGTAGGAGTCGATGCTGCCCTCACGATAACACTCTTTGCTATGCTACCAGTCTCTGTCGTCACGTTTCCAGGTGATACAATTATTGGAGCTCTTCTAGTTTGTTGTCCTTCTACCAACGATAGAAAAAGAACATTCATACATCTTTCATGTAGGTAACGACAACTAATTACAAAGTACACACATACCTTGATTGGTGCTTTCAGAACTGATGTTTACCTCTTGCATCTCAACATCTACCTGAACTTCAGGCCTGTTTTTTCCAACAGACATATCTCGCGGGGTATCCGCAGTTTTAGCCGCGATAGACGAAGTCGATTCTTCGGTCTCCATCTGAGTAAATGCGTCTTTTCTATTGTTCAAGTCTTCGACATCTTGTTCACGCCTAGTAGAGAGTCCCAAACGAGTAGGTAAACTAGGTAACGACGTCTCACCTTGAGAGAAAGGAAAAAAAAAAATGATAGTGAAGAAGGTATTTACACAATTATCGAGATTCTGAATCTTGAAACTGACTACAAAAATTATGCGCGGGGAAAAATTAGGTGGTCTGAATTTGTACGTAGGTCATGTTACCGCAATATTTGCGGTTAATTGGGAGTGAAGTTTCTACAGAATAGCGTAACTTTTCATGAGTACCTTTCGCCGTATAGTCAGTTTTAGTTTCAAAGTGTACATTTGAAAAATTAATTCATTCACTGAACACCAAGATAGATCCTACAACGACTACGTATTTTACAAAATAGTGCACTGTTGAAGACAAATTTACCGGTGATAGAATTATGTTTCGGGAATCCAAAGAGGTCTTCCTTCCTCGAATTCGGCTGCAGTAAATGGGGTTGATCAGCCAAGGGTAGAGCTTGAATCATAGGCGTTTCGAATGGGTCCGGAGGACTGCACCCGAGGCACAATGTCGAGTCGGAACGTTGGAAGAAAATATTTTTACGACCTTTCCCACTATTTGCCGCTGTTGCTATGCCGCTCGAACAGAAAATGGTATCCTGTTCCATTACCGAATCATTATCAATCGCGGATTGACTCATTTCCTCGTCGTTTTCATCATTTTCGTTTTCATCCTAGAAGAAAGAATCAAAATACAATGTGTTCGCACCATAAGATTTAGACTGAATGAGAAAAAATGAAAATAATTACCTGATCAGCAACCCACGGCTCGCTATCCAGATCGTTAAACGCATTAACAGTGCTCGTTTGTAGGGGAGTGTTTATAGTATCCGACCTCATGTAATAGATCAACGCATCTAGTACGTACGCTATATGCTTTAGGGCCGAAATATCTAGCACAGGAAGAGAGTCCGAATGCTCGTTATTATGCGACCTCATCAACGATAGACAATACGAAAGAAATTCTCGTCGTGGTTCATTCGCTACAGAATCACCCAAATCGTAAATAAAAGACATAATGAAATTTATTACATAAAAACAATATTTCGTACCTGCGGCGGGTGTATGGAACGGATGGTTCGGATGTTGAGGGTCAGTCGAATGAGTTAAGGATGCTCCAAATCGAAGTTGAGCTTCAGTCGAATCCATCACTTTGATTAACCATTTCCATGTTCTAGATAAATGTGATTCTAAGTATGTCTGTAATTAAAAATTTGAGCGTTAATGAATGTAGAAATTCAAACCAATATTCTGAAGAACGATTCAAAAAACCAAAATTCCGGATCTTCCCAAATATTTTTCTTATCTCTTCATTACACTCATATCTCATACTATTGGGCCCTAATTACAGGTGGGCTGGGATTTGGCCGTCTGCCTTCTAATACTTCTTCAATGTGATTGAAAAAATTGAAATAAATATATTATTCATAATTTCATAAAACTGAATACTGTATCAAAGGAAGAGAAAGTATCAAACGAAATTCCATAGTTTTAATTCACAGGCTGCGGCAACAGAGAGCGCTGAAGTCATTCTTTTCAATTCTTCAAAAAATATCACTGAATTTTCTAACTCTCTCCCAAGCTTTCTGAATTTCTAAACTCCTCAGAAGAGGAGTTGTAACAGAAGCACGAGAAGTTCGTCTTGAAGTTCACACAACATTTCTTTCAACAAAACCTACCGCAACGGAATACGATTAGCACTTACTTGTAGATTATTCACATCTTGTTGGGTGACATTCAACACTGTTGCCAATGGCGGCGCCATCGTGTTGTAATCTTGAAGAGTGCGGAATAAATCCGCAATTTGTCTAATGATAATTGCGAAAGCTCGAGCTAAGCACGCTGCAGTGGTAGACATAGTAACGGGAGGTTCTACGGTTGCTGCTACAGTAGTTGTGGTACCAGTTCCGGACCCACTAGCACCAGTTCTACGAAGAGAGGACGGGTCGATGAACACCAAAGAATTTCCTCCGGACGTAAATCTGAATCCTAAAGAATGAAGTGAATAACGTATAAAAACAGGATAGAGGAATGAAACGTGTGCGCTTTTTCTATCGAGAGGTGAGCGTAACTGACTTACCGCTTGAGGATCGAGAAATGTTGTCACGACTACGTATCGCCCATTGCATGGACTGAGGCGCTAAGTTCGTTCTATGGCCGCTATAACCCCACGAATTTGTACTGAAACCAAAAAATAATAAACGTTTCTCGACTGCTCACAAGTGAAGAGGTAGAAATTGAAATCGTTCGACTCACGGTCGTCTTTCTAGCTGATCGTCATTGAGAATCACTTCTTCGGCTTCCAGATCATCCGTCTCAGCCGTTTCCGATTCTTCGTCTTCTTGTTGCGTAGATTCACCTGATTCATCATCTATGTGAAATTCAAATCTTTACACAAATCATCGATAACGATTACACAATTTGTGACGAATACACACCCGAATCAGATCCGGCTGTAGCTCCAGTTTGGACACTACGTTGGCCTCCATCCTGGTTGCTTTGATCAGAATCAGATTCCGATTCAACAATCAAGTCTTCAGCGTCCGACTCTGCCTCAGCACCACTTCTAACGGATTCTAAAATTCAAGTATGGATAAAATAAATCGCCCCACTTTTTAGAAATATAGAAAATATTGAAAGTGAGGCTTACGAGATGTACGGGCATCGATCAGTGCATCCGATTCAGCTCCATTCCTTACATCTAAAGCCACTCCACTAGAAGCGTCCTGTTCTTCATTATCACTGCCCTCAACGTCGTTCGTCAGCGCAACTAAATCTAGTTTCGACAAAAAGGAAACTTTAATTCACGAACTCGAATATATCAAGTATTAAACTAGAAACAACTCTAATTCACGATTCAATAATCGATCCAATTCATTTTACACTTCGTTAAATACACACTAAATTAATCTACATGTTGAGTTTGAAAGGTCAGAGTTCATACCTAATTCTGGTGAAATGGCTCCACCTTCTGGACCTGTTCTTTCTTCTGGAACTATCATTGATTCGCGCTGTCGAGCGGATGATGCAGATGACATTGGTTCGACACAGAATAAATCTTCGCAGCCCTATAAGTAGAAAAATTCAAATATTAAATACTAAATTGTAAGGAATTGAGGTTTTTTCGAAGAAATCGCTACTTACAGATACAACGTCAATAGTGCTGCTTGAAAGTGAAAAATTCGCGGTCGGTCTAGCCACACCCAGGCGAACAGGCGCTATAAGACTGTCAGCAGCCTCGCATAATTCTTCAATTCCCAACTTTATCAAAGCTTGGAATACGCGTTTCGCCTTGGTGACCGAAGCTATCGTCATAACACTGTAATCACGATATCATCGTCAGCATCATCAAGGTAATTATTTAAAATAAAAACAGATTTCTATTCACCAAGCAGTACTTACCCTCTCCTCTTTCTCGTTTGTGGAGTCATAATACTAAAGACGACAAAGATTCTAGCCACAGATCGAACGAAACGTCGAGCAACCATAGTAGCCTCCTCGGAACGCCCTGGAGTAGTTGTATCTTGTATTTCTCTCATTAGGGTCGTTAGTAATGTGTCCAACATCTGAAACGTAGAAAGAACTTATACTATGCAGTTCTTTGTTCAACTAATTATGCAAACTTTTTTTCAATACATACTTCGGAATTACATTTTACCAACAAACAATGAGTAAATTTATCAAGAAGCGCAGTTCCAGTTTGACTCTTTAGATAAGCTTGATCTTCATACAATGAATTTGTATTTGAAGTCACCAATTTCTCTTCTTCAGGTTTTACTCCTAAGACAATCATTTTACGAATTACAACATTTAAAGATACGAAACAAACTATGTAGGATCCACTAACAAATTTTTTTAGAAAACAAACGTTACTCACCCGACATAATCATAGCTTTTACAGCTTGCCAATCGTTCAGAAGTCGTTCTAAAGCGCGTCTAGCGAATCGGGGCGGTTCGAGATCGTGATCGGGCATATCTGGTTCAGAAGAAACGCCAGCTAGAAAAGAAGCAAATGTGAATTTCTTATACCGCACGTGTCCAACGCACAAAACTTGTTTTCATTACTAGAACACTCACCCATATCAGACGACGGAGTTTTTCTAGTAGCTGACCGCGGTCGAGTAGCTCTATACTGCCGCTGTTCAATAGACTGACGTCCAACCGTTTGTACCAAAAATAGTAATATACTTTCATCCCTGTAACAATGTAGGAATAAATTATAGTCCTCGTAATACATTTCTAGAATGGAAGACTCATCGCCATTTACTCACCTACTGTTGAATTTTGTGACCAAATTTGTTTCTTTTACCAAACATCCCAATAATTCGATTCTTGCTTGCTGATTCCCTTGTATTAGGGCCTTGCACTTACATTTTTCCCAACAGTCACAGTACGCAGTAGGCGATGTTCGCTTCAATTTACAATCATGACCACGATGACAAACTCGAGCACACTCCGTGCAACAACACAAAGTTCCAGTCAGACCGCATGTTCTACACTCGAAAATATCCTGTCGACCGAAAAAACCCGAATAACATTTCGACCGCGAACGGCAATTATGGGTAATCAATAGTGCTCCAAACCTGATTGATATGTTCAGCTCCGGTCCACGTGAAACTGCACGTGTCGTTGCAGCAGACTACGTAAAGAGGAGAATTATCCGGATTAGAACCTTCGGGAAATATCATCGAATACAAAGAATCCCATCGCTTTTTCACGCATTCAGGAGGACTATGGCATTTTTTTGGCGACGACACCGAAGCAGTCGTTGGAATCTGAGACGCTGTGTGAGGAAGAGGTGGTGGTGGCGGAGGTGGTAGTGGAGGAGCACCTGTCGAAAATGGTATTTTGTCAAGTTTTTGAATGGTAACGACTTTTATACTTCTTGCATAAACAGACACCTACTTTTGGTTGAATCGAAGGACTGTTGAGATACAGGATTAAAACCGGAAGTTGGTTGTTGAGAATACGAGTACAACCAATCAACGTCGGAACTACGTTTTGGAAAAGAGGTAGGCGTTTGAGAATGCAAAGGTGTAATAACTGGAGCCGTGCCCGTAGTCGGGGTTTGCATCGTCGTAGCAGTTGTCGTCGCCGTTGTGGACGAGCAATCTTTCGAAAACCAAGCATTCATAACTCTGGTTAGTTTCTCTTCGGTGTTTGATACATTTGGATCGGGTACACAAGTAGAGGAATTCGTGGACGAGTTTGATTCGACATTATCATAGAATGGAACCGTCGTATGGGCAGGAGGTGCACTCGGCTGATACGAAAAGTTAACACAATCGCGGTTCGCGATTCGTTTAATCGTATCAAATAAGATTAACGCGGCTTGATACGCTCGACAGTTGACAGCCAGCATGAATGGGGTTTGACCTTCGGCATCCCTAATGAAAGAAAGAAGAGAAAATAATGTAAAAATAATTCAAGATAATCATCTTTTGTATTGAGGATTACTCACTTTCCAGTCAGTAGTTCTTTTAGATGTGATTGTAAAACGGGACTTTCGCACAGTAATTTTAAAATTAGCAGAGCGTTGTTTCTCCTCTCAGCTGGATCGGTTATATACGGTCCACCGGTGGTCGTGTTCGTAGTTGGTGTGGAAGAAGACGTAGACGTAGATAGATTAGGCATTGACTTGGCAGTAGCTGCTGATCCTGGCATAGGTATCAATCCAATACTATCTTCATCTCCTGAAGCCGAATCGAAGGCTTCATTGGGCCAGCCATAGTTATGGGCTATAGGTTCTTCTGTTTGGCTGGTCTCCATTTGAGACGAAGACTGATCCAATTCCATTTCACGGACGGCTGTTAAAATTCATAATTCAATCATACTATTCACAAAAACGAATTAAGACCCAAACTGGACTCTTTCTTACCCGCTTCGTTATCTTTATTTGAAACAGGCGCGCACATGGATACGCACGCGTGAAGCAAGTTACGATTGCCATCACATCGTTCACGAAGAATAGTCATAATTAAATCATTATCTAAACGGCATAAAGAATAATAATGAATAAAAATCGAATACAGAGAAACTGAAAATTTATATCGTATACGTTATTTGAACTAACTCGTCTCATTTTGTAGTTGGTTCAATAATATCTTTATAGACTCCAGGTGACCGCGCAGGACACGATTCATCAATACCTGATTTTCGACATCAAAAATAATAATAGCTACGGTATTTTTCAAGTGGTTAAGATGTACGGATGTCAGCGTATGAGAACCGAGACCGAGACAACGAATAGGACCGAGATCCAACCATTGAGGTTCTCTAATGGAATCACAGCTATCTTTTGCTAATGGATAAATAGTACGATTTCCATCGCGCAAGATTACAATACCATCGCTACACTGCATGAAAGAGAGGAAAAACAGGAAGATATTAGAATAATGGTACGATCTTATTAATATCATCGACGATTCCATCTTCTGTCTCAGCTCACCGCTCCGAACTTGACAGAAAACTTTGAAAATAATAGGGAGTAAATAATACGTTCTAATAGGTAAATAAAGGGGAAGAAGAGGCAGGAACATTTTTAAGCAGCTCGAAGCTGAATACAGTCACAAAGATGAACTTACGTCTCCAGTACTGGACAACAGGACATTTTGAGCGCTCGTTCCTAAAAATGCGTTTATATCAATCGGAAATTGACTATCTTGTTCGTAACGACCACTAGTAACGTTATGGACAACGTAACTCAATCTTGATCCAGATTTAACGATGGCATGAATACCTACAAATAGAATATTCATTAAATATTTTTCTTCATGTATTCGAGTCTCTTTTCATTGAATTTTTACTCACCTTGTCCATCAACGGCCAGCGATAGTATCTGAGATCCATTTTCAGGAATATTAACACGTCTAGGCAATTTCTGGAAACAATCTGGCACTCGGGATGTAGCGTTCGCCTTCATAACCTATAGAAGTGAATACAAAAAGAAATGGGTAGAAAACGCACGAATTTACAACATACTTTCATCATGACACTCAATTTTCTACACACCTGTAAATCGTCTTTCCTCATTAGTCGGCAATCCTGCAATAATGTGATGATGTCTTCACTAGTATTTGCCGTCGTCGAATTATCTTTCTCTTTAAAACCATCCTTGTTAGGGAATCGAACTGCTGCAAACCCACCGTCGACCTTAAGGACTCGCCCTGAAGGACAATGTAAGAATAGGATTACTTCAATCGAACGATCACCGTAAAAAGTAAAATCAGGACAAGAATACTCACCAACTGGAAAGTTTTTTACATCTTCCACAAAAATTACGTCTTTCAATGGCCAATCTTCTTCGTCCTTCTTCTCTGGTTCGTCGCCTTTCATTGTTACACGTTTACTACGTTCTGAAATTTCAAACAACTCTATTTCACTCACGCTGTCATAATTGCCTATTCTAACGGCAATATCCACGTTCTTACTGTGAGAAGTACTGCCAGTATCACTGCATGTGCTGGACGCTGGCGAAGGAGGCGGTGGCATATCTAGTCTATCAGTATTTTCCTTACTCTTTGCGGAGGATGTTGCGCCCGGTAAAACGGTAGTTACGGTTGAACTGGAGTTACTATTTTGCGATAAAGTAGTTGTAAGGATTTTAAAACGACAAATATCCGTCAGATTCCACGCCGAATTCTGAAGCATCCCTATTCTAGGAGTTACCCCGGATATATTTAATCCTATTTTTCAAAATAATGTGATTAATACAATAATAGCCAATAGCGACGCAATACTTGGGCATTTTTGAAAATTTACCGATAGCTCCGGCTTGATACATCGGGCTATTCTTCATGCATACTTGGCATCCAGTGACTATTTCAGTATTACTAGAGGGAGGTCTTTGCTTACGTGACTTTGCTCGATATTTTTCCCATACTTTTTTCCTTTGAGCAAAAGGTAAAACTCCCCTACACAAAGAACAATTACGATAGAATGATTGCGTAAAACAGATAAAACTTTTCAACCCTCTACTCACCACCAATACAGAGCTCCACTCTCCAACCGTGCGACGGTGTATAACGGGCATGTATACAGCGAAACAATATGATCTAAGGTAAACTCAGAAAACAGTTGAGCAGGGTGTTCGAGTTTGGACGAAGTCGAACTATGATACAACGTTTCATCTAAAAATGTAGCCACTTTTCCGCTCTCGGTAAACAACGAACACCGAACACCAGATGCTGAGAGCATTATTACCTTCTCGTTAAGCAACCCCATCGGAATGGTCTTCGGATGATGAACTGTAGACTGGAGAAAAATAGAGGAAATAGAATAACTACGAAAGAAAAGCAGATTCAATACACCGGTATTTTTCACATCTTCTTCATACCTCAACCGGATGTTTGTATGGCTCTGAATCAGTCCACCTCCATTGATATATCTGTCCAGTCGAGGATAAAGCTATCAATTCGCTGTACATTTGAGCAATGTGTACGAATTTTGCATGTGGATCCGGCCAGAATTCGACATCATCCGACATCCATAGCGGTGTTTGCTGGGATAGGATCTCTTTCTTCTTACTCTCTGGAAATTATAATCAAGTGTATGAAGGAAATGATAGAAACAAAAATGAGAGTAGTTCAAACATAGAATAAGCGATAAATACCTGGATCTTTATCCCATCCGGAATCTCTCAATGCTGTTTCTAACCAACGTTTCGGACCATAATATTGTCTTTCTCGCCATCGCGAGAAGCTTTCCCGATGATCTCTAGGATCACGTTCCCTATCAGTCGGTGGGTCATTACCTGTAGAAGTACTCCCACGATCACGTTCAGTCAATGACCGTCTTGCAGCCGTCGTACTACCACTAGCTCCACCACTACGGCTATATGAATAATAATAACTTGAAGACCGAGACGAAACTCTACGGAATTTCTAACACAAATTTTCAACTTTGCTCACTTTCTTAGGGCGGATGAATATCCGAACATATCTTCCGTAAAGATTGTATCCGTATCTATGATCACGCTATGATCCGGGTGAAAGCCGCTATCTAACAACGATATAAGATCGTCAGGACCGTAAGAATCGCCTCCGTCGTCGCCATCATCTCCATCTTCATCATCCCGCGATAGTAAATTGTTAACAGCTAAGTTCACGTCCAGATTTGTACGCTGGTGATAACGATGGCCGTTAAATTTTCATTTTATGATGAACTCTTCATTCTATAGAAAGGTCTTACCTGTAATTCGCGGACGATCATACTCCTACTTTTTCCTTGCAGCACAACTTGAGCTTGTGATATTAATTCTTCAGGAACGTAGGAGGCAGGAACAACAGGCCGAGAATTAGGGTGACCTCCGGTCGCGGAACCCATGATAACGCGAGTGGATCCAGACCCGCCTCGAAAAGACGTACCACTTGACCTCATGATGCGTGCACGAGTTCGCGTTACCTGACGGGTGGCATTTGAACTGCCTCCGGTAGCACCACTATCTTGACCACCCGCACCACCGCCACTCCCACCTCCATTTCCTCCACCAGTACCGCTACTTTTGACACTAAGCAGTAATTCAAAATTATATTACAGCAGATCTATGATGATGATATTGACTACTGTTAATGGTTTACATCGTATTAAACCTACTTTTTATTAGGATCCGGTTTCGTTAAATCTAGACGATCGACTATGACAGAATACGCCACTCGGCATACATGACCGTCTTCGAGAAGAAATGCAAAATGATTTTGAGCGATGACGATTTGCTTCACCAACGCCTTCAAGCTATTCAAAGCCGAGGGCGCGTGTGAAGACTGTCCGAATCGGTTCAAGCGATCTGATATGTCTTTTAGCCTGTTTGACAACATAAAATAGGATGTATGACAAAAATTTTCTCGAAACTGACCAACATTTTTCGTAAGATAGAACAGCGAATGGTAAAGGAAATTGGTGAAAAAAAGTACCGATATCCTGAGTGAAACGAAAAATGAATTACAAACATTACTTAGGTTAGAGAAGTTTGACAGACGGTAGAATTGGTAAGTGTCAAGATACCGGGTCGGTTTCTCTAACACTTCTCTCATATTTGTAACACTGACAAGAACGACAATACTCATGTATTATAATGTCTGTACGAAGTATGTGAACTGACTCTATTTGATGAATACAACTGAAAAGAATCTTCTCCGGATGTCCTTACAAAATCCTAAAAATCATGTTTCGACTTAAAATTATCAGATATTGGAATTATCAAAAAACCTTACCTATCATTTAATTGATCATCAGTACCAGGAGTCGGATGAACAACAAATTGTAGCGATGACATTTCAGCAACAATATCGAGATATAGATGAAAATTTACGAAAGTTGATTACGTTTCATTTTATCATGACTAAGAGATAGCCCACCATTCATTCGCCATTTTGTAATGCTGAGTAATATACCGAAAGGAATAATGTTGAATATTGAGCGACAGAATGGAAAATGAAGATCACTCAAGAAACATAGATGCACGCAGAGGAAATCACGGAGACAAGTTACTGAAATTTATTTCTGTGAGGTAGAAAATCTGAAAAAAGTGCATGCCTCCATGAGAATATTTTCGAGAAACGAATGTACTCGCAATCACATGAATAGTGGAATCACGATAATCTAAGGGAACTGCTGAACGAACTACTTACTGACGACTGTCGAACTCATTGGATCTCGAAGAAGGGAGAGGTGGAGAGGAAAATATCGATTTCACTATCAATCTGAGAAAACTATCAACGAAAAATATCGATTATCGATAGTTTCGAATTTGACATGTAGATGTCGTGTCCGTAGTTACCAGGCTCGGATTCGTCTTTTGAAGAAACTCGATATTTCATTGGTATTCGACTAGAGAGTGACCTCAGCTCAATTCTAAGTTCATATTTTGAGTTGACTCTGTGTGGTTGTGGTTCCATAGAGGCCTATCAGTATTATCACCGTCCGCCGGATCATTTCAATTTCCAATTCGAACCTGATAAAGAATTTTTGCACCATGAATTCATGAACATTACTGCTTGAATAGCCGCAAAATTTTACAGGAACTGCAATATTTCAGGTAATTCGAGTCAATGATACACAAAATCAAATTTGTTTTCATCGGCTAATGCAAATTTCTGAGTAATTACCAAGGTACCAATTATTGTTGCACTGTTTCAGTTGGGATTGGAGTAATGTCGTTTTCGGAGTGAGATTCAAATCTGCTTTTCACGCCTCTAAAGACCATCTGATGGATTCAAGTTTAGTTAAAATTGATGATAGTGACAACTCAGAAAAGAAGGTAATGATTTATAAGCTTCATACCGAGAATGTGATCGATTGAAAATATCCTTCTATAGTAATTTCCAACTCCTCATATAGGTTTACCACCTCTTCGGACACGATATCAGAAGAATACCATGTCTACGTTCTGCTGGGATAACGACTCTTTCTCTTGGAATGGGGGCCACGCTAGTCCATTTTTTATTCTCAAGTGACGGTATAAAAGCCTCGCGAATTGGATTATTTACCATGTCAGCATTATTGACGCCTTTATGGTAAGGTTACGTAATATATTGAATCCATTTGTGTTTCTTGAAAGCTGATATCATTCGCCCATTGGCACCTACTTCCAGATGTATACTTTCTATCATTTCGTAGGTTACATTGTGCGTGGAAAGACTACTGTGACGCTGAGGCGATCCGGGCTGCCGAAATGCGATTAAAAGACCGTAACAAAGAACAATATACACTATTAGACTCTTTAGAAAGTTATGGTTCGGATTCATACGGATAAATACCTTCACCTACAAAACCAACCGTTTAGTTTACTGTTGAATATTATTATTTGAATCATGGTGGATTAAATGAAAAATAACCATCAATTTCTCAGTTAGAACCATTCAACTTTTTCGAGCTTAATACAAATTTCGAACAAAAGCTGCCTCATTACTTGTCGGAATGGAAAGCAGTACGTGTGATTGTTTAACTAAAAACACAAATGGATGTACCTTTTTTTAAGAAATAAATTTCAGCTGGTCAGGCTTTTGGTGTTCGACTTGAACCTCTATACTTTAAACAAGATAGTAGGATGAATTATTTTTAAGAAAGTGGAGTGATCTACTCCCTCAGGACTTGTGACAGCTCATTATTTGTAGCCATGATAGTGTGCTTGATAACATATCAACATTGTTTACCAGTTTAATCATGTAATGTGCCTTCGTTTTGCAGATCAGATCAACGAAATTCAAGTAAAAATATTTCGAATGAACTTAGGTAGAACTGTCTGATGATCTAGAGGCTATACAGCAATTCATCGAAGATCTAAAAGATAATAGTTAAATAGTATTATTGATTTCTTCATGCATTTGTCGCTGTATAAGTTCGCAGCGATGTTCATGAATTGAAAGAATGCTGGCATAATCAACTTTCTCAGAACGAGTTGAATGACCTGATAGAGTCGCTATTGATTGATCACCTTTTACATATTTTTCTATCCCATGGTTTCAGACAGGAATCTTTTACATTGTAATGTGAATTTTGTGTTCAATTTTGTAGGTATTGGCCTGTATGAACTTAATACACAATAGAAACAATCTTTTTATTCCAAGGATGGTGCAGACAAATACTTGTGAATATCCGGAAGGAGGTGATGACGATTTCAAACGTTTATGATAGACATCCGTTTTTATTAGATTTTGAAGTATAAATTCTGGTGCCTTTAGTCGATTGAACTTAGTCAAAACTTAAAAAACTTGTATCTCTTCTGTTCTGTGAACTTGATTGATCAAATGAAAATATTGGATTACGATTATTCTGCACGACATAATATAGTATCTCTGGAATGTTTTTCACACTGCTCATCGTCATAACGTGTTTTGTAAAATCGGGTAATAAGTAAGCCCAGATTCGTCGTTCCACCGCTTCCTTATTTTGCACTATTTCATTTTTGATGTGATTTATAAGTTCATTTACTTCTTGAGATTCAACACCAGTCGGGTTTTGAATTGTACGAATCTGAAAATTTTGAAAGAGAGACAAAAAAATTATAAGAGACCTTGAACTTGACAAATAACGCCTCTGTTCAAGTCCCAACGTCGTGAAATAAATATTATTCGTAACTAACGTCAATATATTTCAAGTTGTATTTTACAGCGAATTCTGGTGCCCGGTGTGTGTATCTGCCTGAAAATACGTCTTCAGAGCGTGAGCAGCGGAAATTCTCGTCAATTTCTTTTATTTGAAGGAAAATCTTTACTGTTAAACCCATAAGTGTGATTCTATAACATTAGAAATAATTATCTACATCAAATGAAAATTATTACTACAGGTTTTTAGCTTAATTGTCAAACCTTATATTTCAACCAATTTATCTGTTTGTGAAGGTTCATTGATTTTTGAAAACTATGCTACTCGTGACGTACAAAATCGAATCTCTTTTTCTAGGTTACCGCCAATGACTGTCGTACAGGAAATTAGGTTCCGATCGTTGTCCATGAATGCATGATCTCGGATGAGTTTTTATTCATAATTTATTTCAGAATACATAAGTACGATATTTTACTCGGAAGACAAAGTTTTCTTTTCCCGAAAAATACCTTTACTCGTATTGAGAGAGAGATTTGTGAAGTGTTTCCAAGGCGAGAGAAGAAAAATCATTCAAATTTGTGTTAGAGTTGTCGAGTTTTTTGTTTTTTTGTTCTTTTTTTTTTTTGGTATTTCCTGTTTTCATGCCAAGTCCTACTTTCGTTCACGACATGAGCGCTGTTTCGGAGCAATCAATATAGAATAAAAATATGGTATTTACGCCAATTTCCCGTCGATAGGTGATTCTTTAATCCCGAACTCTGAATGCAGTTGAAGGAAATCATACATGAAACCCATTGAAATATAGTAAATTACATCGTTTCTTTCCGCTATATCTCCGTTGCACGTTAGCTCTTCTGCTACACTAGTTTGCTTTCGCGCTTTGATATCGAATTCTGGATTTTTAAATTTATCAAAACCATCGGAATATAAATTTTTGAGCGTAATTTTGCTCCTGTAAATTGCGAAAAAATTATCAAAAATTGTATCGTTGAGTAGCGGCTTGAAAGTTATCAAATTCACAGATCTGTCCATTGTTTAATTTGATTCTCTCTCGTGTTTTTATGATTAAATATAAAAAGATACAACAAAGTCATTTAAGAAACTGTGCGCCCGGTATTTAGAAAGAAATCGTGATCCATCGAGGAACATGTACATTCACGATATTTTATATCAGGCCTAATTGATCCTAAATCAGGGAACAAAAGCGAGTATCTGTGGAAATGATATAGGTACTTATAGGCGGACTTTTTTTCCGATAAAAATAATAGACTGATTTACGGGTGACGTCAGACGGTGGAAATTAGTGATTTATTGTTAGTAAAAGTATCCATTGTTATTTCCAATGCACATTTTGACTCCCATAAGAATAACATGCGGAGCGAAGATTATCATGTTAGGTACCTAAGTATACAAAATAAGAGATTTTTTACATGTCAAAGATTTATGAATAAATACTCGAAAGATCTTAGAATTTATTCATAAACCTTTGGCATTTAAGAAATTTCTTAATTTCTGTAGGTAACTTGATAATCTTTGCTCCTTGTGTTATTCTTAATGGGAGTCAATAGGTATGTGCGTTGGCAACAATTTGGGTAGTTTTATTCACTGTTTTCGGGTCTATGACTTCAGGGTAAATCGGTCTTTTAAGAGTTCGGGAAATTACCGACGAATATTTTCATGTGCCTATCGGAGCAGCAATAAAATACAACCCGGATTCAGGAAACTTCATTCTAGTAGAAACAAAAATATCACGAGTGAGCTCTTATAAAAAGAAGATAACTTTATTCCAAAATATTCCTCTCAGGTTCAGTGTTTGTTCTCAATATGCCAGAATTCGCTTCGAAAAAACAGTCCGAAGACGGACGGACTGCGGATGCAAACCCACAAATTAGGGAAAGGCCTCAAAAAAAAACAGTTAACATGTTGAGACAAATATCTATCATGATCTTTATACTTAATTAAAGATGGACAAGGAGAACAATCTATATTATGAAAAGTTTCTGTACGAGTATTTCGCGACTATCACTTGACCCGCACTGGCAGTAAGAAGGTCCATGGAAAATTCGATTGTTTCTCAACACGTTCTGCCAATTCCAAAATAGTATAATTTAAAAAAACAGTAGGAAGTTGATAATTATTTTAGGTTTTTCATATTATCGCTTCATTTTCTGAACTGAAAATTGGTCTAAGAGGAGGATATTAACAGGGAACCTGTTATTGGGGGGGGGGGGGGGGGGTCGGAAAACACGTCCGCCGGCCAGCAAAGCTCAGAGCTTAGAAGTCGCCCTCCTATCATACTTATATAGATATGGTGCGTGGCCCGTGACGTTACAGTTTGATGACATCATAGATCAGTTTTTTCCAAGTTCCTCCCTTAGCTCCAAAGTCTGGGCCTGTGACCTCACAATTTACATCTTTCAGATCCCACGTGCCCCATAAAATAGGTTCTGTGCTACCCCTCGTTCAACTCTGTTAAAGTATCCATAAGTTTTTTTCGAGGGAGGGGGAGAAAAACGTCTGCTGTTCGCCAAAGCTCAGAGTTCGAAAATTTTCAAGTTGCCCCTCCTATCATTTATTGCTCGATCATCGGTCTATCCTGAAAGATAGTCCTAGCTTTAAGGTCGGAATTTTTGTAAGTCCACCGCTCCAAAGTTTGGGCCTGTAACATCACAATTTGATACGTCAACATTTTTCAGATCCCATGTGCCCCGTAAAACAGGTTCCCTACCACTCCTCGTTCAACTCCGTTAAAGGACCCATGAGTTTTTCGGTGAAGACTTTGGGAAGCAGCAAATTCTCATCGTATAATAATGGAAAACTTCACTCCCCTTGTTCTTAAATTTTTTTGTGTCCTTAAGTGCACTTGGATACTAACCTATCAAAATCAACATTGTACGATGTGATTGGACCAAGGTGAAAAATTTTATATTGAGGTTGATTCCTTTCAGACTGTCGACGGAAATGAGTTTCGAGAGCTGCTTTAGCTCTCTTTATTGCTGATTGATTCCAACCATAGAGATCGAGTTTCGTTAAAATTGAAACACTATTGAAAACTGTATCTCCTGCGTAAGAAACAAATTATGTCAATAGTTCAGAGGACAAGATAAGATGAGTAGGTACCTAAGCGGGTTTCCAAACAGAGCACCACAGAAAAAGGTGAAAACATATAAGATAATGATTCGTGTTTCAAATTTGATAATACTTTTTCGCGTGAGCCACGGATAAACAAGAGGTCATTGAAAGTGTCCAAGGTTTGAAAACCCTTGATTGGTAAATGTCAAATTTTTTGTAACCTGCAAAATCCGGATAAGAATTTGATTGTAAGACACCTGTAAACCAGACACGAACGATTATTGAAGATTAACTACCTACCGCTGTCATTGTTAAGTACACCAAACAAAAAAATGAATTTTGAAACGACCCCTCGTTCAAAAACTTCTGCATATCAAGAACGAATGCTTAAATATACTAATTTTCAAATTTGTTAACAACCCACTGACTCGTCAGCAATTGACGGGAGTGTTTCACATATGTGACCCCGTCTACAGAAACCCGGCTCAGCGTTGAATATCGATCAGGAGAAAAGGATCTTTTACAGAGGAAGAAAGATTCCTTTTCTCCTGATTGTAATTGAACACTAAACCGGATTTCTGTAGACGGGGTCACATATGGACAATTTACTGGTGACTGAGATGTCGTGGTTGAAATTAGGATCAGTGCACTTTGGTTTGGTCGAAGGAAGCGGTTCAACGAAATAAATGTACCACCTTCAATACAATTATAGCATTTTATAGATGCTTATAAGATTGGGAAAAACTGTCACGAAAATACAAGTAATTTCTTGCCTTTTTCGCTAAACATTGTTACGTATTCGCAATCATGATCTTTCATGCGCGCTAAACTGTCAATTACAATAGATCGATAACTACATACTGATCTGAAACAGTTTTGCATTCAACATTGAGTTTCGACTGTAGTTTACCTGTTTACGTATCCTTTTTTGCGAATTATAGGTTAGTCATACAGGAAGCAAAATAATATTGACTCGTCACCTGTTCACTTTTCTCTTTTTCTCTCTTCAAAGGTTAATACTTTTTTAGGACGCAACTTGTTCTCAGGAATTCACGTAGGTACCTCTTTCTTATTTGCAGGACGCAATTTGAATCTAGCCATGTCAGGCTTTATACTGTAAATTTTCATCACTAATCGTGGTTTTACCCAATACACAGATTGGAAAGTAGTCTAATCCGCTAGAAAGCGACTCTTTTGCAACGTAAATTTCCTTCTTCATTGGAGGCAAAAGTTCATCAAATTTCCATCTCTATTCATATTACGCAATTACCTTCGCGTTCATTAATCATGAATTTGCAAATTATGACGAAGGTAAGTTTGGGTCGACCTTATGGTTGTTCAATACAAGAATATTGTTACAGAAGACCCTTATATCTTTTGTACACCTATTACCTGCAGCATTTACGAAAATTGGAAAATTGATAAAATAATGTAAGGTATTATAATTTACGATAGAAATGTGTCGAGATTCTCAATGCTGCTGTAAATGTTTAGTGTTCATTAAGAATATAAACGGTTAATTTTAGAGAATTTGTATAAGAAAATCGTAGGTAATGAAAATTCGTTATTATACTTCGCGAACACTTACTTTCTAAAAGTTTATCGAATTTTATCTCCACCGGATGCAAAATGTCTCCTTTAATTTGGGAATCTTGAAATAGGAGTAAACTTTTATTTAATTTAAAGGTATAGGTACCGAGAATATCCTTATAGATTTATTAGACGTTGATAAAACCGAATAACTTTGACTTCATAATACAAAATTATTACTTTTAGGGAGAAAAATATTTCATAGTGACCAAGCTAATTGGTTATACATACCACGGAAAATTAAAATTATTAAAATATACTGATAGATAAACATTTGTATTTGAATGAATGAATCTTTTTTGTTCGAAAATAGATAATTAATCAATTAAATTCAATTTTCTACAGTACGAATTATATAGGTAAGTAAAATACGGTAAAATAGAGCGGATATCTCTGTAGGTAGGTATCTACTCACAAATAATCTAGTTCATGTAGTTTCAACATAATAAACGAAGTTCTGTCTTTCTCACTTGGGCAAATAATAGCTTCGGTAGGAAACTTGCTCAACTTGAAAATGAAGTGAGTAATATTTTGTAACAAGTATTTTTTATCTGTTTTTTGGCGCAGAAAGCGACTATAAACATGACGGATGAAGCGAAAAACGCGATGTTTTGAAAAGATAACGGACCGAAATAAATAACACCTGAGCTAAATATTATCACTTGTAACGCATGTGCCGAGCGCCGCCTGTCCTCTATGGTGAAGGGGGTACGAGTTGCGTATGCATTTAATTTTGTTGCCTCCAACACCGAAATCGAACCTTTCGGGTATAACATCAGTGTTGGTAGAATCTCCTCAGCAAATCCCCTCTTTTATTTGGCAACCGTCAACCTACCTTGGCAACCACCAAGCTGAAGTACCCCCAGGCACGCAAAAAGCATTAGAAGACATACAACAACAATACCGTCATATTAGATAAAGTAGATCGCAGTTGGAGTCTCTTCTTCAGGGATGATCTTCCTCTTCGTCCTGCACATCTGGATGTGGTTGGCACACAGGTGCTGAGTAGGCTATAGCGTGGTTCTACATTTGCCTATTCCACTCCTAGTCCATCTTTTTAACAGGGAACATGTTTTATGGGCGGCTTTTTGAGGAATTTGCCGTGCGCCGTCCGCCGTCCAGCAAAAAACTTGGAAAAATCTCGATTCTCGAGCAATATAATATGATAGGAGGACGACTTGGAAAAATGTCGACTCTCGAGCTATATATGATAAGAGCGGGACTTAGAAAAACGACGACTTCCTTAACGAAGTTAAACGAGGAACGCAGGGAACCTGTTTTATGAGTCAAATGGGTATTTGTGTTAAGAATTCAAGGAAGCCTAGGCCTAGATAAAGCTAGTATAAAGAACGCCTAGACCTACTATAAGCCTAGTATAATATATTTTGAGAGTTTAAATTTGTCTATCTCGAGCTATATACCGATGGTAGCTCGAGAATCGAACTTTTTCCAAGTCCTCCTCCTATCATATATAGCTCAAGAGTCGAAATTTCAACAGGGAACCTGTTTTATGGGGGTCTTCTTGAGAAATTTTCCGTGCGCCGTCCGCCGTCCGCCGTCCAGCAAAAAACTTGGAAAAATTTCGACTATCGCAATATATACGATAGGAGGGGGACATAGAAAAACGACGGCTTCCTTAACGAAGTTAAACGAGGAACGCAGGGAACCTGTTTTATGTGTCAAAAGGGATTTGGTATTGAAAATTCAAGGAAGCCCTAGACCTAGATAAAGCTAGTAGGTATACAGAAGACCTAGACCTACTATAAGCCTAGTATAATATAGTTTGAGCGTCTAAATTTTTCTCGAATCTCGAGCTATATATGATAGCTCGAGAATTGAAATTTTTCCAAGTCCCTTTCATATTATAAATATAGCTCGAGAGTCGAAATTTTTCCAAGTCCCCCCCCTATCACATATGGCTCGAGAGTCGAAAATTTTTTTAAGTCCCCTTCCTATCATATATATACGGCTTGCAAGTCGAAACTTTTAACAGGGAACCTGTTTTATGGCGGGCTATTTGAGAAATCTGCCATGTGCGTGCGCCGTCCACCGTGCGCCGTCCGCCGTGCGCCGTCCAGCGAAAAACTTGGAAAAACGACGGCTTCCTTAACGAAGTTAAACGAGGAACGCAGGGAACCTGTTTTTTAACAGGGAACCTGTTTTATGGGGGGCTATTTGAGAAATCTGCCGTCCGCCGTCCGCCGTCCAGCGAAAAACTTAAAAAAATTTCGACCCTCGAGCCATATATGATAGGAGAGGGACTTAGAAAAACTTCGACTCTCGAGCTATATATGATAGGAGGGGGACTTAGAAAAATTTCGACTCTCGAGCCATATATGATAGGAGAGGGACTTAGAAGAATTTCGACTCTCGAGCCACATATGATAGGAGAGGGACTTAGAAAAATTTCGACTCTCGAGCTATATATGATAGAAGGGGGACTTAGAAAAATATCGACTCTCGAGCCATATATGATAGGAGGGGGACTTAGAAAAATTTCGACTCTCGAGCTATAGATGATAGGAGGGGAACTTGGAAAAATTTCGACTCTCGAGCTATATATGATAGAAGGGGGACTTAGAAAAATTTCGACTCTCGAGCCATATATGATAGGAGAGGGACTTAGAAAAATTTCGACTCTCGAGCTATATATGATAGAAGGGGGACTTAGAAAAAATTTCGAATCTCGAGCTATAGATGATAGGAGGGGAACTTGGAAAAATTTCGACTGTCGAGCTATATATGATCTAGGCTTCCTTGAATTTTCAATACCAAATCTCATTCGAATCATAAAACAGGTTCCCTGCGTTCCTCGTTTAACTTCGTTAAGGAAGCCGTCATTTTATGAGTCGAATTGGATTTGGTATTGAAAATTCAAGGAAGCCTACACCTAGATAAAGATAGTATAAAGAAGGCCTAGACCTACTATAAGCCTATCATAATATAGTTTGAGAATCTAAATTTTTCTCGCTCGAGAGACGAAATTTTAACAGGGAACCTGTTTTATGGGGGGCTATTTGAGAAATCGGCCGTGCGCCGTGCGCCGTCCGCCGTCCAGCGAAAAACTTAGAAAAATTTCGACCCTCGAGCCATATATGATAGGAGAAGGACTTAGAAAAATTTCGACTTTCGAGCTATATATGATAGAAGGGGGACTTAGAAAAATTTCGACTCTCGAGCCATATATGATAGAAGGGGGACTTAGAAAAATTTCGACTCTCGAGCCATATATGATAGGAGAGGGACTTAGAAAAATTTCGACTCTCGAGCTATATATGATAGGAGAAGGACTTAGAAAAATTTCGACTTTCGAGCTATATATGATAGAAGGGGGACTTAAAAAAATTTGGAGTTGGTCTAGGCCTTCTTTTTACTACCTTTCTCCAAATCTAGGCTTCCTTGAATTTTCAATACCAAATCTCATTCGAATCATAAAACAGGTTCCCTGCGTTCCTCGTTTAACTTCGTTAAGGAAGCCGTCATTTTTCTAAGTCCCTCTCCTATCATGGCTCGAGAGTCGAAATTTTTCTAAGTCCCCCTTCTATCATATATGGCTCGAGAGTCGAAATTTTCCCAAGTCCCCCTCCTATCATATATGGCTCGAGAGTCAAAATTTTTCCAAGTCCCCCTTCTATCATATATAGCTCGAGGGTCGAAATTTTTCTAAGTTTTTCGCTGGACGGCGCACGGTGGACGACGCACGGCGGACGCCAGATTTCTCAAATAGCCCCCCATAAAACAGGTTCCCTGTTAAAATTTCGACCCTCGAGCCATATACGATAGGAGAAGGACTTGGAAAAATTTCGACTCTCGAGCCATATACGATGGGAGGGGGACTTGGAAAAATTTCGACTCTCGAGCTATATATGATGGGAGAGGGATTGGAAAAATTTCGACTCTCGAGCCATATATGATAGGAGAGGGACTTAGAAAAAATTTCGACTCTCGAGCTATATATGATGGGAGGGGGATTGGAAAAATTTCGACTCTCGAGCCATATATGATAGGAGAGGGACTTAGAAAAAATTTCGACTCTCGAGCTATATATGATGGGTGGGGGATTGGAAAAATTTCGACTCTCGAGCCATATATGATAGGAGAGGGACTTAGAAAAAATTTCGACTCTCGAGCTATATATGATAGGAGGGGGACTTGTGAAAATTTCGACTCTCGAGCTATATTTTAACAGGGAACCTGTTCTATGGGGGGGCTATTTGAGAAATCTGGCGTGCGCCCCTGCCGTGCGCCGTCCGCCGTCCAGCGAAAAACTTGAAAAAATTTCGACTCTCGAGCCATGTATGATAGGAGAGGGACTTAAGAAAATTTCGACTCTCGAGCTATATATGATAGGAGGGGGACTTAGAAATTAAAATTTCGACTCTCGAGCTATATATGATAGGAGAGGGACTTGAAAAAATTTCGACTCTCGAGCTATATATGATAGGAGGGGGACTTGGAAAAATTTTGACCCTCGTGCCATATATGATAGGAGAGGGACTTAGAAATTAAAATTTCGACTCTCGAGCTATATATGATAGGAGAGGGACTTGAAAAAATTTCGACTCTCGAGCAATATATGATAGAAGGGGGACTTAGAAGAATTTCAAGTCTCGAGCCATATATAATGGGGGGGGGGGGCGGACTTGGAAGAATTTTGACTTTCGAGCTACCGTCCGCCGTCCAACCAAAAACTTAGAAAAATTTCTACTCTCGAGCTATAGATGATAGGAGGGGGGGACTTGGAAAAAATTCGACTCTCGCGCCATATATGATAGGAGGGGGACTTAGAAAAAATGTCGAATCTGAAGCTATGTATGATAGAAGAGGGACTTGGAAAACTTTTGACTCTCTAGCTATATATGATAGGGGACAAATTTTCCCAAGTCTCCCTCGTATCATAAATATCTCGAGATTTGAGAAAAACGTGGAATTTCAAACTACATTATACTAGGCTTATTTTATTTATGATATGAAAGGGACTTGGAAAAATTTCAATTCTCGAGCTATCATATATAGCTCGAGATTCGAGGAAAATTTAGACGCTCAAACTATATTATACTAGGCTTATAGTAGGTCTAGGTCTTCTGTATACGTACTAGCTTTATCTAGGTCTAGGGCTTCCTTGAATTTTCAATACCAAATCCCTTTTGACTCATAAAACAGGTTCCCTGTGTTCCTCGTTCTACTTCGTTAAGTAAGCCGTCGTTTTTTCTTCATGACGGTGACCGCAAATGCAGGTGCCTGGCTGGTTTCATGCTTCTTCGGAACCTAGCATGGTGGATACTAGGCTACTCGGGGCAAGCGCTTCATCTACCCCGACCTCTTGAAGAGCCCGATTAAGCTTGTCCCACTCATATTCCGCGCCCCACACTCAAATAAAGTGTGTTGTGGTCCACCATCCCGCCCTTGGTTACAATACGAACACGTTGCCTGCTCAACTTTCCTCAACTTCTCATGAAGGTACTTGTTGAAGCAACCAGGGCTGCTTGACACCTGCGTAAGGTGAAAGTTCAGCAGACCATGGAGTCGGTCCATCTATTCATCAAGTTCGCGTATTAACACAATGATTGTCCATGTACCCAGTTCGCTCTGGGCAATTCTGGATTTCTGTTTTGCAAGCAAGGAGCGCCTGGCCTCCTACTTGACCCGTAAACCCTCTATCGCTCTCTCCTCAGCAAGGAGGTCGAAGGGTGGTGAACGTGCTAACACGCAAAGAGCTTCCGTCGAGACAATGCGGTAGGCACTAACACACCTCAGCGCAGCTCTTCCTTGAATCTTTACCACCTCTCCTTCTGTACAGTATCAGTATGGAGTCGGCCCATTCTGGGGCACCATATAGGAGAATCGACAAGGCGGCGCTCATCATGATCCTCTTCTTACTTGTCTCGGCTCTCCTATAGGTTCCTCACCAGGCGGCTTAGGTATATGCAACTACCCTATATACTTGCTGTGGGAAATGCGAAAGGGGGGGGGATAGCTAGAGTGGCTTTGCTGTAGTGGAAGACGTGCTGAAAACTCAATCTGAGGAAAATATCGAGACGTACGAGAGATATGAAATATATTTATTTAATTAAGAGGATAAATCGAATAATTATAAGTCCAAAACGTGTCCGAATGTGTACCATGGTCGTCATCGACGGAACATCGGGAATCTAACGGACAGAGAATAAAACATCTATCCGTCAGTCTTGTGAACGAGAGTAAGTCCATTAGAAATAAAAGAAGATTAAGGTCGTTGATCGTAAAAGTCCTTAACGGGTCGAACCAGAATAATAAGAAGAATCGATTTTCTCTAAGATTAAGTACTTACATCGATTGGAACCATCAGGAATTGCAGAGTCGGCGTCTGCTGATCCGACATCGTATCGCAAATGTTTGTTATCGTTTATACGTAACTCGTAACCGAAATTCGTGGACAGTGGAAAAGGATTAATGAGAGAGTTTGAAGAGAGATATTGAAAATGGGTTGATTTTTCATTGCTATGGATTTCGTTATTTGTTTATTAGTCGACTATTGTCGCAGCGATGAAACTTCAACTCTGGAAAGGAGTTGAAGTCGAAAATTGCAGATTTTCGACACCTGCCTTTCCCACTTCCATCAGGAAATGGTGCCGGAAGCTCATGGCGTCAAGCACTGAAGTTATACCCAAAAGGGTCGATTCTAGTGTTGGAGGAAACAAAATTAAATGCATAAGCAACCCGCACCTACTCCATTATGGAGAACGGGCGGTGTTTGCAAATGCGACATAAATGCAAATAGGTATAGGGTTTGGTTAAAGTTTAGTAATATGTTTTTTTTTAGAAATGAGAGTGAAGTGGAACTCATTTTCAAAAATCGTTTGGTTAAAATTTAGCTATATATATATTTTTTTAATGGCATCAAAGTAGAACTTATAATTAAAATAGGGTTTGGTTGAAACGGGCAATATAATGCCACCACATGGAGCAATTTGGCCTTATATGCAGACTAAAGAATGTAATAGAGCTGACCCTGTTTAAAAACTAGGGAAGTTCTTATGATTATTTCTTTGAAGAGAAGAAATTTAGTATTCACACAAAACAAAATACCTACATTTTTTGTTTATGGGAGCAGTTTCCTTGGTATTTTTGCTGGTGAATAGAAAAGTATCCTTTTGTGTTAGTAAATTGCCACGTCGTTTTGAGTCATTTTTTCTTTCAGAAAATTCTTCTAGAAAAAAATTATTTTCTTTTTCCAAAATTGGTACTCACTTAGCTAGCGGCTGTCGTCGACGCGTAGCGACGACGCAACAGACGCTAGTATAGGAAAATCTACAAGGCGGCGCTCATCATGATCCTTCTCCTTACTTGTCTCGGCTCTCCTAGGTTCCTCACCAGGCGGCTTAGTTATATGCAACTACCCTACCTGCCTTTCCCACTTCCATCATGAAATGGTGCCGGGAGCTCAGCGTCGAGTCAAACCAGACACTTAGGTATTTCATTCCCTTTTTGGTTTCAACTCCCACACCTTGCAGGCGCAAGGTAGATGGACTGAACTTCTGACGGGTAGTGAATAAAATGAACACCGTCTTACCAACTGCGAGTTCTAGTCCAGCCGACTCGATCTAATGCATCAATACCTCTAGGGCCCGGTTCACCCTGATCGTTTCAAAACAAATATGAATCAATCCATCAACTTTGGTTAATTTGAAAACAGTTCCATTTTTCTTAAAGTTCTATCAATCCTTATTTGAATTTAGATTCTTTCTCCTTGCAATGATATTTTAGAAATATGAAATCTTGATATGATGTATTAATAAATGAGTTCTGCAACTGTTCGCAGTATTTTTGAGAACGCCTCCGAATTAATTTGTCCGATATACGGTGGGTATAGGCTATTTAACGTTCCCGGAAAAATTAGACCGTTGAAGCGATGGTTCGATGGCTGCACTAGTTTGATAATGATGATTAGTTTCAAAAGCCATCCTCCAGGATTTTATTTATGACCATATCTACGTATCTAAGAAAATCCTAAAATATTTTGATGAAAGCAAGATGCATTCCAAATCTGCAATTTGTAACTCTGTTTTCAAAAATTAAAAAAAAAAATATGAGGTATGTGCCGAAATTTACAAAAAGTAGGTACCTACCGTACCTACCTACTTTAAAAAACAAGAACGTCAAGAAATTCGAGAGAAATTTCACATTTCACATCAAACATGCTACCTTTGCATTCCAGAGTGAAATACTTACATTTAATCTCAAGCCATTGCAACTTCTTAATTCTTAAAAACTACCGCAGGTTGGACATTTTTGAAAATCGCTCCTTTTTTTAATTACGGTTTTCTCGCGCCAAACACGCCCGTTGTCACCACCGCTTCTGTATCGCGTACCCCAGTGCACATTGTTAGAATCCCAATTTTTCGGCAAAGGTCGGATACTTTCGCGAAATAATTTTCGAAAACGTGAAAAGCCGGCAGTGCATTTCTTGCAAGTTTCGCCAGTATTTCACCGCTTCGTAAGGGTGTTTCTTCGTCGAATTCGTTCCAAATACGCGCGCGATTTCGTATCCTGAGATGTGACGTGTGCTCGAGTGTAAATTCCTTTACGCCACGCAATTTCGATTTTCAAAAAATCGACGGTTATATTCTCTGCTCGCGTATGGAATCCTGGTTTTATTATTTTTTCAATTCGTATTCGTCGAAATGCACAATAAGGTGGTATTAATCGAATTTGGATGCATTGCGCGTATTCTCTAATATGGATTGGTTTATCTGTCTCGAATTTTTTTTGATGATGAATATCATCGAAAATGACGCTTACATCGAAGAACTCGGTACGTAAATGATAAGTGTTCCAAATATGTTTACGATTATAAATTGAATAATTTTGTTGGTATATTATCACTGTAAAATCTTTCACCTGCTCTTCAAGAGAAGTTATAGATAGTTGATCGAGCTTGAATTAGAATTTAAAATTCCTTATTTAAGTTTCTTGTATCATTCGAAAACATGCCGTACCAAGAAAATTTGTTGCAGCGCAAAAAATGGAGATCATGTTTCATATCTATCTCGTCTTTCTAGCGATATAACGAAGCACATGAAGTGGACCCAGACTTTGTAAGTTGTGGGGGAGCGAGGGGCAGAGATACGGAGCTTATTACTATACATTTTTATTTTTGTTTTACGGCAAGTAATGATCATCATTTCTGGTCTTCTTAGCAATTTTGGGACCTTACCCAGGGCCTCCCCTCCTGCATGGGTTGCCTAAAGTATATAAAGAGGGTACTCCGATTGTTTCCTCCCCAACTTACTCCCTCGCCAAATTCTTAGATCGTTGGTTCAAATCACTTGCAGACATTGAGTCTCTCTATTCAGTTAAGAACTCTGGTTCCCTCGCGGAAAAGTTGAAAGATGTAGGTAAGTCTTTCGCCGGGTTCAATCTTATACTCCTTTGATGTTGTTGGGTTATTCCCCAACATCCCTAAAATCACCGCTATCCAGCGCATGGGTGACTTGTTCGTCTTTTCTAGTGTTCCTCCTGAATTCTCTCATCTCGGAGGTATTTAGGCGTATTATTAAATTCGAGCTTGATCTGTTCTCTTCTAGCCTGGTATTTTTGAGTCAGGTAAATTATTGGAATAGGCCCGTTGACGATGTTTTGTGTGCGTGGAACGATCCTGCAGATCTCCTGAGGGCCAGTTGTACCACCAAACTCAGTTTAAACGAAGTTTACAGTACAGTGCACTGTCGGTTAATTTGTATGACCGTTGTACCAAAAATAAAGTTTAAACTGGTGTTAAAATTTAAACTGCGTTTAACTTGACTGGCCGATTCTACGCCAGTTAAATTCTTGTTGACTTTAAACTTCGTTGGAAAAACAGATTTCCAGGGTTGAACAGAATTTAAAATTTCAAACTCCGGCCAAATAATTGAGGAAGTTAGTGGCTCATCAATGAATTTTTTAGACTTGACCATCTCCGTCATTAACGGCGTCCATGAACTTGATATTTTATAGGAAAAATGTCGTTATTCTGTCCTACTCGTACATTGCCCACAAGATCGTTTTTCACAAAGAATTGATGACATAAAGCACCTTGCCAGAGTGAATCAAATCAACGTAGGCTCACAAGGAAGTACCTCAATTCCACAACTTCATGCCACCGTTAGTCACACCAAGTTGGTAGAAAACGGTAAATTCCGCTCCCGTTTTTGGGAAAGTTTTCCTCTCAGTTGGGTCGTGTTCTCCACCCCTATAGCTGAGAAAGACTTGTAGAGATTGCCTTGCAGTTTATATAGGGATAGCTGGCTATCAGTTTCAAATTAGAGGGGTTGATCATAAAAAGGTGTGAGGGGAAGAAAAGTTATGTTTTTCAGATTTTGCTGGCCAATTACAAATTAGTACAAAACGGTAAATTCGGCTCCCGTTTTTGGGTGTGTTTTCCTCACAGTTGAGTCGTGTTCTCACCCCTCTGGCTTCCGGTCCGAAGTTCTTCTCCACAGGGAAAATTCATACTCCAGGTGTTTGTCCCTCGAAGAAATTGAAATTATTCGACGTACATACCTCGTGAGGCATTGATTTAATTGGTCCCTGAGAATGATTCAATTTTCGCTGACTCGCTAGTTCGGTCATGTCCTTTTAGAACGTTACTATTTCTTGTTGGTGTTAGGTTCGCAGTCGCTGTCTTGTCGTCTTTGAAAACTGAAAGTGCTCAGTGGCTGATCGTGTATCTTTTATTCCGGTTTTTTGTACCTGGCGATTACTCTTTGTGAGTAATTCACTCCTTGTAATCCAGTATATGTTAAGATAACCAGCATTCCGGGGTTCACTTGCTCTGCTCGTTCACCCCCATTCTTGGCCTTATATAAGTCTGCTATTCTGTATGTTAGGCTGACTAGCTCTTCAGGACTCACTCATTCCGTTCGTTCGCCTTCATTTTTGGCCTAGGTAGAAGTGTAGTATACTGTATGATTGGCTAACTAGCTTCGCCTTTATAGCCCAGGCAGATTAGGTTTTGAAATGGAAATAAATGCCGGCAAAGGTTTTTTTCGTGGATTATGTTTAAAATGGTCTCCTGATGAACATACTAAAAGTCCACAGCGATCAGAGAGCGGGCCCTCCTCCAAGGGGGGTCAAAGTACCACAAAAATTAGTTTTCTGAGAATAAATCGAGAACTAAGCATCAAAGAAAAAAAAAGTTTCAAACAAAAGTTGTTCCTCATCAAATTTCCTATAAATTCCACTATGTATGTCAACTTAGCCCAAAAACTCGAGCTGAAAAGTTGGTTTGAAAGTTGAGTGATTTTCTAAAATTTTTGATTTTAGTGTTAGTGTAGTCAAATTAGACAGGTTTCGGAAAAAAAAGAACATTGCGACATAGTAAAGGTCTGATTGCTGGAAATGGTCAAGAATGAAGTCCAAAACAACATACTAACTTCTCCGCGTTTTTCCCCAGGAGCATTTTTTTTATGGGGGTTGAAACCTCCTCAAAATCAGTTTTTTGTAAATATCCCGCTTGATACGCATTTTAGAGAAAAAAGTCATCACTCAAAATATATTCCTCGTGAAATCCAGGCAGACTTGCTGAATTTTTTATTGTTCCAGGCGATATAGGGAATGATACCAAGAAGCTTGTTATCTCTTGTTTCTCCGTTTTGATAATTGCAAGACTCATATAGTCAATCTCTCGCCACAAAACAAGCTTCTCGGGAGATCGCCTGAAACGGCGGACCAAGTTTGCCTGACCCAATCGACTATCAACGTGAAACCCTCGTGTGACTACGCCAACTTTGACAAGGAGCGTGTTATTCTTGGATTTGTATTGCGGCGGTTCTTCTTGAATTTGTGGAAGCATACAACAATAACAAGCTTCTTGGTGACATTCCTTCCATTGCTTGAAACAATTCCACACGTTAGCCTACTTCAATTGTACACGAGTCGAAGTCAAAATCTCACCGCGAGTCCACAACAGAAGACCACATCCATTCCCACCATCGCTTGAAACAACCAGAATGGAAAACTTGAGAGCATAATACAGCAAAAACGTAGCACACAAAATTCAGCCTGTTTTCAGTCCGAAAATGGAGCACGACATGCTGGCCTGGCCTGGCATACAGCCCCCTCATAAGGTTTGAGGGGGAAGAAGACCAGCACGAACGGAAAACTCTACGGTACAACCCAGTACAAACGAATCCACCCACTTCAACTAGGGAAATCGAAATGGGGGAAGGACTCGCATGTTTACAGCCCCCCATTCAGCTTTTAACATATCATACATGCATAAGAAACGATTTTTAAAATGTCTGTCCATGTATGGAAAACTTTATAGTTGATTATACCTTTCTCAAAATATTATCGTGCAGCAAGGTATTCCCTGTGACAATAATTAAAACTAATAAAATTAGTATACGTTTCATCGTATGTTCTAGCGAAATATTAACGTTACCTTCGCGCGTAACCACCGCGCAACGACGTCATCTCTCGGCTAGGAGCGCGTTATTCACGGATTTGCATGGCGGAGGCTCAATTTCCATGAATTTTTGACCTAACTATCACGTGTAGGTTAGAAATAAAATACGTAAACCGAGGAAATTTCACGAGGAATAATTTTTGACTGATGATTTTTTTCTCTAAAATGCTTATTAAGCGGGATATTTACAAAAAACTGATTTTGAGGGGGTTTCAACCCCCATAAAAAAGATGCTCCTGGGGAAAAACGCGGAGAAGTTAGTATGTTGTTTTTGACTTCATTCTTGACCATTTCCAGCAATCAGACCTTTACTATGTCGCAATGTTCTTTTTTTTTTTTTTCCGAAACCTGTCTAATTGGACTACACTAACACTAAAATCAACAATTTTAAAAAATCGCTCAACTTTCAAACCAACTTTTCAGCTCAAGTTTTTGGGCTAAGTCGAAATACATATAGTGGAATTTATAGGAAATTTGATGAGGAACAACTTTTGTTTGAAACTTTTTTTTCTCTGATGCTCAGTTTTCAATTTATTCTCAAAAAACCAATTTTTGTGGTACTTTGACCCCCTTTGGGGGAGGGCCCGCTCTCTGATCGCTGTGGACTTTTAGTATGTTCATCAGGAGACCATTTTAAACATAATCCACGAAAAAAACCTTTGCCGGCATTTATTTCCATTTATTCTTATTTTTAAGCCTAATCTTCCTGGGTTATTATTCTTAGCCCAGTTCAAGTCCAGTATACTGTATACATGTAGGTCTGTCTGTGTATAGGTCTAGCATAAGCCTAGTATTATGTACCAGTAACATAAAAATAACTTTCCGGTGCTCACTCTCTCCAATCGTTCGCCTCCATTCTTAGCCTGGTATAGGGGCCAAGTAGGAGTTTAGTATGCCGTATGTTAACAGATGTTGAACGAGCGCTTAACCTTGTCTAGTATAAGACTGGTATAATCCTAGTATAAACATGGTATAATATAAGCACTCGGACGCAATTTCCGGAATCAGGGGTAGGACAGAGGATCGACGTTGAAAAACCAACAGGCGAAGCTGTATCCTGTTGATCCACCGTCAGACCATGTCCATCATATCAGTCCACAGTCAGACCATTAGTAACACACAGTAGTGTTACCCAAGCACCCTTCCTTATACTAGCAGTAAATGGATCTGTGTAACACTGGTTAGTAAGGGTGTCAGGATAGAACTACCATATATGTCAGACTATGTCTAACCATCTTGTGACACGGTGTAGTACCTTATCAGTCTATTGTTGGACATGGTTTGATAGTGGACTGATAGTTGATGTTGGATATTGTTTGACACACAAGGTTGTGTTACCTGGCCACCCTTACTTGCAACCTCGGGGTCTACTTGCCAGTCTTGTAAACCGCTCTTTTTGTTAGTAATAAATCTTCTTGATTCATCGTGACATTTATGAATGAACTTTTTCTAGTGTCCTTAAATTCTTTCGAGATTGTCAGGCGAGATAGTTGTGTCACAATTACCAAGTTAATGGTGACAACTAAATTTGCTAACTGCACCAGAGTCCCATGCATTTTATCTCCAACAACGAGTCGTTTACAATATGATGATCTTCAAGTTTCTTTTATGGCCACGTTCGGTTCGATGCAATATGACACAGCCTACAGAGCCTAATTGACAAAAAAGTCGACTGATATTGAAGGTGATTTAACCTTCGCTCTTCAACTCAAATAAAAATATTGACGTGACTCTTAAAGATGAATTAATGAGTCGCTTATGGAAAAATTTGCTTCTAAATCAGGGGCTATATCGAATTTTGTAAACAAATCAGTTTAGTAAATTTACCAAGATCCATTTCCTTTAAGACTTTGAAGTTTTGTTTCTGGTTTCTAAAGAAGAATGTAGGTTTCGTCCATCGTGCATAGCATGTCGTGTATATTAACGATAATTTTGCTATTTTCTGCTGCTAGAAAGAAATAAAATGTAATGCAATATGACAAAGAAGAACATATTATTCTATTTCTTCCGCTGTCTTTTTGAACTGTACTGCGAACCATAATGCGTACGCATTAATTATAGTAAGAGCTTCGGTATTGTTTCTGTAGATTGTGGCTGATTGAAAATAAAGCTATAGTAATAAAAATTCTGCGGGATGAAATAAAAGAAATTGGAAAGTGTTTCTTTCTATGCGGCTAGAATATTAATCATCGTCGTATGCGGAAATCCACCAGGCGAGGGTAAGACGTATGGAAACCATTATATGCGCCATAGACCTGTGGTATACTTATTCTTTTTTTTTTTCGTTTCATTAATTTGTTAATTATGAGAGCGACTTCTGTACTCCCCTTTTCTCATAATAAGACTGATCAATATTTCTACCCAGAATGCATTTTCAGACATCTAGAGAGTAGGGATTTTTTCGATATTTCTTGGGTAATTATATAGAGCACTACAAAGCCTAAAAATGTCTACTTATCCGAGCCTCTTTCTCTCCTCTCGTAGTTTTATTGGAACGTGCTGTTGTTTGTTTATTCTTTCGCGCTTCTTACTCGTCCTGAAGTTATACGAACTCTGTTTCAGCACTCTTCTGTACTTGTACAGTACTTGAAAAGTTGAAAATCATCCCATTACCGGTATTTTAAAATGTTTCTTCGTTCCCCTTATTTTTCCGCTTTCACTGTAATTTGAAATACGCGCGTTAAAATCTGCGTTCAAATTCTATTTGAATAATCCTCGAAAGAAACGGAGCTTCTTCGTTAAAATGTCCGTTATGAAGTTGTCGTATTTGATATTCGCCGAGTTAACAAAAACCGGAAATGCCTTCATTTACAAGAAGTTTACTCGTGAAAACGCAGGATTGGTTTTAAAAGTAGATATGACTCGCAATGTCGCGTTGTAGGTATGGGAAAAAAAAAAAAAAAAATGTTTTGTCGTTTATACCTTGGCAAATTTTTTATTCAGCCTTCGCGTGAACGAGAATTCCGGCTGTATTTAGGAATTTCACAGCACATATACTTCGGAATCTTTTCTCTAGTGAATTATCGAGATTATCGCAAAAAAATCTCTTTCTCTTCCTCCACACACATCCAATATGTTTTCTCGATTTCTGATATGCTACGTAATCGATTGCTTCTGGTGCTGAAGTCTTCTCCAAGACAAAAAGTATAGATGATACCTACACAAAATAGTTGAAAATGGATGCTGTGTGAAAGAAAAATTGGTAGCTGATTTGGTTATTTCCAAGCCGCGTCTCGCGTCTGCCTAGTGGTATATTTGACAGAATCGTCGAAATTATTCATACAACACCTACCCCCGTCGGCAAACAAGATACTCTCAGTTCCATCAAAAAGAAGATCAAAAAAGATAACGTCCTGATGACCAAGGCAGATTTAGGAAGTACTGTATTGTACTCAAGGACAAATTGGAGTAAGACACCAAGGTCACAGTCTGCTCAAAGGTTAACGCAAGTAAGTACATCATCGATAAGAAACCCTCGAGAAAAGCCGTGCTTGTTTCTAATCATATCCCTCCCCGTTTCTATGGCCTTCCAAAAACCCATAATACAGGTTCCCTTATTTCTTCCCTTATTTACAAATTAGGCAAATACCTTGACGTTTGGTTTAAATCTGTAACTGGCTTCAACCATCCCGCTCCTTTTCTACAAAAAACTTTGTTGAACTATTCTAGGTACTTACCAATACCCCCATTATTCCCCCCCCCCGGTTCCTCTCCAACCTTTTCCCGTGTGCATAGATGAATAACCCCACGAGGCCAAAGTGCCGCTTTCTTTGGTTTCCGAATTTTAAACCCTACTTCAGTGTTGCATCAGCCCCAACATTTGTCAATTCAATAATTCCGTGTATGTACAAGCAGCTCTACACTGCAAGCTCAAGTTTTCTCTCTAGTTTCATGCAGTATACTACCGTGGGCCCATCTGAGTACATGGTTGTTAACAAAAACCAGTGCATAGTCGTAAATTTTTGGACAAAAATAATCAAAAAGCGGGGCTCTAAAAAGTAGGTGAAAAGAACATAAAAAACTTTTTTTCCCGCCATTTTTTGTGATTTGTATGGACAATAATTAGTACTGCGGACAAAATGTCTTGGACGAAACGTCTCCGAACGTAATTTTTTGGACAAAATATCCTTGAACCATTTGTGGGTTCACCTATACCTAGTGCGGCTGTATTTTTGGGAGATGACCAGGCCCGTTTTTATCCGAAAAGAAACGAAACCCACGATCGAAAGGCAGAAGCTCAAGTGGAAATATTATCCAAAGTCGTGCTGCTTTGAAAGGGTTTCAGGACTGGAGAGAGGTGCCATAGTCATCAGTAAAAAGTCGGAGTTTACAAAGAAAAGAAAAAACAAAAGACGGGACACAGCACAGAAACTAACATGACATTCACTCATTAGGAAGTTATAAAATACTGTCTTGGTTCCTCTTTCCGGCTATGGAGGGAGATGGTTAGGCCAGGAGGATTTGGAGAACCCAACGTTTGGAACTTGAATGATTACTATAGGGATTTCGAAAACTTGGAGAATCTGTGGTGGGAGAAAACTTGAAAAAATTTCAATTCCGAAAATATAAATGAAATAGGAAGAGAATTTGGAGAGAATTCAACTTCATTTTAAGCCCTGAACAGATGAATAGGGGAAAAGTGAAATAATACTGTCAAGGTATCGTGGAAGATATTTCAAGTTCCCGTTACCGTCTACGGATAATTTTTCATCTCGTATGTATACTAATAACCAGAGCCCGGATTCCTCGGCATTTGTCGAACCATTTTGCTAAGGGCGGAAAGCTTGAAAATCAGATAGAAGTTCATTTTAGGGGTAATGGGGCCTGTAAAACAAATTTTATCTAGCCGAAAAACGCCGAAAATGGAATGAATGTCGAGAACGGGGTTTAAAGCCGAATAAGGCTAAAAATGACCATTTTGTTAAATATCGTCCAATATTATATAATTTCGGACAAAATTAGTAAAATTCAGGAATCATGGTGAAAATTGACCTTTTCTTTGACATGTTCCATGTCTTTTCTCTCGCCGGACCCCGATTTTGAAACTCGTGAGTACACCCCCCCTCCCCCCCCCCGTCAAGACAAATCTCTACCCCGTGGGTGATTCAGAAATCCGCGAGTACACCCCGCGTAATAATAATAAATAATTAATTCAATAATAATTAAATAATTAAATAAATAAATAATTAAATAATTAAATAATTAAATAATTAAATAATTAAATAATTAAATAATTAAATAATTAAATAATTAAATAATTAAATAATTAAATAAATAAATAATTAAATAATTAAATAATATAATTATTAATTAGAAAATTTTTTAAGTCCCTCTTCCTATCATATATGGCTGGATAGTCCAAATTTTTCCAAGTCCCCTAGACTTGAATGGTCTCATACCATTCCAATACAACAGCGAGATCGCTCGTTCGCCCCACGAAAGTTGATACCTCAAAATATAGAACACCCACAATTACCTCAAAATATTTCTCATACAAGACTTATACGACGCCAAGATAGGTAAAGGGGTAAACGAATAATATCTCACGAACACATGACCTAGTAGAAGCCTAGACTGAAATATTTCAAGATGACTGACAAAATATAAAAGACATGGAACATGATTTTCATTTATTTGGCTATGCCAGAAAATTTCTTCTTAAGTGAACTTGGACGTGGAAAACGAAAAAAATAGTAACAAAACCCTAAGAAGCACCAAAATGGGTTAGTGAGCCCAAAAAGGGTCAAAATTTCCTTAAGGTGGAAAATCGTTTAAACTTCTGAATTTTTTAAAAATATTTTTAGTCCAAAGTTGAAAAATTTTAAATATTTGATTGAAAGATTGCTAGCATTTTTTTTTTTTTGATGAGTTTAATCCCTAAAATGCGTTTATTTTGGTCAAAATCATGTAATTTTGGTTGTAAATTGGATAATTCTAGGCGTGAATTTGTAAAAGCAATAAAAACGAATGTTTTTTTCATTTTTGTCTTTCAAATGCCGAATAATGCCGAAAATGCAACATTAGGTGCCGAAACTTTTCTCTTTCAGTGCCGAAAAATCCGGGCTCTGCTAATAACGTACGCGTGCGTAGTCTTAATATTTACTCTTCATTTTATGAAAAACGTTAGAGTGGGACTTATTTGTGAACACGATTATCAGATGAAATGAAAACTTGTCATATTTTAAACACGTTTGCATCAACGTCACGAAGAAGTTTCTGGAGTATCACGGATTTCAGCCGAGCGAACGAAGGGAAATAGAACATTTGAACGTTTCCTCCATTCAGTTCCAGTAGCTTCTCCAAGTTTATGACCTAGGTGAAAAGTTGACGAATTTGTTGATAGATAGCAAGAAGCGTCAGTAACTTTTAATGTGCTGTATTTTCCATTTGTACACAAATAAATATAAGTTGCACGTATTCTACTAATTTGCGTCTATTCTTTACCGACGGAAAATATAATGGAAAAGTTTTAAAATTATGTATTTCCAGTCAGCGAGATGAGTTTATGATTGGACGATCGACTATTATTATCTACAGTGATGGTGTGTATTCGACGCATCCACTGTATCTCGTCCCAGAGTTAGACGAATTCATATTGATCGGTGAAACTTTCTTGCTATCATTTTGAAGAAAAGTTCATTATTGCTTGACCATTTTACCCGCGTCTCAAATGCAACACATAGTAAAACTTTGATACTCTGTAGTTCTTAGATTTTACCTCTTTCCTTCCTCGCTAAATTTCTGTCTTTTATAAAAATAAAGTTTATTGAATGTTAGAACCTGTTATCTCCTCTGTTTTACAACTCCATCTTTTACTCTATCACGATATTTTATATCTCCTATGTAAAGTCTCTTCCGACTATACTCCGATGGCGAACGAAGAGAATGCAAGGATGGGCATTCGGTAATAAGAAAATAGACAGATAAGGATCTGTATGAAAAAAATTCAAATTTGAAAGCGTACTGAAATTATGAAGATGCTGCTATAGAAAAGGGGTGTCAGAAAAATATAATATTAAGAAATCAGGAGAGTGACCATCGATTTCACGTGAAGAAATGAATTAATGAGGGTTGGAGGCGTGGGCTACGAAATTTTTTGGACCGATCATCAATTTTTATGAACATCGCAACGAGAATAAATTGTATCCTCCAGAGGAGATCTAATCTTTCATTCTGTCTACTTTGCAATGTAAGGCAAAAATTGAACAAAATATTTTCTCCTCTTTTTACTAAAAAAAATCGTCATAAGATTTCATTGGTCAAATTTCATTTAAGTTTCATCCCAATTTTTTCATTTCTCTCCCATATACGGCCGCAGGTTTTCATACCTCTTACAATTTCTCCCAATGCAGCGCAAGGCCAGCGCTGCTTGGTTCAAATTGGGTATATTCCATTTTCAGCCCATTTAGCAGTGCGTGGCCACGCAAGCGTACAAGCGAGACATTTAATTCTCTGTTCCTCTTTTGCTTTTCTGTTTTCATTCAAACTCTGAAGTGAAAAAGAAGAATGATGAGGTATGGATGAGATTTATACTTTTAAACAAAGGTAACATGTCAGAGAATATCGGTAGAATACCTCATCTGATCCGGCTTCCTCTTCCTATCAATTGGGAAATTTGGAACGGAGTGAAATTAGCAAAAAACTGAATTGAGAAATGTATGTTCAAAACAGACATATTTGCGAGCTTTCGGCAGCGCAGTAGGTAAGTGTGAAGCACGAGCTTTCCTTCTTATTCAATGAAAAATCGCGAGTCTCTCATAGCGGGGGCGAAGCTTGAGCTCGTGTCACCGCCACAGTGGCTAGTATGCTTAGAAAACTGAGACTTCTCCTAGAAAAACTATTAGAATGAACCGTTTTTTCACGTCTAATGACGTCGTCAGTACCCTTGACCTACTTTAGGGACTTGGAAAGGTTTTTGGCCTTTACTACTTCCATTATACTAAAGGTCAAACATAGAATATACGAAAGGCATCACATACTCCCATCCTGCTCCCCAAACTAAAACCGTTATACTGTATACCAGGCTACACTAGACCTAATATGTAAATTATTGTCACACTTGATGTCGTCGTCAGTGACCTTCACTAACTTGAGCTGCATTCAGCTTGATATACAGCATACTAGACTTATGATAGGCTGAAGAAGAAGCCGAACGACCTGAGCGAGTGAACCCCTGAGCCACTCCTATACTATGAACAGACCTGCACAAGGTAAGGACCACTCGTTCGCCCGTCAGCTAGTTAGCCTACCATACAGAATATTAGGTCTATACTAAGCTAAGGAATGCTGGTAGAGGGAGACGTTACTTTGGCGCTATCGTGACCGAAATAGAGTCGATATGATCGATAGAATCGATTCAATATGATCACTAAAATCAATATATCGGTGTATAATGTAGGAAGCTAACATATAAAATGCTTATTACGTTTCTTTGGAGGAGACATGTTAGTTTTTGTTTCATGGGTTTTTTGAAGCGTTTTTTGATTTTGAAAAAATTGAAGACAATTTTTTTGTGTATAGCAGCCCCACGGCCGCGTCGCAAATTAATTTGTATTTGCCTCTCATTCAATGGTAGAGTTTTGGTACGAAATTTCCGTTTGTTTACCTATTGATTTTTCTTTTTTCCCTCAATTAATTTTCGTTGATTTTTTTTTTTTCCAAGAAATGAGATCTTCAATATGGTACGGATTTCATTTTGATTTCTTCATTTTCCAGAGTTTATTTTCGCTGATTTCTTTATCAAATTGCGTAAATATTACCACTCCTTGAAATGGCCCTCTGAGAAGTCAGCTCTTCTTTTTTGTATGTGGTCGCGATGGGGCTGTACCTCTGCATTGCTTTCCAATATACTTTCGGCCATTTATATGAATTGTCAAAAATCTGAGAGTTATATCCAAGGTTATCGCGTTATCGACAAACACTACCTGATACATTGTTTGTGTGCTTGTCTACTTGTATACCGGAGCCATATGAAATTTAACAAGCATAGAACAATGACACCATAAGCGCCACGCTTCTGGAAAATCAACCATTTACAATAATACGATGCCAGAGATCTCTTGAAAGTAGTACGATTTCAAAGTATGAATTCTCAATGAAATTCTGATACAAAACGAATAAGATAAAAAAATGTCGTTTGCACCTACCTATCAAACTGGTATACGCTTGAGTAAAATTTTTCACTCGTAGAATGGCATTGCCACGAGACGTACCGAATAAAGCGAGTTATATTTTCGATTATATTACGAGTTTTTTTTTTGTTTTTTTTTTTGTTCTTTCTTCCCCTCTTTAACGCAATGATGTATGCATGCCTTTTAACTAAAGGTTATGTATTTACACCGTCACAAAATAAATTGAATCGCGTTACAAAGTTGGGCGATAATGAGAATCTGCAATACGTCAGATGTCAGTGCTCATTGTCGCCGTCGTTGAAAACTTTTTTCTTAACAACAACTCTTCATGGTGTCCTAGCACAATGCGACGACACCCACCTACCTGAAATCCATTTTGAACGAGCTTATAACCTCGAGAAATCTCGACGAGTAATTTTCTTTCAAGTTGAAATATCATCTCCGGCGTTTTCCAGTAAGCGCGGAAAGAAATGTTGACAGTGGTGTGGCTCTCGTAAACGTGCGGTACACTATTGGTAAATGTATGAAAAGTTTTTGTAAGTCTTCTTTCAGAAATGTAGACACAATATGTACGAAGAAAGTCATATCATCGAGCCAAGACGTCTCATTGAAATTATGAATTTTTCTTTTGTGCATGAAAACTTCTCGGAAGACGAAAAATTATGAACAGCGCTATTTCTTTTCTCCATCGCTGACAGAATTGTTGAAAGTAGTTTAGAATTTATTACTCTCCATAAATGCAGTTTATGAAACTTTTTGATATCTCGATCAGCAGTATTGTAATTTTGAGTTTATATTAAACATGAAAAATTTGAAAATATGATTTTAAACGGGCGAACTCCTTTATAGAATTAAAAATTTTCTTTTACCTTTATCGACAATAAATCACATGTCCGGTATCTTGCTCCAAAATATGTAACTTGGCCTATTATATATGTTACAGCATGCAATGTCCAAAATTGTACAAAGTCCGAAATTTCAAAAAATACTCCAAGGTTTTAAGACCGCAGTTCTAATTCTTACAAACCCATTACCTTCAAATTTGGCTTACTTTTAATATTTATATATTTCCACCACACCTCAGTTTTAGCCCGGTTGATGGAGTAAAATATCGTAAAGAGATTAAAAACTGTCTCAAAATTGTTTTTAAAATAGTTGAAAGCCTTTTTACAACCTTCTACTCCATCAATCCAGCTGAAACTGAGGTATGTGGTGGAAATCGGGAACCATTAGGAGTGTGCGAATTTTGAAGGTGATGGGTTTGTTAAAATTAGAACTGCAGTCCTTGAACCTTAGAGTATTATTTGAAATTTTGGACTTTGTACAATTTTAAATATTGAACGTGATATATATATATATATATATATATATTTTCTTTTGGGTCACATTTTTAACATTATATAAATTTCATATGTATCCATCCCACCTAAATGGCTTTCAGATGAAAATTCTTCTCTGTATATCATACAGGTGACACAAATGCTCCTTTTGCAGTATCATATCTATGTAAGACTCAGCGGTTTGTCTAGCAAACTTGTTCTTATGCCATTAAGATAATTCAGAGGTGGTCTTACTATAATCAATATCAAAATATCTGCCACTTGATTATCCGGCTACAATACCGCAAAACCGATGAACACTGGTGTAATAGAGCTTGGTGGCTTATGTACTTGTAACTTGCAACATTAACTGCAAGTGCCGATGCGACGCTACCAACACAAAAATTTGTGAGAACGGTGCAACGTTCTTACATCTCCCCCCCCCCTCGGGGACCCCACCACCAGAGAAGAATGCCAGGCTGATCGTTTACCCAAGTTCAGAGGTTCAAAGACTTAACTTGGGCATTCTGTTTTTCCCGACACCAAACTCTAGGTGGCGTAAACGGCTTATTGATTTGTAAGACTCAGCGGTTTGTCTAGCAAACTTGTTCTTACGCCGTTAAGATAATTCACAGGTGGTCTTACTATATTCAATATCGAAATATCTGCCACTTGATTCGCAAAATCAATAAACACCGGCGTAATAGAGCTCGGTGGCTTATGTACTTGCAAATTGAAATATTGACTGCGAGTACCGATGCAACGCTACCAACACAAAAATCAGTACAGCGTTCTTACTTTTATATCACCAACATGACTTCCTCCATATCACACTGATGAGATGGAAATATTCCTCTTTGTGTATCATATCTGCATCATAAACATTACTTTCTCCATATCATATTGATGAGATGGAAATTTCTCTTTGTGTATCATATGGGTTACATAAATGCTCCTTTTGCAGTATCATATCTACCTTATCAACATTACTTTCTCCAAATCATATTGATGAGATGGAAATTTCTCTTTGTGTATCATACGGGTTACATAAATGCTCCTTTTGCAGTATCATATCTGCATCATAAACATTACTTTCTCCATATCATCCTGATGAGATGGAAATATTCCTCTTTGTGTATCATACAGATGACATAAATGCTTCTTTTGCAATATCATATCTACATTATCAACTTTACCTCTATATCATACTGATGAGATGGAAATATTCCTCTTTATGTATCATACAGGTTACATAAATGCTCCTTTTGCAGTATCATATCTGCATCATAAACATTACTTTCTCCATATCATCCTGATGAGATGGAAATATTCCTCTTTGTGACATAAATGCTTCTTTTGCAATATCGTATCTACATTATCAACTTTACCACTATATCAGACTGATGAGATGGAAATATTCCTCTTTATGTATCATACAGGTTACATAAATGCTCCTTTTGCAGTATCATATCTGCATCATAAACATTACTTTCTCCATATCATACTGATGAGATGGAAATATTCCTTTTTTTGTATCATATGGGTTACATAAATGCTCCTTTTGCAATATCATATCTACATTGTCAACATTACTTTCTCCAAATCATATTGATGAGATGGAAATTTCACTTTGTGTATCATATGGGTTACATAAATACTCCTTTTGCAATATCATATCTACATTATCAACTTTACCTCTATATCATACTGATGAGATGGAAATATTCCTCTTTATGTATCATACAGGTTACATAAATGCTCCTTTTGCAGTATCATATCTGCATCATAAACATTACTTTCTCCATATCATACTGATGAGATGGAAATATTCCTTTTTTTGAATCATATGGGTTACATAAATGCTCCTTTTGCAGTATCATATCTACCTTATCAACATTACTTTCTCCAAATCATATTGATGAGATGGAAATTTCTCTTTGTGTATCATACGGGTTACATAAATGCTCCTTTTGCAGTATCATATCTGCATCATAAACATTACTTTCTCCATATCATCCTGATGAGATGGAAATATTCCTCTTTGTGTATCATACAGATGACATAAATGCTTCTTTTGCAATATCATATCTACATTATCAACTTTACCTCTATATCATACTGATGAGATGGAAATATTCCTCTTTATGTATCATACAGGTTACATAAATGCTCCTTTTGCAGTATCATATCTGCATCATAAACATTACTTTCTCCATATCATACTGATGAGATGGAAATATTCCTTTTTTTGTATCATATGGGTTACATAAATGCTCCTTTTGCAATATCATATCTACATTATCAACATTACTTTCTCCATATCATCCTGATGAGATGGAAATATTCCTCTTTGTGTATCATACAGGTGACATAAATGCTTCTTTTGCAATATCATATCTACATTATTAACTTTACCTCTATATCATACTGATGAGACGGGAATATTCCTCTTTGTGTATCATATGGGTGACATAAATGCCCCTTTTGCAGTATCATATCTGCATCATAAATATTACTTTCTCCATATCATATTGATGAGATGGAAGTTTCTCTTTGTGTATCATACGGGTTACTTAACTGCTCCTTTTGCAGTATCGTATCTATATCATCAACATTACTTTCTCCATATCATATTGACAAGATGGAAATATTCCTCTTTGTGTATCATACAGGTACAGCATCAAACCATCGGGGAAAAGATGGTAGTCATTTTGTAGGCAGCATGTGTTATGGTTATAGCTACAAACCCCAACACAGGATTGTTTACTCGCCATCTACGCTATGTTAAATTTTGGTAGCTTGAAATTATTGGGATAATTTATCCCACCAGATGTGGCGGAGTCGCATTCAATGTATTCAAATGGGGAAAAAATAATTGACCAATTTATTCATACATACACGCATCGGGAAGGAAATTGTATGTTGAATAAATTCACATCTCTTCATTTTTTCAGAAAACTGAATATTTGGGGAGAAAAATGAGTTTTAGTATCAACTCTCCATAAGAGCCTGTGTTAAAGTGTTGAAGATTGATGCATCAAGTTTTGTAAGTGCGGCAGAACCAACGAACTATCGAAGTTAGCATGCCTGAACGTGATTCCTTCATCTTATGCCGTTTTCCGACAACGAGTGTGGCGTGACGCGCTGCTAGCCCATATTAAGTATAGTCAGGGATGTCCAGCTAAAGCCAGCCAAACGTAAGCCAAAAGCTTAAGCCAATGTTGTGACTGTTTTTGCGGAAGCTAAAAGTCAGCTAATCATGAGCCCAAAGTCACACAATCATCGAAAAATTGGATATCTCTTTTGGAACGATATAAACCGGCTCCGGAACGGTATAAAGCGACTCTGGAACGACAATAAATGAATAAGCTATTAGCCAATGGTAAGTCAGCCAATGAAATCGAGAACCATTGGCTTTCAGCTTAAGCCAATGTGAGGAAAGAGCTGAAAGTCATAAGCTAAGTTTAAGTCAATGATGATTGGTTGGACATCCCTGAGTATAGTCAAAGCCTAGCACACTGCATGTTGAGCTTATAAGATGGCTTGGGGTACAGGTCCCAAATTAGCGGAGGTTAAAATTTCTGACGTCACAAAGGTCAGAAGCGGACGTGGGAATAGTTTTGGCAGGTGCAGTGTATCTGTTTCAAAATTTGACGTAAAAAGTTATTCGGCATTTGTTTCAAAACCTTTTTCAATATATTTATGTACTTGGTTGCATAGCCATTGAAATCTTATTCTGCCATACTTTTAAAGTTCGGTCATTATTTGTAATTTCTTGTCATTAGAGGAATGAGTTCTTCCGAAATTTGTAATCAGGCTCGTTTTTTTTTTTCTAACTTTACCACGAAAAAAAGAATAAATTTGTATGTCTGTCCCTCATCCAATTATTTAAAATAATCGAAACGCGACCGCATACGAATATCGAATTAATCCAGAAATCTGTTGCGAAGGGGAAGAAAAGTTAAGCAATTCATTTTACCCAAGTGTCACAAAAGTTATGCGTACGAATACGTCAAGATTTTCAGTTCGTTTTCGCAATGAAGCTCGTATATGGATATCATCATTAAAGCATAGTATACACTAATATACTTACACTTAACGCGAACACGACACAATCGCCATTCATAATATGATTATGACGAAGAAGTTGATTCTCTATCGAAATTCAAAATACATTCCGATTACTCAAATTTATCTAAATCAAAGCTTTAAAAGTGAAGCTGTTCTTATAAGAGATAAGCCTCTCTCAAGGTCAAACATAACCCCTCTCTTTACTCTTCTAACGAAATTCTCCTCGAGATTCCTAATTCAACGAACGAAAAATGAGTACTACGCCGCTGCAAGACGTTTCAAATTACAAAGTCGGTAAAGTGGGCCCCACCATGGGTATTGAGGAAACGAGTAACGATTTAGTAAAGCAAACGTCGATTATCGGATAAAATCTTTCGTAACGACTCATAAAAGCGTCGTGCCAAAGATATATGGCTTACCAAAAACACATAAGAAGGGACCAGCTTTACGATCGATAGTTTCCTAAGTCAACGCTCCAGCCTACTATTTGACGGAATTTCTAGCAGATATTCCAAGTATGGTCCGAGACGGTACAATTATTATCCAACTCCCCGAGCGCTTGCAGGGGAGGCTACCCAATATCAGGCTAGAAAGTTCGGATGTACTCATTTCTTCCAAAGTGGTAGTTCAATGTCTTTTTGGATGTTTCCTGAATCCTAGCGCCTATTCCAAAATTTACGAATTCACTCCACGCTCGCGAGTCAGCCTCCATTTCTTCAATAGTCCTGCATCCTTCATTTCCTTCGAAGTGAACTATGACGTCATCAACCGTGACCCGAGATTTATTCTGAAATCTGCGAGTTCAATCTACCTCCTCCAATCCTTGTAATTAACAATAGTATAGGCAGTAAGGAAAGAATTGTGCATTTTGTCATAGAAGCATGAAATTTGGTGTTGAGGTGTATGAAGATGTAATAAATGATATTAACAAGAGTGCCAGGCAAGAAGTCTATTTTTGTTCCCCGAGGGGGCCACTTCTGGGGGGGAGGGTTCATTTTGGAGATTATTGTTGCAGAAATTGGAAAGAAATTGTAAAAAATATATTGGTTATGTAATTTGAAGAAAAAATATATTACAAAATTTTTTTCCTACACGCACCCTCCCATTGGGGGCTGTGGGCCCAACATTTCACAAAATTGTAAATACAATCAGAAAAGCTTGTATACAGGTGAAGGAAGAGGTAATGAAAATATTAACAAGAATGCTATGCAGCAAGTTTATTACTGTGCCCCCAGGGGCCCATTTTTGGGGGGGAGGGGGAGATGCTTATTTTGAACACCCAGAAAATCACTCTTTTTGTCCCGACATCCTTTTGGATATAGCGATAGAAACAGTACGCAGGTGAGGAAACGACATTCAAACACAAATGCCTACTAAAAAAGAGAAATACCTAGAACTAATTTCCTTCTGCCTGAATAGCAACTACTCGTCAATATAATCAACAATTTTGATATGTTTCATGACTCTTCTCTCACCGTACCCCGATTTTGAAATTCGCGAGTACAGCCCCTCCCCCCCCCCCCCCGTCAAGAGAGACCGTGCGCGTGCAAATCTCTACCCGATAAGTGATTCAGAAATTTGCGAGTACACCTCGCGTGCGCGTGTACATGTCTATCCCGTGGGTGATTGAGAAAGGTTCTAGCCGGGTAAGGAGGGGAAAATGGGCTTGGTCTGAAAATGTTTCAAATGTCCGTCAAAATGTTGTCCCCAGTGAGAAAACTCGAAATCCAAAAAATTGGATCCATCCGCTCACCCACATGGGCTGCAGAGTCATTTTTAGGCCTAAAATCCAAATGGCTGTATCTCAGACAATAATGATCGCACAACAGTGAAACTTGGGAACATTTTAGTATTATGTGAACGTTCATCCATGGTATTTCTTTCAAAAAAAATTATTCATATTTTCCCTAGTTTCTAGCAATAACAAAACTTCAAACTCAAATTTAAAAAAAAATCGGGGGGGGGAGGCACCTGGGGAAAATCATTCATTGAAACGTCGTACCATCTACTACAACATACGTGAGTACCATAGTCCTCGGTGAGGTGGAACATTCCCAAAAAAATCAATATTTAATGAATTTCTGTGATTTTTCCATGAATAGCGTGGTGAACCATGACTGCTACCGCAATAGACAGCGAGAAATCAATAGTCAATGATCGAGCTGAAAAATACGTACTCCTTCGGGGGATGAAATGGGAATATTAATAGACCAAAAATATATTTTTAGTATTTCGTTTATCGATTTGGTCAATTCTTATGTCAACACGTCCACCGATTAGGTGGAGTACGTTAGATTGAGAAAAATAGTTGAAAAATTCTCCAGTCGCTGGAACAGTCTGAAAATAGTAGAGAAATGAGAAAGTCCACTTTTTCAACCTGGAGAACTGCGATTTTTCATATTTCATTCATCAATTAGGTCAATTCTTAAGTAAACATGTCCGTCGAGTTAAAAAAAAATTGTCAACAAATTCTCCAGTCACTGGAACGATCTAGAAATGGTACCAAATCCAGAAAATCCACTTTTTCAACATGGAGAGCCCTGATTTTTGGTCAAATCTTATGTTAATACCTCCGCCGAGTTTGGAAAAAATAATCAATAAATTCTCTAGTCGCTGGAATAGTCTGAAAATCAGAAATCGAAAATATCTACTTTTTGAACTTGGAGAATCGTGATTTTTATATTATATTACTCAATAAGGTCAATTTTTAACTAAACACATCCCTATTTCGAATAAAATAGCCAATACATTCTCCAGACGCTCATTGGTATGGTCGATTCTTATAAGAACACTTACGCCGAGTTTTGAAAAATTTGAAAAAAATTCTCCAGTCGTTGGGGCGCTCTGGAAATATAAAAAATCAAAGATACACACCCGCTACTATGATTTATGTGTTACTTTTTTCCCCTCGAGTCGGAGCATCACAAATTGTGTTACTGGTAGCCGTGCGTCGCATGATGTGAAGGAATCCTTTCCCGAGACACAATAGAAGACAATCATCTCCGTTGCATTGTCATGCTCATGAATTCCAGTATTTGAAGCATTGTCACATCAACTTGAGAGGAGATTCCTCCACTTCATGCAAGTGTACGGCTCCTAGTAACACAGTTTGTACCACTAAAACTTCAGGGAACAAAAATAAAAGTTCTACATTTTAAACTAAAGGAAATGAATCTTAGGGGTGGGTGTGTATCCTTGGGTTTTTACTATTTCCAGAGCGTCCCCGCGACTGGAGAATTTATCGACTAATTTTTCCCAACTCGTAAGATGTATTTATTTCTTTTATTTTATTTCAGTTATTTTATGTCCCCCTCGACAGCTTGTAGCCATTTATGGAGGAGGACGGTTTACAGGGATAAACTAGGTACTTAAAACAACTTACTGCACAATACCAAAAAAAAAAGAAGAAAGAAAAAGAAAAGCGATGCTGGTTTTGCGGAACGAGAAGTGCGACATACATCAAGGATCCAATTCAGAGCCGGAGAGCGCGAGGGCAAGGGAGCGAGAGCAATGAGGGAATATTTTAGGTTTGTGATTCACTTAGCGCTCTAAGTATTGCTCGTTTAAATTTTTTACATAAGATTTGACTTTATTGATAAACAGAATATGAAAAATCACGTTTTTCCATGTTGGAAAAGTGGATTACCTGGAGTTTTTACTATTTCCAGGGCTTTCCAGAAACTGGAGAAATTTTTGATTATTTTTTCCCAACGCGGCGGATATATTTACTTAAGAATAGACCTAATTAATGAATGAAATACCAAAACTCACGGTCCTCCAGGGTGAAAAAGTGAATTTTCTCGATTATTTGTCATGTCCAGAAGTTCCAGCGCCTGGAGAATTTTTTGACTATTTTTTTCAAACTCGGCGTACATGTTTACTTAAGAATTGACCTAATTGATGAATGAGTTACCAAAACTCACATTCTCCAGGGAAAAAAGCTGGGTTTTTTCGATTTTTTGTCATTTCCAAAACGTCCCAGCGCCTGGAGAATTTTTTGACTATTTTTTTTAAACTCGGCGGACATGTTTACTCAAGAATTGACCTAATTGATGAATGAAATATGAAAAATCGCAGTTCTCCAGGTTGAATAAGTGGATTTTCTCATTTCTCTACTATTTTTAGACTGATCCAGCGACTGGAGAATTTTTCAACTATTTTTCTCAATCTAACGTACTCCACCTAATCGGTTGACGTGGTTACATGAGAACTGACCAAATCGATAAACGAAATACTAAAAATATATTTTTGGTCTATCAACATTCCCATTTTATCCCCCGGAGAAGTACGTATTTTTCAGCTCGAATTGATTTCTCACTGTCTATTGCGGTATAGCAGTCACAGTTCACCCCGCTATTCATGGAAAAATCACAGAAATTCATTAAATATTGATTTTTTTGGGAATGTTCCACCTCACTGAGGACTATGGTACTCAAGTATGTTTTAGTAGCTGGTACGGCGCTTCAAATGAATGATTTTCCCCAGGTGCCCCCCCCCGATTTTTTTTAAATTTGAGTTTGAAGTTTTGTTATTGCTAGAAACTAGGGAAAATGTGAATAATTTTTTTTGAAGAAAATACCATGGATGAACGTTCACATAATACTAAAATGTTATTGCTGTGCGATCATTATTGTCTGAGATACCGCCATTTGGATTTTAGGCCTAAAAATGACTTTGCAGCCCATGTGGGTGAGCGGATGTGTGGGAAATGCGAAAGGGGGAGGGGATAGCTAGAGTGGCCTAACTGCAGCGGAAGACGTACTGAAAACTCAATACGAGGAAAACATCGAGACATACAAGAGATAAATAATTTATTTGATTAAATGCAAGAAATATAATTTGGAACGCGCGATTCATTCGAGGTAATCTGCTCAGTTGGAACCTAACGGACAGAGAATAAAACATCTATCCGTCAGTCTCGTGAACGAGAGTAAGTTAATAATTAGAAATAAAAGAAGATTAAGAGGATCGTGGATCGCACAAGTCCTTAACGGGTCGAACCAGAATAATAAGAAGAGTCGAATTTGTCTAAGAATAAGTACTTACTTCAAGGGGAACCATCAGGAACTGCTGAGGAGTTGTGTCCATTCTTAATCGTAGAGACGTTCGAATGTAACCGCGAGTCGGAGAAAATATTACAGTTCAGAAGTTATACGAATTACAGTTTTAAAAGTTGTACGAGGGATTCTGGCGGGCTACATCGCAATGGGTCAATTTTCATTGCTACGGATTTTCTTAATAAGTTTGTCGGCCGCGTATTACTCTTGTCGAAAATGACAGATTTTGTCATTTTCGACAGGATGGATCCATTTTTTTGGATTTCGAGTTTTCTCATTGGAGGCAACATTTTGACGGACATTTGAAACATTTTCCGACCAAGGCCATTTTGCCCCCTTACGCGGCTAGAGCCTTTGCGAGTACACCCCGCGTGCGCATGCGTGTGTGCGTGCGCATGCATATGATTCAGAAACTTGCGAGTACAGTCCCCGTGTACAGCAAGAAAGGGGGCGAAAGGCGAAAACCCAGAATATTTTATATCAGACTTATGCTGAACCGAGACAGGAACCAAGGAAGAGGGCGAACGAGTGGACGAGTGAGCCCCACAAAAGTTGATAGCTCAAAAAATATTTCTCATACTAGACTCATACAACACCAAGAAAGGCCGCGAGTGAGCCCCAGGAAAGGCGATACGTCGAAATAGACTTGTACGACGCCAAGAAAGGTAAGGGGACAAACGAGTAATATCTCATGAACACTTGACCTAGTAGAAGCCTAGACTAAAATATTTCAAGATAACTGATAAAATGTAAGAGACGTGAAACATGATCTTACGTATTTGGCTATGCCAGAATATTTCTTTAAAGTTACGACTTGATGAAGTTGAGAAAGGTGTTTTTAATCGACGGTCTTCCTCCTCTTCTTGTATTTTATATGCAGAAGAATAGTCTGGCAACAGGTATCCCATTTTCGGCTGTTTATCGGCGAACGAAAAAGTAGGTATATATTATAAGGCTTGAATATGAACTCGCACATCGGTTTCGAAAGCAAAATATTGCTTCTCGATTTGCTCTCTGAGCTCAATCAAGGTTAGTTGATGCTTTTGCACCTATTTCTCTCTTATCGAAAAATACTGTTTTACTCGTTGTCAAAGAAGTGTTGAAAGAGAAAGCAGGAGGCATATCTACAATTGTCTGCAGTTCTGCTTTCTTAAAAAATTACCCCTACTATATAAACACAATTTTAAGGTCTACACCATCCTTACGCAGAAACATTGGCAGAGACGGTGCGAAGGAGAAATTACATCTATCCGTACGTTTATTTGGAAAATTTCCTTCAAGGGGCGAAATTGCTGACTACTATAAGAGAATCATACAAAACTCAGTATCTAGATCTCTAAAATCCGTAATCTTTTCGCTTATGTTCGCTCTAGTGCAGATGAATTCATGAACGTACAAACTTTAAATTGCACGGTAAGACCACTCTTCACATCTTTGATTCAGGTGTTGGCCTACTCCTCCTGTTTTTTGACTGGCAAAGATACACGTACGAAGTACCCGCACTAAATAACCCTAGTATATCATTAAAAACCTTTCAGGGCTGTATTCGTGTAATTTAGTTGCACATCTTGTGAGAACAATTCCCTGCGCGTCTTATATACCGAAATATTACAATTATGTGGATCCCCAAGTTGTTCAAAATTAGGTACAATGGATACAAAACAAAATGAAACAAAAGAACAATGCTGAAGCCATCACGAATACAAACGATGTAACACTTTCATTGATCTTGGCAACGAATAAAAACACGAAACACGCACGCTTTCGCAGATTCATCACCGTGAAATAATTACATTCTCCAAGATTATGCAGCAGATTATTTAGCGCGGTTTCAAAATTAGTACCTGTAACCGTCGAGTGAAAGTTCAGCGTTGTGGCTTCTACGATTATTTTCGCGAACGCACGTATGCGTAATGCTGCAATTAGAAAATTATAGCGCAGGAAAATAAGAAAAATTCAAATTAGAAATAAAATTGCCTACGCTACCCGCGAAACGATTCCTTTTTACAACTTCGGTACTACGCATTACGAGACCGACGAGGTAAAAAGGATACGGAGCCTGAAAGTTTATCAAAAATTTTGAGGGAATTTGAAGTAATGGTTTTTAAAGTTGATGGCTACCGAGGTATTTATCAGAAAAGCAAAATATAGAGGGAACTAAGCACTCCTAGACAGAGTTTAAAAGAGAAAGACAGAGAAAGCCGAGAGGAAAGCATTGACCAAAATACTCGTAGCAAGCGATGAAATTCCCGTCCAAAATACCGTGTTCGAAGGTTAACGAGCGAAAAAAAATTATCTCCAAGATTCATCTCCCGATACGTGAAGCCGAATTCGCAGTGACCCTTGTAGTGAAAAGTACAACAGAAGAGGTTCGGGTGTTTATTTAGGAAACTTGTATCCGTGTAGGATATAGTTTTCATGCGTCGCTGTATAAATCTTATTTCAATCTTTGAATTCTTGGAGTTACGAGTACATTTTAGTTATTTGCGAACACGCGCGACGACTTATATTTCAAATTGAATCACTGTACTTCGAACAAAACTATTTAAGAAAAATAAAAATCGACCAAAAAAAAAACAACGAGGAAATTTATATGGTATCTAAATGCTTTCTTTATTATAAAATCCTCCTTCTCGGATTTCTTTCAAATAGAAGTATTTTTGTAATTTTGTTTTTCTAGCCCAAGAAAAATAGGTGAAATATTTGCGAAGCAGAGATACTATTCGAAGTTTCGGCCATCGACAGACGAGCACTATTTTATTTGTCTGTACTCTTGCACTGCTCGAAATACAGACGTGTTTGCGAAAGATTTCATTTTAGAAAAAAGTTTATTGATACGCGTATTCAAATTTTTTTCAGGTTCTAAAACAGAATGCGAAACACAATATTCGTAATCCCATTTCATTAATTGTACAGCTCTCTTTATTATGAGACGTCTTAATTTTTTTTTGTCTCTTTCTACACAACAAGGGTTGGTAGAAAATCGAGAAGCGCGAAGTACTTTCAAAAGGTTCGAGCTCAATCAAACCATATTTTCAAGATAAAAAAATTTCAAGCGTTTTTTAGCGGGGAACCCGCCATTCTTTTCATTGAGACACAATTGGAAAATACTTTTTTCTTGGGCTTTCACGTCTTGTGTTTATGACATCATCCAGGATTTTGATAAAATAAGTTTCACGGTCTACAGAGATTAGGAAAAAATTTCGGAAGTTTCTAGCCCGAGAGAGAAAGCAGGCTTTGGAAATTTCTCGCTGTAGCGGTAAATACCAAGTCCAAAGGTAGGAAAAAAAATCAGCTTTATTGAAGTATACAGGAATTCCAGTAAATAATCTTTGCAGAATGGCTACAACCAGATAAGGACCTTTCGCATTATAAGGTGGTCATTGTAACGTCCTTTACATCAGTAATTTGAGAGACTTGATCAAGCTCCAAAGAGGCGAAGTATTCATGAAGCATCCTATAGAAAGAAGGACGTCTATCAGAGAGGAAAAAGTCATTGCGAATCGTCTTTTCCTACCACATATAATATAAGAATCAGTAAGTGCAAACTAGGCGTCCAGCATCTAATATCACTTGATGTGTAAATTTTGCCCTTCATCAATGACTGAAGCATGTCCATTGTCCCTGAAACCTCCTTAGAGACCGTGGACTCCTCTGGACCAAAACAAGCCTCAGGTTCTGTCGATTATGATAAAATCGATTTGTAGCCTAGTAGACCATAAAATGACTCCTTCTCCCTTTTTCTTAGCCTGAGATACGCGTCTATTATATCCTAGTATAGGTTATTTAGTAGTGGTTGAAATTTTTCTAAATCTCTAAAGAGTGACAAGGTCACTTACGACGTCATGAGCTCATGGCGTCATTTCCACCTCACGATTCTGTCACGCAAATTTTTGAATAGACTTCCTTTCACTTTCAAGTCATATCTAAGTAAAACAGTTTTATTTTCTCTATCTATTTTTACAAAATTTTCAAATTCCTTTTATCACTCTGCAAAATTTCAAGGCCTCCATTTTGATCAAGAGCTTACCAAGAAACCTCCACATCAAGATCCTTAGAACTAAATGCTATAGAATTTATGTAAGAAAGCACGCTTCTTGGCGACCATTTCGTGTAGGTGCACTAAAACTTGCCGGTAAAATTAGTGGTGGGGAGTATTATAAGCAGCCAAGTGTCATACGGATGTTTAATCAATTCAGCGCTTTTGTTCCCCGCCGGGTAGACTTATGACAAATGGCTGTTCTGGTTCTTTTGAGCTACTGAAAAGCGGCCCTGGCCCCAAACCATGACTATGACCTCGAACCTTGACTTTGACCCCGACCAAAATCTCAGATTCAACTCTAACCCTGACCCTGACCCCCAACCTTGAACCACGACCCCAACTCTAACTCCAACCTCTGAACTTTGACCCTGACTCCAACCCTGACCCCTGAGCGGGGCAGTGTCGAGGTTTGGGGTCAAGGTCAAAGTCAAGATCGGGGATCAGGGCTGAGGTCAGAGTCGAAATCATGGTCAGGTCAAGTCCAGGTTGTGCTTCGAGTTCGGGACAAAATTATGGTCAGTGTCAGAGTCAGGATCAGAGTCAAGATCGGAGTTGAGAGTAGAGTTCTAATGTATGTTCTGGTGCACCCGAGCGCACTCGGCTTTTCTCCCTCGCGGGAGCTACTTTTTCAGCATTTCCAACTAACCCAAAAAATTCTTTATTTTCGCACTGAATATTTCGCTGTTTTTAAAGCAAGTAATGAATCATTTTACTCTTTTTTGCTTCTCAAGTAGTTTGAAAATTGTTGAACTCTTGTATCTTATTTCTACCATTTTTCTCTTTTTTACCCCTATTCATTTTGGGTTCTAAGGCATTGAAAAGAAGAAATTCAATTCTAAACTTGCGAATTTTTGATAGTGGATCGAGGCACCGAACAGACATCAACCAGTTTAAACCTTCTTGTGACGCACAGTGGGATGAAACGCCATGCTAGGTGGCCAAAATTCTAATTTTCGACTGAATGCCTAATGAAGATCAACTATAAGGGGTTTTTGTGGGGGTAGAATTCGATTTTCCAGTCAGATTTATGATTGGGTAATTTTTTCTCAAAGTTTGAAGCCTTTATCTGGAGTTTGTGAACAAAAGTTTAACTGATCAAGAGCAACAGTTTATTAAAGTCGGCTAAGGGGTATTCAAGATCGTAGAATTCGAATTTTCAGTCAGATTTATGATTGGATGATTTTTTCTCAAAGTTTTGGATGATTTGTGTTCAGGTTTGAAGCTTTTACTTGGAGTTCGTGGACAAAAAGTATACTGACTAAGAGAAAAAGTTTATGAACATCATCTAAGGGGCAGGCCTGACGAGAAGGGTGGGGCAACTGGGGATTTTGGACCTTATACCTGTTGATGAGAGGAGTGGTGTGTATAAGTTGGAGTGTGAGGATTGTGGAGACTTTTATATTGGTGAGACCAGTCGCCAAATGAAAGTTCGAGTAGCTGAGCACCTGAAGTCTTGGAAGAAGGGACACTTGGGGGAGTCAGCTTTCGCCGATCACTTAATAAACAGTGGCCACAGCTTCCGCGAGGGATCCGAAAAGCTCCTCCATAAGGAGAATTCCTACCGTAAGCGTATCGCCCTCGAGAATATAGAGATAATTCGTCATCTCAACACTGACAGTATCACTGTACTCAATTCGTATATTCCGGAAGATGGCCTGATCGAACTGGTTTATGACTCACACCGTGATTTCTCGTTTGGACGATCTTAATACCTCGTTCTTCTCTTTTGTTCGTCAGTTGCTTTCATTTCAGGCTCGAAGATGGTTGTTTAACCGAAAGCGCTCGTCGTCTTTTCATTTTTTCTGCGGTTTGCATGTTTTACTCCACGTCGGAGTATTCCTCTTTCTTGTTTAGTGGGGATTTTGTCCCCGGGCCCGGCTCTGTTAGGGGACCGCAGGCCTCTATTTTCAAGGGGAGGGAGCGAATTTTTTTTTTTTTTGGGGGGGGAGCCCGCTGTGTTTCTTGCCCCGGACCCGACTGGAGATAAAGAGGTCCCATCTCCTTAGAATGAGTTGAAGTCACTTTTAAATAAATAGAATACTTTCTTGAATCTAATTATGCAAAGCAACACAAAATATTTCAAGTAGTACAGGTATAAATAGAATTTTATTCATTGTAACGTCCTAGAAGGGGAGGGGGGTAGCGAACTCTGTACACAAGAATGAAACCTGTCCTACATCATACGAAGATCGTGTTACCGAGTTCATTATTATCGTTGACTCTAGTTTCATTGCTTTTGTAAATTAAGGCTATTCCATTAAATAGCTGCTATCCCGATAAATAGCTTTTATACTCAAATAACTGAAAGCAATATATTGAAAAATCACGAAAAGGCGCAAAAAGTGTCAAGGTGGGTTGAGAGAGGAAGGTTTCAAGGAATCATTTCCATCCCACCGGCCTTGGTAAGTTTTGGGTAAATTTTTTAAATGGCTAATACAATATTATGAAACTTTGACTATAAATGTATTAAAATTGTACTCACTTTCGGAGTATTTTATGAGGAGAAATAGTCGCCCAATCATCAAATGCCGTAAAAATATCAAAAGTTCAATCAAAATACTTTATAAATCACATCACCTCGTAGAGAATACGGAAGGAACTACGTGCTTCCAAAATAAAATGACCGAGTGTTCTGTTGAAATAACAAGAACAAATGGTTGTTGGCTTGTACATCTATCATGCTGTTCACATCAACGCACTTCCACAAAAACCGGTTTCATCATTGAATTAGGGTGGTCGGAACGTTTCTAAAATGTAAACAAAATAATTTGCACCTTTTTACAGACCCTCGATTTTCGAATTTTGGCCAGCTAGAATAGCATTTCATCCCACTGTGTGACGTCATCATCATAAGTCGAATCTGCTTGCGACGTCAACACCATCTATGACGTCATCAGCTTGAATTTGCCTGTGATGTCATCAACATCGGTGACGTGATCACTTTGTTACATCATCAACATTCCACTTTTTTGACAGAAGCCTAGTATAATCTAGTACATTGTTTGCTAAACCTAGTTTTGGCTCCACCAAACCTTTTTTTTTAAATCACAAGTTGAAGAAATTTCCACCCTTCAAATGAGTGGATGGGAGGAAAACCAATTTCTAGTACCTAAAATTTTACTAAATTTAGTCTCAAAAGGGGAAACAACATTCTAGAATCACAAAGATCAAAAATATATTATAAATTTCCAAACGAAATACCGAATGTTCCAAAATTTTTTGACTCTAACGAGGCAACTTTTGGAGCAGTATAATATTGTAAGTTGGCGTAATTTCAATGGTACTACGGATCTTGCGGCGTTTGCGTCTAACGACTTTTGGAATACTCTGTGTTTGAAAGATATTGCTCGGTACAAAAGTGAGAGAACTAGCTGAAAGCGTAATCGGGAGTCTCGAGTTTATTATCTGCATAATTAAGGTTTTACGCTCTTTAAAACTTGAAGACACAACACGAGAACAAAAATTTCAATCGAATTTTGTGCAATCTCGCAAATGCTCAACTCATTCCGGTCTTTGTTAGAAGAATAATTTTCTTGGTAAAATGTTTTCCTAAAATTCGCAATACGATAGCGAGTATTTCGGATTCGGGTTAAGATTTCCCCGCGCGTAACGTCAGGCTGTTAAATTTTACGACGCGAACTGATCTTGCAACTTTCGATATATCGAGTGGTGATGGAGAAAAAGTTTGCTTGATTTTCTCTCCAGGAAAATGACGAAGCCGAAGGTTAACAACGTATATTTGATTGTACCCTTCATCGTTTCAAAATTCGATCAGAAATTTAAAGAAGATGAAATTTATTTTCGATTTTGAAAAGAGAACAGGAAAATGTAGGAATGTAATCGAACTGTCGAAAAGTCGACTGAATGAACAAAACCTAATTTACATCTACGTGACATAAGAGCGTCGATTGAAAATCATCGTGAAATGCTTTCCGAATTGTTAGCTCGACTAAATTGTTAAGAATTAATTTATATAACTCGCAACAATAAAAGCACAAAACTCGACGTAAATTGTGGCTATCTGGTCAGGAATGCATGCTATATTTTATTCAATAGTCTTTCCGAATTTTCGCTACTCCCGGGTACAAAATCACGTTACAAGCCTACCGGCTATCGTCTCTTTTGTTCACTTCTCAAGTACGACGTCGATAGAACCATTTCGCACTAATGTAATAATGTTTTAACAATAAAAAGAATTATACAGCCGTATTTTCCAGACCTCAAAATACTTTACTTATTGCCCTCGCAACGGTTTTAAAGCACATAACGTCTGTTCCTTATCAAATCGTAAACTTCATCTTAGAGCGAAAAATACACATTCCGTATGTACGTAAATGAAATTCGACTCAATAAAAATATAACATTTATGAACTCTAAAATATCCAAAGAGATGAGAGTGATAACAATGAAACTCCACTTATCATCTTTTCAAAATTTATCATCATAAAGATTCACTTCTGTTCGATGTACGGAGTACCTTCAAATTAAAAGTGAGAAATCCTATGTGAACTATACCTATAGTCTTGAACTAACGACAACTAGGACAGGGCCGTCAAAAACTTCAGTAAGAGTGTTGGTAGACACCCGGCTCTTTTATCTGTCTAGTAACGACCAATGAGACTTGGAAAAAAAAAAAAGAAAGTATCACCAATCTAGATCTTTTCTAATTCGTTTTCAGTACAAATGCTGATTAAAGATGCAGCAGCAGCATGGGCAATGGTACACGTAGGTATGAAAGGCCACAACGTGTCTCTACATCTGCCGCTCCCATTCCGTGTTCCTTAATGGCAAATTAGTCCATGGGCCATATGAATATGCGGTACCATTCGGGGGGACAAAGCGATACTTCGAGATATGTTGGTAAGGGTGATACTTGATATAAAAAACGATGATAGACATCTGAGAAGAGCAGCTTTCCAAAATGGCGGATTGGTCTTCTCGTAAAAGGCGAATAACTCATATTGTATGGGTCAAATTTTTTACTTTTCTTTTTCAATAAAAGAAAATAAGGCCCCAAATAACATATCCAACTTCCCGTCCCTCACATCCTAATAAATTTTCTGTGGTTCTCACAAAATTCACTACATCTTTATTGTAAAGCTAATGGTTATCATAGAAAGTCTGTAGTGAGCTTCAACATTGAAAAAAAAATCTGTAGGAATCACATTAAATACTTTTGTTTATTTATTTAAAGTATTTTTATTGGTGAGTGATGCCGATAACAGTTCAGTGGCTTAGTTGCAGTCAGAGGAACAAAATATTGATGAGCAATTGTACCTAATTTGGCGCGTTGATCTTGCTATACTTTGGACAAAATTAAATAATATTTAAGCTGTTCATCCGCACATGGCGCTGCAATCTCTTAAAACCAAACAAAATAGGTTATTTGAATATCTGCTAAATAATTTTCTTGATTGTGAATTATTTTGAATTATTTATTCTAGAACATCAATGTAAAATATAAAATATTTAAAAAAAGAATCCGGTACTGCTCATGAAGTTGAGTTCATCATAACTGAACTAAAAAGAAAAAAACAAGAGTATGAATCGAAAAAACTCTATAGTTACTAAATAAAATACGAGTATTAAATAATTTTATAACCAAACATTCATATGTAAAATCTTTCACCAACACCTCCGTATCCTACTAACTCATATAATCTTACGCTTCCTGTGAGTGATACAATCATTTAGTTATTCAGGATTCCATTAGGTATATTAGGAACAAACAGCCTCTAGATTTTCACTATTGCCTTCTGTATAAGTAAATATTATAATATATGCTGCTGTAAGATTTTTACATATGAATGTTTGATTACAAAATGATTTAATATTTTGTTTGGTAACTATAAAGTTTTTTTGATTCAAACTCTTGTTTTTTCTTTTTAGTTCACTTATGATAAAAATCAATTCAATCAACTTCATGAGCAACAGCTGAGTTTTTTTTTTAAATATTTAATTTGAATTATTTTTAGTTAAAATGTATCTATGCAAACGATGTGTCCCAAAACATTTCTTTGTTAATAAATTATAATAATTGGACTGATAAAAAGAAGGAAACGCTCAATTAGTCCAAAAGTAACTGCATTATCAAAAAGAAAAGGCTCCAAGTGGTATGGGAAGCGAGATACGAGGGTACCTACCGGGTAAAAAAAAGAAAGAAAGAAAGATCCGCGGTCAAACACATTCCAAGTGATGGCAACACCGGAAAAACTTGTGATTTTCAAGTATGGATGAAAAAGTGACAAAAGTGACTACTTTCTTTAAAAAGTGCCTAAAAGTGACTAAAGCCTAAAAAAGTGACCAAATCACTCAAAAGTAACAAACTAGACACCCTAGAACAATCGATTCCCTTCCAAAAGCTCAGAACTTTCGACAAACTTTGGAAGAAAGTTTAGGCAGTCTATTTTGCAGTTAAAATTTTTCAATCATAGTTTTTGTTTGAAATTGTATTTTATTTGTGTTTAATTTTTTAGATATTTATTGCTGAAAAATTGACTTTTTCCCAAAGTTCCCAATTTTCGACGAACTTTTTAAGCTGATAATTGAACGCATAGCAAAGTTTGAATGGTATTTTCTATAACAAATTTCACGAGGAACATTTTTCATCTGAAACTTTTCATGATTGATGCCCAATTTTTCAAGATATTTGCGAAACATTGATTTTAGGGACCTACAACGTACCACACAAAATTTATTAGGATGTGAGGGTCGGGAAGTTGGATATGTTATTTGGGGCCTTATTTTCTTTTATTGAAAAAGAAAATTGAAAAATTTGACCCATACAATATGAGTTATTCGCCTTTTACAAGAAGACCGATCCGCCATTTTGAAAATGGCTGACATTTTGAAAAGCTGCTCTTCTCAGATGTCTATCATCGTTTTTTATGTCAAGTATCACCCCTACTAACATATCCCAAAGTGACGCTTTGTCCCCCACGTGGTACCAAAAATCACCATTTTCTATTATGGCCCATGGACTAAATGTAGATACATGGTTCCATGCCTCTGTTGTTCGCAGTATACATGGAATCAGATTACCTGGGGTGAGTTCTTCATCTTCCCCGATATCAAAGAGAGGCCGTTTTAGCTCACCCGGCTCACGTTTCCACGTCGCACACTCGAAGAAGGTGTATTGTGGTCCATCATCCCGCTACTGATCACAGTGTGAACACGACTGTTGCACAACTTTCCCCATTTTGTGGGGTACTTGTTGAAATACCCGTGGCCGCTCATCATTCGTGTAAGATGGAAGTTCGGCTGGCCATGGTCTCGGTCCATCTACTTGTCAACGTCTGTGCAAGTCACTCTATCTACTTGGCAAACAAGGAACGCCTGACCTCCTGCTTGACTCGTAAGGCTTGTCTGATGGTCCTTGTCTTCTTCTTTGCCACGAACACCACTGCTCGGTCTTCTGCTAGCAAATTTATTGGCGGTGTCCGTGCTAATATGCAAAGAGCATCTGTCGATACAGTGCGGTAGGCAGTAACACACCTAAGCTCAGCTCTTTGTTGGATTCTTTCCATTTCCCTTCTTCTGTACTCAATCTTTGCGGAGTCGGCCTCCATAAAGGAGGTCCGACATTGCTACGCTCATATAGACTCTTCTTATGACTTCTTTTGGTTCTCTCTGGTTCTACATTAGGTGGGACAAGCGTACCACTCTGGAAGCTTTCTCCGCCACTTTCACAAAATGGTGTCGAAAGCTGAGCTTGCTGTTGAACCAGAGCCTCAGGTACTTCAGTGTCTTTTTAGTCATGAGGCGAAAGGTGGGTGGATTAAACTTCCGATGGGCCGTGAAAACAATGGTCTCCGTCTTGTCAACTGCCAAGCTTCATCCGGCCGACTTGATTCAACGGGTAACCACCAGTATGTCGTCGGCGTAGCGTATGAGCTGCAACCCTGGTAGCAGCTTTAGCCTAAATAGCCCATTAAATGCGATGTTCCACAAGGTCGGGCCCATAACAGAGCCTTGGGGAACATCGCATGTTCCGCTTCTCAACACTGTGCCAGGAGACGTCTCTGCTTCAACCTCTCTGCAGTTCAAGTAAGTACTGATGTTCTTTAGCAGGTAACCAGGCACTCTTGGGTTTTGTACCATTGTCCAGATCTTCAGCTACGGAATAGAATTAAACGGATTCTTTATGTTGAAGCTGGCAGCTGCGCAGAACTGGTGCTTCTTCATTGCCGCAGAGGCTATCTTCTTCAGTTTGATTGCGGCATCCGAGGTACAGCGTCCAGCACGGAAACCGTACTGACTCCCAGAAATTACCTTCTTGGATACTAAGTGGTTCTCCAACCGCGTTGTCACTGCCCGTTGAAATAACTTGCCGACAGCGTCGAACAGGCAGATCGGTTGGTAGAAGAACGACAGGCCAAGCGGTTTGTCTTCCTTGTCCATCAGTACCAACCTGGCCTTTTTCCAACGTTTGGGGTACACCCGCTCTGCCAGTGTCTTATTGAAAGCACTTGGCTGGAGAGAGGGCATTGGGTATTTCATCTGGTCTATAGAAGCTCTCCATTGTTTGCCGTGCAGCCTTTGAACGGCTGCATTGATCTCCTCAGAACTAAAAAGGGGCACGTCCTCCTCCACTCAGGAAATTTAATCTAAAATAAGAAACTTCCTCAACAGTGTCAATATTATTTATATTTGAAACGATGTTCAGAATAATCATCTATATAGACCAATAAAGTATTTGACAGCGAATGAAAACACAGGCCTTAGCCACAAAATACTTCTTTCGAGAGAGAGAAAAAACAAACTTCCTGATTTCAGAAACAATAAAATAATGAGCTTGACAAAAAGAAGAAAAATAAAAGGTTCTTCTTCATGACAATCAACGTACTGATAACAAAAAGGATAGGAAAATCAGCTTCTCGTAACATAAGCAGCTACTTGTAATAGTGAGAAATTGTTTAAAAAATTCAAAATTTCTCGAGAACTACTTATCCGATCCTAAAAAAATTGCAGCTGCACCTTCGGATATAACACTACAATATGGCCAAGCTAGAAAAAAGTTCATCGAGTAGTTTTGGAGGAGTTCCGCGGATAAAAAAACCCTTAAGGCCTGTAAAGAAATAAATAAATATAAGTAAACAGGCAAGCAAATAAGCAAGCAAGCAAATAAATGAAAATATATAAGGAAACCCGAGCGGACGGTTGTAACACCTCCTTTTTCTAAAGTGAAAAATCGGTAAAATACGGAGTACTCGTAGAAAGCAAACTTATGAATCATAATCGGAAATTCTTAATCAACGTAAAGGAGGATAAATTGAGATTGCCGTAGTCAGTCTTGATATTCACGCGGTGTCTCGTTTCAAAATTTCTATACACTCACATACTTATACTTTCCTTTTTTTAGTATTCTGAACTTGGGCTAAGATAGAAATGTTATCAAAAATTTTGTGGCACAGCTAATAAATAAAGATCATGGTTCATGCCTATTATGGATACGTTCGTCTTGGACGGTTACTTTTAGACTCGCACCACTCGTTTGCCACCAGTCTTTGGAGCCCGATTTGGATCCGTCTGTGAAGCCCAGGCTCTAGGAGGGGAAGTCATTCGCAATTATATCTTTAATGTGTTTTATGTAGCAATTTCGGTAGGTTGGTCAGGTTGAGTCCATAGAGAGATGGAGGAGAAGATGGAGCGAAGGGACTGAAATTGGAGATGATGGCCTGGATGAGATTGTAATGAGACGAGTAGAAAATTTGGAGGGAGAAGAGAGGATACAAAGGTACGGTGATGGGGAAACTGAACAGTAGACGCGAGAAAGTTGGCTGTAATCAATAATGAGCGGAAAGGTAGAGGGGGAATGCCAGCCACTGCGAATAGGGTGAAGGTAGGGCTGGTGCGCAAAGCGCCGCGCCGAGGGCTAAACTTAGGCCTGCAGGTTGTATTGTATCTAGGGATTTTAGGACGATTTGTTAGCCTGTCTGTAGATAGGGATCCGTAGTCCAGGGAAAAATGTATAGTTGAAAGAGGAGCTTGCGACTGTAATTAATGCGAGTATGGGATAGATATTTGAGGGCATTTAGTGAATTTAGACATTTGGCTTTTAGAAGTTTAATGTGAGGAGTCCAGGAGCGTTTGGAATCAAAGGTAAGGCCGAGGAATTTAGTTGAGGATTGGAAGCTGACCTGAAAGTTTTGTAGGAGGTTTTGAAGAGGAGAGGGAAGACGGGAGTATCTTTCACGAAATATAAGTAAAACGGGTTTTTTGACGTGGAACACGTCTTGTATATCGAAGAGGTATTTCTGAAAAATCGAGCATAATCGAGCGACAGATAAAAACGACAGATTTTCCATAGCATCCCATGTTAGGTAGCAACAGATTTTAGGTAGCTAAAAAGGTAAGCCCCTGGCGAGGCGCATAGACCTTTTCAATTCTAAAGATAATCTCACTTTCTTTGAGTTTCTCCTTCACCTTCCTTCAAATAGGTGGGGTAAGGGGAATAAATGAGAAATTTTGTATCTCGTTCAACTGAAAATAATCAGTGTGAACGTGCGCGTGCGTCCGTGCACATCTCTAGCCCGTGGGTAATTCAGAAATTTTCGGGTACACCCTGCATGGTGAATTCAAAATTTGCGTGCATCCGTGCAAATGACCTTCGGACTTGGAAAAATTTCGAAATCTACAGCAAGGAAGGGGTCGAAAGGCGGAAGCTCAAAATATTTTATATCAGACTTATGCTAAACCGAGATAGGAACCGCGAAAGAGGGCGAACGAGCGGAGCGAGTGAGCCCCATGAAAGTCGATACCTCAAAATATTTCTCATAAAGGCGATACCTCACATTTCTCATAGAAGAATTGAACTTTCTCATACCATTGAATACAATAGGTGATACCTCAAAATATTTCTCATACAGCAAGACTTATACGACGCCAAGGTAGGTAACGGGGTAAACGAGTAATATCTCACGAACACTTGACCTAGTAGAAGCCTAGAGACTAAAATATTTCAAGATCACTGATAAAATATAAAAGACATGAAACATGACCTTCATTTATTTGGCTATGCCAGCAATGTTTTTGGACTCAGTTTTACCAGGGCACTCATACTGAACAATCATAGTTTCTAGATCTAAATCCATAAGCGCAATTAGAGAAGTAAAATTATAATATGAAACTCGAGGAATAGATAATCTCACTTTCTTTAAGCTTCTCCTCCCTCTAAGAAGGTGGGGTAGGTGGAATATAAATAAGAAATTCAACCGCAAAATAGTCTTATATATGTACTGAGAAAGACATGAAATATGATCTTTATTTATTTGCGTATGCCAGAAAATTTGGAAACAAAGAACGTGTTTCACGCCTTATCTATTCAGTTTGACTGAAAGTAAATCAATTGGGGGGGGGGTGGAGCCCCCCTGGCGAGGCGCCGAGCGCCGAGTCTTTTGCTACAAAATTGAAACCCACGATAGACTTATGTCATCACTTCTTTAATAATATAGACTCGTCAAAATAAATTCAAATGTTGCTTAAAATGAAAAAATCATTTTGGTATATTTCTCTTTTAATGGCCATAAGAAGGTAGGTAGCTAGTCGCCAAAAATATTAGATCTCGTCCATACTCAGAACTGCGCAAATTTTTTTTCACTATTGAATCACACGAACGTTACAGTACTTATTAAAGTTAGGAGTTTGTTTACCCGTCGTTAAAATGATTTATTTTTTACGGTACAAAACAATTCTTTTCTTTTGTAATAAACTTTTATCGTACATAACGGATAGATTATAGGTATTAGGTACGCAACGAATCAGAAAATTCTATGGAAAAAAAACGAACTAGGTACCTCGAAAGCATCAATTTTCCTCTTTTTGAAAACACAGGTAAATGAAACGATAAAACGCGTTACCAATTTGGGAACTCGTCCAAAAGTATTGTGACAATGATTTTTGAACTTTAAAATAGTATTTTCGGTGATAAAATATTGCTTGCAATTCGATTTCTCCCAAAATAAACTTTTTTGTCCTTCTCAAACGATTAGAAAACTTGACAAAAGCAATTTCTCGATTATTATGTAAATTGTGCGATACAGTTGAATAAGCGAGAATCTCTTTCAAGATGTGCTCCAATAGAAGCTATTTCATCCCTTAATTTTAAACATGTCTGAAGGTACTTCATTAAAATTTTACAAGTGGTATATTACTGGCGTACATGAGATAAATAATTTAGGGTCTTCAAAATTCCGTCCGTAATTTTCCATATGAATTAAGCTCGATTTAAAACGTTTATTTTTGTCAAGGTGTTCATAGAATCGAAGATGACTTCAGGACAAAACTAAGCTACAAATTAATGAAGAGTCTGGATAATATTTAGGAATAATTGCATGAACGTTCAATTTCAAATAAAAATCCGGGGAAAAAAGAAACTTAGCTTGGTATAGCGTATAAGAAAATATCGCCACACCTTACATCGTTGACGTAATACACTAATAAAATACTTTTCTGCCAATGATATGCACAAATATTCTCTTTTTTTGTTGAAAATGTAAGTGCTGCATACATGTGAACTGAAGTGATATAATTTTCAAAGAAATCAATTATAGAAACCGAGATTGCGATTTTGTTCGTTGGTAATGTCCCAAGAAAATTGGAGGTTACGAAGTTCAAGAGGTATAACTCAACAAATTATAATCAATACAATAGGTACGCTTTCCTTAATTTCTCAATTAAAACGTATAGTTCCTTTCAGCATAACATTGTTGCAATGATTGCACCTTCAATTTATCGCCATGTACACATTTATGATAATTACTAATTAATTTTGTCGGATACACAGATAATAATCGAAATACACGTAGGAAGTTACCGTTCCTTGTACAACTTCAAAACTGATCAACGCGAGAGTGTACGAAAATTTGCATGACAAGAGATCTAGAAAGAGCGGCACAGATCTCAGAAACAAGAATTACTACAGTTGTTAAAAATAATGACAAGGAATGATACGAGGAAGTTTAATAGGAAAAATAATTTATTTTCTTTCATCTGGAAAAAATGCCTCATGACGTTGAAAAACTTGAGAATATCATCTCCCTCTATTGTAACAAATTTTGTAGGGTAGTAGAATTATTTTCATAGAAATATTCAAATGAAGTACTTACTGAAATTGGAAAATTTCTGTTTCATTCTGTTGTGCATCGATCTCTGTTGAGAAACAAGGCTCTGCGTGCTCAATTAAACACGAGTTCGTACCCATTTAAAATGTGTGGAAGTTTCAATTTGGTTTGAAGTTTCTTACTTATCACGAGAGAAGCTCAAAATACTGATGACATTCCATAAAATAATAAATAACTCTATAATTTTCTGTGAGTATGCATTATCTTCTCTGCAGTTTTAGTATTTTTTCGTCTTGCTTGTCGTCAATTTCGGTTTTTTAATTGATATCATCCTTGCCATGAATTATCAGCTCTATATCTTTTCTTCATAGTATGTTCAATACGTTAAATTCTGCTCTTCAATATGTTTTTCTCATTCTCGCTATTCTTGTTCTGTGCCATAAAGTACAAACTGTAACTCTTTGAAATTCGTACGATAGTTTTCTTTCGATCAAAAGTTTTCACGTCCCTCCCTTTCTTTATACTAGTAAAATCTGTCTCGTGACTTCTCACCGTAGATCAATCCATTATTTTGTGTAGCTTTCTAGTACTGCTATATAAAATAAAGGAATAATACCATCTCAAAATTCTATGATATCCAATCCCATGCTTTATTTTGCGTCAAGTCATAAACCTCCCGTTCGCTGAGATAACTGGTATCGAAAAGACATCGCCAAAAAATGCTCACAACTTACCTGAAATTACAGCGCTTGAATTTTTCTTCTCCTAACAGATCTACATAAATTTACCTCATAATTGGACACAAAGGCTCTAGCCGGGTAAGGAGGGGGGGGGGGGGGAATGGCCTTGGTCGGAAAATTTTCCAAATGTCCGTCAAAATGTTGTCCCCAATGAGAAAACTCGAAATCCAAAAAATTTGACCCGTCCGCTCACCCACATGGTCTGCAGAGCCATTTTTAGGCCTAAAATCCAAATGGCTATATCTCAACCAATAATGATCGCTCAGCGATGAAACTTGAGGACATTTTAGTATATGTGAACGTTCACCCATGGTATTTTTTTTCAAAAAAAAACCATTCATATTTTCCCTAGTTTCTAGCTATAACAAAACTTCAAACTCGAATGAAAAAAAAATCGGGAGGGAGGCACCTGGGGAAAATCATTCATTTGAAGCGCCATACCCTCTACTACAACATACATGAGTACCATAGTCCTTGGTGAGGTGCAACATTTCCAAAAAAATCAATATTTAATGAATTTCTGTGATTTTTCCATGAATAGCGGGGTGAACTGTGACTGCTACCGCAATAGACAGCGAGAAATCAATAGTCAATGATCGAGCTGAAAAATACGTACTCCTTCGGGGGATGAAATGGGAATGTTGATAGACAAAAAATATATTTTTAGTATGTATTTCGTTTATCGATTTGGTCAATTCTTATGTAAACACGTCCACCGCTGAGGTGGAGTACGTTAGATTGAGTAAAATAGTTGAAAAATTCTCCAGTTGCTGGAACAGTCTGAAAATAGTAGAGAAGTGAGAAAATCCACTTTTTCAACCTGGAGAACTGCGATTTTTCATATATCCTTCATCAATTAGGTTAATTCTTGAGGTAAACATGTCCGCCGAGTTTGAAAAAAAAAAATTCCCCAGCCACTGGAACCTTCTGGAAATGACAAGTAATCGAGAAAATTCACTTTTTCACCCTGGAGGACCGTGAGTATTTGTATTTTGTTCATCAATTAGGTCGATTCACATGTAAACACATCCGCAAAATTTTTTCGAGTGACCCACATTGCGGCCAAAAAATTTTTATTTGCGACCACATTGCGGCCAAGAAACCGAAAAATTTCGACCCCTGCAAATGCGTGTAATATATCTCATTTAGCGTATTATCCTTTACCTCGTGGTTACTGCATCAATGATGAGTAATCGATCTTGCAGGACTGAATGTGACGAATGAATGAATGAGTGAATGAATGAATGAATGAATGGAATTACGATCAGTGTGATTTAAGACGCCTAAGCTTTCAACATATATTTTCGTGATACATTATGTACAGCAAACGTGGCGAGGAGCTGCGTGTCATCGACGGGTACAAGTTTCGGTGGCACAAGAATTTGAAACACGAAGTGGAGCGATGGGTATGCACGAATAAATCTTGTACTGCTTTTATCAAATTCTCAGCTGGTAGGCAAGTAGACTCGAACTTAGATCATAACCATACACGCGATCCCTCCAGCCATCTACTCAGGCAGAAGGTGGCTAATGCCTGTAAGAGAAAGGCCACAGAGGACCTCTTCGAGAGACCTAGTAAGATGATGCGCCGAGAAATGTCTGCCGATGCATTGCAGGTGTTGACGGAGCAGGATTTTTTTGGCCGCAAAATGGTAGCCTCGGGGGCCGCAATCTGGTTCACCCACGGGCCGCAATGTGGATGGTTTTCAGGTTTTGGGCCGCAATCTGGATGCAGCCCAAAATTCTACTGGCTCTGCTTTGGGTACACGCGATTGACTTTTCTCCACCTTCTGGACCTCAAAAACTTCAGAATTGATCAACTATTCACATACGCACCTCGAACTTCTTTTGGCAGACTTTATACTTAAAAATTGTTCCTCCTCAAATATACTTTCAAACCATAGTTCTTAGAAATTTTCTCAGGCCCACAAATCTCTTCAACTTGCCGAAATTCCAAGTAAATTTTGGTCCGTAAAATCTCATCTCCTTACAGGTCATGCTTCTACTGTGACTGACGGACATTCCCAAATTTCTCTATTTCCAACATTTATGCATTTCAATTGGAAATTTTATTAGGTACAACTCTTATAAACTTTTCCCACTCACGTTCTAACTACATTTGTATTTTTCAAACCTATCGAGTTTAAGTACGTTTGAATCTTTCCGAATCTGATATATGCCCCCTCCATCCAGACAATCCTTCTAAAGGCGACATCAATCATTATCTTTTCGAATGTCCAGAAATATCCAACATTAGACAAATAGTATACTCAGAAGCCATCAATCTACAATTCGTTACCCCACTCAGAGCCACCGACCTCCTATCATCAGAAAACCCTTCAATTTTCTCACACATTTTCAAATTTATCTCTGACCTACCTCCTTCCATCAACATTTAAATTCAATTCATTTTTTCCGTTTTTCCCTCGAGGTAAGGCCCAGTAGCCATCCTCTTCTTTCCAACCTTTTTTTTTTAATGATTTACTTTTTTTAAATTCTAAAGAGCGATTAAATCATACTCTTTCAATACAAGAAATCAAACTCGGTTCCAGTCCTTACAACGGATTGCTATGTCGGAGTACTATTGTTTTCACGTTTTTTTTTTTTTTAAATTTTATTTTTTATTTCTTTTATTTTTTTTATTTTTTTTTGTGTTTTGTGTTTTTTTTTTTTGTATAATTTTTCTCTGATTGGATGTAAAACAAAAAAGTACGGGACAAAAACTTGTCCGTGACGCTAACCATTAGCTTAAGTTTGAGCAAAGATATACCCATTGTGCATTGTTTAAACTTGATTGAATTTGTAACTTGGTCATATTGTAGTTATTAAATTTTCTGGCATAGCCAAATAAATGAAAATCATGTTCCATGTCTTTTATATTTTATCAGTCATCATGAAATATTTCAGTCTAGGCTTCTACTAGGTCAAGTGTTCGTGAGATATTATTCGTTTACCCCTTTACCTATCTTGGCGTCGTATAAGTCTTGTATGAGAAATATTTTGAGGTAATTGTGGGTGTTCTATATTTTGAGATATCAACTTTCGGTGGGGCGAACGAGCGATCTCGCTGTTGTATTGGAATGGTATGAGAAAATTCAAGTCATTTTTGAGAAATATGAGGTAGCGCGAACTCGCTCCGCTCGTTCGCCCCCTGTCTCGCTGTTGTATTGGAATGGTATGAGACAATTCAAGTCTAGGGGACTTGGAAAAATTTCGACTATCCAGCCCTATATGATAGGAAGAGGGACTTAAAAAACTTTACCTATCTTGGCGTCGTATAAGTCATCTATGAGAAATATGAGGTAGCGCGAACTCGCTCCGCTCGTTCGCCCCCTGTCTCGCTGTTGTATTGGAATGGTATGTGACAATTCAAGTGTAGGGGACTTGGAAAAATTTCGACTATCCAGCCTTTATTTATTTAATTGTTTAATTATTCAATTATTTAAATATTTAATTATTTAATTATTTAATTATTTAATATTATTTATTTATTTATTTATTTATTTATTTATTTATTTATTATTAATTCTTGTACTAGGTCAAGTGTTCGTGAGATATTATTCGTTTACCCCTTTACCTATCTTGGCGTCGTATAAGTCTTGTATGAGAAATATTTTGAGGTAATTGTGGGTGTTCTATATTTTGAGGTATCAACTTTCGGTGGGGCGAACGAGCGATCTCGCTGTTGTATTGGAATGGTTTGAGAAAATTCAAGTCTTCTTTGAGAAATATGAGGTAGCGCGAACTCGCTCCGCTCGTTCGCCCCCTGTCTCGCTATTGTATTGGAATGGTATGAGACAATTCAAGTCTAGGGGACTTGGAAAAATTTCGACTATCCAGCCATATATGATACAAAGAGGGACTTAGGAAATTTTCTAATTATCAATTATATTAATTATTTAATTATTTATTTATTTAATTATTTAATTATTTAATTATATTAAATATTTAAATATTTATTTATTTAATTATTTAATTATTTAATTATTTAATTATTTATTTATTTAAATATTTAATTATTTATTTATTTAATTATTCAATTATTTAATTATTTAATTATTTATTTATTTAATTATTTATTTATATAATTATTTAATTATTTATTTATTTAATTATTTAATTATTTAATTATTTAATTATTTAATTATTTAATTATTTAATTATTTAATTATTTAATTATTTAATTATTTAATTATTTATTTATTTAATTATTTAATTATTTAATTATTTATTTATTTATTTATTTATTTATTTATTTATTTATTATTGATTATTATTATTACGCGGGGTGTACTCGCGAATTTCTGAATCACCCACTGGGTAGAGATTTCTCTTCACGGGGGGGAGGGGGGGTGTACTCGCGAGTTTCAAAATCGGGGTCTGGCGAGAGAAAAGACATGGAACATGTCAAATCATCCAAGGGGTAGAGATTTTCTAATTATTAATTATATTAATTATTTAATTTTTCATTTATTTAATTATTTAATTATATTAATTATTTAAATATTTATTTATTTATTTATTTAATTATTTAATAATTAATTAATTAATTAATTATTTATTATTATTACGCGGGGTGTACTCGCGAATTTCTGCATCACCCAAGGGGTAGAGATTTACTAATTATTAATTATATTGATTATTTAATTATTTATTCATTTATTTATTTAATTAATGATTTAATTATTTAATATTTAATTAATTAATTAATTAATTATTTATTATTATTACGCGGGTGTACTCGCGAATTTCTGAATCACCCACGGGGTAGAGATTTTCTAATTATTAATTATATTAATTATTTAATTATTTAATTATTTATTTATTTAATTATTTAATTATTTATTTATTTATTTATTTATTTATTTATTTATTTATTTATTTATTTATTTAATTATTTATTTATTTAATTAATTATTTAATTATTTATTTATTTAATTATTTATTTATTTATTTATTTAATTATTTAATTATTTATTTAAATAATTAAATAATTATTTAATTATTTAATCATTTAATTATTTATTTATTTATTTATTTATTTATTTATTTATTTATTTATTATTGATTATTATTACGCGGGGTGTACTCGCGAATTTCTGAATCACCCACTGGGTAGAGATTTCTCTTGACGGGGGGGGGGGGGGAGGGGGGGTGTACTCGCGAGTTTCAAAATCGGGGTCTGGCGAGAGAAAAGACATGGAACATGTCAAAAATAATATAGCCTTTTATGTTCATATCACAATAATTATAGAAAATAATTTTTTTAATTTAATGACTTTTTCTTTGTAAATAAGTAACTTACCGCATTATAAAACAGGCACGATTCTAATGCACTAACCAAAGTCACTAACTCGAACGTTATTTGAAGGACAGTAAGAGAATGTAAAAGTTGAATTGAAATTTATCAAGGATTGTTGCATGAGCTTGCTCGTCAATTGATTTTACCCCTGGAACCCTACATGTCCATGCATTTTTCTATTATTAATAATATAACGACCTACATAGGCAACATGAACTACACACGTGTTATCCAGGTTCCTGCTTCTAAGATTCAGGCATTGAAACTTTGAGACTTTCTTAGAACTTTCCTGATGAACTTTTAGGAAAAAAATGTAGTCTATGTCCGTCTCCAGTCTAATACCAATCTACATTTCAAAGTACAACTCGAAATACCAAAAAGTGGTCGAGTTTAATCGTAACATAAAAACGCGCTTCTCCTTTATATAATAGAGATAGATCAGTGGTTTTGAACCTGGGATCAGAATTTAATAAGATGAAAAAATAGAACAAAATTTTCAGAACTATTGAATTATAACGAAATTGGAAATGTGAAGAAGCTATAAATTTTAAAGGAGACCGTGAAAAGCTTGTAACTTTGTTCGCCTGCATTAGAATTGGTTAGTCTTTTTCATTGACTTGCTGTCTGGTTTCTGCTTGTTGAGGACTATGCAGAAATTCGCCATGCAGTTTCTCTTTTTTGTATTGAATTCATTATTCATTACTTCTGAATCATCTCTGTCTTCGGCTTCGGATTTATATTTTTCTTGGGAGAGGCATGTTATTTGTCACTCAGTTTGTTCTTTCACGTCAGATGATTTACTAGCCAAAAGATTGCAAGCACAACCATCGCATTGAAAACAATTGAATCTTATTTTTTTAGTTTCAATTATGTTATGTAACATGTAATACAGTAGTCGCCGCTTGTAGTGATCACGGATGTAAGAATCAATCGGCTGTAATGATCAAAATTGCCTGGAACGGATCATTTGTATATTAAATACATATAAAATCTGCCGGTTTTACTGATCAGCTTTTCGTTTGTAGTGATCAAAAAAAATTAGTCGAACAGTATAAAACTGCATAACCGTACATGATTTTAGATAAAAAAATGAACCTTGTTATAGTTCATCACTCTGACGATAATTTTACCTCATTGATTCCAATGACTGGCTTCCTTCGAGTGCAGTGCGAATTTGACTTGTGTCTGACAAAGTTCTTTTTTTGTTTCATAATGAGTTCTCAGCGTGTTTTGAGTCTTTGTATACAGAGTACGGTACATAGTACTTGTATACCTATTACACACTTACACGGTTGTTTCTAACTGAAGTTCATTTTTTTATCCTACACAATGCTGTATGTTGTCAGTGATCATGTACGGTATTACAGTATACTCACCTACAATAAATTCAATAAATTGGTAATTTTTTTTTTTTTCATTTTTGATCAATTCGGATGTACTGATCATTCGGATGTACTAATCACTTCACTGTCCGCCCGATGTGATCACTACAAGCGGCGACTACTGTAATTTCAATATATGCAATGTATTTCAGTTATTTCTTGTATTTCATAAAATAATTCTTCTGATCAAACAATTTTTGTGGTACACTTCATAAAACAAGTCAACTTCTGAATAGTAAAAATTTTAAAGGTCCGCAGAAACTTCTGTCCCTTCAGAGTGGTCCGCCAATTCAAAAAGGTTAAGAACCACTGAGATAGATAGATACCATCGATAGTTTTCCTAAATTCTTCCTCGATAATTTTAGGACAATTTTGAGTGTATCAAATTCTCTTTACTTCTCTCTAGTGTTCAGTGATTATTCAAATAATATATTATGTAACGTGCATTATATTTTTCCGCTGCGGCAAATAATTTTTTATTCGATCTAAATTCTCTCTTTCAAATGCGACTGAATGATACCCGTTTTAAGAAATTACCGTTCGTTTACATGTAAAAGCGTTATTTCGTCGGTCCCTTATGGGTACCCATTACTCTAGTTTTGATGACTTTTAAGACTCGCAATAAATTCGATAGTTTAACAAACAACTGCTAAGATCTTGGCCACCTAAAAAAAAAAAATCCTTATTCTGTGTAGTTTTTCTCCTTCCGCAACGCTGATTTTTTTGTTTTAATGCGAGCGAAAGGAACCGAAGTTAATAGAACGGATGTTGACTAACGGTAGCGAAGGTAATCTAGATAATACCGTACAGCAGAAACAGCAGACAACTATTTTTACACAATCATGCACTCAGTCAGTGTGACCTGACCGCAAGATTATTCTATGTTGACCAAGTCTTATATCTGCTACAGATGCTGAATTGCATCTTGGTTTCACTTGCTGCATTATAAAACGCCGAGACACAATCTACAAATACATTTTCTGTACCGAGGATAAGCTGTCATTCTATAAACATTCTAAAGAATCGGTTCATTTTCGATAAACAATACACTCATTATAAAATATTCACCAAGAGGTTCTAAGTTTTCAACTTATTATCGTTTTTCCTGATGAAAACGATATAGCGAAGGAGTAAGGAGGAGTATTCTCGTACGACACTTGTGTCGTTAATTTTTATTCTGTATGAATTAAAAATGTATACTTCAATTCGAAGCTCTCGCGCATGATAAATTTTCAGCTTCTGTTTCGATAAGAATTTCTCCTTTCTGTCATTGTTGTTTTTCAGCAGAAGTTAGAAAAAAATCTATCCCCAGAAAGAATTGTATTAAATATGCTTCACGTTCCACTCAAAGGACGTCTCCTTCTGAATTTATACGAAGGTCATTCTACAACCACTCACCTGCGGTTGACAGCTTGTCCTGGACCCCATTCGATTGACGCCTTTGTGGCAAAGCATCCTTTCCACCTCTTCTCCTCCGACATCTACGTAAAACGCCCGTCGACCCTTTTCTTTTGTCAATCACCTGTAATCCCTCCCTACCCTTATTATTCAATTCTCAGCAGCTCATACCTAAAATTTTTTCCCCCTTCCTCTTCCGATGAAGAATCCAACGTTTTCTTCCAATGATTTTCTCTGTATCCTTTGTTGTGAACATTATGATGGGGATCTTAGGTCTCGCAGACGTTGCTGAACAAGAATCAGTGGATCTTGGGGCAAAAAATCTTGTAATAACCCCGGCGCGAGGTTCTTTGGCGCTACAAGAAATTGAGACCTGATTTTTCCGGCCTTTCTCAATTAATTTCAGGAATTGGCGCTCTAAGAAGCCGTTTGCTTTGCTTGTCCTTAGCGCCCGGCCTGCCTATAAATTCTTTTAAGGTCAGTCCCACTAAGCTCCCCCTTTCTGACCTCCAATCAATCTGCTCTGCAAACATAATCACGATCTCTTCAAAAACATCAGTCAGAAGTACCCAACATAACAATGGTTGAACACCACGCCCAGCCCTCAATTACTTACGCGTGGTGCCCCTGTTGAGTCGAGTAACCTGACAGAAAATCGTGCGACGAATTCTGGCGGGAAGTGGTCGACCAGCCAAAGAGTGAGAGGGAGGTATAGCCAAGGCAAGTACCTGATGCAATCGGAGAAATGGCCTGATTGAACTGGATAGGGATAGGAGTCGTGGTACAGTGAGATCTTGTGTTGAGAAACAAGGAAGAAAATGCGACAAAAGACAGTAAGCCAAAAAATCAACAAATACAGAAAGTTATGGTTGGAAATAGCCACACAATTAAAAACGCAAGCACGAACCCTCCCAATAGAACTCACAGCGACGGGAGTTTTTCCAAAAAAAACAACACCGAATCTATGGGAATTAAGCTGCGAAAAAAATGAGATTCGATTAATGCAGACAGTAGTGATATTGCATATAACGCATATTATCAGAAAAGTCATTGGCGAAGAGATTACACACTATCTATGAACTCGGTCAAAGACCCTACCGGGAACTCCCGTGCAGGCCTGGAATAATAATAATAATAATAATAATAATAATAATAATAATAATAATAATAATAATAATAATAATAATAATCGAAAGAGAGACGGGGGCGTATGAGCGTGCACGCACGCCCAAAGTGGTCCCCGAAAAACCGCACCTCCGGCACCGGTATCCACCCCTTAGGGCATTGCGTCGGTAGTCCAGAGGGCTCGAATTGAGAGTAGCCTGGCTCCATTTCTCCTGGGGTTCCGTGCGCTGTGCAATGTCCGTCAATGAGGCCACTACAGGGGTCTACCCTACTGACCGAGGGAGCGCTCAGCACTCAACCTGGAATTCAGATAGTCCTGTACCATGGACGCGCGCGTATCAACTCCTCCACCAGAGCTTTCAGTCACCACTGGGAACTCACTAGGAGCTCACCAGCAATGGTTCGCGACTCTGGCTTCTCAGGCGGGGGTTTCTTCCTCCTCCTCTTCTTCTTCTTGGGTTGTTCTGTGCTTGCCCTTTTGTTTTTTATCTTTTTTTTTTTTCTTCTGTGGGGCGCTCTCTCCTGAGCGCCCTGTATGTGGCGGTACTGATGCTGGCGAGAGATGATGTGGCAGCAGCAGCAGCAGTATGGGGGATGGTACACGTAGATGTGAGAGGCCATAACGTGGCTCTACATCTGCCGCTCCCATTCCGCGTTCATTTTCTTCTTCATTACCTTAGCGGCAAATGTAGATACATAGTTCCATGCCTGCGTTGTTCTGAGCATGCATGGAACCAGATTACCTGGGGTGAGTTCTTCATCTTCCCCGATCTCAGCAAGAGACCGTTTTAGCTCACCCCGCTCACGTCTCCACGCCTCGCACTTGAAGATGGTGTGTTGTGGGTCATCATTCCGCTCCTGACAGTGTGAACACGACGGTTGCTCAACTTTCCCCATTTTGTGTAGGTACTTGTTGAAGCACCCATGGCCACTCATCATTTGTGTGAGATGAAAGTTCAACTGGCCATGGTCTCGGTCCATCCACTGGTCAAGATCACGTATTAGCACGCGGGTCCACTCACCCTTTCCTGTTTGGGCGAGTTGCTCTTTCCATTTGGCAAGCAAGGAGCGCCTGGCCTCCTGCTTGACCCGCAAGGCTTGATTGATGGTCCTTGTCTTCTTCTTTGCCTCGAACACCGCTGCTCGCTCTTCCGCAAGCAGCTCAATTGGCGGCGTTCGTGCTAATACGCAAAGAGCATCCGTCGACACAGTGCGGTAGGCACTAACACACCTAAGCGCAGCTCTTCGTTGGATTTTTTCCATTTCTTTTCGTCTATGTGCAATCTTCATGGAGTCGGCCCAGACTGGGGCTCCATAAAGGAGGACCGATATTGCTACACTCATATAGAGTCTTCTTACAGCTTCTCTAGGTCCTCCCTGGTTCGACATTAGGTGGGACAACCGTGTCACCACCCTGGCAGCTTTCTCCGCCACCATCTTGAAGTGGTGACGGAAGCTTAGCTTACTGTCGAACCAGAGCCCCAGATATTTTAGTACTTTCTTGTTCTCAATAGCCACACCTTGCAGGCGAAAGGTGGGTGGATTAAACTTTCGACGGGTCGTGAATATAATGGCCTCCGTCTTTTCTACTGCCAAGCTTAATCCGGCCGACTCGATCCAACGGGTCACAGCCTCTAGCGCCTGGTTCACCTTGGTCTCCACCTCGGCAACAGTGTCGGCAGAGCCAACCACCAGTGTATCGTCGGCATAGCATATAAGCTGTACCCCTGGTGGTAGCTTGATCTTAAAAAGGCCGTTGAATGCGATGTTCCACAATGTGGGCCCCAAAACAGAGCCCTGAGGAACACCGCATGTTACACTTTTCTTCACTGTGCCAGCAGACGTCTCTGCTACAATCTCTCTGCAGTTTAGGTAACTGCAGATGATCCTTAGTAGGTAACCAGGCACCCTTGCGTTTTGTAGCATCTTCAAGATCTTCTGCCACGGAATGGAATTAAACGCATTCTTTATGTCGAGGCTGACAGCTGCGCAGAACCGTCGCTTCTTCATTGCCGCAGAAGCTACCTTCTTCAGCTTGATTGCGGCATCTGAAGTACAGCGTCCGGCTCTAAAACCGTACTGACTTCCAGAAATTATCTTTTTGGACACTAAGTGGTTCTCCAACCGCGTTACCACTGCCCGCTCAAATATCTTGCCGACGGTGTCGAGCAGGCAGAGCGGTCGGTAGGAGGACGGCAGGCCAGGCGGTTTGTCCTTCTTCTCTATCAGTGCCAGCCTGGCCTTTTTCCAACGTTTTGGGTACACCCCCTCTGCCAGTGCCATATTGAAAGCACTAGGCAGCAGAGAGGGGTCCACTACGTGGAGAGAGCTCCACACCGCGTTGGGTATTTCATCTGGTCCAGGAGCTCTCCATTGCTTACCATGCAGCCTTTGAACGGCTGCATTAATCTCCTCGGTACTAAAGAGGGGCACGTCCTCCTCCACTTGTGGTGGCGTAACCATAAGTGGCGGGCCTTGTGGAAACAGTGTATCAATCACTCTTTCCACCGCCTCTGGCTCCATTCGGCTCGTTGCGGACGGACCCCCTAGTTTCTTCATTATAACTTTGTAGGGTTTGCCCCAGGGGTCTTCATCCGCAAGGCTGCAGAGCTCATCCCAACGTTGCTTCTTGCTCTGTTTTATTGCAGCCTTTAACCTTTTCCGAGCCTGCTGGTATTGCCCAGCAACCATCTGCGCCTCTTCGCGGCCTCTACTACGCTGATATATCCGGCGCTGATGGTTGCTCTCCTTGCGGAGTTGGGCAATTTTGTCGGTCCACCAATACACTGGCCCTCTCTTCTTTGGTGGACCGCATCTGGGCATGGCAGTGTCGCAAGCACGCGTTACTGTGCGGAGCATTGAGTTCACTGCCACCTCTGTGTCCTGTTCCTCCTCCTCTTGATCATTCCAGGTGAGGACCAGGTAGCTAGCTTGTAGCTGATCTTTATCTAGCTTCCTGGTTGCCCATTTTCTTCCCAGCTTTTGTGGAGCAGCGACCTCAGCTTCACGGTGGAGGGAAAAGCTGATGTACCGATGGTCGCTCCCTGACTCCTCATCCAGTACCGCCCAGCCCTTGATCCAGCGGGCCAGGCCTTGTGACGCGAAGGTGACATCCACTCGGGACCCATAGCCCTGATGGAATCTAGTGGGAGTGGTGCCAACATTCATCACTTGTAGTCCTTTGTCGGCAATCCACTCCCCTAGGGCGTATCCTCTAGGGTCTGTCCGGCTGGAGCGCCATTCCTCTGACCAGGCGTTGAAGTCACCGGCCACTATGCATTCCTCTCCGCGTCTCCTGGATATACTATCATCCAGCAGGTTCAGGTAGTCTTCAAACTCTTCAAGTGGTCGGTTAGGGGAGAAGTAACAGCTGTAGACTGTGATCTTCCCAAGTACCACAGCTACATACCCCTCCCCTTTCTCTACCTGTCCTGCTGCGATTGGGCAGTCAGGGCACACACAAATGGTCGCCCAGCCAGTACGGTCTGTGTACCATCCCCCAATCCCATCCACGTCGTAGGGTTCGCTCCCGATGACTATGTCAACCCCCAGTTCAGTCACTCTCTGCCACAGCAGATCTTGAGCTTGGCGAGAGTGCTGGAGGTTGACTTGGAGAAATTGTATTATTCTCACCATCTCTATGGTCGGCGTTCCTGCCCCCTACTGCCACGCTTGGTACTGCGTGGCTCAGGGGCACCCAGGCATCCTTGGCTGCCGACCACATGGTTAGAACTCCGTCCTTCTTCTTGGCTGCAAACCGGGCATTTGGGATCATTTGTGCAGTCCCGGAGCTTGTGCCCCTCTTCTCCGCACCGGTAAATAATAATAATAATAATAATAATAATAATAATAATAATAATAATAATAATAATAATAATAATAATAATAATAATAATAATAATAATAATAATAATAATAATAATAATAATAATAATAATAATAATAATAATAATAATAATAATAATAATAATAATAATAATAATAATAATAATAATAATAATAATAATAATAATAATAATAATAATAATAATAATAATAATAATAATAATAATAATAATAATAATAATAATAATAATAATAATAATAATAATAATAATAATAATAATAATAATAATAATAATAATAATAATAATAGTAATCTATCTTGTATTATAAATTCAAATATCTAACATAAGAATAACGAATAAAATTATGAATTTCTACGAAAAAAAAATAAATCTTCCTTAATCAATGAGGTACGGTACGCATTTTATGACGTATTCCTGAGTGAGTCCCAGTTTTCATACATCATTAGTAGTCTACTAATAATACAAAAAAATAGAAAACTTGAGTTCTATAGTCTAAACTTTAATCAAATCATTCTCATGCACAAATATATGCGTACGTATATTTCCTGATCTGGAGCTGCACTCACTCATTTGTAATTCAAAACAATACGTTGCTTCGGAAACAATGCTCCAGACCGAAATTTGTGGCTTTAGCGCGTAAGCTTTGTTAAATCGAGAAAGTTATTGCTTTTTAATCAATAAACAATTTGCTTCGTGGTTATCTTATAAGCCGCTGCATTCGTGAATAATTATGCCTATCTATTTACGAAGATTTTAATAATTTATAGCCGCTCAATTTCGTTTTGGGGTAACAACGGTACGCGTATAGACTTTAAGCTACGATTGGAAATACGCACAAAATAATGTTTCCATACAAATTGCGATCGACGGCGGGGTGATAGACCACAGCACACCTTATTGTGAGGTATGAGCGGAACGAGCTTAGTCGGTCACTGCAAGAGATTTGGGTCGAGGAAGGGCTTGCTCCCAGTAGCCTGGTAGCCACCGTGCTAAGTTCCGAAGAAGCATGGAACCAGGTATCTGCATTTGCAGTCACAGTCATGAAGAAGAAGAAAGACACGGAATGGAATAGTCGAATGCAAATCTACTCTGTGGTCTAAGAAGAGGGGGTTACACCCAGAAGGTTCTTCCAACACTGAGATACTCAAAAGGGTCGATACCGAGGACCCGGACGGAGGAAAAAAAATCACCCACTCCACTATGGAGAACGGGTGACTGCACTCGTGACACACCAAGCGATTCAATGAGCGGTATTTTTTGCATACTTACTTATCGAAACAAAAAGTAATAATTTCACATTTTCGCTTTGTTGTAGAATAGAAAAACAGATTAAAATAATAAATCATAGATAGTTGATTAACATGCGCCCAAGGCAAGAAAGCCTTACAAAATAAAAATTACTAAAACAAAACGTGTGAAATGCGGAAAGAGGTGTTTTGCTTCTCTCTATAATACGAGGAAATATCTCGCGACTCATTCATTTTACGCTAAGAAATAATGTATTAAAAAAAAATTGTATTTCGAAATCATAAACCATATATGTACTTGTGCATGATACGAGCTGTGTAATGGAAATAGAAAAAAAAAAACAAAAAAAACTGCGACATCGAAAGAGCAGACCGCGTACATGGTAAGTTATTCTTGTTGTACGTGGACTCGCGACTAAGTGAAGTAAATGGGTATGACGATGATAATGAAAAATTTCACCCTTCTTTTTTTTTCTCTCTTTTATTTCGTAATACCTATATTATTATTTCATTCCTGACGTAGAAAGTTCTTTCCCGGTAACTTACAAAACAATTTTTATTTCATTAAGTTCAGTTCTACAAAATGCAGTATAAACTGCATCAAAGTCGGGGAGAGAAAGAGAAAAAAAAGAGTTTAATTTTCGAATATTCAAAACATTTTTTACACAGTAGCCGGAACTTTAATTAAAGATAGTGACAAAAATTTTTCAGCGATGAAAACTCTACTACTCTTAAGTGAAACTAGTTAAATTTTAAAGAATAAGATGAAATTTTTGATTTTGTTGAACTTCATTAATTTTTCTTTTACGAACAGCTAAATTTCCGCGAGATTTTCATCAATTAGTTTCACCCTTATTAGGAATTTTGATAAATTAACATTGTGACCATTTTCGATCAAATGATCAGCAAAGGCTGACTCCCCTACTTTCTTTTTCATCCAAGCATTTTTATATTCGTCAACTCTAATTTAGAGCTGACGGCTGGTCATTCCTATATAGACGCTAGGACAATCTCCACAAGCCACCCTATAAACCCCTCCCCTCTCGGCCACCGGGATAGGGTCCTTTAGTGTGACGAAAAGGCTCTTAACCGTGTTGGCAGTATAGTAGGTCGGCCGAAAACCGAAGGGGCGGAGGATACGGCCCAACTCCAATGAAAATTTGCCCAGAAACGGAAGCTTAATCCACCGTTTCCTACCATCTTGGCGTAAATCCCGGGGGAGGGAGGTCGTAGAGTCAAGGCATTTCCTTCTGAGCCTCTTACGAACCATGAGGTCAACATCGATCCTGACCTGGTTGACTCTAGCCAGGTGCTTTATAGTCATTAGTTCTTTCTGAAAAGCGGCTTGACTCAATGGGATATGAGTCAAGCGATGTATTAGGCTATTAAACGTAGCAACTTTGTGGGCAACAGGTACGAATGACGACCCGTGGATAGTAATATCGGTCGAGGTATTTTTCCTGTAAATACCAAATTGATGGACGCCGTCAGTGACGGAAATAGACAAGTCCAGAAAGTTTATAGCGGAGCCACCAACTTCCAATGTAAATTTTATGGAAGGGTAAAGACTATTTAAATAATGAAGAAACTCGCTAAGGAGTTCTGTTGGACCGGTCCACGCACACAAAACGTCGTCAACGTACACGTGTTAATAGTGTATACGACTCACAAACACCTGGCCTGAAGAGAATAGGTCGCCCTCAAATTTCGACATAAAAACTTCTGAAATAAGAGAACCCACAGGAGAACCAATAGGGATCCTCACTTCCTCAGGGAACTCGTAGAATTTATCATTAAATTTACAAAAGTTTGGGAGCCAACAGACCCTCAATAGGTCAAAGAATTCAGCCATTTCCTCATGCGGGACGCCAGATTTTACAAGTAACTCACCCATCCGTTGCATAGTAGCAGCCTTTGGGATGTTGGGAAATAACCCCACCACATCGAAGGAACATAAAGTTACGCCTTGAGGGAGGGAAACATCCTTCAGGCTGTTAGCGAGGGTACATGAATTCAATACGGAATGGGGAGGCTCGAACTCCACTCTAGACTTGAACCAGCGATCGAGAAATTTCGCGAGGGAGTAGGTCGAGGATCCGACAAAAGAGACCACGGGTCGCATAGGTACATCTTCCTTATGAATTTTTGTCAACCCGTAAAGGAGGGGAGGGGAGGAACGGGGTTAGGTTTAAACCTAATTTCGTTAAATTTCGGTTCTATTCGGATTGTGTTTCTACTACTAAAACCTTAGAAAAGTTTATGACCAAGAAATGGATACGTACTGAGCTAAGGAGGTGGTACGGTCACCTCAGCGTTACCACGAGGCTCAACCTTCTGGTCCACTCCTGGCTTTTTGATCTGCTTCATCATGGTGAGTTCGATCCATTTATTCGCTACGTTAATGATGCTTGCCGTACTTTTGAGCTTACGTTAAGGAATAGGAAGACTCGTAAACTTACCTCCCTCCTCAATCCTAAAGCTCTGGCTAGTGAAAAAGGTCGTATCGGTGATGGTATCATCCAGCAATTTCAGCAACGTGTCATAAATTACAGTGAATTCAATGAGGATGAATTGTCCCTCCTGGAGAAGGGTCTAAAATTTGGGTTGCCCCCTCTTAAAAACCAGGAGACTTTGGCTAATGTTGTGGCTGATCTTACAGTAAAAATAGGTCCTGGTATTAATGTCCAAGAAAAATGTGCCGAGATGGTCCGAAACACTCCCCTCCCCAGCATAAGTAATGCTGGGAGTGAATTGATTAAAGGCATGAAGAGGAAGATTAGGGAGGCTGGGTTAATTGTCACAAAAGCTGACAAAGGGAATGCCGTGGTGGTCATGGAGAAGTCTTCTTACACTTCCAAGGTCCACGATGTGCTCAGCCAATGCGGAGCCCAGGAAAATACCCAGTTCAACTTTCCTAACTTTGTAAAAGAGGTTAGGTTTCTTGTTAATAATTGTAATTTCGTCATTAAGAAACCTCTAACCAAAAAAGCCCGATTAAGCTTCCGTTTCTGGGCAAGTTTTCATTGGAGTTGGGCCGTATCCTCCGCCCCTTCGGTTTTAGGCCGGCATACTATAATGCCAACACGGTTAAGAGCCTTTTCGTCAAACTAAAACACCCCATCCCGGTGGCCGAGAGGGGAGGAGTTTATAGGGTGGCTTGTGGAGATTGTCCTAGCGTCTATATAGGAATGACCAGCCGTCAGCTCCAAATTAGAGTTGACGAATATAAAAAAGCTTGGATGAAAAAGAAAGTAGGGGAGTCAGCCTTTGCTGATCATTTGATCGAAAATGGTCACAATTTTAAAGAGGGGTTCGAAGTCCTCCTTCATAGGGAAAACTCTTACTTCAAGCGTGTGGCCCTTGAGGAAATAGAAATCCTCCGTCATCAGAATACCAGTAGCGTTACCGTTTTGAACAGGTACGTTCCTGAAGAAGGATTGATCGAATTAGTCTACGGGAATGATTCACATTTCGATGACTCGTAGCGCCGGTCATGATTTCGCTCGATGTAGTGCTGGGTTTAGTCGGTTTCCACACTTCGAGAATGACTAATTAGCCGAAAGCGCTTCTGTTTTCAATTTTTCGTGCGGTCTTTTTGCATCTCTTCTTGTGTTACTCTTTCGAGTATCCTCGTCATCATAAAATATATTTTAGTGTTCAAGGAATTGATTTACTTCTGAGGCTCAGAAAAACCCATTGCTTGTCTTTTGAGAATGATGGGTATGCACAATTCTCATCAATGTTCCAACGCATCAGAAGTTTCTATTTCCAAAATTTCAGCGTTTCATCAATTCTATATCAGCTCTCCACTACTCCCAAAAATGTGGTTCCTTCTTTAAATTTTCAAAAACGGAATTTAAAGGAAGTTAGGATTTTTTGAATTTGAAGGCTAAAGTACGAGCCTCATATTATAATCATGTTTAGAAGACGGTATCGCCTTTGAAAACGGGGGCGTATACCAAAGTGGTCCCCGAAAACCCGCACCTCCGGTACCGGTACCCACCTATTAGGGCGTTGCGTCGGGAGTCCAGTGGGCTTGAATTGAGAGTGGCCCGGCCCCTTGTTCTCCTTGGGTTCCGCGCGTTGTGCTATGTCCGTCAATGAGGCCACTACAGGGGTCTACCCTTCTGACGAGGGAGCGCTCAGCACTCAACTTGGAATTTAAATAGACATGTACCATATATGGACACACGCGTATCAACTCCTCCACCAGAGCTTTCAGTCATCACTGGGAACCCACTAGGAGCTCACCAACAATGCTTCACGACTCTGGCTTTTCAGGCGGGGGTTCTTCCTCCTCCTTCTATATTATTGGCTTCTGTCTTGTGCTTGCCCTCTTTTTCTTCTGTTGACGCTCTCTCCTGAGCGCCCTGTTCATGGTGGTGCTCGTGCTGACGAGAAGTGATGTGCCAGCAGCAGCATGGAGGAGGTACCCGTAGATGTGATATCTGTACGTATAATTCGACCAATCTCGCTTGTTCGTCGAGGAGAAAGTTCCGTATAGTCACGCTCAATGTAAAAAGCTAATATTCCTTCGATTTTAAAACGATCGAGTGACAAACGAGTCGTAAAAAGTGAATGAATAATTAATAAAAAGTTTTAGGCATATAGGCCTATTGTTCACAATTGGTTAAGCAATGAAAAAAAAAAAAAGTAAAACCTTTTAAAAAAGATATAATAGCATTCAGAACGGAGAAAACTTTCTTAAATATTGTTGGTTTTTCTGTATTCCGAAATAAATATTGACGGGTACGTGTCCTGAAAGTGAGATTTTACGATAAAACTCAGAACGGAATTCAGAAATTTGTAGCATTCAAGAGAAAGGGTATCATCAAGTTATTTTAGTTATAGAACAAATTGCTGCTGTCGCGTGAAAGTTTTCTACATTTTCTGAACTGAAACTTTTGATTCTGAAGCACTCATACATCGTTATACCAACTAGCTATATATTTTTAGTGCAGACCCACGTACAGAGATAAAAAAAGGAAAGTTGAATAAATATGTCATGTATAGTATGAAGAGTGTAGGCAAGTTATTATTGTATCATTTTATGATGTGCGTGAAAATTGTAAGTTTATGGATGTTAAGGTACGATCTAGATTTTTTATATCAGAATGAGTACTCGGCGAGCCATTAAAAAATATTTCTCCGCACGTCGTAAACAGTCTGATAAATAGGTGAGTTGGATTGTTCTACAATAGTAGATGCCTAAGGGTTGCTTGATACTAGATTTTTCGAACGAAGGCCACGTTGTTTCCTCACGTAGATTCATTCTTGTAAGTAGTACTGCTGTACTTCACTTTTGCGTGTCTCTCCTAGCCGTGCGCTCGTTTCCGATAACTTTAAATTTTCAAATCGACAATAAAATATAATGTAGGCAGGATGCCAACTTTTATTTACATTTCTGCGCTTAATTTTTCGTCCGACATCCTTAACAATCATTCTTTATTCACATAAACGTGCCCGAGTGAAATAAGTACGGAGTCAAAAGTAGGACTTGTAAACGTAACGTATTACAAGGATTGTACAAGTAGAAAAATTCAAATTTAGTAATGTTGTTGGCGGAAGTGTTCTTCAGGGTAGGTCTGCAGTTTCCACTTTCAAGTTATTCTCCTTCATTCTACCAAATACCAGAAGAAACATTACCATCATTACCCTCGACATGAATGAAAAGAGGTCTTAAATCACCTTCGTTGAGTACCTAGTTTTGTAGGCAGCTCATATAGAAGGTTTCAACTTCATTAAAAGATAGAAAGTCCAATATTTTTGTCGTCCACCGCCATCTTTCTTTTTTTCTAGTTTCTTGGAGACCAAAATCGTCTAGTGACTAAACCAAAAGATGTCTAGTGTAATTAAACAGGAGATTGTCTAGTGACTAGACTATTGCGGAGATAAAAGAATAATGATGAAAAGTGTACCGTACAACTTGGAGGGAGCATTGATGATGAGTGCTACTTGAAGTTTATTTGAGCTCGCTCATTTGCCTGTTGAGACTTTTTACTAATCTGTTCCGCGAACTATCAACTGAAATTGATTATGTCGAGTGAAGCAATTTGACGAAGATTTTCCGCAGTAATCTTTAATCGATGTCAAATTGACCAAGGACTTACTTTTTTCAGAGTCTTGGCCAAAATTGCGTCGATATATGTATTGTTTAAATCGACCCCACGTCGACGTCGGGGTCAATATGTCTCAACTTATTTGCCACGTAGATTTCAGGTCAATTTTAATTCGACTTGACGGCATCCATGAGTTTGGTATTTAAATAGGAAAGAAACTTCGACCGATATTGTAACCCGTCTTTTTGTCCTGTTGCCCACAAGATTACCACACTTTCAATTGCTTGACATCGATTGATTCATATCCCTTTGAGTCTGGCTGCTTTCCTCAAGGGGCCCGGTGACGATCAAACATTTGGCCAGAGTGAATCAGGTTAGGTTGGATATTGACTACTTGATAGAAAATTCCTTGATTCTGCTACCTCCCTCCCCCCGGATTCACATCTGGATAGTAGAAAATGTGTGATTAGACTCCTCTTTCTGGGCAAATTTTCCTTGCACTTGGGTTCCGGTCGGCCTTCCACAACCGAGATACTCGTACAGTTAAAGTTCATTCGTTAAATTGAAGGTCCTATTCTTATGGCCGAGAGGAGTGGCGCATAGAGCGTAGACTAGAAAGATTACCTTGAAGTCTATATAGGGATGACTCATAGTGGGATGAAATACTCTCGTAGCCGGCAAAAAATAAAAATATTAAGAAAACTACTTTGACCGTCTTGACCAGGGGGTTTTAATACTTGTAAAACACAAATCTAAAATCCATTTTTGGTTTCGGAGCCCCCTCCCCTCTCCACACATATTTACACATGTTTGACAGAGAATACATAGAGATTCTCTGTCAGAAAGATCAGTTTGGGGGTTTTTTGCTCCGCAGAACACATATCTGAAATCCATTTTTTGATTTGAAGCCCCCTCCCTCACCCACAAGTATTTGATACTATAATTAACTATGATAATGATGTAAATAGAGATTCTCCAGTAGAAAGATCCGTAGTTTTTTTTTTAACCCACAGAACATAAATCCGAAGTTCATTATCCAATTGAGAGTCCCTTCCCCTCTCCACAAAAGTTAAATTCTGTCGTATATCTGATATGAACCCCTTCGTTCACTATTTGACTTGTCAAATTTATATGAATTATTGTAATATTGTGCCTCTAAAGGAAGTTTGAAAAAAAGAAGAAATTTCTCTATCATTTGTTAGTACTACCTATTTACTTATTTTGTTCTTTTTTTTCAATTCTCATCGTATTATAAATCTTCAATTGAAAAACTCATCGTTGTAGTCATCTTCTTCTTCTTTTTTTCCTCTTCTTCTCCAACAGTTTTCTTTAGCAATTTTGATCTTTTTTTAGGTGTTGTCAGCATCTTCTCAATGAAATAGGTAATAAGGGCAAGTTTAGTAACTAAAAATATCATTTTACCGATTAAATATTTCCAATTCATTTCAACTCTCCACAGCCACCCCTAAATTTTAATCTCCAAAAATACAAATAAAATTCAAATGGGAAGAAAAATAGCTTGAAATCATCTCTTTCAGTTACTATTGTGAAAAAAGTTTTTCACTGCTCGAGTTTTCAATGAATCTTTCTAATTTTTTAGAAATTCAATTGAAGACAGTATCAAAGCGGAATTGGAAAATTTTCTTTAATAAGCTTTTTATTTCACTTCAAAATCATTGAAGATTTGTCTATTTTTTGACGCTGTAAAATTTTTTCGGATCAAAAGAGTTTTTCTATAAATGGAGTTTTGAGCAACTTTTTTGTGAAGTTTTGTGAAGTTATTCCTTATAAAGACTACCTATGCACTCCCAACAAGCGTCGCAGAATAACTGCTGGTGTACCAAAGTGTGTAGGGTACTTGGGGAGTATATATGCAATATGTTGTACACCATTCTGGCCTTTCCCGAAGGGCAACGCACACCCTTAAGGAAGGTACTTTCCTTCATACCTAGAAATTATTTCTTGTTGTAAGCCACATACTTTTAAAATCATGCTCATATCACTGCAAAATGCAAGTTAATGCAATAAGTGTTAATGCACGATTAAAGTGAACGTTTTTGTGCGTTTGTTTGTGGTTATACTTTCTCGGCACATATTGGTACAAATTTCTGTCAGTCTGAAGAACATGCATTTTGAACACGTATGTAGTACTTACTGGCAACGCTTCATTCCAGCTTTAATTATAAACACAGCTAAAAACCATTAGAACCACGTAAAAGAGCGTTAAAAATACTCCAGATTCAGTAATAAAAAAAGTATATGCCGATAAGTACGACACTGGTTCAACAGTGAGCTCTACAGCGACGGAACTACAAATCCCCGCACCTTCTACCCTCACCATTATTAACTAACCGTATGGCGTCACTCAATGCGACTACAGACTCTTCAATACATTTTAAAGTAGTACAAAACAATGTTCAAAGCTACATTATATTTTGGCGAAGTCACATTTTCGATTTTTTGCCGCCTAGGTGAGCAATTCATCCCAATGTGTGACTAGCCACCAACTCCAAATTAGAGTAGGCGGGGAAGAAAGGTAATTTGGGAGAGTCAGCTTTTCCGATCATTTAATCGAAAGTGTCACAGGTTTAAAGAGGGGTCTGAAGTTCTCCTTCACAGAGAGGATTCGTACTTTAAATTCATGGCCCTCGAAAATATTGAAATTACTAGCGTCTGTTGCGTCGTCGCTCCGCGTCGACGACAGCCGCTAGCAAGGTAAGTACCAATTTTGGAATAATTTTTTTTTTTTTTTTTCACCTAAAATTTTCTGCAAAAAAATGATTTAAAATGATGCGGCAATTCACTAATACAAAAGGATACTGTTCTCAACAGCAAAAAAACCAAAGAAACTGCTCCCATGAACAGATATTAGGTAGGTATAAGTATTCTTATTGTAGATACTAAATGGCTTCAGTTTTCTTCCGAAAAATAATTATAAAAACTCGTAGGTAAGTATTTCTAAAAAAAAAACTATATTGCTAAACTTTGACCCAACCCTATTTTAAAATGAGTTCTACTTTGGTCGCATTTCTAACAAAAACATATTGCAGCCAGTGGGTGCACTTGTCCCATGTTCAGCAAATCCTACCCGTGCAAGCACTATCTGGGAATGAAAATCCGTCTCAAATTGGTGGTACCTCCCTTAGAAGCAAAATTAATAGCACTTGTTCAAAAACATAAAAGGGGGAGGTCAGCTTTAGCACAGCAGGCTCTACTTATTCAGTAACTTTCTTAAAATGTTTATTAATTAATGATAAATACATTTCTTTGATACATTTCTGTATGAATTAGATCTAGCAATGTTCCGAAGTTTTTTTTGTCGTTCTGGGTGAATTACGCGAAGCACCTTTTCAATCGCGAAAATCCAATTTTTTGCCGTACCCAAGTTGGTGTACAATAATATTACTAGTCGAATAAGCCTACATTTTGTCGTGATTTCATTCATTTGTTGTAATACTCAAATTTCTGAGGTACATTCATTTTTGACATGTTCCATGTCTTTTCTCTCGCCAGACCCCGATTTTGAAACTCGCGAGTACACCCCCCCCCCCCCCCCCCCCCCGTCAAGAGAAATCTCTACCCAGTGGGTGATTCAGAAATTCGCGAGTACACCCTGCGTAATAATAATAATCAATAATAAATATATAAATAAATAAATAAATAAATAAATAAATAAATAAATAAATAAATAATTAAATAATTAAATAATTAAATAAATGAATAATTAAATAAATAAATAATTAAATAATTAAATAAATAAATAAATAAATAATTAAATAATTAAATAATTGAATAAATAAATAATTAAATAAATAAATAATTGAATAAATAAATAATTAAATAATTAAATGAATAAATACATAAATAAATCAATAATTAAATAATTAAATAATTATTTAATTAAATAAATAAATAATTGAATAAATAAATAATTAAATAAATAAATAAATAATTAAATAAATAAATAATTAAATAATGAAATAAATAAATAATTGAATAATTAAATAATTAAATAATTAAATAATTAAATAAATAAATAAATAAATAATTAAATAATTAAATAATTAAATAAATAAATAATTAAATAATTAAATAAATAAATAGTCGAAATTTTTCTAAGTCCCCCTTCTATCATATATATGTTCCATGTCTTTTCTCTCGCCAGACCCCGATTTTGAAACTCGCGAGTACACCCCCCCTCCCCCCCCCCCCCCCCCGTCAAGAGAAATCTCTACCCAGTGGGTGATTCAGAAATTCGCGAGTACACCCCACGTAATAATAATAATCAATAATAAATAAATAAATAAATAAATAAATAAATAAATAAATAAATAAATAAATAAATAAATAAATAAATAAATAAATAAATAAATAATTAAATAATTAAATAAATAAATAATTAAATAATTAAATAAATAAATAGTCGCATTCCAATACAACAACGAGATCACTCATTCGCCCCACCGAAAGTTGATACCTCAAAATATAGAACACCCATAATTACCTCAAAATATTTCTCATACAAGACTTATACGACGCCAAGATAGGTAAAGGGGTAAACGAATAATATCTCACGAACACTTGACCTAGTAGAAGAATTAATAATAAATAAATAAATGAATAAATAAATAAATAAATAAATAAATATATAGATGAATAAATAAATAAATAAATAAATAATATTGAATAATTAAATAATGAAATAATAAAATAATTGAATAATTAAATAATTAAATAATTAAATAATTACATAATTAAATAAATAAATAATTAAATAATTAAATAAATAAATAATTAAATAATTAAATAATTAAATAAATAAAGGCTGAATAGTCGAAATTTTTCCAAGTCCCCTAGACTTGAATTGTCTCACACCATTCCAATACAACAGCGAGACAGGGGGCGAACGAGCGGAGCGAGTTCGCGCTACCTCATATTTCTCATAGAAGACTTATACGACGTCAAGATAGGTAAAGTTTTCCAAGTCCCTCTTCCTATCATATATGGCTGGATAGTCGAAATTTTTCCAAGTCCCCTAGACTTGAATTGTCTCATATCATTCCAATACAACAGCGAGACAGGGGGCGAACGAGCGGAGCGAGTTCGCGCTACCTCATATTTCTCAAAAAAGATTTGAATTTTCTCATACCATTCCAATACAACAGCGAGATCGCTCGTTCGCTCCACCGAAAGTTGATACCTCAAAATATAGAACACCCATAATTACCTCAAAATATTTCTCATACAAGACTTATACGACGCCAAGATAGGTAAAGGGGTAAACGAATAATATCTCACGAACACTTGACCTAGTACAAGAATTAATAATAAATAAATAAATAAATAAATAAATAAATAAATAAATAAATAAATAAATAATATTCAATAAGCCTAGACTAAAATATTTCAAGATGACTGATAAAATATAAAAGACATGGAACATGATCTTCATTTATTTGGCTATGCCAGAAAATTTTTGTTGTTGTTAGTCAATTTACGCTGGCACACAACTTATTATTCTTGTCATACTGACACTCTATTCTGCCGTAGGATTAAATGGCACCCTATACTATAATCACCTCTACAAGAAACGCTTTTTGACAATAGTTGTCAACACGGTACATTATTGACACGTCGCAAAGTTTCTGTCGCACAAACTGTGTTAATTCATACAGAATTCCGCTGCACGATCGTTTGAATACCTTCCACACCCCACCTGTGTCAGAACCTTACCGGTGGTACCCTAATATTGACAAAATTTTCAAGGGTTGTGAAAGATGAAGAAATTCGCCTAAGAAGATAATTTTTTTTTTTTAATAAGTAGAGCATAGTGAGTTGTCTATTTGTATCCAGTTTCAAGTTTTTAGGTTAATACCTGATTCCTCTACAAATTTTTAAAAATATTAGGCCTAGTTTTCCTGCCTAGTAATACCTTGCAACGCCCCTAGCGTAGATTACATCAACTGACACAACTCATGCAACAACAACAAACACTCTAATATATATTTGTGTCAATACCTCTATAATGTACCGTGGTTGTCCAAAAATAATCAAAATTACATTAGAAATTAGCATAAATGTGATCCGAGTCTCAGCAAGAATTTGGTTTCACCAGAACTTTCAACACCAATCTAATAGTGGTAGACTGATTACAATCAATTCCCGGAGTATTGACGAGAACTTTCAACACCAATCCAACAGAGGTAGATTGATTACAATCAATTCTCAACAAACAATATTCCTATTCTTTATTCTATAAGTCATCCAAGTACATACAGTAGTATCAGATTGATTCTCAGAACCTGTGGGCTACTTAGTCATAAAAATTACTCACATTTTGAATCGTCCAGAAGAGCAATTAGTATCAGCAAGAACTTTCAACACCAATCCAACAGTGGTAGATTGATTACAATCAATTCTCAATAAACAATATTCCTATTCTTTATTCTATAAGTCAAGTAGGTACATAGTATCAGATTGATTCTCAGAACCTGTGGGCTACTTAGTCATAAAAATTACTCACATTTTGAATCGTACAGAAGAGCAATTAGTATCAGCAAGAACTTTGGTTTCACCAAAACTTTCAACACCAATCCAATACCTAGTGGTAGATTGATTACAATCAATTCTCAACAAACAATATTCCTATTCTTTATTCTATAAGTCAAGCTATACCAATGTACGGGTACAACGGGAACGGGCAACACGGAAATACTGCTTAACTATTTTTTGCAAAAATTGTTTGCAAAGTGCTTGCTTCTACCAATGATGGAGCGTAGCCGTCTTTCATATGAACCAATGAGCGGTCGGTGGTTCACGGTTCAGGGTGCAAAAATCTTGTGTCGACGTCGACCACCGTTGTAAACAAAGCTGCCTTCGTTTGTTATAAGAGATTGGATTGGATACCGGAATAGAGAAGACGTTAAACAGGCACATTTCTGAACAAGGATTGATTGAATTACCGGTAGTCTATGAGAATGATTCACACTTTGATGAGTTGCTGGTTCAAACACGACCTCGTTGTGATTTCCTTTGTTTCGGTTGGTGTAGGGTTCAGTCGTTTTCTTTTGCTCACATGTTGAAGATGGCTGTTTAACCAAAACCGCTCGGTGGCTGTGACTGTGTTTCTTGTGGTTTTTGTAATTTGTTTGAGTACATTATCCTTTGAATCTTAATTATGCTTGACCAGTATAGCAAGGGTCAAAATAGCACAACGTCGATATTAAGATCTAACTTAAGTTAGATTATGAAACTCTGTCTGTTCATGACTGATATTTTATCCTCGATGAAATTACGGTTCATAGTATATTTACGCAAATTCAGATGAAATAAAAATACAATTCCCGTCAGTTTGTTCGCTCGTCAATGGCTCACGCCGAAAGCGCTCGCGCAGTACAGTTTATACGGGAATTGTATTTTTATTTCATCTGAATTTGCATAGAAACTCTATTCAATTGTGCACTCAAAGCAACAACATTCCGACTTTGATGGCAGTCTTTTACCAATGAGTGACGTATCAAACCGAAATTGATTTTGAGTCGATTTTCGGACGAAAAAGCGAGTCGATTTGAAGTTTACATGGTTTATTGGGCGTTTCCAGGAATGACGTGAATATTTCATGCAGTTTTAATTGACAATACTTATTATTGTTTACTTCGTTTCAAAAAAGACCTAACGTTTGCTGTGTATTTAAAAAAAATAAAATATGATTCCAGAGGATTTGAGTGATAAGGTAGGAAACAATTCGTGAACCGTTCTAGAGCAAAAAATAAGCTAGGCGGTCGAAGTCGTTTTTATAGAGCTCTCGTCGTTGGTCCTGGATGGAGAGCTTTATTCGATGTAAGTACATTACACACTATTCAGAAATTTCAAATACTGATACTCAATTTATGTTCATCCACCCTTGAAAACGTCGTCAGGTGGTTACGATGTAGAAGCTTTTAGTTTTTTTGTACTACATACGAACGTCGGAGAAGCACTGTGGAGATTTTTAACGGAAATTTCCCTCTCAGGTAGGTAGGCCGACCAAGTTGAAAAAGTGAATGATTTACGAATAAAATGTCGCCTATATAATACCATAATATTAAGTTTAATCCGCTGTTCGGTACCTCTTTCTAGAATTTAAAATTAATAAAACGCAAATGAAGAGTTTTTCGCGGGAAGTTTCTTTTCTTGTTACCCTTAACAGCATTTACTTTCGAGTTCTCTCATACGAGCACATTGGAAAATATAATGCCATACTTATACGTACAAGGCTATTTCATCATTTTTGCGAACTTGAATGAGAATATATTCTTTTAGAAAATATGGTAACCGTATTTTCGGTACGCGAGTTCAAAACTTTCCTCCAAGAACAACTGAAAAAAAAAAAAAAAAAAGTACAAAGGGTTTTAGATGTTGGTATCTCGATATAGGTTGACATTGCCTTTTCGAAAACATCAACTTTGCAATACACTTTGAAGGTCTCGCAAAATTCATGGATCTTAACGACATATTCACATCAGTAGATTTTACAATCGAGCTATACAGGTTGAGGCAAAGAAGCTGTTCAAAGAGGTCATCATATTTCAAACAGGCCTATTGTGAGATTAAAACGATTGAAATCATTTCTTTGTCTCCTCAAACAAACAAGAACAATTTCATTGGAAAACAAACTTTTCGGCCTTCGTTTTAGTCAAAAGCTCGTTTGGGACTCCCTACATTAGAATTCTTAAAGCTATACATTGCGCTGCAGTGTGCGAAATATCACTCTCTTCAAAATCGTGCCGTAGAAAATTAGTCTTACAACTTTAAGAGAGCCTTAGCTCGTCTCGACTAGATTACGGAGCCCGGTTTATCCAATGAATTTAACTTGACGGAATTAAACCTCTTTCCACAGGATGCTTCATCTGGGGGACTGTATCCGACAAAGCTCAAGCGCAGAAGCCGTTGAGCCCTCGTCTTCCTCTCCGTAGACTCATGTAAACCTTCAACTTCTTGTCCTCCGTCCCCCAATTCCCTCACCTTCCTATCTATAACTCAATCTTTTACCAGAATGTCACAATAAATACTAATGGTCGCGTTTTGGTGATTTGTTCTGAGCGCAATGCGTAAGCGCCACTATCCCATCAAGAGCAGAGCCGACCACAAAATAGCGAGATAGCTTGTTTTTCAATTACGTTGATATACCGTTGATATACCGTAAGTTAATTAATATCTCTCTTACCATCAAAATACTGAGTAAATGTAGTTCTTGTGTACCACTATAGTGCTCGAAATTCTCACTATGGCGAAACGAACTACATAAGTAGGTGACATGAAATAAATAATATAAATTTATTTTGATAAAACTCCCATTATTTTCTTCACGGGTAAGATAATAATGAGACTCTTAATATCAGATACGATAGAGCCGTACTGTTCGCAAAACGATAGTTACCTATTTTCCAAGCGCTAAATGTGAGGGACGTGCCGATTTGTGTTTTGCCAAATATTTCACGATGACTGTTGACATTCAGAAGTTTCTTTAAATTGTAGTGAGTGTAGTCGAAAAGAACGTAAGAGAGGGGAAAAAAGTGAAAACGCATTCTCAAGCGCGATGATGAGAGCCTCAAATGTTGCACATTGTTTTCATGTACCTACATGAGATATTTCACGAGAGATCCGATCCCTATTCTCAAAAAATAACAAGGCACTGCGTTTTCCAGTTGACATGAACAGTTAGGCCTAATTATTTTCATTTTTTTATTTTTTAGAAAAGTAAAAATTTAATGTTGTAGGCTATATCGGCGAATGAACCCGACGTAAGCTTCAGTCAAACTACTTCATGAAAGTGCTGCTCATTTCATAGAATTGAAGGTACGGCGGAGACAAAAAGCGATGTTCATATTTTATAGCTTATTTTTCAATCTATTATCAAATTGAACATAAATATATGATCGAAATTCTTCTTTCTCGGTTCGGTTCAAGGATGATATAGAGTTCAAAAACTTTATTCCATATGATACAGCAAGCGAGAAACACGAAAGTAAAACGTTTACGAAAACTTTCGAAATTTACCAAGGACGTAATAACACTTTATGAGAATTTGGAAGCCTGAAATGTGAATCTTACACCATAATTTCGAGCCATCGATATGAAACAAAAAATAAAAACAAAGGTTAGCGATCAGACTTTTTAAATGTGGCCAAATACTGGGGCTGGCTACAATATTATATTACCCTATATCAATTTGAGGAAGAAAAAAAAGTGTACATAACGCATACACAAAGTATGTGAAACTATCTTATTAATTTTGTAGAATACTCGTACCGGTACAAGTACGAATCTGTCAGTATACACGCAGTATTTAAATTGTGAGCTTCATCAGTAAAGGATAAATACAGGCCTACATCATTTTTAGTTCTTCTTATTGTTGTTCTAATTATAATAGTACTAGCGGTTAGTGAAATGATACTGCAAAATTTAGTTATACAATGATACTTGGTATTGTAGTAGTTATGACCGTAAAGAACATTTTCAGAAGGCGTGCCACTCAAAATTTCCCTTAGGGGGCTGGAGGGGGGCCAAAATGTCTCTCAAAAATCAGTATTTTGCTAATATCTCGAGAACGGTTGGGTATAGGGGAAAATACCTCAGTACGAAAATAACCTCCGTATAATTTTACGTAAAAAATGTTCCCTTCATTTTTTCGATACGACTCACCGTTAAACCACAATCGACGCACCAAAATTGAAGCGCGTAAAAAAACACATAGTCGGGAGTATGTACATAGTTACGCGCGACGCCCCGCGGTGCACGGTTATACCGTGGCTTGGTTTACCAGCTACGCTACGCCATGTTAACATCGTTTTCAACATTAAAGGAGAGAAAGTACAAGATCGAAAATTTTTCATAAAAATACCAAAAAAAAAACACTCGCACACGACTTTTCTTCTTACATACTCATAACTCATTAAAAGAGTAACTCCCACTCTTTGTACTAAATACTGAGTGCCTATCAATTAAGTCCGATATTTGTAGAATCAATAGTAAAACTCAGTTTATGAAGCTTATCATCATGACGTCACATCATCTCATAACAGAATAAGGAAACGTAAATTTATTTTATTTAATCAAAAATAAGCAATTTTTTCAACGGTTTTTATTTACTATTATTTGGAACGATGTTAAGAATTGTCACCAATAATGACCATCGAAGTATGCGACCGCAAACGGAAAAACGTGCCTTAGCGGCAAAACGTTTGTTTCTAAGACGAGAAAAAACAACTTTTAATTTAAATAAAAAAGAAATAAAAAATTAAATTGAAAAATAGCAATTGAAAATAATATTCCTATCTCCTGAGACACCTCAAAAAGCTGTCCCAATTAAAAATAATACTCGCACCTCCCGAGATACCTACCTTAAATCGGCGTAATACTTCCTTTTTTTTAGCTCGAAAAATCAATAAAACTTATCTTCATTTTTCCACCTACAGCAATAAAATAAATGGCGAATTTCTTATCAACTAATAGGTTTATTGATTATCAAATTTTATAAATTTCCAAACAGACACCGGGTGTACCCTTTTCCAATGAGAAAAGTCGGCAAAAAAATGCGCACCCTGTGGTCTGGAAATTAGATTTGCGTCTTTGTATTCAAGCACTTCTAAAAGAGCTTAATAATTACTTCTCCCTAAACGTTAATGTTAGTCTAATATTGGTCTAGTATACTGTATATTAGTCTGAAAGGCTCAATTCCTTATCATCTCCAATTCCTGGCATCACTTATTGCTATCACCAGGCGCTCTTCTTGCAAGGACATCCGGGAAAAAAAATGTACAAAGTCTATATTGAAGCCAAACAAGCAACCAATGACCCATCAGTCAACCCTTCACCCTTTCCCTCACGTTCCAACCTTTCCAAACATATTAAAAAATTAATAATACACCTCTCGAGCCTGGGTTACTCATAAGTCTAACCTCAAATCTCACTTAAAGAAACCATTCCAAATTAAAAATAATATTCCCATGTCCTGAGACACCTGAAATCAAACTACTGACCATCACATATACACAAAAAATGATCTACAAATCAATAATAAATTAAGAATGAAATCTTTAAGCTAGTCTCGCAGTATATTTGATGAACACTAAAAAATTGTACTCATTCATAGATGTATGGATTTTGAAACTAAAGGTTTTTACAATTTTTTTTTTTTTTACGAGCAATGCAGCTGCGCTAAGGGCTATTTGCTCGGCAGATAGTTCTGCTTTTACAAAAACTTAGTATTTAATAAAGTAGAAAAATTGAAAACAAAATACATGTACAAGAATTGAGATGAAATAAAAATATAAAGGAAACCAAATTTTTTTTTTTTTTTTTTTTTTTTTTTTTTTTCTCAGTAGATCGTAAGTAAGTTAGAGTTGAGTCAATTGTTTCGGAGTTGTTATTGAGAGTTTGTTGTATATTAATAGAAATGTTGAGGGAAGATTGGAGAGGTTGTAAAGTCGGGCAAGAGAAAAAGGGTTCAACTGTTAAATTGTCTTCGAGACAGTGCGGACATGATGGTGGGCCAAGGTTTGCTAGAAGGTGAGTATGAGTAAGACGAGTGTGTCCTATTCTCAGTCGAGCTAAGATGACTTCCTCTCGTCTAGAATGTCTGTGGGATGAGGACCAAGACGAGGGATTGGTTTTATTTGAATTTGACTAATAATAAAAAAAAAGAAAAAAGGAACAGCCTAACAAAAAAAATAAAAAAAAATAAAGATTCTTCATGACATTTAGTACTGAAAACAAGAGGATAAGAAAATCCCCTTCTCATGATGTAAGCAGCTATAAGTGGTTCAAATGTTTAATAGTGAGAATTTTCCAAAAAATTGATTACATCCCAAGAACTACTCATTCAATCGTCAAAAAAATTGCAGGTGCACATCTCTAGCTATTAAAGTAGGGGGGTTGTTGGTAAATGAAAAACTCAAGCGAAAAATTTGATAACGTTAATAAAAAATTGCTTATTTTTTATTAAATAAAATAAATTTACGTTTCCTTATTCTGTTATGAGATGATGTGACGTCATGATAATAGGCTTCATAAAGTGAGTTTTACTATTGCTTCTACAAATATCAGACTTAATTGATAGGTAATCAGTATTTAGTACAAAGAGTGGGAGTTACTCTCTTAATGAGTTATGAGTATGTAAGAAGAAAAGTCGTGTGCTAGCGTGAGTGTTTTTTTTTGGTATTATTATGAAAAATTTTCGATCTTGTACTTTCTCTCCTTTATTGTTGAAAACGATGGTAACATGGCGTAGCGTAGCTGGTAAACCGAGCCACGGCATAACCGTGCACCGCGTGGCGTCGCGCGTAACTATGTACATATTCCCGACTGTGTTTTTTTACGCGCTTCAATTTTGGTGCGTCGATTGTGGTTTAACGGTGAGTCGTAGCGAAAAAATGAAGGGAACATTTTTTACGTAAAATTATACGGAGGTTATTTTTGTATTGAGGTATTTTCCCCTTATACCCAACCGTTCTTGAGATATTAGCAAAATACTGATTTTTGAGAAACATTTTGGCCCCCCTCCAGCCCCCTAAGGGAAATCTTGAGTGGCACGCCTTCTGAAAATGTTCTCTACAGTCATAAGTATTACAATACTAATTATAAATGTATAACTAAATTTTGCAGTATTCCATCATGTTTTGTCAGTAACCACTAGTACTATAATGAAAAATAGAGTACCTGAATTTTGCGCCACTGCGAGTCTATGAAGTTTCATTCGTAGGTTCGAAATATTTCAATTTTAAAAGGTTTCTAATTATATACTGTACCTACATCTACAAAACTTGACGATCCGGCTGATCTTCATCTTACGAGTTTTATTTTATATAATTATATTTTTTTTATAAAAAATTGACTTGTCATTTGCACCACGAAACGGGTAGGTAATTAATTAATAGGAATTAAAACTAAACACTTTTTGGAAATGTTCGAGGAAAGTCGAGTCGTCTCCTACCAATCACCAAACTCATAATATGAAAACTTCACCTTTCAAATATATTTCTGCAGAACACAGATGATCAGTCATACGGTGGTCATACGTCATATAGGATCCACAAAATGATGAAAGAAAAGAAAAAGAATGGACTGAGGTTCTTAAACGAGGTTAGAAATATTTAAAAAAAACTCAAATACTGCTACAGGCCTATTCACTCTCCTTTTTACTCTATCCTGAATAATGTTGACAGTAAGAACAGTTTTCAAGATGAATAATGCCGACCTTTTGAGCGCTGGTGAGAGGTGACAAAAATTGCTATTCAAGAAATGTAGACGTATGGATCTAGAAGTTTCTTAGCTGTACCGTTGTCCACAGAGTTCAGAATTCTTCTTTGAATGAATCGTCACGAAACAAAGTGACAAGTAGAATTCCAACTGCGGCCACGATTGCGAGGAAGGTAACCGGAAATACTATATCGAGACGCACGGCTAGAAAATAGGACCTTTAACCTAACTTGAGGCATGGCACACGAACACCGAAAGACAAAGTGATGTATAAGGGAACGACGATGTTTATCGCAACTCTGGTTTTGCTTCACAGTTTCAACACAGTAAATGCTTCTTCTCCTTTAGACCGTGAAATCCATCCGACGTAAAGATAAGAATGTTCAGAGGCATTGACTTTTACCCATGCACACGTATTTCACTGATCTTGATTTATTCATAAAATTAAACGGCTTAACGTTGGGTGTACTTCGGGTTTTCTTATTCTTTATTCGCTTGATCAGAAAAAGTACGTTTTCTTATCATGTTGGTAGTAACATTATTTCATTTCATTTTATTTTATTTCCTTTGTATCTGTTTTTTTTCATTTTTTGAAATTGAGCTCTAAATTTAATACAGGTACAACTGAAAAGAGCCCAGAATTCAAATTTTAAGTACACCAGCTTGCTAGGGTGGATCTATTTGCTGTGCTGTACTTTAAAATAAATAGCTCTATTTCAGAAGTTTATAGGGTGCGAAAACGGAATCTGAGGAAAATTTATAGGCACCTAATATTAAATAGAAATATTATTAATCGGAGGAATTCCAAATAATACAGGAATATTTCAAGAATGAAACAGAATTCTGGCAAAAAGCTTTTTAAAAGTTCGTTCCAAGAGTGACAAATGAACTGAAATATTTTATTTGACTCCGACTAAAATCCTCGATTAATTGTGATGTTAGACAAGAGCGCTGTAGACGCGGTTTCTGTTTTGAGCAGTAGAGCGCCTACAACTATAAAAGCAATTACGTAAACGGGTATTAAAAACAATTTGAACTCAACGTTAACTTCGTAAATTTACACAGTTTATTACATCGCAGTATAGCGGTCTAAATCGGATATGTCTCTCTACACTAATAAGAAAACTAATCTTATTGAGAGTTATGTCCCGTATGAATACTTAAGAAAATAACACAGCGTAAAGATTTTCATAGGAAAAGTTTGTAAATTAAAAAGTTTCAAGTATTCGAGAGTTTTTTTTTTATTTTTGATGAAATCACCTTGCTAGATTGCAATAAAAAAAAAAGAATAAATACCGACTCTGACTTACGTCCGCCAAATGCTGACGAGTCATCGCAAGTAAACATGAACCATTTTTTTTTTTTTTTCGAATACAAATTAGAAACTATTAGACAAATATTATATGTATTCACAAATTTTGAATCCTTACATTTCCACACCTGACACAGCTATCAACCTTAGTATTATTATTATTTGGTGGTGCATTACAGGGATCGCCAGGAAGTTTTAACATTAAGAAACGTGCTATTTTTTACGAAGGTTCCCTAATTCAGTACACATCTGCTAAGATCCGTCTGATGATTGAAGTGGTTGCCAAGATTGCAGCTTTCTGTTCTTCCCTCATCACATACTGTCCTCCTGAACCAGCATTTTTATTCCCTTGACGGTCCTGGTTGGTACGACTCCGGTGGCGGATATGGTGATTGATAATGAAGTTACCCAACACTCAAAAAAAAAAATAATGAAAAATAAAACAAAACATCAATTTTGATTTTTGAGACAGTTATTGGCAATTTTCAAACACCGGGCCTTATCAGGCGCTCCTACCTAAGACCAAACTTCAGTTTGGTGTAAGTATTATACTAATGTATGAAAGGGAGATGGAAAAAAATTGAAAAAGTTTGCTGTATTATGCGAGAATTAGGATTGAAGAAAGTTTTTTTCCGAACGGTGAAATTTGCGTAATTCATCGGACGCAACTCAACAAAATAACCAAATTGCTGTTTGTCGCCTAAGACCAATATATGTGAAAGATTACTGCGTTTGGATAAAATGGCACTTGGGTACATAAGACTAATGTGTAAGAGAGAAAAAATCAAATTGTTTTTATTACTTACACATTGGAAAGAGAAAATAATTCATTTAATTACATTACTCCCAACGGACCCACATGGATTGAAATGATAATAAAACTGCACCGAACTCCTGTTTGTAGAATGAACATAAAAAATTATGTTTCTTATTTTGTTTTGTTATTATTATTAGGTGGGTGTTTTTCCTCCGGTTTAGATCTGTAAAAACCACAAAATCCACCATTTATTTGTACAACGTTAAAATCAAACTTTTATCCGAGGTCATGCGGCTGAAATTATTCGAAAATGAGAATAATTTTAAGCACTTTAATAAAAGGGAAAAAGAACGCTTACTGACTCTAAGAAACAAATCCAATCTGGAAAAACTATACCTAGATCTTATGGAAAAGTTGTTGAAGGTAAACAATTGAACTTTAAAACACGCATGCATCGTAAGTACGTTTTTGCGAAACGATTTTCAGTGACGTAGGTAACGATTTTCAGTGTTAGCGCGGAGCGTGTGAAAAAAACGAAATAACGTCACCGATGGTCTTTTACACACGGAAAACCGTTGCGAAAAAACTATGACGTAAACATGCCGCACGAAAACGTATACTTCCGATGTACAAATTTGTCTTCAAAGTATTTGTGTTTTAAAGCCTTGTACAGTACAAGTGTTGTAGGTGAGTCTTTATAACGAGTACATACATTGCTTCACTCGCTTTGCTCGTTCCGCAAACGTATGTACTCGTTATGAAAAGACTCACCTACGCCACATGTACTGTAAATAGCCATTTCAACAGGCATGCATTGTAAATACGTTTTTATCAAACGAATTTCTGTGCGTAGGTGGCGCTTTTCAGTGACATTGCGGAGCGTTGTGTAAATAACTCACAAAGGTGTCATATCAAATTATCAATCTTATAATATATTATTTTAATTGTCGTTATCATTACAGTTTTGTACAGTTCGACCAATCGCTTGTTCTCAACTTTTATATCCAACGTTGTAAAAGTTTTAGATGTCTAGCCTTTTAATTCTCTGAATCTTTGGTCAATGGTCATAGGCTACACATTTCTTCTATGTTCTATCTCGACGCAGTGTATCATCATTTTCATTCAACTGATGCACTAAGATATCATAATACAGTCTATTAAATAAATAAGTACCTACCTAATCAGATCCTTTATTTTTGTTTCAGAATTTCAGACAGTTGAAGCAATGCTACACGATGAAGCTATATTAGAATGCAACGCAAACATGTTAACCGATTTGGATAAGGTCACACTAGTCATATGGTATCGAAATAACAATTCAGTCCCTATTTACAGGTAATTTCCTTCTTCTAGTATTTTTGACACGTTTCAGGTCTTTGCTCTTGCGTTCATACAATTGTTTACTTTCAAAATCCAAAATCCCGTGTGACCTTGCCTACATTTGGAAATAGGGTTGCCAAATTTGCTTTTTGAAAAAATGGACACTAGGACACAGAAATGGTAGGGAAAAAAAAGGTATCAAATGGAAAGCGCTATTACAGTTTGTGAGAACGTAAACAGCTTACATTTACTTGAAAATAATCAATCTTACTGAGGAAATGGTAAGTAGGTATCAAAAAAGGAAGCAACAAGCAAGGCAAAATTTACTTTATTTTAGTTCATAGTAAGTAAGTAATTTGTCGTAATTTTCAAAACGACGCACAATATTATCGTTTGTCTCAGCTGAACGATTTCTACCGGACAGGGAGATGAAAAAACGGATATCTGACAACCTTTATTTGGAATTTTGACTGAGTTCATCTAGATTCTAGAATGTAAAGGAAGAATAGTGATTTCAAAAGGAGTAATGATTTAGAGGTATTCTCATCACATGCATGCGTATTATAGGGTGTGAACTGTGTGAACAGTGAACAATATGGATAATTTATACTGAAGGGAGCTGGATGACCCAGACCTATTCTAAAGACTTGAGAAAATTTTGACCTTGGAATTCGACACGTCATGTGCGCATGGAACTCGGTCATGAAAGAAGGAAAGGCTGAGCTGAGACGGGACATTAGCTGACCGTACGATTCTCCCAACTTATTGATGAGGTCAAAATTTAACTAAGACGTGAAACTTGGACTTTGAAGGAAGTCTTTCGAGTTTCTTGCTCTTTGTATTTTTCTTTCGACTTCTTTCTCAGGTAGACTTGAATTGATAAAATTTTATTCGTCGTTTAATTTTTATTGTATGAATAACACTGTATGCAGAGATGATTGTAGGTACTTTGATGATCAATGATTTAGAGTCTTTTTGAGTACGCCTCGTATAATCTCTACTTTTAAGACATATGTACAAGTGTTTTGTGTGGCTCTAATCGGTTCAATCAATTTCTATTCACATCCAAATAACCACGAGAATGAGATGGTAATTTTAAAGTATGAGAATAATGTTTACAATTATATGAAATTTTATATCAAAATGTAAAGATTAAGTACAAAAAATTGTTAATTAGGTTCATAGTGGTCATAGATACCCAAGTTGAACATATAATATATATTTGCACAATTTCGAAATTTCAATTTTTGTTTTTAAATATAAGAGGTTTCTCCCTCGATAGTTGTGGGTTAATAGTTATAACATATATTTCACAGAAGCAGAGTTCAGACAAATAATTTTGTCACGTTTCGCGGAAAAACTTTTTTAGAATGCTTATTGGTTTCGTTTGGTACCTATATATTTTTTTGGTTAAAAAAGATATAGCCTAAACCTATTTCAGTACAGATTATACACCTTTCAAAAAAATACGCGTCCAAGATGAAAATATCCTCCGATTTCTAGTGAATATAAAAGCATTTCGTAGTTCAAATATAAACTTATTCAAAACGAGTAATACTTTGTACGTAGGTACATAAATTATGCTTTTCAACCGTGAGACCGCGAGAGATTTGAAACGTATATACGAACGAGAATATAACACAGTCATTGCGTGCATTATCAATGTAAAGAACCACAATAAGTTCTATAAATGTTCCTCGACAATCGATTATAATAGCCCGAATCGAGTATACTAGAGTGGAGATGAGAAAAGAAAAAAAAATTCATTAAAGATTTAAATTATACCAGCAGCTGGGGTGAAGATAATTTTTTACGAAAAATAAAACAAGAACCTTCGTGGTTATTGGATGATGAATATGAATGATTGAATTCAAATTTTCGGTAAACACAAGAAAAGCGTGACCCGTATCAAACGTACATGAGAGGACAAAGCAGTGTGGCGGATTTGATGTTCTACATCTTTTTGGTGCTAGGATAACCTCGCCTGGAGGAGCTGCGAGGTTTCCCCCACGTAGACTTGGAGACAGCTAGAAGAAGGGATCTTGTACACAACACCAGAATTTTTCCTAATGGGGATAGGGTCTTTAATTTTAGAAAAGCATTTTTGTTTGTTGGTGTTGTAAGAGCCGAAAGAAACAGATAAAGTGGGATCTAAATTTTGTATAAGACCTTACGAAGCACCACACTGCTTTTTCCCACATATGGAATGGAGAAAAATTGTCTGCGTTCATTACTCCTTCCCAAAAGATTTCTATTATTGAGCCTCCCTTCCTCCCCCCTCACAATAATTTCCCTTACATCCCGCGGATAATCATTAATTCTAAGCACGTAGTCTACTTTTTGCAGCGTATCCTTATGAAACCTAGGGTCAGAGCCAGACAGAAATCTGTCACGGAGATTCCTAGCAGTATTCATTTTTAGATTGAAGGGTTGGATGGAGTGAAAGTTAATTAGACGATCAGTACTTGTGGGTTTTTGATAGTTACAAAAAATAACACTATTATTAATTCTAATGTTCGATACATCTAAAAAATTAATACTATTATTACATTGTTTCTCGTAGGTAAATTTAATTCGAGGATGAAAATTATTTAAGGTGTCAAAAATAGAGTCAAAAAGGTGGTCCGGAAAAATACTTAGTTCTAAATTTTATGTCAGACTTAAAAATATCATCAATACGATCAAACAGACTGTCTAGAACAATGTCCGCTATAACAGGAGAGAGAGGGGTTGCGCCCATGGCTGCCCTTCCCCCCAATCTGAGAGTATGTCACACCTTCAAATTGACAGTACCCTTTTTCTAGACAGAATGTAAGTGCTCTATCAAGTGCGATAAATATATATATTATTTTCTAGTCCACTCCACCGTTCCCTAATAGTGTCTAAGGCAAGCGATACAGGTATAGTGGTAAACAAGGCAACAGCGTCGAAGGAAACCACGGTTTCGTTCTGGCTCAAGACGATACCAGTCGGTCTATTGCGAAGATCGGTCGATGATTTTACGTTCTTTGAGCTATCTCGTAGGTTGTCGAGTATGCTCGCAATGAATTGGGAGAGAGCGTTGGTGGGAGCTCCGATGAATGCCACAATGGGACGTAGAGGAACACCAGTTTTGTGGATCTTTGGTGGACCGTAGAATTTGGGTGCCACGCTGTTGTAATTTGTGAGCCACCGCTTGACTGCTTGGTCAATATATCCTTTCTCGAACATAGTTTTGACCATTTTGTTGTTCTTACGTTGGATACTTTCGGTGGGATTCGTTGTTATTCTGCAGTATGTGGTTGCATCTACGAGCCTCTCCTGTTATAGCAGACGTTGTTCTAGACAGTCTGTTTGATCGTAGAATACTAGGGCGGGAACGTAATGATCTCAAACGCAAAATTCTCGAGGTTATTAATATAGTTAGTCATAATACATGTAATTTCAAAACCGACACCGATCAACTCACTCGTATGTACAAAGTGATGATTCATAATTACACATGATCTTCACTTTCTTTACCTACTGTGACGTTCTACCAGTCACCAAATATCTCTTGACACCGATAATCAAGAACAATTACGAAAACCGAGTTTTATTACTGGTTTCGCAAGTACAACACACCATTAAACTGTAACGCAATCGCGTTAAAGAACGAGAACACGTTAACTATCGCTTTTCAGATTACAACTGAATCGCTTTATCGGGTTGCTGCCGGCTATTTATAGTCTCACCCTTAATTCCGGAATTCTCGAGATTTCTTCTAGAACGGCAAACAGGTTATGCAAGAGTCCTTACAATCAATCGAGCACGTTCTAGGTTATTCAAGCGTATTTGGCGAAGTAGTTAAGCGACAAGTACGCTTCCTTGCGGCGTCTGCTATTATCAAAAGTTTAGCGGCATGTGCAAGCTTGGTGCTTGCGCCTTCATAGCAGAACGCCACACTTTCCCCTCCTCAGTTTTGAACGTCCCGTTCAAACGCCGGACTCCATACAGCTAGTCTATTTCGGTGGACCACTTTGAACTTTCTGTCCTGTTGGATGCGATAGATGACATTGTTGATTCTCTTCACGACTGTCCAAGGTCCTTCCCAATTGCACTGTAATTTTGGGTTCTTCCCTTTCTTTCTCTATTGGTCGTAGAACCACACCCTATCCTGAGGTTCAAACTTGGTTTCATCTGCACAGATGTCATAGCGTGCCTTCATCCGGTCGCTAGCAACTTCTAAATTTTCTCTGACCAGCTCGTGTACCTGCTTAAGTCGGTTCTTCAGTTCTTGCGTGAATGGCTTGACTTCTTGAGGTGGCTGGGAGAGGTGCCCAGCTCTAAATCACACGGTAATCGAAGTTCTCTTCCAAAAATGATTTTTGCAGGTATTTCCTTGGTGCTCTCATGGATTGAAGACCGATAGGCTAGCAGGAACAATGGAAGTAGCTTGTCCCAATTCCGCTGGTCACTATCAATTACTTCGGATAGGAATTGGTCTATTGTTTTGTTGAACCTCTCGACCATACCATCAGATTGTGGGTGGAGTGGTGTTGTACGAGTTTTCCTCAATCCCATCAGCTTAGCCACTTCTCCAAATACCTGGGATTCAAAGTTTCTTCCCTGGTCTGAGTGTAACTCCAGAGGTACTCCAAACCTCGAGATCCAGTTTTCCACCAGCGCTGTTGCAACAGTGACGGCTTCATAATTTGGCAGTGGGTAAGCATCCATCCATTTGCTGAAATAATCTCCCAATGATTACCTTGGTCAGTTTCTGGAAATGGTCCTGAGATATCTGCCGCAATCCGTTCAAAAGGGTATCCCACATTGTAGATTTGCATCTTAGCTCGGCCCCTAGTATTGGGCCCTTACTGGCATTACATGCTCTGCAACATTGAATCCAATCCTCTACATCACTTCTACAGGCTGGCCAGTAAAACCGTTCCCGAATCTTGGCCAATGTTTTTATTATTCCAAGATGACTACCAGATGCGTCATCATGAACACTCTTCAAGACATCTGGTACGAGTGCTTCAGGTATCAGCAGTTGGCACCGGTGTGATCTTCCATCTGTGGTTTCCCAGATCCGGTAAACAATTCCATTTTCTACTTGAAGCGAGTCCCATTGTGACCATAAGATCTTTAAATGTACCGACTGTGTGCTGATATCCTGCCAGACTGGTCGTTCATTTTTCTCCTTCCAGGCTAAGATGACCGAAATATCTTTATCCTGTTGTTGAGCATTTCTCATATCCACATTGGAACTTCGTTGTATGGATTTGACTGAGACTTCTTCCTTCACGTCATTGACTACAGTGCTTAGTTCTTCTTCAACTTTGGTCTGGAGGAGACAATCCTTGGCTTCCAACTCATAAAGTGGTATATCTCCACAGGGACTTCTTAAAAGGTCATGCTTCAGATCAATAATCAACCCATACTTTCGCATTAAATCCAGCCCCAGAATACAGTCATCTTCAATATCAGCAAGGATGAATTTTCCAGTTATTACCATTGAGGAAATCTTGATAGATAGCTCAACAGTGCCCTTGGTCCAAGCTTGTTCACCCATGGCAGTCCTGAGGCGGTAATTTTCTCTCCAATTAATGGATAAGCCTGGGATGTCCTTGACCAATTGTGTCTTGATAACTGAACCAGTAGCAGCGCAGTCCATGCACATGTCTATATTGCGTCCAATACTATCATTCCATCCCGATACATAAACGTTCTCACTTGAAGTACGCATTTTGGAAATTCTTATTTCTTGGGCCCTTCTCCTTGGCCCTAGAGTTGGTTGGCCCCTGGCAACTCCAGGTTGGAGTTTTCCGCCTTGCAGTGATCTCCACTTACGGGCAACTGAGCTTGATTTGATCCTCTTCATCACAGTGGTAGCATCGACGTTTGTCTCCAGTTGGTCTGACCATTGTTTGCTTCAAAACTGAGGAACCTCGTCTACGAGACGCCTTTCTTGCAGCTTCTACTTCCAGGGCAAAGGATAATGCTTCTTTCAAGGTTTTGCAACGCGCAATGCGAACTTGACTCTGAACCTCCCAGTGAAATATTCCATCAATGAATGCCTTAAGCGCAGTTTGTTCAATGGCTGACATAGTAGCTTCTGGGTAAGCTTGTCGAGTTAATTTTAGGATTTCGCTTGAAAACGCTTGAAGACTTTCTCCACGGTTCTGTTGACGGTATTTCAGTTCTCTTCTTCTGATGTGAGCCAAGTGAGCTTGACCAAAGCGTAGTTCAAGGACCTCAACCAACTTTTGGTAATTCTTCTTGTCACCCTCAGCAATGTTGGACAACAGCTGTAGTGCAGCTCCTCTCAAGCTGACAAGCAAATTACCAGCCTTGGCTTTGTCATCCCATCCATTCAGTTGAGCTGCAATTTCAAACTGTGATTTGTATAGTTCCCAAGAGATTTTACCATCAAACGTTGGTATTTTGACTTTGGTCTTTGATGAGGGTTCTACAACTGGTACATTTCCTTCATTTGACCCAGAACTGAAAAAAGCAACGCCTGGCGGATCCACAACCATGCTTACTGTTGGATTTCCTTCCAGTCTCTGGAGTCGTTCCTCTATAATTTTCCATTGTTGGCAATCACTATTTCTGCACACTTCTAAAATAGATAATAATGTATTTGTCAAGAAATTATTTCCCTCCAAAAATTTGTACATATGTAGTCTTATGTTTCAGCGTGGATATGCGGCAACGATATCATCCAAACAATGCCGATCATTGGTCCGATATATCGATAAGCGGTCGTGCTTACTACAATTTCGATAAAAAGTCATTGATCATTGATAATGTGGAAGAAGCCGACGAAGGAGTGTACAAGTGTCGGATGGATTTTAAGCAAACACCCACGAAAAATTCGGAAATTAAACTCATTGTTGTCGGTAAGTTTTCGTAGCTTCCATACTTGAATAACTTGGTCTTGAACGCGTATAAAATTCGAGTACCTATAGGTATTATTTTGGAAATTTATCAGAGTAGTGAAAGAGTTTTAAAATTATTTTTCTTTCAGTAAAGCTGCCTAGGAGGCTAGTTATAGATTTAGTATGATGAACAGAATAATGAGGAATGTAGATGATTGGAAATAATATTTAGTGAACGAATTTAAAATAATCCATTGGCGATAGGATGGTCAACATTTTCTACCTATAATACCGGTATAGTTTTTACCGTGTGACAAGCAAAAAAAAAAGAAAAAGTTCTGCACATTTATGATTTTACTGGCATACTTAGGAGGTCATTTTCCACGAGAATAAAATGTAGAAGAGGCACCCTGTACATCCCTCCCCAAAAAGTCTCTAGTGTAGAAAAGACATTGCTCAAGGAAAATATTACTAAAACGTAGTACAATGATTGGATTAGAGGTGAAGCATTCGAAGCACCATTTTCATTAATTTTTATGCAGAATTTGTTTTTTTTTAATTCGTGTAAATTCCCACGCTTATTTGTGTGGCGTCAAGGGCTGGGATATCGAACACAACTGTGGTTGTATAGATTACAGAGCGTTTATTTTTTCGCGGAAAAAATTCTGAAAAACAAATATACTATGAATGGAAAATACGTTGGAATGTTTAATATTCTTTGCGTTTCGAGATATCGTTAGAGGGTGAAAAAGTGAATAGGTACGAAAGTGCATGGTTGACGAATCCACCATAGCACTCTGCAGTCGCATAAAATTCACTCTTATTCTGAAGTGTCTTTCCAAAATATTTTTAAAATTTTTCAATTGTCTCGCCGAAGATACGTTGAAATATACTTATCAGATGAACATTGAAAAATGTTTTAAAATTCAAGGGTATCAGTGAAAATAATGAAATAATCTACCTCGAACGCGGGATATGATACCCAATAAATTTTCAAAACTTATGCACTAAGTAGAGGGCCTGTGTTATTCACGCACAAACAAGACATTGATTTGGTTACAGAAATATTCTATACTTCTGTCTTTTTGATGAACACGATTCACCTTGAAGTCGAAAAATGAGCCGCAAAACTTTGAATGTTAATTGAGAACGTGTTTTATGTAATTGCAAGTTTTTTTCCTCCTTCTTCCGTTACGCTTCTAGCAAAAACGTGGAATAGGGTGGTTTCGTGGAAAGTTTTCTTATAGTTCGAATTGACGGTGGATTTACTCAGCATGACGAGGGTAAGAGAAACGGAATTTTGAATATCACGTTCATACTGTCATTTTAATTAGGGACGGAATTTGAAGAAAAAAATGAGTTTCCTTTTGTAGCACGAGAACGCCATTGAAATTAATATTATGCTCGAAGTCAAAATTAGATTGTAGGCCTATTTGCATAAATTTGAAATAAAATCTCTTCGCCTAGAATTCATAACTCATATGAGCTCTTCAATATCTTAGATTGAAATGGATATCTTCCCACATATCCAGTTTTTTATCTGAGAAATCTGTTGCGTGGAGGGATAACCTTCCTGCAACCAACCAGATTATCGGGAAATCTGATCGGTTAACAGTTGACAATTTTTATAGAAAGTAAAAACTTGGAAAAAATTAATGTATGGATAATACGTCCCGTCACATTGATAGAAATAACAAATTTAGATTTCAGATAGAAACTTGAAAAAAATTCCTAACTCTGGTAGGTATTGTTTGTCTGGCACTTCATAGAAAAATTTGAACCTCCTCATTTCTTACCTACAACGAATCTTTTGCAACTCATTTTAAAGTACAACAAAAAATATCAATTTTACGGTTAAACAAGCAGAATGGAACTTGTATAAAGTATGTTTTTCATTATGCCCTGCAGCATTTTGTAATTTTCGAGTCTTTTCGGTCACTCAAATACTTTTCACACTTTCATACTGGCTGTAACCGGGAACTCCTTCTTCAAGTCTACTATAGTCTAATCCAGAGGTCCGCAAACTGTGCGTCGCAAGCTTCTGTTAGGGGCGTCGCGAATGGTTTGGGTGAACTTTTCTTGGTTTCCTCACACATGTCGCACAATACACAAACTTTATTTTTTCTGAATGATCTTACTCAGGTAAAGTAAAGTTTAAGGATTACCTATAGGAAAACGTATTCGTCAATTTTTCTTGAAAATGGACGCCGCGAATTTTTTCATGTAAGTAAGGCGCTGTGGCTTTCAAAAGTTTGCGGACCACTGGTCTAGTCGGTTCCCAACTTGATTACTGTTCTCCGACTTAGTCTTCTGAGCTTCGACTGGCCCTTCACTCAGTCTATGTGCCGAGGCAGATAATCTTCCCCGTTCTCTTTGCGCTCTTTTATTTACTGCTAACTTTTTAGCTCAAAACCGAAATCTTCCCATCTTTTCAATTACCTATTACTCTCGGCTTGCGTAATTCACCCGTGCTATTGCTTCAATCCCATCTAGGCACTCATCTCAAACTTGGGACCTTACTTTCTATTTTTTCATCCACTCTCCCGTGGTTAAGCTCCATCTCTGCACACCCGTCTCGATCTTATTAAAATTCTCCGAACAGCTGACTCACACGTACAATTAACGCACCAACAAAATCAAGCATTTCTTTAGAATTTCTCCGCGACCTTCTCTGCTACAGGCACGAGTGCAAATCGGGTTCCAAAACCGCATTCAGGGTCACATCTCATCTTTTTGTATGAGAAACTCTGTTTCCAGATTCACCGCCGACTTTATACCGTTATATTCATCTGCCTCTCTTTTCTTATACGCCTCTCTACTTCCCGAAAATTATCTGATTCTCTCTCATCCTTAATTGCTATCCAAAAGCCTCATTCTACCAATCCTATCGTCGAACGAATCCTCATTCTTATACAATCTTCAAATTCTTCCCTATCCTCCATCCTTCTTCAATGGATACCAGGGCATATCGACGTTAAGGAACTGCAAAGGGGTCACTGCGTTCACCTCTCATAACTCATCCTTCTCCCTTCTCCTCGTGCGGTCTCACATCCTTGCTGCCTCGATTTCTGGTCCTCCTTACCCTCCATTAAGCTCAAATTTATTGAAAAATGCTTCACTTCAAACCGCCCTTCCCGAAAATTTTTTATGAAGTACGTGATAAATACATTAGCCGACCCTCCTAACACCTTGTGCAACGAGGTGCTTGTTGAATAATACTATCCACAATCAGGTTGAAATGATTTGTAAGGAGAGAATGTACGTATGCGTGTGGATTATAGATTTTGAACTTTGCATTGTAATCATATATTTTTTTCAATTGTAATGAGTAGGCTATAACCTTCTCCTTACATTCTAGCTAATATACGTTTTCCTTTTTGTTCACAGTTCCGGTTCAAAATGTATCTATTTTGGAAGCCATTCCAAGTACAGAACTAGGAAACGAGTCATTCACATTATCAGCGATTCCAGAAGGGTCACCCCTGACGGCTACTTGCATTGCAGTTGGAGGTACGTTTTTCGCTGCACTATCAAATTCAAAAATTTGATACAAGTCTGCAAAAAAATTCAAATCTACCGCCAGAAATACAGGAAACAATTTAACAGGAGGATACTCCAGAATTGAAAAAAAATGATTCTCGTCGAACGTTCGGCCCATTTTATTAAGCGTTGTACACACATTATTCAGGTCTATTGATTAATTGATATCAAAATCGATAGGCCCACCCAGGTGACTTTCTTTATTTCGTTTTTTCTGGGAGAAGGAGACGGTGAGAATGCAAGTAGATATGGAAGCCATCTTTTGTAGGAATCAGTGAATGAATCTAGAGTATTTAAACTGGGCATCCGCCAGGATCGCTGAAATCGCGCGTGTTTTGTTCAACAATTGTAGTACTCTTATCGAATATAAAAGAGATATCAAAACTATGTCGGTATAAGGGAGAAAAATGAAAATTTTGGAATAACTCTTGAATGAAGCAAAAAATTGAACCCATATACGTAATTTGTAAAATGTGTGTTTGTGGACATCTTTTATGGGATATCAGCAAATAGGTACTCTAAACAATAAAACCGGAAACTCCTACCTAAATACATTGAGCGACACAGCGCATCCTCACGCGTGGGGTGATCAAATTTTGGATTATTCGGGTTGACAAACAATGAACATTACTACCACATGTAACAATATACAGTACACACAAATTCATGGTCACAATTCTCATAACTGACGTTAGTTCCATCCTACACCGCTAGTCGCTTGCGACCACAAAATTGACGAGAATTTCCGGTATAATCGTTCAGAGTATTTGTTGGGTGCAAAGTCGATTGATAAAACTTCCACTTCCACCTTCCAACTTCTCGCGTTGCAGCTTCCAACTTCCAGCTTCCACTTCTTGAGCGCTTCTATCGAATAACTTCCAACTTCCAAAAAAATATGCAGTGGTGCCATACAAAAAAAAAAAAAAAAAAAAAGATTGACACGAACATCCAAAATAACGATTTTGGGGAAAAATATTTATCTTTTGTGAAAAAGAGATATTTTTCTTCAAATCATTATTTTGGATGTCTTCCATCGTTCTTTGAAACAGCGGTGTAGCCTCCTGTGCAGGAAGTTGATTGAAGAAGTCAATTCGCATATAAAGCAATCTGTAGTGGCGCTGTTGTCGATGTCGAGAAGGTGATCATGGCGTTTTTCACCATAAGACAGCACGTTAATACAATCGACTGTACCTTCTCAAAATATTATTTTTTCTGAAAAATGTATGAAACAAAAATTGCAGTCCTCTTAATTTCCTGTGGAGTGAATATAATTTCAAATATCTCGGATGAATTTTTCAAGATCATCACCTTTTCGCCAAGCTTCCGCAAATGACCGTCACAGAAAATGTAGAGAGCGCCGTCTTTGATTTTATTCGCGAATTGCTATTGACTTCCACTTCCAACTTCCAACTTCTCAGGTTGCGACTTCCAACTTCCAGCTTCCACTTCCTGAGCGCATTTATCGAATATCTTCCAACCAAGGGTGTCACTTGCCCGCGACGCGGGCAGTGCCCGTGATGCCCGCGTGCACCCGTTCAGTTTTTAATTTTTTTTGCTTTTGCTCAGTGCCCGTGATGCCCGTGTACGAGCTCCGCCCGTGCGTGCCTGGGCGCGCCCGCGTGCGTTTTAATATTTCAATTTTTTGTTGACTTCCGTCAGTGGTGGCTCCAGAGTGCGATGACCAATGATGAGAAGAAATACATTGCGTAAGTGAGATTTAGCCCCGATTCTGATAGAATTTGGCTCCTAACTGAGTTTCACAATTGGTCACACTGCCAGAGAAAATCCGGCTCCGGTTCTCCGTTTAACAGCACTACGGTTTATTATCGATCAACATAGAAGATAGAACGTCTTGTATTTACTCGTACAAGCATTTTTATAAGGTCATTATGGAACACTATGGAGTTTCTAACGATCACCATCGCACACATGACATTTTCTGATAAATCATCGATCAATCAACGGAGTGCAATTTTTCAATTTTCGAAATTCCTTCAAAGTAAGCGAGCAACGGATCCCAGTTTTCCATCAGAATACGTTCAATTGCGGGCAGGATAGAGAGCCACCTTGTCGAACAACTTCTCAACAATTTATGAGGTTTCAAGTTGTATAAGGCTTGAATGGTGTTGAATTTTTTGGACTGCCTTGTATATAATTATAAATGCCCCTCACCAGTTCTTCTAGCGCTCTCGGTAATTCTTCGCAAGCGTCTGAATAAATCAAGTTAAACGTGTGACAAATACATCTCAAAAGGAAAAGATGAGGTACGTCATTTCTATTTAACAATTGTTGTTTGTTAGTTGTTACTCGTTAGTGTCTTGTCGAAAATCACTGGCACTGGAATTGGAACCAATTGATTGGAACTAGCGAATTACAATTACAAGGAACTCAATAATCAATAATGATTTACAATTTACGAGGAACTCAATAATCAATAATGGATCATTATCAAGCCTTGATCATTATCAATAATCATATTATAATTTTAAATTTAGTGCTGTTAAACGGAGAACCAGAGTCGGATTTTCTGACAAGAATAAAATACCATTTCTTGTAATCGATACAATCAAACAACGATCTGCAGAAAAGTATGTCTCATTCCCCTCGAAAAAATACTTTTCTGCAGATCGTTGTTTCAGGGAAAGTTGCAATCAAACATTCAAACAACGATCTACAGAAAAGTATATCTCACCCACGGCTAAAAGAAATACTTTTCTGCAGATCGTTGTTTGATAGACTTGCCCGTGTGACAAGTTTTGAACTTTTGATAAAATATTGACAAAAAATTGAAAAAATATAAAAATGCAGATTTTCATTGACCGCCCACCCAGCCCGCGGGCAATGGGCGCCGCTATTTGACACCCGCAGGCGCGGCCACGGGCGCCCGCGATTCCGCGGGCAAGTGACACCCTTGCTTCCAACTTCAACTTCCAACTTCCAAATAACTTCCCACTTTGTTTGTTGTCAAGAAAGCAAAACCTGCTTCATTCAAGTGTTATTTCAAATTTTTTATTTTTCTCCCAAACCGCTATAGTTTAGATACCTCTTTAGATTTCTCCCCGCTGTGGCGCGGCGCAATGCTAGCGCTATCCGGTTCGAATTTGAGTTATCGTTTTTTATTCTCAATATAACACTAACTCTTCAGATTCATACGCGTATAGCTTTCAAGTTTTTTTTTTTTTACTAAATACGATTGAATTACTTATGAAAAAGAATAAAGAGGTCGGGAACGACAAAAAGTAGGTTTCTGTCGCGTGAATTTATTAGAAATTCTTTCACTTATTTATTTTCAGGTTTAAAATTTTACACTTGTAGATTATGTGATGCATCGTGAAACGAGATATAGCCTTTATAAATCCTTCGTGAAAAAGTTTACGTTTTATGTACAACGTTGTACTCCGTTTATTGTGCAGTATTAAAAATTCAAAATTACGTCGACCTACCGCAACTTCGTGCATTATATGAGTGAAACTTCAAACTCGGAAGTCTGAAGATGAAAAATAATAGATAACTACGCAACCAAAGTGTTTGTTCTATTTCTTTCTTTACCGCGATTTAGTTTTCATTCGAAATATGAATAATCTTAGTAAAGAGGCTTATGTTCGCTGGCTTTCGAAAGTAGGACGTCCGGACGCGCTGAAGAAAAAGTTTTCAACGAAAACCAAAATAGAAAATAAATAAAAGAACAGAGGAAAAAGATGAAAAGAATATTATGAATGAAAGTTTTTGCGCCAGAGAATATTGAAAAAAAATTGATCATTCATAAGGTGCGAGTTTTTCACAGGTAGTTGAACACGTGTATAGTTTTCTCGTTGAAATTTAAAAATAATCCATAGATGAATATTAGGTACTCGTCAACACTATTCCTCCGCGAATGGCGCTCGGTTATGCAATATCAGTTTTACCTCACTATTGTAGAATTTTGGGCAGTTTGAAAGTTATTATACATGTACAAGATCCGTTCTTCTGTCTTGTTTTGATTATGAATTTATTTGGTCTTCCACTACCACAATGATCCAGAACGATGATTCCGCTTAATAGGATATGATTGAATATTCTCCACCTATTTTATGAATTAAGAGATAAAGGGTGCATTAGAATAGGCATGATCAACGTGCCCCCGAGAGGTCTCGATGCATTTTCCTCGTGACGTTAAGAAACAACATTCATATTGTTTTCAGAGTGTTTTGAGTTGTGCGATATGGACATGGTGAGGGTTTCACGTTCAGTTTTCTCGCGAGTAATGTGAGGGAACGACGCGTTGTCAAACCTTTTAACGTTAGCAATGTTCCACTACGAAGCTGGGAAGAAGAATGGACGTGAATCTCTCATTCACCCGGTGGTGCACCGCTTGAAAAATTATTTTTTGACCTCGCAAAGAAGATATACCAAGTTTGACAGATGTATCTCTCGGGAGCACATTGAGCATCCTTATCCTGTCCCCTTATAAGAAAGGTTTGACAGGTCTGAGGCTGTATAAAAATTTAGTTTTCAATTGTCCGATGCCTTAATTTAAATTGAGAATCAAATTACTCGTAGTCAGTCAAGTGCCTATTTATGCAGTCTGGTAGTACCAGCTCAAAATGCCTTAGAAAGGAGAGAAATCAGGTAGAAAGGAAAAAACTGGGCAGCATTGTAGAGGACCTCTCCATAAATATTCTCCCAAGAGTCCTGATGAATTCGAGGTGAGTTCTACCCTTGAAGGGGCTAAGTGTGGAGCAAATTTTGATTTATCAACTATTATTTACGTCCCTGTAGTCCTACAGAAAAAATGTGAAAATAAAAAATGTTCTCTGGAGAATTCTCGTAGTGTGTCGTGTGAGAAAGATGCGTTGGATTATAGGGTTAAAGGGAGTGGAGTGAAGAAAGTGAGTCAGTGAGAATAATGAATTTACCGTTTGGGGGTAGTTGAGAGAGGTGAGAAAGGCAGGAAAAAATGGCCATCAGTTCGGCTGTAAAAATAGAGGCTATATTTCGGATGCGATGAGAAGATATTTCCCCGTCGATGGAGTATGCGTAAGCTGCTTTAGTAGATGTTTTCGACCCATCGGTGAGGCAAAGTGAATGGTCAGGGTATTCTTGAAGTAGTTTGTTGATATGTTGGGTAAAACCAGGTTTGTCAGATTTTGGGATTTCTGTGAGATCTAGGCGTGTTTTAGGTTGAGGGAAGGTCCAAGGGGGGAAGGTTGTGTATATGGGTTCTAGGGGATGTGCTATGAACGGTTTGTTGATCAGGTGATTGAATTGAAGGCGAATATGTTTGGTGGAGGATTGGTTGTGATTGTGGTGAAAGAGTCGGTTCAAGATTGGAAAGTGTGGGAATTGTGCTACAGAGGATAAAAAATTGGAGGTTAGGATGAGCCTTCAGAAGTGAAGGGGAGGATCTGGGGCTTCTGCACATAGGCTAAGTTTGGGGCTGGTGCGATAAGCTCCCAGGGCAATCCTGAGAGCAGATGTCTGGATGGGGTCGAGTGAGGCAAGGACGGTTTTTTTCGCTGTGTTGTAGATCGGGGAACCATAATCTAATTTTGAGCGTAAGACTTTTGTATAGAAGAAGGAGTAACTTTCTGTTGCAGCCTTTAGATGGATGAGATATGTATTTTATTATGTTTGGAGCGCGTGTGCATTTGGCATTGAGGGTTTTGATGTGGGGGGCCCAGGTAAGTTTTCGGTCAAAATGTAAGCCGAGAAGTTTGCCGTAGTTACGAGATGAGATTTGGAAGTTTTGTAGAATTAGAAGAGGTAAGGAGGGGATAGGATTTCTTTTTTTGAAAATAACTGAGTAGGTTTTCGAGGAAGAAAATCTGAATCCTCTTTTTGATGTCCATGTAGTGATTGAGTTAAGGGTATCCTGTAGGAGTCTGTGGGCTCTTTGCGGATTTGCTGAACGGATAGTGATGTTATAGTCATCAGCGAAAAGACGCTGGGTGAGGGGAGGGGGGTTTACACATTTGGTGATATCATTTATTGCTATTAGAAAAAGTAAGACACTGAAGACTTCTCCTTGAGGGACTCCATTTTGGACCGAAAGGGGAGGGGAGGTTATGTTATTGATTCTTACTAGAAGGGTTCTGTCGTTGAGAAAAGTTTGTAGGATGTTGGGGAGGTGGCCTCGGAGACCAATTTCGTAAAGTTCGGTAGAGATGAGGTGTCTCCATACCCGGGGAAAGGCCTCTTGGAGATCAAAGAAGATAGAGTATAGGGAGGATTTGTTATTGGTGACATCGTTGATTTGAGATTGGAGATCATAAAGGGGTTGTATAGTGTTCCGTCCTTTTCTGAAGCCATATTGGGAAGGAGAGAGGATGTTATTGGATTCTAGATACCACAAGAGTCTTTTGTTCAGAATTTTTTGAAATAATTTGCCAAGAACGCGAGAAAGGGCTATGGGGCGATATGAGGCAGGGAGGAGAGGGTCCGAGCCAGGTTTCAATATGGGGAGAATGATGACTGTTTTCCAGAAGATAGGATAGGTGTTTTGTGGAAAAATAGAGTTGAATAAAGAAAGAAGATAAGTGAGCGAGTTTGGATGGAGATTCTTTATCATGGCCGCGTGAATGTTGTCAAGTCCGGGGCAGACGTTTCTCAGATTTTTATTTATAATATTCGATAATTCGTTTTCGGAGATGGGGAGGTCGTATGGAAGAGGTTCATTTGAAGGAGGATCAAAAGATATATCAAATTTTTCTTGTTGGAGTTTGTATTCTAAAAAGTCGGGGTCGTAGTTAGCGTTGGAGGATACTGAGGTATAATGTTTAGCTAGGATTTCGGAGATGAGTAGGGTTAAGTAAGAATAGGTACTAACATTTGAGACGAACGATAAATCATCTTGATTAAGTTCAAATTTTTTTTTTTTTTTCTTATATGTATTACATATTATCGTGAACGCTTATCAACGTCAATTTATACCTTGTATATTAAGTTATGTGTCTTTTGCCTTCATCGCTTACACTCTCTTCCGATCGTGCGACGCTGTACAAATACGTACATACATACCTTTTTAGCGAATTTCGACTATCTACAGTAATACTCGTATGTATTTTAAAACTACACGTTCGTTCAAAATATAGAAGCATCAACTGTCGTTTACTCTTTACTGTGAATATGTTAGTTGCGTCCCATATAATAAGTTGGGGGGGACGCAATTCATACAAATATTGGGACACAACTCGAGCAACTGGAGGGCCGCAACTCAAACAACTATGACTTTTTGCGCGGGACGCAATTGAGTAATCTCTCGGGCCGCAATTGATGTGAAAACGTGTTTTTGGGACGCAACTAACAACTTACCGTCTGCAGGACTCTATGGACGTGAATTATAGTTGATAAATCAGAATTTGCTCTACATTTAGCCCCATCAGGGGTGAAACTCATCTCAGATTTATCAGGACTCTTGAGAGGATATTTAGGGGTCCTCTACAATACTGCTGACTTTCACTTCTGCCTGATTTCTGCCCTTTCTCGTGGCTAGAACAACCGTACTATAAGGGATTTGTAGGAAAACTATGTTGTACAAACCACGCTTCAATCAAAGTAAGCTTCTTGATAACGAAAACACTACAGACGCTAATTGAGCTCATTATTAATACCTTGTCTTAATTTTAATATCTCCGTCGTCTCTTCAAACTTTTCTCTCATTATCTTCATTATACTAAGAAGGTAGCAAATTTAAAATTCAAAAGTTTTTTATTCAATATTTATTTCTCAAGTCTGTTACTTAGGCAGGCAGATTCATCTACTTCAAACGCCAACGTACGTATGATAGTATATTAGCTCAGAAATTATGTAAAACTATTTTTTCGATGTCACGCGATATTAGAAAAAAATAAATGGTCTTCTAATGAAAATTTATTTACGACGTAACGATATGATTATCAAATAAAAATTCAGTCTGCGATATAGAACAGTGTCGTCGCAGCAAAGAATAAGGGTCTGAACACGATATGGCAAACTAATTCTGTTACTGATGGTAACTTATCGCAACATGTTCGTCGTTTGATTGATTACTTTTGTAGCCGATGCATATATTAAGGACATTTACAACAGGCTTTGAACAGAATTTTTTAGCGAACTTTTTTCCTTCCTCCTTTTTTTTACGACTTCGCAGACGCGTTTCGAATATGCAATGTAAGCATAAAACGCTAGAGAATAGAGTTACGGACCTTCCTTCCTTTTCGCTGAAGAAAGAGTTTTTTTTTTTTTTTTTCCTTGTTTTACATAGGGGATTCTCTTCTCTGAAATACAATAGGAGAGACGATAAAGCGCGGTTTTTTTCGTCATTTTTGGCTAATAAAAGACTGAGCATTTGTTGAAAAGAACATTCCGGCGAGGTACGTACGTTCATTTTTCAAAACATGATCAATTTGCACGATGTTCAGTTGGAAGCCCATCTAGTTAAATTATGCAAAATGTATAAAATTTTGGTTATTCAGAGAGACAGACCGACCTTTAAGCGTGAATATTTTAGATTCAAAATTTACCCATCCGACAAAAAAAAAAAAGAAAAAAAAAGGTTTTTCATCTCTTGTCTTTTTCTGAGATACTTTACGCGTGGTCCAGGTTTCATGAATTTGGGCGGCGAAATCAAATCATCAAGCGGTATCAGTTGAATTCTTCCTTCCTTCCATAAATCGTAAAACCTTAATATTAATGTACATTATGTACCCAAAAACAGAAATTGTTTGTAAAACACCGACCATTCGAAGTAACTTCCTTATAGTGTCACCTTTTTTTTACACATCTTCATTCTTCGATCTTGGAATCGGTTGAAAATTCGAAGTTTTTTTTTCTTACGTATCGAACTTCCATTTTTATTACTAAATTTTTTTTTTTTTTTTTTATTACATCCAACCATACAGAGAAATTATAAAAGAAAAATACAAGAAAACAAAAAACAAAAAAACAAAACAAAACAAAACAAAAAAAAAAAAAGGAATAGGGGGAAAAAATTACACGCATGCATAAACGTAAAAAAAAAAAAAAAAAAAAGGTGAAAACAATAGTACTCCGACATAGCAATCCGTTGTAAGGACTGGAGCCGAGTTTGATTTCTTGTGTTAAAAAAGATTGATTTAATCGCTCGTTAGAATTTAAAGAAAGTAAATCATTTAAAAAAAATAAATAAATAAAAAAAAAAAAGAAGAAAAAAAAAAGGGGTGGAAAGAGGATGGCTACTGGGCCTTACCTCGAAGGGAAAACGGAAAAAATGAATTGAATTTAAATGTTGATGGAAGGAGGTAGGTCAGAGATAAATTTGAAGATGTATGAGAAAATTGAAGGGTTTTCTGATGATAGTAGGTCGGTGGCTCTCAGTGGGTTAGCGAATTGTAGATTGATGGCTTCTAAGTATACCATAGTATTTGTCTAATGTTGGATATTTCTGGACATTCGAAAACATAATGATTGATGTCGCCTTCAGAAGAATTGTCTGAATGGAGGGGGCATATATCAGATTCGGAAAGATTTAAACGTTCTAAGTGAGTGGGCAGACGATTGTGTCCAAAACGAAGACGGCTAAGTTTAACTATAGGGAGCGGGGGATATCGTTAAAAAGTTTATACCAAGGGAATGCCGGAAGTAGTGGTTGAACGAGGAAATAACAGACGTTGCAATGGCAGCGGGGAACCCGCAAACTCGACCTCTCAGGTGGTGTGGAACTGAGTATATAATCTTGTCATATAACCCAAATTGAAATTATCATTCTACATTCCCTCCTATCATATATAGCTCGGAAGTCACAATTCTTCCAAGTCCCCCTCCTATCATATATAGTTCGAGGCTCGAAATTCTTCTAAGTCCCCCTCATATCATAATATATAGCTCGAGACTCGAAATTCTTCTAAATCTTCTAAGTCCCCCTTCTATCATATATAGCTCGAGACTCGAAATTCTTGTAAGTCCCGTAACCTAACCTAACCTTAGGTTACTAACTTCGCGGACGCGGACGTTTTCTGAGGATGTAATCTCCTAACAAAATGGATAGCGGGTTCCCCGCTAAAAAGATTTCAGATTGTTAGCGGATTTCGAGTAGGATATTGCCAGTCATCTCGCGTGGAGCATCGAATAAGAGAAAATAGTTCTGACATAGGGAGCAGATTTGATGAGACAGTTACCATATGGCAAGTGGATACTGGAGTAGAAATTTTGGTCTAATCTCGCTCTTTCTTCATTCGTTTTTGTCATTCATCCGTTCTCTCATCATTTCATTTTGTCCTCACCAAATTTATCGATTCGTTCAACCATCTAAGACTTGGATTCTAAGTCTTCAACTTTACCAGAAAGGAGGCGTACTCAAATCTTCAACTTTTATAAAAAGGGAACTTCTTTTGCAGGGAAGTTCTTTAGAAAAATGTTCGCCGTCCTTTCAGTAAATTGTGAACTCCCTTCGGGATCTGGAAACAGTCCGACTTTTAAGGTAATCTATTATATGAGGGAAAGGGACCTGGGAATGATTGTATTGTTACAAACAATAATCTTTTTTCTATTTTACTTGTTTGCTATCGTTTAATATCAGTGTTAATATGAAAGTACAACCTATCTCTGAATTGCAAATTTTCATTGAAATTGATGGAAAGTGGATTTTCTGGCAGCAAGAGATCCAGACGAGCACCTTGTGAGGAAGATCTTGAGAAAAACTTTCATATAATTGAACTTAGTTCTTTACTCGTGGGTGATGACAACAAAATTCAGGCGAGTATCCCGTGCAGAAGATAGCTTCTGTGTATATGGGCGAATGGATGCTGCTCTGACAAGCCCCTTGAATTTGAAACAAAGTTCTTGGTGGAAGGATTTGGCCGGAACTCAATAAGAAAAGGCCAGACAGACCAAAGGTTCCCAAGATCTTACTGCTCCACCACAACAAAGAGTTGAAATTGAAGTAGATGAAACTGCAACATTCTGGTTCCAGTACAATAACATCGTTTACAATATATTAGGAAGTATGCCGGTGTTCGCTAACAGCTTTCAAAAGAATATGAAAATGGCTACATTCACTCAACCAGTTTGAAGAAATGTCTTTTTTGACAGATATTACTACTGTCTATCTCTATCATAATTCGCGTCCGACCCCAAAAGAGTCGCCCTCTACATTTACTATAGCGGCCATTCGTGGAAACTGGACGAAAAGGTGATGTTCCAGATAATTGGTGAAATTTTTATTTTTATGAGTTTCATACTATTCTACTAGTCAAGAGAGTCAAAAAAGGTCATTATAAGTGGTACTTTTTTTTCGGTATTAACAGAGATAGCTAGTTGAAATAACATACGCTCTTATGTAAATTTTCCTGTGATCACCTTTTCGTCCACGACACTAGCGCATCTACGGTAGTGGCCTGATGCGAATTATGTGGATACACCTGAGGGATATTTTTTATGAATGTATTCACAACTAGAGCAATAACTCGCACAGCTGGAAAAAATGAAGTCAACCATATAATAGAAGGAGGCCCATGCCAAGCCTTTTTGCCGCCCTGGGCAAACCAACTTTTTGGCGCCCCATTTCGGGGGAAAACTTTTATTCTTTTCTTCGTTTTTTTCTTCATAATTTTTGAGATAAATTTCAAGAAAATTAATTGCCTGCGTAAAATTTTCCGTCTCTTTGCCGTGTTTGGCGCCCGAGGTGTCACCGGGTTTGCTCACGCCCCGACACGGCTCTGCCTTCAAGATTTTTAGGGAACGGCGCTATGATTTTCTTGGAACATCCTTAAGATTTTTTTGGAACATTGCTATGGTTTTTGGGGTATTTTTAGGACTTTTTTGGAACATTGCTATGATTTTTTTGGAAAATCTGTATCATGTTCTTGGAACATCTTTAGAATTTGGTCTAAACATTACTATGATTTTTTTTTAAATACTGTATCCTTAAGATTTTTTTGAAATATTGTTCTGATGTTTTTGGGATATCCCGAGGCAGACCCATACATAGCCTTCTTATAGCGCTCCGGGAAAACCAGTATTACCCTGACGCTCTATTTTGTTGAAGAACTTTTATTTTTCTCTTCGTTTTTTATCTCATAATTTTTGGGATCCATCTCAAGAAAACAAATGGCCTGCGTAAAATTTTCCATCTCTTTGATGCCCTCTCGTGTTTGGCGGCTGAGGCGTTACCCCGTTTGCTCACGCCTCGACACGGCCCTGCCTCCAAGATTTTTTTGGAACATTGCTATGATCTTTCTGGAACATCTCTATGATGTTTTGGAACATCCTTAGAATTTTTCTCAACTTCCCTATAATTTTTTTGGAATATCCTTTAGATTTTTTTGGAACATTGTTATGATTTTTTTGGCACGGGATATCTTTAGAATTTTTCTAAACATTGCTATGGTTTTGTGGAATATTCTTAGAATTTTTTTGGAACGTCTCTATCATGTTATTGGAACATCTTTAGAATGTTTCTAAAGATTGCTATAATTGTTTTGGAATCTTGAGGGTTTTTTTTGGAAGATCTTTAGAATTTTTCTAAACATTGTTATGATTTTGAAAAAGGGGTTTTTCAATTGTACAAATCTACTTTATTAGTTGCTTATACAAGAGTACTTTCGGGTGTCATCCCATCATCAGTGTCACAGTGGAAAAAGGCAATGAGACCATCAACTATTTGGACCTTACACTCACAATGGAGAACAATAGGATAGAATACAAAATCTACAGGAAGCCGACGCATACTGACACCATCATCCCAAATGACTCCTACCACCACCCCAGGAACAAGTTAGCGGCAATCCAGAACCACTGCTATCGGGCAATTTCTATCCTCAAGAACAACGAAGAGAAGAGGAAAGAGATCGAGATAGTAAAGCAGATCGCAGAAGCCAATGGCTACCGCAGATGTGTGGTGGAGGGAGTCTTTGGGAAAATGGAAACAAAGAAAGGAACCCATGATAGCATAGTGAGAAAGTACTCCGGATCGATACCATATATAGGAAAGTACACAAACAAGGTGATAAAGGCGTTCAATGGCTACGATGTGAATGTGCTTATCCAGAATAACCAACCCATGGTGAAGAGAATCAGCAATGACCAGACGGAACAAAAGGACAAGGAAAGCTTGAGCGGAAAGTACAAGCTCAGTTGTGAACAGTGCGAGGGGATCTTTATCGGTGAGACTGGGAGAAAGTTTGAGATCAGGAGAAAGGAGCACAAAACGTCGAGGGAGGAAGAAGATGGCAAGTCACTGTTTGGGAAATACTGTAACAAAGAACAACACTATGGAGAGGGAATATTTGAAGTCATACATATAGAGAATCGCACAAGACAAGAAAACTCTGGGAACAAATGGAGATTGCAAAAGCCAAGAGGAAGAAAGCCTGCCTCTTGAACAATGTAATCACATTTGACCGCGAAAATTATTCGGCCTGGTGATTGGACGAGAGAAGAAGAACGAAACCAACCAATGAGACGGCAGAAATCCAGGTAGCCAATAGAAACGCAACAATTAGAACAATAGATTGAACCAATCGCAAAGCAGTATGTTTTAGCCAATAAGAACACAATGTCATATTATTGTAAGAATAAGTTTCTAAGAAGCGAACCAATCACAACACAGCATTGTTATAACCAATAAGATCACAGTGTTCTACTTACACCTCACTCACTCATTATGAGTTCCGATAATTGTTATGATTGTTTTGGAATATCTTGAAGATTTTTTTGGAATATTACCATGATTTTGGAACATGCTTAGAATTTCGTCGGTGGATCGGAAAAAACTTACTATGTGCCATTTTTTGAGAAATGCACTTTTTTATATGGTTGGACACGGAATTTCAAGGCGCATCGACTGGAAAAATCCCCTATGTGCTAAGTTCAAAATCACGCCGGTAGGAGCGGTTTTGAATACCTCCTATTTGCACCATCCAGAAAATGTGGTCTCGAATACCTCCTATGTGCAGAGCAAACCTCTTTATGCAATATTTAGGGCCAGGAATTCATCCTATGTGCATTTATCGCCCAATACCGCCGTATTTTAGAAAATTTTGAAAATTTTTTGTTACTATTGTATCAAAGAAGCTTTTCCACATTTAATGAGACGTTTCCAAAGTATTTTGGCCTTCTTTTTACAAAATAATAAGTTTTTTGCTTCTCCTGTAAAATTTTATTTTTGCCACGTAGGAGGTTTTTTCCGATCCGACGACGATTTGGTCTAAACATTGCTATGATTTTTTTTTTTTTTTTTTAATATCCCTAGGCAGACCCATACGTAGCCTTCTTATAGCGCTCTGGGAAAACCAATATTACCCTGATGCTCTATTTTGTGGAAGAACTTTTACTTTTCTCTTCGTTTTTTTATCTCATAATGTTTGGGCAGCATCTCAAGAAAATTGTAAATTTCCTGCGTGGAATTTTCCGTCTACTTGTCGCCCTCTCGTGTTAGGTTCGGCCCCCGAAAATAGCTTCACCCGCTCACGGGACTTAATTTGGATATACTCAAGCTTTGACCGCGAGACGCTACAGAATATGAAATTATGATATGAGGAACGTTGCGTACGACTAAACGAGGGGAAAAAGATTTAGGATTGTTTTCTCAGAAAATTAAAGATTTTAGTTCCCTCAAGAAATGCAGTTTGAGCTACCAATAACTTTAGAATGTATAGCAATAAAACATGAGACCAGGTATCCGTTTGGATTGTTTCGATTACTTATCTATCATAAAGTCGTGAAGAGTTATTTTTGTGAGAACGTTCGACGAGAGACTTTTAGTTCAAATGAAATGCTGATCTATTGGAAAATACCAACAATTTATATTGAACCAATTGAAATGGATTGATAAGAATTGCCATATTGAGTGTTTTCATCAGAAAATTGTTTATGAGCATTCAATTTGAAGAGTTTTATTGAAGCTTGGTTTAGATTACTTTGAAAATCACCACCCCTACATTTTGACTACCGGTATCGCTCCAGCACGTGGATGTTGGCGCAATTTGATTACGGTACCTAGTACCTGAATATAGGTTTTTGATAGAACGGATTTTGTTCGTTTATTTTACACCTTCAACGACCTGCAAGTTGTAATCACAAATAAACTCGTGCAAAACAGAGACCAAGATTAAATATTGTACCTATAAAATTAGTCAACCTAGAGCACGAAAAACTTGGAACGTAATTTCAGCTAATGTAGGTATATGTTTCAGGAAATCCTAAACCAAATCTCACTTGGTGGCGTGATAATGAAGTCATCGATCATACTTACGACGTATACGACGAAGAAGTAAAGAACATACTGTGGTTAGATCGACTACAACGCGAAAATGCGGACGATTTATTATCTTGCAAGGCGGTAAATTCGAAATTGGTTCCACCAAAAATAATAACAGTGGCTGTGAATGTCTACTGTAAGTATCTAGATCGAATTTTGCGCGCTTAAGTACGATATTATGCTATTTATGGTAGAAAATTATTTCTAAATGAGGAAACTGAATGGGCGCACGAATACGAGTAAGTACCTGCCAATTTTCTATTGTCACGAGTTTTCATAACTTTCGAGATCAGCTACGAAAATAAAAAAAGAAGAACCTCTCGTAGTTTTATATTAGGTATTGTAATATAATAAAGGAGAAACAATAAAATATTTGATGCTTCGAACTTCTTCATCGGATCATTTATCAAAACTTTTCCAAGATCAACTTTCCTTCTTAGAAGGCTCGAGTTCGAAATTTTTCGAAAGTCCAAGCAGTTGAAGACAATTGGTCTTCGACAATTCTAAATCGAACGTCACCAAAAGCAAGAAATAGGCTTTAATTATTGCACCCGAAAGAGAATTAAGAGAATGACCGGTAAATTTTCTTACATTCTGTATACAAATACGTATGTAAGTACGCAAGAATATTGTTAGGATACCTTCAACAAATTTTTATATGGGATAGATTTCTTGTTCAAAAAGTATAACAATATGAAAGACGAATACAAGACTCTGTTTCTCTGTTTCACCTCTTCCCATGCCCCTAATCCCAAAATTTGCGTCCGTACGGTGGTACACCCCCCGAATTCTCGATCATATTGATTTACATTAGGAATTCAAAAAATTCGGCATTAGAACTCGACCTATAGTGGGAAGATGATCTTTATTCCTTCTCTTTGCCTTGATTCCAGAACGATCGTTAGGCCACAATAATGCCAAACGTCGCAGTAAGACTTATCTTCCAATTTTAATAAGGATGAATATCGTCTACTTTTAAGAATTTTTTCACACCAACTTTAGGATATAGTATTACAAAAAATGTAAGATCAATACTCATTAAGTCAGCTTTTGATAGATACAGGAAAAGAATTAAAAAATTCAATGTGTGGTATATTTTTCTAGACACCTAGTCGTGGAACAAACACTAAGTAAAATCTCGACCTTGAAACTTCGCGGAGGAAAAAGTACTCTGGGAGATCTCATATGGATTACGAGCTGCAAGTAATTTTGACTAGCTGCTAATCTCCGACTAGGGCTTAGTTCCGTTAAGATTTTAGAAACTTGACATGACTGTCTTTCTAACAACCCTGTAAGACAGAAAATATACAAATACGATTAACCATTACAGTTAATCACGTACGCGTGAAATTTCGAGATACTATAAAGAGAGAAATATGGTTTGTAAGACAAAACAACTTTCCCATCTTTGAAGGCAGAAAGGAGTAATATAATTTTACATTTCACGAAAGTCACCTATATATGCAGCGAGCTGGATGTTCATCAAAGATAGAATTCATTCATTTTTATGAGGAAAATTTCCGAGAAATGTTTTTCATATTGTACGCCAGTGATTGCAGACTGCTAGAAATTAGACGAACTCATTTACAAGCTAACAAAAACATTTCATCCTTTCAAGCGTTTTGTTAATTGCTCTTCGTTCGTTCTCGGTTTTGTGGCAAAACAAAGAAGACGATGACAAGCTGTTGTGTACTTCACTTCCGTATACCAGGTGTAATTTCTCTGATAGTGTTCAAATCCAACGTGCTTTTCCTCAGCGAGTATGACAATAGTTTACTTTCGTAGTGTTTCTATCTAAAATTTTATCTTTTGAAAGAACGTTGTGGTATTTCTTCATGGGAATCATTCGTCCCTAGATCGAAGGATCTTGTTTTGTGCGGGATATGCTGGGCAGAATAGATCGGTGGGAAAAAAGAAGTCAAACATGTTACAAACGATGATCCTTCGTCTATTTTACTCGTTCCCTATTAGTCTGGTGGATAAGCCGAAAAAAAGAACTGGACCTTGCATTTTGTGTAAAAAAACATGAAATTCAGTACGAATGTTGAGGACACCTGAATAAACACTCTTTTTGGCGTCCAAAGAATTTTTTTAGTATTTTTCTCGAGTTGTACGCTAAATTCTACTTTGGAATCCATGACAATTTTTACCAAAAACCCATTTTCTCCCCTCAATTTTAGAGATGGGGTCCACTGGTCATTTACAAAGTCGGAAGAATTTTTTTAGTATTTTTCTCGAATTCAACGCTAAATTTCATATCAAAAACCGTGTTAACATAATAGTGAAAAATTCCATGTCAATTTCACCCTCATTTTGGCGTTTTTGACATGTTCCATGTCTTTTCTCTCGCCGGACCCAGATTTTGAAACTCGCGAGTACACCCCCCCCCTCCCCCCCGTCAAGAGAAATCTCTACCCCGTGGGTGATTCAGAAATTCGCGAATACACCCCGCGTAATAATAATAATTAATAATAAATAAATAATTAAATAATTAAATAATTAAATAATTAAATAATTAAATAAATAAATAATTAAATAATTAATATAATTAATAATTAGAAAATCTCTACCCCGTGGGTGATTCAGAAATTCGCGAGTACACCCCGCGTAATAATAATAAATAATTAATTCAATAATAATTAAATAATTAAATAATTAAATAAATAAATAATTAAATAATTAAATAATTAATATAAATAAATTATTAAATAAATGAATTTTCTAAGTCCCTCTTCCTATCATATATGGCTGGATAGTCGAAATTTTTCCAAGTCCCCTAGACTTGAATTGTCTCATACCATTCCAATACAACAGCGAGACAGGGGGCGAACTCGTAATAATTAATAATAAATAAATAAATAAATAAATAATATTAAATAATTAAATAATTAGATAATTAAATGATTAAATAATTAAATAAATAAATAATTAAATAATTAATATAATTAATAATTAGAAAATTTGTCTCATACCATTCCAATACAACAGCGAGACAGGGGGCGAACGAGCGGAGCGAGTTCGCGCTACCTCATATTTCTCATAGAAGACTTGAATTTTCTCATACCATTCCAATACAATAGCGAGATCGCTCGTTCGCCCCACGAAAGTTGATACCTCAAAATATAGAAGACCCACAATTACCTCAAAATATTTCTCATACAAGACTTATACGACGCCAAGATAAGTAAAGGGGTAAACGAATAATATCTCACGAACACTTGACCTAGCACAAGAATTAATAATAAATAAATAAATAAATAAATAAATAAATAAATAAATAATATTAAATAATTAAATAATTAAATAAATAAAGGCTGGATAGTCGAAATTTTTCCAAGTCCCCTAGACTTGAATTGTCACATACCATACCAATACAACAGCGAGACAGAGGGCGAACGAGCGGAGCGAGTTCGCGCTACCTCGTATTTCTCATAGAAGACTTAAATACGACGCCAAGATAGGTAAAGGGGTAAACGAATAATATCTCACGAATACTTGACCTAGTAGAAGCCTAGACTGAAATATTTCAAGATGACTGATAAAATATAAAAGACATGGAACATGATTTTCATTTATTTGGCTATGCCAGAAAATTTTATGATCAAAATTAAGTTTTGCATAAAAGGCGATAGTTCCGAATTTTCGAAATTGTGATTTGTAGTCAAGTTTTTCTGCTGAATCAGCATAAAATTCGTAATCTGCGTTAAATTTCGGTTATTTGACTTCTCGACGTCCCCCAAATGTCAGAAGAATTTTTTTCAAGTATTTTTTTCGGATTCAGCGGTTACAACTAAATGAGAAAACATACAAATTGCTGACCAATAGAAATATTTCAGGCACTTATCTGCAATAACGCCTTACAGTTAGGCAACTCGCAATTGTGGGCTTCTAGGGAGTTCCGACTTTGGGTTCATAGCTGAAATTGTTTTTACAAGTGTCCTGGACTTCCACACCAAATTTCTGTTTCTTACACAAAGTGTAAGGTTGATTTATTTAAAAACCGCTAGACTGAAAAAACAACGACTTTTCATATAAAATTTGGCCTCCTAAACGTATTTTCAGGGCCCAAATCTGTTTTTCAGTATTTTTATTGAATTCTACGCCAAATTTCGTAACAAAAACCGTGTTGATATGGTGTACAATTCCATGTCAAGTTCACCCACATTTTAGGGGTTTTTAAACCTCTCTGCGCCCCCCCAAATGTCCGGAAAAGTTCTTTGGAATTTTTTTTGGGTTCAGCGCTTACAACTGACTTACATGGGCGGAAAAAAATGATATTTTGGACACTTATAGGTAGTAACCCCCTTCAATTAGGCAATCCGCAATTGGGGGGCTCCTATGAGGTTTAAATCGCGGCTCTGTTCGGGTGTCCTGAATATTCATATCGAATTTCACATATTTTACACAAAATACAAGGTTCGGCTCTTCTTTTCGGCTTATCAACCAGACTATATTGGTTGATATTATGGTGGTGAGTCTGGGACTGAAGTACGAACTAGGGGTAAAGGAAGACCCTTTGTTTTGATTTGTTAAGAAAAGATCTGATGAACCCGGATGATTTGGATGGCCGCAAGAAATCCAGATGAGGGTCGTGCGAGGAAAACTTTAATGCATAGGGGCGACTGTATGTTGACCTGACCTACCCGGAAGATGAACTTGATGACGATACATCATTCTGTACTTACGGGTGATGACCGCAATATCCAGGTGAGCATACCGTGCAGAAGATAGCTTTTGTGTATGTCGGCGACTGGATGCTGATCTGACAAGCCGTGTGGACGAACTTGAATTCGAAACTGAGTTCTCGGTGGGAGGTTTCGGCCGGACCTTTCGACAAGAAAAGACCAGACAAATCGAAAATCACACAGCTCCACCATTAGAAAGAGTTCAAGTTTGAGTAGATGAAACTGAAACATTCTCGATGAAGATGAAGCAGCAAAATTTAATGGTTCCAGCACCACAACATTGTTTACAATTGGGAAATATTTTGCTCTCAGCTTTTAAAAGATGACACCGAAGCAAGGAAATGGCTATAGTCACCCGACTGTTGAAAAAGTTTTTTAAGTGTACAATTCTACTTTATTAGTTGCTTTTACAAGAGTATTTTCAGGTGTCTTCCTTCGGTACATGCACCGGATTATAAACCTAGAAAATAGAATGTATAACCAAGATGTAGAAAACCACAGCAACTTAAGATTAATTATTTCCTCTTGTTTTAACCTCATAATTTGCCTTGTTCGGGTTAAACAAACTGCAGAATGGCTAAATGTTACAAACAATAATGCCTCACCTATTTTAATAGGGAACCTGTTTTATGCATGGGGGGCTTTTTGAGAAATTTGTCGTGCGTCGTCCAGCAAAAAAATTGAAAAAATTTCGACTCTCGAGCTATACATGATAGGAGGGGGACTTAGAAAAACGACGGCTTCGTTAACAAAGTTAAACGAAGAACGCCGGGAACCTGTTTCATGAGTCAAATGGAATTTGGTATTGAAAATTCAAGGAAGCCTAGACAAAGCTAGTATAAAGAAGGCCTAGACCTACTGTAAGCCTAGTATAATATAGTTTGAGAGGCTAAATTTTTCTCGAATCTCCAGCTATATATGATAGCTTGAGAGTTGAAATTTTTCATAGTCCCTTTCATATCATATATAACTCGAGAGTCGAAATTTTTCTAAGTGCCTCTCCTTATAGCTCAAGAGTCGAAATTTTTCCAAGTCCCCCTCCTATAGAATTAATTCGGTTCTCCAAACTATGACCAAAAACATCAAACGACGACATACTCGAAGGAGTAAAACAGACGGAAAATTTTTGTACCGTTGGCTTAAATCTAGAGTAGAATTTGAGTCATCCTACTCTGTGAAGAATTCGGTCTCTCTGGCTGATAAGCTCAAAGATGACATTCTTCCGCCTGATTCTACCCTATGCTCTTTTGACGTAGTCGGCTTATTTCCGAGTATCCCTAGGGCTACTGCCATGCAGCATATGGGAGACCTCTTGGTCCAATCTAATATCTGTCAAGAAGAACTGGCAGAATTTTTCAATTTACTCAATATTTGTTGGTCTCCCAATTTTTGCAAATTTGAAGGGAAATTTTTCGAATTTCCAGAGGAGGTAGGTATCGCTATTGGCTCTCCTCTGGGTTCCCTCATTTCGGAGGTTTTCATGTCTAAATTTGAGCTCAATCTTTTTTCCTCTGGCCAGGGGCTTTTGAGTCATATACATTATTGGCTCAGGTATGTTGATGATGTCTTGTGCTTGTGGACCGGTCACCGAGATCTCCTTTTGGAGTTTCTTAGGTATCTTAACAGTTTGTATCCTTCCATCAAATTCACGTTGGAAGTAGGCGGTTTATCTATAAATTTTTTGGACCCAACTATCTCTAATAGAGAAGGTGCCCATGAATTCGCCATATATAGAAAAGATACTTCGATCGATATTACTGTCCACGGTAGATCTTCTGCCCTGTTGCCCACAAAATTGCTGGTTTTAATAGTTATATCCACCGGTTGACTAGTATTCCAATGGGTCACCTCGCTTTTCAACAGGAGCTTTTGACTATAAAGCACTTGGCCAGAGTGAATGAGGTCAGCTTAGATATCGACTTGATGGTCCATAGAAAATTGACTCGGAAAAGCCTTGATTCCACTACCTCCACCCCCGCAATCCGACGTCCGACACTAGAAAACGTTGGATCAGGCTCCCCTTTTTAGGAAAATTCTCTTCCCAGTTAGGTCGTGTCCTCCGCCCATTTGGATTTCGCCCAGTGTATTACAATCTTAACACTGTAAAAAGTCTATTTGTCAAGCTGAAGGACCCCATCCCACTGGTCGAAAGAAGTGGGGTTTACAAAATGGAGTGTAATGACTGTAATGGAATCTACATAGGTGAGACTGGACGTCAGCTCAAAATTAGAATAGATGAGCATAGGAAGGCGTGGGAAAAGAAGAAATTGGGTGATTCGGCATTTGCGGACCATCTTATCACCACTGGCCATAGTTTCAAAGAGGGATCCGAGTCCCTCCTCCATAGAGAGTCCTCGGTTTTCAAGCGTACCGCGTTAGAACATATTGAAATTATTCGCCATCTGAATAACGACAACCTAAATGTACTCAACAGGTACATACCTGATGAGAGGTTGATTGAACTAGTTTATGAGTATGATTCACATTGTGATGATTCGCTAGTTCAGTCATGATTTCCTCGGTAGTGTTTGTTGCCGGCCGGTGTTGGTTCAGTTGCTTTCATGTCACCCGTTGACAATAGTTCTTTAATCGAAAGCGCTCCGGTGTATTTTGTATTTTTGTGGCTTAAATTAAATTACTCCGTCTGTTTTACTCCTTCGAGTATGTCGTCGTTTGATCCCCCTCCTATCATATATAGCTCGAAGGTCGAAATTTTTTTCAAGTCCACCTCTTATCATATATAGCTCGAGAGTCGAAATTTTTTAAGGCCCCCTCCTTATCATATATAGCTCGAGAATCGAAATTTAACAGGGAACCTGTTTTATGGGGGGCTTTTTGAGAAATTTGCCTTGCGCCGTGCGCCGTCTAGCAAAAAACTTGGAAAAATTTCGACTCTCGAGCTATGTATGATAGGAGGGGGACTTGAAAAACCAACGGCTTCGTTAACGAAGTTAAACGAGGAACGCCGGGAACCTGTTTTATGAGTCAAATGGAATTTGGTATATTGAAAACTCAAGGAAGCCTAGACCTAGATAAAGCTAGTATGAAGAAGGCCTAGACATACTATAAGCCTATTATAATATAGTTTGAGAGTCTAAATTTTTCTCGAATCTCGAGCTATATATGATAGCTCGAGAGTCGAAATTTTTCCAAGTCCCCCTCCTATCATATATGCTCGAGAGTCGAAATTTTTTTCAAGTCCCCCTCTTATCATATATAGCTCGAGAGTCGAAATTTTTTAAGGCCCCCTCCTATCATATATAGCTCGAGAATCGAAATTTAACAGGGAACCTGTTTCATGGGGGGCTTTTTGAGGAATTTGCCTCGCGTCGTCCGCCGTCCGCCGTCCACCGTGCGCCGCCCAGCAAAAAACTTGAAAAAATTTTGACTCACGACCCATATATGATAGGAGGGGGAATTAGAAAAATTTCGACTCTCGAGCCATATATGATGGGAGGGGGAGACTCTCATACTATATTATACTAGGCTTATAGTATGTCCAGGCCTTCTTTATACTAGCTTTATCTAGGTCTAGGCATCCTTTAATTTCCAATACCAAATCCCATTTGACTCATAAAACAGGTTCCATGCGTTCCTCGTTTAACTTCGTTAAGGAAGTCGTCGTTTTTATTCGTTTACAATTGGTTAATATCAACCGTACCTAAAATGAAAGTATCACAGAATCTCAAATTCTCATTGGTATCTATGGAAAGGGGATTTCCTCTTATGTACACCAATCAGAAGTCGAGTAAAACATGAATGATGGAGTCGATTCATCCACTCATCAAGGTCGCGTATCAAGACACGGGTTGTCCACGTACCCAGCTAGCTCTGAGCAATTTTTGCTTTCCGTTCTACAAGCAGGGAGCGCCTGGTTGATTGGTCGTTGTCGTCTTTCTTGCTTTGAGCACCACCGCTCTCTCCTCAGTAAGGAGCTCGATTGGTGGTGAACGTTCTAATATGCAAAGAGCCTCCGTCGAGACCGTGCGGTAGGTACTAACACACCACAGCGCGGCTTTTCGTTGGATCTTTATCATCTCTCTGCTTCTGTATGATATCTTCATCGAGTCGGCCCATACTTGGGCACCACATACGTGGATCGACAAGGCGGTGCTCATAGTGGTCCTTCTTCTTGTTTCTCCGTCCTCCTAGGTTCCTCATCAGGCGGCTTAGGTACACAACTAAGCAGCCTGCCTTTTCCGCTATCATCAGGAAATGGTGCCTGAAGCTCAGCGTCGAGTCAAACCAGATGCCTGGGTACTTCATTCGCTTCTTCGTTTCAATTTTCACACCTTGCAGGCTATACAGATGGATTCAAACTTCCTCACCTAGATCGCTCATCGTTCTTCCGTTCGGATTATTTTAAAGATTGTAAGTGGTAGTAAACTTTGGTTTTGTACGTATCACGAATTCAATCCACAAGTTAGAGTCAAACTGTCAGGCGTTAACAGGTAGGACCGATTTCACAAGTTTGGCGCCTAGACCGTCATAAGTCTACCTACCCTCCATATTTCAATTCTCTCGCTGACTCATTACCTTCATACAGAAAGGATCGATCGAGCCCTTAAATTTTGAAACAATGTGCAGAACAACTTGAGTGCCTCATGATCGAAGTCCCCCACAGCAACTCGGATCTAATCGCATTTTCCCTCAGAACCTTCATAGATCTACGCTGAATTTATATTCTGACATTTCGGACACAGCTCAGCGGCGTCTATCCCCAAAGAATTGATGAAACCTGATGTTACGAGTAAAGTGAAGTTAACATATGCTAAGTTGGTGTTACTCATCCTTCCAACATTTTCCTTTTCCTTCAAACTTTATAAGAGTTGAAGCTCAATGTACTTGTAGAAGCAGACTAATAAATTTCTCCCTCGTCAAAATGAATGCGGCGCCAAGTTTAGTGTCGCGCCAAATCATCCGCGCCAGATTATCTATGCCGAATTGAGCGCGCACGTTTTTCTGAGTTCTTCTTTCTAAATCCCCTCCTCCCTCCCGCACTTATCTTGAGCCTCCTGATTAATAGAGTTCAAAAGTCGAACTTCTTTCTAGTCCCCGTCTCCCTAATGTATATATTATGTCTCCTAGCTCATTCTTATCTTTTTTGTTTAGTGCTCTTTTGTAGGATTTTTAATAAAACGTTTTTACACGTTATAAACTCGAAATCAAACTCGTCGAAAATTGACGAGAAAAAAGGAAAATTGAAGTAAAATTAGCGACATTGAATTTTTGTAGGTTAAAGTCTTTGCTTCTCTTGGAACCCTATTTTCTAGAAAGAAATCGGGCATTCTCTCTTGGTAGCCCACCTTACTCACCAACCATATTTTCGAGGTAATAAAATTCGCGTCAGAGATGTACGCGTTTGAAGGAAACTATTAAGTCATATTATTATCGGTCATTTCACAGATGAAAAAATAGATGTTGAGCATCCGTCGAAGTTCGTTGAGTTTATTAATAGAATAAAAGTCGTGGATTATCATTATACCTTGCGAATTTGAATATTGTACCTACCATACACATACACCGACAAAATATGTGAAAATTTTGGAAGAATTTAAACGTCGGAATAATATTGATTTTGTATTATAGGACTTATTTTTGATTATTCACGCTCTTACAATAAGTTATTTTTCATGTTCTTCAGTAAAATATTCATAAAAACAATTCACACCGCGCATCAAATGCTAGAAAAACGATAAACAATAGTGCAAATAACGATCATAGAGTTCCGTTTTTATCATTTATTCAACTTCGACGGTGCGACGTACAAATTGTAACTCAACGCACATTCGACATAATACGTCTTCAGTCACATGGATGAGAATTTTCTATATATGGATTATCTTAAATAAATGATGAAGTAGACCTAATAGCGACAGAATATCGAGAAGGAAGTGATGAAACCTCTGACTTTATCAACTACGTGGCCTCTTCAATTAATCAAGACGAGTTTATAGATCGAGTTCATCGCTTTTATCTCATTCGACTATTAAGGCTTTGTCTTTTCGCGCAGCGAAATTCAGATCTGGCGTTTTTGTCATTTAATTTTCGTGGCGTTTCCATCTATCTTCGCATGTCTTCTGCGTAGCCTTAATTTACAGAAATACAAATACCTACGTGAATGCTGTATTCTTATCGATTTTACATTACTACTGTCGTCTTCATTTTCTCTATGTTTGCGAGAGTAACACAGACCTGTCGAGCAGTTCTAAAAAATGAGAAAAGGATGGACAAAAAAAAAAACAAAACAAACAACCATTGTAACTTCACACGATGATTGCTGACCCGTAAGATAGTTAGCGTTCTAGAGGATAAAATGACTTGTGCCTGAATATATACTTGAGCCGCTTTCAACATTATTCTGTATTTATGCGGCGTTATAGTCGTTTCGAGGAAATACTCTCCTTGGTGCCCTTTCATTTATTTTGATACAATTATTACAGTCATTTGTAGCTGTTTGATGGGCAAAGAATTATTTTTTTTCTGAATTTCTTGGAAAAGTTGATTTGGATAAAAGTTTAGTTTGAAAGTGAAAACAAAAGGGAAATCTTGTTCCCCGAAGAGGATTCAATGTTTACTGAAACATATTAATATTGACATTTTCCTAACCACTTATTGAAGAACAGTTTACATACCTGAACAAACTACTTAGATACAACTTTGTATTGAATAATATTGAATGGTTTTGTTTGGAATTTCTTTTTTGCATTTAGTAATAGTGTTTCAAAACTACAATTACGAGCTCATCATATATGCAAACTCTAGTTTAAAAAAAAAAAGATGAAGTAGAGCAGCGCTTCCCAAACTGTTTGACTGGCGGAACCCTTTTTGAAAAGAAAATTCGAGGCGGAGCCCCCTAAAGATAATATTATATTTATGAAAAATCAAAAAAATTAAATAATGTGTTCACATTGACTTATACATCAATAGATCATCCCGTGACGTCACTCAGCAAGTTACGTTAGCAGAAACTTATAGGAACACCATTGACTTGGCTGAACGTACTCTCGACTGACTCCCGTAAAAAAAAACACGGAGAGCTGAGCTCATTATGTTATAAATTGAGAAATAAGAATTTCTTGGTGATTGAAGTTGTAGATTCTTAATATATAGAAGGTCCTTAGCATTTGCAAATAAACTTTTGATAGCTAAGATATTTCTTATTATCAATCAGTAGCTTAATGATCTGTGCTCCCTGTGTTAGTCGATAGTCCGTTTGATTCAATTGACAGGGTTCTGTTTCAATTGTAGCACGCTGTGACGTCATCAGGATAGAAGATATCATTGTTTATTACGATACCAAAATTCTATCTTCAAGAAGAGAGGAAGACTACTCCTACTTTCCTCAAACTCATGGGGATTATCATTGCTGATAGATGTCGAGCAAGATTCTTTTATGTATATTTAGTTTGTCTAAAATATATAAGTCTGTCAAAAATATTCATTTTATCATTCTATTATCTATTTAATTATTTATAAAATGTATTTCTCCCGCCATATTACATACCTAAAATAACTTGTAATCCGTCGAGTAAATAGCCCAATAGGTAGCTGAAATGCTCGTTAAAATAAATAAAAAAAAAAAAAAAAAAAAAAAGAAGAAAACAGAAAAGCATCTATACACGTGACGGTTTTCCTATGACAATATTTGTGACAATTATTTATGACAAAGCCCTTTTACATGTTACTTTTTGGGAGATGTGTAAGCTGATCTCCAAGTGGGGTAAATTCCTCCTGCTTACGTGTTAGAACATACTCTCACTGACTTCGACTGTATTAACCCTACCTGACATCATCACTTTCGTCCTGGGACTTGGACAAATTCCGATTTTAGAAGTATATCGGGTGAGGTCAAAAGATCTTACCAATTCAATCAAAGTTTGCGCTAAATTCACACCCCTCGACGAAATTTGTATCTGAATTTAATCTTCAAGTTGCGCCTCTACCTCACTTTCTACAACTTTTCTGAGCCCAGTTAAGAACCAAAGTGTGCCAAAAATTGACCAATTTGCCAAAATTTTTCAAATGAAAAATTTGAAATTTACCCACTTTTGAGCTTTATATAGGGTTATTCAGTTATTTTTTTCGGAATCAGTGTGAAATTTCACTTTCAAATCAATAAATAAATTGATATGGAAGTTTGAACGATTTTGATTTTTAAGAATTTTGGAAAAATTGGCCAATTTTTGGCACATTTCGGTCTATAACTCAGCTCAGAAAAGTCGTGGAAAATTTGATAGAGGCGCAAATTGAAGATAATACTGAGATACAAATTTCGTAGATTTGAAACACCTAACATTTCGCGTTTTTGCGCCAAGAGTGAATTTAGCGCAAACTCCCTTTTGACTTATAACATTTTTTGGCCTCATCCGATGTATCTATATGAGAGGGACTTAAAAATATTTTACTCATTATGAGTTCCAATAATAGCACACCAGACATTGTTAATGAGGTTTTTAAGTTTCTGAAGACCAAGGCCAAACTAAGAGTGACAAATGTGAAGATTTGGTTCAATAACGAATGCTTGAGACGAGGCATTATTCCCAAGTATGCGACTATCAGGCTACCAGGAAACAGTGTAGCAGTGAAACGCTCCAAGATCCAAGCCGAAAGATTGAAAGTGAAGAATGAAATTAATGAACTCTACAAGAAAATAACAAGGCTGAATAGTTTACTGTATGATCAACATTTCCATCTGTCCAGGTTACTCCATTCGCTAGAACAGTGTTTCTCAACCGGTGTGACGCGGTACATCACTGTGCCGCAAGCCCGCCTCAGGATTGCCGCAAAAGTTTTATCGAAAACATAAATTAACATGAACTAAAAAAGAATTGTCATTTTTTTTTAAATATATAACTTGACAAATTAATGTTATTACTTTAACTACATAAATTGAAAATATTTTATTAACATAAATAAATATACCTACTTAATTTCCAATTAAAAAATTGTATACAATAATAATAATAATTTTGATTCTTAGTACAAATTAAAATTTTTAAATATAATTTATTAATTTAATCAAGAAAATGAATTTAAATAATTAAAATAGTAATATCTTTAAGGATAACAGGATGATTCGATAAAAATTTTTAATCTGTTACCTCGATGTTGAATTATTAGAATTATATTGAAAGAATTTGTATAATTCAATCTGTAATTGTATTCAATTGATTAGGGATACAATCTATTTTAATATTTTATTGATAGTAATGTTCATGAATGAATTATGTCTCGGTTAAAATAGAATACCCCGACGAAATATTATTTTCTCTGATTTTATTTTATTTCAAAATAATTTACGTATTACTAATAAATATTATAAAATGAAAAATTCTATTAATAATATCTGATTTAAAAAAATTTTCATATTTAAAAAATGAAATATTGAATAAATTGAATAAATTAAATTTTTAATAATAATTAATATTTGAAATTAATTAAAAATAGAAATTGAAAATGAAGCTAATCACTATTAAACTCATAATAAATTTTGAAAATCAAACTTTTCAAAAGAATTTAAAAATTAAATTTCAAATTTAAAAATTAATATTCTTTATAATATATAAGAATTATAAAAGTAATACTTGAAGATAATGAAATAATTAGATTTATTAATGATATCAAAAAAATCCAATTTCAATAAAATTGAATAAAATATTTTATTAAAAAATAAATTACCTAAAATATTCATTTGGATTAATACATGAATAATAAAAATGAAAATTAAATTAATTAATTGTGTATTTTCTATATAATTTAATTATTATAAATTGAATTCATAATTTATTTAATAATAATTACTTTAATTTCAATTATAATCAAAATATTGACTATTAAGTTTCTTTTATATTAATTTATTAATTTTATTAAATTCATTTTTTTAAAATTATTTTTCAATTTTTTTATTGATTGATATTTTTAATTTTTTAAAATTTAAATTGAATATTTTATTGATGAAATTACTCGGAGAAGTAATCATAAGCCCTATCTGATCGATGTATTCCAATTTTTGAATGATGTCAGTTCCAGTTATAATTACTTAAACTTGAGTCCAAACCTGCAGTCACTGTCATAAAAATCAAGAACTTCCTGTGACTTGGCCAGAAATGCAGATTATATTTCATGTTTTTTCATAAAATTTCGGAATTAGAAGAGCCCTGAGGGTTTCCAGGAAATGCAGGAAACATGCAGACACTTTTGCGTACATTATGGGAAAATTGTTTTGAGTCCCGGTGGAAGATCAAACCTGTTGTTTCTTGTGACCGCATAGTACAGAGAAAGAAGGATGGGCATCATATAGCCATCTTGTAGGCCACAAATTCTGAAATTAGGAGGAGAAAATCTGTAGAGACATGACAATGTCAAAACGCACAAAAATTTCCGATACAATTTGGAGTTCTGGAAATGCTGTGCCGCAGTAATATCATCTCATGAAAAAATGTGCCGCTAGAATTTGAAGAAATCATGTTCGAAGAAGGAGGAGAGGGGAAGAAAGGAGAGGACTATGTGGAAAAACGAGTGGAAGCCCAAACAAAACAGATCAAGAAGAAGCCTACCGAATTGACCCGGAAGAAAGAAGAAAGGAAGGAAGAGACAGTAAGAGCTGAGTACAACTTTGCTCCCAGAACCGAGAACCTATCAAGCGTCACCTTCGCAGAAGATAAGAAAGAAGACTGCTGGACAAAGGCATTAAGTACGTGCAGCCAGAGAGGCTGAACCAACGTAAGCTTGAAAGTATGGCCATTATCTGTGAACAAGTAATACAAACTATGGAACACGACGTAAGACCAAAAGCCCGGAGCAAAATTGGGAAAGTGCTGTTGGACGTCAAAGAGAATATGTGCCGAACCAGTGACAGAACGCAAGTAATGCGGAGGAAGGTCACAAATCTACAAAAGAAGATTCGACGAAACAACCTGAGTTTGATAAAGGTGGACAAAGGCAACACGGTAGTGGTAATGGAGAAGGAGGGCTACACCCAAAAAAAGGAGTCGTACATCGCAGTGAATGGATACCAAGAGCTGACAAAGGACCCAACACAGAAATACCAAGATCACCTGAAAGCTGTGATGAAACGGAACATTGTACCCGGCAATGGAAGGACGCTTGAGATGAACCCGGTTGCACCGAAACTCAAAGAGCTTGTAAAACTCCACAAAGCGAACCGTCCGATGAGACCCCTGGTCAACAGCATTCAATCACCATGTTACAAGATAGCGAAGATTGTTGCCACATTCCTGAAAGAAAACTACCGGTTTGCACCTAGACAAAGTATCAACGGAGAGCTGATTGTGCAACTGGACAAGTTGGAAATCAAGAGTAACGACAAGCTGATATCGTTTGATGTGGCAAACATGTTTGGTACCGTACCGATCGAAGGAGGAACTTCTCACTACAACAGATACCATAGGAACCCCGATGGGCCGAAGTACGCCTACATGATGGAAGAGATCTTGAGCCAGAACTACTGCCGCTTTAATAACAGGTTTTACAGTCAGGAGAGGGGACTTGCGATGGGATCACCGCTGTCACCAATACTAGCGGAGATATTCATGAATAATATGGAAAACAAGATATTGAAGGGCAGCAAGTTCAGAAACTCGATCAAATACTGGGCCAGGTATGTAGATGATATCCTAATTGTGTGGTCAGCCACTGATAGACAGGTGGATCTTTTCCTTTCAGGAATGAACGCGATGGATGACAGCATCAAATTCACAGTGGAAAAAGGCAATGAGACAATCGGCTATTTGGACCTCACACTCATACCGGAGAATAATAGGATAGAATACAAAATCTACACGAAGCCGACGCATATTGGCACCATCATCCCAAATGAGAAATGACTCCTACCACCACCCCAGGCACAAGTTGGCGGCAATCCAGAACTACTGCTATCGAGAAATTTCTGTCCTCAAGAACAACGACGAGAAGAGGAAAGAGATCGAGATAGTAAAGCAGATCGCAGAAGCCAATGGCTACCGTAGAGGCGTGCTGGATGGAGTCTTTGGGAAAATGGAAACAAAGAAAGGAACTCATGATGGCATAGTGAGAAAGTACTCCGGATCGATACCATACATAGAAAAGTACACAAACAAGGTGATAAAGGCGTTCAATGGCTACGATGTGAATGTGCTTATCCAGAATAACCAACCCATGGTGAAGAGAATCAGCAATGACCAGACGGAACAAAAGGACAAGGAATGCTTGAGCGGAGTGTACAAGCTCAGTTGTGAACAGTGCGAGGGGATCTTTATCGGTGAGACTGGGAGAAAGTTTGAGATCAGGAGAAAGGAGCACAAAACGTCGAGGGAGGAAGAAGATAGCAAGTCACTTTTTGGGAAACACTGTAACAAAGAACAACACTATGGAGAGGGAATATTTGAAGTCATACACGTAGAGAATCGCACAAGAGAAGAAAATTCTGGGAATAATGGAGATTGCAAAAGCCAAGAGGAAGAAAGCCTGCCTCTTGAACAATGTAATCACATTTGACAGCGAAAAATAATTCGCCCTGGTGATTGGACGAGAGAAGAAGAACAGAATCAACCAATGAGACGGCAGGAAACCAGGTTGCCAATAGATACGCAGCATTTAGGTCATTAGATTGAACCAATCACTAAGCAGTATGTCTTAGCCAATAAGAACACAATGTCGTATTATCGTAAGAATGACCTATGAAGTGAACCAATCACAATACAGCCTATAAAAACTCGTTAAGACCTTGTTCTCCAGTTGCGACACGACTAATGATGGGATAACACCCAAAAGTACTCTTGTAAAAGCAACTTTTAAAGTAAATTTGTACATTTTGAAGCCCCTCTTTCAATTTTCGATGAAGTTATAGACATATAAAGTGGGGGAGTTATAGAAATTTCGATTTCGCAGCTACATTGATTGGAGGGAGCTACATGTAAACTTGGAAAAATGCCGATCATCGAGCTATACCTATTGTCAACGTTATTCCTCGCTGGTATTACAGAAGATACACAAATAGCCGCCAATTTTTTTTTTTGCGTTTTTACAATCACTTTTTTTTTCTCCTTCAATTTTCAGTTTGTTTACATACGTCATGTTATCAGTTGACTGTCAGCTGCACGCTGCAGGTCAGACTACGTGTTACCTTATCTCATTTGAGCACGAGAGCAATTATCAGATCATGATGAGAATGAGTTATTTTCTTGTGCGTTCCCATCTATCTGAGAGCATTATTATTGTGATTGTTGTTTGTATTTGAAAAGTATTTGCGAATACGCGTTTCATGTATCTCTATGTTTGAAGCGTTTTAAGTAGCGAGAACTATCGTCAAAGTAGGAAGCCGACCGCGGTACTAGCTCGCCTGCGAGGTAGCTTAATATGTATAATAATGCAATTAAAATTTTTTTGACGATTTACAGAGTAATTATAAAAATTCGATTCGAGGCCGATCCTTTCAAATTGATTACTCATGCTTCATTACACTATAATTTGTTTAAAATTTCTGTACTCTCTGTAGTTGTCTCTCTCTTCATCAGGCTTACTTGTTTGATTAGATGTCTATTTTTTAATTTTTTTAAACCTGTGTCGAAATTATCATCGTGACAATCGGGGGTACAGGAAATATTTTATTTCATGGCGAATTGTGTAAGTATGTAAAACTGCCCAAAAGTTGCCGCGGATAGGATTTTTACGTTAATTCTACGCTACTTACGGTTAAATCTGTATAGAGATACTATTGCCTGTGATTAAAATAGTAATTACCGATGGCTGACCGAAAATTCATACCGTCTACTTTTGTTCTGTTTTTTCCGTTCGTTTTTGTACCAATATTCATGAATTTGTAATCCTCAAGATTACAAGCGCTCCACAGTCAGTGGATCCAAATATTTTGTTGTTTTTCAGAAACCGAAAAGTTACACTTGACTAGGATTTTCGAAATTTTGTCGCACTAATCTGGGTATAGAGGTATTGAAATTATCTCCAGTGAGACAATGTTCGTTTATCAGCTTTCATATAATGTAGGTAATAATAATTTAAATATTGCCCTAACATAAACAAGTACAGTTCCGAGTAGGGTTCAAGTAATTTATTTGCAGCTTAGTACATCGTTTCAATTTTTACTTTCCAAAAGTAGGTAGGTACCCATATTATTTCGGTAGATATACAGAAAACCTCAAGCCAATTGTACGCGCGTGTCAACGTACGTAAACCTTTTCACTTTCTTATATTTACAAATGGAATTGAAGTGAATAATACAACTTAGATAGGTTTGTGGTTTTCGCGACTGGAACAGAGTTATAGCAACTGTCAAAATACGCTGCTTATTTTTGTTGCAGTCGTTTTCTCGATGCAAATACATTTCCGAGTCGTTTACGTTTCCCTGATGCTATTCTGTTACCGAAAACAGAAGTTGTGAAACATCATACGTAATTCGCTTTCTAGGAGGGAAAACATCACGAGACCAAGTTTAAACCATGTGCGAATTCGCTATTGGGTTCTAGAAAATCTACAAGTCTAGATCCAGCCACGAGTTCGCTATCGCGTTCTTAAAAATCTACAGTTTGAAACGCAGATACGAATTCGCTATCGGGTTCTAAAAAATCTACAAGTCAAGACCCTGTCAGGAATTGGCTAATCTACTAGTCAGCTGTCAAGTATCAATAATCACTTTACTTAAGGTATGCTTCAGATTTCCTTGATCAAATTTCTTTCTATTGTGAAAAAATGAAGTAAAAATTTTAGAACACTGAGATCTCATAATTTACTCAACCAGTTACCTTACTTACCTCTTCAAATATGCCTATATGAGCCCAATTCTAGAATTAGTTTCTACCTTGAAAACTCTTTGAGTAATCTGCAATCAAAATTTTTCTTTGTATATTCTTAATTATGAAAGATTTGTTTTTACTGAAATTCAAAATCTTGGAACAGTAAGATCTCCGGATCTACCCCACTGATTTCCTTACTCCCCCCTCCCCTAAAAAACTACGCGTGTAGGCTATAACAACTTTATGTCAAACACTTGCCTTTTCTAGCCCTGACGGACACCACAGGTTGCTAATAGCCCAGGTTTATGTGACGTCAAACAGCAAACAATTATAAACAAAATTACCTAACTGAAGGGAGGCATGTGAATGTTTGAATAAATGAGAAACAATTAACTAATCGCAATCATCATGATGTATTCATCTATCTGATATAATACGACTCAACTAACATCTGATCTATCTCTGTACATAATCACTGATACAATTATTTACATGCACTCTTTTTTTTAAATAACAGACATTGAAACTGTCCCTTTAAAATCACGACAATAAGTTTTACGTTTCTGAGATTACGGGCACGAACAGGGCCTAAAATACTGACACCATCATCCCAAATGACTCCTACCACCACCCCAGGCACAAGTTAGCGGCAATCAGAACTACTACTACCGGGCAATTTCTGTCCTCAAGAACAACGAAGAGAAGAGGAAAGAGATCCCAGATCGCAGAAGCCAATGGCTACCGCAGATGTGTGGTGGAGGGAGTCTTTGGGAAAATGGAAACAAAAAAAGGAACTCATGATGGCATAGTGAGAAAGTACTCCGGATCGATACCATACATAGAAAAGTACACAAACAAGGTGATAAAGGCGTTCAATGGATACGATATAAATGTGGGTATCCAGAATAACCAACCCATGGTGGAGAGAATCAGCAATGACCAGACGGAACAAAATGACAAGGAAAGCTTGAGCGGAAAGTACAAGCTCAGTTGTGAACAGTGCGAGGGGATCTACATCGGTGAGACTGGGAGAAAGTTTGAGATCAGGAGAAAGGAGCTCAAAACGTCGAGGGAGGAAGAAGATGGCAAGTCACTGTTTGGGAAACACTGTAACAAAGAACAACACTATGGAGAGGGAATATTTGAAGTCATAAATGTAGAGAATCGCACAAGAGAAGAAAATTCTGGGAACAAATGGAGATTGCAAAAGCCAAGAGGAAGAAAGCCTGCCTCTTGAACAATGTAATCACATTTGACAGCGAAAAATTATTCGGCCTGGTGTTTGGACGAGAGAAGAAGAACGAAACCAACCAATGAGACGGCAGGAAACCAGGTAGCCAATAGAAACGCAGCATTTAGAACAATAGATTGAACCAATCACAAAGCAGTATATTTTACCCAATAAGAACACAATGTCATATTATTGTAAGAATAAGTTTCTAAGAAGTGAACCAATCACAACACGGCATTGTTATAGCCAATAAGATCACAGTGTTATACTATAAAAACCCATGGTTAAGGCCTTGTTCTCCAGTTGCGACACAACTGATGATGGGATAACACCCGAAAGTACTCTTGTACTTAAATAAGCAACTAAGAAAATAGATTTGTACAATTGAAAAACCCCTTTTTCAAATATTCTTAGTACGAGTATAATAGGAGAAAGTCATCACAGAAATAATTAACAACTTATGTTGCCACTCATTTCATAACACTGCCTCCGGCTATGCGCATCATCCTGAACAATCAATTCCAACAAAACTCCGTGGGTCGCGGCATCAGCTGTGACATTCACTGACTAACTACAAACTTTCCCCACATAGAATCCTTTCCCAGCCCTTGTCGTCTCCCAACTATGATGCACGCTGTGGATAAGCTTTAGTCACCCACGTCTCAAATTTCCATTCACCCGACCCCCCCGTGTGCCCATCATAAAGTACGCTACACCAACAATTTTTTTCAACGATCAACTTTTTTTGTGAGTTCTGTAATATCGCTGTAATATCTCCTTCAACAAATCCAAAACCTTTGTCAACAACCAAAATTTCCAAGATTTCACGGTCTTTGCTTCAGTTAAAAGAAATCACACCTTGTTGCTTATTGCAGTCCCGCCTCCCCCCCCCCCCCCCCCACTTGTCAAATATACCTTATCAAAAATTTTACAATGAATTTATCTATCCTCGTGAGAGTTCTTTCCAATGACCCAATATTGAAATAACACCTCTTCTAATCGATCCAAGTTTCTGCATCCTTTGGCTTCCGTCAGCCGCGATTGACTTGAAACATTCGATGACTTGAGTCTATCCTCTCCTACCTTTACCTTCCAACAAAAACTTGAAGCTTGACAATCAATCAACTATTTTTCAACGTCTTCGTCTAACTTCGACCATCCCAAAAAACAAACCATAGTAAATGAATTACGCAAACACCTTAATGGTATTTTCCCAAGAAATATTTGGAAGCACAATGCCAAAAAATTTCTCAGGTCCACAAAATAATTTTTGTTTTTTGTTTTATACTCGAGTATTTGAAACTATAACAAAAATTCTACTGGCCGTGCTTTAGGTACACGCGATTGTCTTTTCTCCAACTTCTGGACCTCAAACACTTCAGAATTAATCAACTATTCTCATACGTAACTCGAACTTCTTTTGGCAGACTTTATACTTAAAAATTGTTCTTCCTCAAATATACTTTCAAACCATAGTTCTCAGAAATTTTCTCAGATCCACAAATCTCTTTAACTTGCTGAAATTCCAAGTAAATTTTGGTCCGTAAAATTTCTTCTCCTTATAGGTCATGCTTCTACTGTGACTGACGAACATTTCCAAATTTCTCTATTTCCAACATGTATGTATTTCAATTGGAAAGTTTATTAAGTACTACTCCTATAAACTTTTCCCACTCACGTTCTAAATACATTTGTATTTTTCAAATCTATCGAGTTTAAGTACGGGACAAAAATAATATAGCCTTTTTTGTTCATATCACAATCAATTTTTTAAATTTAATGACTTTTTCTTCATAAATAAGTAACTTAAAGCATTATAAAACAGGCACGATTCTAATGCACTAACTAAAGTCACGAACTCGAACGTTATTTGAAGGACAGTAAGACAATGTAAAAGTTGAATTGAAATTTATCAAGGATTGTTGCATGAACTTACTCGTCAATTGATTTTACCCCTGGAACCCTACACGTCCATGCATGTTTTTATTATTAATAATATAACGACCCACATAGGCAACACGAACTACACACGTGTTATCCAGGTTCCTGCTTCTGAGATTCAGGAATTGAAACTTTGAGACTGCTTAGAACTTTCCTGATGAACTTTTAGATAAAAAAATGTACCCTATATCCGATTCCAGTGTAATACCAATCTACATTTCAAAGTACAACTCGAAATACCGAAAACTGGTCGAGTTTAATCGAAACATAAAAACGCATAATAGAATATCCGAGGATGGAATTTTCCGTGGCAAGGCTATTTTGTTGAGCTCTTTGCCGCTCTATCTACTTCATTGCGTTGCGAAAATCCGGTGTGGGCTGAGACCCAGACAACCGGGTGCTATATATTTTTACCGACTTTTCTAGCTAGAAAAGTGAGGTATTTTGTTAATACGTTTGGAAATGTTGAAGCGTGAGGGAAGGAATGAGGGGTTGACTGGTGGGTGATTGGTGGCTTCTTTGGCTTCGACATTGATTTTTTTAGTTTTTCGGGATCTCCTTGTAGCTGGATTCCCAGATGAAGAATCTTGGGATGGAGTTTGCATAGAAATTTTCTGGCATAGCCAAGTAAATGAAAATCATGTTCCATGTCTTTTATATTTTATCAGTCATCTTGAAATATTTCAGTCTAGGCTTCTACTAGGTCATGTGTTCGTGAGATATTATTCGTTTACCCCTTTACCTATCTTGGCGTCGTATAAGTCTTCTATGAGAAATATGAGGTAGCGCGAACTCGCTCCGCTCGTTCGCCCCCTGTCTCGCTGTTGTATTGGTATGGTATGAGACAATTCAAGTCTAGGGGACTTGGAAAAATTTCGAGTATAAAGCCTTTATTTATTTAAACTAAAAGGAATTTTTATACGTGCAAGGAATAATTCAAACGAAGAAAAACAAGGCTTTACCCGCACAATTTTTGTTTTTAAGACGACGTTTCGACCAACTGGTGGTCTTTTTCAGCGGGTAAAGCCTTGTTTTTCTTCGTTTTTATTTATTTAATTATTTAATTATTTAATTATTTAATTATTTAATATTATTTATTTATTTATTTATTGATTTATTTATTTATTTATTATTAATTCTTGTACTAGGTCAAGTGTTCGTGAGATATTATTCGTTTATCCCTTTACCTATCTTGGCGTGGTATAAGTCTTGTATGAGAAGTATTTTGAGGTAATTGTGGGTGTTCTATATTTTGAGGTATCAACTTTCGTGGGGCGAACGAGCGATCTCGCTGTTGTATTGGAATGGTATGAGACAATTCAAGTCTAGGGGACTTGGAAAAATTTCGACTATCCAGCCATATATGATAGGAAGAGGGACTTAGAAAATTTTATTAATTATTTAATTATTTATTTATTTAATTATATTAATTATTTATTTATTTAATTATATTAATTATTTAATTATTTATTTATTTAATTATTTAATTATTTATTTATTTATTTATTTATTTATTTATTTATTTATTTATTTATTTATTTATTTATTTATTTATTTATTTATTTATTTATTTATTTATTTATTTATTTATTTATTTATTTATTTATTATTAATTATTATTATTACGTGGGGTCTACTCGCGAATTTCTGAATCACCCACGGGGGTAGAGATTTCTCTTGACGGGGGGGGGGAGGGGGGTGTACTCGCGAGTTTCAAAATATAGGTCCGGCGAGAGAAAAGACATGGAACATGTCAAAAATGGTGATGATAGCGTGAATATAATTTATGAGTGCACGAGAGGAATAACAGCTGGAGGTAGCTTTAAGAGATGCCAGGAATTGGAAGTGCCCTATATTACTTTCAGCATGAAAAAAAACAGTTTTTTTTATATAGGCCTATATGTATATTTACGCTGACAGAAATTTTTTTCCGCGGATCTCCTACAAAACTACCGGATAGATTTTTTCGAGACTTAGATAAGTTGTTGTCTCAATCTGAAGATGGGTACCAACAATTTTTTCGACGATTAATTGATAGTAATTCTTCAGCGCGTTTCCAATTGACTTGATAATACGATTCTGTAGGTTACGGTTAATCATATTGGGAGTTATCGAAATATCAAATTGCATAGATCGCAGAAACAACTATTATAGTCTCGTAGCAGTTTGGGCAGGGGGAGGGGGAGAGGTTTTTCTGGAGACGTTTCGTAGGTTTTAGATGACTCGTAGCCTAAATTAAAACAAAATTCAGGTTTCCTTATTGGGTTGTAGGTATTTTTACTCTGTTATCAGTTGATGTGACGTCATAGTGATAGAATTTATAAACTGAGTTTTATTGTTCATTCTATTGGTATTTAATTTAAAGAGAGGGAGTGACTCTCTCAATGATTTTTGCATCGTGGTTGAAAAGTCGTGTACTACTCACGTGACTGCGTGAGTGTTTTTTTATTTACGATTGGCCGGTGCTTACACCTATATGAAAATAATTTTTTAGAAACATTTTCCCATATAACGCATGTTACATACCTAAAAATTACTGTACGTTTCGTTGAAGGAATGGAATCGACGTAGGCGACGCGTTAACGCCGCGCGACAACGCGAACTCTCGTCGAAAGGAGCGTTCTCTACAGATTTGGGTGGCGGAGGCTATTTCTTCGTACATTTGTAGGCTAAGTATCTCGTTCAGGCTAAAAACTGATTACATGGTCCAATAGGAAATTTCACGAGGAATAATTTTGGACTGATGAGTTTTCTCTCTAAAATGCGTATTTAGCGAGATATTTACAAAAAACTGATTTTTGGGGGGTTTGAACCCCCATAAAAGAAGAAGCTCCGAAGGAAAAACGCGGAGAAGTTAGGACGATGTTTTTGACATCATTCTTGACCATTTTCAGCAATTAGACCTTTGTTACGCATGTCGCAAAGTTTTTTTTTTTTTCAAAAAATCCTGCTAATTTGCCTACACTAACTGTGTCGAATATACGAATGTTTCATGACAGAATACTCAAAGAGTAGAGTAAACGAGAAACTAATTACAAAGACCGCAGATATAAAGGAGAAGATGCGAGATCTTTCGGTTAACAAACCATCATCGGGCAAAGTTAGAACGCCACTGACCCAGATACGACTCATGAAACAGAATACAAACGAGATCAGGATTGAACGAGCGAGCCCTCGCGAGGTGACTCAAACTCGTAGATCAATTCAACTGAACCTTCGTCGGGAAAATACCTGTTGAGTACGGTGACATCGTCACTGTTCAGATGACGCACTATTTCGATATTTTACAACGCAACGCGCTTGAAGTAAGAATTCTCCTTGTGGAGAAGGGTAGCCGAACCTTCCTTGAAACTATGACCACTGGAGACAAGGTGGTCCGCACAGGCCGAATCACCTTTCTTCCAGGCCTTAAGGTGCTCCTCTACTCGAATTCCAAGCTGGCGACCCGTCTCGTTTATATATACGCCGTTACAATCCTTGCACTCCAATTTGTACACCCCGCTCCTCTCCCCCCGCGGGATGGGGTCCTTTAGCCTAACAAACAAATCCTTCACAGTAGTGATACGTCGAGCCATAATGTTTCGGACCGTGTCAATTCTACAAATGTTTCCTTTATTAAGCTTGATCATGTTACACTCTCCTATATTCATTTTAATATTTTAATTTCGTATTCTCTAGATACCCTATGACATATTATTTTCATCATTATTATTGGTGAGTAATTCTTGTCAAGTATTTCATTTTGTTTTTCCTACTAACGACTTTTTGGAAAGAGGAAGCCGCTGCCATATTTTTGAAGGAATAATATACCGGGTCAAAAGTCGGTTCCTGCCGCACATGCCAGCCCGTGACAGGCTTTTTTACCCTTTGGGTTAAAGTTATTAATGCGAAAAACGTTTTCTCTTCAGACGTCCGTCTATCTCCTTTTCGTCTACAGTTTCATTCGCCAAGGTAGGGACTCGTACGAGTATACAAAAAAAAAAAATCTCCAAGTTTTCCTCAAATGAGCTTGATTTTGTAGTCTATGTTGAAAATTGCGGCATACACTTCCGAAGATACGAACAATAACTTTTCAAGATGAATTCGATGAACACGGTAATAATTTTTTATACGTGTCTACAGTCTTTACTTTGCTCGTAAATCAATTCCGATTTATTATCCCCGCATTAAACCTTTCACCTCAGTTTCTAATATGTCTAATTACTTATACTCGAGAAGATAGATGTGTTGAATTTCGCGAACTGAAACATTAATTATTCAGCGAAGACAGCCTCGGAAATAATGTGTGACGATTGAAATTTTATGTAAAAGAACATTCGGTTGATTCAACTGCTCTCTACGATTGCCTTTATATGTCTATAAAAAATGATCATTCTCGAGGCCCACAATTTGAAAAATATAAAACATCTCTTGAGCGATAATTTAGACAGTAAGAAAGTTCAATCGTAGAAATAACACTATTCAATTCGATAAAAATTTATAACAATAATAATAGTAATAATGATAATAATAATAATAGTGTTTATTTCTTTAATGAAAGAAGTTGAAAATTTTAGTCCAAATGAATAAATAATATAATAATGAAGGCGGGCAAGTAAAAATCTCGCTGATGGGCTAAATGAGTACAACGAGAGGTGATACTTGGAAAAATTTTGCGAGTGAGCTGAATAAATACACAAAAAGACAGGTTTCGACTTCAATTTCAGACCACTGGATAGTAATCTAAATTGAGAGTTAATTGGTACATAGACATGTCTTTTTTCGTTACGTGTCCGTGTGTCAATTAACCCTTCGATCCTTCGTACTGATCTGAATCTGATTTTTTTTTGCAGACTGCGCTCCTTCTTGTCATCACAATTCTTGTAATATCATACACCCACTACCTGTAGAATAGACTCGACCTTACATTTTTGAACTTCCTGTGAATTGTCTCTTTATACTAGGGGTTTTGATTTTCATTAAGTATTTAAGGAGAATATGCACTGTGGAATTTTTCAAACTTTTCTCTGTGCCTTCAAAAGATCAAAAATTGTTCTCTTAAAATAAACTCTGCTGTATCTGATGGTCTTTCGTCTTTTGTTTTTCATGAATTTGCTAAAACAGCTTAAGCTACCCTCAACATATTCTACCTACAGTTTACGACTCAGGTAAGAAACCATAAAAATACCTCTTCGACAAAGTTTCCAGATGGATTTCTATTTTCATCGTAAAATAAAGAGTGTAAAATTCGAAATGAGACGACCTTTTTTCGTAGAGACTCTATTTTTCGAGGTTGTTATTATCCTTCAATCGATTAGCGTTGAATTTTCAATTCCATTAAAATGAAATCAAAAAACGATTTTGAAATTGTTCTTCTTTATGGCTCGACTGTTCGTATAGTGTAGATAATATTTTTTGTCTCACAATAAACTTCGGAACGATAAATCTTTGTATTTGCAGAGGCTCGTATAAGTTTAGAATTGTTACTTTCACGAATAGAATTCTTTAATTTTAAAATCCAGCATTCGAGGAGTTTGCCAATCGAGCAAAATAATATCAAAGCAACTAGAAATTTTTTCTAGTAGACATGTTCAAGCAAGTCTGCAGTAGATTAGATTTTCACGACAATTGTGCTAGCTGTTCTTTTTTTTTTTTAGCGAGAATTTACAGAGCGTAAAATTTCGACGAGAGGTGAAGTTCTGATATAGCCATCAGTATTCCGCGTGGCTCTACAGAATGTTGAAAACATTGTCTGCCACTGCGTGTCGAACGGAGCTGAAATTCGTTCTAAAAATATCTAGAGAATTTAAACTTACAAAATTTAATTAAATTTTTCACTCTCGTCCGTTTTCATTAGAAAAGAATGGGAAAATTTTAGGGTCTACTGATTGTGCATGGAACGCTGGCATTGAGTTCAACTCATCATAAGAAATCGCAGGTAAACTAACTAAAAGCGAGTAATTTATTTTGAATAAATTTCTTTATTTTTTATCAATTCTAATTTGATTCACGTACTCCATATTATAGTGAATTTCTCCCGACTCAATTTTTGTTTCCTATCTCAAAAAAGAACAGTCATTATCACATATTTGTAAAAAAATTAATAAAATTTAATATGAAAGTTCAAACTGTGAATATTCGGTTTTTAATTTTTTATCCCCCTTTTTGATCTTTATTCCATTTTTGGTGTTATTCGGTAAAATAAAATTTTTTTACTTGCATCCCTAACGTATGAAATGTACTTCCATGTCATTTTTAGCCATTTGGCATTTCAAAAATGACTCACCGGGAAATCCGGGCTCTAGTTATGAGCTACACTATATAGTAGCGGCAGCTACAATGAATTTGCGCCTTCAGAATAGGTATTAGGCAATATAACGGCAGCTTGAAATATAAGAAATGATGAATTTGTTCTTGACACGTCATCCACACGTCCTTGACATGTCATTGACACATTGCCAACATGTCCTTGACTTGTAATTATCACATTATCGACATGTCGCTGACACGTCCTTGACACATTGCAAATATTGACGTGTCATTGACTAGTCATCAACATGTCCTTGACATGTCCTTAACACATCACTGACACCTTATCAACAAGTCCTTGACACGTCACCAATATGTCATTGATACGTTGTCCATGTCATTGACACATTGCTGACACGTTGATATGTTACTGATATGTCGTCGTCACATCCTTGACATGTTGCCAAACGAGCGGAGCAAGTGAGCCCCTATAAGCTACTAGCTTCAAATATTCTAAACTAGACTTATAGTAAACAAAGAAGGGACGAACGAGCGGAGCAAGTGCCCCCCCCCCCAAAGTTATTAACTTTACATATTCTCACAGAAACACATTGGTTAACGTGGTTAACGTTCATTTTCGTGTTACGGCACTTTAATACTGAATAATTTTTAAAAAAATTTTTCCAAAAATATCTAATATATAAAGCAGAAAGTTTGTCCGTCCGTCCTCCTGTCCGTTTATAACTCGAGAACTACTGGGCCGATCGCTTTCAAACTTTCAGGATATATTGTCCTCATCCCAGAGCAGCACATAGACTCATAAAAATAAAAATTTGACGGGGAGGTGCTGAGTAATTTCAAAAAAGGGCGAAAACAATGACTTTTTTCAATATAAAAAAACGTGGTGGTGTAGCTTGCCATCGAACGCGTTGTTCCAACGTTACCGTTCAAACGCGTTGAGCGGCGCAGTTATAAAAATTAAGTTATGGTGATAACTCGAGTTTTACTCATTTTTATGAAAAATTGAAGAGAACAAAAATTGTTGCCCCTTTAATTTCCTTTCGAATGAGCCCAATTCCAGATTTTTAGGAGGAAATTTTGGAACTATTGGTATTTTGACTGATGCGTATTTAAGATCATTGTGTTTACAGAGAGAGAGAGCATTTAAACCGGTTGCTCTGGATGAATCTACAGAGACTATTCGAGTTTTACGTATCCAATTTTCGATTTTGAAAGGAGACGTTTATGTAAAATAATTTCTTGAAAATTTGCTCTTCTTTTGTGACGAGTAACTATACATTAGGTAAATATCGTCGTCAGAGTTTGAAACTACCTAAGAAAAGGTACTGGGTTCGAGAAAGAATTAAGAAAATTACATCCGGTTTCTCATATAGGAAACGACTGAGTTCGTCTCATGCCTCTACACAGACTGATGTAATGCTTCGGGGATATGGCAGGCTTTTTACCTACTGTCCATCTATTTCCTTAATCATTGCGACGGTTCATGAATTAGTCGTTTTTTTGCTGCAATACAGCCCTTACCTGTCAACTCAGCTCTTACCGTTAAAATCGAAATATTTACAAAACACTGATATCTACTCAACACACAGCTGGCGGTTAGGCGCGCCGGAGGCGCGCTGCCAACCGCTAGTTACTTAATAAAATAGTAAAACTAAAACAATAATTTTTAATTAAAACTACATTGACCGCAAAACTAGACTTAAAGTAGATGAAGAAGGGGGCGAACGAGCCAGCTACAAGGTACCGGATCCTATCGGTTCTGTAGCGTATTTTTAACAGGGACCCTATTTTATTGGAGGGTACTTTAAGGAAAAATGACGGGTAGCGGAAGGCAAAACGTGGGACTTGGAAAATTCTTTACTTCCGGGGTACGTATGATAGGAGTAGGACTTGGAAAAATTTCTTCCCTCGAGCTGTATATGATAGGTGTTTTAGGCTAGTTTAGTATTATACTGTATATTAAGCCTAGTTAGTATAAGCCTAGTTATACTGTATATCAAGCCTAGTGTAACGCAGGCTAAAAAGTCATTATAGGCCTAGTATAGTATACACGCGAGAGTCGAATTTTTTCTAAGTCCCCCCTCCTATCATCTATAGCTCGAGAGTCGAAATTTTTCCAAGTCGCTCTCCTATCATATATGGCTCGAGAGTCGAGATTTTTCTAAGTCCCCCTCCTATCATATGTAGCTCGAGAGTCGAAATTTTTCCAAGTCCCTCTCCTATCATATATGGTTCGAGGGTCGAAATTTTTTCCAAGTCCCCCTCCTATCATATATAGCTCGAGAGTCGAAATTTTTCCAAGTCGCTCTCCTATCATATATGGCTCGAGAGTCGAAATTTTTCCAAGTCCCCCTCCTATCATATATAGCTCGAGAGTCGAAATTTTTCCAAGTCGCTCTCCTATCATATATGGCTCGAGAGTCGAGATTTTTCTAAGTCCCCCTCCTATCATATATAGCTCGAGAGTAGAAATTTATCTAAGTCCCTCTCCTATCATATATGGCTCGAGAGTCGAGATTTTTTTAAGTCCCCCTCCTATCATATGTAGCTCGAGAGTCGACATTTTTCTAAGTCCCTCTCCTATCATATATGGTTCGAGGGTCGAGATTTTTCTAAGTCCCCCTCCTATCATATATAGCTCGAGAGTAGAAATTTATCTAAGTCCCTCTCCTATCATATATGGCTCGAGAGTCGAGATTTTTTTAAGTCCCCCTCCTATCATATATAGCTCGAGAGTCGAAATTTTTCTAAGTCCCTCTCCTATCATATATGGTCCGAGGGACGAAATTTTTTCAAAGTCCCCCTCCTATCATATATTCTCTAGAGTCGAAATTTTTCCAAGTTTTTCGCTGGACGGCGGACGGCGCACGGCGCACGCCAGATTTCTCAAATAGCCTCCCATAAAACAGGTTCCCTGTTAACAATTTCAACTCTAGGAGGAGGACTTAGAAAAATTTCGACTCTCGACCTATATATGATAGGAGGGGGACTTGGAAAAAAAACGACGGCTTCCTTAACGAAGTTGAACGAGGAAAGCAGGGAACATGTTTTATGAGTCAAATGGGATATGGTATTGAAACTTCAAGGAAGCCTAGACTAGATAAAGCTAGTATAAAGAAGGCCTAGACCTACTATAAGCCTAGTATGATATTGTTTGAGAGTCTAAATTTTTCTCGTATCTCCAGCTATATATCATAGCTCGAGAGTCGAAATTTTTCTAAGTCCCCCTCCTATCATATATAGCTCCAGAGTCAAAATTTTTCTAACTCCCCCTCCAATCATATATAGCGCGATAGTAGAAATTTGTCTGAGTTCCCCTCTTACCATATATAGTTTGAGAGTCGACATTTTTTTAACTCCCCCTCCTATCATATATAGCGCGATAGTCGAGATTTTTCCAAGTCCCCCTCCTATAATATATAGCTCGAGAGTCAACATTTTTCTCAGTCCCCCCCCTCCCCATCATATATGGCTCGAGAATAATTTTTTCAAGTCCCCCTCCTATCATATATAGCTCGAGAATCAAAATTTTTCTAACTCCCCCTCCTATCATATATAGCGCGATAGTCGAAATTTTTCTGAGTCCCCCTCTTACCATAATTATATAGTTCGAGAGTCGACATTTTTCTAACTCCCCCTCCTATTATATATAGGGCGATAATCGAGATTTTTCTGAGTCCCCTTCCTCTCATATATAGCGCGATAGTCGAAATTTTTCCAAGTCCCCCTCCTATAATATATAGCTCGAGAGTCAAAATTTTCCTCAGTCCCCCCCCCCTCATATATGGCTCGATAGTCGAAATTTTTTCCAAGTCCTCCTCTTATCATAGAGTCGAAATTTTTTCAAGTCCCTCTCCTATCATATATGGCTCGAGAGTTGAAATTTTTCTAATTTTTTCGCTGGACGGCGGACAGCGGACGACGCACGGCAAATTTCTCAAAAAGCCCCCTCCATAAAACAGGTTTCCTGTTAAAATTTCGACTCTCGAGCCATATATGATAGGAGGGGGACTTGGAAAAATTTCAACACTCGAGCTATCATATATAACTGGAGATTCGTGAAAAATTTAGACTCTCAAACTATATTATACTAGGCTTATAGTAGGTCTAGGCCTCCTTTATACTACTTTTATCTATGTCTAGGCTTCCTTGAATTTGAAATACCAAATCCCATTTGACTCATAAAACAGGTTCCCTGCGTTCCTCGTTTAACTTCGTTAAGGAAGCCGTCGTTTTTCTAAGTCCCTCTCCTATCATATATGGCTCGAGAATCGAAATTTTTCCAAGTTTTTTGCTGGACGGCGTACGGCAAATTTCAAGAAGCCTCCCATAAAACTGGTTCCCTGTTAAAATTTCGACTTTCGAGCTATATATGATAGGAGGGGGACTTGGAAAAAACGACGGCTTCCTTAACGAAGTTAAACGAGGAACGTAGGGAACCTGTTTTATGAGTCAAATGGGATTTGGTATTGAAAATTCAAGGAAGCCTAGACCCAGATAAAGCTAGTATAAAGAAGGCCTAGACCTCCTAGTATAATATAGTTTGAGAATCTAAATTTTTCTCGAATCTCCAGCTATATATTATGATAGCTCGAGAGTCGAAATTTTACTCAGTCCTCCTCCTATCATATATGTCTCGAGAGTCGAAATTTTTCTATTTTTTTTGCCGGACGGTGGACGGCGCACGGCGCACGGCAAATTTCTCAAAAAGGCCGCCATAAAACAGGTTCCCTGTTAAAATTTCGACCCTCGAGCCATATATGATAGGGGGGCTGAGAAAAATGTTGACTCTCGAGCCATATATGATAGGAGGGGGACTTGGTAAAAATTTCGACTCTCGAGCTATGTATGATAGGAGGGGGACTTGAAAAACTTTCGACTCTCCAGCTATATGATGGGAGGGGGACTTGGAAGAAATTTCGACTCTCGAACTATATATGATGAGAGGGGGACTTGGAAAAAATTTCGACTCTCGAGCTATGCATGATAGGAGGGGGACTTGGAATAAATTTCGACTCTCGAACTATATATGATAAGAGGGAGACTTGGAAAAAATTTCGACTCTCGAGTTATGTATGATAGGAGGGGGACTTGGAAAAATTTCGACTCTCGAGCTATATATGATAGAAGGAGGACTTGGAAAAATTTCGACCTTCGCGCTATAATATATATTATGGTAGGAGGGGGAGTTGGAAAAATTTCGACTCTCGGACTATATAATTATGATAGGGGGGAGACAGAAAAATTTCAACTCTCGTACTATCATATATAGCTCGAGATTCCAGAAACTTTAGTCTCAAACTATATTATACTAGGCTTACAGTAGGTCTAGGCCTTCTTTATATGTACTAGCTTTATGTAGGTCTAGGCTTCCTTGAATTTTCAACATCAAATCCCATTTGACTCATAAAACAGGTTCCCTGCGTTCCTCGTCTTACTTCGTTAAGGAAGCCGTCGTTTTTCCTAATGAATCTGTATGTTATAAGGAATAGAATTAGAAAGTTTTTGAAATCACTCTTTAGAATGAAATCGATACAAAAGAACTTCGGAAAACTTCCCGTACAGGAGAATCTCGTTAGATTTCTTGATAGAACGATACGGAAAAACCAGATATACGGGAACGTAAAAATTCTATTTTATATTCCTCCGCCTTTTGGAAATAAAGAAAGCGTGATCAAAAGTAACCGAATAACATGAATCAAAGTACGTTCTCCTATGCAGAAAATGTTGGCAACAATTCTAATTTTAAATACATATAGCACAGATACACGATATGAGATGATACGTCTTAAATTCAAGACGGCGAGAACGTGTTGTGAGATGCTTTGTAATAGAAGTAACAAGCCTGAATAATATTTATACGGCTTAGAAAGTAAAAAGAGAAATGACTAGCGTGCCAAGCAATGCATATTAGGTGCAGTCGGATAGATCAAAATTTTATGAGAACGCATAAGTGCGTTATTAATATGTATTGATATAAAAAGCTCTTAGACAATTTTGAATCTTTTCCGTTACCAACAAGAATTGGGTGAATCGGGCTGTATGTCAGCTTGGAAAGAGAGATACGACGTCATTAATGAAATTGACATAATTTTAGGGACTTGGAGAATTTTACTTGGGATGTGATATTGACGTCGTGAGTAACCTTGACCTCTTTCAACGACTTCTTTCGCTACCCTTCTGTTACTTACTCTCAAATATTGCTAATTTGTGAAAGCGTCCAATTAGTGATGGGCGGTTATCGGTATAGTTACAAACAACTGGTAGTGCGGTAGTCAACATTCTCAAGAACCGGAGGTTTTTGGAGGTCCGAAGAAAGATACCGGTGCTACCGCAGAATACTGGAAGTATTTTTTTAAATGAAAAACTACCGATACTACCAGAGATCATCGGTACCACCGGAGATTACTGGCAGTGTTTTTTCCTGAGGTGAGAAGATCTAGAAAAACTTGCGGGTTCTTTAACAGAGTTAAACGAGAGTTGACATGTTTTATGGGACACGTGGGATCTGAAAAATGTAGATTGTGACGTCACAAGGCTCACCTATGAAGTCTTCAAATTTTGACGTCTCAGGTTGCTATATATTATGATAAGAGGGGGACTTGAAGAATTTTTGAGCTCCAAGCTTTGCCAGATAACGGATGTTTTTTCTGAAAACCTCTGAATAAAACAAGTTCCCTGTTAAAAACTACCGGTACTATTGGATGTTTTCCTCATGAAAAAATCAGTTCATGAATGAATTCAACATTACCTTTTCTCCAGAAGATGGTTATTGAAAAAACTACCAAAAACCTACAAAGGTTTTTTGTTTATCAAAAATATCAATCTATAGTTTACCATACACCCACCAACTGGTAGTTTTGGTAGGTTTTCATAATAACAAATGGTACTACCGGTTGTCAGTAGTAGGTGATTCACTTGAGCACAAAAGTCTTCAAAGTTTTCATTGAACACAAGATTGAGGCGTGTCAGTACGTGTCAATGACTCAATGACGTGTCAATGACGTATCAATAATGTGTCGACAACATGTCAGTATGTGTCGAGGACGTGTCAATAATGTGTCGGCATGTGTCAACAATGTGACAGTAATGTATCGAGGACGTATCAATAATGTGTCGACAATGTGTCAATTATAGTATCTCAACAACGTGACAGTAATATGTCAAAGATATGTCAATAATGTGTCGAGGACGTGTCGATAATGTATTGACAACGTGTCGATGTTGTGTCAACATGTCAAAGACATTGCACCATTCATATGAGGAGTTGTTTCACAAACTCATGTGCGGAACATATTTGTCACATCCTGACATAAAAGAGTTTTTTTGATAGACACTTCTTTAGACCACCTAGGTCACAAGGGAGCATAGTCTATCACATCACCATTGTAGGGAGAAAAGTCTCTAAAGAGCAAAAAATATTGCATCACTTCCTTAGAATCTGACTGTTACAACTGCTATTCTTTTCAACCTGATGGATGTATACTGTAGTTGGGCGGTGTGGCATATTATTGCTTCAATACACCCATAAATTGGGTTTATGTTCCGCAAATATTTTTCACCTGTGAGAGGATATTTTGCCGCACATTTGCTTCAAATTTTGTGATAATGTCTTCGGTTTTCTCGGAGTCGCATTTATAATCTATTTTATCAAATAGGAATTTTCAGAAGGCCTCATCCTCAAACATCAAGAGTAGACAACTATTTTCAGCAACCTCGGAGGCAATAGAATACTCTAGTTCTGCCTCAGTGAATTCAATTCTGTATTTTTTTCTTTCCAAAGGTAAATCATTATCGCAAATCTATAAAAATTTGTTTCCTCTTCAGATGTAAATTTGTTTTGTCAACCTATCAGCGATTAACCATTAAAATGTTAAAATGTTAAGCTGCGAGTAGAGAAAATTGAATCTTCAGTACCCAGCTGGTTATAAAAATTTCTACAAAACTACAGCAAACCAAACATTTTTGTAATTCTGAACATGGATAACCTCTTCCATAAAAATAATTTGTCAAGTTTCTCACTCTTATATTATTATCATGTTCCATACAGGATAAGCGTGATTCCAACAAAAAACAATTTACACAGTATTTAGATCTCGATCATCGTTAAAATACATCGAGTGAGATCGCTTAATTTAGGATCAGTTGAGCTCATTGTAGCCTGCGGTCAAGTTTCTGTTTTTGTTTGTTTGTAGTGTGCAAACGTATAACCACCTATGTAGCTCTAGGAAGAACTATTTCAAAAATTGAATATCGACGGCTTCTTAAGAAAATGCCGTACCTCCATTTTTTTTTCCGAAAGGGATATTTTAGTGCTAGGCCTATATGGCGGTACAGAAGATTTTTTTGGACGAAAAGTATTTTTTATCGCTCGCGGTCACAAATGGAGTTACACGGCGGTCGCTAAAAAGGCAGTCGATATCGAAGACAATATTAAAGAGGAACCCAAATTAATTCCGAAATAATGTCTTACATGGCCCTGGGGCTCGTACAATTCGTCAGCTAAATTGTATTAGTTTTTTTGCGAAATTCCATCTTTCAAAGAATTTAAAATATGTGCAGAAGTTGAATTCTATTTCAGAAATATTTTCCGTATTAGTGTCTATTTTTTAGCCTTCTTATTTGATAAGTCGATGCGGCATATCACGTCAATTGTTTATCCTCAATTCATTTTCGGAATTTGTCTCCGCGAATAAATGCTTTTTCGATTGCTTTTCTAAATCAGGCGAACAAAATTAATTTCAAGTAGTAATTTTTATATTTTTTATCGAGCGCTAAACATTTTTTGAAAGTCGTGCAATATCATATAGTCTAGAAAAACCAGCTATTGATGGATTTGTACTGCGCAGAAATACGAGTACATATCTGAGGGGAGAAAAAAATGTATTTATATTATTCTGTTATAAAGAAAGAAAGAAAAAATACGTATCGGCTCGTTTTCGAAGAAATGTAAGCTTCATTATCGAGTTAATGATGAATTTGAAAAAAAAAAAAAACAATTGTATGATCTCTTCATTCCCCATGGTCACTTCAGTTTAACGAATTTTCGAAGAAGTTCACTGCAGAAAATACGTAGACAGAGATCAAGTAAATTATTTTCCCTCCAGCAACTATGCAGTTGAAATATAATATTGAATTGGATTTTAATAGTAGCCTAATATCTTTCCAACTTTGGCGATAGAACTGCGAAGGAAGATTTATACCACATTTTTCTCTGGTCTTAAAAAAGCAAAAATAAGTCGTCTATTCGTTTATGTATTTCTATCTCGGGATTCGGCTCGAAGTGATTTGAATTCATTCCAAGTTTCAAGCCTTTGAACTTTCGCGAAGTCTAATTAAACAACCACTTTGGTTTCCTTCGTGAATATTTTTCAAGTTTAAGACTTATGATACATCCGTTCACGAACAAGTTTCATTTCAAAAGTAAAATTTTACAGGCCTTACGATAAAGAAGATTCAATAAAGGAAAAAAATTATCTCGCGGACTTTCGGAAGAACCAACTTTTCAAAGTATTTTCATAAAACGTAATATGTTTTTTCCTCTCTCATTGAGATGATCCGAGTATTATGAATCCAATTAGGAAATATGTCTCCTTTAATTAAAAATAATGATATGACGTTTTTCAACTTGGTCCTTACGTAATTCAATAAAATCGTACATTGAAAATTTAATCATTTGATCTCTTGAGTCTTTCTTAAGCACTCATGTCAGAACATCAACATTCTTTCCTTTCTCTTTATCTCCGTTTCTTGTGGTTCAGTTTCGTTATTACTATTTTATTATGCATTCATTTGCGATTGATTATAACTCGTACAATTCCTTTTTCTTCTACTAAAATAGGTTTCTTCCGCCTCTGGAAGCCTCTCTTGTTAATTTAAGACGTTTATATTCATGTTGTTATCCATTGAAATAAATGCAACGGGTTATGAATCTTTTAGTGACCTCCGGGTCTACAATTATTTTTGAGACTTTTTATAGACTTCACATTGGATCTTATTCAAGGGCTGATAAAAACAAATCAATTCGACCATTTTCTCATTTTGAAGAATTTGTGACTGAGCCAAAATGATGTTGACTGTTGAATGGGATTTTTGCCTAATTTGTTCTAGGGCGAGAACTCGAAACGTTGCGGATATACATATACTCCGAATGTAAGAACGAAAACTGTATCTCAATTTCATCTACAATTTGAGTCTATGTACTGAATTTTTTACGACTTTTCTGGGCCGAGTTATGGACCAGATTGTGGCAAAATTGATCAATTTGCCAAGGTTCTTGAAGCAAGAGTTCATTTTGGAACTTTGTAGGGTCACTCAAGTATTTTTTCCCGGAATCAGCGCTTAATTTCTGTAGTAGGTGCAGTAAAATTTGAATATTCAAAGCAATTTTTCATCTTTGAGAACCTTAACAAATTGAGCACATTTTGGCCCATAACTTAGCCACCAAAAGTCTAGTTTGATTTAAGTTTAAATTGAAGTTGAAATCGTTTTGCGTTTCGACAAATTTAGTCCAATTATTAAAATCCCATTCAACCGCTAAAATATGTGTATAGGCCTGCCATCTCAGTACACAAAACTAGTACCCAAGTGTATACCATTTCAGTACAAACAAAATGTGTGCTCATCAAGTGTACTATTCTGCTCAGCACAGCCAAATTTTGGAAACAGGAGGACTCGACGTTTGGCTCACCGACTACAGTGGCCAGAATCTGAAAACAATGGGAAACACAGAAGCGAAAGTTTTTAAATAATAAATTCATTCAATGATAATCATTTTAATTCTTATTATGATGATCAATATGTGGAGAGATATTAAAAAACTCACGGGTAATGGTTCTTTTCGTTCTATCAGTCAACTAAAAACAGATCACTCAATAACCTCAGATCTCTACTCATCTCCGAAATCCTAGCTAAACATTATACCTCAGTATCCTCCAACGCTAACTACGACTCCGACTTTTTAGAATACAAAATCGAACAAGAAAAATTTGATATACGAGTATCTTTTGATCCTCCTTCAAATGAACCTCTTCCATACAACCTCCCCATCTCCGAAAACGAATTATCGAATACTATAAATAAAAATCTGAGAAACGCCTCCCCCGGACTTGACAACATTCACGCGGCCATGATAAAGAATCTCCATCCAAACTCGCTCACTTATCTTCTTTCTTTATTCAACTCTATTTTTCCACAAAACACCTATCCTATCTTCTGGAAAACAGTCATCATTCTCCCCATATTGAAACCTGGCTCGGACCCTCTCCTCCCTGCCTCATATCGCCCCATAGCCCTTTCTAGCGTTCTTGGCAAATTATTTCAAAAAATTCTGAACAAAAGACTCTTGTATCCAATAACATCTTCTCTCCCTTCCAATATGGCTTCAGAAAAGGACGGAACACTATACAACCCCTTTATGATCTCCAATCTCAAATCAACGATGTCAACAATAACAAATCCTCCCTATACTCTATCTTCTTTGATCTCCAAGAGGCATTTCCCCGGGTATGGAGACATCTCATCTCTACCGAACTTTACGAAATTGGTCTCCGAGGCCGCCTCCCTAACATCCTACAAACTTTTCTCAACGACAGAACCCTTCTAGTAAGAATCAATAACATAACCTCCCCTCCCCTTTCGGTCCTAAATGGAGTCCCTCAAGGAGAAGTCTTCAGTGTCTTACTTTTTCTAATAGCAATAAATGATATCACCAAATGTGTAAACCCCCTCCTCACCCAGCGTCTTTTCGCTGATGACTATAACATCACTATCCGTTCAGCAAATCCGCAAAGAGCCCACAGACTCCTACAGGATACCCTTAACTCAATCACTACATGGACATCAAAAAGAGGATTCAGATTTTCTTCCTCGAAAACCTACTCAGTTATTTTCAGAAAAAGAAATCCTATCCCCTCCTTACCTCCTCTAATTCTACAAAACTTCCAAATCCCATCTCGTAACTACGGCAAACTTCTCGGCTTACATTTTGACCAAAAACTTACCTGGGCCCCCCACATTAAAACCCTCAAAGCCAAATGCACACGCGCTCTAAACATAATAAAATACATATCTCATCCATATTCTAAAGGCTGCAACAGAAAGTTACTCCTTCTTCTATACAAAAGTCTTATTCGCTCAAAATTAGATTATGGTTCCCCGATCTACAACACAGCAAAAAAAAACCGTCCTTGCCTTACTCGACCCCATCCAGACATCTTCTCTCAGGATTGCCCTGGGAGCTTATCGCACTAGCCCCAAACTTAGCTCATGTGCAGAAGCCCCAGATCCTCCCCTTCACTTTCGAAGGCTCATCCTAACCTCCAACTTTTTATCCTCTGTAGCACAATTCCCACAACTTCCAATCTTTAACCGAATCTTTCACCACAATCACAACCAATCCTCCACCAAACATATTCGCCTTCAATTCAATCACCTGATCAACAAACCGTTCATAGCACATCCCCTAGAACCCATGTACACAACCTTCCCCCCTTGGACCTTCCCTCAACCTAAAATACGCCTAGATCTCACAGAAATCCCAAAATCTGACAAACCTGGTTTTACCCAACATATCAACAAACTACTTCAAGAATACCCTGACCATTCACTTTGCCTCACCGATGGGTCAAAAACATTTACTAAAGCAGCTTACGCATACTCCATCGACGGGGAAATATCTTCTCATCGCATCCGAAGTATAGCCTCTATTTCTACAGCCGAACTGATGGCCATTTTTTCCTGCCTTTCCCACCTCTCTCAACTACCCCCAAACGGTAAATTCATTATTCTCACTGACTCACTTTCTTCACTCCACTCCCTTACAGATGCATACAACTCTAACCCTATAATCCAACGCATCTTCTTCACACTAGACACTTTGGAAACAATCAACACTCACATTATCTTCATATGGATCCCTGGACACACCAATTTCCCCGACCACGACGCAGTTGATCAAGCCGCTAAACAATCTACCTCCCTCAGTCAAATAACTGATAATTCACCCCTACCAACCCTAGATTACAAAAATTACTATCGTTCTCTCATCACACAATCATGGAACACTCTTTGCTGGGAAAATCAAACAAATAATAAACTTCTCAGTATCAAAAAAACACCGGTTCCTTGGGTATCCTCCATTCAAAACACAAGAAGAGAAGAAGTAATTCTCTCTCGTCTCAGAATTGGTCACACAAAAATTACTCACACCCATCTCATCAGTCCCTACATCCTAACCCCTCCCTCATGTCCCCACTGTCAAAAAGACAAATTAACAGTGGAACACTTTTTTTCATGTCCCAGACTTTTACCCCTTCGCTCTTCTTCGGATACCCCTCTTCACTCACCCAAGCACTCAAAAACAACCAGGACATCATTTCGAATACCCTACATTACCTATGACAAACTGACTTTTACGCTCACATCTGAACACATACATCGACTATACCTCTACAACCTTCTACATACACACATTGTAAACTTTTACACACCATTACCTGAAGCAGTTACACTCGACATTATATTCCATCCTCTTATCCTTCCTCACTTTTCCTTACTCTACCAACTTCTTAAAACCTCCCTTTCTTATGTGTTATTTATAATATTACTTTCATAACTTTTGTAACGCCGAGCCAATAGCCCTCGTGCAGCTCTAGTGCTCGTAAAAATAAAATAAAAAATAAATAAATAAATTGAATAATTTTATATTAAAATATAATCCAGAAAAATATCTTTACAAATGAATATTCTAAAATATATTCTTCCATAAATTAAAATTCTAATTCTTATTAAATACTTGAATAATCTGATTTTATCGATCTTATCAGAATCCGTTCATTTCGACTAACATACTTATTATAAACTATTAACCAATGTATAAAATATAACCATTAATAAAATTAAAATTAATAATTTCATTCATCATTGAATTGATTTACATTCTAAATTTAAATCATCTATAATATTGAATTTTCCAATTCAGTCGTAACTATATTATATGCACGTGTCTAACATTTTTGTCTCTCCTGAAAAATCGAATTTCTTGACTTACGCTGTTTTGGAAAAACGCTCCTCACTTTATGACTACTTCATTTTATCATTATTTTTATGAAATATATTTTTGTGTATTAATGTCAATTCCTTCTGTAAATATAATAATATGATGTCTTCAAACGATAAAATTCATCAATCCAATTGTTCATATCTAAAGCAAACATTATATTTAATTTACAAAAATAAATATAAATTTCTTAAAACTGAAAATTCCCAATTTTATAACATTATAATAATTATTATAAATGAAATTACATTATGATTACTAAGCAATTGAACTTAATAATAAAATTGATGGAAAGAAATATCATATCTAAATCTTTGATTGATAGAAAAAATTATAAATTCAATTGAACTGCAGAGTCCAGAAAGGAAGTCATCCTGTATTGACATTGTTAGATTATTATTATTTTTTTTTGTTCATTCTAACTAGAAAATAATATAACAAAACATAAGAACAGAATGTAAGTACAAAAAATAACAGTAACAACTGACAAAAAAAAAAAAAAAACGATAAAAAAAATAATAGTAATAGAAAAAAACAAAAAAGATATAAAGAATGAAAAAAAAAATTTTTTTTTTTTAAATAGTAATAATAGCAAAACTTGAAAGAAAAATTTTTAAGAATTTAGGGGGGAGAGAAAAAAAAAGAAGAAAAAAAAAGTGAGGTTGGAGTAGAGGGTGGCTTGTGGGCCTTGCCTCATCTTACACCGTATTTTAAAAACAGAGAGTATACAGTTATTGTGAATAGTTTAAATGGTTAATGCTGGAGGGAGGTGAGAAATGAATTGTGCAAGGTGAGGGGATATTGCGAAATTTTCAACAGATAGGAGATTGGTAGCTGTGACAGGTGTGGGAAGGTTAAGAGTCAAAATTTGTGAATATAAAATTTGTCTGATGGTTTCTAATTTTTTGCATTCAAAGAAAGTATGGTTGATGTTTCCTTGTAGAGGTTCGTTAGGATGTAGAGGACATAAGTCGGAGTCGGTAATATTTATTCTTTTTGAATGGACTGGGACACGATTATGACCAAACCGGAGACGTCTGAGTTTGATAATGATGGAACGGAGGAAGTCAGTGAACTGTTTGTACCAGGGGGACGACGGTAATTGAGGTTGGATGAGAAAATATTGTGAATTTGTATTATTAAAGGATTTTAGATAATTTATTGACCAATCATCTTGTGTAGAGTGTCGAATTAAATTGTACAATTCCGATATAGGAAGTAACTTAAGATGTAAGTGGTGAAAAACGTGCCAATTTAGCTTTGTGATCTGCGATTTCGTTATTAATAATTCCTGCATGTCCGGGTATCCAAAGAAAATTAATTTGAATGGGTGAAAGTGAATTTAACAAGGAAATAATTGGTAATGCTAAAGTTGATTTAACGTTATAAGGAGAAGAAGAGAAGGATTGTAGAGCTGAAAGAGAATCCGAAATTATAAGAAAACGTCCTGTAATGAAGTTCTGTTTTACATAATAGAGAGCTTGAAATATAGCCATCTGTTTTGCATGGAAGACTGACGTAAAGTTGGGAAGTGAAATATAGTACAGTGGATTGGAATGGATGGGATCCAGAATGCCATTCCTACCCCCCTGTTGATCGTTTTACCCGTCAGTAAAAATATGAGTGTGTTGTGGAAATTGTTGAGTGAATGATTGAAAAATTTCTTGAGGGATGGCATTAGGGATTTTAGGTAACCTATGTATTTCAACTTGTCTAAAAATTTGTTGGAACGAAAATGTTGATAAAGAGTGAGCTGGAACTGGAATTATGAAGCGTTGTAACCGAAAGATGAGATTAGCTCGCTTACAAACAAGGGGTAGTTGAGAAGGTACGAAATATTATTATTAACTTTTGAATGCGCTTCTAATTATGAATCTGTCGGTGAGATAATTGCGACGAAATTGTAGAGGCATAATCCCTGTTTCAGCGCAGAGAGCTGGGATTAATGTAGAATTTAAAGCTCCTATAATAAGACGGGTACATTTATTTTGGAAGGAATCTAATTTTTGTAAGTGAGTTTTACTTTGCAGAGTGAAGAACCGTAGTCTAGTTTGGAGCGGATTATCGATTTATAAAAAAGTGTCAAAATGATAGGATCTCCACCCCATTGAGTGGAGGCAAGCATTTTGAGAAGGTTAATGCAAGGTCCAGTCTTTGAAATAAGTTTAGTAATATGTTGTTTCCAAAGTAATTTAGGATCAAAGACGATACCTAGATATTCTACTGTAGATACTAGAGGGAGTAGGATCTTGTAGACAGTAAGAGTTGCGTTTGCACTGTTGTAGGGCTTAAGAGAAAAAACCATTGTTACCGATTTGGATGAAGAGAAAGTTGGATTCAACTGTTGTGCCTCATGTGATATTTGATCGATCGCAGTTTGAGCTTGTGTTGTCGCAATTGTTAGGTTTTTGTGTGCCGAAAAAATTACGATGTCGTCAGCAAAAAATATGGATTCGACTCCTATCATAGGGGATAAGGGGAATCCTTGCGGAAGACTTAGGAATGAATTCCAAAATGAAGTTCCAAGTTCAGTGTAATAATATATGCGTTGATTAATGAATAAGAAGTTGATGTATTGAATGAAATGAGCTCTGGTAGGTTAATGTCGAACAATATCTTCATTAGAGTAGGGATGTGTACATTAGGGTTTATGAAAAGACAATTCATTATTGAGAGGTAATGATGAAGGATTTTACAGAACGTAATTACTTTTGCCTTGAAAAATAAGCTCATTCTTGTGTAGGGTAAATTTTATTTTTGTATCCACTTTGTGGGTGCAATTTACTTTCCCCATTACTTATGACCGAAATCAAATGAAGCAGGTTCTCTACTCGTCTTGATCAACGTAGTTCATGAAAAGACTCCAAAAAACAGCAGGGAACCAAGTAAGTTACAGGTTTAGACGATGAAAACATTCTAGATAAGGGGCGGGGGGGGCTAACATTTCTCCAGCCTCTAAAATCTCTTTCAAGTTCCTACAAGAAAAAAAGGAATACAGATTTTGGGACTGTGAGCTACAAATGGTACAAATTAGGTACAATTGTGTGAGCTCATTATCAAGTCCAAAAAGTTAGGCGAGGGGGTGCGGCGGAAACAGAGCCTTGGTACGTTTGTATCGTACCTTACGTTTTTAAAAAGATTAGCTACAAATACTTTATTCCGCTTTATTGGTAGTTCGACTTTACATCGCCGTTTTTCCTCCATACGCACACGGTGTTTCTATAATCACTTGAACAGCGAACTCAATAAGGGGTGATATTGATTACAATCATTAACAAAATTAAGTACAACCTTTTTAATGATGTTCTAACGAAATGAAAATTGACTATCTCCGGTGAAGAAATTTGTCAACGTATAAAGCGGTTAAGGAATTGATAAAATGAAACTTGTCTAAGATGTAAGTTGAGAATGATGAAGGGAAAACTTCGTTAACGGAGATTGCTTTCTAAACCAAAATTATGGTTAGCAAGGCGTATTCCCTGCGTCGTTTCGATTACTCGACTATGATACGGTGTCACAAAACACCATTAACTTTTAATTACTACTTTAGTTTATTTTTGTGTTCGCGCGCGCCTCCCATGCATTGAGGATTCGGAAAAGAAATTGCTTTCACACAAGATCGCAATTTAGGGATCTGGCTAAAGAATTAGTGGCTAGAAATTCGACGCGAGAGAGACGTTTGCATTTGAATAACGACAATGTCGTCACGTCCCGACGTTGCTCGATTTCTATATACAAAATACTGCATTCAACGTACCGCCGGCTCACTTTCGTCGAACACGAATAATGAGCTGACGTGACGTCTTTTAAGATCAGCAAAATGTATACTTTAAGATAAATAGGTTCGCTTATTTAGTGCAGGTCTACAGGTGTGGATTGCACATTATCATGCATAAGATAACTCGATATGGTCTGTTATGAAGCTTCAGGCAATTTTTTCGGAAGTTTTATTAACGCAAAATAAATTACCGAGTATTAAATACATAGGTCTATCGATTTTCTTAATGAAAGTAGATAGCTTACGCAGTTCCGTGATCAAAACCCGACTTTATACGCTGAAAATTTTAATGACCTCTAGGAAGACTTCAGACGGAGGTTGAGTAGGTAATGATGGTCTGACAAATTATAAGAATCTTCTCCTCTCTGATGGAATGATCTTAAGGAAATATGTATGAAATTATGTCAGATCGTTTCCGCTCATTTCATAACATGGTGTGGGACAACCTGACGATTTATCAGATCGTTTCTGCAATCGTTTAGTTAGTAATTCAGGACGTGTGAAACTTATTCCAAGAAAAGTAGAACAATAGATAAAATTGTATAATTGAACTTACCTGGTGTGGAATTAATAGAATTAATTCGGTTCTCCAAATTATGACCAAAGACATCAAACGACGACATACTCAAAGGAGTAAAACAGACGGAGTAATTTAATTTAAGCCACAAAAATACAAAATACACCGGAGCGCTTTCGATTAAAGAACCATTGTCAACGGGTGACATGAAAGCAACTGAACCAACACTGGCCGGCAACAAACACTGCCGAGGAAATCATGACTGAACTAGCGAGTCATCACAATGTGAATCATACTCATAAACTAGTTCAATCAATCCCTCATCAGGTATGTACCTGTTGAGCACATTTAGGTTGTCGTTATTCAGATGGCGAATAATTTCAATATGTTCTAACGCGGTACGCTTGAAAACCGAGGACTCTCTATGGAGGAGGGACTCGGATCCCTCTTTGAACCTATGGCCAGTGGTGATAAGATGGTCCGCAAATACCGAATCACCCAATTTCTTCTTTTCCCACGCCTTCCTATGCTCATCCATTCTAATTTTGAGCTGACGTCCAGTCTCACCTATGTAGATTCCATTACAGTCATTACACTCCATTTTGTAAACCCCACTTCTTTCGACCAGTGGGATGGGGTCCTTCAGCTTAACGAACAGACTTTATCAAAACCCCTTCGTTTAAAAGATTTCTCCTTGAGCCCAACCCTGTGCCGCCCTTATTGTACGGGCTGCCTCAGGTTCATAAGAAGGACACTCCGATGCGGCCGGTCGTTTCCTTTGTGTCTCCCCCCACGTACTTCTTGGCAAAATTTTTGGACCGTTGGTTTGAATCTAGAGTAGATTTTGAGTCATCCTACTCTGTGAAGAATTCGGTCTCTGGCTGATAAGCTCAAAGATGACATTCTTCCGCCTGATTCTACCCTATGCTCTTTTGACGTAGTCGGCTTATTTCCGAGTATCCCTAGGGCTACTGCCATGCAGCATATGGAAGACCTCTTGGTCCAATCTAATATCTGTCACGAAGAACTGACAGAATTTTTCAATTTACTCGATATTTGTTAGTCTCCCAATTTTTGCAAATTTGAAGGGAAATTTTTCGAATTTCCAGAGGAGGTAGGTATCCCTGGTGGCTCTCCTCTGGGTTCCCTCATTTCGGAGGTTTTCATGTCTAAATTTGAGCTCGATCTTTTTTCCTCTAGCCAGGGGCTTTTGAGTCATATACATTATTGGCACAGATATGTTGATGATGTCTTGTGCATGTGGACCGGTCACCGAGATCTCCTTTTGGAGTTTCTTAGGTATCTTAACAGTTTGTATCCTTCCATCAAATTCATGTTGGAAGTAGGCGGTTCATCTATAAATTTTTTGGACCTTACTATCTCTAATAGAGAAGGTGCCCATGAACTCGCCATATATAGAAAAGATACTTCGACCGATATTACTGTCCACGGTAGATCTTTCTGCCCTGTTGCCCACAAAATTGCTGGTTTTAATAGTTATATCCACCGGTTGACTAGTATTCCATTGGGTCACCTCGCTTTTCAACAGGAGCTTTCTTGGCCAGAGTGAATGAGGTCAGCTTAGATATTGACTTGATGGTCCATAGAAAATTGACTCGGAAAAGCCTTGATTCCACTACCTCCCTCCCCCGCAATCCGGCGTCTGACACTAGAAAACGTTAGATCAGGCTTCCCTTTTTAGGAAAATTCTCTTCCCAGTTAGGTCGTGTCCTCCGCCCATTTGGGTTTCGCCCAGTGTATTACAATCTTAACACTGTAAAAAGTCTGTTCGTTAAGCTGAAGGACCCCATCCCACTGGTCGAAAGAAGTGGGGCTTATAAAATGGAGTGTAATGACTGTAATGGAATCTACATAGGTGAGACAGGACGTTAGCTCAAAATTAGAATGGATGAGCATAGGAAGGCGTGGGAAAAGAAGAAATTGGGTGATTCGGTATTTGCGGACCATCTTATCACCACTGGCCATAGTTTCAAAGAGGGATCCGAGTCCCTCCTCCATAGAGAGTCCTCGGTTTTCAAGCGTACCGTGTTAGAACATATTGAAATTATTCGCCATCTGGATAACGACAACCTAAATGTGCTCAACAGGTACATACCTGATGAGGGGTTGATTGAACTAGTTTATGAGTATGATTCACTTTGTGATGACACGCTAGTTCAGTCATGATTTCCTCGGCAGTGTTTGTTGCCGGCCGGTGTTGGTTCAGTTGCTTTCATGTCACCCGTTGACAATGGTTCTTTAATCGAAAGCGCTCTGGTGTATTTTGTATTTCTGTGGCTTTAATTAAATTACTCCGTCTGTTTTACTCCTTTGAGTACGTCGTCGTTTGATGAGGTTACCTGGTGTGGTTCAATTAAAATTGTATTTCATTCCTCCTCCGAGCCTAGCACACCTGTAGTCTCCTACTTCTGCACAGGGTAGCCACACACGTTTAAAGGGAAGAAAAGGAAAAACCGAGTAGCCAAGCATACCTGCTTCTTCTTATCTTCCCAAACAATCATTCTCTAAAGTGTTGATGTGAGAACAGTAATGGTTGGGAAGGTACAATGCGGGAGAAAAATTCTCCTAACGGGCGGGAATTGCTAGGCTCGCGGAGGAGGACTTCATACAATTTTAATTGAACCACACCAGGTAAGTTCAATTACATAATTGTATTTCATTCCTCCTCCGAGCCTAGCACACCTGTAGAGGTTTAGAGTCACACCGACAAGACAGAGAAAAGGAAATGTCTTAACCGTAAGGTAGTTCATAAACTGAGAGTAGAACGGAAAAACATCCCTTAGTTAACTTTTAAAGAAAAGAAAAGAAACAACTGATTAGGACTTCTTCTTTTTATCTAATTCTTAGTACTGTTTCAGCAAATGTGCCTGGTTCGGGTAAAACCTCTCTGCTATAAAAGTTTGCAAAGGTTTTTGACTCTGACGTCCAGCCCGCTGTTTTGAGTATACTCTGTATTGGGACTCCCCCTCTCCTTGCTGCGGAAGTGGACGCGTGCCGGATGGAGTGTGGTAGAAACCGGGCGTCTATCCCGCTCTCTAATCATGTGATCTTTACCCACCGCGCCAGAGTTTGTTTGGACACCGCTTTGTGTGGCGGGGTAGTCGACACGAATAGTCTCGTTTCTTTTCCTCTAATGTGTTTTGTCCGATTCAGGTAATCTTGCAGGGCTCTCGCGACACATATCTTCTTTTCGGTATACCAAGGTAAGATCAATATCGGTTGGGGTTTATTATGTTTGGACGTTTTTAACGTCGCCTGGATAAAGACTTCGATACGGGAGTTCAAAGTATTAATATTTGAGATATCGATTTCACAACAAGTCTGGAGACGTTGCCCTGTCGTTAGGGCGAGGAGCACGATAAGCTTCTTCGACAGTTTGAGGCTGGTTAGTAGTTCGTTGTCGGGTTGAAAGCGGGAAAACTCTAGGATCTTTTTTGGGTCCCAAGTGTGCTCATATCTGGGTAAGGCGGGGCGTAAGTTTAGTATACCCATTGTAGGTGGTAAGATAAGCGCCAAGGCGGCTCGCGCTCCTAGCATCGTGTTATACGCTCTTCCTTTACTGAACAACAAAGCCAGGAAAGAGAGCACCTGCGACACTTCCGGGGCAAAGGCGAAATTTTCTTTGAGATACAGTATTGCCACCAACTCTTGAGATGTCCGTTATAGGAAGATAACGTAGAGTTGCGGACAGCCGCTAACATTACTTCTTGGGCTTCTTCTGGTACTTCTTGTGCTGTTAATACTCTCCTGATAGTCTCCCTACCAACAGGGAAAGACTTTGGTTGAGTGGGTGTTGTGTTCTATTAACAGAGAGAAGTAAATTCATTGGAGGTTGTAAAATTAGTGGAGGTGCGCGGAGTAGGGTTTGGAAAAGAGGGAACCAAGCTTGGGACGGCCAGTTTGGAACTACCACAATTCCTTGTCCTTTGTCCTCTTTTATTTTTTATAGCGTACGTAGTATGAGACAAAAGGAGGGAACGCGTTTTCTTCCAGGAGATTGTAAACGTGTCTATTGCCTGTGCTCCGCTATCCAGCTTCCAGGAGCAGTATGAGTGGCATTTTTTGTTTAGTTTAGATGCGAAGAGATCAATTTCTGGCTCCCCAAATGTTTTCACTATTTTTTTATATGCTGGTGTTGATAGTTCGAATTCTGTGTCGGGATGTAGTCGTCTCGATTCTCGGTCTGCCTCCCAGTTTTCTGCCGAAGATATATAAGATGCAAGTAGAAACAATTTTCGTCTTTCGCACCATTGGCAGATTTGCGTAGCCAGGCTATTGAGTTGCGGGACCTGGGTTCCCCCAAACTTATTTATATACGCAATTGCCGTAGTGTTATCTAGTCTGATCAGGATTCTAGTTGTGTAAAAGTCTTGTGCAAATGACTGTAGCGCCAGGAACGCGGCTAGGATTTCGAGTTCATTAATATGTTTAACTTTCTCTCTCTGAGACCAGAAACCATGTATACACCTTCCTTCTGCGACTGCACCCCAGTCTGACAGAGATGCATCTGAATGAATTACGAGGGTGACCGGTAACTCGTGTAAAGGCATAGCACTAGACGGCAGTTTTTTGAGCCACCAGTCAAAATGTGGGTGGTTTGTAGGAAGGTTCATAAAGTGTTCGTAAGAATTTTTTAATCTTACTAAGGCTTGTATTTTCTTTCTTTCGAACGCTTTTGTGTATAACCGGGAATGTGGTACTGCTGGACAGCAAGCTCCCAGTGTCCCTATGAATCGAGCAAAGTCTCTTATTTTTGCTATCTTTCGAAGTTTAAAGCGCTTGACAAGTTTCAGGACGGAAGCCTGGCGCTCCCCGGGAAGACTGATGGTCATCCGAACTGAATCGAAATTGAAGCCTAAAAATTTGCAGCCTGTAGCAGGGGATGTATCCGACTCGAGTCCAGCTCCTCTGAGTAGTAGGAGGACCGGTTTTAGTAACTTTGTAAATACGTACGGGGCGGTACAGAGCCCGAAGGGTAGGCAAAGGTATTCATAGAGTTTGCGCTCGAACAGGAAGCGGAGGTACTTTCGGTGGCCTGGAGTTACCGCGATTAGGTGGTAAGCGTCTCTAAGGTCTATGGTTGCCATGAAGGTGCCTTTGGAGATAAGTCTGGACGCTGTGCGGTAATCTTCTAGCTTGAAGTGAGGGGGTTGTAGGAACTTATTCGGTCTCTTCAAGTTGAGAATAACCCTAATTTTTCCATCTGATTTTTTATCAAGGAATACCGGGGAAGTGAACTGGTCCTCCTCCGGGGTGCAGGGCGCTATGAAGCCTCGCTCGATCATGGAAGGAAGCAGTTTCTTTAGTATGTCGTGGTCCGTGCGGTTAAGCACTGTTGGGATGGTATGGCTTTGAGTCGAGGGAGAGGAAAAAGGTATGTGGTAGCCTCGCATCCAGGTCCGTAACAACGGGTCTTTGGTTACTCTTTTCCAAGTAATGTAAAAGTGCGAAAGGCTCCATTTTCGACCACTTATCGATCGTGTTAGTATCTCCTGGATGTCCTCCTGGGTGGAGACCTGCGCCGATATTTCGGGGGTGATCTCTTCAAGGGGCGATTGTGTGGGTCGCTGACGGTAGTGTGGAATCTTGAAATTTCGTTGCGTCCCGCCCGTGGCTTGCGGTTTGGCCGCGGATCGAGGCAGGAATAGCACGTTTTTTGACTTTTTTCCGGATACGGCTGTCCCTTTTAGTTCTTCCGCAGTGGAGTGTATCTGCTTGGCAAGTTTTACGTTTTCCGCTAGTTTGTCACCAAACAGGTAGGTATCTGACTGTACCAGGTTCAGGGTATCTTTTAGTTTCGTGCTAATGTTGCTTAGCACCAAATTCCTTCTGATCAAAGACTCGTCTTTGAACGCATCTACAAAAAGTTTTCCTGCATCGCCTAATAGTTGAATCAAGGGAACGTCCGGCTCATCTTCCTTGGCCAGAAGCATTGACAAAGCGTTGCCCAGGCAAGCAATGGCGGCCCCCAGACGGTATTGTCTTTTCGATATGCGTTGGTCTCTGATACGAGCCGACTCCGGAATAGCCCTTACTAATTCGGGGTTCATCAATGGAGTCATCAAGAAGTCACAGTTCTTAGGCACCGGGTATTTAACTGACAAGTCTTCTCGATTTTTATCTGAGAGTCCCTGTTGCATGATGGTTAGCCATTGCGTTTGTAGTTCTTGTCTCAGAACCGGCCCTCTTTTTCTCTGGGTTGAAGCAATTTGTCCCAGAGCCGATAGGACTTCCTCCTCGAGGGTACCAGGTGAAATCTCGATTTTTGATCCGTCTTGCTTTGGAGAGGTCGGGGAGTTACTTCGTGTTCTAAATTCTCGTCGGTCCCCCGGGCTAGCACTTCCGTAGCTGGTAGGAAAGGACCTCACTGAACCTGATTTGCTCGGATTAAAGTTTATTAGCGGGGAACCCGCTATCCCTTTTGTTGGGGGCACTTTTAGGAAATTTTCGTCCGTGGGCGCAACCGCGAGCGAGGTTGATGACGTCACGGCGAGTGGAGAAAGATTTGGACAAATTTTGACCCTTGAGTTATATATGATTGGAAAAATGTCGAGTCACGGACTTTTCGGCGCGACCATTTCGGCGCGACCGTTTCGGCGCCGTCGTTTTGGGCGCGGGAGATTTTCGGCGCGGGGACATTTCGGCGCGAAAGGTTCAAAAAAATTTTATAAGTCTGTTAGCATTACCCAGAAGACACCACGAGGAGGTCGACTTACTAGTCTAATTCCGTCCGCACTTGATTTATCGAACACATACAAAAAACCACTCACCGTTAACTTCTCGCGACCACGACTTGTTAGCAACGACATTACGATGATGTACAAAAATCAACAATTCAAATACAATAATTAATTCAAATAGATCAAATAACTGTAGTGATTTTTTCTTTCTTGGGAAGATCATATAGTGTGAAGATACATAAAGAATCTAAGAGTAGTGAAGGAACGACTTATGCCTTAATACCGAACAACCTGAAATATGTCAGAAATTTTGCAGTTTCACACATTGCAGGCGTCATCTAAGTACTCTGAAGTACCAACATTTATTTCGCCCTGAAAATTTGAAAAAATACCCCTTCGCGCTGAAAAAGGGTCCGCGCCGAAACGGTGGCGCCGAAAAGTCCGGACCCCATATGATAGAAGGGAGACTCGAGACAGTGGGTTCTCCGACTGCAATGGAATCTTATTTTATCGATTGAAATGGAGCAAGGAGTACTAAAATTGGCCTACACTGACCGAAGTTCATGAGAGATCTAAAAATTTTATAATGTTTTCCAATATAGGTCGCTCTCATATATTTATAGCAGAATAGCCTCGTATTGTACGAAAATTAGACCCATTTCCTCCTCTGATTCTCATTGTGTAGAAATTTCAAACTCTCTCGTGTAATTTTGGTGCATCATACTGGACCGCTACTTGTTTTCTTATCGAACTTATTTTTCCTCTGTTTACAGTACCTGTGGAAGATATCAAATTTTTGGGTGTAAATAAAGCGATGAGCGCGGGTCATCAATACGAAATTGCTTGTCAAGCGAAAGGCTCCAGACCTCCGGCAAATATTACTTGGTGGAAAGATACAATTTCATTACGAGAATCCGTTCGTAATTCGGTAAGTTATGTTACAAAATGAAATTGTCAATTAATAAACACGAGTAAACCTTTCTGCGATAATCCGAAGGATGATCTAAAACAAGACTCTTTAGACGCGAGTGTATAAAATGAACATTATTACCTCCTAATGTAATTTACGTCTGAAAATGTAGCCGGTAATTTTACGCTATGAGAAGAAAGGTAGAAACCGCACTTGACATAATTACGAGACCGGGCTTGTTTTGGGTATTTTCTTCGAATTGCCTACAAAAGTGTAAATGTTGACTGAATTCTTAATTACCAATTGGAAATTTCCCGCAATGTTTTGTCGAGAACGCTGAAAGGGTTAAAAAAAAGGGGAGAAAAACACTGTTCACTCCTAAGAAATCATTGCCTTGTTTGACGGTGTGTTTAAAAAGGATTGACTCGGTACGGACGAAGGTCGGGTACCAAGTTGACGCTACAAACGCCACTCGAGTCACGTTATGCCTCTGGGTACCGAGAGGGTGCTGTTGAATGAGGGCTGAAACACCACTAATTATCTTTTTGTAACGCCATACAATTCTTTGTCGACTGCTTTTGCCAACACTGCACTGACCCAAACGACGCTCGTAATACAGAATGTATAAAGGTCATATTTTGGGGTTCGAGTAGAACTTTTTGAATATACATCATTTCAGTAACAATTAAAATGCGATTTGTCAACTTCTTAGTTAATTGGTATTTATTTCGCATTTACCCTTGTATAGCCGCTAGTTTATCGAACGTAGATTTCTGTAATCGTCTTACTCTAGATTTTCTGTTTCATGTGGTCTCAATCCAACCCCTGCATCCTACCTCTTTAGTGCATTAATGTCAGATATGAAGCAAAGCTGTACTTACATAGTAAAATTTGGTCGAAGACTTGGATTTCGACCAGATTACTGTCTAGTATATTCAAAAAATCCACTGATGGTTGGTTTCTAACCATTCTCCATCTTCTATTTCTTGCACTTCCGAATGCTCATTATCCTACTCAAGAACTTGTTTGTCGCCACCCAGTGGCAAAATAATCATTCAGCAATGTCATCGAGTATCTTTTTTATGTACGATTCTCTAAGCCCATAATTTTTTTTTTCTTTTCTTACTGAGCCGAAGCTCGAGAGACTCGCCTCCACCGCCCATCGTCAACCAGGGGAGCAGTATCCATGTTATCCCTTGATTTGTGGCCATTCCAACTGAGGCAATTTAGCAGAGGATGTATACTTGGACATGCCGTCTCTACGGAGAAATATTTGATCCCAGCGACTTGGCGGTGTTCTCAGCTGCACGCCGGACCATCGGTATATGATGTAGGGTTTTAGGTCACGACTCTAATCTGCCGTCTGTCTCTCGATCGCACTGCCCATCAATTTTTACATTTTCATTGTGCGCGATACTAGCGCTGTCCAGCGCCCCCCCCCCCGAGCCAAGCAAAGCGCGCCTTAGTGTCATGCAAAACCAAAGTTCATTGTTACTCCACAATCTTCAAAGTGATCGGACAGAAAGTGCAATGAGATATCTTGTATCTATGTTAATGCTAATGACCATCCAGCAGTGACAGCACAATTTTGATTCTTTGTGATGTTTTTGGCGCCAAATTATCCGCGCCAAATCGTTAGGGAACCGAGAATTTATTCTTTGAAAGTCTATGTCGAAATTGCGTCAACATAATATTGTTGAAATCGATCTCACATCGACGTCGATATAAGGTTGATTTCGAGTCTACCTGAAATCAACTGCTCTTTGGGTCGATTTCAAATCAATAACTGTGCCCCCTGGTTGTGTACGCTGGTCGACTTTAGATCGACTTCAAATCGACATCCCAAACTTTCCCATTGACCTGGAATGGACGACTCTGTATGTAGCGTCTATTAACAGTCAATTTTTGATTTTCTGGGAATGTACCTATACTGGTCGACTTCGAATCGACGTCGATCTAGAGTCACCTTTTTGTAAATATTCTATCTGTTTAGTAATTTTACTACTCGCAGATAGAGTGCAGTCATAATAATGATGAGGGCAATGATGATCTCAATTATGTCCAGCGATGGTCGTGTCGCGTCTACATCGATTTTTAGTCGCCATCAAAATCTGATTCCAGAAGTTAACTCAGTTCTTACCTCAATTCTTAAACCCTACCAGATTGTGCTTTTGAAATTGACGACATGTGGATTTTGATTGCAAGTCTTTTACCGATGAATGACTTTCAATAGACCCGAAACCGATTTTGGATCGACATCAATCTATAAAACCGGTCGAGTCTGTATGAGTCGACGGCAAAGAAGGACGGTCAATTTTGAGTCGACTCACTGTCAAAATAGCGGGTCGATTTAAAATCAATATGGTTTCTCGGAAAGGGCTGAGGCGAAATATTAGTCTTTGAGATTATCTATAACTAAATTACTGATAATGCCGCGTCCTAATTGCTAGAATACAATTTTTAGTTTATTTTCACTTCATTTCAAAAATTCTTTTGCATCATTGGATTCGGTCAGAGGTAGATACCGGCAACTCGTATACGTTGCTCTCATATGTACGTATTTTAGTTCTTGTTGCAAAAACAAACTTCTAATTACTTTCGATGAAACGCAGCACCGTGATATAGGAATTGTTGTACTGTAATTGCTTTGTTATCAAGGAGTGGTTGATTTCTTTTCTGTCTCTGTTCTTTATTTCGGTTTTCATTTTTGTATCTCCGTCTTTGTTTTTTTCTTTGTCTTTGTTAATCTCAACATTCTTTTCTCTTCGTTTAGTAATTTTTGCTCGTTCCATTCGTATGAGTGACAAAAAAAAAAAAAAAATTAATTTTCTAAAACTCGGTTTTTCTTGCGAATGTGAAGTGAAAAGCTTCATGAAAGTCAGAAACAGGTGCTACTGTACTTAAAGTTTTGTGTTGACGTTCGAGTATTTTTTTTCCTCCTCCAACCTATTGCTACTCGTACGTGGCGAAAAAAAACGTGGGTTCAATCCGGGAAAAGACGACAATGGCTGGTAAATTACTCAACAACAGTGTCGCTTCTACGCCATGCGTCGCGAGGATATTTTTTTAAAATAGGTACCTACACTAGAGTATAGCGATTAACAGAGAAAACTGGGTGCCTAGCGAGTATGCAGTCGATATGAAATGTTTTGAAGATAGGAATAATAGAGTAACGATCTTTGCGTGAGGAACACTTTTCAAATGTTCATCCAAAAACGTAGTACGAGTAATACTTTAGGTGACTGCCACCCTTTGAGTATACGCTAGAGGATTTTGACGAATGATGTTTTATCAACACTATTATCATTGTATTAGGTATTATAATCCTGGAGCTTCACAGCACTTTCTTTTGCTGATTTACAATATTGAATGACTAGCTCAAGCTAGTATAGGCTTACAAGCAGCCTACTTCAAAGTTAGTAGAACCCCATTCTGGCTCAGCTACTATTGTCTAGTATAAGCGGTCTGTTGCTACTTTCAACGGGGAACCTGTTTTATCGGGAGGTTTTTCGGAAAGAATATCCAGCGTCCAGCACTAGCCGGCCACAACCTCAAGGTCGTTTAGAGGTCGATCTCCCATCACGGAGGTCGACAATTTGTACAGGAAATTTGCTCTATGGGGAATTTTGGAAAATTTGCCGTGCAACGTGCTCTGTCCGGCCAAAAATTGAAAAAATTTCGACTCTCGAGCAGTAATATATGATGGAAGGGGGACTTATGGTGATTGAAATATTGCACATCTGGCTCATTGAAGGGGTTAAGCCAATTGATGTATGAAGCATTACATATCTAGTCACTTGAAGGAGCTATCCTAATACAGGTCATATCGTATGATTTTTCAACCCCTAGCACAGGTTCCCCGCGTTCCTTGTTTTAAAAGGGAACCTATTCTGTGTTTTTTTTTTTTTTTATTTTTTTATGTTTCATGTCTTTGCTCTGACTACCATAATTTTGAAATTTGTGTGCGCGTGCGTGCGTGCCAATGACCTTGGGACTTACGATTTTTTTCCTCTGAGCCTACGCTAATTTCAAGATTTGCGTGCATGTGCGTGCATGCAGATGACCTTGGGTATTGAAATTTTTTTGACATGTTTGTTTGTTTGTTTGTTTGTTTGTTTGTTTGTTTGTTTGTTTGTTTGGTTGGTTGGTTGGTTGGTTGGTTGTTTGTTTGTTTGTTTGGTTGGTTGTTTTTTTGTTTGTTTGGTTGTTTGGTCGTTTGGTCGTTTGGTCGTTTGATTGATCGTTTGGTCGTTTGGTCGTTTGGTCGTTTGTTTGTTTGGTTGTTTGGTCGTTTGGTCGTTCAGTCGTTTGTTTGTTTGTTTGTTTGCTTGCTTACCTTCTTTATTATTTGGTGCACTTATTTTCTGCATTGCTCGACTCCCAGGTACCTCTACCTGCAAGTCTCTTCTAATTCCAATTCTTGAATTCCTTCCCACACCATTTCAGTGCTTCACAATTTCTCTAGCTTTTGGGTACTGTTTAGGTTCAATATACGACATTTATATAGACCAAAGGCTCTAGCCGGGTAGGGGGGGGGGGAATGGCCTTGGTCGGAAAATATTTCAAACGTCCGTCAAAATGTTGCCCCCAATGAGAAAACTCGAAATCCAAAAAATTGGACCACTACCGCAATAGACCGCGAGAAATCAATAGTCAATGTTCAAACTGGAAAATACGCACTCCTCCGTGGGATGAAATGGCAACGATAGACCAAAAATATATTTTTAGCATTTCGTTTACCAATTTGGTAAATTCTTATGTAAACACGCACACCGATTATGTGGAGTACGTTAGATTGAGAAAAATGGTTGAAAAATTCTCCAGTCGCTGGAACAGTCTGAAAATAGTAGAGAAATCCACTGTTCTGGAAAAGTGCGATTTTTCATATTTCATTCATTAAATAGGTCAGTTCTTACATAAACATTTCCGCCCAGTTTGAAAAAAATGGTCAAAAAATTCGCCAGTCGCTGGAACGTTCTGGAAATGACGAAAAATCGAAAAAATCCACTTTTTCACCCTGGAGGACATTGAGTTTTGGTATTTCGTCTATCAATTACGGCAAATCTTATGTAAATGCACCCGCCGAGTTGTGAAAAAATAATCAAAAAATTCTCCAGTTTCTGGGATGCCCTCGAAATAGTAAAAACTCTAGGTAATCCACTTTTCCAACATGGAAAACCGTGATTTTTCATATTCTGTTTATCAACAAGGTCAATTCTTATGTAAATACATCCGCCGAGTTCGAAAAGAGTAGTCAAAAAATCGAGATAATCCACTTTTTCACCCTCGAGGACCATGAGTTTTGGTATTTTGTTCATCAATTAGGTCGATTAAAATGTAAACACGTTCACCGAGTTGGAAAAAAATAGTCAAAAAATTCTCCAGCCACTGGAACGTACTGGAAATGACAAATAATCGAGAAAATCCACTTTTTCACGCTGGAGGACCGTGATTTTTGGTATTATGTTCATCAATTACGTCAAATCTTATGTAAATATATCCGCCGAATTGGGAAAAAATAATCAAAAAATTCTCCAGTGGCTGGAACGATCTAGAAATAGTACCAAGTCCAGAAAATCCACTTTCTCAATATAGAGAGCCCTGATTTTTGGTATTTTGTCAAACTCGGCGAACATGTTTACTTCAGATTTGACCTATTTGGTGAATAAAATATGAAAACTCGCGGTCCTCCAGGGTGAAAAATTGAATTTTCTCGATTATTTGTCATTTCCAAAATGTTCCATCGACTGGAAAATTTTTTGACCATTTTTTTTAAACTTGGTGGACATGTTTATGTAAGAACTGACCTACTTGATGAATGAAATATGAAAAGTGGCTTTTTTCCAGGTTGAAACTGTAGATTTCTCTACTATTTTCAGACTGTTCCAGCAACTGGAGAATTTTTCAACCATTTTTCTCAATCTAACGTACTCCACCTAATCGGTGAACGTGTTTACATAAGAATTGACCAAATCGATAAGCGAAATACTAAAAATATATTTTTGGTCTATCAACATTCGCATTTCATCTCATGGAGGAGTGCGTATTTTTCACCTCGAACATTGACTATTGATTTCTCGCGGTCTATTGCGGTAGCAGTCACAGTTCACCCCGCTATTCATGGAAAAATCACAGAAATTCATTAAATATTGATTTTTTTGGGAATGTTCCACCTCACCAAGGACTATGGTAGAGAGTACGGCGCTTCAAATGAATAATTTTCCCCAGGTGCCTCCCCCTTCCGATTTTTTTTTATTCGAGTTTGAAGTTTTGTTATTGCTAGAAACTAGAGAAAATATGAATGTTTTTTTTTGAAAAAAATACCATGGATGAACGTTCACATATACTAAAATCTCCCCAAGTTTCATCACTTTGCGATCATTATTGCCTGAGATATAGCCACTTGGATTTTAGTCCTGAAAATGACTCTGCAGCCCATGTGGGTGAGCGAATGGGTCCTATTTTTCGGATTTCGAGTTTTCTCATTGGGGCCAACATTTTGACGAAAATTTGAAACATTTTCCGACCAAGGCCATTCCCCTCCCCCCCACCGTACCCGGCTAGATCCTTTCCTTTTGATATTTTGAGAGTACATTTTTACGATTTCCAAGGACAGGTCATGTTTGTTCCTTGCCGTACCATAGCTAGTCTGATATCCATAAATAGTAAATACGTCATGTTGTACATAGCTTTTCGATTGATTATTATTATCATATTATTATGACTTCCACCATTTTAAAAATTTTCTCATTCATCAAATAGTTTTGCTGGGTCCGAAATTCGAGATATTTTCGATCCGAAGGTCGATAGATATCAATCCATAAATCGACCTAGCAGTTTTTTCAACTAACAAAGAATAAATTTTGGTGCTCGTGTATCGGAAAATAAGTTTCTGTCTGCTTCCAGATAGGTACCTACGGAAAGTAATGTGGAATGTTTCGAAAAGCAACGAATTTCACGCTGACGAAGAAAGAGAGAGAGAGAGAGAGAGAGAGAGGGCGGGAGGGAGGGAGGGAGGGAGAAAAAAAGACGCTCGAGTCAACAATAAATTAAAATAAAATCTCCAGCGTATTGACGTTCCTTTTCTTCGGCTGGACTTTCCTTCCTTCTTACATTTTTCTCTTTCTGATCGTTACAGATCTACTGAACATTTAAATTCGTCTGCACGTAATATCCAAGAACTTTATAATAATTAACAAAGTTCGGAAACGACAATTCATTGTCAGAACAACTCCCGTTCAAGGTGTTTGATCGCCTATATATCGCCAACAAAAAGGGAATTAAAAGATTACTTTCTCGTCGAAATAATGTTCATTCCAAAATTTTCCCAAATATAAACCATTATAAATATTTAATTCTATGATTTGTAATCGACGAGTTTTACTTCATTTCAGCTCTGCAGAATGCTCGAACGGAGCGATTTTCTCATGAAATGCATAAATAATCAGTATCCCTAACGATAAATGAAGTAATAAAAACAGCGAATCACGAATTACATTTTATTAGCAACGAGAACAAAAATAAGAAACACGTGGCTTTCCTTTTCCACGTACTGATTAATTATTTTCATTTGAAAGCGCGTGTCTTCATTGTCATGTTTATTCTGTTTTACGTGCGGTAGCCCGTAGTACTTAATTTGATTGATTTTTCAATATTTATTTCGCGAAAAATGTTTCATGCCCGTAATAGTGACAAAAAATAAGATACTTCCGCGGTAAAAATATTCCTTCTTATTAATGTTACTCCTCTGAATTAAAATAAAACTAATGAAACGAGTTAGAAGAGGGTACAAAGGAAGCACCTGGAGAAGGATGTGACGTGATTGGGATGATGAAAAATTTTCACCTGAAAAACATGTATGAGACTGAGACTACCAAAAGCTTCAAGCTGAGTTACATGGGAAAATGTCTATCTTTGAGCCGTAGACGTGGGATTGAAAAAGAGAAATTTCAAGAAGAGCGTGACGTTATCAAAAAGGACTTGAGATATTTTCATGATAATAGGGGCGGCGCGGCGGCTTCTTTAATAAAGTTGAACTCTGAATTTGGGGGACTTACGATGGGACAAATTAAGTTTCGATATTCAAAATTCGAGTTCTTCAAAGTCGAAATTTCAATAAGTTCCCCTTCCGTCACGTATAGCTCGATATTCGAATTATTCCAAGATCGCAAACTGGTAACTGGAAACCTGTTTTATCGGGGGTTCTTCGTAAAAAACATCCGCCGTCTGGCCGGCCAGCAAAGCTCCGAGCTCGAAAATTTTCCAAGTCCCCCTTCTATCATATATAGCTCGGTGGTCTGTGTTTATAGCCTGGAAGATAGCTCCTTCGAGTAACTAGATATGCAATCCGCGGACTTTTTTGCGGCGTTGTTTGCAGGGTCATTTTGTGGTGTTATTTGTGCCGTCACTTGCAAAGTCATTTGCGAGATTGATTGCTGGCTCGTTTGCGGACTCAGTCGCGGGATTCTTTGCAGCGTTGTTCGCAATAACCCAGGAAGATTAGGCTCAAAAATAAGAATAAATGGAAATAAATGCCGGCAAAGGTTTTTTCGTGGATTATGTTTAAAATGGTCTCCTGATAAACATACTGAAAGTCCACAGCGATCAGAGAGCCGACCCTCCCCCAAAGGGGATCAAAGTACCACAAAAATTAGTTTTCTGAGAATAAATCGAAAACTAAGCATCAGAGAAAAAAAAGTTTCAAATAAAAGTTCTTCCTCATCAAATTTCCTATAAATTTCACTATATGTACGTCAACTTAGCCCAAAAACTCGAGCTGAAAATGGGGTTTGAAAGTTGAGTGATTTTCTAAAATTTTTGATTTTAGTGTTGGTGTAGTCAAATTAGACAGGTTTCGGAAAAAAAAAGAACATTGCGACATAGTAAAGGTCAGATTGCTGGAAATAGTCAAGAATGAAGTCCAAAACAACATACTAACTGCATCTTTTTTATGGGGGTTGAGACCCCCTCAAAATCAGTTTTTTGTAAATATCCCGCTTAATACGCATTTTAGAGAAAAAAGTCATCAGTCAAAAATTATTCCTCGTGAAATTTCCTATCGGTTTACGTATTTTATTTCTAACCTACACGTGATAGCACAAAAATTCATGGAAATTGAGCCTCCGCCATGCAAATCCGTAAATAATGCGCTCTTTGCCGAGAGATGAGGTCGTTTTGCGGTGGTTACGCGCGAAGGTAACGTTAATATTTCGCTAGTACATACGATGTAACGTACACTAATTTTATTAGTTTTAATTAATTGTCACAGGGAATTTGCTGCACGATATTATTTTGAGAAAGGTATAATCAACTGCCTATCATACATGAAAATAAAGTTTTCCATACATGGACAGACATTTTAAAAATTGTTTCTTATGCATGTATGATATGTAAAAAGCTGAATGGGGGGCTGTAAACATGCGAGCCCTTCCCCCATTTCGATTTTTCTAGTTGGAGTAGGTGGATTCGTATGTACTGGGTTGTGCCGTAGAGTTTTTTTTACGTTCGTGCTGGTCTTCTTCCCCCTCCAACCTTATGAGGGGGCTGTATGCCAGGCCAGCATGTCGTGCTCCATTTTCGGACTGAAAACAAACTGAATTTCGGGTGCTACGTTTTTGCTGTATTATGCTCTCAAATTTTCCATTCTGGTTGTTTCAAGCCATGGTGGGAATGGATGTAGTCTTCTGTTGTGGACTCGCGGTGAGATTTTGACTTCGACCCGCGTACAATTGAAGTGGGCTAATGTGTGGAATTGTTTCAAGAAATGGAAGGAATGTTACCAAGAAGCTTTTTATTGTTGTGTGCTCCCACAAATTCAAGAAGAACCGCCGCAATACAAATCCGAGAATAACGCGCTTCTTGTCAAAGTTGCCGTAGTCGCATGAGGGTTTCACGTTGATAGTCGATTGGCTCAGGCAAACTTGCTCCGCCATTTCAGGCGATCTCCCGAGGAGGTTATTTTGCGGTGAGAGATTGACTACATGAGTCTTGCAATTATGAAAACGAAGAAACAAGAGATAACAAGCTTCTTGGTATCATTCCCTATATCGCCTGGAACAATAAGAAATTCAGCAAGTTTGCCTGGATTTCACGAGGAATAATTTTTGACTGATGACTTTTTTCTCTAAAATGCGTATTAAGCGGGATATTTATAAAAAAATGATTTTCAGGGGGTTTCAACCCCCATAAAAAAGATGCTCCTGGGGAAAAACGCGGAGAAGTTAGTATGTTGTTTTGGACTTCATTCTTGACATACCATTTCCAGCAATCGGACCTTTACTATGTCGCAATGTTCTTTTTTTTTTCCGAAACCTGTCTAATTTGACTACACTAACACTAAAATCAAAAATTTTAGAAAATCGCTCATTTTTCAATCCAACTTTTCAGCTCGCGTTTTTGGGCTAAGTTGACATACATATAGTGAAATTTATAGGAAATTTGATGAGGAACAACTTTTGTTTGAACTTTTTTTTTCTCTGATGCTTAGTTTTCGATTTATTCTCAGAAAACTAATTTTTGTGGTACTTTGATCCCCTTGGGGGAGGGTCGGCTCTCTAATCGCTGTGGACTTTTAGTATGTTTATCAGGAGACCATTTTAAACATAATCCACGAAAAAAACCTTTGCCGGCATTTATTTCCATTTCAAAACCCAATCTACCTTGGCTACGTCATTTAGGAGGTCGTGTGTAGAGTCATTTTTGCTGTGTTGTTAGCGGGTTCATTTGCGGCATTGTTTGCGAGGTCGTTTGCGTCGTTGTTTTATAAAGTCATTTCCGGGGTCGTTTGCGGAATTGTTTGTGGCGTCACTTACAGTGTTGTTTGCGGGGTCGTTTGCGGCGTCACTTGCAGGGTCATAAACCAAGGTAGTATCCAAATGTATGGAACAGAAAAGGGCCAAATTCGAGCATCAACTTCTGAGGAGCAACACTCAACTTCCTTCCTTACTTAGATATCGCTGGCTAGAATATGACGTCACGATTCATTTGTTTTCTCTGTTTCTTCGATTATTTGTTTTTAGCCGCACGTAGGTGTCGTCATTCATTGGAAACATATGTACAACGATTTTAACATAAACTAATCGTTTTCTGGCTTTTATCTGTCTATTTCTTGATTGCCGACATCAGACACCAGAGTAAACCAAATAAATAAACGCCGAACAGAAGATAACAAAATATTACATCACTGATCTTTCACTTCTTGAATGAATAAATAAATGCATTCAATATTTGTAGACTGAAAACTTCCTTGTACGTTCAAATTACTCTGAATTGTTTTTGTCAGAACCCGTCAGTTTTAATAATCGCGCATCAATTTGTAGGGAATATTATGCACGCCTATTTCCCATAAGGAAGAAAGAATTAAGAATAACAACCCCAAGTTTTGAGGAAAATATTTCTTCCGATCAAAAATAATATTTTAACCAAAATTCGTCAGAAACTTGATAGTAGAAAAGTATGTGCAGTTTGTAATTTGTTTAAAAAATGGTCTTATTCGGAAATTTCTCACGAAATGAATTGAAATCTAATTCACATCAGATTTAAATGACGAGGAACCCAATCATAAATCATTACGACAAGGAATTGAATAATATTTTCAGATCATAATTCATGATGGGTGAACAAACCGAGAAAGCTAGACGATTCGATTTTCGGTTCAAATTTTTTTCTTCTTTCAACGGTTTTTGTTTGTACTATAGTATCAACATAAACTGTTTACGAGTGCCAGCAGTTGATGAACAATAAAAGTGTGCGACAATTCATTAGTCTAACAATAAATTTAAAAAACGAAATGATCTTTAAAAAAATTTTTCTCCACGGTAATATTTAAGTAATTATTTGCGTACCACTACTGTGATCATTAGTCATTCAAATATTGTATATCGCTTAGGAACGCCGCGCCGCGCCGTTTTTGTTCCAATTAATTGTAGGATGTCGGTAGGTCAAGAGTGGTTCTTTCGAACAGGAAACTGACAAAGAGTGATGGTAAGCCGACAATAGAATAGAGAAAGTTGTACTTTAGAATTGATAGAATTGATCCGGTTCTCAAGTTTACGGTCGGACATATCGAAGAAAAGCTCCACAGTACTTGAAAAAGTAAACTGGAGGGCAATTTGCAAGAACCGCAGAAAATAAAATAAAACGGAAGCCGCGAGCGCGCTTTCGGTTAAACAACCATTTTCAAGCACTACCAGGCTGAATCTTCTGGTGCATTCCAAACTCTCCGAATTGCTTCATCCATGTGAGTTAGATCCTTTTATTTTATCCGTTAACAATACGTGCCGTGATTTTGAGGCTAACCTCAAGGCTAAGAAAAATGAAAAAATGTCCTTACTTTTAGCCTCCTAGGCTAAATCTTTCAAGGGTGACGTTATAGATGCTAGTGTTCAAAAATTTCAGCCTCGCATCATAAATTACAGTCGTATAGAATTCACTCGTGACGAGACTACTCTGTTGGAGAAAGGTTTGAAGTTTAGCCTCCCCCCCCCAATAATGCCGATGCCCTTGCGAACGGCGTCGCCGACTTAGCTGTCAAGATTGGTCCCGGAGTTAATACTCCAAAAACGTGAGCTGATTTGGTCCGTAACATTCCACTTCCGTGCATGAATGGCACTGTAAGGGAGGTGATCAAGGGTTTGAGGAGGAGGAGGATTCATTGCTCACGAATGCTGATAAAGGGAATTCTATAGTCGTTATGGAGAAGTCAACCTAAATTACCAGGGTTGAAGAAGTGCTATTCACCAGTGTAAGGCCATTGAAAACACTGACTTCAATTTCCCTAAGTACGTTAAAGAGGTTAGGAACGTTATTAATGGGAGTTCTGTTCTAATAAGCAAACCCGCGACTAAAAAATGCCTGCTTGAACCGAATCCGGTGCCCCCCCTCCTCTATGGGCTGCCTAAGATACACAAAAAGGATACCCCGATGCGTCCTGTCGTGTCTTACGTCTCCTGTATTGTAGGTAGGCGCGCAACCCGTTAATTATTGGCTACTATGTACAAAATTTATCGTATCTGAAAATCAGTTTTTGTACTTTTCTTTTATCGTTACTTACTTCGAATAAAAACCTTCCTGTAACCACAACGTAATTTAAAAGGGTACAGAGATTCAAGTGCTACAGTGACGCAGACTTCATGGGGTGCAAATCTGGGAAGTCAACATCGGGCGTGCTCATAAAATACGCCGGAGGAGCGATATCGTGGATCAGTAAAAGGCAACCATTAGTGGCAGACTCAACCGCCGAAGCGGAGATCATTGCCGCAAATGAAGCTACGAAGGAAGCGCTATGGATCTCCAGAATGCTCGGGGAAATCCGGGGAACAAAGGAAGTTGCAACGATTCACGTAGATAATGCGGCGGCTATCAGAATTGCGGAGAACCCGGAATTACACCAACGTACTAAGCACATCAACAGAAAATACCTGCTGATACGTGACTATGTGCAGAAGGGGGAAGTGGCAGTGACAAAGGTCGCCACGGAGTTTCAAGGAGCCGACATTCTTACAAAGCCACTCAGCGGGTCGCGTCTAACAACAATGAGAAAGATGACCGGACTTACTTAGTTTTTCTTTTATGCGAATAATCAACGAGGGAAAGTATTGTAGGTAGGCGCGCAACCCGTTAATTATTGGCTACTATGTACAAAATTTATCGTATCTGAAAATCAGTTTTTGTACTTTTCTTTTATCGTTACTTACTTCGAATAAAAACCTTCCTGTAACCACAACGTAATTTAAAATCCTGCCCCGCTTACTCTCTCGCTAAATACTTGGATAGATGGTTTAAATCTCGCATTGAGTACGAGTCTACTTACTCGATTAAAAATTCTGTTTCCTTAGCCGATAAACTTAAAGACCATTTACTTCCTCCGCTGTTTCGACGTTGTCGGCCTGTTCCCGAACATACCGAGAACTGTCGCCGTGCAACATATGGGTGACGTCCTCGTTCGCTTTAATACTCCTCACGAAGAGTCGCAAGAATTCTTTAATTTACTTAATGTATGTTGGTCCCCCAATTTTTGCAAGTTTAATGGGAAATTCTACGAGTTTCCGGAGGAGGTTGGCATTCCTATCGGATCCCCTTTAGGTTCCCTTGTGTCGGAGATCTTCATGTCCAAATTTGAGGCTGACCTCTTCACCTCAGGCCAAGTATTCCTGGATTACGTCCATTATTGGTACAGATATGTAGATGACGTTCTATGTGCGTGGACCGGTCCCCAAGATCTCCTTAATGAGTTTCTTAAGTATCTTAACGTTCAATATCCCTCCATCAAATTTACCCTAGAGGTCGGAGGTTCAAATATTAACTTCTTGGATCTCACCATCTCAGTTAGAGATGGAGTCTACGAGTTTTCAATATATAGAAAAGATACTTCGACCGACATTGTCGTCCACGGCTCGTCATTCTGCCCTGTTTCTCATAAGTTCGCGGCGTTTCATAGTTTTATTCATCGATTAACCCGCATCCCGCTGAACCAGGCAGCTTTCCAAAAAGAACTCAATATTATAAAATACTTGGCTAGAGTGAATGAGGTCAACGTGGAAATTGATGTTATGGGTCCGGAGGAAGATCACGCGGAATTGCCTTGATTCAACTACTTCCCTCCCCCGAGACTCTTCTGTCGATAGCAGGACTCGTTTCATTGAATTCCCCTTCTTGGGTAAATTTTCCTCGAAATTGAGTCGCGCCCTCCGCCCCTTCGGTTTCCGTCCGGTGTTTTATAATCCTACGACGGTAAAAGGGCTGTTATTCAGGTCAAAGGAAAAGAGCGGAGTTTATAGCATAGCCTGCAGGGGCTGTAATGGGATGTATGTAGGCGAGACTAGTCTTCAGATTAAAATTAGAGTGGCCGAGCACCTTAAAGATTGGGAAAAAAGGCATTTGGGCGAATCCGCATTTGCTGACCACCTTACAACTAGTGGTCACGGTTTCAGGGAGGGGTCAGAAACCCTCCTCCACAGAGAGAAGGCTTACTTCAAACGCCGTGCTCTGGAAAACATTGAAATAATTCGTCATCTTAACAGCGATAATATAAATCTACTCAACAGGTACATTCCGGACGAGGGGTTGGTCGAACTAGTTTACGAGTTTGACTCACAGTCTCATACTTCGCTAGTTCAATCATCATTTCCTCTCCTCCGTCGTTGTGACTGTACGTTTTTCTCATCTCGTCGAGTCGCTTTTTATCTACGCTTGAAAATGGTTGTTTAACCGAAAGCGCGCTAGCGGCTTCCGTTTTATTTTATTTTCTGCGGTTCTTGCAAATTGCCCTCCAGTTTACTATTTCAAGTACTGTGGAGCTTTTCTTCGAGAGTTGTACTTATTGAAATACTGTTCGTAGAATACAGTGATGTACAGGTTGGTTTGGGTTCATATGTGAAGAAATAATAATAATAATAATCATAATAATAATAATAATAACCAATAAGATGAGAGTGACAGTACGAGTACGAAGTCGTGGAGTGCAAGGAATTGTGTCATAGTAGAACGAGCGATTAAGAGGAGGGAGCTCGTGGTGGTCGTCGTTTTAAGAGGAAGGGTCCGAAGTCCATCTCCACCAGGAGAATTCGTAATCCAGGCGTTCGGCCCACGAAGAAATTGAAATTATTCGACATCGGAATAATCACGACGTCACCGTGTTGAGCAGGTACTTACCTGATGAGGGATTGATGGAATTAATTTATGAGAATGATACACCAATCCTTTATGACCACTTCGTTCGATCCTAATTCTCAATAATCCGCATAGCCAGTATGAAAGGAAGCAACGCTGCGGGAAAAAGACTATTCCTTTCTATTTCAGTATACTACAGGATTGCTTACAACCGACTGGAAACAGTCAATGTCGGCAACACTCCTACCCGAGTGCATCAAGGATACGGGTCCATTATTGATATCACCTTTGCCTCAGAGAGCCTAGCCCGAAAAATAGAAGGCTAGGCGGTACTGGACAAGGAGCTTTCTGGGAGCGACCACCGGTGTATCAACTTCTCCATCCGCCGGGAAGTTGAGGTCGCTGCTCCACAAAAGCTGGTAAGAAAATGGGCCGTTAGGAAGCTGAATAGCGACCGTTTGAAGGCTAGCTATCTTGCTCTCACATGGGATCAAGAAGAAGAGCAAGAAGGCAATGCGGAGGTGACAGCAGAGAGGATGATCAAGACTGTCACCAAAGCTTGCGATGTAGCCATGCCCAGGCAAGGTCCACCAAAGAAGAGGAGGGCTGTTCACTGGTGGACCAACAAGATTGCCGAATTGAGAAAAGAGTGTAACCGTCAGCGCCGGATATACCAGCGTAGTAGTGGCCGCGAAGGGGCGCGGGCGGTTGCACCCGAATACCAGCTGGCTCGTAAAAGGCTGAAGAAGGCCATCAAGGACAGCAAGAGTGCTGCATGGCGAGAGCTATGTGAGATGGCAGATGACGACCCGTTTGGGAAGCCCTATAAGTTAGTGCTGAAGAAGCTAAAAGGCCTCTCAGCAATGAGCCGAATGGAGCCGGATGTTGTGGGTCAAATCATTGATGGCTTGTTCCCACAGCAGCCACCACCAATGGTAACGCTACCAATAGTAGAAGAGGATGGTATATCCCTCCTAGGCACCGAGGAGGTTGATGCAGCAGTCAATAGACTGCGGGGTAAGTATTGGAAGGCTCCAGGCCCGGATGAGATTCCAAATCCAGTCTGGAGCGCCATACATTCAGTTGACCCAGCACTGCTTGTTGATACATTCAATGCGGCAATTGTTGGGGGACTGTTCCCTGTGCGATGGAAGAAAGCCAGGCTAGCGTTGATCGATAAGAAGGATAAACCACCTGGTCTACCATCCTCTTATCGTCCACTTTGTCTGCTAGACAATGTTGGGAAACTTCTAGAAAGAGTGATAGCCAATCGTTTGGAGAACTATCTGAAGGAAAGAGATATAATCTCTGATAGCCAGTACGGTTTTCAAACTGGACGCTGCACATCAGATGCTGGGATCCGGCTGAAGAGGATAGCCAAGTCAGCAATTGATATGCGTCAGTTTTGCGCAGCCGTCAGCCTCGACATAAGAAATGTGTTCAATTCAATTCCATGGAAGATGATATTGGAAGCTCTTGTGAACGCAGGAGTGCCCGCATACCTGCTCAGGATGATCAGCAGCTATCTTAGCTGCCGTGAAATCCAAGCAGAGACGTCTGCTGGTACAGTAAAGCGCCCTGTTACTTGTGGGGTGCCGCAGGGGTCGGTCCTTGGGCCACTTTTGTGGTGCGTCGCATTTAACGGAATCTTTAAGGGGAAGCTGCCATCGAGGGTTAAGCTTATCTGCTATGCGGATGACACCCTGGTGGTATGCACCGCCGAAACAACTGTAGCGGTGGAGAGCAGGGTAAACCGGGCCCTAGAGGATGTGACGCGTTGGATCGAGTCGGCTGGACTTGAACTAGCAGCAAGTAAGACGGAGGCCATTTTATTCACGACCCGTCGGAAGTTCAAGCCACCCACCTTTCGCCTGCGAGGTGTGGAAATTGAAACCAAGAAGCAAATGAAATACCTGGGCATCTGGTTTGACTCAACGCTGAGCTTCAGGCACCATTTCCTGATGGCAGCGGAAAAGGCGGGCCGGGTAGTTGGATACCTAAGCCACCTTATGAGGAACCTGGGAGGACCGAGAGAAGCAAGGAGAAGGATCATGATGAGCACCGCCTTGTCGATCCTCCTATATGGTGCGTCAGTATGGGCCGACTGCATGAAGATACCATACCGAAGGAGAGAGATGGTAAAGATCCAACGAAGAGCTGCGCTAAGGTGTGTTAGTGCCTACCGCACTGTCTCGACGGAGGCTCTTTGTGTATTAGCGCGTTCACCACCAATCGAGCTCCTTGCTGAGGAGAGAGCGGTGGTGTACGAAGCAAAGAAGAGAACGATGACCAAACGAGAAGCTTTACGGGTCAATCAGGTGGCCAGGCGCTCCTTGCTTGTAAAGTGGAAAGCAAGAATTGCCCAGAGTGAGCTGGGTACATGGACAACCCGTGTGCTAATACGCGACCTTGATGAGTGGATGAACCGACACCATGGTCAGCTGAACTTTCACCTGACGCAGGTGTTAAGCGGCCATGGCTGTTTCAACTAGTACCTTCACGAGAAGTTAAGGAAAGTTGAGCAGGCAACGTGTTCGCACTGTAACCAAGGGCGGGATGATGGACCACAACACACCTTATTTGAGTGTGAGGCGTGGAGGCGTGAGCGGGACGAGCTTAGTCGGTCTCTCCAAGAGATCGGGGTAGATGAAGCGCTCGACCCGAGTAGCCTGGTACCCACCATGCTAGGTTCCGAAGAAGCATGGAACCAGGTGTCTGCATTTGTGGCCACTATCATGAAGAGGAAGATGGACCAGGAATGGAATAGGCAAATGCAGAACCACGCTATGGCCTACTCAACACCTGTGTACCATCAACATCCAGATCTGCAGGAAGAAGAGGACCAAGACCTTCCCTGAAGAGAGAAGAAGATGAAGAAACTCCAACAGTGACCTACTGTATTGTGTAGTGTGGTGGTGTTTGTTGTTGTGAGTGTTCTTATGTTTTTGTGCGTGCCAGGGGGGCACTGCAGCTTGGCGGTTGCCAAAGCAACTTGGCAGTTGCCGAGTAGAAGAGGGGGTTCGCCTAGGAGATTCCTCCTTCACTGAAGTTATACCCGAAAGGGTCGATTCCGGTGTTGGAGGAAACAATATTAAATGCATACGCAACCCGCACCTACTCCATTATGGGTGACGGGCGGTGCTGCACATGCGACACACAAGCGATTATTTAAAAAAAAAAAAATTATTATTATTATTATTATTATTATTATTATCATTTTTTTATTTTTTTTTTCCGTAGATAACGAATGATGGGAATACGATTACTAGTTTCTTGACCTTCACGCCAGAACAGATGGATTCTGGAAAAACTTTATCCTGCGAAGGGTATAATGCATTTATTCCAAATGAAAGGCGAAAAGACTCCTGGACATTGAAAATAAATTGTGAGCACGCCTTAACACGATATCATAACCATAATAAGACTCTGAAGATTAGAATACCTATTCAATATTTGTTTGTTCACAATTTCGTCCAATACTTAGATGCTCCTGTTGTCACAATCGTGATTGGAAGTAATATAAACGAGTCGTCCATTCGCGAAGGAGTAGACGTATACTTCGAATGCCTAGTGAAAGCTGATCCGTGGATTACGAAACTTAAATGGTTGCACAACGTGAGTACCTATTACAACGAATATGAGCTTTTTTTCAGTTTAGCGTAGCCACTCGTATCCTTTCCCTGAAAAGGAGGACAGGGAAACTTGTTATTGCGGATTCTTAAGAATAATAGTGTGAATATTTTGCAATACTCTGTTTCGCTTATTGATTGTAATAATTCGATGGTATTTCGTCGGGGTAGAAAAAGGTTTCACTTTGAGCTTTCCTCTTCAGCTTTTCAACGACGACCATAATCAAATTACTTTTTTTTTCCTTTCTTTGCAGAATAAAATAGTCACAAATAACGCAAGCACCGGTGTAATCATTAGTAATCAAACTTTAGTTTTACAATCGGTAACGAGACTCACTTCTGGATACTACAAATGCGCGGCATTGAATTCTGAAGGAGAATCCGTCAGTAATCCTTTCAATTTGGACGTAAAATGTAAGTTTACGACTTGTTTTTATACTTTTTCTTTTCTTTTTTTTTCTCCATCTTTCTTTTAATCAAGATTTTGAAAGACAAGAGAAAACGTAGCCTAAGTCGTAAAAAGTTCGAAATCGTTCGGAACACCTTTTTTTTTGTCTCTTTCTCTACCTTTGGCTCGGCAGACTTTTTCGCGCTACTTAATTTTTTTTCTTTTTCTTTCTTTTTCAATGATACTTGAAAATTTGGCTTAAACGAATTATTGTCAATGAGTGATCCTTCACGATTGCTTTAGCTGTCTCCCCCCTCCCCTATGTCAAATATATTTTACAACATAGTTTTCAGTAGATAGGTCAACGAAAGAAAAAAAATAAGTAGGATAAATGTAAATTTGACCGGGTCGTCTGCCTCGATTAAAACTTTTTGGTGGCGAACAACGGAGAAGGAAGCGGACGTGACCGGAAAAGTATTAATTTTTCACACGATGAAATATTTCTAAAAAATGTTGATTGCGAAAGATTTAATTCTTGAATTTTCCCTCGTTGCGCAAGGTCCCAGAATAGCACACGCTCACGCTTACTAAAAGGAATGTGAAAAAAGGTTCTCAAGACAAATAAAAAGAATTAAGAGTGTTATGCAATATTGTTGGGGCTGTATGAGCGCACACCTACGTTTTGAAGAATACGCACCTGCTGCTCCGGGTGTCCTTCTTGGATATTGCACCGTAGTAATCACTATAAATAATCCTATGTAAACTCGTTATCAGCGTATCTATGATAGCTTGTGTTCTTATTCAGATGAACCTGTGTGCCGTACGAATCAACAGAGAGTTTTTGGAGCCGAGCGTAATGAAGAAGTGAATATTACGTGTCATGTAGATGGAAATCCGTCGCCAACATGGTTTCGATGGAGTTTCAATAACTCATTGGTCAACATAATGTCGGTGAACAATTTCTTGAATAAAAATGGCTCGAGTGTAATTACCTATAAACCATCTGCCGAAGCTCAATACGGAACATTATTATGTTCTTCCCGCAATGAACTTGGTCCTCAAGTTGTGCCTTGTGTCTTTCATATAGTTTCTGCTGGTAAGTTTGAACGGAGCTAACAGATCGGTGAGATACTCATATTATAATGCGTTAGTCTGCCAAAACACTATCGGAACTTTTATGTCAAGGCGGTCGAGTTTTGATTTCTGAAGACGTAGAGAATTGGAGAATTGTTTCCACAGGGATGCTGTTTTATCAGGGGTAAATTGAAGAAAAATGCCGGGCGCCGTCCGGAAAAACGTGAGACTTGGAAAAATTTCGACTTTCAAGCTGTTTATGATGGGCGAGGGACTTCGAAAAACGGCGGCCCCCTTCACAAAGTTCGACGAAGAACGCAGGGAACCTGTTCTATGGGTCAAATTGGTTTTAGTATTGAGAATCGAAATCGAAATCTTGAAGAACCTGAAATTTTAACAGGAAACCTGTTTCATCGAGGGGGGAGGGTAGGGGAAAACGTCCACCAGCCGGCCGGTTTGCAAAGCTCCGAGCTCAAAAATTTTCCAAGTCCCCCTCCTATGATATGTATACGGAGGTCGGATTTTTTTCAAGTCCCCTCCTATCATATATAACTTGGAAGCCGCTGCCCGTGACGTCACTGTTTGATGACGTCATAGGTTAGCCTTATGACGTCACAATCTGATGACGTCATAGATCAGTATTTTTTCCAAGTCTCCCTCCTATCATACATAGCTTGTCTAGCGAGACCTGTGGCGTCACAGTTTGATGACGTCATGGGGTCGAAAGTCGACATTTTTTTTCATAGCTTTTTGATGACTACTACTGACAATTGATTAAGGGGATGACAATTAATAGAAGTTGAAGTGCCATAAGTCGATAGCGACGATACAATCTCCTTTAGGACGAAGCAAGTTTCATTCTCGTGGAGCATCCTTGCCACTGTATTTGCCTAGTACAATTATAGCAGGCGAGCACGTCGATAAAGACAACAATCATTATGTACTGATGTGGTGGATCTTAAATCTTGAATTTCTTTCCAGGTCTAATTCGCCTCGTCTTTTAACAGGGATCCTGTTTTATGGGGGGCTTTTTGAGAAATTCGCGTGCGCTGTCAAGCGAAAAACTTGGAAAAATTTCGACTCTCGAGCTATATATGATAGGAGGGGGACTTGGAGAAATTTTGACTCTGGAGCCATATATGATAAGAAGGGAACATGGAAAAATTTCATATATCGCGCTTTATATGATGGGAGGGCGACTTGGAAAAATTTCGACTGTCGAGCTATATATGATAGCAGGGGGACTTGGGAAAATGTCGACTCTCGAACGATGTATGATAGGAGGGGGAAAGAAAAATTTCGACTCAGGCGCCATATATGATAAGAGGGGACTTGGAAAAATTTTGCATATCGCGCTCTACATGATAGGAGGGGGACTTGGAAACATTTCGACTCTCGAGCTATTTATGATAAGAGGGGGACTTGAAAAAATGTCGTATATCGCGCTGTATATGATAGGAGGGGGATTTGGAAAAATTTCGACTCAGGCGCCATATATGATAAGAGGGGACTTGGAAAAATTTTGTATATCGCGCTGTACATGATAGGAGGGGGACTTGGAAAAATTTCGACTCTCGAGCTATTTATGATAAGAGGGGGACTTGAAAAAATGTCGTATATCGTGCTGTATATGATAAGAGGGGGACTTGAAAAAATGACGGCTTCCTTAACGAAGTTAAACGAGGAACGCAGGGAACCTATTTTATGATTCGAATGAGATTTGGTATTGAAAATTCAAGGAAGCCTAGATCATATATAGCTCGACAGTCGAAATTTTTCTAAGTCCCCCTCCTATCATATATGGCTCGAGAAGCGAAATTTTTCCAAGTCCCCCTTCTATCATATATAGCTCGAGAGTCGAAATTTTTCTAAGTCCCCCTCCTATCATCTATAGCTCGAGAGTCGAAATTTTTCTAAGTTCCCCTCCTATCATCTATAGCTCGAGAGTCGAAATTTTTTCTAAGTCCCCCTCCTATCATATATAGCTCGAGAGTCGAAATTTTTCTAAGTTCCCGTCCTATCATCTATAGCTCGAGAGTCGAAATTTTTTCCAAGTCCCCCTCCTATCATCTATAGCTCGAGAGTCGAAATTTTTCTAAGTTCCCCTCCTATCATCTATAGCTCGAGAGTCGAAATTTTTTCTAAGTCCCCCTCCTATCATATATAGCTCGAGAGTCGAAATTTTTCTAAGTTCCCCTCCTATCATCTATAGCTCGAGAGTCGAAATTTTTTCCAAGTCCCCCTCCTATCATATATAGCTCGAGAGTCGAAATTTTTCTAAGTCCCTCTCCTATCATATATGGCTCGAGGGTCGAAATTTTTCTAAGTTTTTCGCTGGACGGCACACGGCGGACGGCGCACGGCGGACGGCAGATTTCTCAAATAGCCCCCCATAAAACAGGTTCCCTGTTAAAATGTCGTATATCGCGCTGTATATGATAGGAGGGGGACTTGGAAAAATTTCGACTGTCGAGCTATATATGATAGGAGGGGGACTTGGAAAAATTTCGACTCAGGCGCCATATATGATGAGAGGGTACTTGGAAAAATTTTGTATATCGCGCTGTACATGATAGGAGGGGGACTTGGAAAAATTTCGAATCTCGAACCATGTATGATAGGAGGGGGACAGAAAAATTTCGACTCTCGAGCCTTATATGATAAGAGGGGGACTTGAAAAAATGTCGTATATCGCGCTGTATATGATAGGAGGGGGACTTGGAAAAATTTCGACTCAGGCGCCATATATGATGAGAGGGTACTTGGAAAAATTTTGTATATCGCGCTGTACATGATAGGAGGGGGACTTGAAAAAATTTCGACTCTCGAACCATATATGATAAGAGGGGACATGGAAAAATTTTGTATATCGCGCTGTACATGATAGGAGGGGGACAAAATTTAGACTCTCGAGCTATATATGATAGGAGGGGGACTTGGGAAAATTTCGACTCTCGAGCTATTTATGATAAGAGGGGGACTTGAAAAAATGTCGTATATCGCGCTGTATATGATAGGAGGGGGACTTGGAAAAATTTCGACTCAGGCGCCATATATGATAAGAGGGGACTTGGAAAAATTTTGTATATCGCGCTGTACATGATAGGAGGGGGAAATGAAAAAATTGCGACTCTCGAACCATATATGATAGGAGGGGGACTTGGAAAAATTTAGAGTCTCGAGCTGTGTATGATAGGAGGGGGACTTGGAAAAATTTCGACTCAGGCGCCATATATGATAAGAGGGGACTTGGAAAAATTTTGTATATCGCGCTGTACATGATAGGAGGGGGACTTGGAAAAATTTAGACTCTCGAGCTATATATGATAGGAGGGGGACTTGGGAAAATTTCGACTCTCGAGCTATTTATGATAAGAGGGGGACTTGAAAAAATGTCGTATATCGTGCTGTGTATGATAGGAGGGGGACTTGGGAAAATTTCGACTCTCGAACCATGTATGATAGGAGGGGGACAGAAAAATATTGACTCTCGAGCCATATATGATAGGAGAGGGACAGAAAAATTTCGACCCTCGAGCCATATATGATAGGAGGGACATGAAAAAATTTCGACTCTCGAGCCTTATATGATAAGAGGGGGACTTGGAAAAATGTCGTATATCGCGCTGTATATGATAGGAGGAGGACTTGGAAAAATTTCGACTCAGGCGCCATATATGATAAGAGGGGACTTGGAAAAATTTTGTATATCGCGCTGTACATGATAGGAGGGGGATATTGGCTCTGAGGCCATTTATTTGGGCTATAGATTCGATGATTTTTCATTTCTTTAACGTACGCTACAGTGTTCGGAGGTGTTTTGAGTAGTCTGGGTATAGAAGATTGTATGACAGCAAATTTATATCGGCCAAGGTGGAGGGATTCCTGGCCGCTGTTCTCGTGTTTAATTTATTAAACGTTTTCACTCGTTACATGTGAAAGTATTCCTCCTAAAATTATTCGTCTTATTTCCTTTATGGACTTTTCGAGTTTTCATTGACTGTAATAAGAACTTGACTTTTAGTTTTTCCACTTACCTTCTTCAAAACATCCTCCGTGGTTCAATTTCCAATCTATTATTTTTGTTTGAAAATTTGATTTTCGAAAATAACGGTTTAAGTGATCACGTTTGCGTTATCCGTGAAAAAAGACGACCACTTATTCCTGAAAGTTTGATTTTTGAAATTATTAAAGCCGTGATGGCGAATTTATTTGTTTTTTTACTTTATAAAATTGAGGAAATATTTTCTTTTGTTTAGTTTTTTTTGTCCATCTAGATTTCTGTATTTTTTTGTTTATTATTCCACGATATAGGACGACCTGATCCTCCGCACAATTGCACCGCGGTCAATGTGACACAAAGTTGGCTATTCGTAAAATGTCTACGAGGTTTCGATGGCGGTTTACCGCAAGAATTCATCTGCGAAGTTATTCAAGAATGGAACGATAGAGTTATATCGAATATCACCAGTAAAATGCAACCCGAATTTCGGTTGTCTGGCTTAGAAGCGAGAACATCATATAATATCGTAATTTATTCGAGTAACGTTAAAGGTAGAAGCAAGGAAAGTATTTCATTTCGGGTCACCACATTACCAAACGTGACCTTGCAGAGTCGAAGAATTATAGGTGAGTACGTAGGTACGTTATATTTACAGATGAGTATTTACAAAAAATGTAAAAATTAGACGATAATGGGTAGACGTATCGAATTTACCGCAATAAAATACGAAGAACGTCTCATGAAATAAAAAATTAGGATTATGATTTACCGAAACTTCATTCTGAGCTTAGGACAAGAACCTCGACCATCTTTCTAGTATCTTGTCTCGAGCAAATGACGTCTTTGTAGAGCTCCGGTAAATACGATACCTAACAGATCTGTCACTCATTTTGTCGACGTTTAAGCTGAATCGTGTATTTCGCGCCAAAAAATCGCATATCTAATGATGATACACAATAAAATAGGTACCTATTCATTTTCCAGATAATTCAAATATATTACTGAAGACACATTGGGGAGTGAAAGTCATCGTTTTAGTCATCGTGATCATCTTCCTGTCCGTTATAATTTTCTTAGTCGTTACCCGTTTGCTCATACGAATGCGTAAACGAAAAAGGAGGCACGAGGACGAAATGCGGAAAACTGAATTGTCTCAAGGATCATTATCGCACAGCGAAGATGATAACAACCCTGATCTCATACCACAAAATACAAGTAAGTTTTGTATTCCTTTGGCTTGGTCGTTTGTGCTGCGTTTGTTTTGATTTTTTGCCTCCGAGTTATTCTTTTGTGCAGGTCTCTTTCTTTTTCAACAATTAGGTAAGGGGAGAGACTGTGGACATACAAGTCTTTCCCCTCCCCATTTTTATTACTAGCCTGAAGAGAGGATGAATCGTTTGTGCTACATTTGTATTGGTACCTTTGCTCTCTAATCGTCGTTTTCTATTGGGATCGGATGAAAACCCGCGTGTGGTCAGAGCGAGCAAATATGCAGAAATACTCCTTATCAGTCACCGCGAGTCCACAGCAGGAGACGAGCTTCCTGGTAACACTCCCTTCATTTCCTGACCCAACGATAATTTTCGCACATTGGCTTGCTCTAACCGGACACGGGACCTCAGTGCACAACTCGCCGTGAGCTTACAACAGAAGACGACAATTAGACGGCAACGTAGACCGTACAGGGGTAGACCAAGTATCGGCCTTATAAACGTGTACAAAGCGTTGAATTTGATCGTTAAAATAATACGTTTTACACATCCATTTTTCAACAAAAATTTGCTATATTATTGCTCTATTAATTGGTACTCGTATTTCCTTTGTATCAAATCTCATCTGCTACCGACAAAAGATAAACAAGTTGTGTCTAATGTAGGAGATATTTTTATAGTTTCAGATGTAAGTTGTCCAATGCTTAGTAGCATCAGTGTCCAAACAGTGGCTACATCGGATTGTGATATTTCTGTTTTCCCAATTTGGGAGAAACCGCCAATTATCAACAAAAAAGTTCCTACATTATTAGTAAGTGTGAAAAAATCACAATTTAAAATTCAGGGTTGTCTTTCATCGCAATAAAAATTTGTCGTTTTATTCATTAGGAACCTAAAAGACTGGAGGAATTAGTAGGATGGCCATCAACGAATTGGTCCGCTACTATCGAACCAATAATGTTTGTCTTGCCAGAAAGTATTCCGATAGTCACTACGCAAAATGTTGGGACGCAAACCCCAAGTTCGCCTCAGAATAGGAAAGAAAGCGCAGTTTGACTCAAATATGCCAAAATGGTATTATTAAGTATATCATCGATTAAAAATGTTCTGCTGAAAATATTAATAATATAATTATTTTAATAATTTCAGCGAATAATACGAGTCAAATCCAATGATAAATTCAAGTGCCTTTAATTGTGATCCTATAATTACTACCTACCTGATTAATTTTAAAAATTTTCGATCGCGTATATAAGTAATATTAGGGATAATTTGATCGGCGAATCGAATGTTCGTGATTTTCCATTCTCGTATTCTATGAATGCACTTAGCGAATTCATTAAAGCTCGATTTTTGCTATCATTTTTCTCCTTTATAAATCTCAAAATGATACACGGTATAATTCTGAACTTTTTAGATTTATCATTTTTATCTAAACTAGGCCTATTAGAATCAACAAATTTTGCTTCCAAAATAAACTCAGGTTTTATTCTGAAAGGCTGTCACAATTTCTGAAAAAAAAAAAAAAAATTCCGTCTTTTAACCAGAAATGTGCAAGTTTTTTACGATTTTTCTCCCCTTCATGCAATGCGTGTTAAAATATACCGCATCCACTTGATTGGTTTTACTATGGTAGTCATATAATGCTTATATGAGGTTTCAATTTTTTTCGTAACTCTTTTTCAGTATTAGAAGAAGGAATCATTGATCTGATCTGAGAGCATTTTTCTTGGGTAAAATCGTTTCTGTATCATCATATCTCAATCACTCGCTCTTTAATTTTAAGTGTCGAAAATGACTCCGAAGCTATGGAAAGTTTCTCTGAACCCTAGTCAAAAGACAGATCTTTTCTCTCTTCATTATCATAATACGATAATTATTTTGTGGGAATTCGATATATAAAATTCTCAAATAATGATCGTATCGCAGAATATTTAGTCTTTGCGTGAAACGAGATGAATAAGATTTGAAAAATAACAGTAGTAGCCTAGTAGAGTTTGAAAAATCAAAATTCCTGAATTAAAAATAATATACCTAAGAATATTTCCGCGTTTATTTGTCTTTCCATTTATTAGGAACTTTTTATCGCATTCTTATTCTCTTGGATACGTAACAAACAATGAAAGTAAATGAGAAAATATCTGTATTGAAAGCACTCGATGATATTATCAGAAAATCTTCATGCATATACAAAAACCTATAACACGACAAGAAAGATTGAAATTCAGAAAAAAAAAATAAAAATCATCGCTTCTCACTATGAGCAGATAGAAAAATTAAAAAAATATATACCTAATACGATGAGAGTTCGATCAGAACGAAGAGTCCTAAGTATTACTTCAAAAGATTTTTTGTCTAAATTGTATTGTTATAGTTCAGTAAATCGGTTTCCCAAGTAATAAATTTTGTGTAAATTCAAAAACTTAATTTTTTCTTTTTTCGAGAATTAATGAAGGGTTTTTATAATTTTGTATCGATATTCTTATTTTTACGACGTTGTTCTCTTTCAAGATTATCTCTAATAAATTATAATAAGTAAGTTTTTCATGTTGACGTAATTTGTAAATTATGTGTGTAGATTTCAAATACACTATAATTATTAGGTACTCGTATTGTAAGTATCAATATTATATTATAACTTTGACTGTTCTGCGTTCCACCCAAGTGTCAAAAATTCAGTACCTAGTATGAACTTACGATAAGTTCATACTACGAAAAATCTTCTCTTAAATTGTGATTTTTTTTTCATATTTTACACTACCTATAAAATATAAATAATTTTGGAACATTTACAACCCTTCTGCATCTGATATTCAATCTTTTTCTCAATTATTTTATTTATTGTGAGAAATTTCAGAAGTATTTGAACTTCAGATAATTTCTTCCGCATACGGTTATCCTGTTTGTTCCTTTAGTGAAGGACCTGGGATTATTAGCTAATTACAGAAGTATTGAATGGACATCACTTCTTCAAGAGTACGAAGGAACCTTCCGGCAAGAATCGTATATGCTCGTAAAAATTCGTCACGTCTTTTTTAGTATAATATGTACCATGTTAATGTATATAGGTACAGTGTATACCTGACTCAATTGGAAAATAAAAAAAAAATAAAAAAATTTTTTAATTTTTACCAGCAAAGGTTATGGTACCTACTGAGACCTGCTTGTTTTGTTTTTAAAGGGGAGGTCATCATCGTCGATAAGTTAAATACCTACGTAATAAACCTACAAATCATCTTGATACATACTCGTAGACGTCGTAGAATCAAAATATTATATTTTCAATTGAATACAAGTTCTTGACTAATATAAAATGTACCTCTAAATAACATGAAAAAAAAAAAAAAAATGGCAGTGATGGCTACAATAATATAAAAGAAAAAAAAGTTCAGTTAGGTACCAGCACTGTATCCAGAGAGTGTTGGTATTTATACATAGAATTGGGAATCACATGTCAACATTTTTTGCAAAACAATTAAATGATATTTGCGCCTAAAAATTTACCTGTTTCCCTATCTGTTTCGTCCGTATGTTTTTAATTATTTTTTTATAGTACCGTACGTTACAAATAAATTCTTTTTTTATTTCCGTCGAATTGTGATAGTCTATTATTTTGCATAAATACGCTTACGTATAGCTCACATTTACCCTGAATTTCGACCTACCAAACTATATTTCGTGTGGTGATCATAATAATTTCACTCTCAAGGTAAATCGACTTCCACTGCACATCGATTCGAAAGTATCCGAGAAATTTTGCCGAAATCTGTCGGTTTTTCATCCATATCCCTTGGGATTTTGAACGTCTAGTCTGATTCTAGGTATTTGGATTCTGATGCAGTCTGGCAGTTTCAGCCGTTATCCTAATTTGAATAAACAAATATTTAAACTTCCGATACAACATTATGGACTCGAGATGCTCGTATTTTGTAGAGTGGAGCATCAGATGAAAATCGTAATTCAGTATTCTAATAATAAATAATATATGGTATGAATAATTTTTTGGTGGCATGCTCTTCGAAACTAGATAAGGACCAATAATGATTTTCTAAATATGTTATTCATTATAAATGAGATAAGTATATGACAAAAATTAAAGTACTCTCGCATTTGTCTGAAACTCCAATCAAATTTTCTTATTCTGCAAAGGAATCGTCGAATCATCGTTTTGGGGTCATGTGTCGCAAATTTCGAGGAGAATTGAAACACTCAAACTTTGATTTATTATTGAGTTAGATACTTCTTTGTTCTTGCAAGATTGAGAAAATTGTATTTTCTACACGTGCAGCGCAATTAGACACACCTCATAGGCAGCTCAGGTTCAAATTATAAGAGTTTGCGGATCGAACTAATTTTCTATGGCAACCATATGAAAAACTAGCTAGAAAGGTGTAAATATAGTGGAAGCGGCATTCGTGATGCAGATTTTCTGAAAGCTGAACCATCGAAAATAGTGAAACATACAGAGAGAAAATCATGCCAACATAACAGGGCGTGCCGTAGTAAAGGAACAGATGTGCAATCGTGATAAGTGTTGAGGACTGTCGCCATGTTGATAAAGTCGAAGAAGAAGCAATTATAGGGTGTTTCTGAGATTCAAAGAGTACCTCAAATATCGAATTTTGGTTGATTAAAATAAAAGATTAAATATCGATGAAAATGAAGAAATAAAACAGGTACTTCTCTTTTAATTCGGTTGTTAGAATTCTTATCTCGGATGTTTCATGTCCAAACTTCTATTAGGATACTACTTACTTATAGGTTATTGCTCCTCCTTCAAGTTTATCAACATGGCGACGGTCATCTTCTTATCACTTGCGCGAGTGAGGCGCTAGCGCGAGGACCGTAGCCATGTTGAATAATAATTGTTGATAAGATAAAGTCAAATGGGAAACATCATTCTCATTTTGATGATTAGAAAGATTAAGTATTCCATAAAAAATTAAACGACGGTAATGAGTGAGTTCTCCTGATTTTTTGTCAGGTACTTATTAGAATTATTGTAATTGGTGTTTAAAATTTCTCAGGATAGGTGGACTACTATGTACTTGAATTGCTCCACCTTTCGACATTATCAACATGGTGACTAAGTACGTCCTATACGGTATTATTTACTGGCGCGTAGGTATATACCTATCTTATAGTTCCTTAATAATATGAATCATTAGGAATTTCTTGAAAGCTGAAAGTTCGTTGCTGTATTTTCTTGGAAGCTCCAAAATAATGCGTAGGGATACCCTACCTTCATTTTTATTTATTTCACCTTCCAAATCATTTATGGAGTAATCTTGCTTCCTGATGATCGAGTTATTCATCTTTATAGGAGTCAATTTTGTTTGTTACCTACCTTTTAAAGATAAGTACCTATTATTTTTGATAGAGTGACTGATTTAAGGCGCTAGAGGTATTCTCGTTCAATGTAAACAAATTTGTTTACATTGAACGAGAATACCTTTGGCGCCTCAACTGATTCACTGATAGGAACCATGCAGTGTCAACGATAAGGCCTTACCTATATTATCAACGAGCTATACACCTAACTTGGTGTTTGACGTCATGGGAAATCAGTCTTACCGAAAATTGTAAGTATATTAAACAGACAGGAACCGGTACAATTACTAGGTAGGTACTATGTACATTCACATCGCGTGTACCGGTACCGATTACCTAAAGCGATCCTAGATTCCTTGATCGACGTTAGAGACAATTGTAAAGCAAAGATGAAGAATTCAAAAATCTGGGAAGCGTTAACTCTGACGTCACTGGTATCAGATCTGTTGAGAGGTATTTGAGCATGTAAAGAGGATGTCATCAGTTTACTGTATTTCTTTCGCGCTTTTTTTACTTTTGTTCTACCGTCTTGACTTTTCACGTAGCAAAATTTAGGCTATGTTTAGAGGGGGTAATGTAGGTACCTACTTAAAAGAGTAGGTAGCAAAATACAAAAACCATGTGAAACAGCCGCCGAGCACTTTAGATTAAACAATAATCATCTTCAAAGCATGAACAAAAGAATTAGCAACTGAACCCTTCACCAACGAAAACAGAGGAAATCAAACGAAGATCACGACTGAACTCGGCGAGTACCTAATCGAAATGTCTCATAGATTAATTCAATCAAACCCTCTTCAAGGATATACCTGTTTGAAATGTAGATGTCTTCGTTATTCCGGTGTCAAATAATTTCAATATTTTCAGGGCCATACGTTTAAAATATGAATTCTCCCTGGCACTTTCCCTGGCAGCTTAATGTTACCATAAGACTCAATCTCTTAGTTCATTCACGGTTCTTTGGCCTCCTTCATCCTGGTGAGTTTGCTTCATTTTTAGAATACGTTAACGGTGATTGTCGCAATGTCGAGCAAAATTTAAAAGGAAAGAAAAATCGTAAACTTGCCTCCCTTCTAAACTCAAAGGCCACGGCTGAGAGAAAAAAGTGTGCTCATGATGGAATTATCCAGAAATTCCAACCGCGTATTATCAATTACAGTAATCCTTTTGGAGAAAGGATTATAGTTTGTCTATCCGCTCTTAAAAATCTACAGACCCTGGCTAATGTTGTACTTAGTTGATTTGACGGTGAAGATCGGACGTGACGTGAATATCCAGAAAAAGTGGGCCGATATGGTCTGCATCCTTTCCTTTATGGTTTACCCAAAATACACAAAAAAGATATTCCGATGTGTGTCGTCTGTGTCTTCACCCACTTACTCCTTATACAAATTTATAGATCGCTGGGCTTAGATCTCGTGTCGAGTTAGCTTCTCCCCACTTAGTAGGGATCTTGGGTTCCCTGGCGGATAGGCTGAAGGAAATTACGTTCAAATTTCCTTAAATAAGACTGTCAGTAGGTCAATTACAACGGTAACATCAGTGAAATTTGGACTACTTTCTAAAGTTTCAACACTAATATCGATGAGGGTGAATTATAATAGGTATACAGGCAGGAATGCAAATACAAGAGACCTACTTCAATAGTAATAAAAAGGTACTTAATATAGAAAAATCGCCTATGAACACATAATTCAAGGGACATCGTGAACACACACTGTAACTCATACAATGTATATTTAGATAAAAAGCACATAGTTCGGATTTCGACGATGTATTTGTACCAGCCGAATTGGTAAATAATCTTATGCAATGAACTAAAATTTTCTTTATTATTTTTCCCCATGAAAAACAGTGATATATAAATAATGATTATTTACTAATGCTACGAAAATTATCACAGTAGGCCTACCGACTAGCCTAGAAAAAAAAAAAAAAAACAATAGTCATAATCACAGATTCTTCGAAATTCAATAAAATATACAGTACGTGATAACATAAATACGTTACATACCTTCGAATATTAAAAGTTATGTCATAATAATGGAAAAATTAAATTTTAAAGAACTTTTCTCAACAGAACTATATCTTTTCTTCTCATAATTACTTCTTCATCTTATAAAGAGAATGATATAGGTATTCATTTATTTTATTTGAATGTCCACTAATTATACCTCAACTACTCAAAATATAGATTGTATGCTGATATAGGTAGTATGCAAAAAAATTTACAATAAAAAAGAAAATATTATAAAATCAAGAACAAAAAAAAAAAAAAATTCGAAGAATAATAAGGATCGAGCAATTTTCATACAATCAATATCATTAATGAAAATTAAGTAATATGCAATTCAATCAACAAACAATTATACACTTTTCACATTCTAATACGGTTTGTATTTCATTCGATTATATTTATGAATACTTTTTTCTTGAACATTAGTCACGGCCGGCATGTTATTCAAATTTTCAACACTACGTGGATCAATTAATAAAGGTAGACTTTCGATAACTGGCGGATAATCTGATATAGGTACAGTAGCGTCAAATGTGTTAGCAGGTTTAACAGGTGACTGAGGTAATTCTGGCAGTGATGTAAAAGGATTGGGAATCGGTGCCAGTACGTCTGAAGGCCTTTCCAGCATTCCAGGACTGTAATTGCCTTGCAAAACCAGATTCAGCCTCTGTTGTTCCAGACTTTAATGCAGGAATAAGCAAATAATAAAATAGAAGGAAACTTGTTAAATAAAAAATATGTTGTAAATAAAACAGAAGCATGAAATAGAAAGGTTGCCATTGATAGAATGTATAGTACAAAGAGTAAAATGGATTTAATGATCACTTGAAAAGAGCAAAGTTGAATTTATTCAATGCCTAAAGATGAGATTCAATATCGAATCATCGATGGCAACCCGGCAAATAACAAATAATATAACAGTGATCTCGTTGCACAAAAATTCAAGCAAACCCGTTCTGTAGGCTATGCTTTTGGTAGGGAAATAATATTGAAATAATAATAAATAAAAGGAGAAGAAATTAAGCCGGGATATCAAAATGTGTGGCATACATAAAAATCATCATGCAATGTTTTTTCTTTAGCGGCAATAACGCAGCCTCTATATGAATGACAGGAAATTGCGTTAAAAAATTTTATTTCGACCCTTCTTAAAATACATAAAAGTTTTTTTGAAACATTGAATTCTTTTTTTTTTTTCGCCTCGTAAGTAAATGTTCAATTTGAAAACATACCGTACTCATTCCAGTTCGTATTTGAACCGGCAAAGTCAGTTCAGGTTTCCCTGATGTAAATTCTAAAATTTCGCTCACCTCATGTTGATCAAATATTGGGCTATAGCTACAGATTCCGAATTTCCAGTTATCGTAATGGTTCGATCGATATTCTCATTGCTATTTCGGTCTTCATAATTAGATATTCTTATCAAAGCTCCGCTAATTTGTCTAAATAAGAAAAAAAAAACGGTAGATAGTTTTATAATTATGGTGGAGGTTGCGACCAGATTTTAAAGAGTCTTAAAAGTAAAAGATATCTAACCTTATTTCAGCTATTTTCTTTCCCCCTTTTCCTATGATACAACCAATGAGATCATTTGGCACAGTCATTTCACAAGTCTTCTGTTGGATCGTGGAATTTCTGACTGAGTTATTTTGTAAGTTTCCTGTAGTGATTGCTGTGATGGCTAAAATTAATCAATAATTAATTATTATTACCTATTATATGAATAAAACTACTCGTACATCGTCTAAAAATGGAATAGAAATTTATTTGAAAAAATACCGGTAAGTTAAACTCTCCGCTTGCTTTCGACAGAGCTGCCTTAATTGGATAAGAATGCAAATATGCACGATCACAAGTAACAAACGGGCGTCATAAGGGCTCTTCAACTCTCCCCTTGTATATACGCATTTGCCTGATTCTTATTGTAATGTTATTTTCTTCACATGGGTCTTGGTGGGGGAATCTTATATGCTATATTCTTCTGCCGTACGACCAATGTGAAGCAAGTACCATTACAATAAGTATCGGGCAAATGAGTATGCAATACGATATATAGGAGAAGAGCATAAAGGACTTTTCCAGTATTCCATATTGCATACCCATTCTCCTTCTTGTTATCAATAGGATAGGTAGCGTTTCTCACATTGATGTTATGGCGAACTCCCTGGAATTAAAATAAGTATGCAACCCAGCAACACCCATAAGATCAATGTTATAAGAAACATTACCAGCAGATTGATAACACTTAGAAGAATACCTATGTAATAGACCATTTTTGTATGACGTCATAATTTTCATATTGTTTATAAAAGAGGTATCTACATTAGGTACGACTGTAGATACTATTTGAATGAATTTGAGTATACGTGCCCTGCTGTTCATCGAATCTCCAGATGTTTCATACAAAAAATATACCTATGTTCATCATTAGTTCTACTTTTGTTAAAAATATCGCAAAAGCTCAACATTTGAAGGGTTCTTCCAAAGTTCTAATATTTATCAAAGTCTGCAAAATCCCATGTAAACGAGCACTATGCGCACCAGCAGAGTAGCAGCTTGCAAGTAAATTTCCCATATATACCTATGTCATCACAAAAATGGTCTATATGCATGTATCCTATAGTTAGTCAAAATATAAACAGAAATTTGTTCAAAAATGAGCTCAATTCTGATATTTGCTGGAAAACAAAGAGAAAATCCGCTATATTGGTCACAACAGTGATGCCGTTAGGTAGAATGATAACTGCTCCAACAGAACTAGTGGTGATGAATTACTACTAATAATAACTTCATATGCGATAAAACTTTCACAAGAGAGCGCTGCAAAATGAGCTGTCTGGACAATTGAAGGAATAAATAAAAGGGTGATCATGTGCAGTCAGCAGTGTACATTCTTTAGAATGGAAAAACTGATCTGTAAGAAGTTTTTTTGATCTGAATAGACTAACGCGGCTTGACGTCATTCACAGACATTCACTGATAATGGGAATCGAGAGAATGGGATAGTATACCTATGGTATCAGATCGAAAGAGGGTATCGATTCCCATAAGAAATACACTGGAACGTTTCGATCATACGTTCAAATTAAAAAACTAGAAATAAATAAGCAATTACATGTTTATATTCAGAATCGGGAACTTCTCATGTCTTTGAAAATGTACCGGCGGTTCTTAACTTATTTCTTGTTTTCAAATCTGAACGTTAGATCGAAACGTTCCCGTGTATTTCTTCTGGAGCATTTTTTTTTGTTTTGATCCTACGCGGGTAAGTTGAAGTAAGTAGTTGCGAAGCTGACATTGCACTGTGACGTCAAGCCGCGTCGGTCTATTGATTGAAGTTAGTGGTGGGTAAAAACCGATAGTTTGAAACTACCGATAGTCCGATAGTCTTCCTCCTGACAATATCTATTTATTCGGTAGTTTTCCGGAAAACTATCGGTAGTATCGATATACCGATTACCGATAGTGTTTCCATTTCATCCACTTAGAGCAGGGGTGCGCTAGTGTTCAGAAGAAAATCACTCATGTTTTTCCTCTGTCATATTTCCAATTTTTATACTCTACACAATTTTTTCTTCTTTCTTGGTCCATTTACAGTTTACATAATATTTTTCTTCTTTCATCAATTTTTCTCACTTCAAAAAGAAAAAATTGTAACACATATGACAGAATTTATTGAAAAATACATACTACCGGGGGTAGTGACCATAGCGGTGATATTCTATCGATAGTTTTCCAGTAACCAATACTATCAGTAGTATCGATAGCTCAGCAGGAAAACTATCGGTAGTATCAATAGTACTACCGATAGTGCCCAACACTAATTGAAGTTGTTTTTAGAGCTATAGATCGATTTTCCTGTGACGTCACATAGCAGACTGAAGCTTTCAGAGCACAAGTTAACCCTCCAAAGAAAGTAGGTAATATGAAGACCTTTGAGAAATTCAAATTATTTCAAACATGACCAAATTTTTTAGAATAAAAAGTTGATTTCCGTAAAGCGGAGAATCTTACCTTCACTTTAGATCATATCTCATGATTTGTCTCAATAAAGGAATTGATTTTGTCCATATATAAGAGAGCGATAGGAGCAAAATTATGTAAAATGAAGCTGAAAATAGAGCTTCACGAAAATCGAATTTTTATTTTAAAAAAATTTGCAATTTTTTAAATAATTTGAATTCCTTGAAGGTATCCATGCTTTTCTTATGAGGTGACTCGTGTTCTGGAAGCTTCAGTCTGCTATGTGATATCATGAAAAAGGAAAATCGATCTATTCCAAGAAAGTTTACAGCAAACTTTTCTCAACACCACGTTTCAATTGATTAAAATAGAATTGAATTCAATAGTAAATTGAGTGTGATCAGCTTTTATCCCACGATAATCACGAGCAACAAGCGCGTGGCTCACGTCAGTTGTACTGATCAGCTGCTTGTATGGACTCCATTTTATTACAACCCTCATTTCCGATAACAGCACAAACTAATGATGGAAACCAACCGTTATTCAGGCAAAACCGGTAACGAACTTCTTTTTTTATTTAAAATTTCTCCGCAATATTTTTGTATATTTTCTAATAAATAGGTATGCAAAAAGTTCCGCTCTCTCACTCACCTGCCGAGTTTATCGTTGTCGTAGTAGCTGGCGTAAATCCGCTTATGCTAAGCGCAGCTAAATTGGCTAGTGGATTCCCCAGCTTTCCTATCTAAAACAAACAGCGTATAATTTCGTTATTATCAATGATATGAAAATATTTTTCTGTGATACAGGCCTATTGGTTTTTGATGCTAAAATCCCTCACGTAGGGAGACTACATGAATTATAATATGAAATTATCACAGGTGGAAAATTGAAAAATGTACATTTATATTTCATACATGGTAGGTATATAAATACACAATTGTAGCAAAGGATCCGAAAAGAAAGATGTCAGAGGAAATTTGAGGATGAAAACGTTTGAAAAAAGAACAGGATACAACTTTAACTCTAGCAAGAAAGATTTGATATACCTTTTGACCCTCCCACAAATGCACACCATCCATACAACCTCCCTATTTCTGAATTTGAATTCGAGACTACTGCAAACAACAACTCGAGAAACGCCTCCCCAGGACTCGACAACATACACCCGGCCATGATCAAAAATCTCCACACAAACTCACTCTCTTACCTCTTCCCTTTATTCAACTCCATCTTCACACAAAACACTTATCCAACTTTTTGGAAAACAGTTATCATCCTCCGCATATTAAAACCCAACGTACTCTCATCCCTGCCTCATACTGCCCTATAGCCATCTCCAGTACTCTTAGAAAATTATTCTAAAAAATCTTCAACAAATGACTTCTATGATATTTAGAATCAAACAATATTTTATCCCGAATAACCTTCATATGGATCCCCGGACACATTGGCCTGTACATGAACGCCGTTGACCAAGCCGCTAAACAAGCTACCTCCTTCAAGCAAATAACTGATAATTACCCTGTACGATCCCTAGACTATAAAAATCACTCCGCTTCGGCAAAACCAATCTAACAACAAAATTCTTCATATTAAAAAATCCCCGTACCCTGGTCATTCTCCATCAGAGACACGAGACGAGAAGAAATGATTCTTTCCCGTCCGAGAATTGTCCACACAAAAATTACTCACTCTCACAAAACCACCCCTAACATCCTAATCCTCCCCCATCTTGCCCCTACAGCCAACAAACAAAGAAAAAATTTGAAATTTTCTTAACGTCCAAATCGAAAATAATTAAAAGGTTTGTTGTATAGATTGTAGGTATATAAACTTACTTCAGGCATAGCAGGTGGGAGTAAATGCGGGAGTGCAGCCGATAATTGTCCATTCTTGATGATAGGGTTGTACACTGCGATGGGAGTTACGCCACTTAGAGATGGGACTACCAATGAATACGGTCCTTGTGACCCACACCCTGGTACCGAAACAATGGTACTTACATCGGCTGGATTTGTTGTCATTCCCGGAAAAGTGTAAGCTTGATTACCAGCCATAATCACTGGTGATCCGAGTTGTGGTTTTGGTCTAAATGGAATGTTTGGTCCTTTTGGAGGAGACTGAAAATGAACACATGACACTGTATTAATTTATGATCATGATCATCGATCCTGTATAATTGGACTGATAGGTCAAGAGCGGAAGGGGAAAAAGATTCGATGACTGGACAGACTTTTTTTTTTGTTTAGTTTTGTTTACTTCTTTTATTGTTTGGGGAGTCGCAAGGAAATTTTAAACAGGGAGAATAATTTGAATTACTTTTGGATTTTGTTTCGTTCGAGGACAATGAACTGCTCCTTCCTTCCCTAGGAATCCAAACTCAACTCAGTCCTCAGAAAATTAATCATTTATCGTGACGAACGTATACAAGTACCTCTAGCATAACACAACAGATATGATATAAGCACTGGATCACAGAGTCTTTGGTACCAGTGACGATGACTGCCCGCTCGGTAGAGTTGGGTAGAAGATCTGGAGATACTTGGATATTCGCACCAGTTGAGCTTCGTATTTCTTTGATTTTGGCACCTCCTTTACCGATTAAGCTGCCGCATTGAGACGCGGGAATAATTAATTTTAGAACTATCGATGAATCTTTCGATACACTAGACTTATTTTGATTTTGTATTTCCTGAAACTGTTGGTAAAAAAAATTATTAATATTATCTTGTGTAGGTAACTGATTTAAATGAAAAAAGAGTAGTTATTACATTTGCAGTCAATATAATCTAGGTATAGTGAAAAAGTACCTACTTACTTCTTCTACTTTCGAACAAATCAAGGAAAACGCCTTATAAATTACTTGGGTCGTTCCTGTCACAGCAACAATACGTTCGAGACACGTTGCATCTGATATATTGATTTTCGCTCCAGACTAGAATAAAATAAAAAGCTATTAATTTAAAAATTGAGTTTGGTTCTATACATCGATCTTTCGATATTTCATTATTTCTCGTAGCAATAAATGTGCAGCAATTACGTTTAGTCTCTATTATGGTATACTCGAGCTTCATCGCATACCGAATTATGATAGTGCAGGTTACGCTCACGGTAATTATAGAGGTCGTAATTAGATTAAGTCGACGTCATCGCGATAGAATTAAAAATATATTTTCGATGTGTTCGAGTTCATTGACGACTATCTTTGAATACCGACTATATCAGTGAGCAACTGAGCGCATGAGTTTAAAAGAAAAGTGCAATATTCGAAGGAAGAAGGTACGTCTACGTTATTGATGACATAAAAATTGTAACATTCGCAGAAGGTGAAGATTATCGATGAAGGCACCCAGAAAAAAAAAGAAAAAAAAGTGTACGTAGGTACCCTAGATGTAACGACATATTTGCAACAATGCCAAAAAAATTCGTTTATAATCTTTTCAAATGGGGTATATAGTACGGCATACTGCACATCAGTAATAATTATACTGTAATTATAGAGAAGGGGATGCCACTGATCTGATCGCTTTTATAATTGTAGATTAGAATATGACATCTTCATTTGCAGAAATACTTCGTAAGGTTCTATTGAGCCTTTCCCCTCTCGGGATTCTTTAAAGTTTGCATAAAAAAGAGCATCAACCATCAGGTTAATATAAGCTTTGTGATGTAACCACAGTGACGTTGAACGAACTTTTGGGTGGTTGTGTCTTTCGAGAGCACGCACTGTAATAGTGTTGGTACGGAGATAAGATAGAATAAATTATATTTGTACATCCACGTTGAATCTAAGCCTACCATCGTGTAGCGAACGTATTTCCCTTATCGATGTTATCCTACTTTTCCTTTTCTCCTACTATCTTACCTTCGAACAAGAGAGCGATATACGAACTTAGCTCTGCTTCACCGGTGACTCTTGGGTCATCGAGGAGGCAGTGTACGATCGGACTTTCGTGTCGAAAGACATATTTTTCGAGATGAATTTCTATCGTATATTCGCGGTTTTCCACGTGCCTCTCCCCGATTCAATGGGCCGTCGAACAGATAAATTAAGATGTACTTCTTTTTATTTGGCGTGGTATGATAAGGTGATTTAGCGAAGATGTACTTGATTGATGCGTCAGTATATCGTGATTATTTTAATATTGAAGTTTATCGAGATCGGAGTCTTATCGACTTAATTCTAAGTTTCCGGTCGAAAACCACACACACGAAATTGGTATCGTACCATGCGCGTATTTTGAGGCATCTACTCTTATGCGCGTATAAGACGTCAGACTGGGTGAAGGGGTTCGTGTCCCTGATCCCAGGATAATAAAACTCCGACTATTCGTGGTGCCGATATAGATCGTTCGCGCTCAAGTTTCGGGAATATTTATTGAGTAGGCGAAATATTTGGGTTGAACAGAGGGCAACCATCTTCCTCACGCTTTATGATCGACATCGAAAAGAAGGAAATTGGACCATAGTCACCGAATTCGAGATTAGCAGTATCACCGACTATCAAAGTATGCTATCTGCACATTATTATTATTTTAGATCGACGATTTCTCCCTTGCTGGTGTAAGTTACCGAAATTATCGAATATTTATGCCGGTCTTGGCGATGTTGCTAAATAATATCTATAATGCGTATATTTCTGTTATCGATATGATTCGAATTCTTTCCTCCTTGCCGATGAGCGGCGAAAGTTTTGTTTTTCAGAGAACTCCCAGAATCCAGACGAATTAGACGTGAAGGTGATTATGCCTAGGAACATACTCATGGTGTGCGAGTTATTAGCGAAGAAACTTTTTGGCCCAATTTTTCTAAATTCTTCTTTTTAGGTTACCCGTAGTCCCCCTTCTCTTTTAGATACTACCGACTGACTAGTGCAGTCCTTGTTTATTTTCAGTCTATAAAGTGCTCGCTCACGTATCCCATCGAACGAGCGGAGATTATGTTCTTGAATTTATTTTATTCTGATCTGACTTACAACTACTACGACAAACTATTCTCCCCTGTTTGACGGGTAAGTAGAGCCCGTACCAGTGACAACACTAGCCTCAATTATCAAGATATTTCGTATAACCTATGTGATCTCAAAAGGTGAACCAAAAACTGACCGTGGTCTATCTTCACTTACTCATGCCCTCAGAAAGATGTATTCATGCTCGTGGATCCCCGATTTGAGCTAGTCTGGGTCGGTCCTCTAAGGTAGAGAGGAAATGAGGTAGGAGTCGGATACATCCTGATGTGGGTCGTGTTTAATTCTAGATTAGATTTAGTTACGACATTTTGATGAAGTACGAACTCTTGTCTTATTCTTGTCTGCCTTGGTAGAGCCGTGTCAACAACGTTCCATAAAATTTATGTCTAGGTTTCATGTGTTCGTACTCGTACGCCTCTACTCGTACCCTGTTACATCACAGCTTCTAGCTTTGTAAATTACTTCAAGTAAAAATAACTTGAAAGAAAATTCAAATTGCTTCAAACTTTGGGCTTCTATCTAAGACATTAGTGTGACCGATAATGTAAATTTTTCCGACATGGCCTAAATTTTGAAATTTTTCATAATATTTTTTCATTTCTTGTTTGTGTAGAAAGTGAATTCCAGGGCTAGATTAGGGGCTGGAATTTGCCCTGGGCCCCCGAATTTCAGAAGGCCCTGCAGTTGCAGTTGAGAACAGTCAATGAATAATGAAAAATTATGCACGTATCACGAAACAGAGGAAGGGTTGGAGTCCGCGCTTATCAAGAGACTTCTCTTTTTTAGAGACGTATGATGTGAATTTCGTGACGGCGGTGTTATTGGTGAGACGTGGCACAAGAGGGGGATAATCGTTTCATTTGCACTGCTTCATTCTGCGGACTTGTTTTTGCCCATGCGCAATCCACCGATTCGTTATTCGGGGGGTCGGATATAGGAGGTGAATGCGCGGTAATCTCGTGATAGCTCTTACGGCTTGGTCGACTTTTGACACTTTCATATCTTTGCTGAAGCCCTACACTACTTTTGAAATCTGCGACTTCACCCCCTCTCTACCTTCCTTTAACTTGTATAAAGATAGTATAATGAAAGCCTAGCATACTGTGTTTCTCCCCTATGACCGCGAGACTCCTACTCTAATTCTAAACGAGGCTTTCTTAACGGAGTTTAACGAGGAACGCAGGGGACCTGTTCTATGAGTCAAATTGGTATTGGTATTGAGAATTCAAGCAAGCCTGGAACTATTATAATAATGCTGGCCCGAAGGAGGACTAGATCTACTATAAACTTTGTATGAAATAGGACGTCATAAGAGACCTGGACCTATTTTAGATAGGAACTTGGAAAAACGACGGCTTCCTTAACGAAGCTAAACGAGGAACGCAGGGAACCTGTTTTATGAGTCGAATGGCATATGATATTGAAAATTCAAGGAAGCCTACCCTACTATAAGCCTAGTATAATATAGTTTGAGAGTCTAAATTTTTCTCGAATCTCCAGCTATATATATGATAGCTCGAGAGTTGAAATTTTTAAAGTCCCCCTCCTATCATACATAGCTCGAGAGTCGGAATTTTTCTAAATCCCCCTCCTATCATATATAGCTCGAGAGTCAAAATTTTTCCAAGTTTTTCGCTGGATGGCGGAAACCGGACACCGGACGGCGGACGGAGAACGGCAAATTTCTCAAAAAACCCCACATAAAAAAGGTTCCCTGTTAAAATGTTGACTCTCGAGCCATAATATGATAGAAAAACGACGGCTCCCTTAACGAAGTTAAACGAGGAACGCAGGGAACCTGTTTGATGAGTCAAATGGGATTTGGTATTGAAAATTCAAGGAAGCCTAGACCTAGATAAAGCTCGTATAAAGAAGGCCTAGACCTACTATAAGCCTAGTATAATATAGTTTCAGAGTCTAAATTATTCTCGATAGCTCGTTAGATGAAATTTTTCTAATCCCTCTCATCTCATATAAAGCTCGATAGTTGAAATTTTTCCAATTTCCCCCTCCCCCCTATCATAATTATATAGCTCGAGAGTCGAAATTTTAACAGGGAGCCAGACTTATAGGGGGCTTTTTGAGAAATTTGCCGTGCGTCGTCCGCTGTCCGCCGTCCAGCAAAAAACTTGGGAAAATTTCGACTCTCCAGCCATATATAATAGGAGGGGGACTTGGAAAAAATTTCGACTCTCGAGCCATATATGATAGGAGGGGGACTTGGAAAAATTTCGACTCTCCAGCCATATATGATAGCAGGGGGACATGGACAAAATTTCGACTCTCGAGCTATATATGATGGGAGGACTTTAGGAGGAGGACTTGGAAAAAATTTCGACTCTCGAGCTATATATGACAGGAGGGGGACTTGGAAAAATTTCGACTCTCCAGCCATATACAATAGGAGGGGGACTTGGAAAAATTTCGACTCTCCAGCCATATATGATAGCAGGGGGACATGGACAAAATTTCGACTCTCGAGCTATATATGATGGGAGGACTTTAGGAGGAGGACTTGGAAAAAATTTCGACTCTCGAGCTATATATGACAGGAGGGGGACTTGGAAAAATTTCGACTCTCCAGCCATATATAATAGGAGGGGGACTTGGAAAAAATTTCGACTCTCGAGCCATATAATTATGATAGGAGGGAGATTTAGAAAAATTCAACTCTCGACCTATATATGATAGGAGGGGGACTTGGAAAAAATTTCGACTCTCGAGCCATATAATTATGATAGGAGGGAGATTTTGAAAAATTTCAACTCTCGACCTATATATGATAGGAGGGGGACTTGGAAAAATTTCGACTCTCCAGCCATATATGATAGCAGGGGGACATGGACAAAATTTCGGCTCTCGAGCTATATATGATAGGAGGACTTTAGGAGGAGGACTTGGAAAAATTTCGACTCTCGAGCTATATATGATAGGAGGGGGACTTGGAAAAAATTTCGACTCTCGAGCCATATAATTATGATAGGAGGGAGATTTAGAAAAATTTCAACTCTCGAGCCATATATGATAGGAGGGGGACTTGGAAAAATTTCGACTCTCCAGCCATATATGATAGGAGAAGGATTTCAAAAAATTTCGACTCTCGAGCTATATAATTATGATAGGACGGAGATTTAGAAAAATTTCAACTCGCCAGATTCGAGAAAATTTAGAGTCTTAAACTATATTACACTAGGCTTATAGTAGGTCTAGGCCCTCTTTATACTAGCTTTATCTAGGTCTAGGCTTCCTTGAATTTTCAACGCCAAAACCCATTTGACTCATGAAACATGTTCCCTGCGTTCCTCGTTTAACTTCGTTGAGGAAGCCGTCGTTTTTCCAAGTCCCCCTCCTATCATAAATGGCTCGAGAGTCGAAATTTTTCCAAGTTTTTTGCTGGACGGCGGATGGCGCACGGCAAATTTCTCAAAAAGGCCCCCCCCCCCCCATAAAACAGGTGCTCTGTTCAAAATTTCAATTTCCGAGCTATAAATGATAGGAGGGGACTCGGAAATATCAAGAGACAACATTTTTCCAAGTCCCTCTCCCATCATATGCAGCTTGTGAGCCGAAATTTTAACAGGGAACCTGTTCTATGGGGGGTTCTTGGAGAAATTTGCCGTGGGTCGTGCGCCCTACGACGAAAAACTTGGAAAAATGTCGACTCCTAACATATGTAGCTCGAAAGTCAAGATTTCTCTAAGTCCTCCTATAATATATATTTTCAAGTCCTCCTTCCTATTATATATAGCTCGGGAGTAAAAATTCTTCCAAGTCCCCCTCCTATCATAATATATAACTTGACAGTATTTTTCCAAGTACCCCTCCTACCTACCCCTCCTACCATATATAGCTCGTGCAAGTCCTCCTCGAAAATCAAATTTTTCTAAGTCCTCCTCTAATCATATATTTCTACGTCCCCCTCCTATCACATATAGCTCAAGAGTCGAAATTTTTCCAAGTCTCCTCTCCCTATCATATATAGCTCGAGAGTCAAAATTCTTCCAAGTCCCCTTCCCCTCATATATAGCTCAGAGGTAGGAATTTTTCTAAGTGCTCTTCCAATCACATACAGCTCGGGATTTGAGAAAAATTTAGACTTTCGAACTGTATCATACTAGGCTCATAGTAGGTCTAGGCCTTCTTTATACTAGTTTTATCTAGGTTTAGGCTTCCTTAAATTTTCAATACCAAATTCCATTTGACTGATAAAAGAGTTTCCTGCGTTCCTCGTTTAACTTCGTTAAGGGAGCCGTTGTTTTTTCCAAGTCCCACTCCTATCATATATTATAGCTTGAGAGTCGAAATTTTTTTCAAGTATTTTGCCGGACAGCGCACGCCAGAATTTTCGAAAAACCACCCATAGAACAGGTTTCTTGTTAAAATCTGCGAGTTCACTTCCTCTCCTCCTTTAACCCTGTATAAAGTTGGAATAATGAAAGCCGGCCATACTACACTTCCTCTCTATGAGCTCGAAACCTCTGCCCTAATTTTGAAATCTGCGAGTTCATTTCCCCCTCCATTAATCCTGTATAAAATAAAAGCCTAGCGTACTGCATTTCTCCCCTATGACCTCGATACCTCTATAGAATTAACTTGATCTTCCAAGTTACGGCTATTCATAATGAAAATAAATCAAGAGATTAAAAAAATGCAAAATCAGCCGAAGCACTTTCGGTAAAAAGCCATCCTCGGCAAGATCCGAAACACCACAAAAAGATTAGAAGGAGCTGGAATTATAAGACGGACAAAATCTAGTAGTTTTTGAGGTTCGAAGTCAAAATTAATTAACCTTAACAATGACGTGGGAAGTGTGACGTCGTTAATCAGGAGTTTGAGATCAAAAAATTCGAGAATAGGTATCTCAGGAATGTTTCAACAACTCGTAGGGCACATAAATCTATCAATGGGAGAGAAGATATAACTAATCTAATCTTAAGGCTGATATGTCTCAAGGTGAGGGGACGTCATAATCCAGCTAACGACCCTAAAGAAATTTAACGGCTTAATAGTAGCAGAGACTACAAATTTAGCCTCGTTTAGCCTAATACATAAACCACACCACTAGTTCTAACATCTGGTTGTCCGCCTCAACCCCCCTCGCTTAGTTTAGCCCTTTCCAACAATATAACAGGAGCATCCTTGTTTAACTCATTCAAAAAAATTTCTACACTGATACAATGTGGGCTAGCCTAGTTTACTGTTCTTAATCTAGTTTAACCACTCCTAAACATTATTTTATACTGATGCACTACAAATTGTAAGATTCCGTGTAACATTTGAATAGCCGGCTTTCACTCTAAACGTTTTCGGGCATTGAATAAGAATCTAGAAAAGTTGTGAAATGTAAGTGTAAGGGAGTATGGAATTCTTTTTATTCTCTCTAGCCCTGGGAGTGAGGAACTTTAGAGGAGAACATCTTTATAAGAGCTAAATTAGAAATTAGTCTATTCTTAACAGTCCCCTCCCCGGGATCGATACTTTCATACTGCTCCACGGGCGGATTCACGGGTACACTTTGGGGGAGGGGTTATTCCATTGTTCAAAATTTTTTTCCTCGTCAGTATTTTTTTTGAGGTTTCGGGGGGCTCGTTCCACTTGTCCCCCCCGTAAATCCGCCCCTGCTGCTCTTCAAGTTACTAAACGCTTTTTGGATGACTGTAACATTCTCGAAGTCCATTGTCCATACATGTTGACCTCAAAGCTCAAAATCGTTTATAGAACGGGTTCGCCATAGATTTTAAGCTATTCCCAATTTCTTTTTTTTTTTTTTTTTTACAATAGTATTTTGGTAAAAATCAAAAATCTTTCTGCCTTACAGATTCTAGAGAATCTCTAAAACGACGGTTTCCTTAACAAAGTTAAACGAGGAATGCAGGGAACCTGTGCTGCGGGTCGAATTGGTATTGAGTGTTCAAATTGAAATCTTAAAGAGTCTTAAGCTTTTTTGAGTCCCTTGTATCATTGTGTATACAGCCTGAAAGTAAAAATTTTTCCAAGTCCCTTTCCTATCATTTAGTATATCTCGAGAGTCCAAATTATTCTAAGTCTTCTTCCTATCATACATCATAGCTCGAGAGTTAAAATTTTTCATTCAGTCCAAATTCTTCCAAGTTCTTTTCCCGTCATACATTATGCCTCGAGAATCAAATATCTTCCAAATCCTTTTCCGAAAAGTCGACATTTTTCCAAGTCCAAATTCTTTATTGGTTAGGTCAGTTTTTGCCACACATTACATGGCGCATGACGTATGGCGATTTTTTCGAGAACCTCCTCCCATAGAAAAGATTCCCTGTTAAGAGGATATACCGTATTCTATTGGTAAGAGAATAGGTACAATACGACTGTACCGAGCACCATCTTTAATTTCCGACCCCCCGGGAACGAAATTCGGCTTGTGGAAATAAGAATCCGGATTCAGTAGGTATACTTTTACAACTAAACAGATGTTGTGGAAATGCCTCGAAAAATACAGTCTGTTGATATCAAAAAAACATGACGCCTTGATACCTCGTGATACAGTTTGGAATACAAAATTTTATGACGCTATGTTTTTCACGACAATTCTTCTATCTGGTCGTTCACGTTGTTGGCTTAACACAAATAATAAGTTAGTTTAATTTTACTATACTCACATCTTCTCTGAACTTTTTTACAATTTCACCTTTCTTGCCTATGATACTTCCAACTTCCTGTAAACCATTAAAAGACTGTTCTGAGTATTTTATTAATAAGAATACATCTATTTCATAACTAGCTGTCGTACACACAATAAAGAAAATTTATTTTTTCTTAGAAGATTGTTACGTAATAATTGGTCAATATTTATCGCCTTCTACGAGGTACAACCCTCGAAGAAGAAGCCTGTAAAAATAATTTGTGTTGATGGTTATTCTCGAGCAGCGAATACAAGAAAAGCCGCTTATGAAGGGTATCAGGAATGATATACGGTAACATTTTTACTGATTCCTAAACTCTTGCAGCGTATATTATCGGGTAATAGTATTGAAGGTGTAGAGGTTTAAAATACGTTACATTCACGGGTACAAAACGTTCGCAAGGTTTCATGCATGTTTTCATTTCAGTAGGTATACTTTCAAAAAGAGTTATATATTCATTTTGTAATCAGCTTTGTAATGCTTTTCACTCTCTGTCACACACACGGAATTCGTGCTCGCGGTATTGGATTTTTTGCGATAAATTTCTTTCCGAGGATTTGTATCCGTATTGAAATCTTTTCATATGGGCTTCCCTCTGATCCATACGTTCTACACTCTGAATGGCCTCTTGAAATTATGATTCGAAAATAATGCGAGGTAAGAAATTGGAGCAAAATTTCTTTTCGTGATTGTAATCAGAGTTACACACTCGGACTGTATACAATCGCAAAAGTTCGCTATAGTACTAGCGGTTACTGACAAAACATGATGGAATACTGCAAAATTTAGTTATACATTTATAATTAGTATTGTAATACTTATGACTGTAGAGAATATTTTCAGAAGGCGTGCCACTCAAAATTTCCCTTAGAAGGCTGGAGGGGGGCCAAAATGTCTCTCAAAAATCAGTATTTTGCTAATATATCGAGAACGGTTGGGTATGAGGGAAAAATACCTCAGTACAAAAATAACCTCCGTATAATTTTACGTAAAAAACGTTCCCTTCATTTTTTCGCTACGACTCACCGTTAAACCACAATCGACGCACCAAAATTGAAGCGCGTAAAAAAACACATAGTCGGGAGTATGTACATAGTTACGCGCGACGCCACGCGGTGCACGGTTATGCCGTGGCTCGGTTTACCAGCTACGCTACGCCATGTTACCATCGTTTTCAACATTAAAGTAGAGAAAGTACAAGATCGAAAATTTTTCATAAAAATACCAAAAAAAAAACACTCATGCTAGCACACGACTTTTCTTCTTACATATACTCATAACTCATTAAGAGAGTAACTCCCACTCTTTGTACTAAATACTGATTACCTATCAATTAAGTCCGATATTTGTAGAATCAATAGTAAAACTCAGTTTATGAAGCCTATCATCATGACGTCACATCATCTCATAACAGAATAAGGAAACGTAAATTTATTTTATTTAATCAAAAATAAGCAATTTTTTATTAACGTTATCAAATTTTTCGCTTGAGTTTTTCATTTACCAACAACCCCCCTACTTTAATAGCTAGAGATGTGCACCTGCAATTTTTTTGACGATTGAATGAGTAGTTCTTGGGATGTAATCAATTTTTTGGAAAATTCTCACTATTAAACATTTGAACCACTTATAGCTGCTTACATCATGAGAAGGGGATTTTCTTATCCTCTTGTTTTCAGTACTAATTGTCATGAAGAATCTTTATTTTTTTTATTTTTTTTGTTAGGCTGATTTTTTTTTCTTTTTTTTTTAATTAGTCAAATTCAATTGTAAAAACCTTTAGTTTCAAAATCCATACATCTATGAATGAGTACAATTTTTTAGTGTTCATCAAATATACTGCGAGACTAGCTTAAAGACTTCATTCTTAATTTATTATTGATTTGTAGATCATTTTTTTGTGTATATGTGATGGTCAGTAGTTTGATTTCAGGTGTCTCAGGACATGGGAATATTATTTTTAATTTGGAATGGTTTCTTTGAGTGAGATTTGACGTTAGACTTATGAGTAAACCAGGCTCGAGAGGTGTATTATTAATTTTTTAATATGTTTGGAAAGGTTGGAACGTGAGGGAAAGAATGAAGGGTTGACTGATGGGTTATTGGTTGCTTGTTTGGCTTCAATATAAATTTTGTCCATTTTTTTTTCCCGGATGTCCTTGTAACTAGATTCCCAGTTGAAGAATACTTATTGGGATGGAATTTGCATAGAAGGTGGTGATGAGAGTGTGACTACAATTTATGAGCGGATGAAAAGAAGAGCGCCTGGTGATAGCAATAAGTGATGCCAGGAATTGGAGATGATAAGGAATTCAGCCTTTCAGACTAATTTACAGTATACTAGACCAATATTAGACTAACATTAACGTTTAGGGAGAAGTAATTATTAAGCTCTTTTAGAAGTGCTTGAATACGAAGACGCAAATCTAATTTCCAGACCACAGGGTGCGCGTTTTTTTGCCGACTTTTCTCATTGGAAAAGGGTACACCCGGTGTCTGTTTGGAAATTTATAAAATTTGATAATCAATAAACCTATTAGTTGATAAGAAATTCGCCATTTATTTTATTGCTGTAGGTGGAAAAATGAAGATAAGTTTTATTGATTTTTCGAGATAAAAAAAGGAAGTATTACGCCGATTTAAGGTATCTCGGGAGGTGGGAGTATTATTTTTAATTGGGACAGCTTTTTTGAGGTGTCTCAGGAGATAGGAATATTATTTTCAATTGCTATTTTTCAATTTAATTTTTTATTTCTTTTTTATTTAAATTAAAAGTTGTTTTTTCTCGTCTTAGAAACAAACGTTTTGCCGCTAAGGCACGTTTTTCCGTTTGCGGTCGCATACTTCGATGGTCATTATTGGTGACAATTCTTAACATCGTTCCAAATAATAGTAAAATAAAAACCGGTGAAAAAATTGCTTATTTTTGATTAAATAAAATAAATTTACGTTTCCTTATTCTGTTATGAGATGATGTGACGTCATGATGATAGGCTTCATAAACTGAGTTTTACTATTGATTCTACAAATATCGGACTTAATTGATAGGTAATCAGTATTTAGTACAAAGAATGGGAGTTACTCTCTTAATGAGTTATGAGTATATGTAAGAAGAAAAGTCGTGTGCTAGCGTGAGTGTTTTTTTTTTTGTATTTTTATGAAAAATTTTCAATCTCGTACTTTCTCTCCTTTAATGTTGAAAACGATGGTAAAATGGCGTAGCGTAGCTGGTAAACCGAGCCACGGCATAACCGTGCACCGCGTGGCGTCGCGCGTAACCATGTACATACTCCCGACTATGTGTTTTTTTACGCGCTTCAATTTTTTCGCGTCGATTGTGGTTTAACGGTGAGTCGTAGCGAAAAAATGAAGGCAACGTTTTTTACGTAAAATTATACGGAGGTTATTTTTGTACTGAGGTATTTTTCCCCTATACCCAACCGTTCTCGAGATATTAGCAAAATACTGATTTTTGAGAGACATTTTGGCCCCCCTCCAGCCCCCTAAGGGAAATTTTGAGTGGCACGCCTTCTGAAAATGTTCTTTACGGTCATAACTACTACAATACCAAGTATCATTGTATAACTAAATTTTCCAGTATCATTTCACTAACCGCTAGTACTACTACTACAAAGACAACTACTGATAAAGAAACCGGGAAGGTGAACAAGTGTATGGTTATCTTGACGATTTTCAAAATTCCAATCGACATTACCTTTTTTTTTTTTTCTCGGATATACTTAAACCACCTCCATTATATCACGTACACAAGTTCACGTTTCCATCATAGCTCAGCAATTTTTGTTCTTCTTTATTAGTTCATAGTTGAGATAAATCTCAAATTCCAGTGATTTTCAAACCACGAAATATGCTTCCGGAAAAATTGTATGAAATAAGGAATAAGAAATTTCTCTCCTAAGAAGTGGAGCACATACCTAGGCTACAATCAATATCTAACTAAAAAGATGGTAATAATCGATCTATCCATGAATTTGATCTCTGAAAATGCTGAGGTAGAACTGGTGATGGGGTACCCGAAAGTACTCGTGTAAGCTAACTATTGAAGTAGAATGGTATACTTGAGATCTTCGTAAAAACTGTTTTGGAGCAAACCTTAAAAATTCTTCCTCCATTCTGTAAGACTTGAATTGTTCCTTGTCTCACGCTTTACATTAGGCGTAGGTTTCAATTTTTAGTAGCTTCTTACTGATGATAATTTTCAGATCATCCACGATTTATAAGTATAAGGTATACAATTTTTCCAAGTCCTGGGTACTATCTATGAACAGTGGATCGTGGACTGCTGAGGACGATCATGAGTATTCTCAGTACGTATAAGATTAAAGAGAAGGGTAGGATAGACGATGTCAACACATTTTTAACTTTCTTGTGTCTGATATCTCTCGTGAACGTGTACCCTCCTAAATTTCTGAAGCTTTGTTTTCAAATTTTATCGAGAAAGATGAAATTCATATTTTTCAAATTATCGCCTTCAAGAGGACGAAGGTATTTTAAGATACCCAAAATGCAGACTGGCTGATATGAACGCTATCAAGTTGCTGAAAATTTCGAAGTACCGTTGGGTAATGAAATGGTGAAAAATATCTTCTTGCGATTACAAGCAAAACGCTATTCAATGTGTCTTTTTCATAGCTTGCTTAGACACGTTCCCAGACATACAAACATTATAAATATTTCTTGATTGATTTTTTTTTTCCTTTTGAGCTATTTAAGTACACAAGGGATCATAAGCTCGGGAAGAACCATAAGAGGATGTGGGAAAAAAGAAGTTTGGAGTATTAGCAATGGATTTCGAGTTGTTGAAGAGAGCAGAAGAGATTTGAGAGGGGACAGAAAATGATTTTCTGAGGTTTAGGAGGTATGGACAAGAGAGAAAATGGGGGACAGATAATTGCAGGGTAGTGGTATTGACATGATGGGAGAGCCCAAAAAGAAGGAAGGAAGGAATGGGTTAGGTGGGCGTGCCCGATTCTCAGTCGAGCTATAACTATTTCCTCGCGGCGTCAAGAACGAATTGAAGAGGACCAGGGGATCGGAGATTTTTTAATAGAAAAAAGTTTATTGCCAAGATACGATGATTAGAGAACTTTAGGGCTATGGCTAGTGATTGAGAAGGAGAGCACAGTTTGCTTGGCAGCAAAGTCGTGTTCTGGAAGGTCGTCGATGTTACCAGGAATCCAGAGGAAGGCAACTAAAGATAGAGAAGATGATAAATTGTGAACAAGGATGAGAATGCGCTGAACGATGAACTTGGAATAGTAGGGGCCTTGTATGGCTTGGAGAGAGGAAAGAGAGTCGAAAAGGAGGAGGAATTCACTGGGAGAGGGGAGACGGGATAGTTCAGCAGAATATGTAGAGACCAAGTTTGCCAAATGGAAGTACAAGACCTTACCATCGATGGAAATTATACGTAGCCAGTTTTGAAACCCGATTTGGATTCACCTACAAAGCACATCAGGTTGTAGGAGGGAAAATCATAAGGTTTTGATGTGTTTCAAGTAATTCAAGTTGGGTAATTTTGGTAAGTCGGCCAGGTCGAAGCGAATATGAGGTATCGTAGATGTTTAGGATGTGGTAAATGAGTAGATCGGAAATTTGAGATGATGACCTATATGGGATTCTAATGAAAGAAGAAGTCAGTCAGGAATTGAGGGAGGGAAGAAAGATACTGGGCCACAGACGGAGGAAAATTGACGGTAAGCGATAGTGAAAGGAATTGTAAGGAAGGGGTGCCATGCAGCTTTTGATTTCACCTTCCAAATAAAAAGTTTTTTCTTTCGGCCTTGTTAAATGAGTATAATATAACAATCTGAAACCGAAACGAAAACTGCTGTATATCTTTTCACCGTCTCATCTCCATCACTATAATTATCTTTTTCCTAGTCTTACTTCATCAACGTCGACCATTTTCCCTTAATCCGACCACTATTTATAATCGCATACCTCTCACACTTGATTCGCAAGTTTGTATGTTTCCACCCCTCCAGTGGCGCCCAAAACTATTCTAAACATCATCAAAATTACAAAAAAGGTTAAAGTGTTGCATAAAATTTTGTTAAAACCTATTTAAAAATTTTTCAGCTATGCCGTAGATTCTTTCCCATTTTATTTTTATCTGAATTGAGTCACAAAAATTTCGAATTTTGAAGCAGGGTTCACCTAATTTTCCAACATGAGCGCAAAGTGCCCGAGAATTCACGAGACAGTACCAGAATGATTACTTTCCATCATATTTGAGTTGAGCGTTCGGTAGATGCACAAGTCCATGCCCACGGGACAATGAGTTGTTATAAGAAAATGAAGTTTTTAAGACCTAAAGATTTTATCTTATGTCAACAAAAGTTTTCTTTCAGCTAAGGTCATCATCAAAGGTTATGTTTATATAGGTAATCCTCAAATTCACAGGTATTAGTAAAATCAAAGATGAGCAACATAATTATGATATGAATGCATCACGTGGTTCTATCAAAACAAAACGATCACTACTGTGTTGATCACAGGATATATTTGACTTTAGTAGGATACAGGCTTAATAGGCTATTCGGCTCTCGATCCTTCGGAAGTTAAATTTAGATGGTAAGTATTAGTTTGACTGGCCTACCTTTCCTTGCATTAAAATTTTTATGGTAACAGAGCTCGATTCTTCATCCTTTACATGCTCCAATTCCATGTTCTTACGAAGACTCTGATACGAGGAAGGGAACTGTAACAATATTAAGAATGTGAGATGAATCTCTACACTGCCTGAAAAGAATTTTGAACAATTTTCTAAGGGTTCTATAATCCAAACATAAATGAAAAACTTTTCGACAGCTAGAGAAAGAAAGCACTTTGTATGGTAACGTTATAGTTTTCCATGTACGGGTAGTATATATGAAATTTTTCTTTAGCTAAAATCTATGATTGTAAAATTCCCTGAATTTTTCGTAGGTACTTAACAGTCGCTAATACAGTATTTGAAAATTTTACTTGCAATATTTGAATCTTATACGAACGAGTACCTATTTTTCTATCTTGTTCCAAGGGTAATATTAATATTAATTTAGAATGAAACTCGAAAGAAGGGGGGAAAAAATCGTTAGGTAACTCTTCATTTAGAATTAGATAACTGGCCCAGACAGCCCGGTTCTGAAAGAAGCTTCGTACAATATGAAAAGTGTGATATTATGATTTCAGCATGCCAATGAAAATAAAAATTATTATTCCTTTTACTAATGATTCTAACTTTGTATTCAAATTTTTATGGTATAGTAGCGATTGTTTTATTTGGACTATTTTCTAGCGGAATAAGTTATATTTGTCGTTCGTCTAGGAAAAAAAAAAAAAAAAACAAGAAACAAGAATCGTTGAAATTGAGCATAATTGAAAAAATAGGAAAAACTATTGCGAATTGTGAGCGTTGGAATTTTAGTACTTATCTCCCTACTCCAAGTATGGAGAATAGGCACAGAAAGTTTTATAATCATCGCTTTGGTCTTTTGATTAATTTCATAAGAATTCTAAATTGCCGGGTGCTCGTGAAATGGAACCAGTGAGTAGATAAGCGTCAACCATAAGAATCGATTCAATTCCTAGACCTAAACGGGTACATTATTTTCACTTGAGTATCGATTCTTCTTCCTCCAACTGGTTGTGATCGGTTTAAACTTTTTCTTACCTTCATTTCCTTCTTAGTCTAGTTATTAGTAATCTTTTTATTTTCCTCTTTCTCTCTTTGATAAGGAAAAGAACAATGCTCTGTTTACGATACGTGAAAAGTGAATTTATTTAATGTAGTTACAACGTATAGAGGAGGGTGTATGAGGGTGAAGGATTAAAGGAATGGAGAAATTTAGAGGCCATTATAAACTTTGCAATGGCAGCGAGAAGCCGCAAGCTCTGCTGCCCTTGAAAAACAGCTGCTCTACGTTTTTGAAATCCCAAAAAGCACTTTAATTTATATGTCTATCATCATTTTATGCCCGTCTTTACCAGTTATTCATGAATTCGCTCCGCTCGTTTGCAGAGTTAAGTTTAGGATACTGTACATTAAGGTACCCGGGGCGAAGGAGCTTGTACGTTAAGCTACTTAGCTGCTGGGGTTCACTTGCTCCGCTCGTTCGCCTCCAATCTGGTCTAGTGTAAGCCTAGTATAAGGCCTCTAGTATAATACAAGGAGGGGCCTAGTCCAGTATCCTGTAGAGACTCCGGACGCAAATTCTGGAATCAGGAATAGGGCTGAGACTCGACGTTGAAAATCTTCCAAGTCCCAAGGTCATACGCCCAGACGGATATTTTGAGATTAGGGTAGGGGCAGAGAAAAGATATGAACATGTCAAAAAAAAAAGCTTTCATCAACTTCACCTTTTTAAATGAAAATCGGTACCGGAAAGCTCTACTCAATTTGAATAGTCTAATAATGCTGCAAGAATGTTGATCTTCTAAGAGTTCTTAAATTATACTAGCAAGTCCGGCGCGCCTACGGCGCGCCTCTTAGTTTTACCGACTTTTCGTAGAAAAGTTACCGACTTTTCGTAGAAAAGCGAGTATTACACCCGTCACAGTTGTGGCAGAAAGGGGGGGAAATGAACTTTCTCGACGTTTTAGAGGTCATAGATCATCGCTACGTCATTAAAAAAATTTCAGGTTTCCTTATATATATATATATGGATCAAAATTTGTCCGGACTTCTCCTCCGAGACTACTGGATGGATTTTCTTGAAACTTAGTCAAGTTGTAGTGTTATATCTGAAGTTGTGCACCTGCATTTTTTTTGACGATCGGATCAGTAGTTCTCCAGATATACCCAATTTTAAAAAAAATTCCCCACTCCTATAACTCTGATATGGTTTATTCAATTTTTTTCAAATGTTGATATATTGTAATTTACATGTCTAAAAATGTAATTGTGAACTTTTGGTGTTGATACGATGTTTGGTTCGTGAGAAATCTCAAATTGAAGCGTGAACTAATTTGATGAAATTTGCAAATATTCGAGCTACTAATATTTTGTAGTACTAAACTTCAGGTAGTCGCTTTCGTCATCAAAAGCGAAGGGTAACCTTTGATTACGTAGATTGTCAGTGTAGTTGTAGCTAGTTTTATTCATTTTTTGGGTTACCTGTTCACACACGTAAGGATACGCTCTTTATGAATGAATTTTTAAAGATGTGTTCGTTCGTGTTCAGTCAGTCATGAATGAATGTTGTGTTAGTATAGTATTAGTGCAACAATCCTTTGCGTATAATTTTGTCATTTTTTTGAGTGATGAAATAGTTTTATATGTGTGAAAGATTTGCTCGTTTGTGTTGAGTTTCTCATGAATGAATGTTATGTGTGAGTCTACAACAACCAACATTAAAAGATGCTTGAGAATCGGAGATGATCAAGAATGAATTAGAGTGGCAAGAGATATGTTGAGGATGTGTGTATCTTATTGAGAAAACGATTCATTGAATAAATTGGAGTACTAGAGTTAAAGTTTAAGCAAAAAACTTGATTGTAGATACAGGTGAAAAGTCGTGTATTGCTTACGCGGCTGCGTAAGCATTTTTTTTTGTTTTTTCATTTTTATCTTATTCGAGAGCGCTATACAAACAGGATTCTTCCATACAACCTTTTTTTTTTTCTTTCTTTCTTTATCGTTTCCTGAGTCTTCCAAATTGTTCTCTGCCTCAGTATCACACTCTTCCAGTTTTCCCTCTCTTCCTATTCTTCTTTTTCAGTCCTCTGCATCCATCTCCTCCAATTATCCATATGGTGATAATTGATTCTGCGTGTCATCCTCTAATCTACAAATTAATGGAAGAAAAACGTTTCGATTCTAAGATTAATTCATTCATTTCCCTTTTTCTCTTTCACTTTTTTTCTACATAAGATTTTTTTTTGAAATCTTGTGTGTATTATATGTTGACAGTATAATTTGTTACTACAGTCGTTCCAATTTTCAGCGATGATTATTTCTTTGACCTCACTTTTTTACATGCAAATAATGTAACTCCTCCTATTTTCGAGTTGATTTAGTTGAGACTTTGAAAATCCCTTCCTTCATTTACCTTAATTAGAAAAAAATTTCTCAAGGCCCTCAATTTATTCCTTCGAGTCCACCCACCTCCAACTAACAGTTATTCTTGACATCGAGTCCTGATTTTTGTAATTCACTATTCTCTAGGGATTCTTCTGTTAAATCCTGATGATGTTAAGAGCATCTCCAGTTTTTTATGATGTCAACTACCTAACCTAAATCGAGGTTCAATAGGAAACCTATTCCATAGGGGGAGGGATTTTTGAAAATTTTGGTGTCTCGCCATCATTTACCTAGAACGATGGCTGATATTTTTCCAAGTCCTTTTCCTGTCATATATATATCTTGAAAGTTGAAATTCTTCCATGTTCCTCTCTTAAAAAATATAGCTTGGAAGTTGAAAGTTTTTAAAGTTATCAACTTATATAATTGCATAGGTCGATGTACAAAATGCGTTTTCAATTTCAACTCCTCTGATGGTTCAATTTTTTCCAAGTTCCTCTCCTGTCATACATAGCTCAATTCCCAATATTAAAAATCTTTTCAAATCTGACTCCTTTGATGTTGAAAATTTTTCCTATCCCTTATCTATCATAATAGAGCTCAAATGTCTCAATTTTTCCGAGTCCCTCCAGCTATAGTTGGCTTAATTATCAAAATTTTATCAAATCTAATTCCTCTTTTTGGAATCCCTCCAATTTTGAATTCAATTCTCAATGTCAAAACCAATCCGTCCCATAGAAGAGGATGTGGGAATTCCTTATTCAACTTTATTAAACATGTGATTGTTTTCTATTACAGCCTTCAATTGAACTTCTTTTGGTTGAATCCTAGAATTCTGTTTGGAAGCTTCATTACAATCCTTACTATCTTATATACAGATAATCTGAGAATCTATCACCGTTTTTCTTGTTCTACTCTTCAAAATCAACATACTTCCTACAAAGTATTCTCTCAATTATCCTCTGACCTGTGTAATCATTTCCAACACAGTTTCCAACTCTCGCAACTACCTGTGTTAGTCAGTTCCATTTTCCAAATATTTCAGTTGCTTTTCTTCTTCTACTTCTTACAATGGAAGTGATTTTTGATTCAAAAAGTTGATATTGATAAGGGATCATCATATTTTGGTGACTACTATTTTCTATTTTGCCTATTAGCTCTCCTTCATTAGATACTTTCCATCATTATGTGGACATTTGGACGTCATTAGAACTTTTTGCCGAATTAATTATCCTTCAATTTGCGAAGTGCTAAATTGTATCGGATAAAATGAGGTACGAAGTGCAAAGAGAAGGTCGTTACCGTTATAATATTAGGCTTTAGCTATTTTTTAGCTTAATTGTATCGGGTAAATTAGGTATGTGATGGATTTCGTCTGAAGCCTTCTTCTAGGGAACTGAGGTATGTTTTATGCGCTACTTTATTCCATTCTTCAGGGTTTTCCGAAACTCTTCATACTTGTTGATATTATTTATGATAATATTCTTTTTCAACTTTCGTTGTGCCCTTTTCTTAGAATCGTACCCCCTACTTTTCCTGAATACATCCCTCTCAATTTCTCACATGATGTGTCTATAGTTGGAATTCTGATTAGGTTTAAGCTCACACTTTTCTACGCTCATCTATACAAAACGTATCTTTTATTTGATTCTCAGTTCACATCGGTTGCCCTCAATATGATCAAACTGATTGCGCGCCTAAAAACTGCACATTTTCACCCAAAATTAAGGACCCCACCTTGTAACTACGTACTTACGACCATAAAAACTTTCATTATTTCTTAATCCTAGCCTAATTCTTGTATCACTCACATAAAAAAACAACCCTGCAACAAACTTGGAATCATTAAAAGTTAACCTATCCTCAGTCTTCAGCGAACAGAAATTCCCACCATAAAGAGGTTATTTTTGCTCGATATAGAATTGGTCACTCTCAACTTGAACATTCTCATCTCCTCCTGGGTTTCCATGCTCTACCTTCATGTAAATCTTATTATGCAGATAATCTGACAATCTATCATCTTTTTTCCTGTCCTACTCTCCAAAGTCAACGTACTTCCCACAATATAATCTCAGTCTCATCCTCTGTCCCATGTAATCATTCCCAACACGGTTTCCAACTCCCGCAACTACCTATTACTTAATTACTCCAACTTATACATATCCATTTTCTTTCTCCTGCCTTAAAATTTGAGTACCACCATCTGACTCAATTGCTACCTCTTCTTCCAATCATCTTCCCTATCCTCACGTTCTTTTCGTTTGTTTCTCACTCCACTCCAGTTATTCTTATTTTCAGAATACAACCATAATACCATTTTACAAATATTTTAATCGCTTTTCTTCTTCTACTTCTTATAATTGAAGTGATTTTTATTCAAAAAGTTGACACTGATAAGGGATTCTCATATTTTTATGACTTCTATTTTCTATTTTACCTGTTGGCTCTCCTTCATTAGATACTTATATTATCATTATAATTATATGGACATTGTGACATCATTAAAACTTTTTGTCGAATTCATTTTTCTTATCTCACGTCCAAGAAAGTTAGCCACCTTTTATCGAGACTTTGGACATCTAACCTGAGGTGAGGTTGTTTAAAGAGGCGAGGTAATCGATGTAAGGTTGAATCGTTGTTACGTTTTATTTTGCTAGGCAATTCATTTTACGCAGATAGATAAATTCGATGCTCGATGTAGAATTGAATTGTTTTTTTTTTTTTCTTCCTTCAAATTTGCTAGGTAATTCATTTTACTCTTATATCTATATACAGTAATAGAATGCACGTATAATATTCGGTTTTAGCTATTTTTTAGCTAAATTGTATCGGGTAAATTAGGTATGAATCGCGGTGAGGAAAAGGGCACAGTTTTTAGTATTATAAAATGGAGAACTTTTACACGCACGTTTGTGATAAGCACGTTTGTGATAATGAATCGTTGCACTTAAATAACCAATAATTATTAATTTTCTATTTTCTATTTTGCCTGTTAACCTTCAGTCGCTGTGACGTCATTAGAATTTCACGAATATTTTTTCTTATAATTTGCTAGGCAATTCATATATATATAGTAATAGAATACACGCGTTAGCTATTTTTTAGCTAAATTGTATCGGGCAAATCAGGAATGAGAGGCAAAGGGTCATTTAGCTTTTTAGTATATTAGATTTTAAAGTGCAACGTCGAGACACTGTCAAATGTCAGTATGGGCCGTTTAACTGGAATATATTGATATGCTTAGCAATCTGTATTGTCTATCTATATATATATTAATAAAAATACGACCTCCACCTTTCACTCCTTCCTGAACTGTCCGATACAATTTAGCTAAAAAAATAGCTAAAACCGAATATTACGTGTATTCTATTACTATATATTATAATAAACTATAGATATAAGCGTAAAATGAATTGCCTAGCAAAATAATACTAAAAACTGTGCCCTTTTCCTCACCGCGATTCATACCTAATTTACCCGATACAATTTAGCTACAAAATAGCTAAAACCGAATATTATACGTGAATTCTATTACTGTATATATAAACTATAGATATAAGAGTAAAATGAATTACCTAGCAAATTTGAAGGAAGAAAAAAAAAAAAAACAATTTTCAATTCTAAGTTACATCGAGCATCGAATTTATCTATCTGCGTAAAATGAATTGCCTAGCAAAATAAAAGGTAACAACGATTCAACCTTACATCGATTACCTCGCCTCTTTAAACAACCTCACCTCAGGTTAGATGTCCAAAGTCTCGATAAAAGGTAGCTAACTTTCTTGGACGTGAGGCAAGAAAAATGAATTCGACAAAAAGTTTTAATGATGTCACAATGTCCATAATTATAATGATAATATAAGTATCTAATGAAGGAGAGCCAACAGGTAAAATAGAAAATAGTAGTCATAAAAATATGAGAATCCCTTATCAGTGTCAACTTTTTGAATAAAAATCACTTCAATTGTAAGGAGTAAAAAAAGAAAAGCGATTAAAATATTTGTAAAATGGTATTATGGTTGTATTCTGAAAATAAGAATAACTGGAGTGGAGTGAGAAACAAACAAAAAGAACGTGAGGATAGGGAAGATGATTGGAAGAAGAGGTAGCAATCGAGTCAGATGGTGGTACTCAAATTTTAAGGCAGGAGAAAGAAAATGGATATGTATAAGTTGGAGTAATTGAGCACCATAGGTAGTTGCGGGAGTTGGTAACCGTGTTGGGAATGATTACATGGGACAGAGGATGAGACTGAGATTATATTGTGGGAAGTACGTTGATTTTGGAGAGTAGGACAGGAAAAAAGATGATAGATCGTCAGATTATCTGCATAATAAGATTTACATGAAGGTAGAGCATGGAAACCCAGGAGGAGATGAGAATATTCAAGTTGAGAGTGACCAATTCTATATCGAGTGAAAATAATTTCTTTATGGTGGGAATTTCTGTTCGATGAAGACTGAGGATAAGTTAACTTTTAATGATTCAAGTTTGTTGCAGGGTTGTTTTTTTATGTGAGTGATACAAGAATTAAGCAAGGATTAAGAAATAATGAAAGTTTTTATGGTCGTAAGTACGTAGTTACAAGGTGGGGTCCTTAATTTTGGGTGAAAGGATGCAGTTTTTAGGCGCGCAATCAGTTTGATCATATTGAGGGCAACCGATGTGAACTGAGAATCAAATAAAAGATACGTTTTGTACAGATGAGCGTAGAAAAGTGTGAGCTTAAACCTAATCAGAATTCCAACTATAGAGACATCATGTGAGAAATTGAGAGGGATGTATTCAGGAAAAGTAGGGGTACGATTCTAAGAAAAGGGCACAACGAAAGTTGAAAAAGAATATTACCATATATAATATCAACAAGTATAAAGAGTTTCGGAAAACCCTGAAGAATGGAATAAAAGTAGCGCATAAAACATACCTCAGTTCCCTAGAGGAAGGCTTCAGATGAAATCCATCACATACCTAATTTACCCGATACAATTAAGCTAAAAAATAGCTAAAGCCTAATATTATAACGGTAACGACCTTCTCTTTGCACTTCATACCTCATTTTATCCGATACAATTTAGCACTTCGCAAATTGAAGGATAATTAATTTGGCAAAAAGTTCTAATGACGTCAAAATGTCCACATAATGATGGAAAGTATCTAATGAAGGAAAGCTAATAGGCAAAATAGAAAGTAGTAGTCACCAAAATATGATGATCCCTTATCAATATCAACTTTTTGAATCAAAAATCACTTCCATTGTAAGAAGTAGAAGAAGAAAAGCAACTGAAATATTTGGAAAATGGAACTGACTAACACAGGTAGTTGCGAGAGTTGGAAACTGTGTTGGAAATGATTACACAGGTCAGAGGATAATTGAGAGAATACTTTGTAGGAAGTATGTTGATTTTGAAGAGTAGAACAAGAAAAACGGTGATAGATTCTCAGATTATCTGTATAATAAGATAGTAAGGATTGTAATGAAGCTTCCAATCAGATTTCTAGGATTCAACCAAAAGAAGTTCAATTGAAGGCTGTAATAGAAAACAATCACATGTTTAATAAAGTTGAATAAGGAATTCCCACATCCTCTTCTATGGGACGGATTGGTTTTGACATTGAGAATTGAATTCAAAATTGGAGGGATTCCAAAAAGAGGAATTAGATTTGATAAAATTTTGATAATTAAGCCAACTATAGCTGGAGGGACTCGGAAAAATTGAGACATTTGAGCTCTATTATGATAGATAAGGGATAGGAAAAATTTTCAACATCAAAGGAGTCAGATTTGAAAAGATTTTTAATATTGGGAATTGAGCTATGTATGACAGGAGAGGAACTTGGAAAAAATTGAACCATCAGAAGAGTTGAAATTGAAAACGCATTTTGTACATCGACCTAGATGCAATTATATAAGTTGATAACTTTAAAAACTTTCAACTTCTAAGCTATATTTTTTAAGAGAGGAACATGGAAGAATTTCAACTTTCAAGATATATATATGACAAGAAAAGGACTTGGAAAAATATCAGCCATCGTTCTAGGTAAATGATGGCGAGACACCAAAATTTTCAAAAATCCCTCCCCCTATGGAATAGGTTTCCTATTGAACCTCGATTTAGGTTAGGTAGTTGACATCATAAAAAACTGGAGATGCTCTTAACATCATCAGGATTTAACAGAAGAATCCCTAGAGAATAGTGAATTACAAAAATCAGGACTCGATGTCAAGAATAACTGTTAGTTGGAGGTGGGTGGACTCGAAGGAATAAATTGAGGGCCTTGAGAAATTTTGTTCTAATTAAGGTAAATGAAGGAAGGGATTTTCAAAGTCTCAACTACATCAACTCGAAAATAGGAGGAGTTACATTATTTGCATGTAAAAAAGTGAGGACAAAGAAATAATCATCGCTGAAAATTGGAACGACTGTAGTAACAAATTATACTGTCAACATATAATACACATAAGATTTCAAAAAAAATCTTATGTAGAAAAAAAGTGAAAGAGAAAAAGGGACATAAATGAACTAATCTTAGAATCGAAACGTTTTTCTTCCATTAATTTGTAGATTAGAGGATGACACGTAGAATCAATTATCACCATATGGATAATTGGAGGAGATGGATGCAGAGGACTGAAAAAGAAGAATAGGAAGAGAGGGAAAACTGGAAGAGTGTGATACTGAGGCAGAGAACAATTTGGAGGACTCAGGAAACGATAAAGAAAAAAAAAAAAAAAAGGTTGTATGGAAGAACAAGTAAAGAATGAAAGAGTGCAAAATTGAATGAAATTAAGAAAGAAGAAAAGCTTGAAAAGGAAACTAAGCAGATTGAATTGAACTATGAGATGAAAAGATACAAGAAAAATAGTGTATCTAACTAAGAAATTCCAAATAATCTTAAACCCCAGAGTTACTCCCTTTGTTTCATGTATATACCTTACCCAAAACCCTAAATAACAGAATTAAAAGTAGCCATGAGAACTTTGTGTTTGCATAAAAATTTTGAATACAGGTCCAAAAAAAAGTTGTCTGGAGAATTTCTACTTTTTTTTTTTCAATATCCAAAGTAGAAATATCTAGATAATTTACCGAGATTTTTAAAAATTATTCCTGTTTTTATAGCGCTCTCGAATAAGATAAAAATGAAAAAACAAAAAACTGGGGTCTGAAGTTTGGGTTGCCCCCTCTTAAAAATCAGGAGACTTTGGCTAACATTGTGGCTGATCTTACAGTAAAAATAGGCCCTGGTGTTAATGTCCAAGAAAAATGCGCCGAGATGGTCCGAAACACTCCCCTCCCCAGCATAAGTAATGCTGGGAGTGAATTGATTAAAGGTATGAAGAGGAAGATTAGGGAGGCTGGGTTAATTGTCACAAAAGCTGACAAAGGGAATGCTGTGGTGGTCATGGAGAAGTCTTCTTACACTTCCAAGGTCCACGATGTGCTCAGCCAATGCGGAGCCCAGGAAAATGCCCAGTTCAACTTTCCTAACTTTGTAAAAGAGGTTAGGTTTCTCGTTAATAATTGTAATTTCGTCATTAAGAAACCTCTAACCAAAAAAGCCATTTTAGAACCTAACCCCGTTCCTCCCCTCCTTTACAGGTTACCAAAAATTCATAAGAAAGGTGTACCTATGCGACCCATGGTCTCTTTTGTCGGATCCCCGACCTACTCCCTTGCGAAATTTCTCAATCGCTGGTTCAATTCTAGAGTGGAGTTCGAGTCTCCTCATTCCGTATTGAATTCATGTACCCTCGCTAACAACCTGAAGGACGTTTCCCTCCCTCAAGACGTAACTTTATGTTCCTTCGATGTCGTGGGGTTATTTCCCAACATCCCAAAGGCTGGTACTATGCAGCGGATGGGTGAGTTACTTGTAAGCTCTGGCGTCCCGCATGAGGAAATGGCTGAATTCTTTTTGTAAATTTAATAATAAATTCTACGAGTTTCCCGAGGAAGTGGGGATCCGTATTGGTTCTCCTCTGGGTTCTCTTATTTTATAAGTTTTTATGTCGAAATTTGAGGGCGACCTATTCTCTTCAGGCCAGGTGTTTGTGAGTCATATACACTATTGGCACAGGTACGGCGTTGACGACGTTTTGTGTGCGTGGACCGCGGTCCAACGGAACTCCTTAGCGAGTTTCTTCATTATTTAAATAGCCTTTACCCTTCCATAAAATTTACATTGGAAGTTGGGGGCTCCGTTATAAACTTTCTGGACTTGTCTATTTCCGTCACTGACGGCGTCCGTCAATTTGGTATTTACAGGAAAAATACCTCGACCGATATTACTATCCACGAGTCGTCATTCGTACCTGTTGCCCACAAAGTTGCTACAGTAGATATAAAAGGCGGGCATGAGCGCACCGCTTCAAAAACTAGTCACTTTGCAGTTAAAATTAAAAATCTACTCAAGTCCTTGATAAATTAAAAACCTAGTCAGTGGACCTTTTTCTTTTCTGTTAAATCTCTGTTAGTTTCATTTTATGTTAATTTCGTGTAGTTTTCAAATCCATGTACTTTCGTGTTGACTCCACTTTCCTGTTTGTTTCCTGATCTTTTTATTTTAATTTTTTATTTTTGAAAAATTTTCATCGGAAAAAGATCTGAAAAAATAATCATCAGAAAAGTATGAGGAAATAAAACTAATACAAAAATAAGTGAAAAAAAATTCATAAAATTCTTCCTTCCTAAATTTTAGAAAAAAAATTTTATGAAACGCTATGTTTCATTCAACATTCTGTAGTGGACTTGTCCAATAAACGCATACAGCTTCAAAAAAACAACATTTCATTCTGTATTTCACTAGCTATCGAATGTATAAGTTTATTTTCTTGTAATCAACGCACATAACCTAATGCTGTTTGAAAAGCGTTCTTATAAATTAAATGTTGAATTGAATTGAATTGAGGTAAATGTGATATAACGAGATACAACCCAGAATTAACTTTTCTTTTATTCGAGTATAACACATATTTTCCTCATCTTATAACGTCTGAGGAAGGTTAGCATATTTGAACAAATACAAATAGACATAACATCAGGTAGGTAGTTGGCAAACGGTTATGTATCTATATGTACGCCACAAATTAAATAACGATTACGATACATTTTGCGTGAATATTGCAATAAATTAATAAACGATGTTGAATACGGTCTTATACTCAGGGCCTGCGTATACTTAATTCAGCATAAGTATCAATTGTCACATCAATCTTAGTAATTCAACGTATTTAAATGTACAAAATCAAGAAAAAATAGGATAAAAGAATATAGAAAGATCACGTAGTAAATAATTTGATATAAATAATTAGAACGAATAAATCACATAATGAAAAGAGATCATGTCGTGTAAATTCAAAATGGAACTAAGAATCTACAACATGTTACTTGAGTCGACTTTTGTATCGATTCAGATTATTATGAGGGTCGTCTCAAAAGTAAGTTGCTTATTATTTTTAACCGGGAAGAAGTGAACGAAAAAAAAGAAACTCACGATACATTTAGTCCTTGAGTTTTGGGTAACACGGCAAAAAAAATCAAGTCGTCGGTCAACATGCAGCCGAACAGCAGTTGTTAAACATGGAGGTTCCGTTTGGTGCCATACTTTTACAATTTTTCAAAATTGGAGCTTGTGATTTTTAGAAAACGATAAAAGTAATGAAAATCAGGGAAAGAATTACGCACCACTAGACACAATGGTAGGTGGAAGGTCTTAGGAGGTCCGAAAATGGAGTTACTACATTTAACCACTATACCGTCAAATTTTCTACTACGCTCTCGAAAAACTCCTCGTTACCTATATTAAGTGTTTAGATTGATTAGGTGATTATGTACAGTAGAAAAATAACAAATCCGTGGAATAAACTTACTTTTGAAACAACTCTCATGCCTAAATTTTAGAACAAACAACCCTCATTTAGCTTTTTTGATGAAATTGTCAAAAAAACGTTTGACTTTTTCAAACTGTCGGTATTTATTCTATCATTTAGGTATTTTCCGACTCACAGTAGTCTGTTGTTGCCTGGGGTGAGCGAATAAAATATCCTATTTGATTTTTCAGTTTCCGATCTGGGACGTCAAACCATTTCAGACTTATGGTCTCTAGCTGCGAGACAAAATAATATGACGGGCCCTTGGAAAATTGATATCATCCTGTGGAATGAAAACCAAAAGTAAAATAATCCACGATAAGATTCTCTCGCTGGCATTTTAAAACCATTAGAAAAGTAAACATAGATACGCACAAGGCCGTACTTCGTATTTTGCTAGTTTCGCTTGTGTTTTCTTTAGTTCCGCTTTTAATTTCGTGGTTTCTATCTTTGCTTTTCGGGCCCAACAGCGCTAGCTTCGCTGATAACGCAACCGGGTACATAATAGACATTGCGGGATCGAGGTGAGCGGGTAGTAACTGTTTTCATAAAATTTCAATGTATTTCAAAACTGATAATTTCATTTGAAAGGAAATTTTATGATCAGCAAATTTAGTTCTTTCAATTTTTCCAAAAAATTGCTTCTTTCCAAAGATATTTCAAATTGAAATTACATTGAGACAAATGCAATTTTTTCCTTCACCCCGGTTCCATTTTCGCGACTACAGCGAACCTAGCGGTTGTAGGGCCCGATTTGCTAGCTCCGTCTTTGCTTTTGCTAGCTCCGTTTCCAGTTTCGCTGTTGCGTTTTCATTCGCCTCCAATCTCCTCTTCATAGACGCTAACTCTAGTTTCATACTCATCGTGGTATAGGCCTAACCCTCGTCGCTACAAAAATATGCAAGGTACCTATTTCAAAACAATGTAATTATTTATATATTACAATTTTTGTAAGAAGCAATCAGGAATCGACTGGTTGGGATTTGATCAAGGAGAACACAATACAGAGTGAAATATCCGTTCACATTAGAATGTGAATACCTACCTTTGTTTCAAACACGCCAAAAATAAGAGTTGCTAGAATTGAGCGAAACGGAAGTATTATCTGATTTATATTAATTGATTAATGAATATCAAGACAAGGTACTGAGGAGGAAAAGAAAAATATTATGCTTATTGATAATTTTATACCATATTTGTTTTCAAAAATAGAAATTGAAAAAAATGGGGTGATTATAGATGAAGTTGAAGATCCAGGTATAGTAAGTACTGTGAGAAAATATGCTCATTATTATGGAGATAAAGGAGAAACACAGGTTTCAGGATTGTATTCAAGACTTATAGGAGGAGGTAATTTTAACGCTGTTGGAAAATTAAATTATTAAGGTCTTGGATTTTCTAATGATATTGATATTCCAATTTATAGAGCAGGTTTAGAGATAACATTCACAAGGAATCATAATAATAATGCACTATATAGATTTGAGAGAGAAATTATAGATCCTCCTACTTTAAGTACAGATAGTAAGAGCATTATCATAAACACAAGAAAAATAAAGAAACCTGGAACAGGGTCAGTTGAAATAAAAAACTTTTATATCAGAGTTCCTATAATTTATTATGATAGCACTGAAAAAATAAAATTAATAAATGATATCATTAATGTCCCTTTCAATTCAAGCAATGGCAATGCATTGAACATAGAAATATTTCTGGTAATACCACACAATTAAATATTACTGATTTATATAGAAATATAGATAATCCAATATGGGCATTTATAATTTTTCAATCTAGTCGTAATAATAATCAAGAGAAAGATAAGAGTATCTTTGATCATTCTGATGTTAAAAACATTTGGTTAGAAGTTGGAGGCAAACGTTACCCTGAAGAAAATTATGACATTGATTTTGAAGAGGATAATTTTGGAGAAATGTATGATGCATTCAAATCATATCAAAAATATTATGCAAAAAGTTCTGTACATCCTTTGGATGCTGTTGATTTTAAAAATAAGGCACCTATTTATAGTTTTAATTTAACGTTCCAACCTAGTAAAGTTTCATCTTTTAAAAACAATATTATTGTCAACATACAATTCAGTAAAAGAAGATCTAATCCTACAGCAAATGATGGGACTGTTTGTTATATTATTTTACTTTCTAATGTATTATTTAATTATGATTCAATTAAAAACAAAATAACCAAAGATATATAATATTTTAACTTAAGTAAGTTAAAATATTCATACACTTTTTCACATATAATTTTTATCAACAAGCATTATTGTATAAAATATATTTTTTATATTACCACACTTATACAATCCATAATCACTTAAAGATGAATTTTTTATAATAAGGTTTGATTGTATACGATCATTAAGTTCAATATTATTCTTTCCATTAAACCAATTTGTGTAACACCCAGGACATTTCAAGATTATATCTGCCCCTTCAGTTTCTCTACGATATTTGACCCACGTTTTAGAATAATACCAATCATGCGAATATTTATCAATATCCATTTTTTGACTTGGAATGGAAAAGGTTTCATTATAAGAATTAGTCACATTATGATGCAATTTTATTGTATTCACTTTACAGTAAATAATGCTCTCTTTACAAACCCTATTATTAAACTTGAAAAATGATGCAACTGTAACCCATTTCCTTAAATTACCATCCAAATATCTTAGTTCATTGAATTTTATTATGAAATCATCATCAATAGTTTTCATACCCTACATTAATTATTTCATAAGCAAATTCCTGATCTGAAAATGAAACATTGCAAAATAAAGTAATTTCATTATTCACAACTTTCTTGCTTTTTTCCATTAAAAAGTCATATTCTTGTTTTGAAAAAGTAAAGAGCATCAATAAAATCACAAATTGTATCATATTTATAATAAAGAAAATTAAATCAGTCAACACGATGATGACATTTACATCCAATATCACCCATTGTAACTCATTGCATCTTTATAACAGCTACGGTGTGCGAAGGAAGAATTTTATTAATTTTTTTCCTGATACTTTGTGTTTGAATTTATTTTCGTGGGGAATTTGTGATGATTTCTATTTTTCTTGTTATTTTCATGTTGTTTTCATTTTCAATTCCAAACGATGACCAAAAAAAAAAAAAAAAAAAAAAAAAAAAAAAAAAAGAATATTTTTGTTTTCCTTTATATTTTTATTTCATCTCAATTCTTTTACTTGTATTTTGTTTTCAATTTTTCTACTTTATTAAATACTAAGTTTTTGTAAAAGCCGAACTACCTGCCGAGCAAATAGCCCTTAGCGCAGCTGCATTGCTCGTAAAAAAAAAAAAAAAAAAAAAAAAAAATGTTTATTGGCGTTAGTTTATTTTACTGATTGTTTTTCTGTTGTTTTATTTTCTAGATAATTTTCTGATGAAATATTTGGGATTGATATTTTTTTATCGGGAAATTATCTAGAAAATAAATTAACCTGAAATGACAAGGATTTTTAACAACGGTGAATTGGCATGAAAATAAATTTAACACAATTTGGCATGAATTGAAAAAGGTGACACCTTTTTCTAAAGTTATCATAAAACTGACTAGGTTTTTAATTTATCAAGGACTTGAGTAGATTTTTAATTTTAACTGTAAAGTGACTAGTTTTTGAAGCGGTGCGCTCATGCCCGCCTTTTATATCTACTTGCTACGTTTAATAGCCTAATACATCGCTTGACTCATATCCCATTGAGTCAAACCACTTTTCAGAAAGAATTATTGACTATAAAGCACCTGGCTAGAGTCAACAAGGTCAGGATCGATGTTGACCTCATGGTTCGTAGGAGGCTCACAAGGAAATGCCTTGACTCTACGATCTCCCTCCCCCGGGATTTACGCCAAGATGGTAGGAAACGGTAGATTAAGCTTCCGTTTCTGGGCAAGTTTTCATTGGAGTTGGGCCGTATCCTCCGCCCCTTCGGTTTTCGGCCGGCCTACTATAACACCAACACGGTTAAGAGCCTTTTCATTAAACTAAAGGGACCCTATCCCGGTGGCCGAGAGGGGAGGGGTTTATAGGGTGGCTTGTGGAGATTGCCCTAGCGTCTATATAGGAATGACCAGCCGTCAGCTCCAAATTAGAGTTGACGAACATAAAAAAGCTTGGATGAAAAAGAAAGTAGGGGAGTCAGCCTTTGCTGATCATTTGATCGAAAATGGTCACAATTTTAAAGAGGGGTCCGAAGTCCTCCTTCATAGGGAAAACTCTTACTTCAAGCGTGTGGCCCTTGAAGAAATAGAAATCCTCCGTCATCAGAATAATAGTAGCGTTACCGGTTTGAACAGGTGCATTCCTGAAGAAGGATTGATCGAATTAGTCTACGGGAATGATTCACATTTCGATGACTCGTAGCGTCGGTCATGATTTCGCTCGATGTCGCTTGTTCTCGTTGGTGCTGGACACTTCGAGAATGGCTGATTAGCCGAAAGCGCTCGTGTTTTCAATTTTCGTTCGGTCTTCTTGCATCTCTTTTCTGTGTTACTCTTTCGAGTATCCTCGTAACAATGAATGACCGTAGCTTTGTACGGAAAAGCATTGATTCTATTTTTCTAAGTATTTAGAGCTTGAGAGCGGAAATTTTTTCAAGTCCCCCTCCTATCATACATATATATAGCTCGAGATTCGAAATTTTTCCAAGTTCTTTGCCAGACGGCGCGGCGCATGGCGCAGGACGAACTTCTCAAAAAAAAAAACCTCAAATACAGAACACAGCGCTCACTATAATCGCACAAATTCCTCATCTGAGCAGGAAAACATCAGGTAGGTCGACCCATATCCGCGCTCGTTTTTAGATGGCTCTATTAAGAAGAAAGGAGGACCTTAAGCTCAATTTTTGTCACATTGCAGAACTCGTCTCGTGATGACTCTTTTCAATAAAGGGGGCAGATTCACAAGGAAAATAAATTCAGGAAAATTACTTCTCCCATAACAAGAAGTCTTGAAACATCCCTTTTCAAAATCATCTTCTAAATCCACCCCTGCAATATAAAGATAAAAAGGTTTATACATGCAGTGACAGCCCTGCCAATGTCTATAGTAAACTGGATCGTGGCATACTGGAAATTAAGAAATAGGAGAAATTTATCAAGGAGTGGTACTGGCCCGGTCTACGTGCGTAATACGCCGTCGTTTTGAAAGAATTACGTAGTATCGAGCATGCACAATGAATTCACCCTGAACACGTCTCTCCGACCTGATCTTATTTGCTAATTAAAACAGATTGCTCTTCCACTTGAACATCTTTTATTTGGAGTACGAGGAGGGGACTTGAAAAAATATCAACTCTTAGGAGAAGGATTTTAAAAAAATTTTAATTTGGACCTATGAGTGGTGGGACTTACAAACATTTCAGTCAGATATCCAATGTAATATTATATTGGACATCGGGCTGAAATGTATCTAAGTCTCGCCATCCATAAGTCAAAATATGATACATATTCTGAATCCTAATTAAAACAAAGATTGTTTTTTTACTCGTACTCTTTTTTTCTAGAATAAGGAGTGGGGATTCGGGGAAATTTCAACTTTTAGGAGAAGGATTTAGAAAAATTTCAAATTCGGACCTATGAGTGGCAGGACTTGGAAACCTTTAAGACTCTAGTGTCAAATGTAATTCTATATTGGACATCTGGCTGTAATGTTTCCAAGTTCCACCACTCATGGGTCGAAATTTGATATTTTGAATCCTAATTAAAACAAATTAAAGAGTTTTTTATATGTGCAAGGATGACACAGTTTGAAAAGAAATGGAGGCTTTTCTTTTCAAACTAATTAACAGAGATTTTTTTTCTACTTGAACTCTTTTTATCTGGAATAAAGGGTGGGGACTCGAGAAAATGTCAACTCTTAGGAGAAGTAATTAGACAAATTTTTAATTTAGACCTATGAGTGATGCTACTCGGAAACATTCCAGACTGCCAGGCGTTAGTCCATAGTAGTATTTTTTCGGCGATAGAAAGATATTCTCCCGTATATTTTTTTGTCCTTGCATTTGACATTTTTCTTCATTTTTCCATATTATATGAACACCCCCTCCCCTCTTCCCCTGGCATTCGCGCCAGTTACCTCTTTTCATTGGATAATATTTTTCATCGACTCCTTTGTAATAATTGTTTATCAATAAAATTTTTCATTGATTTCTTTCTGCCCTGCTCTTCAATTAATTTCTGTTCTTTTCTCTTTTTTTCCCGGTCTTTTTCGTGAATTATTTTCCGACTATTCAGTATAATGGTACAGCACATGATCTACAGCATAGTTTGGTATTCGAATTTTTGTTGATGATTATAATAAATAATTACTAGAAACACAAACGAAAATAATTCTCGGTAGTAAGTGATTAGACGACGAAAGGAGAGAGCGAACAGAAATAAAACTGTCATTACCTATCTTATTTGTCTCTGTGCGGTCCAATTTTAAATATTTTAGATGAAAATAAAATTTAATTCTATTTTTAAAATATTTATAGCGAAAAACTCTTTATAGAAGTAAGTATGAATAATTGCGATCGATGAACGTTATCAGAATACTGTGTAGGAATTTTGTAATTAATCGTTTTCATAAAAAATATTTGTAATTATCACATCTCGTTTTTACAGCGGAAGTGAAAGATTACAATCTTCTTCGTTTTGTCGCAGCCATTCTTATCGTTTCCAGTTTTACGTCTCTCTGTTTCATTTCGTCGTATCATTTTCTGTTTACTCATTTTTTTTTTTTTTTTTTTTTACTCCTTCCTTTTTTTTTTTTCATTATTTGATTTACATTATTTAAAAGCAGTTTACTTCTAGAGTACACTTATCTCGTTCTTTTTAGAACAGCGAAAACGCTAGGTATGTAAAAAACTTCATAGAATTTTTCTGAGCACTCATGCAGCCGGCATTGACACGGAATTTTACAGGCGTTCTCGAAATAAAAAGTAGAAATAGTTTTTTCCTTTTCTTTTTTTGTTTTTTTAACCTTTTGACTTCATATCGCATTTGTTTTGCAAATTCACCGAAACAAAAGAATATACGTTCAGATGAATCACGTATTTAACAGGCTCGGAAGATATTAGGCCATTGAAAACGAGCGTAGGTGCACTTCTCAATCTTTCATGTACTATAGACTGGAAAAACTGCCTTCGCTACTAAAATTGCCTGAGATTCGTAAAATGGTACATATTTTACGAAATTTCAAAATATGGAATTACTTGGCCGCTTACCTAATATGGTTGTATTAAATTTTTTAGAATAGTTTTGCCGAGCTTTGTGTCTACGTAATTGTTATGAAGGAAAAAAAATAGAGGCTTTTACAAACTTTGCAATGGCAGCGGGAGACTCGTTTCCCCCTGGAAAACAGCTAGTCTAAAATTATTATTTTTTATTTTTATTTTAATTAACGAGCTGCTAGTAGCTTGGCTTCAGGCCTACGAGCTCGGCGAAGTTGTGTTTAGATGCGTGACGAGAGGAAGTTAACTTGATGTAGAAAGTTGAATACGTTGGGGATGGAGAGGAAGTCATCTGATAGTGCCTCTATATGATTGTGAGGGATGGTTAAGGAGTTGCATAGTTGGGTTAAGTTGGAGCAGCAGAAGATGTGTTGAACGGATGGGGGGGGGGGGGGGTCAGATTCTCAATGAGTGTGTAAGAGAGGTATAAGATGAGAGATGAGATGGGTGTGTGTGAGTACTGGTGTGTCCGATTCTGAGACAGGTGATGACTATTTCTTCTCTGCATGTCAACAGATTTGAAGAGTCCCACTGGATGGAAATATTTTTAATTTGGGTTACCTTGTTTGTATGTGATTTGAGATTAGACCAATGAGTGGACCAAGTGATGAATTTGTTGATATGTTTGGAGAGGTCTGAACATGAAGGGAGTCAATGGGGTGGCTAGTTTAGCTGCTTCGTCTGCATTTTCGTTTCCTGGGATACCCTTGAGAGCAGGTACCCAGATGAAGAATAATGGGATGGGTATGGTGTGAAAGGTGGCAATGAGAGTGTGTATACGATTTATGAGTGGGTGGGAGGAGGTGTGGTTGGAGATGGCGTCAATTGATGATAGGGAGTTGGAAATGACCAAGAATAGATCGAGGGGAAGAGAGGAGCGTAGGCTGGTCAGGATGTGTTCTAAACAACTAAAGACTGCTTGTAATTCAGTGGTGACGACAGATGCAGTGTTGCGGTGTCGGTGAGAGACTGTGATGTGACCTCTCATTGAGTATGCGTAGCCGGTTTTGGTTCGATATTTAGAACCACCGGTGAAACGAAGTGCAGAGTTACATGGTGTTCTGCGGAAGAAGTTGAAAGAAGAGGGAGGCGTGTGAGCTCACAAATCATCTTAGGGGGAGTAAAGAGCCAAGGAAGGGTAACTTTTTGGAGTTCGAGATTGGACCGTAGGTTGGTCACGGAGTTTGTGAGGGTGGAATATGCGATAGTGGAAGGGGATTTGAGGATATTGCAGGATAGTTGTGAGGAAGTTGGTTGTTGGGTGTGGATAATGGAGTGGGGGGAAGTCTGTGTCTGCACGGAGGCTTGCAGCGGGACTGGTTCGGAATTCTTCAGTGGCAATTCTGAGTGCAGAATTTTGGACAGTGTCGAGTAGTTTGGCGAGGGAGGAGTGTGGGACCCTAAATGGTTAAGCCGTAAACGAGGATGAATTTGGTAGAGGTGGGAGAGGATTTTTCGGTCACAACCTTCTTTGGGATGGGAAAGAAATTTTAGTACATTGAGTGCTGGAATGCATTATGATTTTGTTAGTTTGATGATGTGCAGAATGCAAGAGTGACAGTTGTGGACATTAAGGCCAAGAACTTTTGTGGTGTTGACTTGCGGGATGGGATAGTTAGCAATTGTGAGAAGGGGGAAAATCGATGACTTTCTGAAGTGGCTCTTGGAAGATGATGAGTTTTGTTTTGGGATAGGAAATACGGAATCCTCGGAGGGGAAACCAAGCGTGTATTTTATTGATTGTTTCTTGAAGTAGACGGTGGGCGCGTGTTGTGCTACCGGAACGTAAATAGATGCTTAGGTCATCAGAGAAAAGTATGGTTCGAATTTATAATCTCAAAGCGCACCACACTTTAAGACACCTTTTTCGAAAAAAGAAAACATTTAGTCTTCAAGCTCTTGATCTACTTCATCTTTCTACGACATTTGAAATTACTTGATTTTTGTCCCAAGGCCACACCTAGCGCCTACCTAATGGCGTCATCCGCAGGTCGAGGTCTTGGACTAGCTTGTGAGCTTATAGAAATGCTCCATATTTCAAAAGTATACACTGGTTAAGAAAGAATTGGGTGGACTCCTTGAATAGTAAATGGTAGATCGCACAAAATGGTTCAGTTATGTCTCTGGGATGGTTCTCAACACGAGCTGAACACATTTTTCAAGACCAACAACATCTATCACCATGCTACCAAATTCACCCTTGAGCTAGGTGATGCGTCAATTAATTATCTCAATTTGAATATAAAATTGGTCCTTATACGTGAAACAGATTCATCAACACCCACCTTCTTTATTTCTCGGAAAACTTCTTATACTGGAATCTCCCGACGACAGCAGAAACAAGCAGTCATTCATGCAGCCATACATCGACTAGGTACTCAACCGTCTTCTTACACCGGAATCCATCGAGCGAGAAACACAGTTCATCGAACAAATTGCACAACACAATGAGCTAAAATTAAATGTACGCAAAGTGATTAAGAGGACAAAATTACGAAAACTCCTGTCGAACCCTGTAATCGCCACTAATCAGTGTAACAATGGAATTACTGACAGCGACATTCTGGCTAATTCGCAGTCCTCCCTCCACCCCTTGATGCAGAATAACCCTCATGAACGTTGGATTCTGATCTCATATTTGGGGAAGAGTTCTGACTCCCTTGCATAACAACTTCAGAAATATCGGTACAAAATTGGGCTCTACACAATTACATCAATACAGAACCTTTCACGACTTTAAGATCCTACCCCAATGGAAGAAAAATCTCCCGCCTCATATGCAATTGTGGGAAATTCTATATCGGTCAAAGTGGCCGCTTTATCAAAAAAAGATTTTATGAGCACCGTCTAGACTACCTATCGAAATTTAGCAGGCCTAAAAAACGTCCCTACTGCATTCAAGTTGAAAACCGATATCTCTGCATCGCACGTCACTGCGCCCGAAAGAAACACAGCTTTGATGACGCCAAATTGGAATTGATTCATCCTTCCCGCAAAAGTTCAAATCTTAACCGACAAGAAGAATTCGAAACGATCAACGGGATGAAGATTGCAGCTAGGCCACAACCTGCTTAATGACCTACCCAGAACACTTTTAAACCTTCTCATTCGCTTTATTCTAGATTACACCGGTTAATTCACGAAAATTTCTTTGCTTTCTTTTCTACTTCTATTTCGTTTTCTTCGATCTGTTGATGATGTGATGTGTCAAATCTCGAAACCGGTCGTCCTTTATTGTATAATTCACTTTTCCCACTTCAAAATATTTTTTTCTTTAAATTAAAGATTTTTGAAATTCGATTTAATGTTTTCAATTTAATTACTTTCATTTCTTTTCTAGTTTCTGGTGAAAATTTTCTCAGTCCCACGTCTGGGTATGTGCCATCAATAAGAAGGGGGGAGAATACTCGCAGAATTTCATATTGGGTAATAAGGAGGAACTTCTGACTGAAATTATTTATTATGAATTTTCGTTTCGGTCAACATTTCGTTTATAATATTGTAAAAAGTAAGTCAATTTTATACTAACACGCGTAAATTGTACATTTTGCAAAGATCCGATGAATTTTTATGGTACTCTAATACTCGTATACAACGCACCGAACGAAAGCTTTGGTCGAAGAGATCTTTTCTATCTTAGAAAGGTGCACACGGAAAGAACAAAATATCCTCGTTGTGTGTCGTTAATTATTCAGAGCGACGATAAAAATGATTAGGTACGTCATTATTTTTGTAAATAACCACCATTACCAGGCGCGCGCAAGATATGACACAATTACGACACTTTTAACCCACAGTTTACGTGAATTTCCTTCATGTAAGGTCTCCAACGTAGATGGTTGCAACTAGAGAGAGAAAAAAAAACAGATTATGGACATAACCTGCTTGTCTCTGAACTGGAGAACCGAACATTTTTTTACGAGGTCAAAAAACCGCGTCTGCAAACGGAGTGTCAGTATGCCGAGCCTGATCTACGGAATACGGTTGAGAGTTCTTAAAATTTTGAAAAAATAGATCATCGATATGAATCAGTCCACTGTTAGGAGAAGAAAACTAGTTTTATAAACAACAACCCTATTAGCGATATGATGTCTTTTCCAGCTGCTTTCCCCTAGGCATGTAATAGCTGCAGTGATCTCTTCCTCCTCAGTAGGGGCAGCGTATTTGGATCTTTCTTCGGCTTCCTTCTTCAAAACATGCCCAGAATTCGTCCAACATTTTGGAAAAAATGCCAAAAAATGGATACTCAGACTGTTTAACAACATACTGGAAACAGGAAAACTACCGAACTTATTTAAGATATCCACGATCATAGCCATTCCAAAGCCGGGAAGGACCACTCAAAAGCAGAGAACTGTCGACCTATAACACTGCTAAGCGTCATCTATAAAACACTGGAGAGAATAATGTGATTGAATAAAATTTGCTGTTGAAAACAACATCCCAGTAGAACTAGCAGGTTTCCGAACATCAAGAAGTTGCGTAGACCAGATAAATGCTCTGACCACGAACATGGTTTTCAAGAGAACAAGAAGACAGCAGTAGCAATTATAGATCTCTCCGCCGCCTACGACACAGTGTGGCGCACAGGACTACTTACCAATTTCCTGTCTGTACAGACTGCTAAACGAAATGATCTGTAACAGAAGATTTACAGTCAACCTGGTGGTAAAGGAAAGTCGATTGAAAACATTGAATAACGGCCTGCCACAGGGGTCAGTGCTCGCCCTGATGTTATTCAACTTACACACTTCAGACCTGCCGCCAACAGCATCGCGGGAATTTATGTATGCAGATGACCTCGCACTAACAACTCAAAATAATAAGATGCAGATCATAGAGGAACAGCTTGAAGAGGACCTGGACACGTTGAAGGAATATTTTGAACAACGACGCGTGCTACTGAACAAAAATAAGACAGTGGTATCGGCCTTCCATTTAACCAGTCAACTAGCAAAAAGCAAACTGAATATAAGAACAGCCAACCAAAAACTACAACTTGAGGACACCCCAACACCGCTCCTGTATGGCTCAACAGTGCACAAACCAGAAAAATTGACGTCAAACTGAACGCAACCATGCGAATAATAACGGGAACTGTAAGATCTACTCTAACAGTCTAGCTACCAGTATTGAGTAACATCATGCCCCCTAAGCTGAGAAGGAAAGAAGCCGCAGCCAAGGAATGGTCCAAATACGAATGGAAACAAAGCCCTACCAATACATAAGGATACAGGAGCCCGAGAAAGACTCAAATTAAGAAAACGAGCGTACAAAACTGCAAGGAATTTAACGGGAACCAAGCCTGGAGACAAGAATGGACAGAAGACAACCCGGACAAAAAGGGAATCATCCAGGAACCAAACATTAAACCAAAAGGCTTCGACCTCCCAAGAGAAACCTGGACAACACTGAACAGATTCCGCACGCAGCCAGGGCGATGCAAGAAAATGCTCAAAAGATGGTGTCTCACAAACGAGGCACGGTGCGACTGCGGAGAGGAGGAGCAATCGATGAAGCATATTCTGGAAAAATGCCAAAAACGGGCCTTGGAGGGAGGCTGGAATGAAATAGCGGAATTATCTGATCGAGCAGTGGAATGGCTGGGAAAACTGGATATTAATGTATAATTATTGTTACCTGTCACACCTCACGTTTCAATGTTTCAAGTGTAGTTTAATTTTTTGGAAATTATTTTTAAGTGCTGTGTGTATACCCGAAGACATGAGAATAATAATAAGCGATATGATCTTGGTAAAGCAATGTTTACGTCCTTTATTTTAGGACGTAAATCCATCATTCGCTCAAAATGAAGTCTTATTAGTGCTCGTGTCTGTAACTTGAGCGGCATCTTCAGTTCTCCACTGGAAGCACTACAGATGTACCGATTGTGGCAAGACAGTTGCACTTGCAGAATAACACCCGTTGAGTCACGTTTTCGATTTTTGACACGTTACATGTTTTAGCTGAACCTCACGCCTCACCTCTAATTCAAAATGTTCCGGAGTTGGCACCCGTCCCCCATTGATGGACTTGAAAAATTTTCGACTAGTACCCTAGACTTCCTTAGAAATTTTCCAAGACCCACCCCTCCTCTTCCGCTCTATTCAGTACACTAATTTATAGGAGGCTTATAGTAGGTCTAAGCTTCCTGCATACTACTTCTGGGTCTTAATAAACCTGTATACTGTATCCCTTCTCTTCCTTTACAATAAACTATGACGTCATCAACCGTGGCTCCAAGCGTGATTTCTAGTACGAGCGAGGGTGAATGGAAATCACAAATTTCAAAATCAGGCTCGAGGTCACGGTTGATGACGTCACGCTCGTTCGCCCCGAGAGTTAGTTAGCTTAGTAGACCAAGACGTGAGTGAGCCTTCAAAGGCTAATTGGGACTTGTATCCTTTGCCTCCATTATACTGGGCTAAATAATATGCAGTATACTAAGCTAGAGCCCGTCTTCTAGTTAGCCTAACGTACAGAATAGTTCACATTGAACGATCGATTCAATTTGATCATACGTATTACATCAAACAGTAGGAAGTGAGCATACAAAATGCTACAGTACGTGTCTCTTAACTCTAATTATGTTATAGATCCACCCGTTTTTTGAATCACTTGATCTTTCAAGTTTTTTTCTGAGATCAAAAATTACACCTCCTTCCTCCGTCGGTTATCCAATTTTCTCTTCCTTCTCCTTCTGATTCTTTACTTTCGTCCTCTCTGATTTGTATCTTCACCGCTCTTGGCTTCGGAATTCACGATTCATTCTTCCAATTTAAACTAGTTGAAGTCTTCTTACCTGGTTTCGTTTCTTCTCGATTGTCTCATTTGCAATCTTGTCGTGATAAAAACCGTTAAAATCCGACCAATCATGACGTGTACTGTCGGTAGAGAATTGTCACGCGTAAACCTCCCTCCCCCCCCCTATGGAAAAATTGATCGGGAGAAAGGATGGTTTCCAATTTATTAAAATTATCTCAAAATATACTGTAACAAAAATATAATGAATTATTGCTTTTCTTTATAATAACTCACAAGAACTGTCACGAAGAAATACCATACAAGAATCCAAAAAAGATAGGCCTACTTCCAGTAGTTTTCATGAATTCAAATTTTTAGCGGGGAACCCGCTATCCATTTTGTTAGGAGATTACATCCTCAGAAAACGTCCGCGTCCGCGTCCGCGAAGTTAGTGACCTAATAGAAGAATTTCGAGTCTCCAGCTATATATGATAGGAGGGGGACTTGGAAGAATTTCGAGCCTCGAACTATATATGATAGGAGGGGGATTTGGAAGAATTGTGACTTCCGAGCTATATATGATAGGAGGGGGACTTGGAAGAATCGTGACTTTCGAGGTATATATGATAGGAGGGGGACTTAGAAGAATTTCGAGTCTTGAGCTATATATGATAGAAGGGGGACTTGGAAGAATTTCAAGTCTTGAGATATACATGATAGGAGGGGGACTTGGAAGAATCGTGACTTTCGAGCTATATATGATAGGAGGGGGACTTAGAAGAATTTCGAGCCTCGAACTATATATGATAGGAGGGGGACTTGGGAGAATTGTGACTTCCGAGCTATATATGATAGAAGGGAGACTAAGAAGAATTTCGACTCTCGAGCTATATACGATAGGAGGGAATGTAGAATGATAATTTCGATTTGAATTATATGACAAGATTATCAACTCAGTTCCACACCACCTGAGAGATCGAGTTAAGGAATTGCGGGTTCCCCGCTGCCATTGCAACGTCTGCAATGGCTTTTTCTTTTCTAGTATCGGTTTTTAGGACGCTTAGGGGGCAAGGTTTCTTATGACAGGTCACAAGTGACGCAGTTTTTACATACTATGATAGCTTATATCAATTTGTAAGGGATTTGAGAGATATGAAGAGGGGAGGAATTTCATATCCTGTGGGGACTACAGTATGCAAGAATTTGTGGTCTATTTCCCCCCTTGCACTTCTTAGTCTATTACACTAATCGTCAAACTAGTTTTAATAAATTTTGAGTAATAACTTAATAAATAGCTAGGAAGTACTTTTTTCAAAATCCTGTTGCCTCGATGAAACATCTTCAGGAAAGTTGTGTCAAAATAACGAGCACGACTCGAATAAGAGGCGGTTTTATACATTTGATGAGCCTACGCGATGTAGCGTAACTACGAGGAAGATGAGTCAATTTACACTGTAGCGATCTTAAGATTATCATCGATGATTTGAGTTTCTACAATTACGATTACGAGACAGTTGATGACACTGGGCTCTTAATTAAAATTGAGTTTCTACATTCGCAATCTTTATTTGACCGGGGACCTCTCCTGAATCAAGGGGGTATAGAGATCTATTTCTTCTTTTCTTCGCATTAAAACACGTAAAGCTGGCATTTCAAGAGCTCTAAATAATCATAGTCTGTTGTCGGTGCGCTAGGAATGCTATTAATGTACAAAACTTCGCCACTATATGGCCAAAAGTGATGCTGAAAATTCGTGTTGCAGTTTCTAGATTCGCCGAATATCGAACGTCTCGTTTTATTTATATGGTCGAATTGATACTACATTTTGAAAATAAATTGTTCGAATTGCCGAGCTTCCCGTTTACTCTGGCAACAACGTGTCGGAGAATTAAAATTAGACACTAAACCGAATAACCTTTCCGAAGTCGGCTTTTGGCTACTGTGTGGCTTCGCTGCATATTGTTCTTTCTATTCATTTTTCTACGGCCCTTCTCTCTTTTTAAACGTATCAATTCAATTCTATGAAATGAAGCTCGAGTGCAGACAAACACACGATCTTGATGTTCGCACGGTAACGGCGTAAAAAAAGCTATCCATATTATAATATAATGTGCCGCGATATTCGCGGCTTCGTATTCGTGTAGACAGTCCAATATGGAAGACAAGGCACAAAGTGAGGAAGAGCGAATACGTCTAGAACTCGTCTGTCTCGTTTCCGCGTGCGTTCTACAGCACGTTTTACCCGCAATTAGATCGGTGAATTCAAAAATTGCATCCCGTTTACGAAAAGCTACTAATTTATGCGTACTATAAGCTACGTATACGCTGAGCTATTGGATCGGTATTTTATACTTCGGGCTTAACGCACCGAGTTGGATATTTGACAAAAATCGAGTCTAACATTCGCACTAATATGTGCGACGCCGCTATACTTTACAATGCTGTCAAAAAGAAGTCATATTTGAAAGCGCGACGATTAATATTGGTATACCGTGTAAGCACGGTATATCAACGAAGGTGGGCATTCGATTTGAATAGAACCGAATAGCATCCTGAAACGAACCTTATTAATACGATAATTATTTAATTAGTTTACTCTTCGTCACGAAGAGGGGTACTCTACTTCCCCGTTTGATGCCTACAACAAATTACTTTCATCTATTCTGTTCCAGTGAGTTTGATAGCAGATCTCTAGAAGAGGTGACTTGATACATGTAAGAAGTGAGAATACAGTATTTGTGATCTTCAGAATTTTCAAAAATTACCCCTGACTCAAAGCTAATCATAATGAAGAAGTGTTTCGGAACACATTGCGGCTTTCTTTAGGTACGGTATACGTAAATAAACCTAATTCGTACATTAATAATTAGATGGGCCTACCCCACCCCCCCCCCCCCGGAGTCCCTATGACGTGATCAACTTGTGAAGTCATTTTCGTCTAGCGATTTTGTGTAGTATAGCCTAAAGTACCCTGTATGTCTAGTACAGAGCCTAAGGTAGGGGGCAAGATGAACTATTAGCCTGACATACAAGAAGTGAAGTCCCTTATTTTAATGAAGACTGTCCTAGCATGTATACTGTATGTTGAGCCGATGTCAGGACAAGTTTAATGAAAGCTATTGTTAGGTCTATATAGCCTATGGTCTGTCCGAAAATATAGGAGGATGTAAACAACTTCCCTTCACTCCTTGAACACCGAAATGTCTTCAGATGTGGATACAGGAGAGAGGAGAATTGGTTCACATCTTGTCTTTCTACTTGCGGACAGAATACTGTATGTTGGGCCAAGTTGCAGGTCCCAGAGGAGCGACGAGAGTCCCTTACTCCTTGAATACCATCCCCTCGTAATAGCGAGCGAAAATTTTTTCGTCCCTTCATTCAGAGTACCGGCAAAAATATTGAGGATTTCCGCCCAAAAACTCAAAGCTAATCTCAGCCACCTGATTAGCGAACTTGAATGAACAGAGAACTGTAGAGATAATTATGCTGATCATTTTTAAAACAAAAGATGCATTGTTTTCTCCATATTAATTGACCTACTGAGGTCTCTTGAAAATAGGTAGCTCACTTTGCTGGCAGGTTGTGAGATTTCTCAAGCGGAGACGTTTATGTTTTGAAATACCCTTCTACACAACTGCAATATTTCAAATGCAACATCAGCTAAAAGCCACATTCATTACATTTAAATTGGTAGCAGCAACCAGCGTGTTTGTTGCGTTTCGCTATATTGTAATGTTAAGCTCTATGTAGAAGGGCCCTAAGATTGGGACTACTCTTGGAAAAACTGTCACATAAAACCATCAGGAATAACTGTACGGTTTTGCAAAAATTTCTTGGCTAGAATTACCCTTGCAAAAATGGTCACGAAAAAGCGTCACGGTAATTTGTCACGCTTGATGACGTCACCAGTGACCTTGATTTACTTTAAAGACTTGGAAAAATTTCAATTTGCTACTCTAAGACCTGTATCTTTTGCCTTCATTATACTAGCCCTAACATGCAGGATACTACGCTACACTCGTCCTGACATACATTATAGTACCGACTTTAGATAAGTATAGAATAGGAAATATGATGAAAAAATCTCCTGGCCCAACCGGGAAACAAACCCGCGACCTCTTGATATTTCCATGACAAGTCAGTAGATATTACATGTATGTTCCGGCACACTTACCGGTCTCCCTAGTGCAACCCAATTTTTTTCAACATTTCTAACCGCAATTCAAAAATCCTAAAAATCCTCTAATTTTCAATACAGAATATTTGGGTGTTCATAAACCAGAAACCTATTTTTCTTCCTAGTGTTATATGCAATACAAGTGTAGTTGGCTAGAAAACTCTTAAATTCCTCAGCCTTGTTTGCCTACCAAACAAGGCTGAGAAGTTTGAGGGTATATAAGGCCCTGCACATGGCATGAATGGGCACTCTCTTTTACTCCAACAAAGCTCAAGGAGCCTTGAATCAATGTTGACCAATAGTGATTGACCAACTTTTCTTTTAATTTGTAACACTAGCTAGTTTGAAAATTTTCAACTTTTTGTAGTGTATCAATTTTATATATTTTTAAGCATAAAGATAAAATGCATTTAACTTCAATCATATTTCTTCTTCTATCCTCATCTATATGATTCTTATAAACATCCACACACCATCTTCCTTTATACTACCAACTTTATATACTGCATGTTTGGCTATCTAAGTCGTCCTGCTCCCTTAAATTATTAAGAGTATGCTTTACACAGAAAAAATACACGTAAATATACAAAAATATTGGTCGCGGAGCGACTAATAACTGTCCACAAAATTGATCAATTGTCATGAAATTTTTTCAGAGTGTTGGATTAGGGTTTGACATAGGTCTAAAATTAATTCAGAACTCATAATATTATTTAGAACTCTTGTTATCAACAATCAAAAAGTGGTATATTTCAAGCATTTTCAGTCATTGATAACGAGACTTCTAAATGATTTGATAAGTTATGAATTAATTTTAGACCTATGTCAAACCCTAATCTAACACTCTGAAAAAATTTCATGACAATTGATTAATTTTGTGAACAGTTATTAGTCGCCCCGCAACCTATATTTTTTTGCATATTTACGCATATTTTTTCTGTGTAAAGCATACCCTTAAGGTTTTTTATTACGGTCAATGACGTCATCAGTGATTTTAGACAATCTGGGTTAAGAATAGAGGCTGAGACATAAAGTATACTATAGGCGCTAGACCAAAAATAGGATCAAACGAGCGGAGCAAGTGAGCCTGTGAACCACTTTAGCCTAATATGTTCCCAAGCTATACCCGGGTGGGGCAAAATGATGTTACCAGTTATATGGAAGTTTGCACTAAATTCACTCCAGCTGAAAAACGCAAAATGTTAGATGCACATCTGAAACCTGCGAAATTTGTACCACAATTTTATCTTAAATTTGCACCCCTTCCCAACTTTCTACAACTTTTCTGAGCCGAGTTATGGACGAAAATGTGGCAAAAATATTTTACTTGATTTGAACGGGAAACTTAACACTGATTTCAAAAATAATACTTAAATACCCATTAGAAGCCTGAAAAGGGGGGAATTTCCAGTTTCTTATTTCGAAAATCTTGGCAAACTGATCAATTTTCGGCACATTTTGGCCCATAACTCCGCTCAGAAAAGTCGTAGAAAGTTGGTTAGGGGCGCAAATTGAAAATAAAATTGAGATACAAACGTTGCAGGTTCAAGTTTTACGTTTAACGTTTCATGTTTTTTCGCTACAACAAATTTAGTCCAAATCCCCATTCAACTGACATCTTTTCGGACCATACCCAGTACACTATGTGTCTCTGGAGGATGTTAGCTTCTGTGCTGTGTCACGGTTTTCTTGATAGTTGATTAGAATCAATTGTTTGGTCGGAATTCGTCCAATTACTGCCCTCCTCCCTTATGCTCGTTAGGATGATACCAATAACGTACCATCAGAACTTTGGCTGTTCGTTTATTTTGACATCATTCTTATATAACCTTGCTTCCAATCTTAATATCTATTGAAAAATAATCGAAACTCTCTCTCTCAAAAAAAAAAAAAAAAAAAAAAAAAAAAGTATATTGCATATGTCTTTGTGCTGGGAGTCAATCAAAAATTTGTAAGACGCGCGATACACGATGCTTTATGACGTCATCAATGACTTTGGCCTACTTTAGGGACTAAGAGGAATTTCAGCCTTTAGCTTTCATACAGTATACTATAAACTCACACCATAACTAAATGCCTATAATAAGCTTATAGCTTTCATTATACGAGGGCTGAATTAAAGTATATCATACACTCATACAAGACTGTTGTAGTAAGTTTAGCGTTCATGATAATAGATCAAACATGAAGAAAACTTCCAAAATTCAGAATATCGAGCTATACACGAAAAAAAGAGGACCAAGAAAAATACCGATAGCTATGTAGATAAGGAGGTGGACTTGAGAAATTTTCGGTAAATTTCGATCATCTAGCTATAATATAAGGGGTATGGATTTTAAAAAATCTCGAGAAGGAAGACTAGGGAAAATTGCGACTTTCGATCTATAAAAATACCCTCGTTGCCTGTTCCTAACAAAAAAGTGTATCTCGAATTGTGAAGTTTGAGAGAGAATCAGGGGTTCCCCATAAGCAGTCTTCAGTATCGCGCGCTCAGGATGAACGCAAATCTAGTTCTTTAGAAGGTGGATGCTGACAATCGCAACGAATTAGGATCGAGACAATCGGCACACTTCAAATCCGAAACGTCGCCACCACAACGGTCTTGCGACCAGGAAGTCGAGAAGGAACACGTTTTCGAGAAAAGATTCTGATCATCTTCAAGTGAGCGACATAGTAAACTGCAACACTACGGGGGGGGGGCGCAAAAGTCACTACAGAGTGTATACTCTTTGCTATGGACAAAAGTCACTACACATCACGCTGTTTTTTGCTGTTTTATTCTATACTGCTACAGTATAAGGCACTATATTATGGTGGGTACGCTGCACTAATAACAGTGGGGCAACTTTTTGGCTGCAAACATTAACTGTACACGTCTATAAGGTAGGAGAGACTGATGTTGATATACATTAATTGGTTTCACTCACTGTTTCGTGATGTTATGCGGAACAGAGTTGTACCTACAAAAACTTATCTTAAAGTTATCAGTCTAGCTTACAGTACGTCCAAGATATAAAATCCCTACGTCATACTACTTTTTTTTCCGAGGAGTTTTCCGTAATTCTTCATGAGCTAGAAAGGTGATTATTTTTTCCACGGACTCATAATTATCTGTACCTACTTCATGACAAAAATCCGAAACTTCAAAAATACGCAAATTACTTTGCTGAAAAACAGCAAAAATCAAAATATTGTTTGCAAACTACCTGATACACTTAAACGAACGTAAGAACGATACCTGTAGACGTACCTTTCCATTTGTTTTGTAAAAGTCACGTTCCTCCTTCAAGAATAAAAGAAGAAGGGAAAAAAACAATATAATATAGAAAATGGTTTGTGTCCGCTTTTTTTTTTTAAGGACATCGGAAACTGACGACACTGACTTCAAATTCAATCATTTTTTTGTGTGTCTACTGTCTAGACAGTAATACTGCGAACTAAGGGTGTCCTGTATATGCATTTTTTTTTAGTACATTTGAAACTGACAATTGTGTGTACAGAATGCACCTGTTACCAAGAAGATTTCTTAGAGCGCATTTATTAGTGGCGCTTGATCTGATCAAGCAAGAAAAGCAGCGCAGCGGTTCGTAGGCAGGAGGGGAACAGAGCAGAACAGAGAAGAGAAAATACAAAAGGATATTTTCTCTACTCTGCTTTGTTTGATTGTTCGCTGCGCCACTATAAATCCGCACTTAGAATAACCAAGACTGGCCTCGAAAAGAGGGTGAGCTCGTCAGTTAGTTAGCCTTTAGGATAAAAAAAAAAAAACATATAAATTGCTGCACTTCGTGTCTCTGGAGGAGATATGTTCGCTTTTGTGCCACTTTTTTTCTAAATAGGAAACCTGTTCTATGCGTGAGTTTTTTGAAAAATTTGCTGCACGCCTTGTGACGTGTGATGTCTGAAAAAAACTGATTTAGCTTACACTGAGAGAAGAGAATACTTAGTCTTGGTGACTAGAAAAAAAGTGTTAACTTAAGACAGCCGTCTTTTTTTTTCTTGTCAATTTACTCAGTTTTTTCACTTATTTTAACTGTAAAATCTAGTCATAGTGAATTAAAATAGGTGACATGTCCTAAGTTAATACTTTTTTTTCTAGTCAAAACTATTCTCTTCTCTCAGTGTAGTAAAAAATTGGAACTTGGAAAAATTTGGACTTTCGAGCCACAATTATAAAGGGAGACTTGAAAAAACGACGGCGTTGAACACGAGGAACGCAGGCAACCTGTTCTATGGGTTGAATTGGTTTTGGTATTCAGAATTTAAATTGAAATCTTGAGGGTCTTAATTTTTTCTGTGTCCCTTGTATCATCTACTCTATATTATTGTAAAAGGATTGAGGCCATTTTTAGGCAAAGCAAACTATTACAAAATGAATTAATATTGAAATATCTTCAGCTGTAATTGAGGTACAGAAATGATTAAACACGTAGAACACTCGGTAAAGAATTTTGACATGTTCATGTCTTTTCTCTACCCCTGCCCTAATCTAAAATTTGCGTCCGGGCTTCCGAGCGCATGACCTTGCGACTTAGAAGTTTTTTACGTCGAACCTCAGCCCTACCCCTGATTCTGGAATTTGCGTCCGGGCGTCCGTACAGTATATTGGCTAGCTCCCTTACTATTGGTACTACTTCATGCAGTATATTAAACTAGGTATGTGTACTAGGTACTATACTGGGCTAATACTACGTCCAAGCCTCCTGAACCTAGAATTGAAATTTTGCGAGTTCCCACCACTCTACGGCAGCGCTTCCCAAACTTTTTCGCTCGCGGAACCCTTTTGAGAAGAAAAATTTGACGCGGAACCCTAAAAGATATTATATTGGCGAAAATTTTAAAAATCATGAAACATTCAAAAATTTGGGTTAATTAATGCTAAAATACAATATAAAATTAGTGCGACGAATGATACTGCGTTTTACTACCACAAAGAGCCCCTATATTGGGTTTCAAAGTTGATAATTTTAATCGTAGGTCTGGTTCGGCATCCAGACAGTTCCGGTATTTCGTTTTTACAGAAACATATGTTGAAAATCCCGTTTCACATGAATATGTGCTAACAAAGGGTAATAAAACGGCCGGGTACTCATTTTGAACACTACACCAGAACTCCGTCAAGGAGTGCTGCTTGCAATATTCGCGTAATGTGGAGTCCGACGTCATTTCAATAAGCTTTTCATACTCGGATGATGAAAGGTCATCTGGTTTCTCGGATATAATGAATGGGTTGCTCACCCATTGGCTTTTGGAAACGGTATCGTGCCACTCGTCGGGGAAGTAATGTGTGACGGCAATTCGTAGAGCTCGGAGATGGTCAATGATGACATCGGCGACAGCAACCGGAAGACTGCATGTTTCTGAGCATTCTGAAAATTCTTTCAACGTTGGAAAGCTATCCAAATTTCTACATTCGATGGCGGTGCCCCAGTAATCCAGTTTCTGCTTCAGAGCCCGAACTTTGTCACTAACGAAAAATTTATTTGTCCGCTTGCCTTGCAACGCCCGGTTTTCCTCATTTAATTTCGTAAAAATATCGCTCAAGTAAGCGAGATGGTACAACCAGATTTCATCATTCATCTGGTCATGCCATTGGCAGGTGGTAGAATCCATTAGGAAAGCGCGAACTTCATCTCTCAATTCAAAAAGTCGAACCAAAATCTTCCCTCGTGATAGCCATCGTACTTCCGTGTGCAGTAATAAGCATGTGTGTTCACTTCCCATATCATCACAGAGGATTTTAGAGAGACGGCTTTGTAGGGGGCGAGATTTTATGAAATTAATAATCTTCACCGCGTCATCCATAACACTTGTCAACGCCTCAGGCATTTTTTTTGTGGCTAATGCGTGACGATGGAGAATGCACTGGCTACTACTGCAATTCTTCGCAACGCGCTTTATTCTTGTAACAGCCCCAGCCATAATGCCGACCATAGATTTCGCCCCATCTGTACACACATCAATACAGTTTTCCCATGGCAACGTATGGTCTGTGAAGAAAGTGTCCACTGCTAGAAAAATTTTCTCGCCAGTAGTATTACTTTCTAACGCGTGGCACAAAAGCAAATCCTCTTGAATGTCTTCATGGTAATGGTAGCGCACGAAAACTAATAATATTGCTACGCCAGCAACGTCCGTTGATTCATCCATTTGAAGAGCGAACGGACAAGTACGTAAATGGGAAATTAATCGGTTTTTCACATCATCTGCCATATCGTGTATACGACGAGAAACTGTATTATCCGAAAGGGGTACCAAACTTAGCTCTTCAGCTGCCTTGTCACTGAGGATGCATCGAGCCAATACCAACGCACAGGGTTTTATCAACTTTTCAGCAATTGTATGAGCCGCTCCCATTTCGGCTATTTTCAACGAAACTCGGTAAGACGCTTCCGTAGCCTTTTCATTCGTCACCCTTGCAACCTTTTGCATACATTTCTGATTTCTCCGAAACTCGTCTCGCTTCCGAATGAAAAATTCGACAGGTTTATACTTACTGTGTATTAAACTCTCAAAATTTCTCAAAATTTCTCAGCATTCGCGGAGCCCCTGGGCAGGTTCTGCGGAGCCCCGGGGGTCTGCGGAGCACAGTTTGGGAAGCGCTGCTCTACGCAATATTATACTAGCTGTATTATACTAGCTCTCTTTTCCCCCTATTTGGCCCCCAAAAAGCTAGTAGCCTAATATATGGTATACTGGGCTTGTGCTAACAAGGCTCAATACACAGTATACCAGATCTATACTAGGCTAAGCCTTCATTATACTAGACCTGAATTGGCTAGATTTCTCTTTGATTTATACAGTAAACTACTCGTACACTAACTTTATACTAGCTTGAAATATTTCATATCTGACTCCAGTAGATATAAGATATTCCTTCTGGGCCACTTAGATGCACTTATGAATTTCTCTAACGCAAGAATCATTTTACCATTTTTTAAAGCAAAATCAAACCATTTTCTCATCATTTTTCTTCTAAGATAGTTTGAAAATTTCAGAGTTTTTGTATCATTTTCTATCTTTTTTCCATGAAATAAATTTTCTCGTGAGAGCTACATCCATCACTCGTGAAATATAAGAAATTTCCTTCTGGCGCACTTTCTCATTTCTCTAGCGCAGAGCACAATTTACCCATTTTTCAACCCCTCCAAAAAATCCTAGAAATCGTCCAATTTTTCAACTGTATAATTAGCTGTTTTTAAACTAAATATGAATCATTTCACTCTATTTTTTCTTCTAAGCTAGTTCGAAAATTTCAGAGTTTTTGTATCCATTCTGTATCAATTTTTTATATTTTTACCATAAATATATATCACTCATGAGAGTTATAAACTAACTCTCCTAAAATACGAGAAATGTAAGAATTTTCCTTCTGGCGCAGTCAAGCGCAGAGACTAATTTCTCTCATTTTTCCACATTTTTAACAAGTCTAAAAAATTCTGAAAATCTATCAATTTTGGTACTATGTATTTTGCTGTTTTTAAAGCAAATGTGGGGTCGTTTTTGCTCTTTTTCTTGACTGATTGGTATTTGCCCAGAATTCTCTCCAAGAACTGTTGTTGTTGGTTCTGAGACGGCTATCCACAAAACCGTACAGAGTAAAAGGCCAGGTATAGACGTAATTCCATCTGCGCCAGGCGTGGTATTGTCGAATTCAATATCTTGGATTACAAACTACCTATCAGCCACGGGAAAGACGGTTATTTCAGAGGGAGGGCATTGGCTGCGGTACGTTTTTGGCCTAACGTTTTTGGAGCCCAGCGACGTTTATGACGTTTTCATTGAATTGATTTCCATTTGACCTGCAGATGCAAAATTAGAGAAGTTCACCGAATACATCCTCACAAACTATGTTAACGATGACGCCAAATTTCAATGTGTGCAATTTACTCATCTTTCATTAGGGTGTGCTAATTACACTGTGTGCAGTTTACTCAAAGCATTTCATACAATTTTCAAAAGTGTGTGCAGATTACATACGCCCCCGTGGGAGGCCAGCGAAGCCGCTATAGTAGTGTATATAGCCTGAAAGTAAAAATGGTTCATAAGTATCTTTCCTACGACTTAGTCCCTCTCATATCACTTATTTTGACTCGAGAGTCAAAATTATTACAAGTTCTCTTCCTCGTATACTATGACTCGAAAGTCAAAATTTTTCTGCGTCCCTTTTCTATCATGGGTCAAAAGCTAAAATTTTTCCAAGTCCTATCGTGTACAGCTCGGAGATAGAAATTCAAAATTTTAATTTAAATTTTCAATACCAAAACCAAATCGACCCATAGAACAGGTTCCCTGCGTTCCTCGTTTAACATCGTTAAGGAAGCCGTCGTTCTAACCGGGAACCTGTTTTATGTGGGGTTTCTTGAGAAATTTGCCGTGCGCCGTCCAGCGAAAAACTTGAAAAAATTGTATATAGCTTGGAGGATGACATTTTTTCAAGTCCCTCTCTTGTCATATATAGTTCGAGAGTCAAAATTTTTCCAAGCTCGAGAGTCGACATTTTAAACAGGGAACCTGTTTTATGGGGGGCTTTTTGAGAAATTTGCCGTGCGCCGTGCGTCGTCCAGCAAAAAACTTGGAAAAATATCGACTCTCGAGCCATATATGATAGGAGAGGAACTTAGAAAAACGACGGCTTCCTTAACGAAGTTAAACGAGGAACGCAGGGAACCTGTTTTATGAGTCAAATGGGATTTGGTATTGAAAATTCAAGGAAGCCTAGACCTACATAAAGCTACTATAAAGAAGACCTAGACCTACTATAAGCTTAGTATAATATAAAAGAATGAAATGAATCGGCACGACGGGAAAAATTATTTATAAGTTTTTTATTAAGCGGCACTGCCGTCGATATAATGATTAAAACGAAAAATGACCGACGTTTCGATAGTTACGACTATCTTCTTCGGGGTCAAGAAATATAATATAGTTTGAGAGTATAAATTTTTCCTCCAGCTACATATGATAGCTGGAGAGTTGAAATTGTTCCAAGTCCCCCTGCTATCATATATAGCTCGAGAGTCGAAATTTGTCTAAGTCCCCCTCCTATCGTATATAGGTTGAGAGTCGAAATTTTTTCCAAGTCTCCCTCCTATCATACATAGCTCGAGAGTCGAAATTTTTTCTAAATTCCCCTCCTATCATATACAACTCGAGAGTGTAAATTTTTCCAAGTCCCCCTCCTATCATATATGGCTCGAGAGTCCAAATTTTTCTCAGTTTTTTGCTGGACGGCGGACGGCGCACGGCAAATTTCTCAAAAAGCCCCCCATAAAACAGGTTTCCTGTTAAAATTTCGACTCTCGAGCTATTATATGATAGGAGGGGGACTTAGAAAAAATTTCAACTCTCGAGCCATATTATATGATAACAGAAGGACTTCTTTATACTAACATTATCTAGGTATAGGCTTCCTTGAATTTTCAATACCAAATCCCAATTGACTCATAAAACAGGTTCCCTGCGTTCCTCGTTTAACTTCGTTAAGGAAGCCGTCGTTTTATTTAAGTCCCTTTCTTATCACATTTCCGCCGTGTGCCGTCCGGTACAAACCTAGAAAAATTTTGACTCCTACGACTCTCGAGCCATATATGATAGGAGAGGGATTTAGAAAAATTTCGACTCTCGAGCTATATATGATAGGAGGGGGACTTGGAAAAATTTAGACTCTCAAACTATATTATATATACTTGGCTTATAGTAGGTCTAGGCCTTTTTTAGACTAGCTTTATCTAGGTCTAGGCTTCAGTGAATTTTCAATACCAAATCCCATTTGACTCATGAAACAGGTTTTTCTAGTCCTCCTCCTACTATATATGGCTCGAGAGTTAAAATTTTTCCAAGTCCCTGTCCTATAGAATCAATTAGTTTTTACGGTCATCCATTATGAAGAAATATACTCACGAAGAGTAAAGAGACAAATACAAGAACCGCAATAAAATCACACAACCGAGCGCTTTCGGGTAAACAGCCATTCTCGAGGTATAAAACGTGACTTCCCATCATATCTTGGAGATCGTTTTCAACATTAAAGGAGAGAAAGTACAAGATCGAAAATTTTTCATAAAAATACCAAAAAAAAAAACACTCACGCTAGCACACGACTTTTCTTCTTACATACTCATAACTCATTAAGAGAGTAACTCCCACTCTTTGTACTAAATACTGATTACCTATCAATTAAGTCCGATATTTGTAGAATCAATAGTAAAACTCAGTTTATGAAGCTTATCATCATGACGTCACATCATCTCATAACAGAATAAGGAAACGTAAATTTATTTTATTTAATCAAAAATAAGCAATTTTTTAGTAACGTTATCAAATTTTTCGCTTGAGTTTTTCATTTACCAACAACCCCCCTCCTTTAATAGCTAGAGATGTGCACCTGCAATTTTTTGACAATTCAATGAGTAGTTCTTGGGATGTAATCAATTTTTTGGAAAATTCTCACTATTAAACATTTGAACCACTTATAGCTGCTTACATCATGAGAAGGGGACTTTCTTATCCTCTTGTTTTCAGTACTAATTGTCATGAAGAATCTTTATTTTTTTTATTGTTTTTGTTAGGCTGTTCCTTTTTTCTTTCTTTTTATTATTAGTCAAATTCAATTGTAAAAACCTTTAGTTTCAAAATCCATACATCTATGAATGAGTACAATTTTTTAGTGTTCATCAAATATACTGCGAGACCAGCTTAAAGACTTCATTCTTAATTTATTATTGATTTGTAGATCATTTTTTTGTGTATATGTGATGGTCAGTAGTTTGATTTCAGGTGTCTCAGGACATGGGAATATTATTTTTAATTTGGAATGGTTTCTTTGAGTGAGATTTGAGGTTAGACTTAGGAGTAAACCAGGCTCGAGAGGTGTATTATTAATTTTTTAATATGTTTGGAAAGGTTGGAACGTGAGGGAAAGAATGAAGGGTTGACTGATGGGTCATTGGTTGCTTGTTTGGCTTCAATATAGATTTTATCCATTTTTTTTCCCCGGATGTCCTTGTAACTAGATTCCCAGTTAAATAATATTGGGATGGAATTTGCATAGAAGGTGGTGATGAGAGCGTGACTACGATTTATGAGCGGATGAAAAGAAGAGCGCTTGGTGATAGCAATAAGTGATGCCAGGAATTGGAGATGATAAGGAATTGAGCCTTTCAGACTAATATACAGTATAGTAGACCAATATTAGACTAACATTAACGTTTAGGGAGAAGTAATTATTAAGCTCTTTTAGAAGTGCTTGAATACAAAGACGCAAATCTAATTTCCAGACCACAGGGTGCGCGTTTTTTTGCCGACTTTTCTCATTGGAAAAGGGTACACCCGGTGTCTGTTTAGAAATTTATAAAATTTGATAATCAATAAAGCTATTAGTTGATAAGAAATTCGCCATTTATTTTATTGCTGTAGGTGGAAAAATGAAGATAAGTTTTATTGATTTTTCGAGATAAAAAAAAGGAAGTATTACGCCGATTTAAGGTATCTCGGGAGGTGGGAGTATTATTTTTAATTGGGACAGCTTTTTGAGGTGTCTCAGGAGATAGGAATATTATTTTCAATTGATATTTTTCAATTTAATTTTTTATTTCTTTTTTATTTAAATTAAAAGTTGTTTTTTCTCGTCTTAGAAACAAACGTTTTGCCGCTAAGGCACGTTTTTCCGTTTGCGGTCGCATACTTCGATGGTCATTATTGGTGACAATTCTTAACATCGTTCCAAATAATAGTAAATAAAAACCGGTGAAAAAATTGCTTATTTTTGATTAAATAAGATAAATTTACTTTTCCTTATTCTGTTATGAGATGATGTGACGTCATGATGATAAGCTTCATAAACTGAGTTTTACTATATTGATTCTACAAATATCGGACTTCATTGATAGGTAATCAGTATTTAGTACAAAGAGAGGGAGTTACTCTCTTAATGAGTTATGAGTAGAGCCCGGATTTTTTGGTATTTATAATTTAATTTTCGGTACTAAAACTTTGATTTTCGGTATTATTCGGTATTTAGAAAATAATGACCATTTTTTACATGATTTTGCGTAAATATTGGTATATTTTAGACGAATTGATGGCCAGTTTTCGGTAAAAATGATGCTTTCGGTATTTATAATCTACGTTTTCGGTATTTTACCGAAAAATCCGGGCTCTAGTTATGAGTATGTAAGAAGAAAAGTCGTGTGCTAGCGTGAGTTTTTTTTTCGGTATTTTTATGAAAAATTTTCGATCTTGTACTTTCTCTCCTTTAATGTTGAAAACGATGGTAACATGGCGTAGCGTAGCTGGTAAACCGAGCCACGGCATAACCGTGCACCGCGTGGCGTCGCGCGTAACTATGTACATACTCCCGACTATGTGTTTTTTTACGCGCTTCAATTTTGGTGCGTCGATTGTGGTTTAATGATGAGTCGTAGCGAAAAAATGAAAGGAACGTTTTTTACGTAAAATTATACGGAGGTTATTTCTGTACCGATGTATTTTTTCCCTATACCCAGCCGTTCTCGAGATTTAGCAAAATACTGATATTTGAGAGACATTTTGGCCCCCCTCCAGCCCCCTAAGGGAAATTTTGAGTGGCACGCCTTCTGAAAATGTTCTTTACGGTTATAACTACTACAATACTAAGTCTCATTGTATAACTAAATTTTGCAGTATCATGTCACTAACCGCTAGTACTATCAATACCAAAACCAATTTGACTCATAGAACAGATTCCCTGCGTTCCTCGTTTAATTTCTTTGAGGAAGTCGTTGTTTTTTTCTTCTGTATCGGAAGCGGAAATTGGAAAAATTCGGACCATCGAGCCAGATATGACAGAAGGGAACCTAGAAAAATTGCGACTTCCATCGGGAGTACTTGTGAGAATTTAAACCATAAAAAGAGTTGGCCTGTGAAAAATTTCGAACATCGTGCCATAAATGACAGAAAACCTCTGGAAAATTAGAATTTTCGGGACTTCAATTTTGAATTGAATTCTGAACCTTGGCCCCCTAGAACAGGTTTCCTAAATTCCCTATTTAACTTCGTCAAGTAAACTGTAGTCTTTTTGGTTTCCTATTATTTTTTCAAAGCTCTTTTGTCCAATGGACACAAGCTATTTCGATTTTTTTTTCGAATTCTTTTGTTTGAACGGACATTTTATGCATCTTCTTCCAAGATTTTTAATGATTTTTCACATTGGCATAGCAATACATTTAATACCTACTATGACATTGCACTGTTAGTGTAACCTGGAGAGTAATAAAGTCTCTAGAAATGCGTTTTCCAGCCGGACGTGGATTTGTATTCCCCAAGAAAGTGACAGAGGATTCCCCGCTAAAAACTTTGTCCATCTAATCTCCAACTTTGAATCATTGCGCTACCTATGTTACATCTTGGTTTCAGTCGATTAGATTGCTTCGAGGCTGTTCCATTAGCTGAGGGATGTTTCATACGCGAAATTCATAACACTCTATAGGATTTTCGAGTTGTCTTTATAGTTTTGGTGCGGGTACTGAGAAGAAAATTACGGAGATAATTCAGAGTCGAGACGCCATCAGCGATAAACAGAATAATAAGAACAGACGTACAGATTTTCATATAGCTTTATAAATGCGGACGGCATTCATACGTAGCACTATATCACGGAGTAGAAACTCTATTCAAACCGATGATAGGTACCTACCTACACACTTTTTAAAACTGTAAAGTGAAAATTTTATTCTGAAAAATGCAAAAGGCTTTACATGAGTTGTCGTATCATCACTGAAAAGGTCGCGTAGAAATAATTAAAACATTATTTTGTTGCTCTTTATTCAGTATTTCTGTCAAGGATGCGCACAAACTCTACGCTTGCATCTGTTGTACGAGTAGCTTATATATCTCAAAACTGTTCAAGTGAGAGAATATTCTATTTGAACTCGGTAAAAAAGAAATTAATTTTTGAAACAAAGGAGAAAAACTACGTCGCCGTATCCGTGACCTGACGCACAGTTGATATTCTTTGGCAGATTTTTTTCTTCATAAATCGCCGGAAAAAAATCGATCGATTTTTTATTGTCAGCTTTCACTCTGATGGACGAGGCAGTATTCGTAAGCCACAATTTGAAGAACTCTCCATTCGCCGGGATTATTCAACGCTCTTCATTTATCTATCAATATACTCGCGCGAAGAGATCGTTCGACCGCTAATTAATTTCGAATAAGAAAAAAATATCCACTCGCAGCCTTCGTAAAAGTCTACTAGCACAAGCAACAAATATATCGCTACGAGTAATTAATTTCGCTATATTCATTGGCGATATTCCCAACCGTAGACTTTCCAAGCGACATGGGGAAGTAATGACCGCTATATGTATTGACTCGCACAAAATATATGTTCACCAGTTTGCAGAATTCGTTCGGAAACGAGTGAATTAATTTTTTAATTCTTGGATGACTTATGCCAAAGAAGTACGGTACAGAAAAAAATACTCTGTAATCCAATTATGACGGGGTTGCGTTCGAATATATGTATGAATTCAAGAGGACGACTGGAAAACGCACTAATTCGCTGCGTAAACTGCAATCGCACTATTATACGGTGAGGGGGAAGGCCGGGGCGACTGTTTTCCTGTGTGAAGAGGAAAATGCTCGATGAGGCAAAGCCGATGAAAATTTACGGTCCAGTAGAAATCTCGATAGCTGGTCCGCGCGAGTGAAAATAATTTCACACGTGTACCGTCAAATTACGATACCTGTTATAGCTTTTTTTTTTCCTTCTCTTTCCCTCTCATGGGAAATTCACGGGCCGGAAATAGAAAGGATACGAGTTTTGAGAGGAATGCGCTGATCAAAAAGATATTTTTTTTTTTTACACGATCGCAACGTTGGAAGAAAAAGAAGAAAGAGAAAAGAAGAGAAAAAATCTTTTAAAAGTCAAATCATTATCAGCTCAATGAGCAGTTCAAGTATTCTGTTATGTTTAGATTTATGCAATTTTAAAATAGCTATAGGCTCGACGCTCCCTCATATTATTTACCTACAACTTACCCAATGGGCAAGTTTTGATAAAAAGCCTAACATATACGCACCTATGTATTACAAATAATATAATCCTTGATAATGAGGACGAATAAATCTCAATTTCAACTGTGGACCAGTTGCCTGACTTTACATTTGAAATACTTGTATACCTTACCGCCACCCCCATGAAAAGTCGACTCAATTACATAATTTCGAGTGATATGCTCGAGTCTTGAAAGTTTCTTATCCACATCAGCTCAATCACTAGCAAGAATTTAGATGGTGTTTCGTCAAAATAATTATATCGGATACTGACTTGTTCACCTAGGTCATGTTCTGGCATAAGAACCCATGAACACACTCTCTAATTAGAATTTTATTGACAAGTCCTCCTCCTATCATACAACATAGCTCGAGAGTTGACATTTTCTCCCAAGTCCAAATTCTTCCAGGTTCCTTCCCTGTCATATATTATGTCTCGAGAGTCGAAATTCTTCAAGGCTCTCCTCATATACATAATATGGCTCAAAAGTCATAAGTCCCTTTCGTACCGCGGCTCGAAAGTTGAAATTTTTTCAAGTACCCCTCCCATCATATAATATGACTGAAAAGTCGAAAATTCCCTAAGTTTTCCAAAAAGTCGAAATTTTTTCAAGTCCAAATTCTTTAGTAGGGTAGATCAGTTTCCGCCGGATACCACACAGCTCACGGCCTACGGCAAATTTTCCAAAAAACACCCCACAGAGCAGGTTTCCTGTTAAAATTTGAAAACGAGAAGGATAACAGTAGGAATTTCTTTTCTACTCCACCATTGACTTTCATTTTAAGACTCGTTCAAAATTCAAACCTTCTCATTACCCAAACTTCACCAGTCCTTCCTTCGGTTAGAATTCGAGACCAATAAGGAGAAGTACGGAGTATCTCTCTCTCTCTCCCTGATCGACATAAATGACCTAATAAACAATGTCAACTTTCCTCTTACCCAACGCTTCTTCGTGGTTGACTTCAATGTCTTCCTACTCACCTTCAACCCCAAAATAGCAGTAGGACTACTTCAATTAACTATTAACAAAATCTCCTTAAGCGTGGATTACAATTTTCAAACAAGAAAACAGTTTTAGGAGTAATTCGAAGTACCTTTTCCTTTTTTACATCTACAGAACATCTTCTGTCAAATTCTTCGGTTTCCTCGACTTCGCGTTCAGAATCTCCTGGACCCTCTCATCCAAATCTCAAGAGCAAAATGCCCAAATCCTTTGAACGTTCTCAAATACCTATCACCCCTCCGGTACCGGCTGTATCGCAACAATAATCTGATCCATTCCCACCTTCACCGGTTCCCCGACCTACACCCATTCCAATAAAATAACCTTAGAAATGCTAGACTACGTCCAATCTTCCAGGCTTTGACTGGCTCTTCACTCGGTTTATGTTCCCTCTTGTCCATCACTGTGCTCTTTCACACACCGCCAATTTTCTGTCCTAACAGACCAATATACACATCTTCCCATCTTTTCAAATGCTCTCAGCCCCTCTGTAACTTCAATCATCGAGGCACTCATCTCAAAGTTGAGAAATAAAGGTGCAGACACGTAAAGAAAACAAATTCTAATTAATTTAAAAAAATTAATACACGAATTACAGTGCGACCGGTTTCGGAATAGCAAGTATACCATCAACGGGCAGAATACAACAGAACAATGACAAAGACAATAAATATTTTGAAAAAACAGTTACTCATTCATTGAAGATGTATGAAATAAACGGTTTAGAAAGGACACTAGATAAGTCGTTTAGTAGTTTCTCTGGCGAGTCGTGAAGCGCTTTCGTGCATTCAATATCTTCGAGACTGTTAAGGAGTCTACCTTTCGTAGCAGGATGCTGTATCGATATAACAGCAGAATTTATGTCGTGACCAGAGTTGATGCAATGAGAAGCTAAGGAAGAATTTGAGCCATCATCCCTTTTGTGCTCTTTGTAACGATCAGAAAACGATCTCCCTGTTTGACCAATGTAGAACGAATGACAAGAACATGTTATTTTATAAACGCCACATCTTTCCATGAGAGGGACAGGATCTTTCAAATTAGTCAAGTGAGAGAGAGTGCAAATAGGACAAAAGCCGACTTGAAACCCATGCTTCTTGAGGGTCTGGGCAAATTAACAAAAAGCTTTTGGAGTGTGCTCAGGTTCATAGTTCTCCAGCTGATATCATAGAAAAGTTCTCCTGATAATGAAGTGGCGTAGCTGTAGCCAATTAGAAGAAGGCAGCGGACAATTGCCCTTTTTCCTCATTATTTTCCTCTAAATTTTTTATAATAAAAATACATTCTCTTATAGAGAAAGAGGAATTTATCCTCCCAATCCCTTCTCTGTTACTGATAATAATACGAGTATTGTTGTGACTTTTTCTCATCGTCGTTTATCCTAGAATATAAAGTAATTTGAATGGTCTTCAAAGTTTCTTACAATGATGGATTCTCGTTGAGGATTGGAAGATAACGTGATGTGGTCCCCCACACAAACAAGGAATGAAGTTGAAAAAAAAGAAAGAAAATTACTAAAAAACCTTCTCCAAAATCCTATTTTGACTCCGCCTCACTTCTTATTTTTATAATTAAAAATTTTAAGATTAAGTTGAATTGAGGAATCGGCTAAGGGGGGAGGGGGTAGTTCAATAGAAATAAGGACATCTTGTGTTCTAAAGAAGTTGTGTATGTAAGTCGAAGAATTTTATGTCCATAGCTGATTATTAAATAAATTCGCTTGTATTATGGAAGGGAGAGGAAGAGTAGAATAGTGATGAAAGAAGGAATGAGGCTGAAATGAAGAATTGGAAACTGACTGAAAAGTAAGGGCTGAATAGAGTGGAGAAAATCAAACAGGAGATTTATTAAAGCATCCGATAATGAACGAAACAAATATCACTGATTTGAGTGTGGGACGTTTCGAAACCTAAATTGAAGAAAAAAGAGGAAAAGTAAAGAAAGTTCTGGAAAGTTTTGCAATCAACTTGAGAGTGAAAGGTAATTTTTGAGGCATTTTGAATCACAAAGAGAGCAAAAGCCCCCAAGATAAAGAAAATGTGAATTCAGAAAATAGTACATAGAAAACTTCAAATGCGCAACTTTGAAAGCATGAAAGAATCGTAGTATTTAAATTATAAGTATTGATTTTCTATGACGAAAGATAAATTGATACGTATATGAAGTGCGATAATAATATCAAAATTTCGATTCGTCGACGGTATCATCAATACCTATCAAAGAAGTGGGCTCATGGCTAGCAAAACAAACTCCCGGCTCAAACGGTATTTTTATAATAATTTCATTTCGAGATCTCGAAAATCTTGTTGCCCACCACCAAAAGCAACAATAATATTATTCTCCTTAAAAACTGAGAAAAGATACCCATCAATTTTTTCCCTTTCAGTGTAGACGACCACGTACTTCTATTCTAAAGACGAGGAATGTTGTACGCTCGTATTCTTTGTAAGATGAATTAGCTCTCTCCCATTTATTGAAACTTTCGCACGCAGCCTACTATTCACATCAGAGTACAAGGAGAAAGTTCATCTCGAACGTTAATCAACGTTGCTATACTCACACGAACAGACCCCGCAAATGGGTGCAACAAAATGATTCAAGTAAAAGCAGAAACTCGAGGTCTTTTGTTTTTCATCCAGGAACCAAAAAATATCAATAAAAAGAGTAACCGAAGCCAAAGAGGAATTTTCTTTTGTACGGACGAGGAAAAGAGAAAAAGTTGCACGAGAAAATGATGTCAAGTACAGAGAGTAAACCTGTCTCCACACTTCCGACTCTAATTTCTTTGTTCGAGAGACAATGTTGGTTAACAGTAACGGACTTTAACACAAGTTCTTTGTGACTGAGATCTTGCTCGTCAGAACGGGAGTAAAAAAAAATACTCTTTCCTTTATTATTCTCTCACTAGGTATATCTTTATTGTCCAAAGCTTCCTGAAAACTTTCGCATTGAAAATCATACAAGCAAGTCTGGTTGCTTATCGGGTTTATTCTTTCTGCGTCTGTATGTCTCAATTCGCACGAGGGCCGTTTTCAAGATGTAAAAATAATTATCGAGGATTTTACAGAGTAAAAGTCTCACTTATGAAAGCGGAATTTTGGGGAACGATGGAGTTCAGTTAGGTAAAAATATACATTAAATGGCAAGTTTTTTACGCCACGCGTTCTTAAATTATTTCAATGCAAAAATCTTGAAATTTGACGAGAACGTACTTCACAACTCGAAATTTTTCGACACTTCTTGCTGACTAGATCGGTTTTTTACGAAATGTCTATAAACTACTTTCTATCACAATAGAAAACAATCAAGAATTTTGATCCAAATTTTTAGAGATCCTCTCAAACTGAAGAAGATGCTATCTATATTTGGTATATCAACTTACAATTACAATACCTGAGAGTCGGCTTTGACTCTTTGAGTGTCGTTGTTTTAATAACGACCAACCTGGAGGCAAAGATAACTTGAAGAGTCAAGCTATGGGGAAATTTTCGAAAAGAATCTCATCTAATTTTTGGAAAAAACAGGGAGTAGCGATAGAAAGTTTGGCGCGGGAATTTTTATCCATCAATTTCGGTTTTGTATCATTTTCCAAATAGTTAAGTGAATATTGTGTACAGATCATAGTGTCGAGAAAAATTCAACTTACCAGAAGTCGACGTTTTGCGAGCAATGTCTACCCGGCTAATGAAGAACGATTTCAAAAACCAGGATTCGTGATAGACGCGGTATGAAAATGAAAAACAGAGGGGTGGAAAGTAAAAGGTAAATACAGGCGCTTCGAATTTACGATTATGGCGTTACGCGTTCACTGGCGTCTCGACGTCTACTCTAAGACACAAACTAAAAAAAAAACGTATTGTGTATACGCTACGACGCTGTTATCAAAATCAGGATTGATGCGCCTGTCTTTGTGTACATTGCGTCCCCAACCCTTCGGCAGACCGAAACCTCCATAAAACGTGTATCTTTTCTTCTCGCACCTCGTTAACCACGTTTCGTCATCTCTACCGAACTGACCTATCTTCCTGCTCGGATACACTTTTATAACGCGGGGTTGCATTATAATAAAACTTCCGTAATTGTTGCTACTTGGTTTTCTTTTCATTTTTAATTTTTCCACATTTTTATTTTACTCATTTGGATTGGAACACAACGCGTTGAACCAATTGAAAATTCTCAACCATAAAATTTATAGGTAGCCTTCTTACTTACGCACATATATAGTATGGTAGGTTAAATAAGAATTCTTAGCCCGTAAGTGTATTGGAAAATATTTTCTGAGGCACGAGTCAGCTTCTTTGGCAAATTTGTACACGTACATACAATCAAAAAGTTCGGACCATACTTTTTTGTGGTGAAATTTCCTATGAGATGACGTCCTTGAAATCAACTAAGTTTTGCCGAGATCATGAGCCCTCCTAGTTAAAATTCGAAATTTATCAAAATATCATGTTGAATCAATTCTACCCATTATATCAGCTTTTGATATGTTGTTCATAATGATGTCATAGTAACATTGTCCTCCACCAGTATTTCTTAGCTGGCTCATTCTTAGTCTAGTATAATCTCTCATTGTCAAAATAGCCGTCTTCGCTTCGGACATAATCGTCTCCCTGTCCAACTCAAACGCATAAATCTCATAGAATCTGACGCATGCTTCTTCCATCCAGATAACCCTTTAAAAGCCGACATCGCAACCACTACTTTTTTGAATGCTCAGAATTACCAAATTTAAGACAAAAACTCTATTCAGAATGTATGAATTTAAATTTTCCAACCCCTCTCCGAGCTATTGACCTTCTCTCATCCGAAGAATTATCCATTTTCCCTCATATCTTTCATTTCCTCAAACATCTTCCGAAATCCGTCACAATTTGACTTACATAATTCATAACAAATTTGTTAAACGAGCTAAGGCCTAGTTACCATCCTCCAACACCCTGCTTTTTTTTTTCAATTTATTATCATTATTTTGTATTTTTGTATTTTTGTATTTTTTCTCTTCCTTCTAAATTTCTGTAATTTTGTTTTTCTCTTCTTTGTTTTGTAATGTTTCTCTTTTTATTTTCATCTTTATTTTTTATTTTATTTATTTTTTTATTTATTATTTTCACAATAAAGGGTGTATAAAAAAAAAAAAAAAAAAAAAAAAGTTTAGTATACCATATATTAGGCCGATTAGCTCACTTGCTGTATGCTTGTTCACCAAAACAGCCAGTATGGGTCTAATATGACACTAGTACCTGTAGGCTTATGACGTCACTGGATATCTCTTGTATGTTTTGCGCCAGTGCTATTTTTCTATGCACCAAGCTCATTTTTCAGTCATTGAAAAAATCCTAGAAATCCTATATAATTTTCCATACTGAATATTTAGTTCTTTTTAAAGCAAATGTAGGTCATTTCACCCTATTTTTCTTCTTCTCTGGTTCAAAAATTTCAGAACTTTTGTATCAAATTTCTGTCGTTTTTCTCTTTTTTCAACTTAGAAAAAATCATCCAAGGTAGGTATCCAGTATCCAAGGATGTTTTGCGCCACTGTGCTTTTTCCTATGTGTCAACATTTTTTTGATAGGCTCCAGAAAAAACCTGAAAATCCTCTAATTTCCACTCTGAATATTCAATTGTCTAAAAAATCATCGCAGCTGAACTTTGTAAACTCACAAAATTAACCCTTTATTTGGTCAAATCTCTAGTTTTTAAAGCTCTCTCACTTGTATATGTTACGCTTAATTCGCGCAATTGTCCAAAGCGCGCAGTAAGCAGCAATTTTGATGAATGCGCGCAGTCAGCATCCACTTTGCCTAATGCGCGCATCGACAACTATTATTGCCGAATGCGTGCAATCAACGTACAAAAATCTATTTTTGACACATATTGCCGACGACTGAGTGCGTCTCATACCTCTATACAGACTGATGTAATGCTCCATCCATTTCCTTAATCATTGCGACTGGTGAAATATTGATGAATTAGTCCGTTTCTTGCTGCAATACAGCCCTTCCCTGTCAAGTCGGCTTTCATCTAGACGAAGTCATACTCAAGCGAGTAATACAAACGGAGTAATTTACAATTTTAGCCACAGAAATTAAACGACGCCGGAGCGCTTTCGATTAAACAATCATTGTCAACATGGACTGGAAAGCGACTGAACCAACTCCGGCTGTAAACTAGAAACATACGAGGAAATCAGGATTGAACCAGCGAGTCACCACGACGTGAATCATACTCGTAAACTAGTTCAATCAACCCCTCATCAGGTATGTACCCGTTGAGCACATTAAGGTCGTCGTTATTTAAATGACGGGTTATTTCGATGTGTTCTAACGCTTTCCGCTTCGAATGCGCGTTTTCTATATAGAGGAGGACCTCAGACCCCTCTTTAATGCTATGGCCGCTAGTGATTAGATGATTGATTCAATTGATTCTATTAATAACGCTGATACGGCGTATTTGCGATTTCTGTTCGGGAAGTTTCGGAACCAAAGGTCGTCCTTTCACATATGGTTTCTTCGCAAATGCTTAAAATTACACCTTAAGCCTAATTTCATTAAGTTTCGGTTGTTTTCGGATTGCGATCGTACCACCAAAAAATTGGAAAAATTCCTGACGGAAAAATGAATCCGCACTGAATTGCGGAGGTGGCATGGAAAGTTGAATGTCACCACTAGGCTGAACTTATTGGTCCATTCTAGACTTTCTGGCTTACTGCATCCGGGTGAGTTGGATCTGTTTATTAAGGCTATTAATGTTAAATGCCGCGGTTTTGAAGCTAAATTGAAAAGGAAGAAAAATAAGAAACTTTGTTCCCTCCAGAAAAAGAAAGAAAATTTGAATAACCCCGCTGTCCAGGAAGTGAGACCTGAGGTCAGTGTTATCCAAAACTTCCTAACGCGCATTATAAATTGCAGTCAGGTTGAGTTCAGTAGCGATGAGGTGAATTTATTAGAGAAAGGGTTGCAGTTCGGATTACCCCCTCTTAATAATAGTAATGCTTTGGCTAATGTTGTTGCCGACCTCGAGGTGAAAATCGGGCCGGGGGTTAATACTCAAAAAAATTGTGCTGCTCTTGTCCGCAATAACCCCCCCCCCCCTCCCTCGTATAAACAATTACGCAATTGAGGTGATTAAGGGATTAAAGAGGAGGGTCAAGGAGAAGGGCTTAATCATCACGAAGGCTGACAAAAGTAATGCCATTGTCGTGATGGAGAAGTCCTCCTACGTCACCAAGGTCTATGACGTTCTCGGCCAGCGTGGTGCTAAGGAAAACGACAGTTTCAATTTTCCTAAACACGTAAAAGAAGTTAGACGTGTGATAAACGAGTGTGAATTTATTGTTAAAACTCCCTCGCTAAAAAGATTGCTCCTGGAGCCCCCTGTGCCTCCCCTCTTGTACGGGCTACCAAAAGTCCATAAAAAAGATAACCCGATGCGTCCGGTCGTATCCTTTGTGTCCTCCCCCACGTACGCTCTGGCAAAATTTTGGGACCGATGGTTTAAATCGAGAGTTGACCATGAGTCACCTTACTCGGTGAAAAATTCGGTCTCCTTGGCTGATAGGCTTAAGGATAATATTCTTCCGCTGGGATCGACCCCGTGTTCATTTGATGTGGTCGGCCTGTTCCCCAATATCCCCAGAGCAACCGCCATGCAACATATGGGAGACCTTTTGATTCAAACAAATGTTCGCCAAGAAGAATTGGGTGAATTTTTCAATCTCCTCAATATTTGTTGGTCTCCCAATTATTGCAAATTCGATAACAAGTTTTTTGAGTTTCCTGAAGAGGTTGGGATATCCATCGGTTCTCCTTTGGGTTCTCTCATTTCGGAGGTCCTCATGTCTAAGTTTGAGCTCGATTTGTTCTCCTCTGGCAGTGCATGTTTAGATCAGATTTATTATTGGCACAGGTATGTCGACGATGTGTACTGGTCCGCGAGAGCTCCTTTTGGAGTTTCTCCTGTATCTAAATAATCAATATCCTTCTATAATATAAAATTTACTTTAGAAATCGGTGGCGCATCTATTAATTACTTGGATTTGACGATCTGTAATAGAGACGGTATCCATGAATTCGCCATATACAGGAAAGATACTGCGACCGATATTACTGTCCACGGAAAATCTTTTTGCCCTGTAGCCCATAAATATGCTGGATTTAATAGCTTAATCCATCGACTGACTAGTATTCCTCTCAATCTGTCAGCCTTCCAAAAAGAGGTATCAACTATAAAGCACTTGGCCAGAGTGAATGAACTGAACTTAGACATTGACCTTATGATCCAAAGGAAAGTTACTCGAAAATGCCTCGATTCCACCACCTCCCTCCCCCGCAATACGGCCCTAAACAGTAGAGAGCGTTGGATAAGGCTTCCGTTCTTGGGGCAGATTTCATCTCAATTGAGTCGTGTCCTACGCCCCTTCGGATTTCGGCCTGTGTATTACAACCCCAATACCATAAAAAGTTTATTGGTTAGGCTAAAAGACCCCATCCAACTGGCCGAAAGGAGTGGTGTGTATAAAGTTGAGTGTAAGGATTGTAACGGAATTTATATCGGCGAGACAGGCCGTCAGTTGAAAATTAGAATCGCTGAACATAGGAAGGCGTGGGAAAAGAAGAATATCGGTGAATCGGCGTTTGCGGACCATCTAATCACTAGCGGCCATAGCATTAAAGAGGGGTCTGAGGTCCTCCTCTATATAGAAAACGCGCATTCGAAGCGGAAAGCGTTAGAACACATCGAAATAATCCGTCATTTAAATAACGACGACCTTAATGTGCTCAACAGGTACATACCTGATGAGGGGTTGATTGAACTAGTTTACGAGTATGATTCACGTCGTGGTGACTCGCTGGTTCAATCCTGATTTCCTCGTACGTTTCTAGTTTACAGCCGGAGTTGGTTCAGTCGCTTCCCAGTCCCCGTTGACAATGATTGTTTAATCGAAAGCGCTCCGGCGTCGTTTAATTTCTGTGGCTAAAATTGTAAATTACTCCGTTTGTATTACTCGCTTCAGTATGACTTCGTCTAGTAGTTCTGGCCATAAATTTAGAAACCGCATTGATTCTATCAGCTCTCATCATTAAAATCGAAATATTTACAAAACACTGATACTCAACACACGTAACTGGCGGTCAGGCGCGCCGCCAACCGCTACTTACAATAATTATATACTCTGTTCACATTAAGGAAGGATAGAAATATGACCTTGAGAACGGAACGGTAGATTAAAATTACCCAGAGCGTTCCGTTCTCGAGGTCATATTTCTATCCTTCCTTAATGTGAACAGAGTATAGTATAAAATTGCTTTGCTTATGAAGAATGTATCAAACACAAGACATGGTACTGACCACAGTCGTCTTCAATATTAACCGGCCGGAATGGACTGAATTTTCAATGTTGAACATTGATTGATACACATGATTTGCTGTTTGCGTAAATTAAAAGAAGTCAAAATATTTCCGTCAAACAACTCCCATAAAGTCGTTATGTCACTAATGAAAAATATATTGAATACCTATTTAAAGAAGAAAACGGTAATATTTCAATTTTTATATCATAATTATTTGAATTATTTCAAATAATAATTTTCATTTCTAATTATTTCTCATTTTCAAATTTTCAATCAGTAACATAATGATCCATAATGATCTTTGCTCCGAATTGTTTCTCGTAAGAGCCATTAGGCTCGATGGGAATATTATGTGGCAGATGTATCAAAGATGTATCCATTGATGACCCAACATTGAAAACTTGGTCCATACCTACTAAACTTGGCAATGCCGCGCATAAGAAAATTAATCGTTAATGTTACATAGGCTTTTATGGTAAAAACACTCGAAAAACACGTGATCGTTAATTTTTGAACCAAGTATTCAATTTCAGTTAAAAAGTATGAATGAATAAATCAAAAAAGTAAACAATTCTCAAATTTTTGAGCTTGGTCGCTTGGTCTCGTCAAGATTGATCAAGCATACCTACAAAGCAAGTTACGAACGTTTGAGAAAAAAAATTCAGACAGGAGTGATACAGCGTGGCAATGTTTTTTGAAGTGTTGTTCATAGCGTACAAAAAAATCACCCTATTAAACAGCGTTGTCAATTTTCAGACTAAGGACTGCATTCAGACCGTTCAGACTTAACGTGAATTCCATAATTCGATGAACGAGATTCGACAGTATGATCCATTTTCGATTATGGAACCCAGTTGACGCAGTATGTAGGTACGCATCTAGTTTCCTTGTCAAAATTCAAAATCTTTTAATCGCTGTGCAGTGTGTAAAACTTGGGCAGAACGCAGACTCCTTCAAGTGGCAACAATAGGTGCAACTACAACACATTTTGACATTTATTAGTGTGTGGTTGATGCGATATGGTTTACTTCATGACTTTCTACCGTTCTACGCGAAGTACACTTTTCTATTATTTTCTACGAAGGATTGCTCGCGCATGCTACTCTACCGGTTTTGCACGTGAATATTTGACTAGTATTCAGCCTGCACCCGCTGAGAGCGAGCGTGGTAGAGGGCAACTGGGTAAGACTGCGATCCACAGCAGAATAGTCGTGGCTCGAGGCGCCTGATGTCGTTTAGTTGGTTTGGTAGTGTGACAGATTATCCGTATCGGATGGTGTGTAGTTCGTCATTCCCTATGTACCAATAATGTCTCCGTGCTACTGAGTGGCGTGCGCATGCTTCCCTCCTGGCCTTCTAAGATGGTCAGTGTTAGTCTCAGCCCGTATTCTGTGAGTGTGCTCCGAGGTCCAATCATCTTATGGTTACCTGCTGAAGTGAATTACCGCAACTCAGTTTTACACGCGCAGCTTCAATAAATTGTTATACTAACAATCATAATTCGCTCTCACAATCTTCAAGGGTTTGAAATTTGAGAACTCGCTTCGAACTATTCTTCATCGGCTGAACAACAGGTATTCATGTCTTTTTTGTAAAATGATTCACTTTGATCGAATCGAATTTTTCCGAGGTATTTATAATTTACGTCTCATTTTTTCAGTTATTCGGACGATCAGTCATGACGTTATTTTCAGAGTTCCTGGCAAATAACCGGCCGATATTCAATTCGCTTTTCGACAAAATCCTATCGAAGTCCGGGTCAATAGACACTCTTCCTTCGAGTAAAAAATCGGCAATGAAGGCCGCGAATTTGAGGACCAGCGGAAACAAGATGTATGTTTTAAAACGATTCGCAGAAGCCTTGCAGTATTACAGCGAAAGCATTTCAGTTGCGCCCACCGAAAGTGAAGAATTGGCTTTAGCTTTTGGCAATCGTTCCGCGGTCTTGTTTGCTCTTAAAAAATACGAACTATCTTTACTGGACGCGAATCGCGCTCTGAAGGGGAAATGTCCATCCGCTTCAGCCGAAAAGTTGCAGAAAAGAAAACAGGATTGTTTTACCCGAATACAAAAAGAAAATGAAATGAAGATGCAATTTGCGCGGGTGAGAATCGAATTTTTTAAAATTTATTTTCCAGGGGGTGTGACGTATGATGACTGACTTTTTCGAAGATATTTTCAGCTCCTCATCGGAGGCTTCCACGATTTAAAAAATTTTCTCGTGACACAGTGCCTACTCTTTCTTTTATGACCTTGAACCGTAACTTTTGTAGTCCCTTTTTTTCGAAAAATTTTCACTTTATGCTTAGTCTTTACGTTTTTGTGATATAAGTTTATTTTTCGTTTTTACTCCAATCATTGAATTTTGTTGTTCAATTCCAGGAAATTCGTTCTAGGAAATCACAGCTCAATTCGATCGAAAGGAAAATGTTCTACGTGTACAACCTGTCCATTGATGATAGTGATTTAAAAATCGATTATGATACTCTCGAGGATCCTATGTGGAATACCAAATTCGATAATTCTCTTCTGCCAAATGTCTCGTCGAAAGTTAAAATCGAAACGTCTACGAAGTGGGGACGGCATTGGGTTGCTAAGGAAGATATTGCGGCAGGTTAGTTTTTCTTCGTATTTATTTATTCATTTTTTTTTTACCATCAATAATAGTTTTATTCTTGAAAATTTTATGCATTGCTTTCAGGAGAGGTATTATCTATCGAAAAGTTCCTTATAAAGACGTCATCGAATTCTCTGCTTGAGTATTGTGGTCACTGTGCTTCTTGGTGTGAAGCTTTGATTCCTTGCCCTACCTGTACAAAAGTAAATAAAAATAATAAATTCGAATTTACTATCGCCAATAGTACCTACAGTAATTGCCAGTTGTATTTGGTTACAGCAAATGTATTGCAGCGAACGTTGTCTTCAAGAGGCGTATGATTCATATCATCGGGTCGAATGTAAATTATTAGCTTTTCTCCCGAGAGAACGAAGTTATGGATCTATCGCTTTGCGACTATTCTTGAGTGGAACTGAGCAAGGTACCACACTGAATGATTTGATCAAGGATTCTAATGTGTACGCTCGTTTGGAGGGTAAATGGAAGTGTGATGATAAACCGTATCCGGATGATTACTTATCAATTCTTAATTTGAATTGGAAAGCTGACGTTGGTGCAGAAACATTTTCCCACAAAGATAGATACTTCGTGAGAAACGAGTTCACAGCGGTCTATTTTGACGCATTACGACGAATAAATTTTTTCGGAAATGGCCGCAACTTCAAGGTGAGTGCTTTTGTTTTTACATCTAATAATTATGTAGGTAGTTTTTCAACATTTTTTCAGCCATATCTGAAGTTATAAATTGATCTATATTTCTTGAATATTTTCCGTGAAAATTGGAACTCCATCGGTTACTTCACTATTATCAATTTTTGAAAGTTAGCATGTAAAACAAATCTTCGCAATACTCTCCAGATGCTGCCATCTTTCATTCCATGAAAAAAAAAAAAAAAGACTTGTAGTAAATGTATTTGGAATAAATTTCTAGGGGACTCGCTGAAATTGCGCGGTGGTGCAACTTCATCTTTGGTAACAATGAAAAGAAATGAAGAAAACTGATCCTCTCCCAAGACTTCTATATCTATGTTTTCGAGCTTGTATATAGAATACATTAATTTGTGTTCTGAATTATGTTACTTAAATTCAGCCGACGGTGTATGTACTCATAACAGAATATTTTTGAGCATTTTTTTTTTTTTCGTAGACATTTCAAGATTTTAGCGATATTGAATTATTTGCCGGATTTCTTCTCTTCCACAACGTATCATTATCAATGCAGTATTGTGGAAAAATCGAAATTGATTTCTTGCAACTGGGATTGGCACATCCTAAAGAAGAGGTTGAAGTTGGAGCTGGAATCGCTTCTTACCAAACTCTCATGAATCATTCGTGTGACGGTAATACTCTTTCGATTAGAAATAAACGGCGATTGCTTACCTGCAGTTTGAGACCGATTAAAGCAGGGGAACAGGTAATATATAACCAGAGAGATACAAAAATAAGGTATCGAATCAGATGCTCACTAATCAAAATAGTGGAATCGATGTTATGTTCGGTTTTAAGGAATATTAGTCGGTTGTAAGTTTCATTATCCAATATGTTACAGATTTTCACCACTTATGGCTTCTCTTATTGGATGTACCCAAAGCGAGGACGTGCAATGGCTTTTGAAAAAAATTATAAAATGCAATGCCATTGCGTAGCGTGTGCTGAAAATTGGCCCACGTTGGATGAGTTGATGACAATGAAAGATGTGTATGTGACTTCAAAGTAAGTACTCAGTACAATAATGATGTAGGTTGGGGCTGGTATTTCTTGTGGAAACATTTTTCTGTTGATCCCAACTCCGTAGGACGTAGGTATTGGGCTCCAAAATTTAATCAATATATTCACAGCTTTTTCCTCGTGCGATTAGATTTAAATTATGTAGTGGGTTTTTTTAGGGTTGCAAAGAATGCTATGTGTATTTTGTAATCATTAACTAGAGCTTTGCGTTTGAAAAGTGAAGAATTTTGAAAATTATAAAAATACTAAGAATTGGATTTTTCTTTTTCGAAGAATTTGAAATTTATGTTAGAAGAAGAATTTTCGCTATTTTCGTTTCGTTCCATTCAAAGTGTCCAATCTTGGATATTTTAAATTCATTCCGGCTTTTCTTTTGAAAATTGAGAATATACGGTCATGTATTTGACGCAAATCAAAGTGACAATAAGAAACAGAGAACTAATAAGATATTGCGAAAAATTTCCATCATCTTTCCTAATTTGTTTTCAGTAAGAAGATCATTAGAAACGTGAAAAAAATGTTCAAGTGGTTGAGCTCATTATTAATGTCGAGCATAAGTCCATCCGTTGCTGACGTACTCGACGAATGGAGGTACGATGATTTGGAGAAAGCGTTGGAATTCAATTCGTCTATCAGGAAATACGTAAAGGAGCCGTCACCCACTGTTTGTGCCTGTGAGAATTTCATAACATTGTTGATGAACAAGAAAGCTGGCAATTGCTATATCCCTTATTCTACGTCTCAAATTTTGGACGAGTGCTCCAAATCAGCGCTCGCCCCTCAATGATTTTATGTAACAATTGTTCCATTCGTTCCTACTGATGTGAAAGGTTCGTGTTTCTATTTTCTTTAATGTTTTCTCCTATTGGTTTCTGAGGATACCAAAATTTTCTGAGTATATTGCCGCGTTCTATTTCAATATTTTCGTAAAGCTGACTTGAGATTTACCAAATGAATATCCTTCAAAATCTATTGATAAGATGATGCCGTCGGAATAGAATAACACTTATTATTTTCAGAATTATCCGTCAATAAATTTTTTTTCAATATTGTGGAATTCTTCTCAAATCATTAACTCAAGCTTATTACAGTTTTGTCGACTTCTAGAATGGAAAAAAAAAAAAGAATTTCTTCTAGGTTATCAACCTAAATCAGTGCCTATATGCTATCGAGTACACAGTTGCTCTAATCGACTCTATTGAAGCAACATTTGTTCGTCCTTAATATTAGAGTCCTTGAATAAATGTTAAGTCTACGGTCATGTTCAAACGAAAACATCTTTCTGTAGTTCACGTCCCAACCTAATTAATTTCACTTCAACAGCATGAGCCACACAGATGTTTCATGATAATATCACCGTGACGAAAAATGCTCCGTCTATGAGAGGGCTGGCGGATGCCGGCTTCCCTATTTAAGACATGACTCCCATCCTAAGTCTCGTACACTTATGAAAGGTCTTAATTTTTTCACGTAGCTAAATTGGGTCAAAGTCATTGATGACGTCCTGGTAACAGATAACAGAATCTCGAAGGAGTGTGCCAGTTTTCCAAGGGGAAATCCCAATCCTGAAAGCATATGAGAATATATGCCGCGACTATTAATTTTCTCAACTTCGATGGGCATGTTATAAATCGATTCAATCGAACGATATTTGATATTGATACTTCTTTGGGAAAAAGTAAAAGATACAAATAATATACCGTACTCATTTTCATGGCAAATATCTTCAGAATAACAAATAGATAAGAACTTTGAAGTCTGTAGAGTATGAAGAGGAGGATTTGAGCTAATTCTATCAAGCTATTGACCAGCTACCTATTTATTTGGCGACAAAATTGAAAACGTTCCAACGGATGCAGTCAACCAAAAATAGCATTATTCGTTTTATTGCCATCGTGAAGCGGTCATAATACAAAATGTTCCTAATTTTTTCAAGAATTTGGGCGCTTTTAGGTACTTGCGTTGATTAGATAATACCTATGTACTTCTTTTCGATCATAATATGTATACGTTGTTTTATTTTGATTATAATTCTGATTCGTATCCTTGCTTTGGTTTTCAACGTTCCTAACAAACAAGGGATCAAAGGAAGTAAGAAAATAAATTTGATTTGATCAGACGATGGTGCACTGCTCATCTGAGACGTACCTATGTTTTATGATTGTGGGAATATTGGATAGGACCCACTAAACATAGAGAACGGTGATATCATTTTCAAATGGAATAGGTAACACAGTAGTACTCATCACAACAAGCTGAAGAGAAACAAATATAGAATTGGATATCAATGGAATCATTGTTCAAGAAAGAATTAGAACGCATCGGTGTCTGCTGGCAGTCGTATCGAGTTGGTAGGTGTTTTATGAGAAACACTTCTCCGAAATTATACCTACTTATGTCCTCAACTAATAGTAGGTACCGGTACCTAATAACATTAATTTCATTATTATCCTCGAAGAATATTCAGAAATTCTCATCGAATACAAAACATAATAATGTTCTAACTACCGGTACTTAAGTATATCTGTCAATGGCTTGAAAGAATCAAGCTTGGTGCCTCTTCTTCATATTTATAGATAGGTATCAACATGCCGAAGATATTTATCATGAAAATGAATATTGCCTTTTCCTAATCGAAAATTTAGTGATAGAAATACCTATCTAAAGTAGACTGGGATTTCTATACAAGTGAATTGAAGTAAGAATTTCTTCAACGAGTGCGAAATTTTACGAACCAGTCGAAGTCGAAATGAGGAATCGCATGGATAGCACTTTTTTTACTCGCGTTGTAGATATTTAGGTATATTTTTTTAAATGATGGTAAAGATCGCTGAAACGGCGGGTAAAATTGCACTTCGCAAACTTCACATTCATTTTTTTGAATTCGAATAATGTATCGATCGAAAATGTGTCGCAGTCAGTGGTAACCTGGTGTTAACATTATAATAATAAGGAACTACCTATATAAGATAAGTACCTATGAGCAAGTGATAAGAAAAGGACCGTCGCAATGTTGATAAAGTCGAAGGAGGAGCAGTTTTATGAGGTTTCAGGAGAGCCGTGAGGAAAATTTGAATATCAAACCTTGAATTTTTCTTAACACTTGAGAGATTATATATCGATGAAAACCAAAAATTAGTGAATCAATTTATTTCCTTAATTTTTGTAGTTTGAATTCTCGTATTCGATGTTTGATGTTTCAAATTCTCTTAGGATACGATCTCAGATTGCTCCTCCTTCGACTTTATCAACATGCGGTGACGATCCTATTCTTATCCCATGAGCATTATGTGACCCCGTCTACAGAAACCCGGCTTAGTATTCAATTACAATCAGGAGAAACGGAATCTTCCTTCCTCGGTAAAAGATCCTTTCCTCCTGATCGATATTCAACGCTAAGCCGGGTTTCTGTAGACGGGGTCACATATTATCTATCTTATAATAATATTATATAGTTCCTCAGAAGTGTAAAGAACAATACTGAGAATACACCGGTACCTATATATGTATTTCTAAGAATTAAGGAGTGAGTATCATTATATATTTGAGAAAGGAGAGAGACCAAAAATGCAGAAAGATCGTATCAGAACATGAGATTCTTCATCTACATCAGGTGCAACATAACGAAGCAATAGGGTAATCATCATGGCAATGGTAATCATGTTGGAATTGAAAAGTATGAACGATGAAATGTGATAGAAGGATAGAAAGAAAAACAAGATAGACCTATACCTAATGAATTTTGTCGTTCATCCGGTTCTTGACTCTCTGTTGAGCTAGGACTAACGATTCCGTCATTTTGAAAATCACTAGGTAGGTACTGAAATGAAATGTGACCATCTCCAAAACGATAATTTTGTTACTTTCGCCCTGTTAGCAGTTTGCTTCCTTGCTTAATTTAATTTCCTCATCGGTAGCAAATGAAAAAAATATAATCTCCGATCACACGAATCGAAAACTCTTTTCTCCTAATCGATAATCTTGAGATTCTATCCATCAAAACGCGATTTAAAAAAATCTCTTTTTCTTGTGAGTTTTTTGAGTTTTTTTTTTAAAAAAAAAAGAAGACAATGTCCATATACTGCCGTACGATGTTGAATTGGACGTATATGCAGAAACAACGATCGCCGAGATAAGATCTTCCGCACAATTTGTTACAAGTGTGTTAGTAATGAAGCTCTGTTATCACGCACCTTTACTATCACAATGGGATGCATAATACGTCAATTTTTTTGACGTATATATACGCACTTGTGATGTGTCGTATCTGAGAATCGAGAACTTGAAAGAAATTACTAAGTATTGAATTCTAAATTGAAATTGAAATTAGAGAACAACTCTGCCGTACAAAGTTGGATTGACGTATATGCAGATAATGAATACAAGGAAAAGAGGTTATGGGTATACCTGATATAGCCTCTTTTTCTCGTATTCATTTTTTGCATATACGTCAATTTAATTTTGTATGGCAGAACTATACTTGATCTGATTTTCTTCCGAATTAATAAATTTTTTTGATTCGTTTTAATACTTTTCCATGATCGTTATTTTTGCATATACGTCAAGCTTTGTACGGTAGCATATGCATTTGAAAATTGTTTGGACAAATACCTATCAAATTATCAAAATGATAATCGATCATTGACGTCATAGGGTAATTTTGATTATAAGTAGTACACGAATGCGATCGTCTGTGTTACGCGGCACATCATTAAAAATAAGATAAAAAAATAGATAATAACATGTTTACTACCTATTTTCAGCAGGTATTTTATTTCGAATGATTACGAATAAAATTCAAGAATAATTCCGAACATTTTCAATTAATAAACCATTATTGAGAACGTACAAAATTCGACTAAAATAAAAATAGACAAACTTCTTTTTTTTTTTTGAAAAGCAAATCTGGCAATCCTACTTTTGTTTCAAACAAGCTCAACCATTTGGTTTTCGAATCTCTTGAGCCGATTAACAACCTATTGAAGTAGGTATTCACGCAAAATCCAATTGAGGAGGATTCTGGCAGAAGGGCGTCCGCGTCCGTCCCATAAGAGATCCCTACATTGAACGGACGGTCGGACGCCCTTTCACCAGCTAGTCCACAATTAGGCTCGAAAACAGAGGAAATCAAACGAAGATCATGATTGAACCAGCGAGTCATCGAAATCTGAATCATTCTCATGGACTGACTGAATCAAAAATTCGTCAGGAATATGTACCTATTCAAAAAGTGATGTCTTCGCTATTCCGATGTCGAATAATTCCTACTCTTTTGAGTACATTACTCCCTTTAAATATGTACAACCATAAAAATGAAATTCAAGAACGTATTTATTCAGTTAATCTGTGAATTGAAATTAAATGAATTCGTAGAACGACGTGATTTTTTAAGAAAGTTTAATTTAATTTTAAAAGAACACATAGGTATTATGAAAATTTTGGTTTAATGACAGAAATGTTAGATTTTTACGAAAAAGAAAGCAATTAAATTCCTCGTGTTTATCACAGTCATCATTGCTTCAGAGCTTGCTCGTTAACAGTAACGTAATCAAGATTATATTTAAGATCTTCATCACTATAGGAATATTCTGAAATACGTACTAGCCTGGGTCAATTGCAAATACTGACTTTTTTGGATAAAACACACGTGTCACAGGTTACATTGTACCACCCTGGATTGTATCTACACTTGCATCTTTTTGACATTTCGGTTACTCGATATTTATATCCTCGGTTACAACACAAAATATCACAACTGTCGGCGAAATTTGCCGAAGAATTGCATTCTCTGCAAACAAAACACACGGGTCTTCGATGAAATTCAAAGTAAAAAAAAGTTTACGTGACCGTTGGATTGCCTATTTAGATATTTCGAAGGCGTGATAAGAAACTTGATTGCAGTTCAAGTACCTGCCAATGGTGCTGAAAAGATGTTCTCGAGCACAAAAATCCACACGTTTGTTAGTATACACCAGAGACGTTGACATTCCTCTAATTCTGTTGCTTAATTGATCTGCTTGCATTTGTTCGTGCACTTGAATCGCAGAATTGTAAGCGGAAATTAGTCTATCTCCCATTTCGTGGAATCTATACGGTAAACCTTTCCAACAGGTTTTCACGCTACAGGAACCGGACACTCCGTGACATTTACATTGAGTTACGAGACTGTCACTCACTATCTAGAATATTGAAAAAATATATAGAGAGAATATATAACGTCTATTGTATTTCAATTGCGATGTGATCGCGATATACCTATAGGTAAAAGACATTGACTTAGGACGTACTTGTCTTCCCACATCGCTGTTGTGGTTTCTGATACGTTCGGAGAAACTTCCGAAATCGTTTCTGTTTCCCAATTCGACGTCATCTTCCGACGAATATTTTTTCGGGTACGCTCGCATATTTTTTTGCCTCCTTATACTCTCGTCAATACGAGGACGATTATCGATAAATCGTTTGGAGAATTTTGATGCCCAGAAGATATTATCGCCGCATCCTCCCCACTTGAAGTTGCCATCGGGTGGCTGCTCAGGATGGGAAGAACAACTGCATTCAGACATCGAAGATGAGGAACATCCTCTAGCTATGGTGTACGTCAGGGCTGCCGAACTGATAGCGTTTACGAAAGCTCGCTCTTTTGTTCCTAAAATGAAAAAATTTCGCAAAAGATCATCTAGATATTCTTCATGCCGCTTCAAGCGATTACCTACGTATATACCTACACATGAAAAAGTATGTACCTAGTAGACCCGAGTAAAGCCGTCACTCTATAACCCCTCACAAATGTATATAAATAGACGGGGGGAAGGGGTTCACCGCAAATATTCTAATTAAGAGATCTGAAATTTTTTCGAGTATTGATCGTAGGAGAGATGACGTCCTTGAGGTCTGACACGTTGAGTGGCCGGAGATGAATATGGCGTTAGCCGCGAATAGCCAAAAATCGATAGGTGAAATTTTTATCATATTGTAGTATAAGACGTACTCTTTAAGAATCGATCAGTCTAGCAGACCTGACAGGCCGGATTCATGGTGCCAGACGAGGTCAAAGTGCGAAATTTGCCTATAAAATCGTGATTTTAACAATAAACTTGAAGATAATCTGAACCTTATAGGGTTCCCTACTGAATATTATCGAAAATATTATTATGTTACTACATACATGAATATACCAATCCCAACTCATTCCTGATTCAACTGCGGAGTTCTACTCACTAATGAAAAAAAGGCCGTATTGAACTCGCGGGTCAGAAAGCGTTTCAGCTCGTTGCGTTCTCGGGATGAGCGGAACGCGAGTGACGGGAAACGTTTCAGACTGTATATAAACCTAGTCTTTACAATTTTGTTTGAAACGAAAGCGCGCGGTTCATTAACGAGAGTCGGAAGAAATGAACCACCAAGTACAGAAATTTTAAAATGTTAAGATGTCCAAGTCTTACCTAACATGTTTTGTGATTATTATCAGTAGAAATTCAATACCTATTCCAGGTGATTAGGCTCCGTATCCTTCACTTGATTACACCTCTAGCTTCATTAACCGTATTTACAAATACTCACGAGTAAATAAGTACGCGTGCAATAGGTAGTGAAGAAAAAAATTTGGACAGGTACACGTACAATAATAAATCGCATCAGTATACGCATAAGATGAACGCTGTCAAAACCGGTCCGTAATATTTCAATAGAGAAATTTTTTTACGACAATTTGTAATTACTAAAAAAATAGTCATTTCTTTATTTTTTTAAACAAAAAAAACTTGAATAATTCAAAGTCTAAATGACGTCAATACATATATGGTTCAGAGAAATACCCAATCTATGCTCCATGCGTCGTGTCGCTTTTTCATTATAGATAAACCATACGATTTTTGAATAAATTCTATATCCATTGCAGAATTTATTTCCGAATTCTTCAAGATGCTCAAATAGGTTTTATAAAATCTGAACGTGAAACATTGACAATCTAGGCGCGCGATAATGTTCGAAAGATCTTTTATGAATGAATACAAATTGAAATATCAATAGTTAAAAAGTGAAGAAAACTAGGTATTCATAATGTGATAACGTTAAAATCAGAAAATGATTTTTCAGTTTTTTTTTTTGAACGCGCTTTACGATTGTTCAGAACGGGTTGTATGCTCGCGTTAATGTGTCTGTACTCTGTACATACTCAAGTATTAATGTATAATTCATCATTGATAGTTGATGTAGTTGGAGACGGTTTTAGAGTTTTGCATGTTGCGGAGTTAATAAATGAGGAAGCGATGTAGAGGACATGAGAAGAGGTGTTGATCTGTAAGATTACCTGAATTGTAATAGTCACATGAGGGAGGAGAGTGAAGACTTAGGAGGAGGTGAGAATGGATAGCCGGGTATGACCAATCCTAAGACGGGTGAGGATGAATTCATGTTTTGTGATTATTATCAGTAGAAATTCAATACCTATTGCAGGTGATTAGGCTCCTTATCCTTCACTTGATTACACCTCTAGCTTCATTAACCGTATAATACAAATACTCACGAGTAAATACGTATGCGTGCAATAGTGAAGAAAAAAATGCACATAAAGTTTGTACTCAACCAAGCATCGGGTTCCTTTAAAAATCTGATGGAATATGATAGATTGCTAATAACTTGATACAATCCTTGATTCTTGAATGGCGCGACAGAATTCGTGAAATTTTTCTAGAATTTAATGTTACCCTTCGAGTTTTACAATTTTTTTTTCCAATATATAATTTGGTTCGTACGTATTAGCGAGGAACCCGCTATCCCTTTTGTTGGGGGTACTTTCAGGAAATGCGTGAGCGGTCCGAGAGAGAGGGGGGGGGACTTGGAGAAATTTCGACTCTTGTTGAGCTATTTATGATAGAAGAGGGACTTGAAAGAATTTCGACCTCCAAGCTACAATATATGATAGGAGGAGAACTTGGAAAAAATTTTATTCCCGAGCTGTATATGGTAAGAGGGGGACTTGGAATGATTTTGACCTCTAAGCTATATATGATAGGAGGCGGACATGGAAACATTTCCATTCTCGAGCTATACAGGGTGGACCAGAAAGATGTTACCAGTTAAATGGGAGTTTGCGCTAAATCTGTCATAGCGCGAAAACGCAAAACGTTAGACATATAGTTTAAATGTACGAATTTTGTATCTCACTTTTATCTTTAATTTGAGCCATATTCGAAGTTTCTACGACTTTTCTGACCGAGTTATGGACCAAAATCTACCGAAATTTTACAGAAGGGGTTCCCAAAGTTGTGAATTATCGAAAAACAATTTTCCAGATTGAAAAAATCGAGTAACCTTCAAAGTGTTTCCCGAACCTGCAGTAAAATTTAGCGCTGAATCCGAATAAGATTGTTAAAAAAAATTCTGCGAAGCACCAAAATGCATTAATGGGCCCAAAAAGGGTCAAAATTTCCCCGAAATTATAAAACCACCTAATCTTCGCAGTTGCTAAGATAAAATTTAGCGCTGAATCTGAATAAAATTGTTAAAAAATTCTGCGAAGCACCAAAATTCGTTGATGGGCCCAAAAAGAGTCAAAATATCCCCAAACTGATAAAATCGACCAACCTTCAAAGTTTTTCTCGATTCTGAGATAAAATTTAGCGCTAAATCTGAATAAAATTGTTAAGAAATTCTGCGAAGCACCGAAATGGGTTACTGGGACCAAAAAGGGTCAACATTTCTCCAAAACGAAAAAAATCGCCTAACCTCCAAAGTTTTTCTTGATTCTAGGGTAAAATTGTGTGCTGAGTTGGAAAAAAACTGTTGAACTCTCCTTGGCAAGAAACAACAGGTGTTTTTGCAGAAACACCCGCCTTGATCATACACGGGGCCTCAGTCGATCTTTTACCGCGAGCATGTAAAGGGGAAACGAAGTCGGCGGTATCATTCTCTCGTTCGCCCGAAACAACAGGAGTTTTTGCAGAAGCACCCGCCTTGATCATACACGAGGCCGCAGTCGATCTATGTTGAACCCAGGGATCATTTGCCTGCCTCTTTCAAACACGGGGTCTTGATCGTTCTCTTCCCGCACGCCCATGATGAAAGTCGAGCTTGACGGTATCATTCCCTCCTCCGGGTGAAACCCCGAGGAATTCCGGACGTTTGTCTGCCTCAATCAAAGACTGAGCTGTAGCTGATCGCTCATCACGAGCAAGACCGAATTTGCGGTATCCTCCCGTTGCCTGAATCAAGGAGTTTTGGCACTCTGGCCCGCTTCGTTCATAGGTGGGGCGTCAGTTGATCTCTCATCGCAAGCACGCAACAGAAGACCAACTTTGCGTTCTTTGACTGAAACAAAAATTAGAAGCCATTGCCGACGTTGCAATGGCAGCGGGGAACCCGCAATTCCTTAACTCGACCTCTCAGGTGGTGTGGAACTGAGTTGATAATCTTGTTATATAATTCAAATCGAAATTATCATTCTACATTCCCTCCTATCATATATAGCTCGAGAGTCGAAATTCTTCCAAGTCCCCCTTCTATCATATATAGCTCGGAAGTCACAATTCTTCCAAGTCCCCCTCCTATCATATATAGTTCGAGGCTCGAAATTCTTCTAAGTCCCCCTCCTATCGTATATAACTCGAGACTCGAAATTCTTCTAAATCGTCTAAGTCCCCCTCCTATCATATATATCTCAAGACTTGAAATTCTTCTAAGTCCCCCTCCTATCATATATAGCTCGAGTCTCAACATTTTTCTAAGTTTTTGGTTGGACGGCGGACGGTAGCTCGAAAGTCAAAATTCTTCCAAGTCCCCCCCCCCCCTATTATATATAGCTCGAGACTTGAAATTCTTCTAAGTCTCCCTCCTATATCATATATAGCTCGAGAGTCGACATTTTTCCAAGTCCCCCTCCTATCATATATAGCTCGAGATTCGAAATTCTTCCAAGTCCCGTAACCTAACCTAACCTGCGGACGCGGACGTTTTCTGAGGATGTAATCTCCTAACAAAATGGATAGCGGGTTCCCCGCTAACAAGAGTTTTCGCACTTTTTCCCGCTTTGATCATACGCAGAGCCCTAGTCGATCTCTCACCGCGAACCTCTTACGGAAGATGAATTTGTCGTCTCCTTCCAATCCCCGAATGAGGAGAATTTCCGCAATTTCCTCTTTCGGATCTGTCACCCGACGCCATTCGATCTCTCACTCCGAGAGCACTAAACGGTAGACGAACTTATCGATATTCCTTCCGTCCCCTGAATCAACAATTTTACTGCAGAATTAAAAAAATTTTTGATTCTTCATTTTAGAGATCATCTAGGGCCTTTTCAGTATTATTCGCGGACTCGCCGCTAAATTTTATTTCAGAATTGAAAACAACTTTTGAAGATTACGCAATTTTTCATCTTGGAGGAAGTTTGATTCTCTTTGAGCCCAACATCCCATTTTGGTGCTCCGAAGTATTTTTAAAGCATTTTTTTGGGACTCAGCGCGAAAGTCAATTTGAAAATCAAATTAAAATTTGAAAGTTTGAACGATTTTCCAATTTGGGAAAATTTTGGCTCTTTTTGGGCCCATTAACCCCTTGTTGGTGCTTCGAAGAGCTTTTTAAGCATTATTTTCGGACTCAGCGCAAAATGCCACGTGAAAATCGAATTAAAATTTGAAAGTTTGAATGCTTTTCCAATTTGGGGAAATTTTGACCCTTTTCGGGCCCATTAACCCATTTTGGTGCTTCTTAGGGTTTTATTACTATTTCTTTCGTCTTTCCCGTCCAGATTCACTCAAGAAACAATAATTTAATTATTAAAATTTTCGGAATTCATTTCAATACATACTATAAATTAATTAATTTTCAAGCTCTATTTTGGGAACCCTGACGATTTGGTGAATTTTCGTCACATTTTGGTCCATAACTCGGCTCAGAAAAGTCGTAGAAACTTCGAATAGGCTAAAATTAAAGATAAAATTGAGATACAAAATTCGTACATTTAATTTATACGTGTAACGTTTTGCGTTTTCGCGCTACGACAGATTTAGCGCAAACTCCCATTTAACTGGTAACATCTTTCTGGTCCACCCTGTATATGATAGGAGAGGGACTCAGAATAATTTCGACCTTTCAGGTATGATTGGTGGGAGATTAAGGAAATTTTCGTCCACTACCGCGAGAGGTTCAAGGTTGATGACGTCACGGAGAGGGGGGAGTTGGAAAAATTTCGACTATCGAGCTACTTATGATGAGAGGGGGACTTACAATACGTAATTTCGACCTCTCAGCTACATACGAGTACGATACAAGAGGAACCTAGAATAATTTCGGCTCTAAGCTATGTATGACAGGAGAGGCACTTGGAATAATTTTGACTCTCGAGCTTTATACGATAGGATGGAGATTTAGAATAATTTAGACCTTTAAGCTATATAATATATAAGATAGGAGGGGGAGCTGGAGACTCGAGAGCTATATATGACAGGAGAGGGACTTGGAGTAATTTTGACTCTCGAGCTTCTTATGATAGGAGAGGGACTTAGAAAAATGTTGACTCTCGAGTTATATGTAATATGATAGGATTTTCTATATGTTCTACTTTTTGAAAGACCATCCGCAGTGAAAACGGGTTTTGCGGGTTCCCTGCTCGCCGTTGGAAAACTTGCAACGGCATCCTAATTTTTCAAAATCTTTTCAAGGCTGAAGAGGTTCTAAATGAATAGATCTGAGAAATTCTTCCGCCATAAAAATCTTGCTGTTTCTTGAAAATTTTTGTCGGTTTTTTACAGGGAAGTCATGAAAGATCAGCCGCCTATCTTTTTTTTTTTTTTAATTTTATCTTTTTTCTTCATTCAATGTATTTGACTTCAGTTTTATTGTACAAGATAATTAGAATTACTTATGAAGTTAAGAATCAGGTAGAATACTCAAAATTTAGCAAATTACATTCTTACCTCCATTCAAATCAGGTAATAATCTAGGAAGTAATGTTAGGGTTGAACAGTTCCATCGCTTGTATCGAAACAAATTCTGACAGGTACGAACAGTCAATTGGGCGGCTTCATGCACGAAGGGCATGCTATCGCGTTTCCTTCTGCATAGATGCATTTGATGTTTCGTAAAATTGTAAATGTCGCGAATGTAACGACAGCCTCTTGTGTTATTGGCCAAGAAATCTTCTTCTTTATAAATTCCTCTAGAAATTAGAAATGAATCAGAAATTAATAAAATAGTATGATATCCATGGTGTGGTGTGCTACAGATATTTCACAAAATGTATGTAATCCATAGTGAATATTTGAGTCAATTTTTGGAGACTTCCAGTAATCGCAACCATTTCGATCTCACCCTGGCAAATGGACCGTCGTATGGTTCGTCGCTATCCTTCCGGCAAATTGGAGTTTGCTCTGATATGGTTTAGAGACTTGGAAAAATGTTGACCTCTGGACTAAATTAAATGAATAATTTAGGGAATCATCTGTTCTATGGGACGAATTTGTGAACAATAATTGAGAATTTAAATCAAAAACTCACAGGTTCATTGACAAAGTTGAACGAGTTGTGCAGGGAATCTGTGTTATGGGAAACGCTATACATGATGGGAGAGGAACTTGAACAAAATTTTGACTTTCGAGCTGTATATAATAAGAGCGGAGAAACTTGAGAAAAATTTCAACTCACGAGCTATACTTGAACTTGGAAGAATTGCGATTCTCGAGTTGTACAAGATAGGAGGGAAAGAGTTGCAAAAATTTTGACTCTTGCTTATTGAATTTTTTTCTATGTGTCCCTTTTAGCTCAAAAAGGGAAATTTTAATAGTAAACCTGCTCTATCTACCGTACAAAGTTGGATTGACGTATATCCAAATCGACGATCGGGAAGAAGTTACATTTTCTTAAAATAAGATTAATATGCTAATTGAGATGTAAATATGTGTTACTAGAAAGATTTTTCAATGAGAAATCCAATTATCACACCAGTTTTCCGATACAAGTATCCCTCCTTCCAATATTAGCGTTTTTGGATCCTGGTTTGGATATACGTCAAAATTTTAACGTATATCCAACGTTCATTTCAATAAAATTCAGAGTAGAGTGTTCATCCTACGTGAAACAAAGCTCCAATTTCCTAGATCTGAATTTTTCCCTGTTATTTCATCAATGAAGTAATAGTAGTGTGTTATCACAATTCACACACTCGCACCAATCTTCCGAAAGATACAATTTGCCTGATCGTCGATTTGGATACGTACGAGTACGTCAACTTAACTTTGTATGGCAGCTATGGGGAGGGGTCTTTCTGGGAATTTTGATGTCCCACCGTTCGCTGTCCGACTTGGCGAACATTGACTTACCTTAATGAAGGAATTGGACTCGAAAAATTCGATTGTTCGTGACGTCACAGCACTGATACTTGTAGGCAAAAGTACTCAAAAAGCAGTCCATGAGCTTCAAGAAGCTTCACAATTAGCAAAGGATTAACACGTAGGAACATTTTCAATCAATGATACTCGAGAAAAATGATGAACTTGAGAATAAAAAATGTGTCTTATTAATCTTTTATTCTTTTTTTTCTGAAGTATTCGTGAATGATCGAAACGTTCCTGTGGTAATCTTATGGAAATCGATATTCGGGCCCTACAACCGCTAGGTTCGCTGTAGTCGCGAAAATGGAACCGGGGTGAAGGAAAAAATTGCATTTGTCTCAATGTAATTTCAATTTGAAATATCTTTGGAAAGAAGCAATTTTTTGAAAAAATTGAAAGAACTAAATTTGCTGATCATAAAATTTCCTTTCAAATGAAATTATCAGTTTTGAAATACATTGAAATTTTATGAAAACAGTCACTACCCGCTCACCTCGATACCCGCAATGTCTATTATGTATTCGGTTGCGTTATCAGCGAAGCTAGCGCTGTTGGGCCCGGATAGGTACCGTTTGCATGTGACGTCACAAGAAAATTGGTTCATTGAGTATTTTCAGGCCATTAAACCATGCGATGCTACGTCAGCAAATGTATGAGCGAGACGTTTAATCCTCTGTTCCTTTCTTGATATGAAGTAAAAAATATGTAAAATGATGAGATTAGGATGAGATTTATTTTACCCAACAAAGTTAAAATGTCCGATAATATGGGTAGAATGTTTAAAATCTGATGCAGCTCCTCTTTTTGCGAATTCGGGTCAGCCATTCGGTAGTAGAGTTACAACTGGCAAAATTGAAAGCGAGTCGAGCAGGCCAATTTTCCCATATAAATGTTCAGTGAGTAATCTCAAAATAATTTAGGAACGAAGAAATTTAAGGGGGAAAATGAAGAGGACAAAATTTGTGGACGATCAAATTTTCTACAAATCATCTCTCATAAAAATTAATTCAGATCAATTTAAGGAAACTTTCCACCCTTCACCCATACCGCCCAACAATTTATCCGTTGCGCTGTCCGGCCTAAATAGTAAAATTTGGAATGGAAGTGAATGAGCAAAAAACTGAATTGAGAGATTTCTAGAGAATATTACCAGCGCTGCAGGCGAGTGCAAAGCATGATCACCACGGGTGTCTTGAGCTGCCTTTTGCAAGTGCGAAGCACGAGGTCGTTTTATCGTCGCAGACCTAGCCGCTAAGCGGCGGCAGCGGCAAGTATCACCTGAAAAAAGTCAGCTTTCATCTGGGAACTTACCTAATCCGATCTAAAGACCTAAAAGAAAAATCGGGCCAAATTCCCGTGAAAAAAAGGCGTTAGGTCATCAGGAGATAAAAAATTTTGACGAAAGTGCAGAGAGGAGAGGTGGTTAACCTGGCACCACCAGGAAGGCTCGAAAAAATGGCAGAAAGACGGGAAATTGGCTGACTTCTGAAAAAATTTCAAATCGCATCAAGGCATACCTTAGTGTAAAGGGAGGAAATTTGAAAAATCTCTACTCAAAAATAGAGAGCTTAATGAGCGGAACAATTGGTCGCGAATAATTTTTGCTAAATCAATGTCTCCGGGTTGACTGTTCCAAATTGCCAATATTTCAGCTAAGTGGTTGCAGTCGATGAATGGTAAGTTTAACATATATGCACTCGAAACCTCACGTATATAATAAGGAGCACTGACATTTCTGATACTCTCTGCAAGCTTGAGCAACTCAAGCGCAAAAAAATTTTACGTTAATATAAAACGTGTATTTGGCATCAGTCTGGAATTATATAATACTTTTATGCACTCATCAATAATTAAAGTACTCTACCAAATTAATAAATTCAATATCAAGTTCACACGTACCTACATAGTAGGTAGTATTAGTATACAATGTCTTTTCAAACTATCATGCACACGAGAGACAGTCATACTCGTATTTTGTATTTTACTACGAGTGATTCGTGTATCACTCAATTGATGTTATCTTACTTGAAAATTCAGGATATGGTCTTTCGAAAAAAAAACTGAAGCGAGCGTAATTTAATAAGTCATTAAAAATCGATCTAACGAAATAATGATTTTTGCATTTCTGTTCTGAATTTTTAGGAAGTTTTTGCATTAATACAATAAATTTGGGACATGTAAACATTCAATTAATAAATTATTCTATCTCGATTCGCATATGTTTATCAGAACGTAATCAAATTAACTCAGCAATTATATACATAACGGTAAACGCGGTTTTATCAGTGACTTACGTAATAGTAAAGATACAGAAATGAGACAGAGAAGAGTAACGACATGCTATTCAACTTTTTTCGTAGAAAGAAAAAAAAATTAATCAGTCAATAATCCGGATAAATACAGAGGACTAATAATATTGAAAGAAGTAGAATTAGCTACTTTCTCAAAAAAAACAAGTGAAAGTGAATGCAACAAAGGATACGAGGATATAAGTCATTCAATGCTCCACGTGAGATGACTGGGCAATATCCTACTCGAAATCCGCCAATAATCGGAAATCTCATTATTTCCTAGTTCAACCACTACTTCCGGCATCCTCTTGGTATAAAATTTGTAGCGATATTCCTCGCTCCCTCATAGGTAAACTCAGCCATCTTCGTTTTGGGCACAACTGACTTCCGTTCACCTAAAACGTTTGAATCTTTCCGAGTCTGACCTATATCCCCTTCATCCAGACAATCCATCCAAAGGCGACATCATTCATTACCGTTTCGAATGTACAGAAATATCGACCATTAGACAAATATTATACTCGCAAGCCATCAACCTACAATTCTCTACCCTTCTCAGAGCCGCCAACCTCCTGTCATCCGAAAACCTTCCAATTTTCCTACACATTTTCAAATTTATTTCAGACCTGCCTCCTTCCGTCAACATTTGAATTAAATTTTTCAAATTTTCCTTCGAGGTAAGGCCCAGTAGCCTTCCTCTTTCCAACTCATTTATTTATTTTTCTATTTAGTTTACTCTTTATAAATTTTAGAGAGCGCCTAAATTATAATAATTATCCCTCATTGACTGAATTCAAACTCAGAACCAATCCCGACAACGGGCTGTTATGTCGGAGTAATTGTTTTCGCCATTATCCTTTCTTTATTTTCTATTTTATTTATTTAGTTTTTCCTTAGCGATATTTCCCGCTCCCTCATAGGTAAACTCAGCCGTCTTCGTTTTGGACACAATCGACTCCCCACTCACCTAAAAGTTTAAATCTTTCCGAATCTGATCTATGCCCCCTCCATCCAGATAATCCTTTTAAGAGCGACATCAATCTTTATCTTTTCGAATGTTAAGAAATATCCAATATCAGACAAATATTATACTCAGAAGCCATCAATCTACAATTCTCCACCCCTCTCAGAGCCGCCGACCTCCTACCATCCAAAAACCCTTTAACAAGGTACCTCTTTTATAGGGGGGTATTTGAAAAAATTGCCGTCCGGCAACAAACTTGGAAAAATTTCGACTCGAGGTGTATACTCAGACCAGGGAAGAAACTTTGAATCCCAAGTATTTGGAGAAGTGGCTAAGCTGATGGGATTGAGGAAAACTCGTACAACACCACTCCACCCACAATCTGATGGTATGGTCGAGAGGTTCAACAAAACAATAGACCAATTCCTATCCAAAGTAATTGATAGTGACCAGCGGAATTGGGACAAGCTACTTCCATTGTTCCTGCTAGCCTATTGTTCTTCAATCCATGAGAGCACCAAGGAAACACCTGCGAAAATCATTTTTGGAAGAGAACTTCGATTGCCGTGTGATTTAGAGCTGGGCACCCCTCCACAGCCACCTCAAGAAGTCAAGCCATTTACGCAAGAACTGAAGAACCAACTTAAGCAGGTACATGAGCTGGTCAGAGAAAATTTAGAAGTTGCTAGCGACCGGATGAAGGCACGCTATGACATCTGTGCAGATGAAACCAAGTTTGAACCTCAGGATAAGGTGTGGTTCTACAACCCACAGAGAAAGAAAGGGAAGAACCCAAAATTACAGTGCAAATGGGAAGGACCTTGGACAGTCGTGAAGAGAATCAACAATGTCATCTATCGCATCCAACAGGACAGAAAGTTCAAAGTGGTCCACCAAAATAGACTAACTGTATGGAGTCCGGCGTTTGAACGGGGCGTTCAAAACTGAGGAGGGGGAAGTGTGGCGTCCTGCAATGAAGCCGCAAGCACCAAGCTTGCACATGCCGCTAAACTTTTAATAATAGCAGACGCCACAATTAGGAAGCGCACTTATCGCTGAACTACTTCGCCAAATACGCGTGAACAACCTGGAACATGCTCGATTGATTGTAAGGACTCTTGCATTTAACCTGTTTGCCGTTCTAGAAGAAATCTCGAAGATTCCGGAATTAAGGGTGAGACTATAAATAGGCGACAGCAACCCGCAAGAGCGGTTCAGTTGTAATCTTGAAGCGATAGTTAACGTGTTCTCGTTCTTTAACGCGATTGTGTTACAGTTTAACGGTGTTTAGAAGTGTTGTACTTGCGGCACCAGTAATAAAGCTCGGTTTTCGTAATTGTTCTTTATTATTGGCGTCAAGAGATATTTGGTGACTGGTAGAACGTCACAACTGGTAACAAAAAGAAAAAATTTTGCAGTAACATGATAAAGTGGAGTTGATTCTGAAAGTATTTTCAACGCTGAACACGATGCCGTGAGTCGTTTTTCTCCAGCACGTCTAGTTTTTCTGTGATACTGTTGAAGTGTTCGAAAATGCTGCAAAATTAACAACTTCAATCAATTATTTTGCAAATTATTGAAGTAATATACACTGATAAAAAATTCGAATCCTCTTCAATAAAAATAAAAAATCTCAATTTAATCGGATGAGTGCTTACAGAGAAATTACAATTTTTTGAAAAGATGTTCTGCAAGAAAACAAACAGTAGAAACTCGTGCTTGAATGCTTATTTGAGCGTTCTAAAGTGGCCGCACTGGCGTACCCCTACTGTCTTCCCTACTGGTTTGTCAACATTATTCTCATAAATCATGGATACTATCATCGACATAGATTAGACACAAGCTAACATAATGATCATGAATCAGTGTGGCAAGAAAGCGAGCGAAAAACAAACATATTGTTGTTTTCTTAGAACAGTAACTTTTGATCATACTTTGCATTAAAAATACTAAAAGGTGAAATAAACTTCATTTTTATTTTTATTCCAATCATTTTTCCATCTTATAGATGTGTGTTGGTACTCAAATAGCAGAAATGATGAACTTTGAATGTTCGGGGGAATAATTGGAAACAAGAATTGAAAATTTGAATAATTGATTTTCAAAAACTTGAATAAGACCCACCCTACTGTTTGGATTGACTCAATCATTTTCTGTTACAATCTCCTAGGTATGGATCACGTCACTGCGTTGAAGGAAGGTTCTAATTTTGAATCTGAGCTTTTATTTTCCCCATTGGAGTTGGTCAATTTTGGCATTTTTCACAACCTTGACTTAGAATTGAGACAAACTGAGACGTGCTAGCTAAAAATGGGCAACGGAATCGTTTTCTGCGCGAAAATCTACTTCAGAATCAACTTTTGTTTTCAATTTTCCCAAATCACTGTCGGACAGTGTAGGAGGGGGACTTGGAAAAACTTCGACTCTCGAGCTATATAATATGATGGAACGGGGACATCGAAAGATTTCGACTCTCCACCTATATATCGTATTTCGAAGTCCCTAAAATAGGTCCAGGTCACTGATGTCGTCCTATTTTATACCAGGTTTACAGTAGGTCTAGGCCTCCATCGTACTAGCTTTATACTACGTCTAGGCTTGCTTGAATTCTCAATATCAAATCAATTTGACTCATAAAACAGGTTCCCAGCGTTCCTCGTTCAACTTCATTAAGGAAGCCGTCGTTTTTCAAATTTATTTCAGACCTACCTCCTTATAATATCGAAATTTGAATTCAAATCAATTTTTCCACTTTTCCTTTCAGTAGCCATCCTCTTGACAACCTTTTTTTTTTTTTTTATTATTTTCGTGATTTTACTCTTTATAAACTTTAAAGAGCGTTTAAATTATACTCCCTTATTACTGTGTATATGAATTCAAACTCGGTTTCAGTCCTCACAACGGATTGGTATGTCGAAGTATTATTGTTTTCGCTTTTTTTTTCTTTTCTTCTGCATTTGTTACCTACATTTTTATGTATGTATATTTTTTTCCCCATCTTTTTTTTTTTTTTTTTTTTTTTAAATTTAATTTTTTATTTTTTTAGTAATTATTTTGTGGTTGGATGTAATAAATAAATAAATAAATAGAAAAAAAACCTTTCTATTAATAGCCTTGGATAATTTTTTTTTTAATATATATTATTTTGTTTCGACTACTTCCTTGTTTTTGCTCTTGGTACCAAATTTTCAAAATTTGCGTAAAAACCTCTAAACCTAATCAGGTAGTGGAGGCGATAAGCTTCGAAAATAGAGCCAACCCTGCACTTTTTGATAAAAGTGTGAAATTTAGTATACTTCTTTATCTCACTGTTAATATAATCAAATCCGATCGGGAGACACGCTCGCAGTTCCCCAGGACCCCCTCAGGGAGTCAATTTTTCCAAGAAATCTAAATTTCAAAATTTTTGACGAAATAAACACAGATACGGTATGGTAAAAATATCTCAGTTCTAAATTATTCTTCGCGAAATTTCTCATGTAATAGAGGAACACATATTCTTTGTTGACTAGTGCAAAGCTACCTCCAGTAAGGGGTTTCTAAATTTGACTCACTCGATTTTCAACACTCCCTTTTCTCTATAAATATGTGAGGTGGAATAAGGAAATGGGGTGAAGGACCAAAAATTCATTTTTCCGTTAATGACAAATTCATATGCACAATTTCACGTTCTTGCCAAAATGGTACTGATTATGGGACATGTAACAAACCCTTTTCAGAGTATAAACAAAAATGCTTGACGTGTCTGTATGTTGTGGAAAGCCTGTCAGGATTTTCAACTCTCTGTTACGCAATTCATTCGTTTTGGTCGTTAACCCTATTCCTTCATTTCACTTCAGGTATTAAGATGTTTTATTAATCTCCCTTTATACTTGCGTATTCAAAATCAAACTGTCGAGCTAATGACCCGTTTGAGTAGTCGAACAGCTCGTTAAAATGAAATAAATAAATACAAATAAATAAAATAAAAAAATACGTTTTGACAAAATTATCAGAATTTTGTGGCTTTCAATGAAATATTCCGCTACAAAATTCCATCATAATAGGCTGTCTGCAGAATATTGTTATTGATGAAGCGAAATGTTAGTATAATTGGCGCTGAAGGGGGGGTGCTAAATTTTGTTTGCCACTTATTGTGCATTTACATGTAGGTTTCAACACAATTACAGGAAAATTTAAAATAATTCTTCCAACTCCTAATACTACCGAATTCGATCAGGAGACACGCTTGCGAACCCCCAAAACCTCCGCAGGGGAAAAAGTTTCTCAAATGTACGAACCTGCTTCATCAGTTGCTTTTATACAAGAGTACATTTGGGTGTTACCCATCATCAGTTGTGTCGTAACTGGAGAAGAAGGCCTTTGTAGTTTAACATTGTGATTTTAGTGACTATAATAATGCTGTGTTCTGATTGGTTCACTCTTAGAAACTTATTCTTACAGTAATATGACATTAGGTTCTTATTGGCTGTAACATTCTACTTAGTAATTGGTTCACTCTTTCGACCTAAATACTGCGTTTCTATTGGCTACTTGGTTTCCTGCCATAGTGCCATCTTATCGGTTGATTCTGTTCTTTTTCTGTCGTCCAATCACCAGGCCGAATTATTTTTCGTTATCAAACGTGATTACATTGTTCAAGAAACTGGCTTTCTTCCTCTTTGCTTTTGCAATCTTCATTATTTTGTTCCCAGAGTTTTCTTCTTTTTGTACGATTCTCTACATGTATTACATGTATTACTTCAATTATTCCCTATCAATTGTGGTGTTCTTCGTTACCGTATTTAGCAAACAGTGACTTGCCATCTTCTTTCTCCCTCGACTTCTTGTGCTCCTTTTTCCTGATCTCAAACTTTCTCCCAGTCTCGCCGATGCAGATGCTCTTGCACTGCTCACAACTGAGCTTGTACCAAAAGGTGTTAAAAGACAGAGGAAGAGGCCAGACTATATTTCGGCCATACCATTCGTGAGTGTATACACGATGAAGAAAGAGGACTGACTTAGGCGACTTCCCGGATCATCATTTCAGCGTGAATGCGATTGAGGAGTTCGCCTGAGCGATGCACGCACAACGTTTAGGTACATCTCAAGGATAAGAATATAAAGCCTCACCGTTACTATTCTCGAGACTGTAAACAAAAAAATAATATAAAATCGTCTGCCAAGTCTTTTATACATTTTCATTCCGGATTTTTTCCTTTTTATAATAATTTATGACATGTCGCGTGCTCATCGTTTTTTGAAAATTATCAATCAACCTGAAGAAAATAGGTAGGTTATTAGTCGATTAATGAGCCCTGTAAGTGACTTCTCTACAAAGATGACGTGAGTACATACCGAAATAAATTTTAAAGAGGGGGATACCGATGAACGCAGAGTCGAATGAATATCTGCGTCTCCGTATAACATTTTACGTCGACTTTCGATGAAAATATATGTATCTCTATCCCTAATCAGTGATGATATCGGAATACTCAATTACCACACGTAATAATTATTCTCGTTCAAATTTTGTCATCATTCGACGATAATTTTATCTTAATCAGGATTGTGGTATTCATTGATGCATCTCACTTGATTGAGAGTAAAACATTTCCATGGTCAATGGATGAGAAGAAAATCGAACGGGATAGCTCAGAAAATATTTTTATCGCGGAAAACTGTCGATTTTATTAATTCGTACCTTGATCGATGTTGAATCTACATTAATTCATCAAAACTCGTTATTATATACCTAGAAAAAAAAACAACTCATCTCTTCGTAATTACTTGTACGAGTATGATGAAACGAATTTTAGTATGTTTTGCATAGCCCGCGATCATCACAGCGAAATGTGAGCTGCCAAGCTGCGGCTTCATTTGTAATTTTTTCCCCTTTTTTTAAGATTTGATTCAACTGAAAAAAAGAAAACAATAGATAGTATTTTTTATTCAGCTCTAGAGCTCAAGAAAGGAAGATGTGGCTGTATTTTACTCGTTTAAGACCGAGATCTTAAGCTTTAGACTGTTATTCAAAATAATATTTCTCTATTTGCGTGGCTTATCCATCCTCCTTCACTTTCCAGTAGAGGCTCAACATTTTCTCTTCCTTTTTCTCTCTCAAGAAGTTCATGCTAATATTTTGCAAATGGGATCCAAACCAGAGCTCCCCGCGTACTTTTTCCATAAACGGCCGTTAGATGCATTAATATTACTTTTTTAGAAAAAAAAAAATTGTTAAAAAAAAAATAGTTCTATTTTTCAAAAAATCTCACCCTGTTTTGAAATGTCCAAAAAGCTCATTTTTGTATGTTGTATGAATGCAACATTGTGCAAGAAAATTTTAGATGTTGCATAAATGCAACATCATGCAAGGTTTTCATTATATTTACTTTTCAGCAAGAGTTTCCATGTTTCAATTTATACCCTCTTACTGTGGATTATAAAACTGAAGATGACTCAAAAATTGAACGAGAAAATGGCAGCACACCGTCAGTGAATTGATAATAATTCGTAGGTCGCAAGACTGGAAATTGTGCCGAACATTGTTGCATATATGCGACATGCGCGCAAGGTTCATAATCCTCTCCAGGCTCTCGATAACATCTACACTAATTCTTCACTGTTAGTTTGGATCCGACCTTACCCGTTATTATTTTTTATTTGAAGAAAAATCTTCGATAAAGACTCTTCAATACTCAGAGTAACCCTTCCGAAGATTCTTCTTCTGCAGACAATTAATTTTTGGACTTGAACTGTCAACACTGATTACACTTTAGTAAAGACATTCCATTGACATTCACTCAGCATTTGCTGCAAAGGCTGTAAACCTGTGTAGCTCAGCCTTACCCCTGATTCCGGAATTCGCGTCCGAGCGTCCCCCGCCGAGCCTCCCCTCTGTTTCCGCAGACTCATATTCACCTCTTATTTCTTGTCTTCGCTCTCCAAACTCTCCCGTCTCACGTCTTCCAACCTTCAACTCAATCTTCCACCAAAAGATTAACCTCCCTTCAACTTGCAGCAACAAAGACATCTGGCTCAGATTCAACCTCTATTTTAATAAATCCTTCATAACAAACCCTTTACAACCCTAACCTTCCCTGCTTGGACCTTACCTCATCCCGATATAATCTCACTCAAATTCCCTCAATTTATTTCCTCTTCTCTTCGTTGTCTTTGAGGATGACAATTGCTCGATAGCAGTAGTTCTGGATTGCCACTAACTTGTGCTGGGGTGGTGGTAGCAGTCATTTGAGATGATGGTGTTTGTGTGCGTTGGCTTCCTGTAGATGTTGTATTCTATCCTGTTACTCTCCAAAGTGAGTGTAAGGTCCGATTAGTCGATGGTCTCATTGCCTTTTTCCACTGTGAATTTGGTACTCTCATTCATCGCATTCACTTCCAAAAGGAATTGGTCCACCTGTTTATTATAGTGCCTGATATACAATGAGGATATCATCTACGATCTAGCCCAGTGTTTGATCGAGTTTCTGAGCTTTCTGCCCTTCAATATCTTATAAAAGAAAGAACGAAACGTTGAAAAACATTCAAATAAAACGATGTGCGGGAAAAGCCTTGTCTTTACTTTCTTTTGACATGTTTCATGTCTTTTCTGAGATACCACACACTATTGGAAAATTGCGAGTACCACCCCCTCTGCCCCCTCTCCCCGATAATGGACTTGTAAAATTTTTGAGAAAAATTTTTAATACCTGGGTGGTGATTGAGAAATATGCGAGTACCACTCCCCCCTACGTTTCAGGCTAGTTTAGTATATATGCTGTACAGAAGAAGGAAGAAGGAATATGTTGAAGGTCGCTCCGCTCGTTCGCCCCCTTTCTTGGTGTCTTATGAATCCAGTACGAGAAATATTTTTTGAGCTACAAATATTTCTCATATCAGATTTATGGGCGAATGAGCGGAGCGAGTGAGCTCCACGAAAGGCAAAAGGCCAAAATAAACCAGACTTATGCTAAACCAAAACGGGGACCAAGAAAGAGGGCGAACGAGCGGACAGGCTAGTTTAGTATACATTGTTCGTAAGAGACAACAACACTAACTAACGTTCTTTTTAAACAGCCGGAAAAGACATGAAATATGATTTTTATTGATTTGGCTACGCCCGAAATTTTTTTTTCGGAATCAGCACTAAATTTCACTTCTAAATCAAGTACGGATAAAATATGGAAATTTAAACCAACTTTTCATTTTTGAAAATTGTTTAATTAATTGATATCGTTGCACGCGAAAAAATTGTCTGTTCTTCAATGTCTTGTTTCCCACATCATTCATGAATTTGTGACATCGGTGATCCCATCGCAATTCTCTTTTCCTGGCTATAGTACTTGGTATTAAAGCTGCAGTAGTTCTGGCTCAAAATCTCTTCTACTGTGTTGGTGTTCTTCAGGCTGCCGGTGTTCTCATGGTATCTGTTGTTTTTGAGCAGGATGAAAAGTTTCTCCCCCGCTCGTTCGACTCCGTTCCCTAACTCGTGAGTTTTTTGGTTGGACGGCGCATGAAAAATTTTTCAAAAAAACCCTCATAGAACAGGTTCCCTGTTAAAATAGAACAAAATGGATCATAAAACCAAATGAATCAGGCAGGGCTCGCTTCCAAAAAAAATTAGAAGCCATTGCAGACGTTGCAATGGCAGCGGGGAACCCGCATTTCCTTAACTCGACCTCTCAGGTGGTGTGGAACTGAGTTGATAATCTTGTCATATAATTCAAATCGATATTATCATTCTACATTCCCTCCTACCATATATAGCTCGAGAGTCGAAATTCTTCTAAGTCCCCCTTCTATCATATATAGCTCGGAAGTCACAATTCTTCTAAGTCCCCCTCCTATCATATATAGCTCGAGTCTCAAAATTTTTCCAAGTTTTTGGTTGGACGGCGGACGGTAGCTCGAAAGTCAAAATTCTTCCAAGTCCCCCCCCCCCTATTATATATAGCTCGAGACTCGAAATACTTTCAAGTCCCCCTCCTTTCATACATAGCTCGAGACTTGAAATTCTTCTAAGTCCCCCTCCTATCATATATAGCTCGAAAGTCACGATTCTTCCAAGTCCCCCTCCTATCATATATAGCTCGAGTCTCAAAATTTTTCCAAGTTTTTGGTTGGACGGCGGACGGTAGCTCGAAAGTCAAAATTCTTCCAAGTCCCCCTCCTACCATATATAGCTCGAGACTCGAAATTTTTCCAAGTCCCCCTCCTTTCATATATAGCTCGAGACTCGAAATTCTTCTAAACAAGTACAACGCAAATACAATTACTTTATTATAAAATTTGAATTCAAGAGTAAAATACATGTAATTTTATATTGTAGCCTTGGTCCAAAGATAAATGCCTACAATCTTTGAGCGACTTTTTCTTTCTACTCAAAACTACTCTGAGAGAAAAACAAGATTTTACAAAAATTAAGATCGACAAGTCCCCCTCCTATCATATATAGCTCGAGTCTCAAAATTTTTCTAAGTTTTTGGTTGGACGGCGGACGGTAGCTCGAAAGTCAAAATTCTTCCAAGTCCCCCTCCTATCATATATAGCTCGAGACTCGAAATTCTTCCAAGTCCCCCTCCTTTCATATATAGCTCGAGACTCGAAATTCTTCTAAGTCCCGTAACCTAACCTAACCTTAGGTTACTAACTTCGCGGACGCGGACGCGGACGTTTTCTGAGGATGTAATCTCCTAACAAAATGGATAGCGGGTTCCCCGCTAAAAAAATCGTCTAGAGCTTGACCTATACGAGGCATTTACTCTTAAGGTGGTGAGGGACCAAGTTCAACAACTGTTTCATTCTGAAAATAAGAAAATGCCAACTTTTTGAACAAAATATTCACATAAATGATCCGTACATCCCTCTCCCCTGTAAAACAGGTACCTTACTGACCTCAATTAACGTAGTTCATGAAAGAGCAGCGAAGTAAGCTGCGAGTTTTTTTCCACCTTTTCCCCACTATTTGACTTGGAAAAATTCCAACCGTCCAGCTATTGGAAACATTTTGAATACCAAGCTAGGTATAACAGGAAGGGATTTCCGACCATCTTGAATTCAATTCTCAACATCGAAACCAAATTCGTCCCATAAAAAAGGTTCCCTGAATTCCTTGTTTAACTTCGTTGAGGAACCGTTCTCTTCTAATGAGAGAGAGAGAAAAAAAAAAAAAGATCGAGCATTTATAATTGAAAAACTGTTGCGTTGTATTCGAGTAAAGAAATTGAGACTCTTTAATTCCTCATTTGAATCCCTTTCCATGAAGAAGCGTAAATTAGTTAAGGTTTAATGCTTGGTATGACAAGATAGCAATATGGCGAGATACGCAGAACACACCTCAACAAGTATGTTAACGAGCTACGAAATTCATCTGGTCGATGTATTGGCTCCCCTTATGTTCTCTATTGATGACATCACCACCACGCCCTCGAACTCGAATGCCACAAAACAGGAAATTTGCCGCAAGTCTCTGAAGTAGGTCAGAACGCGTGTCCCTCATAGAACCACAATTTGCCGGACGGACTGTGATTGACAGATGTCTCCATAGAACAGGTTTCTTCTTAAAATTTGCTGCTGGATTCTATTGGTCATTTCCACTCACCTGGGTGATTCGATGAAAATGAAGAAAAATGAAAAGAAGCAGATTTCGAAAACTCTTCCTCCCCACTGGGGTCAGTAGAAATAGAGGTCACGAATTTCAACGAATTTAGACTTCAGGTTTGAAGAGCACGGAAATCTGCTTGGGCTGATCTCCAAGATTCTAACAAAATAAGAGTATTGGCGACTGCAATTATTTATTTATTTTATTTACAGGCTGAAAAGAATACCTCTTAAGTAGGTGGCATATTAAAATTAGGTACCTATTAGTCAATTTCAACAATACCCTAACCTGTTTCCATCAAGAGCTCGGACTTAGAATGTGAAGTTCGCCATATCAGGTCAGGAATCAGAAAGCGACTATCAATAGCTTACATCAATTTCTCCTATTAAGTGAGGTTTGTGCTTTCGATACGTAGGGACGGAAACATATAGCTAAGGAACTATGAACCGTAATATTATACTTTCTTGACTATCGCGTACACAAAAGATAATATCAGACGAGTTTCCGTTTCGATACATCGCAGATTACCTAGTGTCGAGTAATTCTTTAAAAAAAAAAAAATCGCGACCAACTTGTTGTCACATACTACGAGGCGAAATGAAACTAAGACAGATTACTTTATGGTGTACCTCTATTACAATCCAAATCGTAAACGAATGGGTCAATGTTGGCTCATACTCACGAAATAAGTTGAATAAATCTATTTCGAAAAGTTTTTCGAAAAAACTTCTGTGTAATAAACTACATTGAAAGAAAAAACTTTCATGTTTTTATAATCAAATTATTATCAAAGAAAACCCTTTCCAACGATTAAGTTCCTTCATAGATATCGGTCCTAGTTACGTAGCTGTCGAAAATTTATTATGTAATTAACCAGTGAATGACAAAAAGAAAAAAAGTATGAGGACGATTATAATGTCTGATTTCCATTCCCCGAAAGGTACAACTTATTTTCTGGTCTCTTCGTGCAATCTTGTGCAATATAATTTCCAAAAAAAATGTACGGTGTTGTTAGATCAGAAAAAAAAAAATATTTTCTAGAGTCATTCGACTGATGTGCGTGCGAATTTTACTATTTCTGCAAATTTTAAATCGTATTTTTTATTATAGCAGGAACTCGAGCAAACAAAATTTGAAATTCATTAATATTTGCCTCAGGAAATTTCATAATGAGGAAAATTTCGCAATAATTGCCATTGCATTGTGCAACAAACATTTTCAAGAGAAGAAAAGACAGAAAAAGAAGTTATTACGTACGTGTATGATTGTTTCCTTATAATTTCAGTATTTGCGAAATTCATATAACGGGTACCGAGTCTTATGTCAATTTGTGAAATTTATGTAAATTACGTATTTGTACCAAAAAAATAAATTAAAAATTGATACTTGGAGCAAGTATGACGGGTATAGAAAATGCTAATCTGCGAGTACATCAAAGCGTAGGTACTTTTAAACTTTAATACCCCTGTAACTTTAACCTCATCATTAAGAAATGAAGAATTCTATTGAAACGCCCAAGTGTAAAATATCGGCAACAATATAATTTGCTGGGCCAGGAAGAAAACATGAATATTCTCGTCAAAAAATTTGTTTGATATCTCAATGCTAGATCATAATGCTTTTATACAACCATGCATTCAGACTATTCGAATCGTGTCAAACTGAAGAAAGTGCATTTTAGTAATTTGGGATTGCGTTGTAGTTGAAATGCATTAGATTACCAACCAAAAAGTCACATTATAAGATCAACATTCTACATTTTTATTACGCGCCAAATTAAGTGCCTGTAGCAAGGCTCACATGTTTGCGGAAGGCTTCATCACCTGAATTAACGAAATCGATGTCGTCCGAAAATGCAGATCCCAATTTTATTGCAGCTACGTATGCTAAAGTCTTTCGCAAATGGGTTTTCAACTTCTTCTTCTTTCATCCTATCGATTCTGCCGCGGTTCAAGCTCCCCAAAAATCTTTTTTTTGCGAATATTGATATGTATAGGTATGTCTTTGGGCTGCTGGAGGTGAGTCTGCAATCTGCGTCACGCGACGCGACGCTTTATGACGACATCAATGACCTTGACCTACTTTAGGGACGTGGAAAAATTTCGACCTTTAGCCCTCATTGTACTAGGCCCAATATACAGTAGACTAGTTTTGGCGTGTATATTGACATGTATATTTGTCTTTGGGCTGGGGGCCTATCCAAAATCTGCGTAACGTGATGTGACGCTTTATGACATCATCTTGACCCAGTTTAGGGGCTCGGAAAAATGTCACCCCTTATCCTTTATTATACTAGGCCTAATATGTAGTATGTCAGTCCTGTACTTATACAGTATACTAGGTTTCCTAAAATTATACAGTATATTAGGTCTATAAGCTTCATTATACTAGGCTAAAATGCAGCCAGAATGGGAAATATACGATATTCTAGCTGCTTCTACTAACTAGGCCCAACATACAGTATACTAGCCTTACTGGACTGAAGGAGACGAACGAGCGGAGTGAAAAAGCTTCCGAAAGCTGAATTTCAACCTTCAGCCTTCATTGTACTATAGGTCTAGTATACCCTATATTTGGCCTATAGTAACTGCCAGTATAGACCTAATATACAATAATACTGGCTGCTTCTACTAACTAGGCCTAATAAACAGTACACTAGCTTCATACAGTCATACTAGACTAAGAAAGGCCGGGCGAACGAGCAGAGCGATTGAGCTTCTGAGAGCTGTATATACTTTTGGGTGGGCTGGGGTCAGTTCATAGCGTTCTCGACAACGAATTGAAGCAATTCAAACGCCTGTAACAGAAACGGATGCAAATTCAAATTCACTGTCGTTTATCGTTGACGAATTCATCCGCGACGGCTGAAGATACCTTCAGTGATTCGTTTCGTCTGCCGCTTTACCAATAGAAACAGTCAAACTTTTGCCGAGCTATTGTAGCTGAACGCTTTACGTCTGTCTCTACAAGATGATTCTGTATTGTCTGTCCTTACCATCGCGTATTTATGAGCTGGTGCGTTATTCGAATTTGGAAAAACCGAAGAAGAAGAAGGATGGATTTGCAGAATTGACCCCCTAGTCAAGATCTACTCGCGGTCATACGGGATAATTCAATTGTCCGACAGAAATTGTCCAGATCCAGCACAAAGCAAAATTATCCAACAACCTTACTGGGGTACCTGGATTATACCAACAATCGCGCTCTAGAAATGCAAAGGTTGTCACAATGATATGCGGGGAGAGTAACCCCCTATACAGATTAGTTTTATCAATTGTCTTCTGCCTAACATACCGTGTACTAGGCTAAGAAATACTCGTGAAAGGTCGGGGCGAACGAACTGTGGATGAACAGGAAGAGGTGAGCAAGCGAAGCAAGCGAGCTCTTCAGTTAGTTACAGAATACTAAACTTATACTAAGCTAGGAATTACTGGTGGAGGATTACGTGAGCTTACCAGTCAGTTATTCTCCGAGGTGAAGCAAGTAAGTAAAATTCTACAGCGTGTGTCTCATGGGTAAACATAATATTAGTTTCTGCCTTGAGTTTTTTAACAGGAAACCTGTTCTATGGATGGTTTTTTGAGAAATTTGCTGTGCGCTATCCGGCGAAAAACTTTAAAAAAAATTTTCACTCGTATACTTATAGCTTGGAGGATGAATTTTTTTCAAGTCCCCCTTCTATCATAATATAGCTCGAGAGTCAAGAAAAATTTAGACTCTCGAACTATATTATACTAGGCTTATAGTAAGTCTAGGCCTCCTTCATACTAGCTTTATACTAGGTCTAGGCTTGCTTGAATTCTCAATACCAAAACCAATTTGACTCATAGAACAGGTTCCCTGAGATCCTCGTTCAACTTCGTTAAGGAAGTCGTCGTTTTTTCTTTAATTTTTGGTTGAAACTCTGCAAATTGGCGGTCGAAATTATTCATTGATTGGAAGGTTGTGTTTGTGCTGTTTCTTACCTCTAGAAATGGACAATTACGAATGGTGAGATACAAATCACACACATACTAGTGGAACGACAAATTAGAAAATAATAGAATAGAATTGAAGAGATTAAGCCGCCGTATAGCCCGATGTAAAGATGCATCCTTTTAGAAACAATGAAGTTGGAAAGACGGGTAATGCGGAAGAGCTATAGAGCGCTGATAACCCGCTCACGGGAAGAAGCATGGCGCCAATTTATTGATCAGAGGAATGCATATGGTCGACCTTACAAGGTAGTCATTTCAAACCCAAACAACAAGAATCAGGTGTCAAAAGTCATAAGAAGACCAGATGGTACAATGACCAGGAGAATGAAAAGGAAGCTAGATCTTTTGCAGACTAAACATAGGACAGAGGAAATTAAAGTTGATGTCCTTATTTGTGAAGAAGAATTGAAAAATTATAAACGAAAATTGAACAATAGATCTGCACCTGGACCTGATGGTATCAACCACAAAGTTTTGAAAGTCTTCAATATCAAACATCCCCAAGTACTGCCTGACCTATACAATGCATGCCTGGCATGGAGTATATTTCCGGATGTATGGAAAATAGGAAGACTTGCCTTGATATCGAAGAACAAAGGAGACCCACCCTGTCCAACATAATATAGACCATAAACGGATTCGTTTAATAATATAGACCCTTGACTCTACTCCCTACACTGGGAAAGTTGCTTGAAAGATGTATTTCCACCCGTATAAGTCACTGCACTGATCAGAAGATATCAGATACACAGTATAGCTTCCGTATTGAACGCAGTTGTGAAGACTGTGTAGTGGTTGCGGTCAAGAGCATAGGCGAGGCTGCAGAGTTGGTAACCGCGGTATCATTGGATATTAGTGGCGCTTTCGACAATGTCTACTATTCACACATAATCAAGAGCCTGAAGAAATATGAAGTCCCAAATTATTTGGTAGAAATTAAGTATAATTATTGTATAGGTCGAAAGGTAACCAGGTATGAAGTAACACACCATCTAGAGCGAGGATGCCCTCAAGGAAGCGTCATAGGCCCTCTTCTATGGAATATCAGCTATGACCAGATCTTGACTAATTTGAGGAAGAGATGGGTAAAACACTTTGCATATGCTGACGATACGCTATTATTAATCGCAGCAAACACACAGGTTGAACTGAACAAGAAAATAAAAAGGAGCATTGAAGATATCAATAAAGACCTTGCAGTGTGTGGACTTCATCTGAACATCACAAAGACAGAAGTCATTGTATTTGGCTGGATGGAGAATGACGTACCACTTGTCGTGGATGGGAATGTCATACCAAAGACAGAAATTAAGTACTTGGGTGTATGGCTAGATAGAAATATGACGTGGGAAACGCACAAGAAGAAAATGTGGGAGAAAATAATGAAGATGATCCCAAAAATTAAAGCGATAGCGAGGAACACATACGGATATCACACAAAGGCGCGAAGAACAATGCTGGATGGGACAGTTGGCGCCTATATAAGATATGCTGGTGCAGCATTTGCACATAGACTCACAGTAAAAAGAGTAAGTGACTACGTTGACAAAATACACCGACGTATGCTACTTTGCTGTGGTCGGCTCTACAGAACGGTGACATATGTGACTGCAAGTGCAGTATGCAACTGGGTGCCACTCAAGTATGAAATCACAGCCCGCGCTGTGGCTTATTCGGTAAGAAAAAGACAAAATTACCTGTTGAAACAGCCACACAAGTTTGATACCATGAGCCAGCTATGGAATGTAATGGGCGTGGAGGCCATGAAACTCTGGAGGGAAGAATATGTGAAAGACGCCGAAGGTAAATGGAGGGCGCACGTCATAAAAGAACCTGGAGTGCAATTGGAACCCAACTTCTGGCTTAGCCGAGCAATAAGTGGACATGGCGCATTTGGCACATACCTAACAAAAATGAAACGCAGAAGAAACGCAATATGTTTCTGTGAAAAAGAAGAACAATCGCCCGAACACGTTTATGTACGCTGTAGCCTATATGCCGAGAACAGACCAATGCAATTGAATATAGAAGAGAAGGATACTCGGATGCACCTAATTAAAACAACAAAAGCGCTTTGGGAAGATGAACGACAGGCAAAGAGAAGACAAATAGAAGCCGATATTGTATAGTACATGTTAACTATCCTTCCGCGTACGCTTTTTTTTTCCTTCTCCCTTTTTCCCTCTTTTCCCCCTCGACACCCTCTTCGATATGCACCAAATGCACGTAAGCGGAGTGCCCAAGGTATTTTCATTAAAAAAAAAAAGAAAAAAAAAGAGACTTATACTTGAACTTACTGGTGGAGGATTACGTGAGCTTACCAGTCAGTTATTCTTCGAGGTGAAGCAAGTAAGTAAAATTCTACAGCGTGTGTCTCATGAGTAAACATAATATTAGCTTCTGCCTTGAGTTTTTTAACAGGAAACCTGTTCTATGGATGGTTTTTTGAGAAATTTGCCGTGCGCTATCCGGCGAAAAACTTTTAAAAATTTTCACTCCTATCGTATACTTATAGCTTCGAGGATGAATTTTTTTTCAAGTCCCCCTTCTATCATATGTAATATAGCTCGAGAGTCTAGAAAAATTTAGACTCTCGAACTATATTATACTAGGCTTATAGTAAGTCTAGGCCTCCTTCATACTAGCTTTATACTAGGTCTAGGCTTGCTTGAATTCTCAATACCAAAACCAATTTGACTCATAGAACAGGTTCCCTGAGATTCTCGTTTAACTTCGTCAAGGAAGTTAATTTTTGGTTGAAACTCTGCAAATTGGCGGTCGAAATCATTCATTGATTGGAAGGTTGTGCTTGTGCTGTCTCTTACCTCTAGCAATGGACAATTACGAATGGTGAAGTCAACTGATGGAAGAGTCCGTATTAGAATCCGTGGTAAGGTTAAGGACGATTATACAGACCACATGCATCGAAAGGAATGAAATAACAATAAATGAAGTTTTTTATATGAGAAAAAGACATTCCTCAAAAGAAATCTTTATACAAGGAAACGTATGGGGGTGAAAATAAAAACCTTATAAAGTGATGTAAGTTGATCGAAAGTATTCGGATGTATACAATAAGAGAGATAAATGAGATCGATGTACAGTTCGAATGAATTACAGATCGATGTAGCAATAGCTCAGGTGTCAACCACTTTCTTCATGCAATATTTCAATCGCTATAAGACCTGTTTTACTATGATGCACGAGAGTAATTCTATTTACACAGGTACCTTTTGCAATGTTAGGCCACTACTGGGATTTTTTTTTTTTTTTCATTCGTGGAAATTAAAGGAGTTCAAACCCTTTCCGTTCCGCTTCACTTCAGTGATCCGTTTGTACTTAAACAATTAGATATCGATAATTTCAATTCAAAGGAATTAAGACCAAATAGAATAAACCATCTGGTCTCCAGAATTGTTGTAGGTAGGTACCTATTATATTCCCGATGATGCATGTCAATCTAGAAATCAACCAAAAATCGAGACTTAGTTCAGCCTATGTCCATCGCAAATCGACTTGAAGTCGACTTAATATCGACTGCTCTTTTCTACTATCTAGGTACTCATCGTCGACGTTGAAATTGAGACGACTCCCGCGGTATTATAGATTGATATCGATGTCAGATTGACTCAAAGTCAATCATCACCTGAATATCAACTGTAATTATCGACGTAAGAATTCAGATCATTCAACATTTTGAGAAGTACCGTAGCACGGGGTAATTTTGAACCACTATTTCATGTTTTTTCGATCTAGTTCATGGGGGGGGGGGTAGTGCTAGGAATCCAAATGAGGCGGTTTAGGACAGAGCTCATCACGACCTACCTTCAGTAATTTTTTCGAATTTTTTGGTTCAACTGTCAAGCCTCCCCGAGAGCTCAAAGTTGGGGTTCAAAATTACCCGCCGGTGGGGTAATTTTGAAACCCCACGTTTTCAGTTCAGAAACGGATTCGTTATACTTTTTATAACTAATCTGTTAAGGTCCCGATTGAATACGCTGTGAAATCAACATGAAATCGGAATAAAACGTGACAAAAACATACTGAAAAATTGATATTTTCTTAACAAAAATACAAATTTTCTAACTCAAAAACACATCGTGAAAAACTAATTTAGAATCAAAATACTGAGCTGTAGGTCTTCCAACCAATTTTCCGTGCTTTTTGTTCAACCGATTTAATGTACCCACAGGAATACCGAATTCTTTCGCCGCCTTCTTCATACTCATTGAACTTCAATAACAGCTTTCTCGAGCGTGGAATCATCCTATCGTTTGTACGAATTCTTTTTCACATACGTACGAGGCATCACGAACTGCTTTGATAGGTACCTAAATTAATCAGTTCATCCATTAAAACCTTTATTAGAATACTTACAGGCAATTTTTCGATCAATCGATGCTAATAATATTCAATACTAACACTAGATCCTGTGATAAGAAATAGGTAAATACGAGTGTTCAAAATTACCCCACCGCATAAATGATACAATAACCTGAAAAAGAGACATTTTTGTACTAAGGTAAGTTATATTCATAGGAAAGAAGAAGGATCAACAAAATACTTTCTGAAGTTACTTACCACAAATTACAAACTAAAATACGAACTCTATCAACACTTTTCGGGCTCAATTTTTGCTTCAAATTCTTAACAAACTTCGAAAATTTTTAACGGCACAAAAACTCGTTGTGAATTGTGATTACTTCGGTTTATTTTTTATCATCAATTTTAACCTTCAGACTATCTGGATAACGCGTTCCGGCAGCGTCACACCTCATTTTTATGTCACCAGAAGTCGCTACAGCTCTACAGTTCCTTCATTCACATTTACCCCAAGGTTTCAAAATTACCCCGTGCTACGGTACAACTCAAAATCAACTATAGATCGACATGATGAATCAGTCGAAAGTGTCGACTCGAAATTGACTAGCGTACGTTACCAGAAAACTACAAATCGACTTAAAATCGACGTTGATTTGAGTTTGACGTTAATCCAATATCGGAAGTCCACTCAATTTCGACGTCGATCGATTTGCGGTCAACATTAGAGCGGAACTAAATCGATTCAAAATCGACGACGACTTTTGAGACGAGAGGATGTGCGAAGTACTAATCGAAAGTCTCCTCGTGCCTTATCAATTTGTTTCGTTCGCCGTACCTATGCCATACTTGGAGTAAGAGGCGAGTAAGAGTGATGCCGTGGGACTTCGAAATATTTTTGTATTTCTTGGCCTTGTAAAATTTGTCATTTTCAATTCTTGAACTTAGAAATATTTTCGTGACTTAGAATTATTTTCGAACTGTGGGACGTGGAAATATTTTCATAAGTAGACTTGTATAATTTTTCATTTTTGATTGTCTCCCACAATTGAAAATATTACAAAGTCCAACAATTGGAAAATAATTCTAAGTCCAAGAAGTATGAAAATATTTCAAAGTCTAACCATTGAAAATATTTCGAAGTCCAAGAACTGAAAACGAAAAATTTTACAAGTCCACTTATGAAAATATTTCAAAGTCCCACAATTTGAAAATAATTTCAAGTCCAACAGTTGAAAATACGGTCGATACCGACTAAGTATAACGAGGCCGGTTGAAACGAGATTTCGGGTATTGCGAGCAGAATCCGTGGTCCCTTGCAATTCACCCATACAGGCTATGTAAATTACACCGGTTACTACGAGGAGTGATGCCGGTCTTAACGAGCTTTTCCTTATCAATTAGGGCGTATACCCTCGCAAAAATGTTACATCTCTTATCATACAAAGATTGGTTACCCTTGAATGGAATGTTGGAAACACCGGTTAGTCTGTTTTGGCCTCGCAGGGAAAACTTTTCTCCTTCTCCAAGATTCGATTTTTTTTTCCCCTCTCCTTCTTTCAAACATCTTGTCGCATCCATCAGCATTCCTCCTCCACCTCTATCAAAAACTTGTCTGGAAGGAGACAGTTCGAAAGCTTCGGATGCACCATCAAGTATCAACAGTCGACTTGTGACATTTGAGCTACGATAGCAACGGGGAATTTCATGGGTGGGCCATTTTATTTTGACAAGTTTTTCCAGCTTTTCACTTGTGAACAGATGAACGCAGCTACAAGAGTTCTTTCTATTCACTCAACCTTATAATTATAATTTGCAGTGCATCTTCTCGCAACCGGACATTCATTTTCCGACCTGAGAATGTTCACGTTTTACATGAGGAGAGGCCTAGAGACAACGCTGGCGCTTTGGAAACAGTCGAAATAAATTCTACCTATGAAATAAATATGTACAAACTCCCTCGTTCGTTTTTCTCTACTGCATTTGTGTAAGTTTTTCTCTATTTTCGTATGTAGCGAGCTTCTCGGTATATCCGGACATAACGAGAATCTCGTTATAACCGGGGTATGTCTACTGCGAGCTTCCGGGTAAAGCGAGAAAAAGTATCAGGCTCTTGAATCTCGTTATAGTCGGCATCGACTGTATTTCTAAGACCAAGAATTGAAAATGAAAAATTTTACAAATCCAAGATGTACGAAAATATTTCAAAGTCCCGCGGCATCACTCATACTTGCTTCTTACTCCGAGTATGGCATATGGCAAACGAAACGAATTGATAAGGTGCGAGGAGATTTTTGATTAGTACTTCGCACATCCTCTCGTCTTTTGAGTCAATTTGTATTGTCGACCACAAATAATCGATGTCAAATCGATGGTCGATATGATTCAGCGGGTTCTTCCATGGCCGTCTCCAGTATCAGGCCACAATATTCCTCGACAACGTTGCACGGGGCCGAAGTTTGTATAGTATCTCAAGGGAGAATATTGAAAAACCTGATTTTACACAAATATGATGAAGTTTTTGAAGAAAATGCAAAGAACGTCATATGAAGAGCCAACGTTTTTCGATATTTTGAGCTTGGTCTCGTTAAGATTGGTCAACTACAAAGCGAGTTATTCACGTTTTAAAATAACTCGCTTCGTAATTAATCAATCTTAACGAGACCGAGTTCAAAAAATCGAGAATCGTTTACTCTTTCCATATATTTATAAACTTTTCCCCGCGGAATCGAATACTGTTTGCAAATCAATGATTAACGTGTTTTTCCGAAGGTTTTTCCATAAGAGCCTGCATATTATATAAAACTCGGCCCCGTATTTTTCGTCATCGCGACGTTGCCAGATTTAATATTTCGGCCTGATACTAAAGACGGCCATGGTTCTTCCAATTATAGGAGTAATTAGAATCAATCCTATGACTTTGAGGCTTTTCCTTCTGAGACGTTCGTCTATCGTTTGCCGTAATTTGTCTACCAAATTGATAAGATAAATGAACTTATGTTGTACGATTTCCACAGTCGCTGCGGCAGATTACACATTTTTCGATTATTTCGTGGTGACATGAGCAGAGCGAAAAAAAATTGAATTCTATCCTGTTGTTCTCCGGTGTGAGTATAAGGTCCAAATAATTGGTGGTCTCATTGCCTTTTAACAGGGAACCTGTTCCATGTTTTTTTTTTTAGAAATTTGCCGTGCGCCGTCCGGCGAAAAACTTGGAAAAATGTGGACTCTCGAGCTATACACATACGTACACGATGGGAGAGGGACTTGGAAAAATTGCGACCTCCAGGCCATATATGATAGGAGTGGGACTTGGAAAAATGTTGACTCGCGAGCTATATATGATAGGAAGGGGCCGTCCTATTTTCTACTAGGTTTATAGTAAATCTAGAGACTAGACTTATATTTACTATTTCTACGCTCGCTTGAATTCTCAATACCAAAACCAACTTGACTCATAGAACAGGTTCTCTGCGTTGCTCGTTCAACTTCGTTAAGGAAGCTGTCATTTTTCCACTGTGAATTTGATGCTCTCATTCATTGCATTCATTTCCAAAAGGAATAGGTCCACCTGTCTATCAGTACCTGACCATACGATTAGGATATTAATTAGTTTCTAAGAGTGAACCAATCACAACATAGCATTGTTATAGCCGATAAGATAACAGTGTTAAAATATGAAAACTCATGTTTAAGGCCTTGTTGTCTGATGATGGAGTGACACCCGAAGTACTCTTGTAAAAGCAACTAATAAAGTAGAATTGTACACTTGAAAAACTTTTTCAATTTTTATCTCTATCAAATTTTACATCCATTTTTCATGCGGAACAAATGGCTATATTTCAATTCCTTTACTACACAAAACTTTCAAACAGGACTTTTTCTTATAATGTCTGATTCTCTCTTCGATCTCCAATCCAGTTCTTCCATCACTTCACGCGTTATTTCATCCAAGTATAGCGTCATCAATTATTTACCTATTTGATCAATTCTCTCGCCCTATTGAGATTAATTTTTTCTGGGTTCCCGGTCATGCAGGAGTATTCAACAACGAAATTGCAGATGTTTTAGCTAAATCAGCCCGCTCGTCGTCTGTCTCATCAAATCGGCTCCCTATGTCAAAATTATTTTCTCTCGTTCGATGCTGTACACGAGATGACTGAGCAATATCCTACTCGAAATCCGTCAATAATTTGAAATCTCACCATTTCCTCGTTCAACCTCTACTTCCGGCATCTCCCATCCAGACAATCCATCTAAAGACGACATCAATCATTACCGTTTCGGATGTACAGAAATATCGAACATAATAATAATGCCCGCAAACCTTATCAATCTACAATAGAAAGAAAACAAGTTGGCTCTCACATGGACTTTATTTTTAAAAACAAAATACAAACGTCGTGTTTTGTTTTGAAAAATAAAGTGGATGTAAAAGCCAACTTGTTTTCTTTCTATTGTAGTGGCATTTACGGGTAAAATTCTCATAGTCTTCAATCTACAATTCTCGGTAAAGGCCCAGTAGCGTTCCTCTTTACAACCCGTTTTTTCATAATTTTACAAATATTTATTATTTTATTTATTTTACTCTTTATAAGCTTTAAAGAGCGTCTAAATCATAATAATTATCCCTTATCGGCTGAATCCAGACTCGGCACCGATCCTGACACAACGGACTCTTATGTCGGAGTAATTGTTTTCACCATTATCCTTTTTCAATTTTTTTATTTTATTTCTTTATTTTTTCCTTTGTTCTTTTTTTTTATTGCCTTGTTTTTTTTCTGTCTTTTGTTTTTTTCTCTTGGTATTTTTTTTTTATTTTTTCGTAACTATGGTTTAAATGTAATAAAAAAATAAAAATAAAAATAGAGAATAATGATAGAAAAAAATTTGACATTGAATCAACAAATTCTTGAAAACGACACGATCGATTTTTTAAAATTGAAAAATTACCAAGTTCAGATAGTCTTCTTGGAGATTCAAAATTGAATGAAATCTAGAACCTCTTTTAACAATGGAGAATAATGATGAAAAAAAAAATCTTTTGTAGTTTCTGAGATCTCGTGGCCTCAAATTTTGCACGTCAGGCGGTTTTCCGGTATTTATCCGTATAGAACGATGACTCTTTCGTAATGACGTATAATATGGTGTTGAATTTCGAGACTCTCAAGAGCTCAACGTTATCGATAAAAATTTTCGCCGTCAAGTAAAGAATCACATTCATTGTCGAAATTATGGTCACTTTCCATTAAATGTTTAGCAGATGAGGATCACATATCTTTTTCTAAAACCAGATTCGAGAACTCCCCTTTGCTCATGAACTCTCATTTTTAATTAGCGCTCATCATTTTACCAATAAAAATGGTGCGACAGTCCCGGCACATCAGTTTGTATACACGACTTCTTTTCTTTTTTTTGACAATAAGCGCATTTGGTTGACTAAATGAGGGTTTCAAGGAGTTGATGGTATAATGAGCACAATAATTATTTGTCAATTTAGGGGTTACTCCTCTTATATTCTCATTCGTTCGCATGGATGATTTTTGCGTTTCTTCATATCCACATACTTTTACGAGTAACAAGGAATCTGTCTTATGGCAGAGTAATTTGGAGAAAAATGACGCCGCCTAAAGATAAAATTTTCTACCTTCGAGGCATATATGATAAGAGAAGGATTTTAAAAAATGTATACCTTCGAGCTAATCATGATATGATAGAAGAGGGACTTAGAAGAATTTCTACCCCCGAGGTAATGTGGGATAGAAGGGGGACATGGAAAAAATTTCTTCCTCTGAGCTAACATGTATGTAACGGAAGGAGGATTTTTTCTATCGTAAAAGCCGAATAGTACCAAATTTCGTAGTTTTGGTGTCAGAAATCTGTTTTTTATTTACTTACACGTAATGTGAGCCACGATGAAAAAAATCTTGTAACCACGAATTGATAAAATTAACACAGCGCGTTATTGTTATGGGGGAATAATAATGGAATTGATATCACCTGAAAGAAAATATCAGAGGCTTTAACAAGGAGCCCTTTCTTCTCCATTCAAAGCTCGATGTTGTTTTCAGAAAGTTGCTGCAATTGTGTTCTCTTCATAAGACCCAATATGAAATGGTCGACAAGATGGATAATAACTCAGACGGGCAGGTGGAAAATCTCGTCTCATAAGGAAACGCCTTCTTGACATATTTATCAGTCAAAATTATTTTCATTATTGATGGACGAATGAGTTCCCTTCAAGGGTGTGAGAGGTAAATAATTCAAATTTATTAATGATTTGAAAGGATGAGTGTCTATAAGGCCCTACCCATGCCCATATGTAGCCAAAAAATTGTTCTCAACCAATTAATTTCCAATTTGCATGGGTTATAGTCCTAGATATGACCTTTAAAACTTACATACTTTCAAGGGTATTGAACCCTCAAGTCTCCAGGATCCTCCCATCATGCCAAGTTTTCGTGTTTTCCACGAAAAATAGCGTCTTTCTCGAAGCGCTCTATGTTGCTTTATATAGTACTAAAAATAATACATCCAAAAATGAAGACGTAATGCCACCGCGCTCATACATAAAAAAATGTTTTTGAAACAAATTCTACTTTTTGTGAAAAACGCCAAACTCAGGCATGTTGGGACGATCCTGGAGACTCGATGGGTTCATATGGTATCATTGAAAGTGCACACATTTCGAGGGTCATATTTAGGACTACAATGCCTGCAGATTTGGAAGATTCGGTACCAATCGGTTGAAAATAATTCGGCCATTTATAGGCGGAAATAAGGTCTTATCGACACTCATCCTTTAGAGTTTTACCATTCCTGCAGAAATTCTCGGACGCCTATCGTCTAGATAAATCTCGTCCAAAAGCCTCGTCCTTTTCTAGGCAAGAAGAAAGTTTGTGCAATAGAGCACCAAATGTAGAAAATGAAGCTTTCTCCAAAAATTACAATATGTAATACTTACAGCCAAGTTACAGCGGATGTCAAATCCAGCATCATAACTACTAGTAGGAACAAGATGAAAATACAAAGTTTTTCTCTTTTCAGTTTTTCTTTGACGAAACATCCGACAGTGAGCATGATTTTTTGTACATGTCAAAGGAAAAAAAATATCGAATCGCAGGTACGTGCATCGTGCACGTGACATTCGATCATTAACGAGCTAATTTTTCCAATGTCCACTTAGTGCATACGACGCAGGAACAAGACACAAAAAAACTGTACTAAAATAATAAAACTCGATGCACTTTTCTTCGTTTTTTTATTTTTAATTACTGTACTATTATTTTTGTTCCCCTAAACGTTCAGCTAGTTTAATCGAAGAGAAAATGACCACGCGATGATCAGTGCGACGAACTAATTCACGAATCGATGTACATACCATTCAACTTGCACGACACGCCGTCCAAAAAATTATTTTTATCTATAAAATTTTGAAATTAGTTTCCGCGAAAAGCGAAATGGCATTTAATTTGCGGAAATGAAATGCAGGCGTCCATATCCCGGAGACGAACTCGTACGACTGAAATCTATCGTTTATTTATTATAGAAATAAAGAAACCGGTCTCGTAAATAAATGTTCTCATATCAGCGAGCTGTGATTAATTCAGTTCAGACGAGAGTCGAGCGCAGCTAAGGTAAGACGACGAATATTGCTACACTTGTGTCCGATCGACTGCCCTATAGGGTGAATGCGAACAATCGGTTGGGAAAAAGTTTTTAAAACAATACAAAATTATTTTTACCGCCGCCCTTCGCCAGACTTAACGTAACCCATCATTAAGGTCGCCGTCAGAAGAGGCCGATTACACAAAAGTTATTATTGATGTTTTCTGGGCCTTTTTTATTACTATTTTTTTTTTCTTAAAGGATGTCGTTCATTACTGAATTTTTGTATGATGATGGAGCCGGATAATGTAATAAAGGGAGTACTCAGTTGAAACCGTAAATCTAGGTCCAATTTCCCCTATATTTATAATTTATATTCCGTGTTCTTCTTTTGCTATAATTATAGAATATTTACAAGCACATACCAAGTATATACATTGTTTGTATTCAGTCCAAACCCCACACTCTTAAGAGATATGTACTGGTAGGCGAAATATTATTCTTGCGTTAACGGAGTAATCATATTTTTGAAAATTTCCAACGGCCGAATTTCTTCAAAGTTGATTCATCTTTACGATTGCTGAAAAATAAATAAATAAAAATACGTAATTTAATGACTAAACAGAAAACTAGAATTGAAAATGGCGGTGAATAATATTTGTACATTAAAAATCGCGAATTCTTCCCTGGAACTTTTCTTTTCTTTCGGTGCTTCAAATGTTCTGAAATATGTTTTTGAAAATATTTCTCTAAATTCACTTTCTCGGTGTAGAAACATTTTACACAAATTATTTTATCAAGCGCTTGATCGGATTATTCGCCCACAGTCAAATCGTTGAAAATGCAGTCAGCTTATTTGTCATAATTGTGCAATGAACTGCCGCAGTTTTGCGCTGTTATTCAAATAAAATATTCGGATCTGAAGTTATGCGACAAATTCTCAATCTTGGAAATGAGTCGGATTTCTTACTCACGTCCCGGAACCATAACCCAATGATTCACAAGTTTGAAGAAAACGAGTATCAAGACCAAGATATACTCATGCGGAAGAAGATAAAGTAAAACATTGTGCGACCATTGAGCAGTACAGAGGGAGGGAAGGGCGGGACTTGAGAAAATTTCAACCATCCATTTGTATAAGTAGAGAAGGGACTTGAAGAAATTTTGACTTTTGAGCGATGATGGTTTAAGAGGCTTGAAAATATCAACTCTAATATTTATTCTGAGGGATTTAGGTCTCTGACCTATCTTAAGCACTTGGCAAATGTCGACCTACAACCTTTATAAATCAGGAGGTGGAGGGAACTAGAATAAATTCTGCCCATCCATAAAAGAGAGGTGAAGACTTGGAGAAATTTTTACATTCCAGCTATGTACATGTAAAAGAGAAGGGAGACTTGAAATTTCAACGGGATAATCGTTTCTCATCAAGTTTCGAAATTGAAATCAAAAACCTCTCTTAAAAGCAGGCTTCTTGATCGCCCATACTAGTTATTTTAGGATCTGTAACATTAGTCTTCATTATAGTAGGCCCATCATACAAAATACTAAGCTTTACTTGGCCTATCACACTAGGTATTTTGCGTCACACTTGATGACGGCGTCTGTGACCTTTATCCCCTTTAGGGACTTGAAAAAATTCTGATGTTTGCTACTCTATAAGCTATAACTTTCAATATACTGTATTTAACTGTACCGGTAGCGTCAGCTAGCTAGTCTGAAATACTCTCTAATATATGCAGTAATAATTATACTGGAAACCAGACGAAGTGATTCAGTTTATTGTCTTATGACGTCGTGAAGTGGACATCTAGAATCCATCTTCAGGCCAATCCATCGCACAGCCGTTTTTTTTGCTTAGGCTATATAATATGTTACAGTGAAAGTCGAAAATTAAGTATTGTTCACATTTACTAGGTATTGTGAATAATACCTAAAAAAGGCAGTTGAAGTTGATAATTAAAATATGTATTCCTATTAATATTAACTCGGTTTGGCTACGTTACAACCTGGAGGAGGGCATCCCGCGGAGGTGAAGAGTCAGTATTTAATGCAGATGAAGAATACAATATCTCGGTAATTTCTCCGGCGCCTTCTCCAGAGTAGTCGCCATCTGTTGCTCATCAGTGTATTTCATGTGGTTTGGACGTTGCGCCATCGAAAATATCCACTTGTGCTCTCTACTTACAGAGAGACGACATCTGCAACAAGAGAAAGAAGTCGCACGACAGCCTTACTGTGCAAGCGAAGCGAATGATTACAGTCAGATAAAAATTTTCCAGCACCAGAAGTGGGCGACAATGTTCGCGTGCGTACTCCAAACAGTGCTAGCTTGTGTTCTGGAGGTCACACCTGACAATTTTTAGCTGGGAACCCGCAATCTCTTTTGTTAGAGGTACTCCCAGGGAATTTTCGTCCGCGAGCGCGAGCGAGGTTGATGACGTCACGAAGAGGAGCAGGACTTGGAAAAATTTCGACTCTCGAGCTATATATGATAGGAGGGGGACTTGGAAAAACTCCTACCTCCGAGTTATATATGACAGGAGGGGGACTCAGAAAAATTTCGACCCTCTAGCCATATATGATACTAGGAAGGGGACTTGGAAAAATTCCTACCTCCGAGCTATATATGATGGGAGGGGACTCGGAAAAATTCCTACCTCCGAGCTAGATAAGATAGGAGGGGGACTCAAAAAATTTCGACCCTCTAGCCATATATGATAGGAAGGGGACTTGGAAAAATTCCGACCTCCGAGCTATGATAGAAGGGGGACTTGGAAAGACAAAGGCTTCCTTGAAATTGCAGCGCGTTCAGGTTATCACATCATGATTTGCAGGACTTGGAAAAACTTCACGCTCTAGGGGACTCGGGACAGCGGGTTCCCCGCCTATTTTACTAATGTAATTAATAGCTAAATTTTTTTTTCTTATACCTTTAGAGTACGCCCATTTTATTTTTTGAACTTTCACTACGCGCTGCTAGTAATGGTAAATAATCACTAGGTAATGTTAATAAATACTAGTATACTAATAAAAATATTTCATTATTATTGCCTGAAACAGCACGTCAATGTGAACAATGACTAGTCATTATCAACTATGACTGAATTACCAACTGTCACTGTAACATATGCGGGGATCAGTCAAAAATCTGTGTCGTGTGGCGTCAATAACCTTGACTTTCTTTGGGGACTTGAAAAATTTCGATTTAGGCTTCCTTATACTATGCCTAATATACAGTACACGAGGCTTATACTAACGAGATTACTATAAAAGAAATGAAAACTTGTCTAGACGGTAAAGGCTCTAGCCGGGTAAGGGGGGGAAAATGGCATTGGTCGGAAAATGTTTCAAATGTCCGTCAAAATGTTGTCCCCTATGAGAAAACTCGAAATCCAAAAAATTGGACTCATCCGCTCACCCACATGGGCTGCAGAGTGATTTTTAGGCCTAAAATCCAAATGGCTATATCTCAGCCAATAATGATCGCACAGCAATGAAACTTGAGGACATTTTAGTATATGTGAACGTTCATCCATGGTATTTTTTCAAAAAGAACCATTCATATTTTCCCTACTTTCTAGCTATAAAAAAACTTCAAACTCGAATAAAAAAAAATCGGGGGGGGAGGTACCTGGGGAAAATCATTCACTTGAAGCGCCATACCCTCTACTACAACATACATGAGTACCATAGTCCTCGGTGAGGTGCAACATTCCCAAAAAAATCAATATTAATTTAATGAATTTCTGTGATTTTTCCATGAATAGCGGGGTGAACTATGACTGCTACCGCAATAGACCGCGAGAAATCAATGGTCAATGTTCGAGGTGAAAAATACGCACTCCTCCGTGAGATGAAATGGGAATGTTGATAGACCAAAAATATATTTTTAGTATTTCGTTTATCGATTTGGTCAATTCTTATGTAAACACGTCCACCGATTAGGTGGAGTACGTTAGATTGAGAAAAATAGTTGAAAAATTTTCCAGTCGCTGGAACAGTCTGAAAATAGAAGAGAAGTGAGAAAATCCACTTTTTCACCCTGGAGGACCGTGAGTTTTGATATTTCATTCATCAAATAGGTCAGTTCTCAGGTAAACATGTTCGCCGAGTTTGAAAAAAATGATCAAAAAATTCTCCAGTCGCTGGAACGTTCTGGAAATGACAAAAATTAGAGAACATCCACTTCTTCACCCTGGAGGACCGTGAGTTTTGGTATTTCATTCATCAATTCGTTCAATTCCTAAGTAAACATGTACGCCAAGTTTGAAAAAAATAGTCAAAAAATTCTCCAGCCGCTGTAATGGTCTGGAAATGACAATAAATCGGGGAAATCCACTTTTTCCCCCTGGAGAATCGTGAGTTTTGGTATTTCATTCCACAATTCGTTCAATTCTTATGTAAAAATGTCCGCTGAGTTTGAAAAAAATAGTCAAAAAATTCTCCAGTTTCTTGGATGCCCTAGAAATAGTAAAAACTCCAGGTAATCCACTTTTCCAACATGGAAAACCGTGATTTTTCATATTCTGTTTATCAACAAGGTCAATTCTTATGTAAATACATCCGCCGAGTTAGTCAATAAATTCTCCAGTTGCCGGAAAGGTCTCGAAATACCAAGTTCAGAAAATCCACTTTTTCAACATGGAGAGCGCTGATTTTTGGTATGTTCTTCATCAATTAGGTCAAATCTTATGTTAATAAGTCTTACAAGTTAGAAAAAAATAGTCAATAAATTCTCCAGTCGCTAGGACGCTTTGGAAATAGTAAAAAACCGATACACACCCACCTCTAAGATTCATTTCTTTTACTTTAAAGTTTTGAATGTTTATTTTTGTTCCTCTGAAGTCGTAGAGGTGCAAACTGTGTTACTGGGAGCCGTGCACTTCCATGAAGTGCAGGAATCTCCTCTCGAGTTGAGGTGACAATGCTTCAAATATTGGAATTCATATAAAGGAGATGATTGTCTTCTTGTGTTTCGGAAAAGGATTCCTCCACATCATGCGAGTGTACGGCTATTAGTAACACAATTTGTACCGCTGCGACTCGTAGGGGGAAAAGTAACACATGAATCATTGAAGCGGGTGTGTATCTTTGATTTTTTAATATTTTCAGAGTGTCCCAACGACTGGAGAATTTTTTTCAATTTTTTTAAAACTCGGCGTAAGTGTTCTTAGAAGAATCGACCATACCAATGAGCGTCTGGAGAATTTATTGAATATTTTTTTCGAAATAGGGATGTATTTACTCAAAAATTGACCTTATTGATAAATAGAATATAAAAATCACGATTCTCCAAGTTTTTTTTTTTTTTTTTTTTAATACACCCTTTATTGTGAAAATAATAAAAACAAAAAAACAAAAAAATAAACAAAATAAAAAATAAAGATGAAAATAAAAAGATAAACATTACAAAACAAGGAAGAGAAAAACAAAATTACAGAAATTTAGAAGGAAGAGAAAAAAAAAAAATACAAAAATACAAAAATACAAAATAATGATAATGAAAAAAAAAAAAAAAAACAGGGTGTTGGAGGATGGCAACTAGGCTTACCTCGTTTAACAAATTAGTTATGAATTATGTCAGTCAAATTGTTATGGATTCCGGAAGATGTTTAAGGAAATGAAAGATATGAGGGAAAATGGATAATTCTTCGGATGAGAGAAGGTCAATAGCTCGGAGAGGGGTTGGAAAATTTAAATTCATACATTCTGAATAGAGTTTTTGTCTTAAATTTGGTAATTCTGAGTTAAAATAGCAGATATTTTCAATTTTTCATTTTCAGACTATTCCAGCGACTGAAGAATTTCTGGACTATTTTTTTCAAACTCGGCGGAGATATTAACATAAGATTTGACCTTTTTGATGAACAACATACCAAAAATCAGGGGTCTCCATGTTGAAAAAGTTGATTTTCTGGATTTGTTACTATTTCTAGAGCGTTCCAGCGACTGGAGAATTTATTGACTATTTTTTTCCAACTCGGCGGATGTATTTACATAAGAATTGACCTTGTTGATAAACAGAATATGAAAAATCACGATTTTCCATGTTGGAAAAGTGGATTACCTGGAGTTTTTACTATTTCTAGGGCATCCCAGAAACTGGATAATTTTTTGACTATTTTTTTCAAACTCAGCGGACATGTTTACATAAGAATTGAACGAATTGTGGAATGAAATACCAAAACTCACGATTCTCCAGGGTGAAAAAGTGGATTTCCCCGATTTATTGTCATTTCCAGACCATTACAGCGGCTGGAGAATTTTTTGACTATTTTTTTCAAACTTGGCGTACATATTCGATCTCAAATTGATGAACGCCTTAATTCCTACTCGAGATCAACTGTCGACCAGGTGTTGACTGATCGGATAACGTCTGTCTATGGTCAATTTACAGCCGCCCGATCTCTTCATCAATCTGAAATCTTACATTTCTTATATCGGGTAGTCTACGTCCGCTTTAGTGCGCAGCCGAACTAAATAAAACTCGGGCACAAGAAAACAATTCGTCATTAACGCGGAAGCCTTATTTATCGCGGTACGTAATTTGAAATTCAAGTTAATATTTTTTAACCCTAATTTTTCGGTAAGGTTCTTTCACCTTCTTTCGAAGTAGCCAAACTGAAATGATTTCGGACGTTCATCTATGTGGACTTGTGTCAAAATCGTATAGTAGGCGACTACCAACCTTCACGACGAATAAATCCATACTTTCAGATATTATAAAATATGGACAGATTTTTCTTTCAAATTTCTGCGATACAAAAGAACTAAGAACTTTTGTGCGATCGCGTTATGTAAATTACAAAAAAAGAAAAAAAAGAAAAAAAAGGGGAAAGTTGAAAGCGTGACTGCTATTTGGCGTATGCTCTTTCCGCATTTTACGGGAACAGCACTACAGCGCTTTAGTATAGGTTGACTCCCAGTATACTCGTATATTTCAAAGCTTTTCTAAATTCTGGAAAGTGAACTGAAGTTCAAGATGAGAGGAACTCGAATACATTCTTGAGGACCTGACAACACTATACGGATAATAATGACTCGGTGAATGCTTGTTAACGGCACACCAATGTAAAAGCCTTCTCAGAGCGTTTTTTTGTAATTAGAATTTCGCTTAAAAAATACGCCAACTTCATATTTGAAAAGAGAAAAACGCGTTCCCAGCGCCAGAATTTCAACGAAAATCGATTTTAAAGAAACTTTTCGAAATCATGGCATTTGTTAGTTATAATCTGAGAAAAATATGCGGTACGGGGAGAAATTATTCATTCTACTTTTGAAAGCACATAATGCGAATACCATGAATGGTTTTTATGACTCGAATTTTCTCACAAAATAAATGAAACGTTCGACCAGGAATCGATTTATAGAATCTCATTCGTACGTACTTCTTTTTTTTTTTGAGCAGTCGTTGAAAAATACCTAATCCTAAATAGACGTATTGAGTATACGATAGTCTAACAGATGTTAGGTCAATAAGGTATGCATTCTTTTGAAAGTACTTCTTAGTTTACCTATTCTAAAAGAGTGCCATCTACTGTACGTCACTACATGTTGTAAAATTAGCAAACAATAATTTATTGTATTCGATTTATCGCGAACTTTTTATCTGTACGTACGCGATTGGGAAATATATTCAGGATAGGTTACATTTCCGAAGACGTGTATTAGAGTAGAAAAATAATGCTTATCTCGATGTACCGGTACGCGTGCATTCTCTTTTATCATTAATATGAACTGCTAAACATGGTGTAAACTAATGTGGGTACTTCATGAATTGTTCAAGAAAGTAGGTAAAACAGGTAATTCCGGAAATCACTCGCAATATGCTATGCGATGATTAACGTATTACTATAATTCCATTAATCGGCTAAGGGTTAACAAGAAAAGGAAGAAAAAAAAAAGTCTGTCTTCGTATCTATACGACAGTTAAGTTCAGACGTACGGAATAAATATTTAAACTAAACTCACGAAATGTTTACGAGGCTCTCGTCTATAAAAAACACTTCCTTAGTTTCTCACCATCAAACACTGTCAGTCGCGAGCTTTTCATGAATACGCTACTCTGTCATCGATTCGCACCGTAAAACACGAGATTCTTTTGTCTTAAAATAAGGAAAATAATCGATAAAGAACAATTTTTGTTCTGGAGGAAAAAGAAGAAAGAAGGAAAAAAAAATGGAAAAAAGCCTTGCCGTAGATACAAATAACTTTTCAGCCATCAAAAAAAGGTATAACTAGTAGGTAGATAGGCGAGTTTCAATTAATCATTACGCACAAGTGAAACTAAATAAATCGAAAAACATCAATTCAAAAAAGCGAAAAAATACAAGTCAATTTTTTTCTCCGAGAATTACTATTGTTTTTGATATCTTTTGCATGAAAAATTCAAAGATTATAGGTAAACAATTGCCGAGGCATGATCGGAACTCAAATTGAATGCGATGGGGTGTAAGTAGAGCACTGAAAACTAAAACGATCCTAAAATATGTAAGTAATCCTATTTTATTAGTTAGCTTAAAATGGCATTTTTGGGTGTTACACTTTCATCAGTTATATCGCCACTGAAGAACAAGGTCTTAAACATCAATTTTATAGTCTAATACTGTGATCTAATTGGCTTCGCAATAGTGCGTCGTAATTAGTTTATCCGCCTATGAGCTACATTTCTATTGGTGGCTAGGTTTGCTGCCATCCTATTGGTCGGTTTTGTTCTTACACGAAGCTGAATAATCTTTCACTGTTAAACGTGATTACATTGTTCAAAAGGCTAGCTTTCCTCTTCTTTGCCTTTGCAACCTTCATCTGTTCCCAGAGTTTTCTTCTCTTCATGTACGACTTCAAATATTCCTTCAACATTTTGCTGTCCTCCATTGCAATATTACCCAAGCAATGACTTGCCTTCTTCCTCCCTTGAAATTTTGTACTCAATTTTTCTCCCAGTATCATCAATATAAATGCCTTCGCACTGTTCCCAACTGAGCTTGTACACACCGCTCAAGGATATGTTTCATATCTTTAGCGAGCCCCGACTTCTAATTTGAAATTCTAACAGTGACCTGTTTTATGAGTCAAATGGGATTTGGTATTGAAAATTATTCCCGGACAAAATCCCGAAGGCGAAAACCCGACAGACAAAATCCCGAAAACAAACATTCCGTAAAACAGAAAACCCGACGGCGAAATCCCGAAGTCGTGTATGATAGTAGGGGGACTTGAAAAACAATTTTGACTCTCGAGCTATATATGATAGGAGGGGGAGTTGGAAAAATTTCGACTTTCGAGCTATGTATGATAGGGGGGGGACTAAGAAAAATTTTGACTCTCGAGCTATATATGATAGGAGGGGGAGTTGGAAAAATTTCGACTTTCGAGCTATGTATGATAGGAGGGGGACTAAGAAAAATTTTGACTCTCGAGCTATATATGATAGGAGGGGGAGTTGGGAAAATTTTGACTCTCGAGCTATATATGATAGGAGAGGGACTTCAAGAAAATTTCGACTTTCAAGCTATGTATGATAGGAGGGGGAGTTAGAAAAAATTTTGACTCTCGAGCTATATATGATAGGAGGGGGACGGAAAAATTGCGACTTTCGAGCTATTTATGATAAGGGGGGAATTGGAAAAAATGACGGCTTCCTTAACGAAGTTAAACGAGGAACGCAGGGAACCTGTTTTATGATTCGAATGAGATTTGGTATTGAAAATTCAAGGAAGCCTAGATTTGGAGAACCCCTCCTATCATATATAGCTCGAGAGTCGAAATTCTTCTAAGTCCCTCTCCTATCATATATGGCTCGAGGGTCGAAATTTTTCTAAGTTTTTCGCTGGACGGCGCACGGCGGACGCCAGATTTCTCAAATAGCCCCCCATAAAACAGGTTCCCTGTTAAAATTTTAACTCTCGAGCTATATATGATAGGAGGGGGAATGGAAAAATTTCGACTTTCGAGCTATGTATGATAGGAGGGGGACTTGGAAAAATTTCGACTCTCGAGCTATAAATGATAAGAGAGGGACTCAGAAAAATTTCGACTCTCGAGCTATTTATGATAAGGGGGGGGGGGGGAATTGGAAAAAATATTGACTTTCGAGCTATGTATGATGGTAGGGCGACTTGAAAAAAAATTTTGACTCTCGAGCTATATATAATAGGAAGGGTACTTGGAAAAATTTCGACTTTCGAGCTATGTATGATAGGAGGGGGAGTTGGAAAAATTTTGACTCTCGAGCTATATATGATAGGAGGGGGACTTGAAGAAAATTTCGACTTTCAAGCTATGTATGATAGGAGGGGGAGTTAGAAAAAATTTTGACTCTCGCGCTATATATGATAGGAGGGTACGGAAAAATTTCGACTTTCGAGCTATTTATGATAAGGGGAGGGGGGAATTGGAAAAAATTTTGACTCTCGAGCTATATATGATAGGAGGGGGAATGGAAAAATTTCGACTTTCGAGCTATATATGATAGGAGGGGGACTTGAAAAAATTTCGTCTCTCGAACTATAAATGATAGGAGGGGGACTTAGAAAAAATGTCGACTCTCGAGCTATATATGATAGGAGGGGGACTTGGAAAAATGTCGACTCTCGAGCTATTTATGATAAGGGGGGGGGGAATTGGAAAAAATATTGACTTTCGAGCTATGTGTGATGGTAGGGGGACTTGAAAAAAAATTTTGACTCTCGAGCTATATATAATAGGAAGGGTACTTGGAAAAATTTCGACTTTCGAGCTATGTATGATAGGAGGGGGACTTGAAGAAAATTTCGACTTTCAAGCTATGTATGATAGGAGGGGGAGTTGGAAAAAATTTGTACTCTCGAACTATATATGATAGGAGGGGGACTTGGAAAAATTTCGACTCTCGAGCTATATACGATATGAAAGGGATCTCGAAAAATTTCAACTCTCGAGCTATCATATATAGCTGGAGATTCGAGAAAAATTTAGACTCTCAAACTATATTATACTAGCCTAATAGTAGGGTTAGGCCTTCTTTATACTAGCTTTATCTAGGTCTAGGCTTCCTTGAATTTTCAATACCATATCCCATTTGACTCATAAAACAGGTGTTCCCTGTGTTCCTCGTTTAACTTTGTTAAGAAAGCCGTCGTTTTTTTTCTTCTAGCTGCTTTCAATTAACAAGGTAACTCAATGATTTTGACTATTGTGATTTTCATACTCGGAAACTTCGAAATCTATTGTCCCCTTTATGATGACGATTTTCGACATATTTTGTAAATTCGGTTAGGTAAATTCAGTGTTTCAGGTATTATTTAAAAATGAAGACCTTAGGTACCTACTTCTTAGAGTTCCTACTTTTACAAACATTTTTGTAACCGTGCCCATGAAGGAAAATATTATTGAACAAGGCGTTTACTTCATTCATATTCTAAATTTTATTCCGTAGAGATCAATTTCATTAGATTTACATTACGATCTCCTTCCGATTCCAAGAAATTTTTCTACGTCTGGTCGTTGACTCGTTGCTTATTTTCACCATGGCTAGGTTGTTACGGAAGATTAAAATTCTTTTTGGTACTAGGCCTCAGAATTTAAAATTGCAGTTCTGCAATGCCATCTAATTTTCGCTTCTTTAGCATTATTGACATGTTTGATGTCTTTTTTGAGACCCCATACACTATTGGAAAATTGCTAGTACCACCACCCCCCCCCCCCGATAATGGACTTGGAAAATTTTTCGAGAAAAATTTTTATACCTGGGTGAAGAAGAAGAAGAAGAAGAAGAAGAAGAAGAAGAAGATACCTGGGTAGAAAATTTTTCGAGAAAAATTTTTATACCTGGGTGGTGATTGAGAAATCTGCGAATACCACCCCCTCCCTATGTTTCAGGCTAGTTTAGTATATATGCTGTATATTGAAAAAGAAGAAAAAGAAGAAGAAGAAGATGGTGATTGGGAAATCTGTGAGTACCATCCCCCCCCCCCAAGTTTCAGGTTAGTTTAGTATTTATTATTCGTAAGAGACAACAACACTACCTAACGTTCTTTTTAAACAGTCGGAAAAGACATGAAACATGATCTTTACTCATTTGGCTACGCCAGAAAATCAATAATGAGGTTAGGCGTACTTGAATCGTGGGTCTTATGGGACATGCCAAATGGATACTCCTCTGCCATTTCGCACACCTCTTTCCACGCAGCGCTCGTGCCGTCTTCTACGGCTTCCTTCGCTGGTATTCAGGTGCAACCTCCTTTGCGCCTCTCCATGGCCTCTACTCCACTGATATATACCTGGTGCTGACGGTAACACTCTTCTCATAACTGGGCAATATATCGGTCCACCAGCAAACGACTCTTCTTCTCTTTGGTGGCATATATAACGATAATTAAATTACCACTTAGGAAAAATACAGCGCGTGTTGTCCGGCCCGAGTGCCAGACTTACGTTTTTCGGAAAATCGGTCAGACCATGTCCCCCTTCTTTCTCTTCCTTCGTGTTGATTAAATAAATCAAATATGAGGTGCCCTCTAGAGAAATTATCAAAGTTCATCTCTCGTGATCAGGAGGTATATGACAGACAGATGCTATTTCACCAAGCCTATAGTTTTGAAAAAAATAATAATAATATTACTCGTAGCTCACAACCATGCACTCATTTTCGAGAATGTATTCAAGACTTCGCTAAATCATAAACTAGTATTTAATGCCAATGACCTGAGATTCTGCAATATAAGCTCACCTAGAGTGAGAATTGATTTCATTATTTCAGTATTTTCTCTTTCATTATATTCCTTCTCGTATACTTAGGTAAAATCTTTTCAAATTTCCCTGCTTCGGAGAGAATTTAACTTCAGGGGTCTCTCAATCAGGAGAATGGAGCTCCGACGATCATTGGCAAAGATGAAGTATTTGCGATTCCGGGAGCTATTTCTAAAGAAATAGCCAACAGCGAAATGCCTTCGACTGCGTGCGTGTAAGTATTTTTTTGCATTACGATTAATATTCGAGAACTAGTAATTTCATCATAGACAATTTAATTGCATCTTAAATATAACGTGTGAAAATTTTGCAAACACGACATTCTGTTTTCTATTCGCAGTAACTAGTGAAGGTAACTCCATATCTTTGCCTAATTTACATTATTGTCTGGCTCTTCAGACTCAAAAGTGAGATTCGTGACTTGATCAATTCATGATGAACAAGTTCTATTGGTAACTGTAGAATTGCGATTTGAAAATAGAGAGCAGCGAACGAGAAAATTTTTGGACGATAGGCCTACTATGAAAGTTTATTCTGATAGCGTCTAGGCCTATATTATCTTGGTGCAGTTCTTCGTGCATGTTCAAAACGAAGCTGACCTTCAATTGAGCGATAATCGAAGTAGGTAGTCTTAAATAATATACATTATTTTCAATTGTTGAATGTTGTACAACTCGCTTCACTTACATCCAGGTACATACAAACCACTGACTGGAAAAACTTTTCTAAATGTCCTGATGAGGAGGCTATATTTACCAAACTTTATGAATATTTTTTACGACGTCGAAAAACAACATACCAAGATAATTTTCTCAGGATTTTTCAGCGGTGCACTATGGGTGGACACGGTTTTGAGTCCAGTTTTCTCCCGGACCCTGTTACAAAATAACGTGAACGCGAGACGGTTCGACCATGATATAGTGCACCTTCAGGGACAAATTGACCATTCTTATCCCGCTACATCTTTCGTGCATTTTCCAATGTTCTAACCTGTTAGCCCTCATAAATTTATCTAATTACCTTTCGAAAATACCTGTATAAGCTTTACTATGAAAAGCACGGGTTAGGTACTTATAATTCGCTATGATTTTTCTATCAAATTAATAACGTTTACACTCAAAGTTGTTGACAAAATAGAAGGGCTTATTCAACATCGTCATGGGAGGAACCTCATTTTCGTTTCCTTCAGGTGGGGAAGAATGGCCAACATCAGAATTTCCCACAAATTTTTCGAAAATTTTACAAGGTGGCAAACGATCGTTTTCCACTTTGAAAGTATACTCACAGAATCATATTATTCGAATGCGCACAACTCGCACATATACGTATGTGAGGGCCCGTAGTATCAAAATTGGAACTCGAGCATTTAAAATTCGAACGAAGTTCGATAACTGTATATACCTTGCCTTGTAACCCCAGCTAGATCTGTTTTAAAATTCGTGATGCGTGTTACATTATTTGGTAGAACTAGTCCTGAGGGTCAATGAGGAAATAGCAAAACACTCGCACACACGACAATCACGTAAACAAGCAACCGCCTTATTTTTTCGTATCAGATCACCTCGTATCAATATTCTAATGAAATAATGTTCCTGTTTCTAGGTACCAACCATCTTGCATAATTCCGAAATCAATTTCCGGTAAGAATTTGTAATTTACAGTTGTGCACACTACGGTTCCTCCTGACAACCTTCCAATCAACGAATATAATATCGTCATAATTTTTTTCATTTCGTAGAAAAAATTGGCCAATTTGGGTCTAGAATTCATAATTGATTATTTTGATTCGAGTACCTCTTTCTTGTTGCTTTCTCTTTTTAATATCTTCATTGCAATATTTTTGTATACTTTTTTGAAAATCGTTCACGTTTCACTTCAGAGAAGACCCGGTTCTATATTTCCAAAATTTCAGTTAGAAAGAGATGAAATCTGGAATGAAAGTCTGTCATAGTCTCAAATCTGAGAAAGGATTGTTTTAAATTGAATTATATTTACACATCATAGCGCCACCCTACCAACACCAACTGTTCAACTGCTTTAGTATAGGAGATCACCAAGTAATAATACTGTGCCTAACCTACACTCGCTAGGCTGCTATGGTAAGTTTAGCCTTCATTATATAGGCCTAATATACTGTATACTCGAGCCTTAATTACACTAAGTCTAGTATATTGGCATTGTACTAGGCCTATCAATGACCTTGACCTACTTGAGGGACCCTAGAAAAATATCCTTTAGCCTCCAGCCTTCATTGTACTAGTCCTATACTCGCTAGATTGGTACTAGACCAAGACACGAGTGAGTCTCTGAAAGCTAGGTAGCTTAAAATATTGTGTACTAGACTTATTCTTGACCAATCGCGAGTGAGACCCTGAAAGCTGGTGGCCTGAAATATTGTGTACAAGACATAAACTATAACAAAGAGAGCGAGCCCATTCCGCGCCGCCTAGAATATTTTATATCAACAGGGAACCTGTCTTATGGGGAGCTTTTTGAGGAATTTACCGTGCGCAGTGCGCCGTCCGGCAAAAAACTTGGAAAAATTTGGACTCTCGAGTCATATATGATAGGAGAGGGACTTAGAAAAACGACGGCTTCCTAAACGAAGTTAAGCGAGGAACGCAAGGAACCTGTTTTATGAATCAAATGGGATTTGGTATTGAAAATTCAATGAAGTCTGGACCTAGATAAAGCTAGTCTAAAGAAGGCCTAGACCTACTATAAGCCTAGTACATATAATATAGTTTGAGAGTCAAAATTTTTCGAAATCCCCCTCCTATCATATATAGCTCGAGAGTCGGAATTTTTTCAAGTCACCCTCCTATCTTATATAGCTCGAGGTCAACATTTTGCCAAGTCCCCCTCCAATCATATATAGCTCGAGAGGCGGAATGGTTCTAAGTCCCCCTCCTATTATATATGGCTCGAGAGTCGAAATTTTTCCAAGTCCAACCCCTATCATATACCTAGCTCGAGAGTCAGAATTTTTCTGAATCCCTTTCCTACCATATATTATGGCTCGAGAGTCGAAATTTTTCCAAGTTTTTTGCTGGGCGGCGCACGGCGCACGGCAAATTTCTCAAAAAGCATCCCATAAAACAGGTTCCTTGTTAAAATTTCGACTCTCGAGCTATATATGATAAGAGGGGACTTGGAAAAATTTTGACTCTCCAGCTATATATGGTAGAGGGGGGGGGGGGGGGGACTTGGAAAAAATTTCGACTCTTCAGCTGTAAATGATAGGTGGGGGCCGTGGAAAAATTTCGATTCTCGAGCTATATATGATAGGAGGGGGACTTAAAAAAACGACGGCTTCCTTAACGAAGTTAAACGAGGAACGCAGGGAACCTGTTTTATGAGTCAAATGGGATTTGGTTTTGAAAATTCAATGAAGCCTAGACCTAGATACGGCCTAGACCTACTATAAGTCCAGTACATATAATATAGTTTGAGAGTCTAAATTTTGCTAAGTTCCCCTCCCATCATATATAGCTGAAGAGTCAAAATTTTTCGAAGTCCCCCTCCTATCATATACAGCTAGAGAGTCGGAATTTTTTCAAGTCCCCCTCCTATAGAATTGACAAAAGCAATGCTCGTACCTAACCCTGTTCCCTCCCTCCTCTATGGGTTGCCAAAACTTCACAAGATGAATACTCCTATGCGGCCTGTCGTGTCCTACGTCTCCTCCCCTGCTCATTTTCTGGCCAAGTTCTTGGATCGTTGGTTCAAGTCTCGAATCGAGTACGAGTCCCCCTACTCCGTTAAAAATTCGGTTTCTCTGGCCGAGAGGCTCAAAAATGTTACCTTGCCTCCGGGTACTAGCCTCTGCTCATTTGATGTAGCCGGCCTCTTTCCCAATATACCAAAGGCCCATACTATGCAGTATATGGGTGACCTACTTGTAAAGTTCAACATTCCTCATAACGAGATACAGGAATTTTCTGGCCTCCTTAATGCGTGCTGGTCCCCTAACTTCTGTAAGTTCAATGGGAAATTTTACGAGTTCCCTGAGGAGGTAGGAATCCCCATCGGCTCTCCTTTGGGCTCTCTCGTTTCGGAGATATTTATGTCCAGATTTGAGGTTGACTTGTATTCCTCTGGCCAAGTGCTACTGAGTCACATCCATTACTGGCACCGATATGTGGACGATATATTATATGCGTGGACCGGTCCTCAAGAGCTCCTTCGTGAGTTTCTTCAGTATCTGAATAAAATGTATCCCTCCATAAAATTTACTACAGAAATTGGAGGTTCTTCCATAAACTTTCTGGGTCTCACTATCTCTGATAGAGATGGGGACCATGAATTTGCGATATTCAGGAAGGATACTTCGACCGATACAGTTGTCCACAGATCGTCCTTCTGTCCATTTTCTCATAAGATCGCTGCCTTCAATAGTTATATTCATCGACTGACTAGCATGCCGCCAAGTCAACCAGCTTTCCAAAAGGAGCTGGCGACCATTAAGCAGTTGGCCGCTGTGAATGAGGTCAACTATGAACATTGACTGTATGGTCCGTAAAAAACTTACGAGGAAGGGCCTTGATTCTACCACTTCCCTCCCCCGCGATCTGAGTAGTAATAATAATAAGAGATTACGTTGGATCAAACTCCCGTTTTTGGGTGAGTTTTCATCCAAGCTGACTCGTGTCCTCCGCCCCTTTGGCTTCAGGCCTGCTTTTTATAACCTCACTACTGTGAAGGGTTTGTTTGTTAGGTTAAAGGACCCCATCCCGCGGGGGGAGAGGAGCGGGGTGTACAAATTGGAGTGCAAGGATTGTAACGGCGTATATATAGGCGAGACGGGTCGCCAGCTTGGAATTCGAGTAGAGGAGCACCTTAAGGCCTGGAAGAAAGGTAATTTGGGTGATTCGGCCTTTGCGGACCACCTTATCTCCAGTGGTCATAGTTTCAAGGAAGGTTCGGCTACCCTTCTCCACAAGGAGAATTCTTACTTCAAGCGCGTTGCGTTGGAAATTATCGAAATGGTGCGTCATCTGAACAGTGACGACGTTACCGTACCCAACAGGTATTTTCCCGACGAAGGTTTAGTTGAATTGGTCAACGAGTTTGAGTCACCTCACGAGGGCTCGCTCGTTCAATCCTGATCTCGTTGGTATTCTGTTTTATGAGTCGTATCTGGGTCAGTGGCGTTCTAACTTTGCCCGATGATGGTTTGTTAACCGAAAGATCTCGCATCTTCTCCTTTATATCTGCGGTCTTTGTAATTAGTAATTATCGTTTACTCTACTCTTTGAGTATTCTGTCATCCCCCTCCTATCTTATATAGCTCGAGAGTCAACATTTTGCCAAGTCCCCCTCCTATCATATATAGCTCGAGAGTCGGAATTTTAACAGGGAACCTGTTTTATGGGGGGCTATTTGAGAAATCTGCCGTCCGCCGTCCACCGTCCAGCGAAAAACTTAGAAAAACGACGGCTTCCTTAACGAAGTTAAACGAGGAACGCAGGGAACCTGTTTTATGAGTCGAATGGGATTTGGTATTGAAAATTCAAGGAAGCCTAGACCTAGATAAAGATAGTATAAAGAAGGCCTAGACTTACTATAAGCCTATCATAATATAGTTTGAGAATCTAAATTTTTCTCGCTCGAGAGACGAAATTTTTCTAAGTCCCTCTCCTATCATGGCTCGAGAGTCGAAATTTTTCCAAGTCCCCCTTCTATCATATATAGCTCGAGAGTCGAAATTTTAACAGGGAACCTGTTTTATGGGGGGCTATTTGAGAAATCTGCCATCCGCCGTCCGCCGTGCGCCGTGCGCCGTCCGCCGTCCGCCGTCCAGCGAAAAACTTAGAAAAATTTCGACCCTCGAGCCATATATGATAGGAGAGGGACTTAGAAAAATTTCGACTCTCGAGCTATATATGATAGAAGGGGGACTTAGAAAAATATCGACTCTCGAGCCATATATGATAGGAGGGGGACTTGGAAAAATTTCGACTCTCGAGCTATAGATGATAGGAGGGGAACTTGGAAAAATGTCGACTCTCGAGCTATATATGATAGAAGGGGGACTTGGAAAAATTTCGACTCTCGAGCCATATATGATAGGAGAGGGACTTAGAAAAATTTCGACTCTCGAGCTATATATGATAGAAGGGGGACTTAGAAAAAATTTCGAATCTCGAGCTATAGATGATAGGAGGGGGACTTTAAAAAATTTCGACTCTCGAGCCATATATGATAGGAGAGGGACTTAGAAAAATTTCGACTCTCGAGCTATATATGATAGAAGGGGGTCTTAGAAAAATTTCGACTCTCGTGCCATATATGATAGGAGAGGGACTTAGAAAAATTTCGACTCTCGAGCTATATATGATAGAAGGGGGACTTAGAAAAAATTTCGAATCTCGAGCTATAGATGATAGGAGGGGAACTTAGAAAAATTTCGACTCTCGAGCTATATATGATAGGAGGGGGACTTGGAAAAATTTCGACTCTCGGAGCCATATACGATAGGAGAGGGACTTAGAAAACTTTCGACTCTCGAGCTATATATGATCTAGGGTTCCTTGAATTTTCAATACCAAATCTCATTCGAATCATAAAACAGGTTCCCTGCGTTCCTCGTTTAACTTCGTTAAGGAAGCCGTCATTTTTCTAAGTCCCTCTCCTATCATATATGGCTAGAGGGTCGAAATTTTTCTAAGTTTTTCGCTGGACGGCGGACGGCGCACGGCGGACGCCAGATTTCTCAAATAGCCCCCCATAAAACAGGTTCCCTGTTAAAATTTCGACTCTCGAGCCATATGATAGGAGGGGGACTTAGAAAAATTTCGACTCTCGAGCTATATATGATAGAAGGGGGACTTGGAAAAATTTCGACTCTCGAGCCATATATGATAGGAGAGGAACTTAGAAAAATTTCGACTCTCGAGCTATATATCATAGAAGGGGGACTTGGAAAAATTTCGACTCTCGAGCTATATATGATAGAAGGGGGACTTAGAAAAATTTCGACTCTCGAGCCATATATGATAGGGGGGGACTTAGAAAAATTTCGACTCTCGAGCCATGATAGGAGAGGGACTTAGAAAAATTTCGTCTCTCGAGCGAGAAAAATTTAGATTCTCAAACTATATTATGATAGGCTTATAGTAGGTCTAGGCCTTCTTTATACTATCTTTATCTAGGTCTAGGCTTCCTTGAATTTTCAATACCAAATCCCATTCGACTCATAAAACAGGTTCCCTGCGTTCCTCGTTTGACTTCGTTAAGGAAGCCGTCGTTTTTATAAGTCCCCCTCCTATCACATATGGCTCGGGAGTCAAAATTTTGCCAAGTTTTTTGCTGGATGGCGCACGGCAAATTTCTCAAAAAGCCCCTCATAAAACAGGTTCCCTGTTAAAATTTCGACTCTCGAGCTATATATGATAAGAGGGGACTTGGAAAAATTTTGACTCTCGAGTTATATAATTTCGATAGGAGGGGGACTTGGAAAAATGTCGACTATCGAGCGATATATGATATGATAGGGACTTGGAAAAATTTCAACTCTCGAGCTATCATACATAGCTGGAGATTCGAGAAAAATTTAGACTCTCAAACTATATTATATTGGGCTTATAGTAGGTCTAGGCCTTCTTTATACTAGCTTTATCTAGGTCTAGGCTTCCTTGAATTTTCAATACCAAATCCCATTTGACTCATAAAACAGGTGTTCCCTGTGTTCCTCGTTTAACTTCGTTAAGGAAGCCGTCGTTTTTTATCAAGCGGGGTAAGCTACACAATACGTTAGTATTATGGTATATACGAGTTGAACCCTAATATGTATATAGCTTAATATATGGTACACATACACAAGGTCAATCTTCAGTGTACTATTCATAGTAGGGGTTCAACCCTAGTATTCGGTCATAGACAGTATACAAGGTTAGTTTTCTAGTACATATCCACTATATCCCTTGCCTTGTCGTTGATTGTGAGTCCTGGGAAGCAAATAGCTTAAAATATTGTATATCCTCAGAGCAGAAAGTTGTCAAAAGAGCGAAGGGAATAAGCCCTGAAGGTCAGTTAGCTTGAAATATTGTACACTAGACTTATAGTGGACCAAAATAGTGGCGAACGAACGGAACGAGTGAGCCTCTAAGAGCTAGTTGGCTTAAAATATTGTGTCTTAGACTTAAAGGAGGTGAACGATCAAAGCATGTAAGCCTCTGAATGCTAGTTGGCTTATTTTGGTGTTCATATATAAGTCTCAGTATGTACATAACCTACTCATTCGATAAGATGCGAGAAGATGAAATAGATTCGTTGAAGGAATTTTAAAAATGTATCTAAAATGGTCGCCCACTGATATCCTTTCATTTGTATGAAAAAGGAGACCGGAATGAATTATTCTTTCTAAACAATGTCCAAATAATTTTCAGCCGCTAATCACTAATAACTCAATACTAGGATTCTGAAAAATAAATTGCACAGAACACAGAGAAGGACATTAATGATCTTTAATTATCTGGCTACGCCAGAACATTTTCTTTCTCTGTTCAGGTCTCAAAATTTCACCTTCCTCTTCGTGTATTTCTAAAAGTGAAAATTTCTTTAGGTCTTCTCAAACCACTTCTTCCTCTCCGACCCACATACCCGTGGTAAACCTTCGCTCTTCACAAATTTCACAAAGTCCTCCTCATCTAGCCTGGATTTTCCCATTATCTAGCCCAGACATACCTTTCCACAGCACGAAAGTCGAGCTCAGTTCTTTCTAAGTCCCTTTTCCCATATTCTTTCTTTCTTCTTCTCCTTCTTCAAGTTTCCAGACTAGTCAACCTTCAAAAATTGTTCAAAGTCCCAGAGGTCGGTTAGATCACTGCGTTTGTCGGTAGGACAGCCCCAGGCGCACGTTTTTATCAAAATATATCCTTTTAAACGGGTTCCCTGTCGAAACGTGACGACGGGGAATTGTTTTTTTTCAAAAATACATCATATGTGTATAGCCTGCAACCTAAAACGTGAAAAGAAATGATGTTGACCAACTGGGCATAAACCTCGCCTGTTCGATGGTACTTGCTTATGAATAACGTTCTAACACGTATCATTCTATCTGTAGTACGTCGTGCCTGTACTTAATAAAATAAAAATACACATACCCTCGAGAATCATCTAAACGAATTCATCCGGTCCCGCCGAAGGTTACGGATCGATATAATTGAAAATACTTAATGAGTAAAATTGCAAAGCCCGCAGTAATTAAATAGTCGCGAACGTTTTCGGTTAAGAAACCATCATCAGGCTATTATAAAGAGCGACTGACCCAACTGTACGGTACACAGAACAGATCACCGACGAAGTCAGGATTGAACCAGCGAGCCATTACGGGTTGACTCATACTCGTAGATTAATTCAACTAGCCCTTTGTCGGGAATATACCTGTTGAGGGACGTAACGCAACACGCTTAAGGTACGACTTCTCCTTATGGAGGAGGGTAGCTGACCCTTCTTTGAAACAATGACCACTAGAGATGAGATAGTCTGCGAAGGCCGATTCACCCAAATTTCTTCTTTTCCAGGCCTTAATGTGCTCATCCACACGAATACCGAGCTGGCGACCCGTCTCGCCCACATACATGCCGTCACAGTCCTTACACTCCAGCCTGTATACACCACTCCTCTCGACCGGAGGGACGGGGTCATTAAGCCTGACGAACAATCCCTTCACAGTGGTGAGGTAGTAGAATGCAGGGCGAAGGACACGACCCAGCTTGGAAGAGAATTGTCCCAGAAACGGGAGCCTTATCCAACGTAATTTCTTACTATCGCGGGTCTGTTCACGGGGGAGGGAAGTGGTAGAATCCAGGCACCTCCTGGTAAGCTTTTTATGGACCATCCGGTCGATGTCTAGATTGACTCCATTCACAACGATCAAGTGCTTAATGATCGCAAGCTCCTGCTGGTCAGCCGATGAATGTAGCTGTTGAAGGCAGCGATCTTATGAGCAAACGGACAGAAGAACGATCCTGGACAACTATATCGGTCCAAGTATCCTTTCTGTAAATAGCAAATTCATGGACCCCATCTCCAATGGAAATGGAAAGATCCAAGAAATTTATGGAAGAACCTCAAATTTCTAAAGTGCATTTTATGGAGGGGTAATGGAACTCGCTCAGGAGGAGATCCTTCGGACCGGTCCACGAACACAAAATATGGTCCACATATCGATACCAGTAGTGGATATGATTCAAAAGCACTTGGTCCGAGGAAAAAATATCGGATTCAAATTTGGAAATGAGTGAACCCAGGGGGGACCCAATAGGAATTCCTATTTCCTCGGGGAACTCGAAAAATTGCCCATTGAAGTTACAAAAGTTAGGGGACCAACAAGCGTTGAGCAGATCGAAAAACTCTTGTATTTCGCTATGAGGAGTATTCGATCTGAAAAGCAAGTCACCCATATGCTGCCTGGTAGGGGCCTTAGGTATGTTAGGGAATAGACCGACGACTGTTTGATTACTGCGGTCTTTGCAATTTTACTCATTGAATATTTTCAATCATCTAAACCTTATTATATCTATTAAAAGAACGAAAAAAACTCGCAGCCTATACTTCGTCAGCTGCTCACGATTGTCCGAGGCAAATGGCTCCTATCATATATATGTATAGCTCGGAAGTTTATTTTCTTTCGTCCCACGTATTGCCTAATGGCGCCCGTCCCTCGTTCCTTTTATCCAGTTTACACCAGTACCCCTCCCCCTTCCTATAACAGGTTTTTTTTTAAAAAAACGTCTCTGAATACCAGCGGTAACTGCAAACTCTTCTTCAAACTATAAAACAATCAAATCCGTTCCCAACTTGATTAAGGTTCTCCAATTTGCACCCACTCCAACAAGACTACCTTAAAATTTTCCAGGCTTTGACTGGCACTACACACTTTTTCACTCAGTCCGTAGGCAAATTTAAAATCAATATTTAGTACCTAATTGATAGTAGATCCAATGAGAAGATAAGTTAGACATGTTTCTTACGAAAGAGATCTCACTTCTCTCCTCCCCGCGAATTTCGCTCCCATCCTTATCTGCTATCCAAGATCCTTATTCTTCAAATCCTGTCGTCCAACGAATCCTCCACCTCTTTTCTGTGAATACCGGAACACACCGACCTCGGGAATATGACGTACGCTGAGGACCTTGCCACGAGGTAGTCACTGCATTCACCTTTCATAATTGATATCTCCCTCTTGACCTTGTATGATCTCAAATCCTGTTTCCGCTCTCTCATTTTCTTCTTCTGATATTATCTGAGGTCCTCCTTGTCCTCCAATCGGCTCCGATCTATTAAACATTCTCAAATTTTTTGGTTTACTACAAACCACCTTTCTCGATGCGAAGAAGTCATCCTAACCCGCTTCAAAACAGGCCATACTCGTCTCACCCACTCTTTTCTCTTTTAATGTTTCTCACCTTCTTGATGCCTATATACTGTAACGCTGACAATCCATCCGTTCAACGTTTCTTCTTTCATTCAGCTCTTGATAACATGCGGCTTCAAAATTCTGCTTTACCAACTCTTTCTCAAATAATCATAAGGAAATCATTGTTACGATGAACTACCTTCGATCCACCTGTTTCTACAACACCATGTAATTTCTTTTCATCTTCATTGTCCTCATCTGCCCACTCGCAGCTCATTAATAAGAAGGGGTCAAAAACCAAACTTCTATTCAGTTCAAAAGTGTATCACTAATTTTACAAATTCCTTACTTCCCAAGAGCGATATTCGTACGTACAGAAAGAAAATCACACCTTAAAAATAATTTTATTCGAAGAATTTTACAAGAAGTATTTGCTGGTACTTATTCGATTTTTTTGAGAGAAATTTGTTTCGAAAAAAAATTGATTCGAGCTTCCGTGTCAATTAGATAGCGAGCGATGTCAAACTGCAAAATTTTATATTTTTTAAATGGCGACATCTTATGAAAACGTGAGGTCGTACCGTAGAGTTATCTGAACATCAACCGTCACTTAATTTTACCATAAAATTGTCCATTAACTTGAATTACGATGATTCATTGAGCTTCCAAATTAACTCATATTCAACTAAGTGTTAAACTGAATTGACGTACATTCGAAATATTTGTACATGAGAGAATTTTTTACTTAAAATAGTTCCTATGAATTAAGCAAGAATATCGAAAACCCGATAGTTTAAAGACAGAATTATGATATTATTATCCACGGATTAAATAACTCACTCTATTTTACGACTTTATCATGCAAGAAATCAATAAAATTTAATACAGTTCACCCAAGTGTGGTATTTTTCAATGTCGTGCGCGCCATGATAGCGAAAGTAGTAATGCATGGTCGGCATCAGCTGAGAAACAAAATGCGGTATTTAAGAGGAAAAAACTTCACAAGTAATATAAAATGCATAATATGAACCCCATCGTTGCTGGTAGTTCAATACGTTCAATACATCCTTGACACGTTTGGAAATCGCAAGCATAATTAATTACCTATATAAGTATTTCTCGTGGTTAAGGGTACAAATTAGAAAATTTGAAATTGTCTTCTTTGCGGGTAATTCTAGAATCGTATCCCGTACGTAGTGTCGAAATAGGAAATCTCAATTATCTTCGCGATTGAATGGGGCATATATTTAGAGAGCTATAGGCAATGTAAGAGGAATAAGGAACATTATCTCAGGCGCTCTGTTCAACTAGTGAAAAAATTTGTCAATAACTTCTATGAATGAAGGAAAAAATTGAAACTGTAGCGATGGATTATGAGGGTTTAGGTATATGAAGTAAGACGCATTAGTCCTCATATAAAAAAAAAAAAAACGCTAACCTTACTAAATTCCTGTCAAGTCGTACTCATTCTATTTCTCATTCAGTCTCTAAAAAAACGGAAGAGAAAAATATTTTATTTTGCTTTCCCAACATTCAATGCAGTATCTCTATTGGAATATTCATATTTCACGTTCATGAATATTGATTTTTTTTTTTTTCATGTTCAACTGCACTTATTAGTTGACAAAATGTTCTTCTCGAATTGTTTCTCGGCAGAGAATATTTTTAAGATTCCACCTAAATACACGTTTAGTTCCACTTATCTTCACTCTACGTTACTCAGAAGTCTACGTAAATACCAAAGGTTAATAAAATATTATTGACGACTTATATCTCGTACGAAGAATTCTTGATAGGTACGGTGTGAAGAAAGCTGATACTTTAGATCAATTTGATACGACAAAAGTACGGTAGCTACTTGGCACTAATTATTACAAATGAGTTCTATTTTTTCCCTCTTCTTAGCAGCAATAGTGAAGTAAAATAACCGGAGTATTGTGTTACTATTCTTCTTTGAAACATTACCGCTGATAAGGTAGAGAAAATGTAAGGTTTCCTAAGCAGAAGTAATAAGTCGTGATCGAGAAGTCTTTTTTCATTAGAGTGAAAAACCATAAAATAAAATAAGTCAGGAGTTAAATTTCGTTCGGTCGAGATACACACCATTTTCTTGAAGTTGAATTAAGAAAGGATAAAAATAGAATAAAAATGACGAAATTTTTAATCGAAAACATGATAATAATAATCTCAATCAATAATTATTTCATATTGACAGCAACTTAGAATACATATAAAAAATAGTGGTAATTACGTCCTATCAGAATAATATATGTAAGTGTCACACATCCTTATTACACAAGACACTAAAATTTAGAGTCAAACGAGAGAAAAAATATCGTTTTTTTAAGGCAGGCTTTACCCCTAATAACTAACAAATGTAAAACACATTGAAATTCTTTCAGACCGATGGGAAAAATACACTTTTCATCGTTTCAGAGCTCGAATTTTGGGTCAAATTATAAGAAACTTTTCAAGAAAATCTTTCACTAATGACAATTATAAAAATGTAGCCATTCGATTCAAATTGTATGATCGATAGGAAAAACTCAATTATTCAAGTTATCGATACTCGGAAACAAACGATAGTAAGAGTCTGATAACCATCATCTACTTAATTATACAAAATTTTGGGTGATTCAGAGCGGTATTTCAGTCTCAGTTCGTATGAAGAATCAACTTTTATTATTCCCAGAATATTAGTCGGTAGAATATCGTAGTCCTTGTTTACGTACATAAAAAATACTCGATATCACGGAAACAAGAAAACTTTCCTAAACTTTACGCGGGTCTTCGTGATTCGAAATGATATTTTATAGTATTTGACTGGTTATATTATCAATCAAATCAAATAACTTTTAGTCAAACTAAACGGAGATGGGAGATGAGTTAGGGCTGAGAAGGTAAAAGATACGCGTCAATTAGAAAACAATGATACCTAATTCAATAATGCATAAAAATCGCTGGTCTTATTGACAGACTCGTCCGGATTCATCAACATTATGTCGTCTCATTAAAAACAACCTGATCAGAACCGTCAGTTTTCGCCCAAGTTCACTAGAAGATATGTAGTTGAATAAAAGAAATACAATCTCATAACGTTACGTGCTTGTATTTCTTTAATTCAACTATTAAAATGTCTCGTAATTATGAGGAATCCCTCCAACTCACTAGAAGACAGCTAAAGCTGCTTTTGTTTATTTTTTTCTTTTCTTCTAATCCGAAGCAGAAACCGTAACTAATGTCTCACCCGGTAACCACGACTCTACTCGGTAATTTTGGATTTGACGCGTATCTTTTTTTCTACTTTCTCAAATATAGTTATGAATAGAATAAATCATCCACACTTCGAAGGAAGTAATACAATTTGGAATCATCACAATACAGTGTACATACCCTAAAAAAAAGAAAAGAAAAAAAAGATAGAAAAATCATTTCTTCGTTCGACCTCTTCTTTTTTTGGTAGTAGAAAACTGCTTCTTGTTGGTTGGAATACTGCGTATCAATGGAGCTGAACTGCTAATTTGATTCGTAGGTTTTCGTTGAACAGGTAAATGTTGTTGCAGCAAGTAATCCGCCAATTTCCCTTGTTGTGCCAACATGGAAAGGAACGTGCAAATAAATTGATCGTAATTATGAGTACGCCGACAATCATCTACTTTATACTGTTTACGTTTTTCGTTTTCTTCTCTCAAAAAACCTGTTAAATAAGATAGATTTAATTTGTTTACCTAATTCAATAGACCTTACAATGCTGTTATACGTATCGAGTTCCACGTAAAAACTTACTTTCGCATAAACTTATTTCCGACTCCAAGTTCTTGACCAAAGCGTGTAGGTCCTTAGGCGCAAACGTATGATGCGGGGGATCCATTTTCTTCTCATGAGAATTCGTGCACTCTTCAGTTTTCTTCTCAGTTACGAGAGGACTGGTACGGGTATAGTTTGCAATGCGAGCGTAGGATGGTTTTTCCCATCCTGCGGGTAGAGCTCCAGCTTCGAGACAAACTTTTCGCACAGTTGACTCTTTCGATTTTGAGCCACTGCCATCGTTATCCGCGAACGCTACTCTAATAACTACAAATTTATTGAAATCCTTGGTATATGGACTATTTTGCCCTGGTGAATTGAATGCTGAACCTACTTCGGACGATGTGTCTGTACTCGACGAACTCGGGGCAGGTGACGTTTGAATTGTTAAGGGAGTGGAGTAATCGAGTTTCTTTTCCCCGAATTCAGTCTTTTTTTCATTATGATGATCTGCACAGGTTACCACAACCGAAATATTCGAACCTGGCGATTCATACTTGCCAATATCTTTGACGGTAACTTTTTCGCTTTCTGTGGATTCTGCTGCTTTGGTCAATTTCGCTAACTTACACAAAGTTCTCGTTTCGCTATCTAATTTAGAAGACGACGATAGAAGATGCCTATTAGGAGATAATTTTGTCTCACTGTCTTGAACCGTAGGTGATAACGAGCATACATTATTCAGCTGCACTAATTGTTGAAGCGCCTCCAATACTATCTGTCGATTCGTACGTAACATACTCAACTTATGGGTGATTGCCAAACGTTTATCAGGAACAACGGCCATCAAATTATAATGAATATCGCTATTTGCCTCGTTCGTTGCGATACCTAGTCGCTCTTTCATCACTTGTTGAAATTTATCAGTCCAATCTTCATTCTCGTTCCACGGTCCATGGTCGATGGGATACGGCTTGAGGCCGTCCAATTCGAACAAATTTCCATTTATAGGAACGTAACTGACAAAATGAAAAGCTTCGCCAATAAATCTGGGGAAGAAACAGAGAAATTCTAGTCAAAGCGAACTTTGTAATTAGGTAAATACTTCGATATTATTGTACATACTTTCCGGTGCTTATTCCGCTACTCTTATCCATTCGATGTCGAGCTTGTGGAGTGGCGTGTGAATTGTGCGCTTTTGCCAATTCAGGAGTGTTTCCAATAGCCCAACCTTTATTTTCCGGATCCATACCAACCGTATGTGTTTTTAATCGATTCAGTGTGTTACCCAACTGAATTTTAGGGCAATTCAAAAGAACAGAAAGCAATGCGTGCGTTGCGCAGCTGTTTGGTACCATTTGTTGGGCAAAAAACAAACTGTTCACTACATCTTCATCTTTGACAAAAATATTCTGCTTATCGACAATTTTACGTCGCGAACGACGTTCTTCAGTCCAGCGAAATAGAAATATGAAGCCGTACACAGGGTTTTCAATCGGTTTGGCTAAATCGTAAATTTCTTCAACCTGAACTCCTTTAACTCCGAAGTCTTCTAACAAAAGTGTAAACAAGCCAGGATCACTTTCAAGCTCGAGCCAACCTTCGCTCAGTAAATTAATATCAACCGGCATGGTTCGAATGAATCGTCACTGAAACAAACCATACATAATTTGTGAACGTTGGCACTGAAAAGATCATTCCTAACCGATCTAAGTATTGCAAACATTTGAGATACTTGGAAAAGAAAATCCTAAAATTTTGAACTTACAGGTATACCTGGGCTACAATACTGCATTAATGGCAGATCAGGACGAAAGAAAGTTCTGTTCGTTCATCATGTACAAACCAAAATTGAAATTTTAATACGCAATTTCATATTTTTTTCGCCATAAAGTCAATTATTACGTACTTTGCTATTCCCAAATCCCAATTATGATCGTATCTGGGTAATACAATAACGAAACAGCACTGATAAATAATTCTATAGATGTAGATTACAAAATGCAATATGGATAATGACCGATGTGTGCGACTAACGCTGACTCCGCTAGGAGCGCTAAGATTCAAGACGAAAGAGTGACGGCAGAATGACGGTCAATTTTCTTTCTAACGAATCCGATCTTGAATTTTTCCTGAAACACTCAACCCTTTTACATCGTCATCCTATTTTTTTTTCACAAATGTATATTTTCTTACCCTATCTTGTTTCATCTGCCGGTTTCCTCCCTCCTCATCTTAATCGTTTATTTTTGAATTGAATCGTGATTACTGAAAATAATTATGATTGTTTCAAGAACGATTTAATGATAATAAGGGATTTGCGAGGACAGATTTTATTCTTCATGGAGTAAAAAATAATAACAAAAATAGTAGCTAATCAAATAGTAGGAAGAATAGGCTCAAAAAAGTTGAATAAAATAATATGATGATCACATACAATCGTTTGGAATAATAATAAAAAAACAAAATAAGTATAGCTTTCTTTAAATTAATCCACCACTACCTTCATGATACAGGCTCCGTTAAGGAATTGATAAACGTGTTGCCATTTATTAGCTTCGTAGTAGCTATCACAAATTCGACATTCGCTACAAGAAATGACGGAAAAGTTCTCAGGATTAGAAATAATGTACAAGCAATCTGTTGAGCGGACACCTGACACCCTTCATACTCACATTCTTCAAGTTGAGATAAGAAGCGTAAAGCGGAGATTTCGGAATAGGTACACCCGCCAATAAAAAATACCAAGATTACTTTCGGTGATTCGCTTTGAGAACTCAAACTTCCTCCTGAAAATATGAGAAACAAGTGATGTTGAAAAACGTCAACTTCACCGCTTTTTGCGAACAAAAAATAGGTTAGAAATACGTACGTCTGGGGGTCGTAAATCCCCAATTCGGCACGCTGACTGTACGATCAAACCATGGTCCTGGTAACAGTGGTAGAATATCATTCAAGCTCCGAATCCCATTCGGTTTAATGAATTGTTGAACAAGACGAACAGTCAAAGGAGCGTAGACTCCGTGCACGAAATGGATATCTTTTGGTGAAGCGTAATTATTCTCCTCGCTGATCAATTTCAGAGTTTTTCTTAAAACGGCAAACGGTCTGTTACCTTGCTAGATGACATAAATGCGCGAGAAAATTTATTGATTAATTACTCGAGCTAACAAAAATATACGATATGATGTCATTGAATACTGAATTCCTGCGTATTTTCCAACGTCAAACACAATGCCATTCTCTGTTTCGCTTATCAAATTATAACTTTTTGCGATGTTTATGATTGTATTTATCTGCCGCGGATCACCGTGTAATGAAGCTGAGTCTCTCGATACCTGACATTACCACTTCTAACGAGTTACACGAGAATGTGTTACAAGTAAATATGAATACCACAAAAAAACAGTAGCTGAATTGGGATCGTGAAATATCGAGAAATACATACGAAATAGTTACCCATTTGAATTTATCAAAAAAGAGGGATTTCATTATTATATATTGTTATTATAATAATTTTTTTTTGAAGTGCAAGCAAAATTTGACAAATCGTAACTAACTTGAATTCTTATTAATCCAACTTTTTCTAAATTCGATAAAGTGAGCATATGTTGGAAACCATAGGTCTGAATTATATCACGTTTGTATTGTTCAAGCAGTCTCGGTTTCAATCCTCCATTCACCATCGACTGGATACATATTAATCTGAGAACCTAAATGAAGATGAATAGTTATGAAAAAACTCTTGGAAATGTCGTCAACCATTCATTAATTTTATACCTTCAATACATCGACTTTACGAGCCATGTAGTCTTCGATAAAAGGATGAATCCTATCGGCACCAGAGCCAAGTAAAATTTCGTGTTCGTTTTTCGTACGCTCCATAAATTCGTCCGAATCTATCACTTCTTTTATCATTTCAGCCACAGTCATATCTAAACTCAAACGAGTAACGAGTGTAGAAAAATCGTTCAACTTTTATTTTTCAATACTAGTTTCAGTACTCACGATTTGCTAGACTTTTTTTGGTGACGAGAATTTGGGGCAGTTTGGTGACAAAATGTTTCATCTCCTGTACAGTTTGACCTTTTTCATCATACTGCGACGAAATATGTTTAGCTCGTCGAGATAAAGATTGACCTACAGTGAAAAAATTCTTATCGCTTCAAAACAAGGCAGAAAAGAAAACTTCGATTAGAACACTGACTTTCTGTATAAACTAATTTTTCGATAAGGCGCAAAGCGAGTGACCTACCATATGTCGGAGAACACTTCGTCGGCCGAATTCAGAACAAGTTGTTTATCCGGTAACGAATCAGTTACACGAAGTTCTTTTTCCTCGTTAAATTTGTCGGCAGGTAGCTTCACCGTACCTAAAAAACGAAGAATCGATAGATGTTTTGGAAGAGAGTTCAAGAGATCAACAAAAATTATAATGAGTACGTACAATTATTGATTCCAAAAAGCTCGTCAATGAGTCCGCTGTACGTGAGCTGCGTAACCAACGCGGAAATAAAGTCTACATTTCGATCCAGAAGAATTAACTGATCAATTTGTGTACTCTTGACTAATTTCGATGAAGCGTTAAAGGGTTTCTTCTCCATTTTTTTCAATAAATTGTTCACGTAATCCGCTGCATTACCCTTGCCAGTAATCCGTTCAATTGGACCGAATAAGTCCTCAAGCATGGTAATAGCAGATGCAACTTGATATAAACTAGTTGAAACATTGTCCACGTAATACTCCTGATTGAATAGAGACGTAATCTGCGATGAAAATTTTATGATGAAAAACTAGATGCAGAAAAAGACTCATTACCTTGACAGCAAATTCCATTTCCATAGACATGAGATCATTATCGAAGGGAAATATTATACAGGTCGGAATTTGTTCTACACTAGTTAAACTTCCAAATACACCCTTATTCTGCAAAAGAAGAATCAACATTCAGCTGAATTTAGCAAGAAAAGCATATTTATTTTGTACATCCAACTACCTTTAAAAGTTCCTCGCAGAGTAAACTTTTGTTCGGAACAAAGAAGAGGTGCCATTTCTTTTTCTTGCGAGAATTCTCGTCTCTGTAGCGGAACATTTAATATGAGAATCGGAATAATAAGTTTCATCCACCTTAATTACAGAAACTCACTTGTGGATATTGTCTGCCACGCATTCCATCAGTCGCAAGTACGGTCTCGTAATGAAGATTACATTATCGGTGTCGACGGTGTTCAGTTTGCCTGGTCTGAGAATATGCATCTTCGCCGCTTCACGTTTTTTCAATATGCTGTACTCAGCGATCAGGCCAAACGGACCAGATAGACCGTCATCCCAGACGATAACCTACAAGGAAGGTAATTTGTAAACAAGAATTCATAGAGAATTTTCGTTGTGTTTATATACTGTAAAATAACCTTAGATCCATGACATTTGTCCAGTAAATCAAGTAATTCCTTCTTCGCCTGCTCTTGCAGTAAACCAATGTTTAATTTGCCTCTTGACAGGTGGGCATTCATGATGTTGCTGGTATTGTGGAATGGTGCTCGAAAGGAGGCTCTGTTTGAGCAGAAATATCTCTTCCTTGTTCAACTTACTGCACAAGAGATACAATTATTCGATTCCAATCCCAAATATCAAATAAAATTCTAATTTCAAGTCAATTCGAACCACTACGAAGTGTTCGAACGCTCAAAAACGTTATCAATTTTACTTTCGGTGCTTATCACAATAATAAAATAATAGGCAGGCGTAAAATAAACATATGACCCTCGACGTCACGGTGCGTTGCCAGTTGCCATCGCAGCATCAATTAGGGCGCCAACCGTCCAGTTTCCAACATAGAAATATGAGATTTTGAACCACAAATAAGGATTCATTTATTTTCCGGTTTCTACCCATAACATCTTTGTAATGAATCAAAATTCGATGTTCGATCGTGTCGATAATTATTATAATTTCTCGCACGCCTTTCCTAAAATTGCTCCTCCTTCGACTTTATATCAATATGGCAACAGAGTCCTCTTCTTGATTCTTATCGCACTTGCTCATACCTATATTATGTTATATTATCGAGTTTCTTCGTGTAGTAAGTTAGCGGTACCGGTACAGCACCAATTACTATTATTATAACTTTACAAGAGTTTCCCATCAGCAGTTACTAGGTACATGACAGAATCGATATATACTTGCGTCTTTCACGTCTTGACAATGATAAGAGTAAGACCCCCAAAACATGATAGAGCGTCCAATAATGAAAACGTAATTGTAATCTGATGTAAAGGGGAAAGAAAACTATCGAGATATTAAGTAGTTTGAATATTATACATACTTTAGACTGAATGTAGCGATGTTATCGAGATAGGCCTACCTACTACAGCTGGTGCATCCATATGGGGACCGCCCAATTTTATCTTTCTTTTTTCTTTCATCAATGTTGCTAACATGGAGTTGTACCACGTTGGAAAAGAACCCATCCTTTCAAACAGAGGGAACAAGTTCCCTGATGTCAATAACAATTTAACGAGATCTTTTCTTCTGCGCTTTATCTTCATTTCAGAAATGAGAAATAATCTCTCTTATAGATTATAAAAGTAGGTCTATAGGAGTTTCATCGGTTTTTTGAATTCAAGGATGTTCTGATGTAGGATTAATCAACTGAAAACGTATAGGGTCTGATGAGTGGTGAATTAGCGAATGCTTAAGTCTTCTTATGTTTAGACGATGAATTTAACAGTAAATAGGTTGAGGTCTATTTCTTGTTTCCCACCTGACGGAATTACTTGAACTTGACCGTGAGATAAACAGTCCGTACGAAGATTCCATATGATGCCTGAATTACACATATAATAAGTAAGTTACCTACTTCTTGACAGAATTATACTCAGTAAATGGATGTCAGGAAATTTGTCCAAGCGAAAATTGACCAACACAGAAAAAAAAACACCGAAAATTGACAGACAGAAAAAAGTCACTTGAGAAATTAAACAATGACGAAAGTTGTTCACTTGAAAATGATCAGTGCGAAAAAAGTCGTTTTAGAAATTAGTCAAGAACGAAATTTTACAGTATGAAAAAAGAAATTGAATTTCGTGTCATTTGTAATAACTGTATTCTCGATAAACTCAAATAAACCCAGGACGTTGAATATGATAAATATAGAAATCAGAAGTTCTCGTTTACTGAATATATGATATACTCGTGTGTATTGACTACTGTAATTTTATCATATGTGTACAGGAAGTAGGCTGATGATAATACCACCATAAAATATGAGTAATGCGTTTTGTTGAATCTTTGCTATTGTACGTAATGAAATTATTTGTCATCTCATGCCAGGTGACATTATTCACACAATTTTTTTCATGAAGAAAAGGATAACGTCGACAGTGGAGACGACTTCTTCTTAACTTATCTAAGGGGTATCGCTCACAATCTCACTTATTAAAATTTATACATTATATAATCTTTTCTAATTTTGGAACCTTTCAATATTCCAGAATTTAAATTTTATCTGACACTCAAATTTTGTAGTATCTAAATTGCGTAATATTCAAATTTCGCAAAATCTAAATTTCGCTACGTTCAAATTTCGTATGTTCATTTTTCAGCAATCACAGTCAATTTTCGGTGTTCTTTTTTCTGTCGGTCAATATACGCTTGGAAAAATTGAACTCATCCAGTAAATGCCCTGATTCATTAGGTAAATACCTGTATTATAAATATTTATAATAATATATAGGCTACAATGTAGGCCTACATAGATCATGTTGAGTCTTTTACAGAATGAACGTACGTATGACTATTTACGTGTACAGGTATAGGCTATTCTGAAATTATCAGTTTTCGAAAATTATACCTAGAGGTAGGTACCTAACAAATAACATTGAGGAATCTAAAAAATATTTGAATTTTAATTAGGAGCATGAAAATTAATGATGACGGTTTCCAGTGGATATATATACGTACATAAAATTAGGTCTATATTATTCATCATAGAAGTTGGAATTTCATCTAGAAAAATACACAATCACATAAATGCTGAGCTATACGAAATTCTGATTTGTTCCCATTGGTCGGTCTCAGATAAATCAAACAATCGTCTTTCAGTCCTTTGGTCAGGTAGAACTCCTCATGGTCTTTGTTACTTATGAAATTCACTACGGTTATGGCCATAGGGTTGTAAGTGCCATTGACCTTGGTAAAACGTAAAATTCCATCGAACACATTTGCCTCGTAGATAGCTTCGTACGAAGTTCTTCCGTTTAAAAAATGTACTTTGCTGCAGAAATCTGCTAGGGTGTCATTTGCCTCCATCGTTTTTGCTTCGGGCCACGTTCCTTTCGGGTTCTTCGGATCGTCTATGAACGAAAACAATTAAAAAATGAACGAATTTTCATTGTTTAGATCTGCCATACAAAGTTAAATTGACGTATATGCAAATAACGAATACGAGGAAAAGAGGCTATTTCAAGTAAACCCATAACCTCTTTTCCTTGTATTCATTATCTGCATATACGTCAATTCAACTTCGTACGGCAGAGATATCATTGATTCTCAAATGAGTAATTCAGTCGTCATGACGTCACAAAAGATGAAAGAGAGTAATGACAATCATCATCATTCGCATGAGGACACAAAGTAAACGCCCTCTATGAAAACTGTGGTGGCCATTTTTGGAAGCTGCCTGAAAAGGGGATGTTACAGAAAATTGTTGAAATCTTAATTTTTTCTTCTTTTAGGTTATTCTATGAATGAAAATAATAAAAAAATGCTCTTACTACTTTTTTGTATTTTTCAATATTGACAAAGATACAGCCCGTTTTAGTTTTATACAGGTTTATGGCAATTTTTGCCGAATCCCCTTTTCGGGCACGACTCTAGCGCACCTACAGTTGTGTCCTCATGCGAATATTTAAAGAATAGGAATTTCAAAGTTAAAAATTCTTCTTTCATAAAAATACTAAGTTAATAAGAACCTTAAAGATTATACCTGAACAACTATTGCTGCCTCAATGATTTCTCATTTCGATTAAGTTATTCATTTTTTTGGCTAATTTCTATTGTACTGCCGTACAAAAAATAATTGACGTATGTCAGCAAAGTTGTTCCGATAACAATCTTGAGAAAAGGGTCTAGTGCCGATGAGATTATTTCTTGAATTGAACATACGTCCAATCTTTTCTCTGGATCGTCGTATTTTTTGTACGGCAGTGTAGGACTCGTCGGTTAGATATCACTTCTGTTCTCTCGATCCTTACTAGGTATTTTTTATTATCATAAGTAGATATAGGTATTCTTTTTATCGGGTTCTACGTGGGAGGTATTACACTTTTTTCTGAAAATACCTAACTAAAATGTAATCCAACTCTATCAAGATGAGTGCATATTCTCGCAGAGCAAATTTTTAATGATTTCTTATCATCAATGCTTAGGTATTCTGATGTTTCTAATTAGGCGTGAAAATCTAAGACTACCTATAAGTACCATGATACTTTCTCAGCGTTGTGAAAACAGAATCCTTCAAAAATACGTTGATTTTATGAGCATAAATTATTCTTCCGATTCTTTGTATTCAAATTAATTTTACACAAGTGGGTATTCATTAGAAAGCTCTGTTCACACAAAAATATTGATAGGTATAACAAATTGAAGTGTACCGTTTCTCTTAACAAGCACCAGTGTTCCTATTCCAGAGAGAGGGGAAAAGGATCTCACAATTGTTCAAGCAAGTGTATATCAAGTACCTAACTTACATAATATGTTGACTGAAATATTGTGTGAAATACAAATAATTTACTCTTTGAGTCGTTTGGGAAAACCTTTCAAACACTACATCATGCTGGATATTAGTTTGAGTCTTCCTACCTCCATTCTAAAGAACTTTACTCAACGAATTCTCGTATATTTATTCCGAGACTAACAAAATAATGCCTGATATGGAAAGTATTTTGACCGCATGAAAATAACTATGCAGTCATCCAGTAAGGGTTTTTGTAATTTAATAAGTCACACATAAGTTGAACCATATGAAAGTCCGATTTCATCCCGTCAATCTGCCGTAAATAAAGAATACAATCTTCTTTCGGTCCTTTGGTAATATAATACTGCTTATTATCTTTGTGAGTTGTGTAATTAACTACATCTATGGCCATAGGGTTGAAAGTTTGATCTGTCCTGGTAAAGTGTAAAGTCCCATCCTGCACATGTGCCTCATCAATGGGTTCGAAGGCAATTCTCCCATTTAAAAGATGTAATTTGCCACAGATATCTTTTAACGTGTCGTTTGCCTGCATCATTTTTGCCTGGGGCCATGCTCCTTTTGGGTTCTTTGGATCGTCTATATGAACAAAAATAATTAAAATATGAAGAATTCTCATTACTGAGGTAGGTAAGTACCTACGGTAAACGCGCTTCGCCGTCCACAGATGTTTCAATAAATTGTGGTTCCGAGGGAGGGAGCGGGCTCTGGATTTATTGAAGGACTTGGAAAAATTTCGATCCTCAAGAAATTTATGCGAAGGACGTCTTCGACTTATATCACGTACAGTGGGGAGGGGCTTTGAGAAATTTCGATGTTCGAACTACAGTACCTATATACGCAGTGTTAGAATTGGCATTAGGCGCTGTGTACATCAGGAGGAGGACTTGGGGAAATCTCGAACTTCGAGCTATATAAAGCAAAGGAATAAGACTTTTCTGAGCAATGCGAACCATTTACGTAGCTGAACTTACCTTTTGTTTTACTCGTTTTTATCATATTTTTGAGATCATTCGAATTAAAAGGCTGACCTTCGTATATCATCTTTTGTATATTAGGTACATTATCAAATATCAAAAATTTACTGAAAATATACTGAAATGGAACTCGCTATATTATTGCGATGTTACTCATTAATGGAGCTCTAATACCTACATCAACATTCATCACCTTCAGCTTTATCTACGTACAGAAAGTGGACGCTGTAGGCGTGTTCTTGACTGTTAACATAATTGACGTCATTATCTTGATATCAAAATCTTGAATTTTCATGAATTGTCTCACAAAATAAGGTAACTTGAAAAATTACAATTAGTTCAATATTTTTGATACCTCGTTAATATGTTTGATCTCAGCTTCAATGTTAGAATTTTCTCTTCACGATCAATAAAGTGAAAATAATATTGTCAAGAAACCAAGTCCTTGACAATAAGTGTAATAGTTATTATCATCAGATGATTATGACTCCCAAACCGAATGGGGATAACGTACTAAAAGAAACAATTGGTGACCCGTTGTGCAAAATTAGTGGCTCGGGGTTGCCTTGCGTTCATCAAGACAAACAGGGAACCCTTTCATGGGAGTCTTTTTGTTCGTACTTTTTTCTGAATACAGATTAAACTTTGTTCCTCACCACCTTAAGAATTTAAGTTCGAAAGTCAACATTTTTCCAATACCCCCTTCTATCACAAATAGCTCCAAAGACAAAAATTTGTCGAGTCCCCCCCCCCCTCCCTTATAAAGTTTGATATTCCAATTTTTTCTGAGTCCCCTTCCTTTCAGACATAGCTCAAAAAATTTCAAATCCCACGTTTTCCCGAACGGCTCCCGACCCTCCTTGTTTTTCAAATTACGACCCCTTCCTTCATGAAACATGTTCCCGGTTAGTACCCGCACGGCTGCAGAATACTGAGTCAGGAGTTGTAAGCCACCAAGGCTGGTAATTTGTGGCCTAAACATTGCCGCTGATTAGCCAATCACAGTGAAGCAAATGTGCGGCAAAGTATCTTTACAAATAAAGAACATTTGCGAAACATGAGGTGCATTGAAGCGATAATATGGCACGCGGCTCAACTGCGGCAAATCAAGGTTGGAAGGAGTAGCAGTCGTGATGGTCAGATTCTGGGGTTGTAACGCAATTCTTTTTGTTTTTTAAAGATATTATGAAGCCTCTAGAATGGTGATGCGACGCCATGTTCCCAAAGTGGTTTGAAGAAGTGCCTATCACAAAAACTTTCTCATGACAGAGATGTGATCGATGTATTCCGCAAACGAGTGAACCAGCACACCCAAAGGTCCTGCACAACGGGGATCTACTAATATGATATTGGCCACTATCAATTTTAAACAATAAAGAGGAATACTCCGACGTGGAGTAAAAAAATGCAAACCGCAGAAAAAATTTGCTTTCATTTCAGGCTCGAAGATGGTTGTTTAACCGAAAGCGCTCGTCGTATTTTCATTTTTTCTGCGGTTTGCATTTTTTTACTCCACGTCGGAGTATTCCTCTTTATTGTTTAGTATGGATAGCCGTAACTTAAAGGAACGGATTCGTGCACTATCAATTTTCTTTTATAGTCGATTTTTTTATCACAAATGTTGACATTTTTCTTTTGTATGGGCCTCCTCGTGAACAGGACTGACAAGCTAACGCCGACGAACGGAAACTGAGCTCGGATTTTGAACTGCCTACTGAACTATCAGCAATTCGAATACCATTGAGCCAATAAATAGCCGATAAAGTAAAATGGAAGCAGTTAAAACAAATCTAATAACATTTCAATTGGTTAAGCTCAGTTGATTCCAAAAGCAGCTAGAACCCTATCGAAAATTATAATGAAAATTTTCCCAAGTTTATACAATGGGGAGAAGTCGCGTCCAGCAGCTCAACCAGTGAGCTGATCCAAACCAGCGGACGGCTGACAAACCAAAAGTTGACTTTAAGCTTATCGTATTTTGTCTCTCAGACCTGCTCAGAAGAAAAAACAGTCTACAAAAAAATCCTTAAATTCTTCAGAGAACGATCATTCCATACGAATCAAAACTTGACTTTCGATTATAAAGAGGAGATTGTTTGTTCTCGCAACATACAACGATCTCCAGAGCGATTTTTTTTTGCATAAGAAATCACACGTAGAACATTTTGTATTCTCATTCTCAGATGTTTTTCCATGATAATTTAACTGGATGGAGTAACATCGATTTAATGTGACGTCAGCCGTGAATAGGTCCAATCCTAGCAAAAGCGACGACCAGGACAATACAGAATGTTTGATGGCGTCAATGAAACTCAGGAGCATTTGTAAGTAAGTTGCAAAAAATGAAAAGTCTCTAAAGTAGGTCAAGGTCATTGATGACATCATGAAAGTCAAACGCGGCCGTTTCCTCTGCTCAACAAGAAAATCAGATAGAGGGTTCCGCGCTAAAAAAAGAAATAGAAGTTTGGAAAGCTGCCCACGATGTGATGTGTTCCAAATAACTTTTGGACGAGGTAAATTCAGAAAAATCTCAAATCTCCCCCATCAGATTGTAAATCAGAGACATTTTTGATGGCAAGTTCATAACTGCGGGAATGAGGAGGTTTGAAAAAAAAAGTATTCAGAAAAATTTTTAGTTTGTAATTTTTGGTACATATAACTTTCTGCAAAGCTTTTAGCGAGTACAACCAAATAATACGACATCAGTATCGTAATTAATAACCTATTCTTGATTTTACGTTGGATGCAAAATTTATGACAGTATGCGTGAGATTGAAAGTTGGGATATACATTTATTTCGTTTTCTTATGCTATTCTGTTGAACAATTCGACCAAATAACTGATAATTAGCCTGTACTATCTCTAGACTATAAAAATTACTACCGTTCACCCATATCCCAATCATGGAACACACTTTGGCAAAATCAATCCAACAACAAAACTCCTTCGTATTAAAAAAAACTCCGTCCTTTGGTCATCCTCCTTTAGAGACAAAATACGAGAGGAAGTGATTCTTTCCCGTCTAAGAATTGGCCACATAAAAATTACTCACTCTCACAAAACCAACAATGCGATCCTAACCCTGTCATCTTGCCCCTATTGTCAACAAGACAATTCAACAGTTGGCCATTTTTTCTCCTGCCCCCAACTTTTACCTCTTCTTTCTTTCACCATCCTTCTTCACTCAAGCACTCAAAAACTACCACGAATCCACTTATGGTACTCTACAATACTTACAATCAAGTGACTTTTACACCAACATTTAAACAAATCTGACCGTCCACTCTAATCTCTCTCATACTACCCATATGTCATACCGTCGAGCTGATGACCTTGCAGTTTTAAAGTTCGTTAAAACAAATAAATCAAAATAAATAAATAATTCCATTCTTAAAAACCAAGACAAGTCTGGATTTAGAATTTTAGTGCGTAAGTCCTACAGTTTACGTGGGTACCTAGATATTCTTTTTTAAAAAAATATGAATGAATGTATTATTTATTTACAAAATATGAATTTGCATACCAAGAATAAGTACAACTGTGAGAGAAAAGAAAACGAAGAGGGGAAGGATTTTCTCGTTTAAACCATACGGGCCTCTTGACACCCCTTACCCCTTCACCCTTTAAATAAGACTCCAATACGAATAAAATTTAACCATAGATTTTTCATAGTCCTATCCGAACTGCTTATGGAAGTAATAATCGTGATTCTCTTTTAGCTGTAAGGACAAGAATTTTTCAAAAATATTCCGCTCAAATAGTAAGTACCTATTTCATTTTAGAAAACATTTCGGTAAACCTAATTTACGAATATAAGAAGACTTTCTTATCCTCGAACAGAATCGAGGTATGGCTTTTTATTTTTTGAGAATCTATAAAGTGTTGAATTGTATGCTAGAATATTCCGTCTACAAAAATTTATTAGAAAGATTTTCTTTCTGAAGAGGAGGGGAATATTTATACCTAATACTTTGAAATCAAATAAATCAAATTGGTGGCTAATGTCGAAAGCGTAGCAAAACTCATTTACCCTTTCTTATATTTACTCACGCCAATGGATAGTTTTTTTGTGGAGTAAAAAGTGAAAGATTTCTTTCTGAAATAACTTACTTCCGTAGGCCTTCACGTAATCGTCTTCGAGCTCGTAATATTGAGACACGGAAAGAGCAATGACACTCAAAATATAGATCAACTCACAAAAAATTGAAAATTTCATTTTGTACCTTGATTTTGAATTTGAAATTAGAAGTCGAAAAAGTAGTTTTTTTTTTTCTCAAGATTTCCGTAAATTTACAAATTTTCTACTTTCGAGCTTTACGATGAACGTTCAATATCGAACTTTCACTGATATATATCTAACTTATAATCCACAAATAAAACGCAATAGAACGTGATCTGAAGAACGATAGAGGAGAAAAAAAAAACGTATACTCAGAATTGAAATGTTTTGAGATTCTTCCTCGTTAGGCAGAGGGGAAGAGTTTTCATATTGCTATCGATACAGGCAAAGAGATGTACGGTAAGTTATAGACAGAAATCATCAAAATGTAAACGATAAACACGTAAACAACATTATGCAGCATCCGATCTGATAAGATATAATATCTACATTGAAAATTGTGATTTTCTGAATTGCATTAGGTGCTCGTGAATGCAAAGGGTAGCACAAAGAGTAAAATGCAAACCTTTTTCTTACTTTTTGTGGATACTAGATAATCTCACAGCATCATTTTTCTAAAATTTGGAAAAGCTCGTTACGTTTGAGCATCCCTTATATGACCAAACAAAACTTCTTAAAATATCTATAAGTAGGGTATTATTGGTGACCAACTAGGAATTGAAAAAAATGTTGTGTCCAGTGAAAATTATAATCTTCCAAGAGAGCCTATTTACCTACTCGAACAATCGAAACGATATCTTTTCCTAAATTAGATTTGGAAAGTCAAGTTATGGACTGTAACGATACGACCTAAGAATAAACACTGTTTGCTGACTTATATAAATCTTCATAATCCTAAGTACATTTCAATGTTACGACACATTTTAATTATGGAAACAAGTCAGGCCTTATTACAATTTTCGCTCACGAAAACGTTCGTAAAAATATCAGCGGAGTTACTTCATATTCCTCTCCCATCGTAAAATAGTATAAAAGAAATTAATCCCATTCCTCCCAAACTTTATAGGTTACCTAAAACTCATAAACGAGGAGTTCCGATTAAACCCATTGTCTCCTTCATTTCCTCCCCCTTGTACAAATTGGCGAACTACCTGAACTTATGGTTCTACTATTTCACGAACTTTGAATTGAGGTACGCTGTAAAAAATTCAGCTAAATTAATGAGTAAATTTCTAACTACCGGTATACTCTTCCTTTTGACTCCATGACCTGTTTGTGCGACGTCACCAGTTTGTTTACTAATGTCCCTCTTACCCCTATTCTGCGACGTATCGATGAAATACTGAAAGAGGCATCTATTTCAACCCCTGCTGTCGAGGGCTTTGTTTTGCTCCTTAAAATGTGTCTCTTCCCCATGATCTACCAATTCAAAAGATGGCCTCCCTGGAGTTATACCTCTAATTTCATAAATTGTTATGAGCCTCCTCGAAAGAGAAGAGTTTCTTGTGCAGTGTATTGGATACTGGCATAGGTATGTTGATAATGTGTACATGGATAGGCTCCAACGCACAACTAAATGAACTTCTTCAAATGATAAACTCTCTATATCTCCCTCTATGAAATTCAAGCTCGAGGTCCGTGGTAAATCTATCAACTTTTTCGACCTCTCTATCAGACTAAAAGAAAGAAAACATGCTTGAAATCTTCGGGAAACATACCTATTATGATGTCACAATAGATGACTACTCTTACTGCCCCCCTCCCAAAAGCATGCAGCTTTTTTCACTATGACCCGTCGATAAATATACTCCCCCTTCGCGCCTGAAGTTTTAGGAAGAAGTAGACACTATCAGGCGCATTGCGGAGGAAAAATAATCACGTGAAATTGGATACATAAGAAACTTATTTCTAGAGCTCTGGATGCCACCACCTTCTATGCAAGAGACACGAGTTGTAAAAAAAACTCACGGGTTCTTTAACGGACGTGATCGAGGAGTAACAGGGAAACTGTTTCATGGGGGATCTACGATGACATCACATTGTGACGTCACAAGGCTAACCTATGACGACTTTGGAGCTATATAATGATCGGAGAAATTTCGACTTCCGGGCTACATATGATAGAAGAGGGATAGTGAAAAAAAGAATACTCAAAAGGGAGAGGATAAAATGCAAAAACCGCAGAAGAACTCTTATATTCGGTCCAGTCTACGACGTAAGACCCCTCCTTTTATGCAAATATTTTTGCTCAATCCTCGACAAAACGTGTCTTTTATTTTATACATTTTGAGCGCCCCCACACAGCCTTGAAGGCCAATTACGGGAGACACTATTAAAGAAAAAAAAAAAAGGTATCATTGCTTTCCCCGACTGTTGAGAATTCCTCGCCAATCTACTATACTCCTTAATTTAAATCTTAGAAATTTTTATTGAATCTTTCATGTCTCATTCTTCGTTTACCCTTTAAAAGATACTCGGATGTAATTCTTTCTGCAGAAATTGGTTTTTGTCGGCCTCTCGTGTATATAGGTATATCAAAAATACATCTTAAAATCATACCGAATTTGTTTCCGGAAAGATTACCTATATCAAGAAGTTTGTACAGACGTCGAACTAGGTCAGATAACGAGATCATTAACCTCGAATGTATTACTATCAATGTGTACCAGTATCTATTGTTTTCCTTTTTGTGTTATAGTGACTGAGCTCTCAGGCCTGAAATATCACGAATGATTGTGATTTATCAATACTGCTTACTTTGATATTCCCTGGGAATTAGACCAATAATACGTAACAACGTATCCGCGTAATTCAAAATAGAATAAAAAAATGATTTTTTTTTCTCCATGCTCATGTATTAAAAATAACATTCGTCTTGAAAGGAGAAAATCCCACGATAAAATTTCGTCAATATTCTCACTTTGTCATCTCATTTTTTTAAAAGTTTACGTTCTCGTACCTGGGAAGGAGTTCAAAAAGAATGAAATCCAAGGTGAATTCAGAATTTTTACAAGTCTCAAGGTTATGTGGACAGACAGACTTGTATACTTCTGGGAAGGTTTGAAAGGCGAGCCATGAAATATGTCAATTTTCCAAACCCTTAAGTAGGTTAGACCACTAAGACGTTGGACAATAGACGGCAAACTTCTTTGCGAACAGAAAATATTAAAACTTAGTCACGATATGCCTCAGCATCCGGGTTCTTTTTTTTTCTCTCTTTTTCCTCGACGGTAAGACAGTGGAAATATATCTTTCAATTTTTTTCACTAACTAAAACCCAAGAGATCGACAGCTTTCTTTTCTACCGAAATCTCGAGCTCAAGAAACTCAGATTTTGTCTATGTCTAGACCCGAAATTCTCATTCGCTCCCGTTCCTGGAATAATATGGTATTGTATGCTTTTAGTATACTAGCTTAATATAAGATTTACGAAGCTAAGGGGGTGATGTGGCATACCAGGTTTCTATCACTGCCCAATTTCACTGTGACGTATAACTTGGAGGATGAAATTTTTTGAAGTCTCCCTTCTATCATAATATAGCTCGAGAGTCGAAATTTTTCCAAGTCCCTGTCCTATAGAATCAATTCGTTTTTCAATTTTAAGGTCATCCACTATGAAGAAATATACTCACGAAGAGTAAAGAGACAAATACAAGAACTACAATAAAATCACACAACCGAGCGCTTTCGGCTAAACAACCATTCTCGAGGTATAAAAAGTGACTTCCTATCATATCTTGGAGATCGAAAGTTTTCCAAGTCCCCTTCGAAAATAAGTCCAGATCCCTATGACGTCCTAGTTCATACTAGGTTTATAGTAGGTCTAGGCCTCCTCCAGACTAGCTTTACACTAGGCCTAGGCTTGCTTAAATTCTCAATACCAAAACCAATTTGACTCATAGAACAGATTCCTTGCGTTCCTCGTTTAACTTCGTTGAGGAAGCCGTCGTTTTTTAATTTTCTCGTCGTGAATACGAGAGGCCTCTTAGCTTACCGAGGCCAGAGCCCTAAAAAGATGATGTAGAGCAGGTTTCTCGGTAAAATTTCGGATTTTTTGATTTTCTTTGAATCTTCTCAGGCGCGTAGCCAATGACGAGCAAGAATCAGGGGCAGGTTTGCCTAGGAAGAATTTCTGGCCTGGCCTCAGCTCACCAAAATAAGAAGGGAGAACTTAGAAGGCAAGCATTTTTGCATCAACATCAGGTGAATTTATCGGACTTTGGTTGTTTTCAATCCCTCTACCGTAACCCCACGGCAAATACGCGAGTCCTCCTCCCCCCCTGATGGACGGAGAATTCTCGAACCCTTGATCAAATCCAAAAATCTACAGTCCTAGTTCCAAGTTTGAGTTTTTTTATCCTAGTATATATAGTATATTAGACTACAGCTCTAAACTACGCCTAGCATATACGCCTGTACTACATTTTACTAATACTTAGCTTTACTGGGTTTAATGTTTTCTGACGTCACGAATTGAGGACGTCACAAGCTCTAAATCTTTCCAAGGAAATCCAATTTACTCTCTTTCTTATAGCCCTACGATAAATCCATTTACCCGAAAAAGGTTGGAATTAGCAAAAAATTAATATCACTATAACAGTATTCGATAAAATAATGGCCTGAGAAACAACGACTCATTCCACAACTTGAAGACTATCAATTATATTGTGTTTGAGAACATAATTGAAGAAATACAGTAGGCAGCTCTAGGCATCCACAAGAAATTTTGCGCCATTTACTCGTACATTGAGAGAAAAAAATACAAATAGTTCCCGGCAGATACAAAGGTTCTATTCTGTTGATCGAGAAATCAACCCAGTTCAAAATCATGGTGATGGACGATAGTCGATAGTTTTATACTATCGATAGTCCCAAAATTTTTTCCACAAATTTTTTCCAAGGTAGTATAGAGACTATCAATAGTATTAGTCCTGATAGTTTTTCTTGAAAGTTGAAACTATCGATAGTTGAGCGTGGTGCTGTGCCCATTTCACAACTGGTACCGTCTGACTGATCTTAATTCATCGATTTTCAATTCATACTCGTCAGTTCGCACTATAATTTCATTACAGTAGACGCCGCTTAATGTACTCACGCGGTTTGTTATCGAACGGGTTAATATTATCAAAATGGTTGAAACAAAACGGATGTATCCTAATACATGGGAAAATTTTCGCACATCATGATCAAAATTTTGGTTAATGTTATCGAAAATGTTTCATAAAAGTACTAAAAAATGAAAATTTCTTACTAAATGACTTGAAAAATAGGAAAATTTTGAGAGAAATTGACAACTGCTTGGAACGAGAAGAATTGTGCAATTCCGCTGGTATTGCCAAGCTTACCTCTATTTTGGACGCTGTACATCTCATCAATCAAGGGTGGGCATGGTTAGTGAAGCCACTATTTGCAATTGTTGGAAACATGGAGGATTTGTTAACCCAGACAACATGGAGGAAGGAGGGGTTCTGAGCCGCCCTGCTGATCTAGGTATCGAAAGAACAATAGGAAGAATGGATGGCAGTAGATGAAAACCTTCAAACTTCTGAGAAACTAACTGACAAAGATGTATTGTCTCAGTTTAGTGCACCAGAACTACAGGAAATGAGTGATGAGGACAATGATGAAGTAGAAACACCTCCTTCCAATCGCAAAGCATTACAAGCATTAACTGTATTGAAGAAATACGTGCAACACCATGCTGACAGCTTTGATGAAGAGTATAAGTATGAGTCCTTCATTCATAGAATGGTCAGCAATAATTCTCGCCAAAGTACCTTACAAAAATATTTACAATAATGTAGTACAGTACATATGGATCCTATTTAGCCAAACCCGAACAAGCAACATGATAACAATCTAGAGAAATGCTCCTTTACTATAAGCGGAGATTCTCCTTTTTGCCAGATCGTTATCATGTCGCTTGGTTAGGTTTGGTTAAATAGGGTCCATATTATGTACACAATTTTGACTTTCGTCCTCGATATACAAGAATGAATAAAGACATGTTTTTTTTTTTTCCTTTTTCTTTTTTCCAATTTTTCTACCCGCCATCTATTGTTATCATTCGGTTAATGTTATCAAATTGCTTGTCACCGAAGCGATCACATTAAGCGGCGTCTACTTTTGATAAGAAAAGAAATTTTAACAAATTTTACTATCGACGAAACTATCGCCGTTTTTTTAGACATTGTTAGTCGACTCGATAGTATTCTTTTGAAAACTATTTGTAGTATCGATAGTCTTATGATAGCTCCAACTACAGGCTCCAACACTACAAAATTAAGTCAATCGCAGGGAATATGTATGTGCACAATTATGTGGTTTTTTTTTCTAAATTTCTCATTATTTATTGTTATACATTGGCGGCTTTGTTGGTTCTCGAATTTGAAATACTTTGCTTTATAATCTTCTTCATACCTAATCTATACCGCATGTTTTTGATTAGTGATGGGCACCTCCGGTTTTTCCTCCGGTAGTACCGGTTGTTTTTCGAAAAAACTACTGAAACTACCGGTTGTTTTTCAAATCAAAACTACCGGTAGCAAAACCGGGAACCTCCGGAGGTCCTCCGGAGGTTTCCAGAAAAATTTTTTTCGTTTTGAAAACTGTGTAGTGTGTATGTGTATTTGCCAATGCCATGTGAAATAAGTGGATTCGTATAACGTTATAAAAACTTGAAAATACAATATTATGGCGTAGATAACCTGAAAATACAATATTATGCCGTAGATAGTACTAATTTTTGACTGCGGAAAAAAACTACCGGCAGTACCGGTAGTACCGGTAGTTTTTTTTGAGCTCCGGTTGTTCAAAGTTTTCACCTCCGGTACTACCGGTAGTTCGAAACTACCGGTTTTTGCCCATCACTATTTTTGATGATAAGTTCATTTCCTTCCTATTATTCACCACTTAACTTTCGCTGCAGCTATATAGGTACCATTGTATTGAGAATTTGAAATTGGTGATTTAGCGTGATTTAAAAATTTAGGTACAAATTTAGGTACCGTATTAATATGGAAAATAATAATAACAACTTCTTGGACAATAAGGACGGGACCTATAATTTATCACACTGAGAATTGTTCATTTGTGGAAGTACAGCTAAGCTGACTTGTAAGTTGTATTTTTGAAGACTGATCAAAAGAGTACCCGTTTACTAGTGCAAACAAGTTCATCAAAATTGAAAAAGGATCAATTCTGCCCCATAGACTTAATATACGTACTATACAGATAGAAGTCGTTTGTATAGCTCGGTTTTAGTATTATTTTTTAATTATTTTTCACATCACAACACGCTACTCATTGTTCTCCTCGTCTCCAAGTCAACCGGTTGTAGCAGGTTGTGGCGTTGTGCGTGTTGTAGCGCTCCCTAATAATTAAATAGAGAGCATTCTTATCACTTGTTTACTTTTAGTTTACTCTGGTAGTCACAGCGGAATCAACTTACTAGTGGAAGATTGTGTTATCAGCGTACGTGAATATTGAAAATTTTAATTTGAGTAACAGAGTTAGATAATTACAAAGGCCAATATACCTAGTGATGCTTTAATAAGTCATTGACTGAAAGAAGATTTCGACGAAAAGTATTATAATCAATGGTGAAGAGCGGAAGGGAATGCCACTCGCAAAAGTGTTCGATCTAACATATCTTGAGTACCGGTAATTCCTGTTTCTTCCACGTAAACAACTTTAGCTAGTGCCGTGACTTTGATATTTTCTTCATTTTTGCAGTTACCGTACCAATTTTACTACTCAGAAAGTTGGATAGCTTACAGCTAATAACCATGAAGAAACTGATCTCAAAGATTCTAATAGCCAATAGAGGTGAGATAGCCTGCAGGATTATAAGATCAGCTCGTAAACTTGGCATAAGAACCGTCGCTGTTTACAGTGAAGTCGATAAGAATGCATTAAATGTTTTAATGGTGAGTCTATTCTTCTCCTGAGTAATTCCACAAATTTTGTAGATTTTGTGAGAAGAAAAATCCTGAAAGTAGGTTCGAGTGAGTAGGCTATAAGTTGATTTTCTCCTTTCAGCAGTCACGTTTATTTCCAATACCTATATTTATTTCATGCGTATTGTATTTTATTCAGTTTTACGAAAGAAAAATGAGCTGAACCTTCATTATCGCTTCACGAGTTTCCGTGAACTTATTCAGAACCTGTACTAATTTGCCTTTACGATGGGTCATTTCAGTCTGATGAAGCTTACTGCATTGGAGGAGCAGCTAGTCGAGAAAGTTACCTCAATCAAGACAAAATTATTGATGTAGCCAAACGGAGTCAGTGTGAAGCCATTCATCCTGGATACGGATTTTTATCTGAAAACGCTGTATTTGCAGAATATTGCGACGAACACGATATCATATTTATAGGACCGCCGGCGTCCGCTATCCGGGATATGGGGATCAAAAGGTGAGGTATCGACATTAGAACCTGACTACAAACCGACTGTTATGGCCTGGAGTCAAAATCTGGTTTCGTTGGATCGAGTCAACTTTTCTCATAATTTCTATAATGAGCGTTTTTTGGTGATTCAGCAAATCGAAAGAAATCATGATCGAAGCTAATGTACCCGTCATTCCTGGTTATCATGGGAGCGAACAATCAAATTCGTTTCTAGAATCAAAAGCACTGGAGATAGGTTTTCCATTGATGATTAAAGCAGTCCATGGAGGCGGGGGTAAAGTGAGTACCTAGTTATTTTTATCTTCAATTATTATTTTGAAAAAAAAAAAAAAATCCCCTTTCATGAAGGACAACCCTCTGTTAAGCTACTCTTGTGAGATAGTACGATTAATTATTTTGCAAGTTTTGCCTCATCTGAGGCTGAAACTAGAATTAAATGAACTGTATTGGGCTCGAGGAATGTAATGAAATTTTTATGTATACTGAACTTGGAAGAAAAATTTCAACAAAAATTTTTCTTTGCCGAAATCTGCATTTTCTAGAAATTAGTACAACTTATCTTTATTGTACCGTAAAATAGTTCGTCTTCTTTTCAAGTCTGTATTCTATTTTTGATTAATTTAGGGAATGCGAGTGGTTACGAAAAGAGAAGATTTTATTTCAAAGCTGGAATCTGCCCGCCGCGAATCACAAAATTCATTCGGAGATCAGAATGTATTGCTAGAAAAATTTATAGTCGCTCCTCGTCACATTGAATTCCAAATATTCGCAGACCGTTACGGAAATTGTGTTCATCTCAACGAGAGGGATTGTAGTGTTCAAAGACGCCATCAGAAAGTAATAGAGGAAGCTCCCGCTGTAAGTTACCTTATTTTCATTTTAATATGGAAAAATATTCAATTTTGAGGTATCAAAAATTGATACCTCTGCAAACGATGGAACATCCATCAAATTTTATTTTTAACCACTCTCAGAGATATCAGAGTCCTACCAATCAAATTTCTCAAAACGCTTTCCATAGCCTAGAATCGATTCGAAACAAAGAGCTCTGATGGGTTCTGCGGCAGTTCGAGCCGCTGAAGCGGTGAATTACGAAGGTGCTGGTACGGTGGAGTTTATTTACGATGAGGCCAAGAGAACATTCTACTTCATGGAAATGAATACTCGGTTACAAGTTGAACATCCGATTACTGAAATGATTACTGGAACCGACCTTGTCGAGTGGCAAATTAAGGTTACTAATGTTTTCTTCAGTAGATGTTCTCCAAATATCCAACGTTTCTGTTAATTTGCGGAAAATGCATTGCAGGTAGCTTCTGGCGAGCCTTTACCTGTGAAACAAGATGACATTCCTATAAACGGTCACGCAGTTGAAGCTCGAATCTATGCTGAAGATCCTTATGACGAGTTCTTACCGTGCGCTGGTCCACTTGTTCATTTTGATCCTCCACGTTCGGATAAATTTGTCAGAGTCGAAACGGGTAAATAAAAGATATTGATTTAGTATTTTCTCAATCATCCTAATTACCTTATAAATACGTCGTCTTTTCTGCAGGCGTCCGAGAAGGGGATGATGTTTCGGTACATTACGACCCCATGTTGGCTAAATTGATCGCATGGGGTGAAGATCGTAATCAAGCATTTACAAAGCTTCGAAATAAATTAGTGGAATTTAATGTGCGTAAAATGATGATAAAACTGAGGTATTTTAAAATCACAAAAATACAATCAAGTTCTTCTCTTTTCAAACCTCATTTAGGTAACGGGATTGACCACAAATATCAACTTCTTAATAGCTTTATGCGGAAATCCGAAACTACTGAATGGTGAAGTAAATACAGCATTTATTGAAGAAAATAAAAATGAACTGCTTGGAAGACTGCAACCTAGCGCTGAAATCATCGCCCAGGTGAAGAAATCGACTCCCATTTAGAATTTCAGTACATTTCCTTCATCCCTAATTTATAAATTTTCCTGTTCGATGTCAGGCTATCGTAGGTTTAATATTGTGGGAAAATAAAATTGCGTTGGAAAAGATGGCGAGCTCAGGAAATCCGTACAATCCATTTGTAACGGAATCAGGATTTCGATTAAATCATACGTACGATCGACTTTTAAAATTATATTCTTACGATGGCAGCGGTAAGCTCTATAAAGACGAAGTATAGTTTGGGTCAAAATGTTACGGTTGTACCTAGCACTCATGAATTATCGCGTTCTTTCTACAGTAATTGAATCAAAAGTTACCTATAAAGAATGTGGTTCATTCAGTGTTCAAGTGAACGGAAAAACTTACGATTTGAATGGATATTTAATCGACGACGGTCTTCATAAGGTTCAATTGATCGCTAATCTGGAGGATCGTGTTTTAAAAAGCAAGTTGGTCGTTCAAGATGAGGAATTCGTCCATTTATTTACTCTTGTAAGTTTGTTATCTCTTAAATTCAGCACCAAAACTTGGTTCTGATTTGTACCGTGATGTATGCACGCTAGGTTTTGGTTTTCTTAAGAACAGTTTTCCACTATCAGTAGATGACGGGTATTACAATTTTATTTCGATACGAGTGAAAGCAGACAAGGCTTATCAATCATATTTAAGTCGAACGATAGTATTTATACGAAGTTCCAAGTCACGGTACCCATACATTATACAAGACAGAATAAAATTATCGAAAAGATAAAATTTATTAAACTTGATTGGCTTTGTAATTCAATTTAATAAATTTTATTTTTTCGATAGTCTTATTTTGTTCGAACGAAAGTCTTGAAAGTTCTGTTAGAAATTATATAAAATGCTTCTCAATATCATACAAATCACGGCAAATTGAATTTGTCTCATTACAGGATGGATCTTTTTGTTTTAAAATTTGGTCTCCAAAATTCGGTGCGAGTTCATCTGAATACTCTATTAAAGATGCTGTTGCGCCAATGCCTGGTATCGTGAGTAATATTTTTGTGAAACCTGGTGATAAAGTGGCAGTAGGAGATCCACTCTTAGTCATAATCGCGATGAAAATGGAGGTAAGTTTTTTATGTGGCGCGATCTTTTACACTTGTGTTTACAATTTCGATAACTTACGGCGGTTGATTTCATTATTTACAGCATGTCGTTAAATCTCCGAAAGACGGAATTGTTAAAAACGTGTTTTTCGAAATTGGTCAAAATATATCGAAAAATGCGCTGGTTGCGAAACTTGAAGCTCAGTAAACTTCGAAAGTGATTTTCAGTTACCTGAATGATGATTTTTAATATTATTTACGTCCGCGAAAGCTTTTGATGAATTCGCAAATTTATCCGCAGTGGTATATGTGCTTATAAAATATATTTATTTTCGTAAACTACCTCTTGCATATTGAAGTAGAAATGATTGGATAATCGTAACCTAAACAAAAAATATCTTACAGATAAATATTTTTTCCGTGGTAAACAATAATTATTAGAAAAAAATGTAAAACGGCTTTTATTATCGCGATTTCTAAAAAACTTATAATCAACATTTCGACACAACCTCACTGTCATTATCAGGGGGAAACGGAAAATGAACACAAAATTTTCTGCCGATCTCGAGTGAAATTTTTCGAGAATTACGAATCTCGCATATCGGTTTAGCGATAAAACACACCCTTGACTGACAATCGTAATCACGGTTAACAAAATCGTGTTGACTCGATTTGTAAAATTTCGCTTACTTTGATTCACTTGCACAGAAATATACACCTTCAAACCTTGCTTATCAATTTAAAGCCCGCAAAAGCTTTCGTTTCAGAAGGCATGAGAGAAGATGAATTAAAACCTGCGCGACATGTAGCGAATTCGTCGCTGACTCTGAGTTTGTGATGTAATAGTAATATTCTATAACCGGAAATTCAAGTCTGTAATGAAAATGGATTTTGAAACGAAATACTTCCTACATAACATATAATTTTCCGATATCTCAATGTTTCTACTTTCCTGTCCTCATTTCAAGACTCAGCGTTAGGATCGATGCAATTTATATTCTGGTACATCTAAACGAATCAAAATTTTTTCAACAAAAATTCTCTCCGAGATCAAATATTTCCCTTTTTTTCAAGTTTGGCGAGCATGCAATCTTCATTCCTTATCTATCTCTGACACCACTTCTCATGTTTCATTTCTCTCATTTTTTGATTCCATAATATGTATTATTTTTGTTCAGTTGTCTGACTTTTTTTTTTTTTTTTTTTTTTTTCTGCTCAAGGAGTATATTTTTAATTGTCGAGAGGATTTCCGGGACCGGGAGAAATGAAACTACGGAGTCCCCATAATTTTCGCTCATTTCGCTAGCGATTAACCTCATTTTCAAGAGGGAACCTGTTTTATCGGGGGATTTTTCGGAAAAAAAGTTCGCCGTCCACTGTCCGGCAAAACTCAGAGCTCGAAAATTTTCCAAGTCCCCCTACCATCATATATACAGGGTGAAGCCAAAAGATATTACCAGTTAAATAGGAGTTTGCGCTAAATTTCCTTTAGTGCAAAAAACACGAAATGTTAGATTTATACTTTAAATCTACGAAATTTGTATCTCAATTTATCTTCAATTTGCGCCCCTACCCAACTTTCTACGACTTTTCTGAGCCGAGTTATGCACCAAAATGTGGCAAAAACCTCAAAAATTGAAATTTTTCCAAGCAACCATATTTTATCTTACTTGAAAGTGAAATTTAACGTTGATTCCGAAAAAAAATACCCAAATAATCTTATAAAGCTTGAAATTGGGGGATATTTTACTTTTTTCAATTTCTATTGTTGGAAATCTTGGTGACATTTTGGTGTATAACTCGGCTCAGAAAAGTCGTAGAAACTTGGGTAGCTAGGGCACAAATCGAAGATAAAATTGAGATGAAAATTTCGTAAATTTAATGTGTACTTCTGACGTTTTGCGTTTTTGCACCAAAGAGAATTGAGCGAAAAACTCTCGTTTAACTGGTAAAATCTTTTGGTTTCACCGGTATAGCTCGGTGGTCGGTGTATACAGCACAAACGATGGCCCCTTCGAGTAACTATATATGCAATGCTTCATAGACCAATTGATTTGGCTCCTTCAATGAGCCAGATAAGCAACGCTGCAAACACTATATGACTCAGAACTTCCTTCTAAGGCATCCCAAGCAGTATGATTCCAAGTCCCCCTCCTGGGAATTTTAACCGGGAACCTGTTTTATTGTGGAGTTTTTCGGAAAAAACTCCACATCTGCTGTCCGCCTAGCCGGCAAAGCTCTGAGCTCAAAAACCATATATATCTCAGAGGCCGGAATTTTTTCGAGTCCCCTTCCTATCATAATATAGCTTGAGGGCGATACCTGTGACGTCATAGTTTGATGACTTCATAGATCAGTTCTTTTAAAGTCCCTCTCCGATTATATATAGCTCTAGAATGGAAATTTTTTCATGTCCCCACCTACCATATATAGACGAATCCGTTTCTCTAAATTACGGCTATCCATAATAAACGCGAAAAAGACGAATACTCCGAATGGAGAGTAAACCTTGCAAACCGCAGAAAATACAAAACGACGAGCGCTTTCGGTTAATAAACCATCTTCAAGCATGAAATGAAAGCAACTGACGAACGGAGGAGAAGAACAATGTATTAAGATTGGCTAACCGAGAAATCACGGTGTGAATCATAGACCAGTTCGATCAGGCCATCCTCCGGAATGAACGAGTTGAGTACAGTGATACCGTTAGTGTTGCGATGACGCATTATCTCTATATACTCGAGGGCGCGTGCGCTTTCGTTACGAATTCTCCTTATGGAGGAGCTTTTCGGATCTCTCACGGAAGCTGTGGCCACTGTTTATCAAATGATCAGCAAAAGCTGACTCCCCTAAGCGTCCCTTCTCCCAAGACTTCAGGTGCTCAGCTACTCTAACTTTCATTTGGCGGCTGGTCTCACCAATATAAAAGCCGCCACAATCCCCACATTCCAACTTATAAACACTACTCCTCTCATCAATGGGTATGGGGTCCTTCAGTCTCACAAACAACCCCTTAACTGTTGTAGGGTTGTAGAACGCGGGTCTGAAGCCAAACGGGCGGAGGGCCCGACCCAATTGGAGGGAGAACTTCCCCAGAAAAGGGAGACTGATCCAACGCAACCGGCGATCACGGATCATGTCTCGGGGGAGGGAGGTGGTGGAATCAAGAATGCTCAATGTAACTTTGCTCGGAACCATCACGTCAACGTCGACATTGACCCCATTCACTCTAGCCAGGTGTTTTATTGTGAGTAATTATTTCTTGAAGGCAGACTGACTCAAAGGAATACGAGTCAGTCCGTGAACTAGGCTATGAAAGGCAGTCATCTTATAAGCAACCGGACCGAATGAACCTCCGTGGATTAAAACATCGGTCGTAGTATCTTTCCTGCAAATTCCAAACTTATGGATACCGTCTATTATGGAGATCGATAAATCCAAAAAGTTAATGGAAAATACCCCTATTTCCAACGTAAATTTGATGGAAGGGTACCAGGAATTGAGATAACTCAGAAACTCACCAAGGAGATCTGGGGGACCAGTCCAGGTGCATAGAACGTCATCAACGTACCTGTGCCAATAGTGAATATGATTAAGTAACACCTGGTTCAAGGAAAAGAGGTCAAGTTCAAACTTAGACATGGAAATTTCGGAGATGAGAGAGCCTAAAGGTGATCCAATGGGGATCCCTACTTCATCAGGAAACTCGAAAAATTTTCTTTCAAATTTACAGTAGTTAGGGGACCAGCAGGTATTCAGGGGTTGCGTTGGATCAGTCTCCCTTTTCTGGGGAAGTTCTCCCTCCAATTGGGTCGGGCCCTCCGCCCGTTTGGCTTCAGACCCGCGTTCTACAACCCTACACCAGTTAAGGGGTTGTTTGTGAGACTGAAGGACCCCATACCCATTGACGAGAGGAGTGGTGTTTATAAGTTGGAATGTGGAGATTGTGGAGGCTTTTATATTGGTGAGACCAGCCGCCAAATGAAAGTTAGAGTAGCTGAGCACCTGAGGTCTTGGGAGAAGGGACGCTTAGGGGAGTCAGCTTTCGCTGATCATTTGATAAACAGTGGCCACAGCTTCCGTGAGGGATCCGAAAAGCTCCTCTATAAGGAGAATTCGTACCGAAAGCGCATCGCCCTCGAGTATATAGAGATAATGCGTCATTGCAACACTAACGGTATCACTGTACTCAACTCGTTCATTCCGGAGGATGGCCTGATCGAACTGGTCTATGATTCACACCGTGATTTCTCGGTTAGCCAATCTTAATACATTGTTCTTCTCCTCTGTTCGTCAGTTGCTTTCATTTCAAGCTTGAAGATGGTTTATTAACCGAAAGCGCTCGTCGTTTTGTATTTTCTGCGGTTTGCAAGGTTTACTCTCCATTCGGAGTATTCGTCTTTTTCGCGTTTATCATATATAGCTTGGGGCGGTTTCTGTGACGTCACAATCTGATGACGTCATGACCAGTTTTTTCTAAGGTCCCCTCCCATTATATATAGTTTCAAAGTCCGGCCTGTGACGTCACAAATTGATGACGTCATAGGTCAGCCTTGTGACGTCACAACATTTATAAGATCCACGTGCCGTCATAAGACAGATTCCCTGCCACCCCTCGTTCAACTCCGTCAAAGAATCCATGAGTTTTTCCTATTTGCCCTCCAATAATATTTATCTCGGATGTCCCCTCCCCCTCCTTTCATTTATAGCTTGGTAGTCGAAATTTTTTCAACTTATTCTATAACCTTAGGTTGATGACTCATCAATTTCGGGCCGCTCGCGCTTGTAGACGCGAAAATTTCCTGAAAATGCCCCTCACCAAAAGGGATACTGGGTTCCTCGTTAAAAAGTCGTTAAAATCATCTTCTAAATTTGCCCCTGATGATGGATAGTAACCGAATACAGGTGTATTTCCAAATGATTATATTGGGTGGGGAGTTCGATTATAGCGATAGAAGTGGTATCACGTTCGATAGCGCGTTTGTTCATCATAAGTAGTACTGTGTAATGCCAAGAAGTGCGATCGTGTTTGATCCTGACTGTGGTGATTAATTCAACAGCATAATAACGTAGTAAAACCTGTCGTGCTAATACGTGTAAATCTCTAAACTTGTGCGTTTGTGTAAGCAAGGCGGTGTTAAAGGTGCATCATGAACGAAAGTGAAATGAAGAAGGCGTTTGAATCACTAACGAGGGAAATCAAAAGTGTAAAAGATTCATGTGCAGAAATCTCAACGGTGAGAGCAATTTGTGAGGAAACGAAGAAATCCGTCGAAGGAATCGCTGAAGAGGTGGAAATGCTCAAGCAGGAGAACGAATTTAAGAAAACTGATATCGCCTTATTAGTAAGTGAGAACCGTATGCTAAAAGCAAGATTAGACGCGCTAGAGCAATACGGTATGAAGAGCAACGTCATTATACACGGTGTGCCTCTCGTGGACAACGAAAACCCTAGAGAACTAGTAAAGGTGATTGCTGATAAACTAGCCGTTGAATTGAACGGAAGCGATATTTCAACTGCTCATCGTATACCGGCAAAGAAAAACAGTGATCGACCACCGATCATAGTACGCCTCAACAATCTTGATGTTCGCAACCAACTGATAACAAAAGCTAAAACGATCCGGCCGGAAGGAAAATTATTTGATTTTAAACCATCACATCCCATTTACAAAGACGAACACTGGTCTAACGAAACAAGAAAGTTGTGGTACGAAGCAAAAAACTTGCAAGAAAAAGGACTGGTCCACGGCGTCTCCTGTCGCGACGGTAAAGTCAAGATAAAGAGATTAGAATCAAGTCAGGCAGAAAGAATCTTCAGCCAAAGCCAACTAAGGAAATACGGCGAGCCGGAAAATCTTAATAGTGTAGATGACGATCAAAACGCTACTCCATACCGGTCCAAAAGGAACAGAAACGAAAATAGCCCAAACAGCTTTGAGCAGGTTGAAAATGCGAGCAAAGTACGTGCGGTGAGCAACAACTTCCATCCAATGACAACGAATAATAGAGGAAGAGGAGGGGGAAATTATCGTGTACAGTCTACGTTGGATAGATTTAGATTTAGTAGTAATAGATAGTTTATAACGTCGGACTCCGCCTCCCCAAGCCGAACTCAGCCACCGTGGGGAGGGAAGGCTGAAAACCCCCGAATAGGAGGAAATGACGTCGCCACTGATGTTAATAAGAATAAGAACAAAGGTAAGAAAAGAAACAGGTTAGATATCGAAATTATGTATTTCAATGTGAGGGGATTAGCTAAAGAAGAGAGAATAGTCGAACTCGAGGAAGCGTTAAATAAAGTAAGATGGGACATAGTAGGACTGTCAGAGGTGAGGAAGGAAGGGAGAGAACTAATACGCAGGAAAAAGCAGGAAAAAGCAGGAAAAACGGTAACTACCTATACTACAATGGTGAAACTAAAGGTTACAAAGGCGTGGGATTTTACATCAAAGAAAACCTTTGGAAAAGAGTGAAAGAGGTTAAACATGTGAATGAAAGAATTTGCTTACTCAAAATTGGAATTGAAAAAAATGTCTCACTACTGATAATACAAATCTATGCACCAACGTTAGATGCCGAAGAGAATGATGCAGTCGAATTCTACAGAAGTCTACAGGAGACCTTCGATAACGAAAAGGACAATTTCACAATAGTAATGGGGGACTGGAACGCGATTGTCGGGAAAGGTGATGAAACGGCAAACGTAGGTCGATTCGGATTAGGTAAGAGAATAAACAAGAACGGAGTAAGAATGATTGAATTCGCACAGAGAAACAACTTAAAAATAGCGGGTACTTTCTACAAAAAGAGGGAATCACGCAAATGGACCTGGTTGTCCCCCAACGGCAAAACAAAAAACGAAATTGACCATCTGTTAGTGAATGACCTGACTATCGTAAAAAATGTGGAAATTATATCAAAAATAGAGTTCTCCTCGGACCACAGAGCTGGAAGGTGTCACCTCCAAATCTCCAAAAGGACAAAATATAGGAAAGGAAAAAAAGGAAACAGTAAGTAGGAAGATGGTAATACCAATATATGTCAACGACAAAGTGGAAAAATTCCTAGAGGGAAAACTCAACGTTATTGTAGAAAAGGCGCAAGAAATGGAGGTACAGAAATTATATTATATATTTGAGAGCACGATTAGGGAAACAGAACTCAAGTTCGGAAAAAGCAAGGTAAAAGAAACAACGGACGACAAGATTAGCGTGAAAACGAAGAACCTGATTGCAAAAAGGGAAGAGCTGAAAGTATTAGAAAACCCAACCCCTAATCAAAAAATAGAACTGGCAGTGATTCAAAAGCTGGTGAGAATGGAAATCAAAAAAGACTGCAGAGAATTTGAGGCTAGATTAGTCGAGGAAATAATAGAGGAAACGTGGTCTACACGAAGAATGAAAAGAGAGACAGCTATAGGTTCAAAATTACTGACAGAGATAAGAAACAAGGAGGGAAAGATAGTAACAGGGAGGGAAAAAATTATCGAGACAATATCCGAGTTCTTTAAGGAATTATACAGTGAGAATATACCCCATGTCGATACAACAAACGAAGTTCGAGCGGAAATGGAGCCACCTTCCAGAGCTCTTTCTCCATACAATGAACCCTGCTTTGCGAACTTATCACCCCCTTTCATTCTAAGTGAGGTAATGAAGGCAATGAAATCACTCAAAATAGGTAAGTTACCAGGTCCTGATGGTATAGACAATTCATTCCTCAAAAGGTTTCAGAATAGCCTAGCTCTACCCTTCCTCTACTTACTCAACAAAATTTTATCAACAGGGAAAACTCCGGAACAATGGAGAGTTGCCGAAATCCGCCTACTGCATAAAAAAGGGGAAAAGAATAATATAAACAATTACAGACCCATAAGTCTTACTTCAAACGTTGGAAAAATAGCAATGAAAGTACTCAAGGAGAGGACTTATAAACAGCTAGATGAAAACCAGAGTCTAGAGCAGGCTGGCTTCCGTAGTGGCTTTTCCACTATGGACCACATTCTTACAATGAATCAGATCGTAGAGAAGGCTAAAGAGTACAACATCGAAATGCATTGTATCTTCGTAGATTTTCGCAAGGCTTTCGACTCAATAATCCATAGGCGGATATGAGAATCACTGGAAATTCAGGGTATTGAAAGAAATATGATCGCAACCATACAAGATATTTATAAAGATGCGAAAGCATATGTTAAAATAGATAGAAAGGGTCCACTTTTCCGCATTCATAAAGGTGTCAAGCAAGGGGACCCGCTATCCTCGTGTTTATTTAATGCAGTTTTGGAGGAAATTTTCAAGGAGCTAGATTGGGAAGGAAGAGGGGTGAAAATAGATGGAAAACGGCTCAATCACCTCCGATTTGCAGACGATATAATTCTGCTCAGCGAAAGTAAGGAGGAAGTTGAAAAAATGTTATATGAACTCAACAACGCGTGCAAGAAAGGAGGGTTGGAAATAAATATAGCCAAAACAAAATACATGTTCAATACAGATAGAGGCGACGTATATGTTAACAATCTTAAGATCGAAAAAATAATAGAGTACGTATATCTTGGGCAAATATTATCCTTCGAGAACAGACTGGACAAAGAACTGAAGGAAAGGAAAAGGAAAGCATGGGCAGGATATTGGTCACTCAAGGGAATATTTAAAAGCAATATGAGCATCATCTCTAAGATCAAAATACTAGATTCGTGCGTGATGCCCATCTTAACATACTGGGCTCAGACATGGGCGTTGACAAAAAATCAGATCGAAGGATTAAAGAAAACTCAAAGATCGATGGAAAGAAGTTTAATGGGAGTTAGATTAAAAGATAAAATAAGGAGTGAAAAAATCAGAGACGAAACGAACTCAGTAGATGTGGGTTACAGAGTCAAAAAACTAAAATATAAATTCGCAGGACACGTCTTAAGAATGAAGGAGGATAGATGGGCCAAGAGAGTAGTGGACTGGAGACCTTATGATAGGAAAAGAGCCAGAGGCAGACCGGCGACCAGATGGCGGGATGAATTTGAGAACAACATAGGAAAAGGATGGAAGAGAATCGCGCAAAACAGACAAAAGTGGCGAGGGATCGGGGAGGCGTATGCCCGGCTTCAATAACAGTTGAATTACATGTAAAGAAATATGGCAATAAACGCTATTATTATTATTATTATTATTATTATTATTATATTGGGTGGACCAGAAAGATGTTACCAGTTAAATGGGAGTTTGCGCTAAATCTGTACTATCGTAAGAACGCAAAACGTTAGATGTATACTTCAAATCTACGAAACGTGTATCTCAATTTTATTTTCAATTTGCGCCCTTTTGCGACTTTTTTGAGACGAGTTCCTGGACAAAAATGTGCCAAAAATTTATCAATTCTTCATGATTTCCGAAGTAAGAAATTGAAGGTCCCGTCACTTCCAAACTTCGTAGGGTTATTTAGATATTTTTTTCGGAATCAGCATTAAATTTCAGTTTTAAATCAAGTGAAATATGGAAATTTGAACGATTTTTAATTTTTGAAAATTTTGGCAAAATGGTTAATTTTTAGCACATTTTGGTTCAGAACTCGACTCAAAATTTCGTAGATTTGAAGTACACGTCTAACGTTTCGCGTTTTTGTGCTGGAGTGAATTTTGTGCAAACTCCTATTTAACTGGTGACATCTTTCTGGTCCCCCGGTATACCTACCTCAGGCTTTTAACTTCAGGTATATGCGAAGGAAGAAGATACGCAAGCAAATCGAATCTTTCTCATTATCTAAGTCGCTAGGCAGTCACCAATTCACTGCAACATTATGTTCATTTCGAAAATATGTATAATAGCTAGGTCCCATTAATGTTTGGATGAGTGGCCTACTCAGACATAAGTTTTTTCTCAATTATGACGGTATTCTGTAGCTCATAATATGTTCTATGTCATACTTACCTTCGAATTTCGCATCTTGATGATGATTTTGCGAAATACAAATAGATTTTCTAAAATTGCTATTTTATTCGGCTATAATTTGATACTTCGTTTCTAAGGAAGTAGGCCTACACTGAGCAATTGATTTTCCCATCATTTGAACGTAGAAGAAATAAAATTGAAATTAGCTCACTCATGCGCTTACAAAACTTTGTATGTTCTATGACGTGTACTACATATATTATTATAATGAAACACCTATTGATTAATCAACATTTCTCACGCTACCTCCTAAACTTTTCAACGATAAAGACTGTGTTAATGCGACTCCAAACAAACTTACCCATTCTGGAAGCCAATAATGCGTAGAACTCTTAACGGTGGGCAAAAACTTGGGTAATGCGGTATCATCTTTTTTTTTTTTAGATGAAAATATTATTTTGTATTTGTTTTCACGTTCCGTATTTAGTTTTTTGCAACGTCTCGGTGAGTAAGATCGATCTTTCAGAATTTCTAATTATTAGAGTTTATTACAAGCGTTCTTAACATTTGATACAGACATGTCTGCACAAGGAGTTGAAGCCCCCATAGCAAACCACAGACCAATTCAGTGCAGAAAGTTTGATAATATTTTCAGGACTTTATTTTTGACCACAGTGGCAAAGAGAAATATCTTTGTGTCTCCGCGCATCACGAAAGGTAATTCTTGTATCAAATTTTCATATTGAGTAGGTAAGCTACGTACCTATATTAAATCGAAATCGGAGCATTTCATTTGCAGGGTTATCGTAGATACCTATACTGCTCTCGTTTTTTGGGTGAAGGATTAATTTGGTCACTCGATCGATCATCATGGGCTTTGAATTTTTTGGGGGTTTTAATAATAATTGGTTTCCTGAACTCATGAAGAACACAGAACAGCTTATATACATATTTCATGTTATCATTAGTTCGTTTATAAAATTTGAGGAAAAATTGAAAAGTGCGAAAAAACATCGCATCGTATTTATTCTCCTCAACCAAATGTCCTTAGCTCGATCCCAATTGGAAACTCTATAATCTTATGTACTTATATCTAGTTTGTAGAATAAAATCCGTAAGAGAGCCAAAAATTTGAAAAATTTCGCGCGTGGTTGTATTTGAACGTACGAAAATTGCTTCGATTCAACAGATACCTAGCTTGAGTATTATTGTAATATGCGGAATTGATATCCTAATGGAAATAATATTTGAACGACTGCTTCTGTTTTATTTGACGAAATTTTCGGTAGCAACAGTCCAAGAATTTTCCGATTTTACTGACGATTTCAATTGCAGCCAAAAAAATTGTGCATTGTTTTTCATAATTTCTACCTGTTCCGATCGTTGTTGCGAATCAGAAAAATGGAGCTACGATTTTCTCAACACCTGGTTTGCTGTTTGTGGGTTTTGAACATTCATCTGCTATACGAAAATGAAATCAAGGCGTATGTATTTAGCAGAAAATATCTCATTTGTATTGTATTCTTTCTATAGCGCTATACACGTATGTTTAACATGACATATTTTTCAAACTTTTTCTTCCAGAGCACAGACTGAAGTGGCGACGGCTGACAAACAGGTGAGAACCTCGAATCTGGGCGTTCCCAGTCTTGGCATTCTGAACCTCTCACGATTTCACCTCGATTATTTTTTACAGGTTGAAAAGCCTCATGTACCCATCAATTTACAGTCGTTGTCATTAGAGGAGAAGAAAAAATTCAAGGACTCATTCGACATAATCTTCACAGATTGCCATGGGGTGCTTTACAATCGCAATGGCGTCATAAACAACGCCAATGAAACCGTGAAGGAACTTATTAAAGAAGGAAAAACCATACGTTATGTTACCAACAGTAGCAGGAAAACCATGGCGACAATTCTTGAAAGACTCAGAAAATTGGGTTTTGACAGCGCTAATGAGGAGTCAGTTGTCTGTCCTGTGGCTTTAATTGCTGACTACGTTCAAAACAAGCTGCCACCGGGTAAGTCGGTCTACGTGATTGGTTCTGAAGTAGTGTGCGAAGAAATACGTCGGCACAATATCCACTGCTTCGGACCGGGTAGAGATGAAATGAGTGATCAAATGACGAAAGACATTTCTAAAGTTGATCTTGAATTGCCCGATAATGTTGGAGCGGTGATCGTCGGATTTGACGTTCATATCAACTATTTGAAAATTCTCAAAGCGTTCCGATTCCTGAAGAATGAGGAATGCTTATACATTCTTTTGACACCAGACGAAACGGGCGGTATGGGTTCAAAAGAACGATTTCCGGGTGGGGGAGCTCTCGCGGCTTCGATCACTCTAGCCAGTGGTCGAGAACCTTTTGTGCTAGGCAAACCAGGTCCGCTTCTGATTGAAATACTAAAATCTAAGGTAAATGATCCTCAACGAGCGTTGTTTATCGGCGATAGACTGAACACCGACATGATAACAGGCAACAGGTGCACCTTCAAAACCGTACTCGTTTTAAGTGGAGTGCATAATCTGAGTGATGTTGAAAAATACGCCGTGTCAAAGGATCCTGAAGACCAAATGTACATTCCAGACTTCTATACTAATTATTTTTCGGATTTAGTTTTCAAATAGGTATCGTGCCTACCAATAGACATTAATTTGCTACCATGAAGATGGTTTTACATAGGTGTAGGTTCCTACACCTATGACTTTAATTTCTTTCTGTTATATTTTTTCTGCTTGTATCGATTGTCCATAATTTCGCACGCCTTGTGCGAAATATAAATAATTTTATTATTATTAGTATACTTTGAATTTCTCATCCTAGTTCGCGGACTGTGATGGATTCAAAACAGATAAGTAGTAAAAATATTATGAGGTGTACATCATTAATTATTAATAAAACGTCTATGTCAGGCGATAAAGAGAATATTTTTGAATCATTTTATTGAAGTTGGTGCAGAGTACACAATAGGAAGGAATAAATACCCTACGTCTTAGAACAGGTGCTGCTTGACGCCAAAAACCTTGCATACTTAATCAGATTTGCGAGAACTCCAAATGCTCCAGTCTTCAGTATACAAATGAATAAACTGAAAGTTGTCCTTCATGAGACTCTAAATTCAAAAATTGAGCCCATCCGCTCACCCACATGGGCTGTATAGAGCCGGTAATAGGCCTGAAATTCAAGTGTTTTGTTTTGGGCAATAATGTTTGCAGAGCAATGGGACTTGCAGACATTTTGAAAGATGGATACACGCATCTATCGTATTTTTTTCAAAAAGAATCATCCCTATTTCCTTCGATCCTTATAATTACAAAAATTTAAATTTTGTTTGAAAGGAACTCAGGGGGTGGCACCTCTAGAAATTTCTTCATTAGGTACGCCATATATTCAAGTACAATATGTTTCAGTCCCACCACCTTTGGTGACGTGTAAGGTTTCAAAAAAAAAAAAAAGCTATTTGGTAAATTTTCGCCATTTTCTTGTTGTTAGCTAGACCAAGACAGAAAGACATCTACTCGGACACAAAGAATACAGAGCTGATTTTTTCATGGAATGTTCGGAAGCCTTCCCTAATGGTGTCTTCAAAAATCCCCGCGAATCTAATTTGGGCTTTCCTTTTTACAGGGGGGGGGGGAAAGGGGAGGAAATTGAGTTTTTCATCAATAACTCGATAACGAGTGATTCTAGAAAAAAAAGTTTCATATAAAAATTGTTCTACGCCCAATTTCCTACATAAAATATATCATGACCTTTTCCCTTTCAGTTCATATTTAGGCCGCTAGAGCGCGTCAAACTTACCTGCCTTCTTGTCATACACGCGCAATATAGTACTAGCGGTTAGTGAAGTGATACTGCAAAATTTAGTTATACATTTATAATTAGTATTGTAATACTTATGACTATAGAGAACATTTTCAGAAGGCGTGCCACTCAAAATTTCCCTTAGGGGGCTGGAGGGGGGCCAAAATGTCTCTCAAAAATCAGTATTTTGCTAATATCTCAAGAACGGTTGGGTATAGGGGAAAAATACCTCAGTACAAAAATAACCTCCGTATAATTTTACGTAAAAAACGTTCCCTTCATTTTTTCGCTACGACTCACCGTTAAACCACAATCGACGCAACAAAATTGAAGCGCGTAAAAAAACACATAGTCGGGACTATGTACATAGTTACGCGCGACGCCACGCGGTGCACGGTTATGCCGTGGCTCGGTTTACCAGCTACGCTACGCCATGTTACCATCGTTTTCAACATTAAAGGAGAGAAAGTACAAGATCGAAAATTTTTCATAAAAATACCAAAAAAAAAAAAAACACTCACACTAGCACACGACTTTCCTTCTTACATACTCATAACTCATTAAGAGAGTAACTCCCACTCTTTGTACTAAATACTGATTACCTATCAATTAAGTTTGATATTTGTAGAATCAATAGTAAAACTCAGTTTATGAAGCCTATCATCATGAGGTCACATCATCTCATAACAGAATAAGGAAACGTAAATTTATTTTATTTTATCAAAAATAAGCAATTTTTTCAACGGTTTTTATTTACTATTATTTGGAACGATGTTAAGAATTGTCACCAATAATGACCATCGAAGTATGCGACCGCAAACGGAAAAACGTGCCTTAGCGGCAAAACGTTTGTTTCTAAGACGAGAAAAAACAACTTTTAATTTAAATAAAAAAGAAATAAAAAATTAAATTGAAATATAGCAATTGAAAATAATATTTCCATCTCCTGAGACACCTCAAAAAGCTATCCCAATTAAAAATAATACTCTCACCTCCCGAGATACCTTAAATCGGCGTAATACTTCCTTTTTTTTAGCTCGAAAAATCAATAAAACTTATCTTCATTTTTCCACCTACAGCAATAAAATAAATGGCGAATTTCTTATCAACTAATAGGTTTATTGATTATCAAATTTTATAAATTTCTAAACAGACACCGGGTGTACCCTTTTCCAGTGAGAAAAGTCGGCAAAAAAACGCGCACCCTGTGGTCTGGAAATTAGATTTGCGTCTTCGTATTCAAGGACTTCTAAAAGAGCTTAATAATTACTTCTCCCTAAACGTTAATGATAGTCTAATAATGTTAGACTAATATTGGTCTAGTATACTGTATATTAGTCTGAAAGGCTCAATTCCTTATCATCTCCAATTCCTGGCATCACTTATTGCTATCACCAGGCGCTCTTCTTTTCATCCGCTCATAAATTGTAGTCACGCTCTCATGATCACCTTCTATGCAAATTCTATCCCAATATTCTTTAACTGGGAATCTAGTTACAAGGACATCCGGGGAAAAAAAATGGACAAAGTCTATATTGAAGCCAAACAAGCAACCAATGACCCATCAGTCAACCCTTCATTCTTTCCCTCACGTTCCAACCTTTCCAAACATATTAAAAAATTAATAATACACCTCTCGAGCCTGGTTTACTCATAAGTCTAACTTCAAATCTCACTCAAAGAAACCATTCCAAATTAAAAATGATATGCCCATGTCCTGAGACACCTGAAATCAAACTACTGACCATCACATATACACAAAAAAATGATCTACAAATCAATAATAAATTAAGAATGAAGTCTTTAAGCTAGTCTCGCAGTATATTTGATGAACACTAAAAAATTGTAGGTACTCATTCATAGATGTATGGATTTTGAAACTAAAGGTTTTTACAATTGAATTTGACTAATAATAAGAAAAAAGAAAAAAGGAACAGCCTAACAAAAAAAATAAAGATTCTTCATGACAATTAGTACTGAAAACAAGAGGATAAGAAAATCCTCTTCTCATGATGTAAGCAGCTATAAGTGGTTCAAATGTTTAATAGTGAGAATTTTCCAAAAAATTGATTACATCCCAAGAACTACTCATTCAATCGTCAAAAAAATTGCAGGTGCACATCTCTAGCTATTAAAGGAGGGGGGTTGTTGATAAATGAAAAACTCAAGCGAAAAATTTGACAACGTTAATAAAAAATTGCTTATGTTTGATTAAATAAAATAAATTTACGTTTCCTTATTCTGTTATGAGATGATGTGACGTCATGATGATAGGCTTCATAAACTGAGTTTTACTATTGATTCTACAAATATCGGACTTAATTGATAGGTAATCAGTATTTAGTACAAAGAGTGGGAGTTACTCTCTTAATGAGTTATGAGTATGTAAGAAGAAAAGTCGTGTGCTAGTGTGAGTGTTTTTTTTTTGGTATTTTTATGAAAAATTTTCAATCTTGTACTTTCTCTCCTTTAATGTTGAAAACGATGGTAACATGGCGTAGCGTAGCTGGTAAACCGAGCCACGGCATAACCGTGCACCGCGTGGCGTCGCGCGTAACTATGTACATACTCCCGACTATGTGTTTTTTTACGCGCTTCAATTTTGTTGCGTCGATTGTGGTTTATCGGTGAGTCGTAGCGAAAAGATGAAAGGAACGTTTTTTACGTAAAATTATACGGAGGTTATTTTTGTACTGAGGTATTTTTCCCCTATACCCAACCGTTCTTGAGATATTAGCAAAATACCGATTTTTGAGAGACATTTTGGCCCCCCTGCAGCCCCCTACGGGAAATTTTGAGTGGCACGCCTTCTGAAAATGTTCTCTACAGTCATAAGTATTACAATACTAATTATAAATGTATAACTAAATTTTGCAGTATTCCATCATAGTTTGTCAGTACCCGCTAGTACTAATATGCGTCATGCAGTGTTACACGCGACTTGTAGGTATAGTGAGTACAAGCTACATTAATGAACGTTGTGAGAATATCATAATCATTCTTTCCAATCTTCATTTTCTTCAGTCAAATATTTATTAACAAATTGAGGTATGTGCACTGAATCAAAAATATTTATAATAATATACCTATGTATTTAAGAACAGTAACAAGAATTAGGATACTGAGGAAAGTAATATAAAAGTCAGTGATATGCTCACTCTTCATTAGCAGGTTGCACCGTTAAGAACAAAAGGTTTTTAGTTATAAGCAGAGATTTCAATACAAGGAATCATCAAAATTCAAAACGATAAAAAAATAACATAAATAACAAAGAGACACGCGTAGGAAGAAGGAGCGTAAGCAGTATACTTTTTGCATGTACTTCTTTTTGTATGTAGCGCGCAAACATGTGCATAAGTGAGAGGTATAATTTTAGCGCGCTGTAACGACAAAACTATCGATTTTAAGAAAAAAAGTAATAGAACATTATTTGGAGGACATTGGGCGTAGAACAATTTTTATTTGAAACTTTTTTTTGTAGGATCTCTCGTTATCGAGTTATTGACGAAAAATTCAATTTCTCCCCCTTTGCCCCCCTGTAAAAGGGAAAGCCCCATTAGGATTCACAGTGATTTTTGAGGACACATTCAGGGGAAGGTTCTGAACATTCTATGAAAAAATCAGCTATGTATTCATCGTGTCCAGGTAGCCCTATTTTTCTGGCTTCATTTCTTGGTCTAAGCGGGGTAAGCCATCACTACTACCGTAACAGACCCCGGAAAATCGATAGTCAATCCCCGGGCTGAATGATACGCACTTCCAACATTCACTTCCTTTACTTTTAAAATATTTACGTGTTCTTCCTCGGGTCGTAGAAGTATAAACCGGGTTACTGAGAGGCATATACCTCCGTGAACTAGAAAAATCACTTCCCAAAGAAGGGGATCAATCCTCAAAATCTGTGCGCGTACTAAGAAGATCGTCTTGCGCCCCCAAAAGAAGAGTTTCTCAGTAAGATTACCTCCATCCCCTTCTGCTCAGGATGATCCCTGTCACTTGTGGGGTGCCGCAGGGGTCGGTCCTTGGGCCGCTTTTGTGGTACGTCGCATTTAAGGAATCTTCAAGGTGAAGCTGCCACGTGGGGTTAAGCTTATCTGCTATACGGATGACACCCTGGTGGTATGCACCGCCGAAACAACTGTAGCGGTGGAGAGCAGGGTTAACCGGGCTCTAGAGGATGTGATGCGTTGGATCGAGTCGGCTGGACTTGAACTAGCAGCAAGTAAGACGGAGGCCATTTTATTCACGACCCGTCGGAAGTTCAAGCCACCCACCTTTCGCCTGCGAGGTGTGGAAATTGAAATCAAGAAGCAAATGAAATACCTGGGCATCTGGTTTGACTCAACGCTGAGCTTCAGGCACCATTTCCTGATGGCAGCGGAAAAGGCGGGCCGGGTAGTTGGATACCTAAGCCGCCTGATGAGGAACCTAGGAGGACCGAGAGAAGCAAGGAGAAGGATCATGATGAGCACCGCCTTGTCGATCCTCCTATACGGTGCGCCAGTATGGGGCCGACTCCATGAAGATACCTTACTGAAGGAGAAAGATGGTAAAGATCCAACGAAGAGCTGCGCTAAGGTGTGTTAGTGCCTACCGCACTGTCTCGAAGGAGGCTCTTTGTGTATTAGCACGTTCACCACCAATCGAGCTCCTTGCTGAGGAGAGAGCGGTGGTGTTTGAAGCAAAGGAGAGAACGACGACCAACCGAGAAGCTTTACGGGTCAAGCAGGAGGCCAGGCGCTCCTTGCTTGTAAAGTGGAAAGCAAGAATTGCCCAGAGTGAGCTGGGTACATGGACAACCCGTGTGCTAATACGCGACCTTGATGAGTGGATGAACCGACACCATGGTCAGCTGAACTTTCACCTGACGCAGGTGTTAAGCGGCCATGGCTGCTTCAACAAGTACCTTCACGAGAAGTTAAGGAAAGTTGAGCAGGCAACGTGTTCGTACTGTAACCAAGGGCGGGATGATGGACCACAACACACCTTATTTGAGTGTGAGGCGTGGAGGCGTGAGCGGGACGAGCTTAGTCGGTCTCTTCAAGAGATCGGGGTAGATGAAGCGCTCGACCCGAGTAGCCTGGTACCCACCATGCTAGGTTCCGAAGAAGCATGGAACCAGGTATCTGCATTTGCGGCCACCATCATGAAGAGGAAGATGGACCAGGAATGGAATAGGCAAATGCAGAACCACGCTATGGCCTACTCAACACCTGTGTACCATCAACTTCCAGATCTGCAGGAAGAAGAGGACCAAGATCTTCCCTGAAGGGAGAAGAAGATGAAGAACCTCCAACAGTGACCTACTGTATTGTGTATTGTGGTGGTGTTTGTCGTTGTGAGTGTTCTTAAATTTTTGTGCGTGCCAGGGGGCACTGCAGCTTGGCGGTTGCCAAAGCAACTTGGCAGTTGCCGAGTAGAAGAGGGCGTTCACCTAGGAGATTCCTCCTTCACTGAAGTTATACCTGAAAGGGTCGATTCCGATGTTGGAGGAAACAATATTAAATGCATACGCAACCCGCACCTACTCCATAATGGATGACGAGCGGTGCTGCACATGCGACACACAAGCGATCCCCTGAAATAATGACAGTTTCCGCTCAGTTGACCACTTCAATCAGACACGGGAACTCAGCCGATCCGAGCTCATTGTAGAAGATGATTTTTTCGATAATATAACCTCCATTGCATCGCCAAACACGACAAGAATTTTCGCGCATAGCCCCGTACTTGATTGAAGCGGGTGAATATATGAAAATTCTCGTCGTTTCATGCGGTGGAAGGAATGTCGCCGAGATCTTTCCATTGCGAGCTCGCGATGAGAAAACGGATATATAGGCCCCGTATTCGAGCAAAGCATACAAATGGGCGAAAATTATCATTGTGTTAGGCGATGGTGGGAATGGAATGTCACCAAGAAAATCGTCGTCTGTCGTTGCTTGCAGTGAGAGATCGGCTGAGGCCCTATGTCCGATCAAAGCGGAAATATGCGCAGAAACTCTCGTCATTTTAGCCAATGAACTTCGGTAGAAGTATAATCCAGAGGTTTACCATTTTCTCAGCCCCCCCACCCTCCAAACTAGTTTCCTGTGTTCAAGGAAAAGTAGAGTGGAGAAAATTCTCAAATACAGCAGGAGAGTTAGACGAATTTAGAACAATTATTTGAGATAGTACCAGGTTTGAAAAACAAACTTGTGGGCCTATCATTTCCTCAATTTCCGAAATTTCTTTCTCGCGAACAGGGCCGATCAGGGTGGAACCAATCCCAAAAGAGGAAGGAACAATTAGAACTAATTTGGAACAATTAATTTGGACCTTTCCCAATTCCAAAAACTGAAAGGGGGAGGGATCGAAACGACTTATCGTGGTAGATTAAATGAGTACCCGGAAGCATCTCACTCAATACTTGAATGAAGATGACTTTCGTTTTTTACAAAAGATGTGCGCATTTCGTGGGTGCAGAAAATCAGCAATGTATAAGGGTATTGGAGATGATGAACAAAGGTCCTGAAATGCTATCTGCTATCGAGCGAAGAAAATTACAGATCTAGACCACCACATCATGCGCGGCGAGAAATACAAATTACTACGCTTCATCATAGAAGGGAGAATTGCTGGCAAAAGATCTGTGGGAAGAAGACAAAATTCGTAGCTCGAGGACTTGCGACGATGGCTCGGATGTTCATCGCTTGATATTTTACGCAGTGTCGTTTCAAAGATCCGAATTGCTTTATGGTTGGCCAAGTTCTAAGAAGAGAAGGCGTCAAGAAGAAGAAGATAAGGCTGAGAACTAGCCCGTCAACTAGTCATTCTAACGAACAGAATACTAGGTTTATATTAAGTTAAGAAATACTGGTGAAGGGGGGGGGGATCTTACAATATTGTCATCATGACCAAGATGGACGCTTAAGAATTGATATAATATAAAATAGATCTAATATGATTAATCAGATCGATACCTATACAATACCTATATTACATCGAAGTGTAGGAAGCATTATAAAATGCTACCTATGTGTGTCTGAAGGAAATATGTTAGCTTCCGTTCTTCCCCCCTTTGATAGGCAAGCACCAACGCCATTAATTTAGCGCGCAATACATTGGCTGAATTCAAGCGAAGAGGGCTGCAGCCCTAACAAGGCTTTACGTTTACCATAAAAAGCTAAGAAGGTAAGGAGTAGATCCTAAGGAATTTTATGGGGTAACGTACCTCATAATTCCTGACAATTTCAATAGAAAATAATTATGGACGTCATATCACAAATACGATTCGTGTACAGTGGAAACTGCTAAATGAATATCTGTCCCCTTCCCCCTCCTCTCGAAGTACGACTTCAAACACTGGTAATGAAAGATTCAGCTTAATCGAGTACATGCATGTATTCTCGTAAGAAGAGAGAAATAAAGATTTGATTGAAACAAATAAATATCTTCTAAATCACGTAATATTCTTCTTCTGCTGGACGTCTGCGTCTTCTTCGACTAGGCGCTAGATTCTTCTTTACCTAACGGAATACAAAGGCATACCGTCAGTAATGTCAGTATGGACGAGGACGTTATTATAATAGATACGATATGTCCTGCAAGTGCAAGATAGTACGGTCAAATCGGGCGCACCAGCCCTACAAGATGGACCACGAGTCCTACGATTAACGTTTATGTCGAAGTGACGAAATGAATCGAGGCTTGTGAGACGTAGATGAATCAGATTTATTCGGCAGCCACGAGCTGCTGGTATTAGTACGTGTATCGAACATGTAGGCATTTAAATTAACGGACGTAAATAAATTTATCCCATATCTGCAGCCACAGGCTGTAGGTATTAGTACGTATATTTTATGTGTATGTATATCGACGTATAATTCCTATCGACAACCGGGTGATCTTCCAAATTTATGAAATCATATACGAGTAGGTATATTTCACTGACCTGATTATTTTCATCCATGGGTGAATTAAACACACCGAACGACGACACAAATTACTCCAAACGATATAGATGAACCGAAATATAGAAATTACACGTACGACGGCAAAAAATACGCCGATTAAAGGACGCAAGAGAAAGGAACGAGCGAGAACAAGTGGCGGTTAACCAGCGAATGATGCAGTATTACTATTGACTGCACAATCCTGCTACTTCTACTATGAGCGAAGGTAGTGACTCAGGACGATTACGAGTATGTTAGTCACAAAGAGAGCTTATCATACGCGTGGAAGCCAGCTACTCCTAGTACGTGTAAAGGTAGTGACTTTAGACGTTTGTATGAGTATGCGAGTCAAGATTATGACGAACAAGTCAAATATTTGACATTATGACGAACAAGTCAAATATTTGACAGATCCCATAAAACATATTTCCTGCTCCTCTCAATCAACTCTGTTGATGAAGCCCCGAGTTTTCTTTAGCGGGGAATCCCCCGGTATGTCGTGGGACTTGGAAAAATGTTAACTTTCGGGCCATTAAAGATAGAAGAGGGCTATTCATGATATAGGAGGAAGAATTGGAGCAATTTCGACTTTCAAAAAAAATTCTGCGAAGCAAACGCAAGAGCTTTCGCGTCCAACTTCTAATTTTACCTAGGTAGGTACTTCTTTTACCACGGAATACGGAACTTGCAAGTTCTTCGCTGCTATTGCAAATGCTGAAATTCTTCATATTATCATCTTGTACCGTATACTGAATAGTTAATATGAAGGTTGATAATTATTGTTCTCACTTAAGGTAATGATAATACTCACCCGAATTGATATCTAATACAACTTGAAGATTACGTCGCATATTTTTCCATTGTCGCTGTTCGAAAATGCAAAATATTATTCCTCGTGGTACAGTAAAGGAAACAAACTTTTGTAACTTGGAGACATGAACGGGTGCCAGGTATACTCGTATCAATGTATGTAATTGTTTCCTTTTCCTGTCGAAGTGAAAACGTATCAGGAAAAATTGAGATTCGTTTGTCAATAGAAGCTCACATACATGTGCTTCATTGACAGGTAACCTCGTAGGAACTGATGAAAGGGAGAAGCGCGGGTGCGAATAGATAGTCTTCATTGTTGGAAAACGACCTTTGTATTACCTACGATTTAATAATTTTTCGAGGAGTAAATTAGCGCGTCTTCGCCTTATTTACTCATGTGAGTGCATTTGTCCATTTGCGTGCGTTTCCTTGCTGTTCGCAGTCGGTTGCAAAGTATTTTATAAAACAAAGTTAGAACTCGAAAATTGTTTGTTTGCAATTTAGAATAGTTTAATCTGGCATTGCATGCGAGAAACTATATTGTTTACTGTTGGGATTTTGGAGATTTGAATAGTTTCGTTTTTGTCGAAGCGGAAGTTCGTAATTAATGTTGTGACCATATTGAATTTCTACTACGTTATTACTATACTTGTTTGTTATGATCGCTCCAACTGTTAATGGGACGAATGATAAAATTGCAATGCAGTACTCGTGTATCGCCTACAAAGTAATAATAACGAGACTTTAATTGATAATTTTGTGCGCTGAATTCTCTCATCCAAACTACGTGAGGTTGAGGAATAAAATTTCCAAATATCTTCGTTCGTGAAAATAATCACGCTCACAAGTTGAATACGAACGGGAACGAATGATGCCGCGTAAAAAAAGAAACGTGGTTGAAATACGTCATTTGCAAATCATCTCAGAACCATGGACGTCGAAAAAATTGAAATAATTTACATTTTTGAGTATGATGTATACGTGCTACCTCATTATGACCTTATTACCAAACTTTGCACAACAACTGCAATTCACAAAAACTCCGATTATAAAAGGTAGGAATTGAAATTATGTATTTTTAGGAATACTTTTCAGTAGAAGGAGAATATTTTTTCGTTGTAAGACAACCAGAGGCTTTTCTACCGCACGCAAGAAATTTTAAAACTGTTTGGTGCTTCGCAGTGCCACGACTGCATTCTTAAGGAGGCGCAATGAAGTTTACAGTATCACATGACGACATGAGTAAAAGGCCTGTAGCATAATGATGAAAAAAAAGGGGAAAAGTGAAAAAATGAAAGTAAGGACGAGCCAATGATAAGTGAGATTACTTATGATTGTAGTGTAAAAGCAAGAGAGGTTATTAGTACTAGATCTGAAATTTACATTATGTTGGTTGTTGATTTTGTGAATTACTTCCAAAATCTTCCTCTTCTTCTTATTCGATTTGTAGCCTAATCCGGAAAATCATCAAAATTGAATTGATGACCGGCGTCTGGAACGTGAGATGATGGACCGCTGACTTTTGATACGTACGCAGTTTATGTTCAGAGATACTCACATTTTTTATCAGCTAGGATATCTTTCCGTTATTGCAATAAGAGCGGGAGATCTGATAAACAAGTTCCAAACGATTGTCCTTAGGCGTTTGGTTTTTCTCGCTTACATTAGAACATTTGTTTACCGTCAGAAAATTTCAGGAGATGGACTTTTTTTTATCGAGATTATTCAGAAGCTTCTTGATCCCATACTCTGATGACCAACGCATATGGAATCAACAAAAATTTTGTTCCTTTCTAATTCTTTTTATGGTCATTGGTCTCGAGATTTAAAACACGTTTGAGAAAGGTAGCCATTGCCATTTAGTATTTGAGAAAGATTACATAGAATTTCTCAGTCTAAAGAATTTCTTGGTGGATTTTGTAAACATTGAATTAAGAAGAAATTGACATGAATCCAGCGAGGAATATAATTTTATTGACGACGCTATTTTTCATAATCAAATAACCTACTGATACAAGTTCGTATTTGATTGCGTGAGAGGATGGTACGCGTTCGAAACGTCGTCATAAAATTATATTCTTCGGTACCTAGATTTATGCGAATTTTTTACATCTTTCATTTCTTTTCTGAACCACTACACTACCCATCACAAAGTAGGCGTTGACCTCGGGACTTGGACAATTTTTACTGTCGAAGTATATATAGGTATACTAGTAGTACTAGCGGTTACTGACAAAACATGATGGAATACTGCAAAATTTAGTTATACATTTATAATTAGTATTGTAATACTTATGACTGTAGAGAACATTTTCAGAAGGCGTGCCACTCAAAATTTCCCTTAAGGGGCTGGAGGGGGGCCAAAATGTCTCTCAAAAATCAGTATTTTGCTGATATCTCGAGAACGGTTGGGTATAGGGGAAAAATACCTCAGTACAAAAATAACCTCCGTATAATTTTACGTAAAAAACGTTCCCTTCATTTTTTCGCTACGACTCACCGTTAAACCACAATCGACGCAACAAAATTGAAGCGCGTAAAAAAACACATAGTCGGGAGTATGTACATAGTTACGCGCGACGCCACGCGGTGTATGGTTATGCCGTGGCTCGGTTTACCAGCTACGCTACGCCATGTTACCATCGTTTTCAACATTAAAGGAGAGAAAGTACGAGATCGAAAATTTTTCATAAAAATACCAAAAAAAAAAAAACACTCACGCTAGCACACGACTTTTCTTCTTACATACTCATAACTCATTAAGGATTCTGACAGACGATATATCTACCTACTGGATAGGTTCTCTTTAGTTTGAAAAATCATTGTACTTATAACGGTTTCTTCGAGGACAATCGTTACAAATTTAGAGCCTAATAGAGATACAGATACAATAATGGATTAATGGCTGGCCATGAGTTTAATTCTTCAATATCTGAGCTTTAGAGCTCTCCTCTCATAACCATTGACTGAACCGGATCTAGAAGATATCTAAGGAGAGAGAAAAATTATAAAATTATGTCCCTAAACAAAAGATAGATGGGTTGGGAAAGTAGATATAATTTGCCGAAACCAGGGCATGTTGATTTTCAAACATAACTTTTATGTTATTTTGTGTTAGTTTTAGAAAATTAATGCTGCCTCTTTTCAAAGGGCGCTGATAACCGTTTGCAATTCTCCTACTACTAAAATTTGGTCTAATTTTTTGAATGTCATTTCAGTAGCTCATAGGCGCTGCACAACAAGCGCACTCCATAGGTTAAACACACATACACCTCCTACACATTTATTTCATTTTATTTTTCTTTATTTACAAGCTATGCAACTACTGAAAACTAGCTGTCTCTCTTACATCTAATGATGGCAATTATCAGGAAAAATAAAATCCGCTAACCTCCTTACCAGGTGGTTTTGAATGCTTCTTTTACACTAAATAGAATTCAATTTGGGTGCTGACAAATGGGCAAGGTCAACAATTGGACCACAAAAAAACATGGATAAAAAAATTGTCTCCAAACAGCACAGAATTCCAATAAATGACGCACGTGAGTTTGTCAGTCAATTTAATTATGACAATAAAATTTTCACTTGATGATAGTGAAATTCTAGCTGGAACCTACTTGTCCTAATTCAACTTCCCATAACATTGTCAAGAAATGCCTAACTCCAAAGGATTAGAAATGATATAATCATCGAGAGCACTTTCCTCTCTGTTTGCATTAGACATTTGATTACCGTTAAAGAAGAATTTGAAGACATCATTGATGAGAAACTACACAATACTATGGTTCCAATGCAGCCTTACACCAAGACTTCACGGATATTGTGTTCAAAATTACTCCCTTTTACATCCCAAAGAGAGAGGATGACTCATTAGATGATCATTTATAGAACTCAGACCCCCAACTTTTCCTTAGTAGAAAAAAAAAAGAAGAAAAAGCTGCGCGTTATTTTTTTGTCAGGTCAATTGCTGACTTATATGAACTTAAGTTAGTCTGCATGTTATTGAAACAGAAATCATTCTGACAACCTGGGAAGGTGAAGGTCTTCTATAGTACTAGCGGTTAGTGAAGTGATACTGCAAAATTTAGTTATACAATGATACTTGGTATTGTAGTAGTTATGACCGTAAAGAACATTTTCAGAAGGCGTGCCACTCAAAATTTCCCTTAGGGGGCTGGAGGGGGCCAAAATGTCTCTCAAAAATCAGTATTTTGCTAATATCTCAAGAACGGTTGGGTATAGGGGAAAAATACCTCAGTACAAAAATAATCTCCGTATAATTTCACGTAAAAAACGTTCCCTTCATCTTTTCGCTACGACTCACCGTTAAACCACAATCGACGCAACAAAATTGAAGCGCGTAAAAAAACACATAGTCGGGAGTATGTACATAGTTACGCGCGACGCCACGCGGTGCACGGTTATGCCGTGGCTCGGTTTACCAGCTACGCTACGCCATGTTACCATCGTTTTCAACATTAAAGGAGAGAAAGTACAAGATTGAAAATTTTTCATAAAATACCAAAAAAAAAAACACACCCTAGCACACGACTTTTCTTCTTACATACTCATAACTCATTAAGAGAGTAACTCCCACTCTTTGTACTAAATACTGATTACCTATCAATTAAGTCCGATATTTTTTGTAGAATCAATAGTAAAACTTGGTTAAACGTTTTTTTTTTCATGTTTAGTAAAACTTAGTTTATGAAGCCTATCATCATGACGTCACATCATCTCATAACAGAATAAGGAAACGTAAATTTATTTTATTTAATCAAAAATAAGCAATTTTTTATTAACGTTATCAAATTTTTCGCTTGAGTTTTTCATTTACCAACAACCCCCCTCCTTCAATAGGTAGAGATGTGCACCTGCAATTTTTTTGACGATTGAATGAGTAGTTCTTGGGATGTAATCAATTTTTTGGAAAATTCTCACTATTAAACATTTGAACCCCTTATAGCTGCTTACATCATGAGAAGGGGATTTTCTTATCCTCTTGTTTTCAGTACTAATGGTCATGAAGAATCTTTATTTTTTTTTATTTTTTTTGTTAGGCTGTTCCTTTTTTCTTTTTTTTTATTATTAGTCAAATTCAATTGTAAAAACCTTTAGTTTCAAAATCCATACATCTATGAATGAGTACAATTTTTTAGTGTTCATCAAATATACTGCGAGACTAGCTTAAAGACTTCATTCTTAATTTATTATTGATTTGTAGATCATTTTTTTGTGTATATGTGATGGTCAGTAGTTTGATTTCAGGTGTCTCAGGACATGGGAATATTATTTTTAATTTGGAATGGTTTCTTTGAGTGAGATTTGACGTTAGACTTATGCGTAAACCAGGCTTGAGAGGTGTATTATTAATTTTTTAATATGTTTGGAAAGGTTGGAATGTGAAGGAAAGAATGAAGGGTTGACTGATGGGTCATTGTTTGCTTGTTTGGCTTCAATATAGATTTTGTCCATTTTTTTTTTCCCGGATGTCCTTGTAACTAGATTCCCAGTTGAAGAATATTGGGATGGAATTTGCATAGAAGGTGGTGATGAGAGCGTGACTACGATTTATGAGCGGATGAAAAGAAGAGCGCCTGATGATAGCAATAAGTGTTGCCAGGAATTGGAGATGATAAGGAATTGAGCCTTTCAGACTAATATACAGTATACTAGACCAATATTAGACTAACATTAACGTTTAGGGAGAAGTAATTATTAAGCTCTTTTAGAAGTGCTTGAATACAAAGACGCAAATCTAATTTCCAGACCACAGGGTGCGCGTTTTTTGCCGACTTTTCTCATTGGAAAAGGGTACACCCGGTGTCTGTTTAGAAATTTATAAAATTTGATAATCAATAAACCTATTAGTTGATAAGAAATTCGCCATTTATTTTATTGCTGTAGGTGGAAAAATGAAGATAAGTTTTATTGATTTTTCGAGCTAAAAAAAAGGAAGTATTACGCCGATTTAAGGTATCTCGGGAGGTGGGAGTATTATTTTTAATTGGTACAGCTTTTCAGGTGTCTCAGGAGATAGGAATATTATTTTCAATTGCTATTTTTCAATTTAATTTTTTATTTCTTTTTTATTTAAATTAAAAGTTGTTTTTTCTCGTCTTAGAAACAAACGTTTTGCCGCTAAGGCACGTTTTTCTGTTTGCGGTCACATACTTCGATGGTCAGTATTGGGGACAATTCTTAACATCGTTCCAAATAATAGTAAATAAAAACCGTTGAAAAAATTGCTTATTTTTGATTAAATAAAATAAATTTACGTTTCCTTATTCTGTTATGAGATGATGTGACGTCATGATGATAGGCTTCATAAACTGAGTTTTACTATTGATTCTACAAATATCGGACTTAATTGATATTTTTCCTGACAATTGCCATCATTAGATGTAAGAGAGACAGCTAGTTTTCAGTAGTTGTATAGCTTGTAAATAAAGAAAAATAAAATGAAATAAATGTGTGGGAGGTGTATGTGTGTTTAACCTGTGGAGTGCGCTTGTTGTGCAGCGCCCATGAGCTACTGAAATGACATTCAAAAAATTAGACCAAATTTTAGTAGTAGGAGAATTGCAAACGGTTATCAGCGCCCTTTGAAAAGAGGCAGCATTACATTTCTAAAACTAACACAAAATAACATAAAAGTTATGTTTGAGAATCAACATGCCCTGGTTCCGGCAAATTATATCTACTTTCCCAACCCATCTATCTTTTGTTTAGGGACATAATTTTATAATTTTTCTCTCTCCTTAGATATCTTCTAGATCCGGTTCAGTCAATGGTTATGAGAGGGGAGCTCTAAAGCTCAGATATTGAAGAATTAAACTCATGGCCAGCCATTAATCCATTATTGTATCTGTATCTCTATTAGGCTCTAAATGTTCAATTATGAACATTTTGACATTTTCGTGTTTCATTTGCATTATCGAGTCACGTGTACGTTAAGTAACGTGGTGTACCTTTACACACCTATCATGCACGTATACACACACTCAAGACTGTCAGATGATTCAAGCTTACTCAGATTGGCAGCCTAATGTCAATGACCTTAGCGTACACCTTAGCGTATGACACAATATTTTCTGTCCATCTATGTTCAAAGATTGTATTGAGTGTTCAGTTCTGAATAAAGCGGCTACCCCGCCTGTCACGTGTTTTTATTTGACGGCTCGAGTTACGCAACATTTTTGGTCCTCCTAAGCCCGGATTTTCGTATTTTTTTCGCGTTTCGTAATTTTCATCTCTTTTTCGTATTGTTTCATCTCTTTTTCGTATTGATATTAGACCGGCTGTCTGTTTATTTTTTCTTTCGCGAACCGCGCTTACGATATAATTTACGATGAGTACGACAAGCGGAGACGCTGAAGACTCGGTAATGGAATTTGAAATTACTCCAAATTCAGAGTTCAATAATCTCCACCAGAAGTGCATTTCGTTGTATGCAGATTTGCAAATATATGATCGATTAGCAGACCCAACTGATCTACCAAGTCAGATCAAATCAGACCTCCCTGGCCGAGATGGAGAATCTACGACGTGAATTTTCGGAAACATCAGTATCAGCGTTAACGTTGGCCCGCGAAATTGCGCCAGAACAGTTAAAAACGATAGAAAACGAACGTATAATGTTTTTAACGGCGTACAAATCAATCAAAAATAAATTATTGGCGAGAATTCCGGATTCAGCACCGGTGATGTCTCAGGCGACGCAGCTACCGATGAAAGTCAAATTGCCAGATATCGTCATTCCTAAATTTTCGGGCAAATTCTCGGACTGGCACGAATTCAAGGATCTATTCTCATCGTTGGTGCTTCAAAGAGAGAATGTACCAATAGCATCCAGATACCACTACTTGCGAACGTCAGTCTTTGGCACAGCAAAAAATTTGATCAAGTATCTACCTGGAACAGATGTGTACTTTCAAACGGCATGGAATATACTGGAGAAATATTATGGTTGCACGTTCAACGAAACGAATGTTTGAGCCAACTTCACAATGCAAAAAATCTGTCTACTTATTCGGGTCCCAAGAAGATAGATGGTTTACGAGAACTCATATTTCATTTTCGTCAGTACGCTTCAAGCTTGGACGCTCTCTTTAGATCGAATCCAAAGATCGACCCTTGTTCACAAGTATTAATCTACTGGTTCCTTATGAAATGTGATAGGAGAATCAATTTTGAATGGAATAGAGAAGCGCAAAAGAGGGAAATTCTTCCAAATCTCAGCGAATTTCTCGAGTTCATTGACGCCTATTGTAATGCTGAAGAAGCAGCAATCGCAATTTCGACTCCTCATCAAAACTCACCATCGAGTAACCAACAGTCCTCAGCAGCTTCAAAATCAACATTCACGATGAAAGGAAAAGGGAAATCGTTTGTCTCAGCACCAGTTGTGGGGAAGGATGCTGGATCATCAAAGAGCGAGAAAAAATCGAAGAAGTGTCAATTTTGTTCGGATACCACCCATTATATCACAGCGTGCGAAAAATTTCGGGAATTACCTGCCCGTACAAGAGTGGAATATGTTGCTGAGAAAAAATTATGCGTGTTTTGTTTACGATCCAATTGTCATCCGAAATTCTGTTTTCGACGTCCATGCAAAACCTGCAAACAAGAGCATAATACGTTGCTTCATTTGGAAAAAGGTAAGGGTAATCTATCTAAATATTCAATTCCAAAATCTATGAGCGCTATTTTTTCTGCAATATCGCATGAAATTCTGTTAGCTACTGCTATCGTTACTGGCTTTAGTAAATTTAATTCGATTCAAAGTGACATTCGTGCTCTATTAGATGGAGGCAGTCAAGTAAATATCATTTCAAGATCCTTGGCTAATAAATTAGGTTTACCTCTTTTTCTGGAATCACAATCAATTGTTGGTGTTGGAAAACAATTATGCGATTCTAATCATCAAGTAAATCTAGAAATTAGTTCAAAGTATTTGGATTTGACATTTTCGATAACTTGCTCTGTCATGGATGAAATAGTTTCACTTGTACCGAGTTCTTATTTTTCAATAAACACCTGGAACATTCCAAATCGATTTACATTAGCTGATCCCTCCTTCAATATTCCAGCAAATATCGATTTACTTCTAGGTTCACCCATTTTCTGGAGTATCTTAAAAACTAATCAATTTCGTTTGGGAAAAAATCTACCTATGCTACAGGAAACTGATTTGGGTTGGATAATTGCAGATGATCTAAAAGTCTCGAAATATGAGTCCTCTACTTCTCTAGTTTCAATCTCCCAATCGAATTCTAATTTGAAGAATTTAATCGAGCGATTTTGGACAATTGAAGAGAACTTTAATCCAGACTCGCAGACATCTGAAATATTTGACCATGAAGCTCATTTTCTATCTACAGTTTCTAAAGCTCAGGATGGACGATTTGTCGTTCAACTACCCTTTAAAGATACTCCAGATAAATTAGGGAACTCGTATACACAGGCATTGAAACGTTTCAAAGGACTTGAAAAATCTTTATCTACAAAACCTGATTTAAAATCGAAATATATCAAAATAATTAACGAATATATCGAATTAGGTCACCTTAAAAAAATAACTGATCAACCTAGTGAATCGGCATCATCTTATTACGTACCCCATCATATGATAATCAAAGAAGGTGCCACTTCTACTCGAGAACGAGTCGTTTTTGATTTCAGTATGAAGACGAGTTCTGGAGTATCACTTAACGATCTTTTATCTAGAGGTTCTGTAGTTCAACCCGAATTATTCGCGACTCTTTTGAATTTTCTTTTCAAGAGATACGCAATCACTGCCGATATTAGTAAAATGTATCGTCGGATTTGGCTTGATAAAATACATACCTCGTATCAAAGAATCCTCTGGCGCGAATCGATCGAACATTCGATCGAAATCTTTGAATTGCAAACAGTCACCTTTGGTATGACTTGTAGTCCATATCTCGCAACCAGAACGTTAAAAAAATTAGCAGATGACCTAGATTCTCATCACTCCGAACTTAAGTCAGCTATTCTTAATGACTTCTACGTTGACGATCTTCTTACCGGAAGTAATGATATCGAATCTGCTAAAAGACTACGTGATCAATTAATAAATACATTAGGACAATCAGGTTTTGAACTCACAAAATGGTCTTCGAATAATCGAGAACTCTTGATAGACATACCTAAAAGCGAGCAAGAGTCACAATTTCCTTTATCAATGGGTGAGAAACACACCATCAAGACTTTAGGGATTCTGTGGGTGCCTTCTGACGATACGTTCAATATATGGATCCATTTAGGAGAAATTTCGAAAATTAAAACTAAACGCCAGGTATTATCAGCAATTAGCGCTCTGTATGACCCTATTGGAATTGTAGCTCCAGTGATCTGCAAGGCAAAAATTATCATGCAGAACATATGGAAATGTAAATCTAAAACTTCGTCAAATAAATCGCTAGAGTGGGATGAATGCTTACCGGATGATTTATCTGAACTGTGGTTCAACTTCGCATCACGGCTGCATCATCTTAATTCGAAACCATTTCCACGATTTATTTTTCAAGGCCTTATCGATGAACCAGCATTTATTGAGATTCACGGTTTTTGCGACGCTAGTGAATCTGCTATTGCGGCAACAATTTACATTCGCGCTGGTTCAAAAGGAAATATTTCGGTAAAATTGTTATGCTCAAAATCTAGGGTAGCACCAATAAAATCGCAGACCATTCCTCGTCTTGAATTATGCGGAGCTTTATTGTTATCAGAACTCGTGCATAGCGTTATAAAATCATTGAAGTTAGATCGAGATATCAATCTTGTTCGTTTATGGACTGATTCGACTATCACCCTTTCGTGGCTGCAAAAACCAGCTTCTAGCTGGCAAACTTTTGTAGCCAATCGTGTTCAACGAATTCAAGATTTAACTTCAGGCTTTATTTGGGATCACGTTAAGGGAACTGAAAATCCTAGCGATATTCTTTCACGAGGTTGTGATGCAGATAAGCTAATCAACAATGAGCTTTGGTGGAATGGTCCAGCATGGTTATGGTCTACTTCTGATCCTTGGGGGTTAGATCGAAAATTTGAGATTTCTAAGTCAAATTTACCGTTACCCGAACGCAAAAAATTAAGTACCGTTGCTCTCAGTGTTCAACGAAAATATTTAGAATTTGACATATTTTCACGATATTCCAATTATCTTACATTAATTAGAATTACCGCACTTATCTTGCGTTATATTCATGATCTCAGGAATCCTGAAATTCGAATCACAGGGTTTCTCACTTCAAATGAATTACATAATGCAATTATTCGGTTAGTCTGGTTAGCTCAGCGGCAAACGTTCGCAACTGAACTTCACCTACTGACAAATAATAAACAATTGCCAAAAAATAATAAACTCATTTCGTTATCACGATTTATTGACAAGGACGGAAATTTAAGAGTAGGAGGACGTTTAGATCAAGCATTTCTATCGTACGATCAAAAACATCCTTTATTATTATCGAATAAACATCCGTTTTCCTATCTTATTGTGCAGTATGAACATCTTCGACATCTGCATGGAGGAGAACGGATGGTCAAATCTTCCGTTCGTCGGTATTTTTGGATCATACGACTTGACGATCTTATAAAAAAATGTATTAAACAGTGTATGAAGTGTCTACGTTTTACGGGAAATTCGCATTCTCAATTTATGGCAAATCTCCCTCGTTCTCGGCTCACACCTAATTGTACTTTCACGTACGTTGGTGTGGACTACACGGGATCGATTTCGTACGTAGAAACTAGAGGTAGAGGCAGAAAACAAATTCTGAAAGCATATATTGCTATTTTTGTCTGTTTCAACACAAAGGCTGTACATTTAGAATTGGTTTCAGACTTGTCGACTCGTACTTTTCTAGCTGCTTTCGATAGATTTATTTCTAGAAGAGGAATTCCCTCTAAGATTCGATCAGATAATGGAAGTAATTTTGTAGGTGCAGCTGCTGATTTAGAGAGTTTACAAAATTTCTTTAGAGAAAATGGAGAAAGTATCCATCGCTATCTGTCTAATCTGAGGATCGATTGGAGTTTTAATCCTCCTTGGGCTCCTTCTTTCGGTGGCTTATGGGAAGCTGGCGTCAAAAGCGCTAAGAGTCTCCTGTATGTCACATTAGGCAATTATCTATTTAACTTCGAGCAATTGTCAACCCTGTGCGCACAAATTGAGGCTTGCCTAAATTCGAGACCGTTGTATGCCGAATCACTAGATCCCAATGATGTCGAAGCATTAACTCCTGGTCATTTTTTGGTAGGGTGAGCTCTCACAGTGCTTCCTAAACCTGATTTATCAACTGTGCCTCAAAATCGACTTAAATATTGGGACATAGTACAACATCAGTTGCAAAGGTTTTGGAAGCGCTGGAGTCAGGAATATCTCAATACGTTACAGCAACGATACAAATGGCGTATGGAGAAAAATGATCTTAAGGTGGGAGAAATTGTCTTGATTAAAGAAGATCATCTTCCTCCTCCTATTTGGCCTTTAGGTAAAATTATTGAAGTACATCCGGGAGTTGACGGACACGTTCGTGTGGTCACTCTCAAAACGAAGAACGAGAAAATCGTTAAACGGTCGATTTCAAATTTAATTCCTTTACCTACCGTTTAATAATCTTCGCTCTTTAATTTGTACTTGTTTGCAGATGACTAAAATGCGGGCTATCTATATATCGACAGAAAAGAAGAATTTCAATTTTTTATTCTATTTACCTATCGAGAATTAATTTTTTCTTCGTTGTGATGAATTTCCTTTCTTTGGTTCATGAATTTAGATTGTAATCATTCATTGCAAATATATAATTGTCAAATATATACCCCATTATTTTGACAGTAGTAAATTGATTCTCACTTTTCGTTATCTATCGCTGAGTAATTCAATTATCATTGAATATAATTACAAGTTATTACAACTACTTGGAGATTTGAGAGAGCATTTTCGTTTGCGCAATTCGAGGTAGGCCTACCGAACATACTCAGCAAACTATCTGACAACAGATTTTAAAAAATCTGTTACATCGCTCTTTCGCTCAAATCTCTCCTTAACTCAATCTATTTTTAGCCTCAGTCATCAATTATTTTTCTATTTGCCCAAATCTATATCTTGAGTCATTTATTGAAAGGTAAATGATTATTCCAGTTTGGTCAATTAATTATCTATTGATCAGAATTTTTTCTGATCAAGGCGGGAGGATGTTCAATTATGAACATTTTGACATTTTCGTGTTTCATTTGCATTATCGAGTCACGTGTACGTTAAGTAACGTGGTGTACCTTTACACACCTATCATGCACGTATACACACACTCAAGACTGTCAGATGATTCAAGCTTACTCAGATTGGCAGCCTAATGTCAATGACCTTAGCGTACACCTTAGCGTATGACACAATATTTTCTGTCCATCTATGTTCAAAGATTGTATTGAGTGTTCAGTTCTGAATAAAGCGGCTACCCCGCCTGTCACGTGTTTTTATTTGACGGCTCGAGTTACGCAACACTAAATTTGTAACAATTGTCCTCGAAGAAACCGTTATAAGTACAAAGATTTTTCAAACTAAAGAGAATCTATCCAGTAGGTAGATATAAATCGTCTGTCAGAAAAATGTTTGATACCGTATCTCAACAATGCACCTCAACAAAAATAAAACTTCGGTAAAAAAAAAAAGAAATGATAAAATCGGAAAAACTTCAACGTACGAGTACAACTAATTTCTTTTTCTTTTTTTCTAGACTGTCGTTATTTTTATATTAAATTCGCGTAGAGCTGAAAGTTCGAAAAAAATTTCCTGTTAATGTTACTACTAATCTTTTTCATTTTCTCATTGTCTCTCTGATGCATTCTTTTTCCTTTCTCTCTTTTTTTAATTCATTAGATTTGGTATTTGTAGCAATTTTGAACAAATTATAACGACGACTTCGTGATTTCCAATGTTAGGCTTGCATGTTAGAAATAAATTTTCTAATAATTTAATGAAAACGTACGGCGGCCATTGCATGTGAGCTTATGAAAATATCCCAAGCTGGTTGAATCCTCACCTTAACTGTCAAGGGTGGCGTTCTCAACTCGTTACGACCTTGTCTCTTGAGAACTAATTTTTCTTTCTTTTTTTTTTCGTTTCATTACGTTACACGGAGTAGCCCGAAACAGTATTATTCAATTTCCTATCATCGTACTTTCCTTTCGTTAATTTGGGTTTTATCGTTTACAGATCGGATTATGTACGCTCGAAATCAGCAAAGGCCATTTAGACCGCCAGTTGTCGGGGGTCAACCTATTTCGGTAGAAACAGCTACGGTATGTGAGGTTTTTCACCGCATATTTGCGTATATTTTCGTCAAGTGCGCGAATTTTGAAAATGCTTTCTCTGTAGGCATTACGTATGATCGTTTTCGGAAGTTGTGCGACTCCCCCACGTGGTGAATGGTTGCGGACGGGTTTCGTATTCAGAGAACCAGAGAAAGAACTAGCATACGGATTAAGGGCTCCCCGAAACGGAACTCGAGGTCTTTTATCAGCTTTGCAAGCTTACGTGCTGAAATATTTATTATTCGAGAGGAAGAATGAAAATAAATTATCCGCGGATGAGTAAGTTCACTCTCTTCTTTTTTTTCTGTTTATTTTTCGACAACAATTGCCAATATAACTTATACCTATTTTTCGAAAGCGAAAAAAAAATTGAACGCCATCGTTGATTTTTCATCATTTACTTGTATCGACAACATTTTCAATGACAAATATGAAATTAATGTTTCTCTATTTCTGTTGCTTCATTTTTCACCTCAATTGCTATTAGATTAATGAAACCTGATAAAGCGGCTCAGACAGAAGCTTTATGGCGAGCGATTAGCGATATTTTGTGGAAGATTGGCGATAAGAAGAAAGTAGTCGTGACATTACCGCAAGAAATAGCGTACGTGTCGCATTCGATCGCATATTTTCAGGATTCTATCACAGAAAAGGTAGGAATTTTCATTTTCAAGAAAATAAAAATACTGTGGGTGTATAAGAAGCGTCGCATCAAAAAATTACCCAATTCTCCCGTTTATCTTTTTTAGTCCGTCAAAAAATTACTACGAGTGATATAAGGTTTACAAGAAATATATTTTTTAAATATTCCGTTTTTTGCAGTTTGCATAAACAAAAGGGTATAAGCGAAATAAAACTCACAAAATAATTAAGTTTCAACTCCATTCCATTTTTCACGTCGTAGAATACTACCTACATGACCATATTAAGAACAGGATCGGTCATTTTCTTTAAAATTTGTGTTAGATAGGAATGTTAGTTTTCATTCGGAATTCTCAACAAATTTCTAATTACAAATATTTTTACAGCTCCATCTGTTTGAAATACAAGAAGAAGAAGAACTGGAAATATTTTTAAAACGTTACATTTATATTGTGAGTATGATAATCGCTTATGCGTTATTTTTCTATTCATTTTCATTGTTATCGTTTGCTCTAGTTAAATAATTTCGAAAGTCTGTTTTGCGTCGATTTGTTTGTTTGTTATCTCAACGTTTGACTTCGTTAGTATTGGTCATTATTTTCGACTCCCCCACCTTTTCCCCTAATTTATTCAGTTCCTCGATCATTGTCTGCACTTTCAGCTATTAGCACCAAATCATTTGCAAATCCTAAATTGTTTGAGTACTCTCTCTTTATTCTTATAACTTTTTTTCTTCAATCTAGTTTCCTAAACGAATCCTCTAGTAAGCAGTTGAAACGTAATGAAGGTTTTTTCTATGTGCTCGAGGGCAATCCGTTTAAAGTATGAATTCTCCTTATGGAGGAGACTCGCGGATTCCTCACGGAAGCTATGACCACTGTTGATCAAGTGATCGGCAAATGCTGATTATCCCAGACGTCCCTTTTTTCCAGGCCTTCAGGTGTTCGTCTAATCTCACCTTCTTCTGGCGGCCGGTTTTACCGATATAAAAACCTCTACAATTTCTGTATTCCAATTTATAAACACCACTCCTTTCATCCGCAGGTATAAGGTCCTTTAACTTAACGAACAACCCTTTGACGGTAGTGGGGTTGTAGTAGGCCGGTCTGAAACCGAACGGGCGAAGGGTCCGACCCAATTCGGTAGAGAACCTCCCTAGAAAAGGGGGACTGATCCAACGCAATCTCCGATCACGGATCATGTCTCGGGGGAGGGAGGTGGTGAAATCAAGGCTTTTCCTCGTAATTTTCCTCCGAACCATCGCCTCAACATCAATATTGACACCATTCACTCTAGCCAGGTGTTTTATAGGCGCCAACTCTTTTTTGAAGCTCTTTGTAGTTTTTACTCCTCTTCGGAGTATTCCTTTCTCGTCGTCATCCTAACCTGTCTCAGAATAGTGACACCTCCCACCCTTATTTTGCTTATCAACACTTCTTTTCTTGCACCCCCATCTTGCCTATACTGCAACCCTGATGATCTATCCTTCCAACACTTCTTCTCTTGCCCAGCTCTGTTTCACTATTCTGTCACTTCCCGCATCGTGAACTCCTTCTCAAACAATCATGAGAAAATCCCTCCTCTAGAACACCATCTAATTCATATGACCTTATTCACTTATTCCAAGTTCTTCTCCTTAAGTGTAGTTGCAAGGCTTTCTAAATTGATGGGAAAAAAAAAAAATGTCAAGGGGGAAGGGTCTGGGAGTTGTTTGGAAATAAATGTTTAATAAGTCAGTAATAATCAAATGTCAACAATTCATTCCCAAGTAGAATAGATCATTTATCCCTAAATCTCAATTCACGGTGTCGCCAAATGTCGCATCCATAAGTTATAGTGAAGAATTTATATTAATTGAATTACTAAGAGGAAAAATAAGTTAGATTCCTACTATACTATCAAAAACTGAAACTACTCGTAGTCGACACTTTTTATGCTTATAAATTCCTCTGTTCATATTAGTTGGCCGGCCGTTTAAAATTAGGGCGCTGTTGATTTGAAAATTCTGACTATTGTCCGATTTTCTGTAATTCCTATATCGTTCTTACATCAGTTCCAGGATGAACCAGGCCCAGGATCGTTATTGCTGTTGTACAGTGCTGTTTTGACCCGCGAAATCAAAAAGTACGTATATCTTCTCCTGTACTGGAGTCTACTTCAGCACCAATTACTAGCTCTTCCTCTTCAAATCTACTCAAGGAAAGCATAAACAACTTTATAAAGAGCGCCAATACTACTGTTAATTACAGGAGCGATACTGCAAATTTCGCTTCTTTATACACTACCACTATCTTAAAAAATGTCAAATAATTTCATGCTATTTTTTCTAACTCACGGCTTACATTGTTGTATTCCCGTAGTCATCTGTTTTATTTCTCTACCTTTCAGTACTCGTTTCATCTTGAGAAAGGCCACCAGGTTGGCCGAAACGTCGTGTTTCAAATATAAAAATTCTGTGCGGGAAAAGCAATTTGTGTTTTCTTTCCTAAATTTTGTTCTTTATTAAAACCAAATGAATTCTTAGTTTTTTCGCTCATTTTCTTCTTCCTCTTTTATTATTAGTACCTAATATTATCATCATGATATTATGCTATTACACTTTTCCAGTGTTCCATATTGCACACTTATTCTCCTATGTGTTATCAGTTTGATAGCGTTTTCAACTTCAATCCTACGTCGAACTCCTCGGACTGAAAATCAGTATGCAACCCAGCAACACCCATATGATCAACGTCGAGAAACACTGTCAGACTGATGGAACGTAGGAGAACAAGTATGCAATATGGGATACTGGAAAAGCCCTATACCATCACTACTACTCACTATTACCTATCGCTACTAAAATGTTCAAGCTACATTTCTTTCGAATTTTTTGTGAGTAGAGCTAATTCTAATTTCTTCTTGATATGCTACAGCGATCGAAATGTACAGGGTTTAACAATAATTATTTACATACTAATTCATACAAGTAGTACTAGCGGTTAGTGAAATGATACTGCAAAATTTAGTTATACAATGATACTTGGTATTGTAGTAGTTATGACCGTAAAGAACATTTTCAGAAGGCGTGCCACTCAAAATTTCCCTTAGGGGGCTGGAGGGGGCCAAAATGTCTCTCAAAAATCAGTATTTTGCTAATATCTCGAGAACGGTTCGGTATAGGGGAAAAATACCCCAGTACAAAAATAACCTCCGTATAATTTTACGTAAAAAACGTTGCCTTCATTTTTTCGCTACGACTCACCATTAAACCACAATCGACGCACCAAAATTGAAGCGCGTAAAAAAACACATAGTCGGGAGTACCTATGTACATAGTTACGCGCGACGCCCCGCGGTGCACGGTTATACCGTGGCTCGGTTTACCAGCTACGCTACGCCATGTTACCATCGTTTTCAACATTAAAGGAGAGAAATACGAGATCGAAAATTTTTCACAAAAATACCAAAAAAAAAACACTCACGCTAGCACACGACTTTTCTTCTTACATACTCATAACTCATTAAGAGAATAACTCCCCCTCTTTGTACTAGACACTGATTGCCTATCAATTAAGTCCGATATTTGTAGAATCAATATTAAAACTCAGTTTATGAAGCCTATCATCATGACGTCACATCATCTCATTACAGAATAAGGAAACGTAAATTTATTTTATTTAATCAAAAATAAGCAATTTTTTCAACGGTTTTTATTTACTATTATTTGGAACGATGTTGAGAATTGTCACCAATAATGACCATCGAAGTATGCGACCGCAAACGGAAAAACGTGCCTTAGCGGCAAAACGTTTGTTTCTAAGACGAGAAAAAACAACTTTTAATTTAAATAAAAAAGAAATAAAAAATTAAATTGAAAAATAGCAATTGAAAATAATATTCCTATCTCCTGAGACACCTCAGAAAGCTGTCCCAATTAAAAATAATACTCCCACCTCCTGAGATACCTTAAATCGGCGTAATACTCCCTTTTTTTTAGCTCGAAAAATCAACAAAACTTACCTTCATTTTTCCACCTACAGCAATAAAATAAATGGCGAATTTCTTATCAACTAATAGGTTTATTGATTATCAAATTTTATAAATTTCTAAACAGACACCGGGTGTACCCTTTTCCAATGAGAAAAGTTGGCAAAAAAACGCGCACCCTGTGGTCTGGAAATTAGATTTGCGTCTTTGTATTCAAGCACTTCTAAAAGAGCTTAATAATTACTTCTCCCTAAACGTTAATGTTAGTCTAATATTGGTGCAGTATACTGTATATTAGTCTGAAAGGCTCAATACCTCATCATCTCCAATTCCTGGCATCACTTATTGCTATGACCAGGCGCTCTTCTTTTCATCCGCTCATAAATCGTAGTCACACTCTCATCACCACCTTCTATGCCAATTCCATCCCAATATTCTTTAACTGAGAATCTAATTACAAGGACATCCGGGAAAAAAAAAATGGACAAAATCTATAATATTGAAGCCAAAAAAGCAACCAATGACCCATCAGTCAACGCTTCATTCTTTCCCTCACGTTCCGACCTATCCAAACATATTAAAAAATTAATAATATACCTCTCGAGCCTGGTTTACTCATAAGTCTAACGTCAAATCTCATTCAAAGAAACCATTCCAAATTAAAAATAATATTCCCATGTCCTGAGACACCTGAAATCAAACTACTGACCATCACATATGGTACACAAAAAAATGATCTACAAATCAATAATAAATTAAGAATGAAGTCTTTAAGCTAGTCTCGCAGTATATTTGATGAACACTAAAAAATTGTACTCATTCATAGATGTATGGATTTTGAAACTAAAGGTTTTTACAATTGAATTTGACTAATAATAAAAAAAAAGAAAAAAGGAACAGCCTAACAAAAAAAATAAAAAAAAATAAAGATTCTTCATGACCATTAGTACTGAAAACAAGAGGATAAGAAAATCCCCTTCTCATGATGTAAGCAGCTATAAGGGGTTCAAATGTTTAATAGTGAGAATTTTCCAAAAAATTGATTACATCCCAAGAACTACTCATTCAATCGTCAAAAAAATTGCAGGTGCACATCTCTACCTATTGAAGGAGGGGGGTTGTTGGTAAATGAAAAACTCAAGCGAAAAATTTGATAACGTTAATAAAAAATTGCTTATTTTTGATTAAATAAAATAAATTTACGTTTCCTTATTCTGTTATGAGATGATGTGACGTCATGATGATAGGCTTCATAAACTAAGTTTTACTAAACATGAAAAAAAAAACGTTTAACTAAGTTTTACTATTGATTCTACAAAAAATATCGGACTTAATTGATAGGTAATCAGTATTTAGTACAAAGAGTAGGAGTTACTCTCTTAATGAGTTATGAGTATGTAAGAAGAAAAGTCGTGTGCTAGCGTGAGTGTTTTTTTTTTGGTATTTTTATGAGAAATTTTCGATCTCGTGCTTTCTCTCCTTTAATGTTGAAAACGATGGTAACATGGCGTAGCGTAGCTGGTAAACCGAGCCACGGCATAACTGTGCACGGCGTGGCGTCGCGCGTAACTACGTACATACTCCCGACTATGTGTTTTTTTACGCGCTTCAATTTTTTCGCGTCGATTGTGGTTTAACGGTGAGTCGTACCGAAAAAATGAAGGGAACTATTTTGACGTAAAATTATACGGAGGTTATTTTTGTACTGAGGTATTTTTCCCCTATACCCAACCGTTCTTGAGATATTAGCAAAATACTGATTTTTGAGAGACATTTTGGCCCCCTCCAGCCCCCTAAGGGAAATTTTGAGTGGCACGCCTTCTGAAAATGTTCTCTACAGTCATAAGTATTACAATACTAATTATAAATGTATAACTAAATTTTGCAGTATGTTTTGTCAGTAACCGCTAGTACTAGAGTATAAACTAGATATCAAAATCACCTCAAACCATTCATGTTCCTGGAAAGCTGTTGTGCAGTCTTAATTGTATCGTTGCTCCCGTTTTTTTCTTTTTTTTGCAGAATAAAATGTGACCTTGTGGATGAAAAATATTTGGTTACGGCCAGTGAAGAAGGAAGTCACTGCATTGTGATGTTATTGGTGACCGGACGTGCAAGCTCATTTTTGCACAATGGAGTAGTCTATGTGGGGGATGAGGACCACTACGTAAAACCATTTTTATTTTTTGTAAAATTCTCATTTCTCAATTTAATTTAATGAAATATTCTATGTATCCGCAGGCAAAAGCTCATTTCGGCGTTTTGACTCGAAGTGAAATTGGCTTTCTATTTTACGAAGAGGACATGAGCGAACGTGCTCCGGGCTCGAGACTAAAAACGCCTTCACTACCGATTTGGGTGGTTCACTGTTTGGGCCATTTTGGCATCGTATTCAATACGAATCGAGAATTATTGAGGAATTACCACGCCGAGAGGAGGTGAGAAATTCATTTGATTATTTCTTTTTTCATTATATGCGCTAGATCTGGAGAGATGTTTTTGAGTGGTAAGTGATAATGGAGTAACTTAAGAGAAATAATATACCTACCTCTTACGTTCAAATACTTGTCTCATAAAATTTCTCTTTCTGAACAGATTTGAATTGTTTTACTACACCTGTGGAGGTAGTCAATGTCAAATGATTGTCGATACAAGAGGCAATCCGGGAAGCAGTTGTCGGGCCGAAGAAAATGCTCCAACTCTTATGACACATCTGGAAAAACTTATTCATACTAAGTTAGTATACAAATACTTATATATTCTACGTTCACTCGGAAGTACGTAAAGGACGGCGTATGCGTTTCAATTTTAATCATTTTTTTGTTTCTAGATGGGAAGACGCTCACATAGACTGGAATGGTTCAACGAACGTCTTATAAATTGAGTATTTTTCAATAAAATTTGAATTTTACTTTTCTTATAGGTACAGCGACGCGTCCATTTTCATAATCAAAAGAGATAGAGGATCGTTCGGATAGCGCCTTGGATAGTTTTTTCTTTTTTTCCTTCCCCATCACGAATCCGTTACATGAAGGCAGTACGTCTACAACACCAAAACAATTCATGACTTCTGGACTTCGAAGAAATGTTTGGGTAACGCTCTATGGAAAAGGAATTGGATGAATGAATCGCCAAGTACAGATGAAGTGGAAATGAGAGATATAAAGTGGAGATGTGAGCCTGTGAATGTTGATTATTCATATCGTATTACTATTTATAAGACAACAAAACTCAAAAGCTGAATTACGTATTGCTATCGATTAAAAAAAAAAAAAAACACTCTGTGCAATCAACCTTACATGTCTTGGTATGTACTTTACTCACGTCATGTACTTTTCAAATTAAAGAGATGAACACAAAATGTTTCATTTTGTAAAAAAAAAAATGAAGCCAACATATCTTTTCTAGAGACACGTAGTGTAGCATTTTGTATATTTGAATATATCAATCATCTTTTATATCAATTGTTGATACGTTCGTCATGATGACGTCATAGTGAGGTCTCTCTCCACCAGTATTTCTTAGCTTAGCACCAATCTAGTATTCTGTATGATATGCCAACTTATCCCTGTCTTGGCTTAGTATACAGCCTAATATAGGTAGGCTTATTTCTCAGGCCCTGTTTACTAAATATTGAGAGTATGTATATTAGACAAAGTAGCTGAACCCAGTTTAAGTAGTAATATTACACACTGACTTACAGAGCATAAGGTGGCAGAGGAAATTTTTCCAAATCCCGAGAGTGAAGTCTAATATATTGAATTAGGTCTAGTAGTGGGGGGCAGGATGAGCTGGGTAGCACAGCATACATCAGCGGTGGGCAACGTTTTCCTTTTGAGTTGCAAAATTTTTGCGCTCGATCAATATTTTTTTCCCTAAATTTTAATTACTTAAAATTTCACAATTTTTATAATTTTATATTTTGGAATTATGTGGCGATCGACTGGAAATAACTTCGCGACTGGTCAGTCAATCGCGAAGCCCACTTTGCCCACCTCTGGCATGCAGTTTATGAAGGTCCTAGTTAACTGCGTGCCAGGCCTAGTGCAATGGAGGCAAATGATGGTCTCAAAGTAGCGAATTTTGAAATTTTTCCGTCCGTAAAGTAGCTCAAGGTCATTGATGGCATCATCAAGCGTGCGAAAAACCGTAACAGTTTTTCACGATTTTCTCAGGGATAGTCTCAGTCAGAAGAATAGTTGAAAATGGCTCTGCGTCATGGAAAAATGGGCTTGGCGCAAGAGTGGCGCAAAATGAATATCTTTATACTACTCCTATCATCTATAGCTCGAGAGTCGAAATTTTTCCAAGTCCTCCCATCACATATAGCTCGAGAGTCGAAATTTTTTCAAGTCCCCCTCCTATCATATATGGCTCGAGAGTCGAAATTTTAACAGGGAATCTGTTTTATGGGGGGCTGTTTGAGAAATTTGCCGTGTGCCGTCCAGCAAAAAACTTGGAAAAATTTCGACTCTCGAGATCTATATATGATATGAAAAAGACTTGGAAAAATTTCAACTCCCGAGCTATCATGTATAGCTGGAGGCTCGAGAAAAATGTAGACTCTCAAACTGTATTATACTAGGCTTATTATAGTGGTATGGGTGAAATATGGCGTTTAAAGGTATACCGTTTTATCTCCAGAATTGAAAAGGTATTATGTCCATTTTCACCTTTTAAAAAACATATTTTACACATACAGGCTGCTGACACACTCACACAAGTACACAACAAAATATAACTTTCAACAACCTGCAACAATAGAGTCTACTACTGAATGACATTATACGTAAGTATGGGTTGTGGTTGCGTGAGTGAATCAAAAAAGGTAAAAATTGACTCTAAACGTGATACTTGCAGAGAATTGTTACTTCATACCCTTTTAATCCCATATTTTATTGTGTGTTTGTTTGAGTGTGTCAGCAACCTGTATGTGTAAAATATGCTATTTAAAGGTTAAAATGGATATTACACAGTTTTTCTCCAATTCAGTAGTTCAATCAGATCATTACTACGTTTTATCCTCAGAAGTTGAAAGGTATTATGTCCATTTTCACCTTTTAAAAAACATATTTTACAGATACAGGCTGCTGACACACTCCGATTATTCAAGATTAAATATAGCGCACACTCAATGAAGATAATAATATCAAAGATTATGTCTCGAATACCCATTTCTCACGCTTTCGTTCAAATATGAAATATTTGTCCAGGTTCGTACGTTGTACTCATGTCTCATGAAGTTGACTCAAGTTTAAGTACTTTTCGCAAATCGCAATAATGGTACACAGAATTCAGATATTCAGAATACTTTCTTCTTATTCAAAAACCATACGCAATTCACAATATTCTTTCACTAAGGCTCTATAAGTATAGGTAATGACACGACACCATGATGGATCTATCGGTAGAGCGAGCATGTTAGATTGCGCGGAGCGACCAGTGTCAGATTTTGGAGTATGAAAATTATCACAAAATATTCTGGAAGGGAGGTCATCTGATAGGAAATTACAAGACAAAAGAATTTCATTCTCTTCTTTTTCCTAAAAAAATCAATAGTTTTTTAGATATCAATACACAGGCTCTTATGGCAATTCCCTGGGAAAGATCCATCATGGCGTCGTGTCATTACCTATACTTATAGAGCCTTACTTTCACTATTCGTATAGTTCACTAGAAGAGGTAGTTAGCCCACTCCTCGAAAATCAACGCACAATTTGAAAAGTTCAAAACTGTCCACCCGGCGTTATTTTAGCGCTAGTGTTGCGTTCTTGTCACGCGGGGTAAGCGCGGGCTGTAGAAAGTTAGGTGCTACTTTTACACGACTTCTTATGGGAAATGACCCTTCATCGGTCATTTACTCGGAAAGGAAAGTATTCCTTTCTACACATATAAGTGAATGGTGAACTTGAAGAAAATTTTACATACGGTACTTTAAATTCTTTTCTCACAAATTTTTCATCAAAATGCATAATTTATGAGAAAATCACATGTAAAGGGTGAGTCTCCATAAGAGCCCATATTAACGTCGCACACCTAATTGCTGCAATCGTCCACTGGTGGCGTAAAAACGAACATTTCGTTTCGCGCTCGCGATTTGCGTATATTTTTTGTGGAGTGAGCTAACCACCTCTTCTAGCGTACTATAACTATTTGTATCGTTCATGTTGAATATATTCTCCCATTTCGTCAACAAAGGGAACAGAAATAGAAGTACATCTCACATAACTTAATTCAAACGCAGCAAGCACCCGCCGCTGGATGTAACTCTTAGACCATACAGTAACATAGACCGATCATTCGTGCGATTTGTTGTCCTGAGAACGTGATAAGAAATAGTGATAATTGGGCGTTGTTTACCTAATGATTTTAAATGCATGATCAAAACTGCGTGAGAATGTGAGTACGTGAAACCGTGCGTGAAAGATACAAAAATTCAACGTAAACGACGCCCAATTATCACTATTTCTCATCACATCCTCCGGACAATTAGTTTCTACAGGGTTAAATGGCCGATGATCGGTCTATGTTACTGTATGGTCTAGGATGTAACTATACAATCCTGCAAATGCCGCTTACTGCTGTCGTGAGGGCTCATGCCTATGCCTCACGAATCACGTAAACAGCTGCGTACTGCGCGGCTTCTTCCAGCTCTTGTCTTTTTCACACCTATTTGTAAGATATAGTCTCGTGGTGTTTGGTAATTATTCACCTTTCCTTTTTCGTAATAAAGATATAAAAGCTCAATATCGTTTTTGTTATTTTCATCGTAAACTTCGTGACAACTGCAGCTTACTGTCGCTATACCGCCCGCTCCGAACAACGCGCAACATTTAGCGCAACACAGCGAGACATCGTTAGTGGCGCCATCCCAGCGGATGGCACAACGAAGTATTTTTCTTGGAGAGTGCGTAGGTCCTGGTCGTCACATAGCTTTCTTTGGAGCAGGAGCAGGTCACATTTTGATGATTTTCGAGGAGATTTTCAGTGCAGGGAATGAATCGGCAATCGGCAGATTTTCCTGTTCATGAGTTCATGTTGAGAAAATGATGTGTTAAATAATAATTGATTTTCTGAACTACTTTCATCCTCATCATCATCGTCCTGTTTTGTCTTAGTTTTGTTTGCACTTTCGAGGTAAAATTTGTGTTCTGCTCCGGCGGCTCCGCATTCTCAGGTTGTTGGCTCCGAAGCTATTTAATAACCAACGAGTACCTGATCCGATATCAATATATCCACGTTGAAGGTGGACCTCTATTTCTTTCTAATTGGTAAGATGACTCTTATTCTATACAAATTGATTCTAGAAATCTTCGCAGCGATACATCTAACTTTCTTCTTTTTATAGCGGCCATTCGCTGATTTGCTATTTTTGTCGCTTGATGTTGTCTTGTATCCCATACACCTATGTTAATATCCTATACAACTCCAAAGTTTCTCGAAAAGTACGTAAAATGGCGAAGAGATCAAATATTCCTAACTCATCTATCACCTACAAGTACACCTACGAGTATAATTGGGACTTGATGCTATCGACACTAGACCAACTTTTGCGTAAGGAAGTTCTCACCGTAAGAAATATGGGTCCCAACATTGAATATCTTCTAGAGTTGTAAGTTATCCATATCCTGTTGAAATTACGTACTGTAATTATAATATAACTTACCGTACAAACTTATTTTCTATGTACAGTAACAGTCGTGAAGATTGGAAGAATGGTCAGGCGGGAAAAGAAGAAAAAAATGAATCTAATTCTGATGACGATCTGCCAATAGACGATCCCAGTTGCTGTGAGGTGTTGCCGATGACTTCTTCTCCTAACCCATCCCCATCGCCCGCCTCATCAACAAAGTCAATAGATTATCCCAAGGAGACAGACAGCAGTAGGGCGAACTCTTCATCCTTGGAAAACAACACCAACCAATTCGCGAATAAAATTAAAGAAGGCGCTCTCTACATTTTCTGTGACGGTCATTTGCGGAAGCTTGCGAAAAGGTGATGATCTTGCAAAATTCATCCGAGATATTTGAAATTATATTCACTCGACAGGAAATTAAGAGGACTGCAATTTTCGTTCCATACATTTTTCAGAAAAAATAATATTTTGAGAAGGTATAGTCGATTTTATTAACGTGCTGTCTTATGGTGAAAAACGCCATAATCACCTTCTCGACATCGACAACAGCGCCACTACAGATCGCTTTATATGCGAATTGTTCTCTGAATTATTTGCAGATTTCATGGATCAGGAGAAAGAAAAGAGTAAGTGCTTAAAATATATGGCTTGAATGTAGTGCAGATTGCATCACTTTGTTTGTCCACAAGTGAACAGTAATCAAGGTATGGAATCTGGACAAACAGTTCACCAAGATTATTAATGGAAATTTACTTCTTTTAGGAAGCCTAACTGAACAAGAAATCATCGCAGTAGGCAATTTACTAGAGCACTTCCTCCAACATCATGGAATGTTAGATGATAAGCTTCATATGTGTTCGGTATGTTGAGTGACCAGAATTTCAAATTCACAAAATGCAGGTCGGAGTTGAAAAAAAAAAGCGCAGGAATTAGAGAGAGCGCTCGTGGTATACTTGCCATACTGCAGAGACTTGTATATTTCAACACTTCCCCGCAAGTTTTTGTAGTAGGCAAGTTGGCAATTATTTTAAAAATAATTAGAGGAAAAGGTATATAACCAAAAACCTCATTACTTTCATTTGTATGGAAGTAGAAATTGTAAGAGGAAAAGATAAATTTCAAAAACCTCTTACTAATAATCAATCAAGTAGAGGAAAAGATATGGTGTAAAAAACCTCTACTGGTTGATTGATGATGCTAAGAACGAATTCCACAAGGAAAGGTACTATACCACTAAAAACCTCTGGATTAAAAGTTCAACAAAGTTCGCACTACAGAATATTAGCTTTTCAAATTTTGTGTTCAGTAGCCAAGACTTCAAGAGAGATACCGTAAATACAGTTTCTACTTCAAGAATTCTCAGCTAGTTATTTGCAAGTGCGATTTACTTTGTTCTCTTTGTAACTTTTTGCATCGTTCATAAAGATAATATTTCCTCAGAGGAAAAAGAATACTACACCAGTAATGTCTAACTACATTTCAAAAGAAAAGGCGTAGTAACTGAAAACCTCTTGAAGATATTAACCTTTTTGACATCACATTGCGATTGATTTATTAGAGGAAAGAGGTACTTCATCTTTAAAAACCTCTAATTTTTAAACATTCAAAATCATAGTTGTTGATTGCTATTATGGTTCTGAGATCAAAGCTGTTAACTTTTCTCAATATTTTTTTTGGTTTTATCATAATGAGGTCAATCGTTTGTCTCAACAAATTAAGGAACATTTTGTAAACATTCCACCAAACCAACTATAAGTTACCAGAGTGAGTCCAACAGACAAATGAGTTACCTGTGAAACACTGTCAGATACTATTAGTCAGTTCAAGTAGCCCTTGTGGAACATCATCAATTTCAAAAGCACTCGATATGAATATGTACAACTCAATTAGAGAATACGTACCCTTACAAATTAAGAGTGTAGGTACAGTATACAATTTTGACATTCAACATTAGGACAATTTTTTTTTTTTTTTTTTTTTTATATAAGTGCTTATCATTTCTGTTTGTATATTTAAGTTTGCATTGAAGAACTCAACTAAATCACTGGAGATTTTTCTTTTATTCATCCAAAATGCGCTTGTCTTGTTCAACTTTTTGCATGAATATTTACAAATAAACAATTCATAGTACATAGTTTCCCTTTCATGTGCACAATTTCATCATAATTCAATTATTCCTATAGTTCAGATTCTTAGGTACAATATTTTAGCTGTCATATTTATACAGACACCTTGTTTTAATTCAGAAATTAGATAGGCCTACCTAGAGAAGATATCTATGAGCAAAAGTTTAATGATCTCTATTTCATATTTTTAATTTGTAGGCTAATTTAAGTACTCATTATTTTAGTATTTAGTCGATTATATCATTTCTGAAAGAGGAATACACATTTTATCATTGCAAGAATAACAAATATTTATTAGCAAATACCTAATCACAATGTGATAGTTCGATTGAATATTAGCATATCGTTATTTCGATTTAATTTTATTATTTCTATGACACCTAGGAGTCTATCGTCCAATTATTCTACTTTATTAAGTTCTCATCATGTTTGCTATTGTTTAGCAATATTGTTTTATTTTATGTACAATTATTTGCTATCGCTTATATGTAGAATATGTAGCAGGTATACAATTTGACGGACCTAATCTGCCTAATTGCACACGCGAGGGTACTATACACAAGATAATTAAGGCGCACGTGATTCATGTAGGTAATTACTTACAGAAATATTCATTCTCCAGTTATGTCCAGTGATCGTGAAGTTTGAAATATCTGGAATGAAGCACAGCATAAAGTTGGCTTCTTCAACTTCTCGAGACTTTGAATCATTTTTTGAGACTTCAAATCATTTTAGTAGAACTTTCATTTTACCAATTCAGCTTTTCAATATTTTGGAATCATGTGACTGTGTATATGTTTTGTTATATTATAAGTACAAATCAATAATATTTCATAATGAACTCATCGTCAGAGGCAAAAGAATATCGATTCTGCTATCAAAATTAGCCAAATCGAATAGTTCTCTGGATAGAAAGCCTCTAGGGACCTCATTTTCAGAAAATAGTCAACATTATCTCTTCAAATTAGTTTCGAAGATTTGATTCCAAAATTTGAGTTTGTTGCTTTAATCAGCGATAGTGCCATTATGAAAGGTGTGTTGGAATGCATACAACTCACCAATCACACGGTATCTACTTATTACTGAGAGCAACAGTTTTGTGACGCTTGAAATTCTACATATACATAATTCATAGTTGGGTCGTTAGAATTTCAGCATCAACAAAATCTCATATTATTAGTTATTTATATATCAATTTTTTTTTTTTTCTTTTTATAGTTAAATCTATCAAATTTTATTACCCCTTGAATGAATTCAGTGTACTTCCAAGCTGAGTATTTGATCACTAAGGTAACGTTTCAATTTAGAACTCCTCAGTTTGTCAATTTGTTTGAAATACTTCCCCGGTTTTCAAGGATATCTTTCATTTAGAAGTACATTCACAGGGTGTAACTGTAATTTGTTGAAAATCGATCGAATTTCAAATTTAGATAAATCAATCAATTAATCCTCAAATTACTTATCACTAACTCATTTCCAATAGCTCGATCTCCATCGTTTCAAGACGTTACAAATTTATCGGAATATTATTACAGAGTAAGGTAGGAGAAAATTTTAGTGTTACATTAAGATTCTTTTTCATTCAATACTTTCAAAGAGCTATTGTTTTCGTCAATTCATTTGTTTTATTACTCCTTTTGTTCATTAATTCTCTAGTATTGGTAGTGAGGATACGATGAACAGTACTTGACTCAAGAATAATTATTAGTTATTTAGATATTCATAGTAAGTATACTTAAGAGTTTACAACTGCACCAGTTTTAGTGTAGAAGAACCTGAGTAGGAGTCAAGTTTTACATTCAAAATAGCCTGCACATTTAGAATTGACGCTGAGTGAGTGTCAGATTTCAACCCAACTTGTTTCAAAATTATTTTCAGTGTAAGTATTAGTATTCGGTACGTTTGTACTATTTTGATTATTCTTTTCAGTATTATTATTTAGTGCGTTCGCACTATTTAAAATATTCTTTTCATTTTCATTATTTTGTGCGTTCGCACTATTTAAAATATTCTTTTCGTATTTGCAATCGCATTTTTGGTGCATTCGCACTATTTTCAACAGACATCGGTTCACGGTATCTTATACTGAAATAAGACGCCAATTCTTCCTTTTCAGTTATCTTGCAAAGCCTTTCAGCTTTGGTCAGATTCCGAAATAGTTTAGAAGAATCAAACACGACATCTTGTAGCGTCTCAGGTACGATACCCAATCAGTTATTTATTCGTTATTTATTCGTTATTATTTTAAATCATCTGAGCGCTTTGTATTATTCATATTGAGAAGAGCTCGGGTTGGACTCCAAAGGATTAATTTAAACCGCCTGAATTACCGAGCTATTACAAGAGGATTATACGCCGATCTCGATTGAGAGGCATATTTACAATCATTTTAGTAGTACAATTTGATTTAATAATTCGTACAATTCAGTTAATCAACTCTCGTTTCGGTAATAACATCGTACGACGTTCGAATATTCATTTATTTATTTATTCATTTTACAGTTTAGTTGCGCCTGCGTTCCTGTTCTTTTCGCACTTGTAATATAGTAAAGAAGTGTTCATTTCTAACAGTAATAAGAGACTTGTCCGATCAACCTGACCATACACAGTCATCATGATATATATTTTTGTAGTAATTACAAATTATTTGCCATAAAATTTTTATGTTTATTCCAAGTAGGTACCTACATCAACTTGAAATAATATTATGTTAGAATGAACACTCTCAAGAGCTACTACGAACTATCCCTTATTGTTTGGCAAATAGTCTGGGTATCAAAGCCTGAGAACTAGAAATCTTAATCCAAAATTTCTTTATTTAGCTATTGTTATAGTTCTCTGGTTAGCGCGTCGGCATCCAACATAATATTGGTTGTCGAGCGTTAAAGGGATTCAGGTGGCGGCGACAACAAGGCAGTATTAATCACAGTCTATCGGTAATTAATAAGTAAACAGACTAGAGTCAACCGAGGCTTTTATGTCTTCTCAATGACCGGCAGTAAATGAATAAGTAACATAATTTACTGTCCAGAATGGATCCGAACATGTAAAGAGCCAATAGAAAACATTGTCTAACATCCTTTCGAACGTTAACGAACATTTTCACATGTCTTTCTATTATTAGAATAGGTCCTAGTTCATAATTAAAGCTCTAAAATTCTTTGGTATTTCTTTAGTAAACTATAAAAACGAGTTCAAATCTACTGTTAGCAGATAAACTCGTGCCGGTATATTACTTTTCGTGGTCAACATTGGATAAGTTACAATACAAAAATCTCGTCTCAATTGACTCAATCAGATTCAACTAACCTACAATACCTTTTTCAAACCAGATATTCGTAATTCCTGATGTCAAGCAGTGAGTAGTTTTGATGGCCATTACTACAACCATCGAAGGTGACGAATATCCCACTAAAGTTTTGGTTCCAAGGTAGTTCGTAGCTTGTATTGAATTTCGTATCAGAAGGTTGCATTGGTGGCTTTCTCATTTTGGTTCTTCATTCCATTCAAATTTCCAATCATTGTTATCATCGATCCATTTCGACAATAGGATCCAACTTCGAACGACTCTCAATGCGTCATGCCTGTCGATGAACAAGGGAAAACATGGGGAATGGATACCGATTTCCAGGCGGCACAAAGACGTAAAAATGTTCTCAAGAGTTTTTCACGCACAGAATGATACATACGAAGCGTGCTTCTAGTATCTGTATTAAACGGTTCTAACGACTTTAATCTTTCATTATTTAGTAATTTTACTTTTGAGTAAGGCGTGCACTGGGCCCATAACCTGTTGAAATACGGACACGTAAAAACGAAAGAAACGCCATTAGAACACTTTTTATTAAGACTTCTCTGAGAACATCAAAAGATTATAGTCAGTAAGTGAGAAAAGAAGCTTATCAGCATACACCTTTATGTACTTGAGAAAAGGTTCTCAAGTTGATGTACTCAGCAGAGAGCGCTAGTGGTATACTTGCCATACTGCAGAGACTTGTATATTTCAACCGTGATTTCAACACTATAGTATGTTCACGTTAAGAAAGGATAGAAGTTCATACCTTGAGAACGGAACGCCGAAGGTAATCTTAATCTACCGTTCCGTTCTCGAGGTAGGAACTTCTATCCTTCCTTAACGTGAACAGAGTATAATGTGAGCGTTGATGCGTTCCAAGCTTCCAACTCGCATATGAGAATAAACACAGAGGGAGAGGTACTGTATGAAGCCGTCGGATCCGACCGTTTACTGATAACTCCTTGATAATGATAATTTTTCAGATTTGTTTACTGTACTGTATGAAGCGGTCCGATCGGACCGTTTACTGATATCGGACCGTTTACTGATAACTCATGGAAGATGATTGAAAAATAAAATATATTTTCTACTTCGTATATTTATTTGAATGTGTTTTTCATTTGATATATTAAAAAACACATAAAAACAGATCAAAAAATCAGTGACTGCGCTAACTGCGCCTGGCTACCCTAATGTGACTGCGTTAGAAAAATATCTTATACCTACCTATTGAAAAAAATGGGTAAAAAATAGAAAAATTAGTGACTGCGCGTGACTTCAATGACTAAGTACGCTTCACTACGTCATAAAAATAAGGTGACTCTGCGCTTGAAAAAATGAGAGAAATTAGCTCCTACACTTTCACTGTGCTTCTTTTAAAAATTGAGTGAAAAATGAGAGAAATTAGACCCCCCCCCCTGCGCTACACTGCGCCAGATAAAAATCTTATACCTATCTATTAAAAAATGGGTGAAAAATTGAAAAATCAGTGACCATGTAGGATTTTTTCAAGATTTGAAAATTACTAGAAAATGATCGAAAAATGTAAAAAAATTGTGACTACGCTCGACTGCGTCAGAAGGAATATGACTTCAAATTTTAATAAATCTCCACTTTTTCTCAATTTTCTCATTTCTAAAACTGTCTTCAAAAACCTAGAAAATCGCTTCAAAATGACATAGACCTAATTTTTAGGTGGTTAAAAAAAAAGAAAAACGACAGAAATTTTACACAAAAGTTGTAAAATTATTGAACCGGACGTCAAGAAAAAAGAGCAAAAACGACCCCACATTTGCTTTAAAAACAGCAAAATACGCAGTAGGTACCGAAATTGACAGATTTTCAGGATTTTTTAGACTTGTTAAAAATGTGGAAAAAATTACAGAAATTAGTCTCTGCGCTTAACTGCGCCAGAAGGAATATCTTATATCTACTGTCCCCCTCCGATCATATATGGCTCAAGAGTGGAAATTTTGCTAAGTCCCATGTTTTATGTCAAACAATTTTGGCGGGTACCCCTCTTAGAAAAAACACCCATGTCATGAAAAATCACAGCAAGACTTGAGATGTATGCCTAGGTAATTATTGTATGATTTCAAACTCGGCTCCAGTCCTCACAACAGATTTTACATTTATATATGACTGTATATATTTTTTTTTCTATTCTAATTTTTTTGCATTTTTCCTTCTTCATTTTTTGTTTTTTTTTATTTATTTATTTTTTTGATAAATTTTGGTTGGATGTAATAAAAAAAAATTATTTTTTTGATCCGTTTCTTGTCTTTACCCTGGTTTTTTTTTTTTTTTTTTTTTTCGAAATTTGCGGATCGTTCGCTTAGCATTATCATTTGGGGAGATGTCCCAGGTTATTCTAGGCAATGTCTATAACCTACTGGAGAAAATTTCCCTATGCTACCTAGCCGTGCACTAAGGCTTATATAATCCACAAACTGTGAGCCGCGGAACCCGAAGGCACCCCGACTTCAACACGGACAGTTCGTTCTACTGAATAGGTAGAGACGAGGAAACAAAATGGTTATCTAATTCAGCTTCTGACATGCACTGACTTACTCTCATTTAGATTCTTGGTCAGTTGTTTTTCCCTATCATAAGTTGATCGACTTTTCATTGTACCCAGAACAGTTGTGTACGGTTCTCTTTTCGAAAATGGATAAGTTAGTGAGTGGAAAACGTGATCCTACAAACGTGTCCAGCTGCCGTTCGATCCAATCAAAGCGAATTAAAGATAGAAAATATGATGAAACTCTTTTACAGTGCTGCATTCGCTTTTAACTACTGACGGACCACCTTGCCGGACAAACTCAAGTATCATCTGAGCTCTCTTCTCAATGCTCAGTTGCCAGAAAAAAGTGACCACGGCTGGGTCAAAAATCCATACGTAGAGATGCCAGTAAAACATTATGAACAACTGATTGATGTCATGTCAGATTCATCGTTCGTAATCACATTTGTAGAAGTTTCACTTTTCCAGTTTTGGGCTGCAGTAAAAGTTGAATACCCTGGAATAGAATGCTTAGTTTTGCAACGCCTACTACCTTTTGCCTCTTCCTACTTCGGCTCTTGCGTCCCGGTCGAGACTAAATGTAGAACGAAGACTGAGAGTTGTAATATCGCAACTTGAGCCGGGTTTCCATAAATCGTATTTGCAGTATATAATTCCATTTTTGACGCCTTAGTAACAAAAATTGATTTTTTTTTGGGGGAAACGCCGCGAAAATTTTCCCGGCAGTAGAAGGCGCCGCGAACTGCGAAAATTTGCTGACCTCTGGCTTATATCATCTATTCGTCTAACATAGAGTATACTAAGCTAAGAAGGAGCGGAGCCAATGGGGCCGTAAGATAGTTAGCTTGATGTACAGCACTGGGCTACAAAAAGTATACTAAATTAAGAAGGAGAGAGACTCTAAATGACATGACTTTTAGTTTACTGAGAGAGAAACGAGACATCGTACACAGCAGAATGTTTTTTCGACAGTTTTACAAAAATTGTATACTTAACAATTTACATAATTTCAGTCATACGAGTTGGGCGGGTCTTACCTTGGTTTTCTCTCCCCTCCCTCTTATGACGAATTCAAGGCATATTTATGACGTATTATAAATACCTACACATTGTACAATATTAGAAGAGGGTATGACTTCTATTTTTTGTTTTAGCAGGGAACCCGCTATCCCTTTTGTTGGGGGTACTTTCAGGAAATTTTCGTCGGCGAGCGCGAGCGGCCCGAGGTTGATGACGTCACGGAGAGGGAGACTTGAAAAAATGTTGACTCTCGGGCTATATATGGTAGGAGTCAATATTTTTCTATCTTGAGAAAATTACTGAGTTAAGTTTTTGAAACCTACATAACGTCGCGTAATGATACACTTTGCTTTGAACATCCAAGTTTTTCGCCGGACGACGCACGGCATAAATTTCGACTCTTAGGAATTCGGAAAATTTTCCACTGTTGAGCTATACAATGACAGGAGAGGGTTCCCTAATTCTTTTGTAGGAATATTGAATTCATAATCGATTATTCTCTCCCCCTTTTCAGCGTCCGCGTGCTTATTACGAAATACATTTTGTAGGGAGTCGAGGTAGATGGATAAGAGAGTATCAAATACAGTCTGTCAACGTAATTTAAATTTGTAGAGAATTTTTCAAACGCGATGGAACTGTACATAAGATTGAAAAATGAAATATCGTATTGGCTTAGCCATCACTGAATGGTTGTAATAAAAGTCATGTCGTTATCGACTTTGTGAGTCTGAAGTTGATGCTGACGACATTGAGATGTAATTTGACTTTAGAAAATCAGACGATTGTCCTTGGAATTAAACTTTGAAAAACAACTGCATTTAGGATAAATAAGTACGAGTACGTAACTCAAATACATTATTTCAACTCATCGAATGCAAACATCGATCGTTCGAATATTTTGAACTGGGTCACGTAAATATTTCACTTTAATAAGAAATCTTCCGGTCTAGTTGTGTTTTTAAGTTTTTATACATACGTCCTCTTGTAAAAGTTGTGTTATGGTATCGATTCTGTGAAAATAATTCCACACTGAACTAAAGTTTCTCACTATTCACATCAGTCCAAATATAATAATATTATACATCAAGGTAATATTTTCCAAGTTTTCGAGATTTGTTTCATTTTTTTGCTGCTAGATAAAAATATATTTGGTCCCTTCAAATGCGTTGAAGGTCAGTAACAAGAAAATGCGCCAAGTGACCGAGACTCAATGTGCGTTATGAAGATTTAAAGGTCTCATCTAATTTTCTCAATCCCTTCGAATTTCAATCCTTATGAGACTGTATGCTTGAGATTTGGCGTAGAGCGCAGAAGGTATACTTTTACTACACTCCTATTGCGAAAAAATATTCCGTATCTATTTCGTATATCCGTGCTGACAATAAGGCTGTAAAGAGAATCATATATTTCAATATTTTCACCTAAAAAATATTGTTTCTTGACCGTTCAAACATCACTGAAGTATGCGGTGAAAGTTTATTTTTTAATACTGTAGTTTAAATGCGCATATCTTTAAACACTATAAATAAATAACTCTCGAAAAAATTACATTCACTTTATGACGATTACAATTAAGAGGAGTCACTTTTCTTTTTTTTTAAATTATTCGTTTTTACTTGGAAATTCTAAACAAACAGAAATCATAATAATAAAGCAATATAATCATTATAATCTCTAATAAAGGTATCGCAATAACTAAGAAAAAATGAAGACAAATAAAAAAAAAAAATAAACACAAACAGATAGTATAATAATATAGACATGGAAAAAAAGAGAAAAAAATGAACTTTGTTGTTAATACTGTATAATCATATGCCTCTTCCGACATAAGTCTGTCACGAAAATACCAGGGATGGAAAGGAAAGTTGGAAATGACCACGATAAATCAATTGAGAAGGATAACCTGATAAAATTAGCAGTTATAATCTTTGGCAAACCATGTTACTTTCTAATTAATTGTATCAAGTATCCTTCTTTTCTACTTACGCTTTAAAACAAAGAGTTTCGTTGACGATCATGGTACTCTATATAATCCATAAAGCCTTCGTTCATATGGAGGACAACAAGCCATTTGGTTCAGTTTGTCTCTATCCGATCTGTGCAGATAAAACAGAAGAAAAAAAATCGATAGTTCAATAAATATAGCTGGAAGCTGTTTGAAAGTGCTTAGGTAATTCTTTTTAGCGGGGAGCTCGCTATCCATTTTGTTAGGCGGCATTCTCACTAAATTTCCGCGATCGCGTCCGACTTTGAATAAAGTTATTTTAGACTCCATCACAAAGTGACTAGAAGAAAGTGTCAACCAAACCACAATAAGTCCTGGAAGGAAAATGACCTACTATTGGTGGAATAACATACTATATAACCGATCTATTATATGTCAAAAGACAGCCCAAGTGACCACCGTGGGTATGTCTTGGGGGAGTAGATTGCCTACAATGGATTGGTCAATGTAGGCAACACTCCTGCCCGAGTGCATCAAGGTTATGGGTCCATAGGAGCTAGACAGTACTGGACAAGGAGCTCTCTAGGAGCGACCATCGGTATATAACTTTTCCGTCCACTGGGAAGTTGGGGTCATTGCTCCACAAAAGCTGGTAAGAAAATGGGCAGTCAGGAGGCTGAACAGCAACCGTTTGAAGGATAGCTACCTTGCCATCACGTGTGATCAAGGGCAAGAGCAAGAAGGTAATGCAGAGGTGGCAGCAGAGAGGATGATAAAGACTGTCACCAAAGCATGCTGTGTAGCCATGCCCAGGCAAGAGAAGAGGAGAGACGTTTACTGGTGAACCAATTTATGAAAAGAGTGCAACCGTCAGCGCCGGGGCGTGATAGAGGTCGCGAAGGGGCGTGGGCGGTTGCACCTGAATATCAGCTGGAAAAAGCCATCAAAGACAGCAAGAAAGCTGCATGGCAAGAGCTGTGTGAGATGGTAGAGGATGACCTGTTTGGCAAGCCTTACAAGAGAGTACTGAAGGAGCTAAAGGGCCTCTCAACAATGAGCCCAATGGAGCCGAAAGTTGTGGGTCAAATCATTGATGGCTTGTTCCCACAGCAGCCACCACCAATGGTAACGCTACCAATAGTAGAAGAGGAAGGTATATCCCTCCTACGAACCAAGGAGGTGGATGCAGCAATCAATAGACTGCGGGGTAAGTATTGGAAGGCTCCGGGCCCGAATGAGATTCCAAATCCAGTCTGGAGTGCCATACATTCAGTTGACCCAGCACTACTTGTTGATACATTCAATGCGGTAATTGCTCTTTGTGCGATGGAAGAAAGCCAGGCTAGCGTTGATTGATAAGAAGGATAAACTACCTGGCCTGCCATCCTCTTATCGACCACTTTGTCTGCTGGACAATGTTGGGGAACTCCTAGAAAGAGTGATAGCCAATCGACTGGAGAGCTATCTGAAGGAAAGAGATATAATCTCTAGTAGTCAGCACGGTTTTCAAACTAGGCGCTGGGATCTGGCTGAAGAGGATAGCCGAGTCAGCAATTGCTACGCGTCAGTTTTGCGCAGCCGTCAGCACAACATGAGAAATGCGTTCAATTCGATTCCGTGGAAGAGGATACTGAAAGCTCTTGCGGACGCAGAAGTGGCCGCATACCTGCTAAGGATGATCAGTAGCTATTTTAGATGTCGTGAAATCCAAGCAGTAAAGCGCCCTGTTACTTGTGGCGTGTCGCAGGGGTCGGTCCTTGGCCCGTTCTTGTGGTGCATTGCATTTAACGAGATATTTAAGGTGAAGCTGCGAGTAAGGTTCTGTTATGCGGATGACACTCTGGTGATATGCACTACCGAAACAATGTAGCGGTGGAGAGCAGGGTGAACCGGCCTCTAGAGGTAGTGATGCGTTGGATCGCGTCGGCTGGACTCGAACTTGCAGTTGGTAAGACGGAGGCCATTATATTCACGACCCGTCGGAAGTTTCAGTCTACCCAATTTTCGCCTGCAAGGTGTGGAAATTGAAACCAAGAAGCGAATGAAGTATCTGGGCATCTGGTTTGATTCAAAAGCGGAGCTTCAGGCACTATTTCCTGATGGCAGCGGAAAAAACGTGCAGGGTAGTTGGATACCTAAACTGCCTCATAAGGAACCTTGGAGGACCGAGAGAAGGAAGATGGAGGATCATGATGAACATTGCCTTGTCAATCCTCCTATATGATGCCCCAGTATGGGGTCGACTCCATGAAGATACCTTACTGAAGGAGAAAGATGGTAAAGATCCAACGAAGAGCTGCGCTGAGGTATGTTAGTGCCTACCGCACTGTCTCGAGAGACAACGATTCGACATTGTATGATGGAACCTCTATGAGAGAACGTTGAACAATGATCCTCGCACTGATTATAGAGAGATCCGTCACTGTGATCCTTCATTCCCACACTTCGGAAGTCCCAGGGAACTCGGGACCCAGAATACATCCAAGCCGAGAAAAGCGTACCTCCTCCCGCTTGACATGTTCCATGTCTTTTCTCTCGCCGGACCCCGATTTTGAAACTCGCGAGTACACGCCCCCCCCCCCTGTCAAGAGAAATCTCTACCCCGTGGGTGATTCAGAAATTCGCGAGTACACCCCGCGTAGTAATAATAATTAATAATAAATAAATAAATAAATAAATAAATAAATAAATAAATAATAAATAAATAATAAATAAATAATTAAATTATTAAATTATTAAATAAATAAATAATTAAATAAATAAATAATTAAATAAATAAATAATTAAATAATTAATATAATTATTAATTAGAAAATCTCTACCCCGTGGGTGATTCAGAAATTTGCGAGTACACCCAGCGTAATAATAATAAATAATTAATTAATTAATAATTAAATAATTAAATAATTAAATAAATAAATAATTAAATAATTAAATGAATAAATGAATAAATAATTAAATAATTAATTAATTAATAATTAAATAATTAAATAATTAAATAATTAAATAATTAAATAAATAAATCATTAAATAATTAAATAAATAAATGATTAAATAATTATTATAATTAATAATTAGAAAATTTTCCAAGTCCCTCTTCCTATCATATATGGGTGGATAGTCGAAATTCTTCCAAGTCCCCTAGACTTGAATTGTCTCATACCATTCAAATACAATAGCGAGTTCGCGCTACCTCATATTTCTCATAGAAGACTTGAATTTTCTCATACCATTCCAATACAACAGCGAGATCGCTCGTTCGCCCCACGAAAGTTGATACCTCAAAATATAGAACGCCCACAATTACCTCAAAATATTTCTCATACAAGACTTATACGACGCCAAGATAGGTAAACGGGTAAACGAATAATATCTGACGAACACTTGACCTAGTAGAAGAATTAATAATAAATAAATAAATAAATAAATAAATAAATAGAGAAATAAATAAATAAATAAATAAATAAATAAATAAATAAATAAATAAATAAATAAATAAATAAATAAATAAATAAATAAATAAATAAATAAATAAATAAATAAATAATATTAAATAATAAAATAAAAATAATTCAATAAATAAATAAATAAATAAATAATTAAATAATTAAATAATTGGATAATTAAATAATTAAATAAATAAAGGCTGAATAGTCGAAATTTTTCCAAGTCCCTTAGACTTGAATTGTCTCATACCATTCCAATACAACAGCGGGACAGGGGGCGAACGAGCGGAGCGAGTTCGCGCTACCTCATATTTCTCAAAAAAGACTTGAGTTTTCTCATACCATTCCAATACAACAGCGAGATCGCTCGTTCGCCCCACGAAAATTGATACCTCAAAATATAGAACACCCACAATTACCTCAAAATATTTTTCATACAAGACTTATACGACGCCAAGATAGGTAAAGAGGTAAACAAATAATATCTCACGAACACTTGACCTAGTACAAGAATTAATAATAAATAAATAAATAAATAAATAATATTAAATAATTAAATAATTAAATAATTGAATAATTAAATAAATGAAGGCTGGATAGTCGAAATTTTCCAAGTCCCCTAGACTTGAATTGTCAAATACCATTCCAATACAACAGCGAGACAGGGGGCGAACGAGCGGAGCGAGTTCGCGCTACCTCATATTTCTCATAGAAGACTTATACGACGCCATGATAGGTAAAGGGGTAAACGAATAACATCTCACGAACACATGACCTAGTAGAAGCCTAGACTGAAATATTTCAAGATGACTGATAAAATATAAAAGACATGGAACATGATTTTCATTTATTTGGCTATGCCAGAAATTTTTTTTTTTTTTAAATTGTGACCTTTTCGTTGATTTCATTTTCGTCTTTGTTCAATAAAATTTCGCGCCAAATTGAGGTTTCGGCAAATTACTTTGCGTCAAATCGTTGGCGTCAAACTAATGGAAAATCTGAACAGAAACCTGTTCCATAAAAAGTCATTTGAGGGTAACATTTGTCATCTATTGTCCAACATCTACATATTCTACAACCTGCACGTAGCAAGAATATTTGGACGTCAGAACTTTAAAAAAAAAAAACTTTCCTGGCTAAAAAAAGATCCATTTTGTGTCTCTTACAAAGGTAGGAGAACAAAGCTTAAGTTTACCAGAATCTTATACAAAATATTGCCTTACACTATTCTTGTTTTATAAAGAGAGCGCGGTGATCGAATCTAAAGTGTTCTTATTTTGTGTGGGAAAGCAAGCAGTCTTGCATTGATGCGAGATACATTTGCGAAACAAGTCAGTGAGGCGGAGCGTGGTTGGCCTCTGCTCTCTTTATTTTCCTCTGAAAGTTCTCGATTCAAGACACGTGGATTTCTCAGGATGAATTTTAAAAGATAAGAGTTTTACAAAAATTGGATGGATGTTCGCTGCAGTCAATGCAAAGACATTAACATATGAACTTTTAGTGTTCGACAAAAGGTACTTTCAAAACAAGAATTTTAAAACATACTTTCACCCTGAAGCGAGGACTCAAAAAATTATCACTAACAAGCTTTAGTTCACAAATTCGCGTTTGTAAAAACACCTCACCACGCCTACAATTCCCTGCCCTATACGTAATGAGAGACCATGCAAATAAAATTTCGTCGTTCACAAACATCATTAAAAAGCACCCACGTGGAAATTATTTACGTTGAGAGATAATGCTCCTGAAAATAATTTCTCCTTTTTGTCGAGTTCAATAAGTAAATCAACATTGCAATATCCGCGATACAATTTAAGGAGCCACTCTACAACTTCATCATTCTCCCCCAGGCAATTTCGAGCGAATGGGCGATCTAATACACATGCTATAAGTTTCTACATGCACGGTAAAGCGTTTCAAAAGAATTTCACAATGCAATCACGTTTCTTCATTTTTTATGTCCGGTAGAGTGAAGAAAAATTCCTAGACCCACATCGAATTCTCAATAAAGGTAAAAAGGCTACGAATGAGTGTACAGAATATCGTTTTCTACACGCGCAAAGATATACGGTAAAGTTGACTGAAAAACGAGCCTCCTCTTTATTTACTGCCATTGAAAAAGTGCCCGTACGGTCGACGAGGGAAAAGGCACTATTATTGGCGGTTACGTGGAAAATTAACAACTACCTACCACCGAACCTGTCGCCCACGCTCGGAGTATCCTTATACAATTTGGAAAATGTCTTACCCACTTCTCTTATACTCTATTTATAAACGAGATCTTACGAGTACTTACTGTAATAACACTGAAGGTTCATTTTGATCCGCAAATGAGTCTGCATAACTATTTGATGGTACCGATCGTTTTCCGTAATTATCCAGAAGTCCTCGATTTCGTTCTTTTTGTCTTATGTTGTAGACAACGGCTACTTTCCGCTGCAGCGCCTGCAAAGGACTTATGATGGATAGTGTAGGCTTCCCGGGTGCTTTTTGCGTGTCATCTTTGATATTGTTGCTCTTCAAATTTCTTTTATCAGTCGGTCTTCTAATCTGTGAAATACGAATTTTATCTTAGTAAAGCGACGTACATTTAGTGAATCATGTTTTAGATCATGACATAAAAAATTTTGCTGCTATTTTCTGATGATGACCAAAACATATACCTAAGAATGAAGAATGCACCAGCAAAAAATACCTAGTTTGTACCTAGAGTCCAAGACAAGTATACAATTGGATTATTTGGAATTCAATAGATTTGTCCAAGTTTCTTGAGGGAATCGAATTAGTACATAGTCGTGATGAAGATACTAAAATTACGAGTTTAAACATCTCGGGAGGTTAGGAAAATTCGAGGTTGGGTCCAAGAAACAACGTAATAACATTTTCTGAGCCATATTTTAGCCCTCCAACATCGTTTTTTTTTTTTTTTTTTTTTTTTTTTGATTTCTTGTGAAATATGGGACGGATGCGTAGAGGAAAAAGTCAAGTGACAAAGGATATTCTCGTAAAATTCACATCCAGATCAATCATTTGATTAAAACTAACTGTACATACTCGTATTAGCCTAAAAGTGTCTTTTCAAATGGACACATTTTATAATTAGGTAACGCAATTTCTTCTCTATTTTTCTCACCAGTATACTGTTGTGACATTCCTTTTTCAGTTGTACATACATCAAAATATATAAATCTTTTGGCATCTGTGGTAGTCTTTTCTTCATTATAGGACCTTTAAACTGAACAAAAGCTGTAAACTTTTTGATGTCTCACAGAAAACGCGCATTACCTCTATTGATGGGATTCTAACAGGATGATCAACTTTGTTTTGCTGTTATGTAGCCTCTAAACCCATTTTGGTGCTTTGAAGAATTTTTCAACTGTTTTTCCATCAAATTTCTCTCGAGGAAGAACAATACTTCATTCTTGAGATGTTTGAAATTCAGTTCAATTGTCCAAGATTCATTTGTCAACACTATTTTGAAAACTTTTGTAAATTGTTTAATTTTTGGAGCAGTTTGGTGCATAACAGTAGTAATGTCCCCCGTTTGGTATAACTTGTGACTTGGTACACTTGTCACCAAGTTAATCGATGGTCAATTTTGGTCAAAATTTGTCAAAATTACTTAGTCGTTTTTGGTCAAAATTGATGGTTGTTTTTGGTTGAAATTGGTCAACATTGGTCAATTTTGATCAAAATTGGTGGTAATTTTTGGCAAAAGTAGTCATAATGGTGGTCGTTTTTGGTTAAAATTGATCAATTTTGACCAAAAATGTCCATCAATTTTAACCAATTTCAATTAAAAAGTGACAAATTTTCACCAATTTTGACCAGAAACAACCACCAATTTTGACCAATGTGAACAAAAATCAACCAACGTGAACCAAAGTTGACCAATTTCACCAAAAATGACTAATATTGACCAATATTGATCACCTTGCGCTAGAAAAAATTTAGTTCCAAACCCTATTATTTTAACATTTGATATCATTTTGGCGCACTCTTTATACTAGGGGCTTCATACACGGGATGTTAGGCTGGTTAGCTCATCCAACCCCATATCTAGGCCCCATCAGGTCAAGGTCACTGATAATGCATTCTACGCTCTAGGTAAAATTTCTAAATGCGCTTAATTAGGTCAAAATCATCTACTAATGACGTCATAGCCAAAAACATCGGCTTCCTTAAAAAAGTTAAATGAAGATTGCTGGGAATCTGTTCTACAGGTAAAATCAGTTTTGGTATTGATAATTCAAAATCCTTCTGCCATCATATATAATGGCTCAAGAGTCAACATTATTTTCCAAGTCCCCCTTCCATCATATATTTCTCAAAAGTCAAAACTTTTGAGGTCTCTTTCCTCTCATACATTGTCCATCTCAGTTACATAAACTTGCGGATGAAACGACAGAATGAGACAATCAAAATGCAATAACGCATAAAAATAACCACACCTTACTGCATCGTGGACAGGCCGTGACGCGAGCGTCTGAACTTACCCCAAGAAAGAAAGAAAGAAACAGAAACAAACGCCCAACAACTAGGCATTCCATCAAAACAAAATTTTTGGATTCCAATACATATTCGTATACATTGCAAAATATTGATTGTGTAAGATGATATTTGGCTTCTAACACCAGGCGTAAGAACCGGCACTAGAAACTAAATGTACCTTGCAAGTTGAAATAATAAAATTTCGATAATTATTCATCCAAACTGTTCATCATACCTCATATACTTTCCACTCAGGTACTCACGTTCTATCGAATAGAACTACAAACTCAGATTGGAGACTAGAATCATTGTAATTAGATACCGATTTTATGATCAGGATACTCAACAATCATTCACTTTAGATTTTGGTCTAAGTACCACTGCACCATTCACATTGTTTGGACCAATTTCAGGGAATTCACATTTGATTACTCTATCTATATTCTTTCCTAATATTATTTACAACTCTCGTTATCAACGCACAAAAAAGCTTGAAAGTTTCAATTGTTAATAACGACAGTTCCGAATAATATTACGAGTTCTGATTCAATGTAAATCTGTATCAAACTATCACCTAACACTTCGAAAGAATTCAGAACAATTGGTTCATTTTGCGGATCATAATTAGTCGCCTCGGAATCAACCTACATTCTTGTATATTTATGCGTGTTTCTTCTGTGCAAAGCATACCCTTAATGCTTAACCAATGATAGGTTCATGAAAAACGTTTGTGCTCGTTTCAACATTATAAATACAGATTCGAGTCTTCAATGAATAATTACAAGAATTCACATTTGATTACTCTATATATTCTTTCCCATCGCAATTAGGATGTTTGGTTCCATTCCTAGTCGATCTTTTCAATTGGAGAACGTTCGATAATAAAGACAAGACGCTACTATTTTTATTGTTTCATTCCTTCTCGTCATCACAACGAATTACTCAGCAGCGGCTAGCTAATTAATCAATAATAATCATAAATAAACTAACTGTTCCCAGATGAGAACGAAAATAAATTTATAATTTGAATCAAATTTATTAATACGCTGATGAATGCAAATGCAAACACGCAATCCAAGATAGGAGAAACAACACAAAAACACATTAGACTAGGCGTACGTACACGGTACAAAGAACTAAAGACACGAAACTACACAGCATACGGCTCACTCGACCATGACGTCAGCGTCTTAACTCAGCCGAAGAAAAAAGTGATTACAATATGGTCGGCTTCCGCGACGCGAGCCGACCCTAAAAATGTGAACTTGAATCCAAAAATGAGTTTTTTCGTTGGATATAGAAATATAATATGTAATTCAGTAGCTCTTAGAACCTTTCAACTTTTTATCTCTTTAAAAATTTCAACAAAGTCATTATTTCCTCATCATGAGCCCATAGCTATAGAGGTTCAAAAATTCATTGAATTGCTTTAGCAACAAAAAAACACATTTAGTTTAGGGCATGCGAGGCTCCTCTACATATTCTGCAAATAATGGCATTAAAACATAACGTACTAAAAGAATTGGCGTATATGAATTTATGGTTGCCTATCCATGCGCCTTTAAGGGATTTAAAAAGATAAAGTTCAAAAATGAACTCAGCGTTGAAAATACCACAATATTGCTTGCTTTCCCTCTCTTTTTATTGTACTACAAATGTTTTTGTAGGTAGTAGCCCTTGGTGGCACCTTTTGGTGAGAGGACACCTTAAAAAAAAGTTCGAAAATGAATTTAGCATCGAAAATACTATCACTTTGCTTGCTTTCTCTTTCTGTCTTTATTGTACTTTCAATTAGGTTCACCTTTTTTCAGTTTCCAACTACTGTGCGATCTCTTTACTCCTTTCAACAAGGAACCTGTTTTATCGAGGGGGGGGGGGGGGTCGACAAAAATATCCGCCGTCCGGCCGGCCGGCAACCTCAAGGTCGTTTAGAAGTCGACCCTCTATCATATATAGCTCGGAGGTCACAATTTTTTCCAAGTCCTGTCCTACTCCTTGACATATATAGCTTGGAGGTCGACATTTTTACAAGTCCCCCTCTTATCATATCTAGTTCCAAAGTTCAAACCTGTGACGTCGCAATTTTATGACGTCATAATACAACCTGATGACTCGTAGATCCCTCATAAAACTGGTTCCCTACCACCCTTCGCTTATTGAGGGTCGAAATTTTAACTTGGTGATCGGGCCTGAAAGATATGCCCTTTGAATAACTAGATATGCAATGTTTCATACACCCATCGACTTAGTCCCTTCAATGAGCCAGATATGCAACGCTTCAAACACCATAAGACTCAGATCGTCCTTCCAGGGTATTCTAATTCCCCCTTCTATCATATATAGCTCGGACGTCGAATCATAATAGCTTGGAGGTCGAAATTTTTTCGAGTCCTCCACCTACTTTACATGGCTCCAGAGTCCGGGCCTGTGACGTCACAATTTGATGATGTAATAGATCTGGTACGTCAACATTTTTCAGATCCCAAGCGACCCATAACCCTCGTTTAACTTCGTTAGAGAACCCGTGGTTTTCTTGATTTGAGACTCAAACCTTCTTCCAAATATAAAAATTTATAATACGCTAAAGAACAGGGAAATCTAAGCTAGACGATTGAAAAGTTTTTTCAACTCGGATGAGGATATGAAAATTTCTGAAAATGTACCCTAAACAAAGGTACTTAATGGCAAAATTCCCGAGGAAGAAAGAAAAAAAAAATTCACAAAACAAGAACGAGATAAAAAATGAAAAGAAAAGGGAATTCTTGAAGTTTGATGAATTATTGACTTTTAAGCATTTATCTCGTGATTTGTAACTGTATAAAGCGCATTAAATCTTCTGAAATATCGTGTGCCAGTTGAAACTGGAAAGTAGAGATACTTTGAAAGTAGTGAACAAATAAAAAGTACAGATGTTTCCCAAAGAATTCGCCATTTAGAGCTAGTTTTTGAAGTTGAATTCGTGGATATCAATACTCGTATTGCACGAAATACTGTATCGTGAAAGTACTGTCACATCTCGTTTCACAAACCAGCCCTGCTCTAATTCTTATCCTTTCTCTCTCTCTCTCTTCGGCTTGTAGATGATAACTTCTTTTCCTCTTCTTTTTACGTATTCAAAGCTCAACTGTTCTGATTCGCGGGTCTATTACTTATCGAATGAATCATGGACAATCTATCGACAATTTGTACGAAACGAAACGGTGGCGGCGGTAGCAATTTTCGGCAAATTTTCTCACGCAAAAAGTACTTAAGAGCGCAATTTGGAGTTAAGATGTCTTGCGGAAATTAAGATTTTTCCTACATTCCATTTATGTGTATTCGTATTTTGACTTCTTTATAAGAGATTAAACCGAAACGTTTCTGAATTTACTTTCAGCTAAATTTTCGAGCGTATAATTTCGTCGAAGAATTTTTAATCACGCGTGGTTAAGTTTGTTACCGAAAATTTTTGCAGGTGCGGGTAAAAGAATATTAATAAGTTTGAAGAAGTTGTTGGAAACACATTTTCTTGTTCGTTTTAAACGCTGCTACCTGATTTGAATACGTGCTTGCGACGCGAGGAAAACAAAAAAAATACAAATTGCTTCGGCAATATCTTTTTACCTGTGTATAGTATGCGAGTATTAGAGTACGCCGTGCTTTGATAGCGTACAAAGACGAGAGCAGAGAGTTGATCGAGAGAGAATAACTTTTTTCCGCTTCTATGATGGGAAACGCCAATAAAAATGCGTCTCGGGTATTTTACTCGTATATTTGCACCAATAAAGTAGAACGAAACGATGACTCGGTCATTCTAATATTATGTAGAAGTAATATTTTTGTACTTTCTAGTTTACGAGTACTCTCTTGCGATATTTTTCCTGACCTACGTAAGAAGAAAAGTTACCGCTTATTTTCAGAGACAATCGCTTTCGTAAAATGATGAACTGCGCTCTCAACAGGTTTAGACAGTCTTTAGTTTTTTCCCCTCTTTCGTAGCGATAAAAAATGTTGAATCAAAATTTTGTTTTGAAGAGCATAAACGAGAACTCGCTTAAACTCACGAAATAAGTTCTGTATAATAGAGGAATGCAACAGATTTGTTTTATGGATAAAACTCAAAAAGTATAATGATCAATGACATCGCCTCGTAGACCTTACTACATTATATTGACGTCATTTAAGAAGGACCTGGATAACGTCGTCAAGAGTTATCTTGATGCCATTTTACGGTCAATCACTTATAGAATTGAATTAATATTTCTTCTCGAAATTTCCTCAAGTCTTCCTCCTTTTGTAGAGCTCCGATGTCTCATATCCAAATGTTTCGCTCAGTTCGAATAAGAGCCAATGTTTTAAATACACCTTCTGAGTATCATCTGTCATCTGGCAACACTGGCCCAATATGGATAGTACTAGCGGTTACTGACAAAACATGATGGAATACTGCAAAATTTAGTTATACATTTATAATTAGTATTGTAATACTTATGACTGTAGAGAACATTTTCAGAAGGCGTGCCACTCAAAATTTCCCTTAGGGGGCTGAAGGGGGGCCAAAATATTTCTCAAAAATCAGTATTTTGCTAATATCTCAAGAACGGTTGGGTATAGGGGGAAAATACCTCAGTACAAAAATAACCTTCGTATAATTTTACGTAAAAAATGATCCCTTCATTTTTTCGCTACGACTCACCGTTAAACCACAATCGACGCACCAAAATTGAAGCGCGTAAAAAAACACACAGTCGGGAGTATGTACATAGTTACGCGCGACGCCACGTGGTGCACGGTTATGCCGTGGCTCGGTTTACCAGCTACGCTACGCCATGTTACCATCGTTTTCAACATTAAAGGAGAGAAAGTGCAAGATCGAAAATTTTTCATAATAATACCAACAAAAAAAACACTCACGCTAGCACACGACTTTTCTTCTTACATACTCATAACTCATTAAGAGAGTAACTCCCACTCTTTGTACTAAATACTGATTACCTATCAATTAAGTCTGATATTTGTAGAATCAATAGTAAAACTCAGTTTATGAAGCCTATTATCATGACGTCACATCATCTCATAACAGAATAAGGAAACGTAAATTTATTTTATTTAATCAAAAATAAGCAATTTTTTATTAACGTTATCAAATTTTTCGCTTGAGTTTTTCATTTACCAACAACCCCCCTCCTTTAATAGCTAGAGATGTGCACCTGCCATTTTTTTGACGATTGAATGAGTCTTGGGATGTAATCAATTTTTTGGAAAATTCTCACTATTAATCATTTGAACCACTTACAGCTGCTTACATCATGAGAAGGGGATTTTCTTATCCTCTTGTTTTCAGTACTAATTGTCATGAAGAATCTTTATTTTCTTTTATTTTTTTTGTTAGGCTGTTCCTTTTTTCTTTTTTTTTATTATTAGTCAAATTCAAATAAAACCAATCCCTCTTCTTGGTCCTCATCCCACAGACATTCTAGACGAGAGGAAGTCATCTTAGCTCGACTGAGAATAGGACACACTCGTCGTACTCATACTCACCTTCTAGCAAACCTTGGCCCACCATCATGTCCGCACTGTCTCGAAGACAATTTAACAGTTGAACACTTTTTCTCTTGCCCGACTTTACAACCTCTCCGATCTTCCCTCAACATTTCTATTAATATACAACAAACTCTCAATAACAACTCCGAAACAATTGACTCAACTCTAACTTACTTACGATCTACTGACTTTTACAACCACACACAAAAAAAAAAAAAAAATTTCATCTCAATTCTTTTACATGTATTTTGTTTTCAATTTTTCTACTTTATTAAATACTAAGTTTTTGTTAAAGCAGAACTATCTGCCGAGCAAATAGCCCTTAGCGCAGCTGCATTGCTCGTAAAAAAAAAAAAAAAAAAAAAAAATTGTAAAAACCTTTAGTTTCAAAATCCATACATCTATGAATGAGTACAATTTTTTAGTGTTCATCAAATATACTGCGAGACTAGCTTAAAGACTTCATTCTCAATTTCTTATTGATTTGTAGATCATTTTTTTGTGTATATGTGATGGTCAGTAGTTTGATTTCAGGTGTCTCAGGACATGGGAATATTATTTTTAATTTGGAATGGTTTCTTTGAGTGAGATTTGAGGTTAGACTTATGAGTAAACCAGGCTGGAGAGGTGTATTATTAATTTTTTAATATATTTGGAAAGGTTGGAATGTGAGGGAAAGAATGAAGGGTTGACTGATGGGTCATTGTTTGCTTGTTTGGCTTCAATATAGATTTTGTCCATTTTTTTTCCCGGATGTCCTTGTAACTAGATTCCCAGTTAAAGAATATTGGGATGGAATTTGCATAGAAGGTGGTGATGAGAGCGTGACTACGATTTATGAGCGGATGAAAAGAAGAGCGCCTGGTGATAGCAATAAGTGATGCCAGGAATTGGAGATGATAAGGAATTGAGCCTTTCAGACTAATATACAGTATACTAGACCAATATTAGACTAACATTAACGTTTAGGGAGAAGTAATTATTAAGCTCTTTTAAAAGTGCTTGAATACAAAGACGCAAATCTAATTTCCAGACCACAGGGTGCGCATTTTTTTGCCGACTTTTCTCATTGGAAAATGGTACACCCGGTGTCTGTTTAGAAATTTATAAAATTTGATAATCAATAAACCTATTAGTTGAAAAGAAATTCGCCATTTATTTTATTGCTGTAGGTGGAAAAATGAAGATAAGTTTTATTGATTTTTCGAGCTAAAAAAAAGGAAGTATTACGCCGATTCAAGGTATCTCGGGAGGTGGTAGTATTATTTTTAATTGGGACAGCTTTTTGAGGTGTCTCAGGAGATAGGAATATTATTTTCAATTGCTATTTTTCAATTCAATTTTTTATTTTCTTTTTATTTAAATTAAAAGTTGTTTTTTCTCGTCTTAGAAACAAACGTTTTGCCGCAAAGGCACGTTTTTCGGTTTACGGTCGCATACTTCGATGGTCATTACTGGTGACAATTCTTAACATCGTTCCAAATAATAGTAAATAAAAACCGTTGAAAAAATTGCTTATTTTTGATTAAATAAAAAAAAACGACGGCTTCCTTAACGAAGTTAAACGAGGAACGCAGGGAACCTGTTTTATGAGTCGAATGGGATTTGGTATTGAAAATTCAAGGAAGCCTAGACCTAGATAAAGATAGTATAAAGAAGGCCTAGACCTACTATAAGCCTATCATAATATAGTTTCAGAATCTAAATTTTTCTCGCTCGAGAGACGAAATTTTTCTAAGTCCCTCTCCTATCATGGCTCGAGAGTCGAAATTTTTCCAAGTCCCCCTTCTGTCATATATAGCTCGAGAGTCGAAATTTTTCCCTCTCCTATCATATATGGCTCGAGGGTCGAAATTTTTCCAAGTTTTTCGCTGGACGGCGCACGGCGGACGGCGGACGCCAGATTTCTCAAATAGCCCCCCATAAAACAGGTTCCCTGTTAATAAATTTACGTTTCCTTATTCTGTTATGAGATGATGTGACGTCATGATGATAAGCTTCATAAACTGAGTTTTACTATTGATTCTAAAAATATCGGACTTAATTGATAGGCACTCAGTATTTAGTACAAAGAGTGGGAGTTACTCTTTTAATGAGTTATGAGTATGTAAGAAGAAAAGTCGTGTGCTAGCGTGAGTGTTTTTTTTTTGGTATTTTTATGAAAAATTTTCGATCTTGTACTTTCTCTCCTTTAATGTTGAAAACGATGTTAACATGGCGTAGCGTGGCTGGTAAACCGAGCCACGGTATAACCGTGCACCGCGTGGCGTCGCGCGTAACTATGTACATACTCCCGACTATGTGTTTTTTTACGCGCTTCAATTTTGATGCGTCGATTGTGGTTTAACGGTGAGTCGTAGCGAAAAAATGAAGGGAATGTTTTTTACGTGAAATTATACGGAGGTTATTTTTGTACTGAGGTATTTTTCCCCTATACCTAACCGTTCTCGAGATATTAGCAAAATACTGATTTTTGAGAGACATTTTGGCCCCCCTCCAGCCCCCTAAGGGAAATTTTGAATGGCACGCCTTCTGAAAATGTTCTTTACGGTCATAACTACTAGAATACCAAGTATCATTGTATAACTAAATTTTGCAGTATCATTTCACTAACCGCTAGTACTAGGACTACATCTGGTCACTTTGATCAACGTTACAACTTTAGAGGGAGACTGCCTCCGGAGGCATTTTCTCAAATTTCAGTAATTGTGCTCGAGGCACTTGGAGGTACCTCCAGAGACATTACTTTGGAGGTCGAGAGGCGCCTCCAAACGTATCCACTAGAGGCAACCGGAGTCGGAGAGTCATTTTCTGTATTCGTTCTGTTGACGGAGGCCTCCACAAATAAGTATGCCTCCAACACCCTTGCAGAGGGGTATTAATTTCTTCGTTGGTTTGCCGGAAGGAGGATGGTGTACAGATTTACTCGTAAATTCTGAATCAACTATGGGGTACACAGGAATCAACTACAAGACATACAGGAGGAGAGTATCAATTACTCCGTTCATGTGGCGGAAAGAGAGTGGTGTACAGGTGTACTCAGTGCTTTTTGAAAGGGGCGGGGACTCTGTGCAGACATGGAATAATTTCGTCTGTAGAGCTACACATATGGATTCTCGATTCTGAGCCAAAGCCATAATCTTGTCCCTTAGGTGTTTTCCCAGGGGACACTTACTCGCCCGACTAAATTGTGGTTCCCGGGGAAGCGAGGCTGTGACCTACTTTAGAGACTTGAAAGAATTTTGACAGTAGAGGTATATGGTCGTGACCTGTGGTAGGGATTTCGTATGTGACCTTTTTTAGAGACATCTGGAAATTTCGATCTTTGGTCTCTATATATGACTTCAAAACTTGAAAATGTGTGGGTTCGAACGTGTAAAGGCTCTGACTTATTTTGAGGACTTAAAAAAAATTTCCATCGTAGAGGTATATTCGGTTTTGACAAAGAAACTGTTTTATGGGGATGGAAAATTTTTGCGTCCCGTCATCCGACATAAACTGACCTACCATGATAAGGCAAATGGATGAGTATGAAGAAATTTCGACTTTCGAAGCATCTATGATAGTAGGAGGGGAACTTAAAAAAAATTTTTAATAGCGAGCTAAACAATAGGATTGAAAAAATTTCTGACGATGTAGCTTTGAAAATAGGAAAATCGTTGGTAAAAATATGATGTATTTACTTCGAAGAACAAGATTGACACAGGGCATTAGAAGAATTTGTGCTCACAGAACTATGTATATTAAGAAATAGTTCCGAGAGTGAAACTGAGAAGAAGTTCGTAAATTCTCAAATACATTCTAAAAAACGAACAAATTTCTGTTTGATCTGATCCACTTGGATCTACCAGCAATGAGTAAAATATAAGTTGGAAATCGAATACATAGTAAAAAAATGAAATAAAATTCTGTTAGGTGCTAGTGGTGACACAATTTACAGTTGCGGTAGAGTTTTCATTTTTTTCAGTTATGATACATATCAATTAAAACATTAGTTTTACTTTGATGAAGAAAAAGAATGAGAGAAAAAAAAAGATTACAAAACAATCAATATCTACATAACATTTTCAAAGTAAAATTGTGAAATTCTTTTCCAGAGACGATTCTAAATATTAAAAAAAAAAAAATTAATTACATTATTGTATTTGAAATTATACCGAGCCTTTCAGTGGAAATAATCCGGTCGTAGAAATAGATAGAATTAGAGGACTATAATAATAGAAGCTAATTCAATATACCAGGATATTGATGATGGTTTATACGTGGTTGAACATCTATCTCTCCCTTATCTTTCCTCTGTTCTACACCTGACATTTCAATGTTTAGCGTAAAAGACAGTCGAACTCACGATTAAACAGAAACGCAATCGTACATCTATTTTCGTTCCACCAGGATAATCCTAGAGTTACAGTTTTGTATATATTCAGTATCGTATAGGCTTACGTATAAAAACTGTCCACCACGTAGTGGCCTAATCTGTATGCTGTGAAATAGAGGGCGAACTAGAAAATAATTTCACACTCGACAGCAGACACTCGAGCTGCAAATAAATTGATCTCATTTCCTCCCTGTTTTTCCTTTTTGCTCTGCTCTTCTTCCTCTTTTTTCGATTGTTTCTCGTAACTTACGACTTTTCGTACAATATATACGTTTGGAAACTGCTGACGAATCATAAATACATGTGTGTCTCTTACAACACCAACACCCTGCTGCACTACGCCAACTCAAAGGATCCAATCAAGTATCAACAAGATCAGCTGTGGTGATTATAGTGCTGTGTGCATATAGGCCAGACGAATAGGGCTCTTGAGGACCGTATAAATGAGCATGATTCAGCTGTCTGCAACGTACAGCAGCCTTTGCTCGGCACATCCTCTCCACGGGCTACTCCTCAAAAAAGAAAGTATCTCTTGTCCACAGCCCAACAAATGGCAGAGTTCTCAACAGATTAGAAGAAATATAAAAATGATGTTACCGATAACAAATTACTCAACGACACAAAGCATGCTCCATTTGGAAGTTTTGTGAGGTATATTTTTGGGTTGGTACCCAGATGACAACTTTTTCACCGACCGGTCATAACTTTCGTTATTATTTACGTGCCTGTATAATTATGGTTTTGATATGTTTCATGTTTTTACCGAGCCCCGACCCCTAATTTGAAATCCTGCGAGTCCCCCTCCCTTAGGCACAAACAAGTCTAGGCCTCTACTAGGCTACAGCTGAGCTAGTATAAACCTCGCATACTCTTGATGACAGCGAGCAACTCGAAGGCGAAGACTACTAAAGGAAACGGAGGCGTAACAACCAGGAATGCGTGTAAGCGAAACTAGGTAAGCTGCACCTCTCCTTGCCCTGGTAAGCATGGCCAACATGGGCAAGTAAGGCCAAAAACTCAACCATTTAATGAAAATTATGGGAATGACGCGAAATATTTAAATGAGCAAGAGGAAGACTTCAGTGCTAAAATTGAAATAACAAAAGGTACAGAAAAATCGAAAAGTAAAGTGACAAGAAGAAAAATTATATTAAAGTTAGGAACGCTCAACGTTAGGTCATTAAAGGACGAGCACAAATTTTTAGAACTAGAAAAAGAATTTAAAAATAACAAAATAGACATATTAGGAATCGCGGAGGTCAGGGGAGAAATGAAACAATAATAGAGACAAAGGAAGGAAATGAATGGTTTCACACCAACTCGGACGGTCATAGAGGAATAGGATTTCTAGTTAACAATAAGCTAAAGAAGAAAATAAAAGAATTTACCACCATTAGCGATAGAATTAAAAAACCAACTTGGTGGAGGAAGGAAAGATTCTTGTCAGTAATGAAATGGTTTTTCATACAGCGAGGCATCGATTAGTGATTATTTATAAAGTGAGCACCGAGATTTAAAAATTGGACGTATAAGATGAGCGGGTCTACGGGTGAAAGGCTCTAGCCGGGTAAGGGGGGGAGAAAGACCTTGGTCAGAAAATGTTTCAAATGTCCGTCAAAATGTTGTCCCCAATGAGAAAACTCGAAATCCAAAAAATTGGACCCATCCGCTCACCCACATGGGCTGCAGAGTGATTTTTTGGCCTAAAATCCAAATGGCTATATCTCAGCCAATAATGATCCAACAGCAATGAAACTTGAGGAAATTTTAGTATATGTGAACGTTCATCCATGGTATTTTTTTTCAAAAAAAAACATTCATATTTTCCTTAGTTTCTAGCTATAACGCAACTTCAAAGTCGAATTTAAAAAAAATCGGGGGGGGGGAGGCACCTGGGAAAAATCATTCATTTGAAGCGCCATACTCTCTACTACAACATACATGAGTACCATAGTCCTCGGTGAGGTGCAACATTCCCAAAAAAATCAATATTTAATGAATTTCTGTGATTTTTCCATGAATAGCGGGGTGAAGTATGACTGCTACCGCAATAGACCGCGAGAAATCAATGGTTAATGTTCGAGGTGAAAAATACGCACTCCTCCATGAGATAAAATGGCAATGTTGATAGACCAAAAATATATTTTTAGTATTTCGTTTATCGATTTGGTCAATTCTTATGTAAATACGTTCACCGATTAGGTGGAGTACGTTAGATTGAGAAAAATAGTTGAAAATTTCTCCAGTCGCTGGAACAGTCTGAAAATAGAAGAGAAGTGAGAAAATCCAAATTTTCACCCTGGAGGACCGTGAATTTTGGTATTTCATTCATCAAATAGGTCAGTTCTCACGTAAACATGTTCGTCGAGTTTGAAAAAAATGGTCAAAAAGATCTCCAGTCGCTGGAACGTTCTGGAAATGACAGAAATTAGAGAAAATCCTTTTTTTCAACCTGGAGGACCGTGAGTTTTGGTATTTCATTCCACAATTCGTTCAATTCTTATGTAAACATGTCCGCTGAGTTTGAAAAAAATAGTCAAAAAATAACATTCAACACTTTAAAGTAGAGGTAATGATTCTTAGGGGTGGGTGTGTATCGGTTTTTTACTATTTCCAGAGCGTCCTAGCGACTGGAGAATTTATTGACTATTTTTTCAAACTCGGCGGAGGTATTAACATAAGATTTGATCTTTTTGATGAACAACATACCAAAAATCAGGGCTCTCCATGTTGAAAAATTTGATTTTCTGGATTTGGTACTATTTCTAGATCGTTCCAGCGACTGGAGAATTTATTGACTATTTTTTTCCAACTCGGCGGATGTATTTACATAAGAAATGACCTTGTTGATAAACAGAATAATTATGAAAAATCACGGTTTTCCATGTTGGAAAAGTGGATTACCTGGAGTTTTTACTATTTCCAGGGCATCCCAGAAACTGGAGAATTTTTTGACTATTTTTTTCAAACTCAGCGGACATGTTTACATAAGAATTGAACGAATTGTGGAATGAAATACCAAAACTCACGGTCCTCCAGGTTGAAAAAAAGGATTTTCTCTAATTTCTGTCATTTCCAGAACGTTCCAGCGGCTGGAGAACTTTTTGACCATTTTTTTCAAACTCGACGAACATGTTTACGTGAGAACTGACCTATTTAATGAATGAAATACCAAAACTCACGGTCCTCCAGGGTGAAAAAGTGGATTTTCTCACTTCTCTTCTATTTTCAGACTGTTCCAGCGACTGGAGAAATTTTCAACTATTTTTCTCAATCTAACGTACTCCACCTAATCGGTGAACGTATTTACATAAGAATTGACCAAATCGATAAACGAAATACTGAAAATATATTTTTGTTCTATCAACATTGCCATTTCATCTCATGGAGGAGTGCGTATTTTTCACCTCGAACATTGACCATTGATTTCTCGCGGTCTATTGCGGTAGCAGTCATACTTCACCCCGCTATTCATGGAAAAATCACAGGAATTCATTAAATATTGATTTTCTTGGGAATGTTGCACCTCGCCGAGGACTATGGTACTCATGTATGTTGTAGTAGGGGGTATGGCGCTTCAAATGAATGATTTTTCCCAGGTGCCTCCCTCCCCCCGATTTTTTTTTAATTCGACTTTGAAGTTTTGTTATAGCTAGAAACTAGGGAAAATATGAATGTTTTTTTTTGAAAAGAATACCATGGATGAACGTTCACATATACTAAAATGTCCTCAAGTTTCATTGCTGTTGGATCATTATTGACTGAGATATAGCCATTTGGATTTTAGGCCAAAAAATCACTCTGCAGCCCATGTGGATGAGCGGATGGGTCCAATTTTTCGGATTTCCAGTTTTCTCATTGGGGACAACATTTTGACGGACATTTGAAACATTTTCCGACCAAGGCCATTCTCCCCCCTTACCCGGCTAGAGCCTTTGTACGGTGCAAAACAGGCAGTAAAGGTGTAAGATGCCTTATTCATGATAGTGAGTAAAATGGATAAGACTGATTTCCATACGGATTGGAATAATGTCTTCTTTCTTTGATGTAATATTTTTTCCTTCAATGTACGCGGTACAAGTGGTACATGGTATTAATGTACATATTTGGAAATTAATTTATGGTATGAGCTTAAAATAAAATTGGCAGTACGCGCCGAAGACCTGGGATTTTGGCTTGTATTCTATGATAGATCATACCCCAAAAGCTATCAACTTGAAATATTCTAGAGTAGACTTACACTAGTCGCGAAAAAGGGGGCTTACGTGTCCAGAACAAGAAGATGTTATTCCCAGATCAAGCAAAGCAAGTATGACAATGACGAATTAGTATGCTACCTTATAAATAACATGAAACATGATCTTCATTTATTTCGATACGCTGGAACATTTTTTTTTTAAAGTTCCTATTTAATTAATTTTACCCCTCAGTTTGGGTTCCTTGTGTATTCTCGTACATTTCCTCTCGATGGAAGAAAGCTTCCTAATCTCAGAAACCTGTTTCATGGCAGTCGTGTTATAAGAGAGAAATATCTGCCGTCCGCCGTCCTTTGGGTAAATGTTTGGTTCTGAGATGGATGCTCACCTATTTTGGAGGACGAGAAAGACGTAAACTGAGGAAGACGTAAAAAAATCGACAAATGAAATATTGTGTGGGCGATAAACATCGTGTTTTTCTTTTTTCCAATAAAATAAAAACCATTGTCGATACATCCGTGTCATTCGTAAATTTTGCAAAATTCTCTCCAAACGTGAATCACTTGTTATAACGAATGAATACCCTTTATTTTCCAACTTGTCACTCAGAGAGATTTTGAGATACATACAGAATAAAAACATCTCACATTTCTCATTGACAGACACAAATTTTAAATTGTCGACTTTGATGAGAGTTGTGCGTGACGTAGACAAAATTTAATACCTTTATGAGATCAGGTGATGAGATTTTTGGATGAATGGACGTCCGAATAATCGCTATTAAAAATATTACTATACCTACACCATCTTCATAACTGATTGACGTCAACTATATCCTAGAGAACTCGATGATACTTTTACCCAGACCCTTGTTTTGACAATAATTGAATAATTTCTAGTATCGCATTTCATTACGGTGTGAAATCTCCGCACTACTTGATGCTATACTTCGGTGAAATCACCTACCTTTACCTACGAGTACGAGTATTTGAGCTGAAAAACAGAACCAGTAAGGCCCTTCTCTCTCTTTTTTTCTTTTAGCAGGCTGACATCGTTTCCCTACTCGTAATATTATTTTGAATTCGGTGACATTGTCAGTGGGAGATTTTTTCTCATCCAGAAAGTATATATAAATAATAAACTAGAAAAAATGTCAGAATCGGTAAGAAAACATGAAGAAATAGACGTTTGTATATAGAAACTGGTACATTGTATATTATGCCTTCCTTTCAATTTATATGTATAGGAAATAACGTAAAGATTGAAAAATCCACTTATTTTTCTCTCTCCTTACGTCAATCTTCATTACGAAAGCTTTGAGTCTCGTTGTAACTATTGCGTGTGGAAAAAAATGGCTTGATGATTTTCTCCTTCCGCGTTTATATCGCTCTGATAAACTGTTAAAATATGTCACGCGACCTTGCGGAAAAAATCTTCATTCAAGAGTTTTTTTGTCTAAATTTTCAAGTTTAGTGTAGGCGATATCTCTTTTTTGGAGCAGCTGCTGTACGAGGGCAAAAATAAGTTTGAGAAGAAAATATCCTTCGTGTTACAAAAATACAGTATTGATAAGCTATAGTTTCTTTCCGTGTATTTTGAAATCGTCTGGGTAAAATCCACGAGAAAGTCGCAATCAGGGTTCAATTTGCGTTAATTTCTGATTTTCCAACGATTTTCCGTATGAGGTGTATGTATTTCAACTATGGCTATTGCTTCATAGAAAAAAAAATTTCAATCTCACATCGTTTGTTTACATTCAAATCAATAAAAATAGTGAATAAGATCTTTCGTTTTTTTTTTATCTGGAAATGTGGTCAGATCAAATTTCTAGTAGTCGTGATTCCCTCGAAAATAGCAGAAAAAAATTAACTTTCAAAATATAAGAAAATTTATTACAATCATTCAAAATATGAGAAATTGTAATTTAGATTTCTGAAATTAAATTTTAAGAGAGAATAAAAGGTAAACATAATTCTTTTGTGTATGTATACAAGTATATGAGAAAAGAAGAAGTTACCGCGTAATTTCTGGAATCAAACCTCTGAAACTCTACAAGATGAAGGCTGGAGTGCGCCTTCTCACTCACTGGTATTAATTGTCCGATGAGAATCAACATGTGTTCCTAAAACTCAGCATTCGTGGTTCGGTCTGGAAATGGGCTAAATCGTTTTTGCTGGATTGTACTGTCTAGCTTGTTGTATGTGCTGGTCTCTTTCCCCTTCAGCTGTTGAGAGGGTGGATGCTGTAGATAGCTCATCTCAAAGAGGGCAAATTTATAGCAATTTTCGTTACGTCAGGCGAAAAAAGTGAATTTTCGGACGTCTCACCAGATTTACGTTCCTTCGCCTAGAACAACGAGTGTTTCCATACACTGTCGCTCTCTAATCTGAACCAGAGATGGAACTGATTTCTTGCCATAGATTCGCAATAGAAGAGATTATAGGTAAGTTTACAATCGCAACCAAACTGTTTGTGCTCTGCCCTAACTGAAGCTGATTCATGTTGCAGGAGTTGAGCTCGTCAGTAAAGTCCTTTACTCTCGCCGTGCACAACGAGAATTGCCTTCTTCGATCAGACGCGGGGCCGTAGCCAATATCTCACCGCGAGTCTACAACAGTAAACAAGCCTCCTAATAACATTTCCTTCATTGCCTGACACAACCTTAATTTTGGCACATTGGCTTGCTGTGACCGGACAAAGGACCTTAGCCAACTACTCACCTTCAGCTTACAACAAAAAACGACAACTTAAGGCCAAAAAGGCTGGATCTTGAACCATACAAGATGTAGCCCAAGTATCGGCCTTATACGTAATTAAGTACAAAGCATTGTACAAAAGACATGATAAGAAAATAAGAGGCCAAAAGAAACGATATGGACAATTGGATCTTTTGCAATACTGAGAAAGAACTATTTCTTCAGATCGTTTCGTTTGAACATCCTCTTTTTTCCCTGTTCCCTTCAAATACCACGCGTCAATTGATATTGCTCATATTGCTTTTTTTTACATTACGATCTCGTTTTCGACCATAGATTGTAATTTTTTCCTTTTGACGAATGAAAATTTTCCACACGATGCACGTGCTTACTGTGCTTGTAGGCAAATACGGCATTGTAGGGCAAGGGTACCATTATAAAAGTAGCAAGCAATTCAGTCCGTTTTCAGGCCGAAAATTGAATGGGAAAACGTCTTGCGTGTCTAGAACCCTCTCAAATGGTTAGAAGGGAGGATGACCAGCACAAACAAAGAACTCGACGGTACGATCCCGCAGAAATGTAGTGCAAACGATTCCATCCATATTTGTCCCAAACATCAGGCCCGGATTTCGGAGCTATATATAATAGGAGGGGAACTCGAAAAAACTGATCTATGCCGTCATCAGATTGTGACGTCACGAGGCTGACCTATGACGTCATCAGGCCCCGCTAAGAGGGGAATTGGAAAATTTCGGAGCTCCCGAGTTTCGCCGAACGGCGGACGTCATTTCCGAAAAACTCCCTGATGAAACAGGTTCCAGCTGTCAAAATTAGCACTTGCATGTCCACAGCCTCCCTCAACGGTTGGGAGGGGGAAGAGACTAGCACAAATGGAAAAATTGGTGGTACAATCAAGCACAATGGTAGCACAAACAATTCAACCCATTCTAACGACGAAATTCGACTTGGGCGGTGGGGACATGAACTTGAAGAAGACAAGTCATTTTTTCAGATAATGGGGTGCCTTTTTGTAATCTAATTTTCTCACCACAAATTTGACCTTCTTTCTCCGAAAATGTTCATGACGAAGTGACACCACTCGTACCAACAAGTCGGTTGAAGGCGTATTCTGAACTTCTAATTTTGTTTTGTTCTTTTTGAAAGATACGGGAAGCAACATTACACGGCTCCTCATTAAATCAAAATTCAAAAGTTCGAAGGTTTTTACTTTACAACCTGGGCAAATAATTAATTCGTTATTAAACATTTCCTTAGAATGCTCACGTTTAGTCTCGACCCCTATAGAAGATTTCGTGACACTACTCAAAATGTGCCTTTCTCTCAATTTCTGTCAATTTAGACACCTTATCTATGAATTTCTTGAAGATACTAGTGTTCCTTTCGCTCCCCCTCGGATCTTAGGTCGCCGAAGTTTTCTTCAAACTTTTCGAGAATGAAGCCTTCCACTCTGTATTTCACCTTCTTTCCCATATCACTGTTTACTGGCACTGATATGTGGATGATATTTTATGCCTCTGGGTTGGCTCTGTTACCAACCGCTACTCTCAACAGTCGGTATACATCGAGCTCACTATTGAAGTAGGCGGAACTTCCATTAATTTTCTTGACCTTTCTATTTCCATTGTTGGTGGCGTACATGATTTTGGGATTTTTCGTAAAGATACCAGCACGGATATGAAACGACGGCTTCCTTAACGAAGTTAAACGAGGAACGCAGGGAACCTGTTTTATGAGTCAAATGGGATTTGGTATTGAAAATTCAAGGAAGCCTAGACCTAGATAAAGCTAGTATAAAGAAGGCCTAGACGTAAAATAAGCCTAGTATAATGTAGTTTGAAAGTCCAAGTTTTTCTCAAATCTCGAGCTATTTATTATAGGAGGGAGACTTGGGAAAATTTGCCCCTATCATATATAGCTCGAGAGTCAAAAGTTTTCCAAGTCCCTCTTCTATCATATATAGCTTTAAGTCCCCCCTCCTATCATACATGACTCGAGAGTCGAAATTTTTCTAAGTCCCCCTCCTATCATATATAGCTTGAGAGTCGAAATTTTTCCAAGTCCCCCTCCTATCATATATTCTCGAGAGTCGAAATTTTTCCAAGTTTTTCGCTGGACGGCGCAGGGCGGACGGCGTACGCCAGATTTCTCAAATAGCCCCCCATAAAACAGGTTCCCTGTTAAAATGTCCATGTCTTTTCTTTCTGTCATCTTTCGCTGCCTTCAATAGACTCACCCATTGTCATTTTAAGCGAGGAACCCGCTTTACCTTTTGTTGAGGGTATTTCCAGGAAATTTTCGTCCGCGAGGGCGAGTGAGGCTAATGACGTCACGGAGAGGGGAGGCGGACTTAGAAAAACGACGGCTTCCTTAACGAAGTGAAACGAGGAACGTAGGGAACCAGTCTTATGAGTCAAATGGGATTTGGTATTGAAAATTCAAGGAAGCCTAGACCTAGATGAAGCTAGTATAAAGAAGGCCTAGACCTACTATAAACCTAGTATAATATAGTCGAAATTTTTCCAAGTCCCCACCCATCATGTATGGCTTCAGAGTCAAAATTTTTCAAGTCCCCTCCTATCATGTATAGCACGATAGTCGAAATTTTTCCAAGTCCCCCTCCTATCATATATGGCTCGAGAGTCGACATTTTTTCCAAGTCCCCCTCCTATCATGTATCTAGCACGATAGTCGAAATTTTTCCAAGTCCCCTTCCTATCATATATATAGCTCGAGAGTCGGAATATTTTCCAAGTCCCCCTCCTATCATATATGGCTCGAGAGTCGACATTTTTTCCAAGTCCCCCTCCTATCATGTATCTAGCACGATAGTCGAAATGTTTCCAAGTCCCCCTCCTATCATGTATATAGCTCGAGAGTCGAAATTTTTTCCAAGTCACCCTCCTATCATGTATAGCACGATAGTCGAAATTTTTCCAAGTCTCCCTCCTATCATATATGGCTTGAGAGTCAAAATCTTTCCAAGTCCCCCTCCTATCATATGTGGCTTGAGAGTCAAAATTTTTCCAAGTTCCCCTCCTATCATATGTGGCTTCAGAGTCAAAATTTTTCCAAGTCTCCCTCCTATCATATATGGCACGATAGTCGAAATTTTTCCAAGTCTCCCTCCTATCATATATGGCTCGAGAGTTGAAATTTTTCCAAGTTTTTTGCTGGACGGCGGACGGCGCATGGCGTACGGCAAATTTCTCAAAAAGCCCCCATAAAACAGGTTCCCTGTTGAGATTTCGACGCTCTAGCCATATATGATAGGAAGGGGACTTGGAAAAATTCCTACCTCCGAGCTTATATATGATAGGGGAGGGACTTGGAAAGACGACGGCTTCCTTGAAATTGCAGCGCGTTCAAGTTGTCACGTCATGATTTTCAGGACTTAGAAAAACTTCAGGCTCTAGGGAACTCGGGACAGTGGGTTCCCCGCTGCCATTGCAGTCCTGCAATGGCATCTAATTTGTTTATCCCCTTTCCCCTCAGGCTTTTTCGGAGGAAGTCGATGTTATTGAGCACCTCGCCCATTCCAATGGCTAGGATATCGATGTCGACCGTATGGTTTGGAAAAAACTCTCCTCCAAAGCTTTAGACTCGACCACTTCTCTCCTTCGGAGTTCGACTCCCTCTAGAAGTTGAGTGAAAGGGTTCGTTTATCCTACTGTGGGAAGCTTTCTTCTCAGATCACTCATCTTCGTAGAACGAATCGCGCACATTGCTAGTGATCCAGCCGGATACCCGGTTTGGATATAATCGATATATTAAATCAAAGTGTAGTAAGCAAGTATATAAAATGATACACTACGTATAGCTGATGCCTCTTGTTTTTTCTTTTGGTATCGAATTTTTACTGCTTTAGATCACTGAATTTTCTTATAATATCGGCGGGTGCTAATTACATCCTTATTTTCACTATTATTTCTTCAATTTCACAGAGCGTTATAATCATGGATCTAACGACAGAGTGTCAAGAGAATAAGAAAATTAGATGCCATTGTAGATATGTAATGGCAGCAAGGAACCCGCTGTCCCGAGTCGCCTTCCTATCATATATATCTTAGAGCCTGAAGTTTTTCTAAGTCCCGAAAATGATGACGTGACAACTTGAACGCGCTGCAATTTCAAGGAAGCCGTCGTTTTTCTAAGTCCGCCTCCTGTCATATACAGCTCAACAGTGGAAATTTTAACGGCAAAACTGTTTTATGTCCTTTTTTTTTTTTTTTTTTTTTTTTTTTGAGAAGTTTGCCGTGCGCCGTGCGCCATACGGTGTAGCCATTTATTATAGGAGGGGGACTTGGACAAATTTCGATCTTCCAGCTATATATTTTTTCTATGTCCCTCTCCTATCATATATAGCTCGTGGGTCAACATTTTTCCAAGTCTCCCTCTTATCATACATAGCTCGGAGGTCGGAATTTTTCTAAGTCTCCTTCCTATCATATATGGCTAGAGGGTCACAATTTTTTAGGTCCCACCTCCTATGTGACAAAAATAAAATTTTACAGGAGAAGCAAAAAACTGATTATTTTTGTGAAAAGAAGGCCAAAATACTTTGGAAACGTCTAATTAAATGTGGAAAAGCTTCTTTGATACAGCAGTAACAAAAAATTTTCAAAATTCTCTAAAATACGGCGGTATTGGGCGATAAATGCACATAGGAGGAATTCCTGGTCCTAAATATTGCACATAAGAGGTTTGCTCTGCACATATGAGGTATTCGAGACCACATTTTCTGGATGGTGCACATAGGAGGTATTCAAAACCGCTCCTACCGGCGTAATTTTGGACTTAGCACATAGGGGATTTTTCCAGTCGATGCGCCTTGAAATTCCGCGTCCAACCACATAAAAAAGTGCATTTCTCAAAAAATGGCACATAGGAGGTTTTTTCCGATTCAACGACGATATATAGCTCGGTGGTCGGAAATTTTTCAACTCCCCCTCCTCTCTCCGTGACGTCATCAACCTCGCACGCGCCCGCGCTGGCGGACGAAAATTTCCTGAAAGTACCCCCAACAAAAGGGAAAGCGGGTTCGCCGCCAAAAGAATCTACGTAGCGGAGATATTCTCATTATTCAGAAGGTTATACAACAATTAGATGAGCGCTAATGAGAAACCGCAAACAATAACGACAAAAAAACTTGCAAGAACGAACATTCGGAAACAAAAATTAATGTTGGTTCCTGAAAAGCCGTTGGACGATGTTATACATATTGGAGGTGCCTACAAGTAATTCGATCCCGGCGGTGCAGCATTTATATCCTTACAATATTAAAGGATAGTTTCTTACGTAGGTGGTAGGCCTAGATCCAAAGCGTAGAGAGGAATAAAACCCGACTATGAAAAGTTAGACGCACGAAGAAACCAGAATGTTAAATGCTATTTACGAAGAAGACGTCGAGACAAGAGATTGCTCGTCTTCGTACAATATCGAATGCAACCTGTAAAAATGTTGAATGAAGAACGAGGAGAGGAATTAGAGAGATTGTTTTTGCTCTGTGCTGTGTACCGCTGCCGTACGATATAAACAGATTATCTTCGACGACTCGGATAATATAAATGTCGGTGGTTCGAGCCGAGAGAACATAACCTTCTAGGTGAACTTAGGTAGCCGGATGCTATATATCAGCCAACTATGAGCAGAACGTCAGTGTAATAGGCCTACAAGTATTTCTTTTTTCAGCGAAATCTCTCATCTTGAGTAGAGAACGTTATCGTAATACTGACTACGTTTTATGGACGCGTAAATTTAACTTAAACCCGCCCTAAATGCGCCGCGTATGCCGTCATTCGTACTCGTAGGTTTAATACTATATCTCTAGTTTGCTTCGCAGATAGAAAAGATGGACAAAAATATTAAAAAGAAAAAAGTTATCGCGATGTTATATACCTGAAGAATTTAAGCGTTTCTATACGGTTTCTCTACCTGTTGGTTATACTCCTGTTTTCCTATAACGCAACGATTTACCCTAATTTCAAATCTTTCTGACGTCTTTCGACATATTTTCTCGAAGAGGTAACTGACCGTAACCAACAAAATTAGGGGAACAATTTTACCGCGCAGTATTTGGAACGAAAGTGGGACTATAACTAAACGAAATTATAAAGAAATGCTCGGGCTTACACGCGAAAGTAAGAAAAAGTTTATAAAATGCGAATCGCCACGCAATACAGTATAAAATTAGGTAGCCTAGACGTGAATTTAAGGCCCGTAAAACTTTCCTCGATGACTTACCATATCTTCAGGTCTTCTGTGCATCGACGTCACGAAAAATAATTGCGGATTATTCTTTAACAGTAACTGTTTTATACTTTGTGGATAGGCCGAATACGAATTGTCGTTGCTGCTCTTCCACTCGCCCATCACCTCATTTTTCAGTTCGTCAAAATCACCATCATTTTCAGCAGCTCCTTCTTGGTAGTATGACAACGTGCTTCTGAATAGTACGAATATTGATACCATTACGAACATTCCGCTATTACTTAGCATAATTCGAATCGATTAAATCCACCTTCCGCCTGTAACAAAAAGAAAGAGGATCGATAAGTCGGTGCATTATTAGCGAAAGATATAAATTTAATTAACTTGAGGAGTTGCTGGCTTACGACAGAAATTTCACTTTTTACGAAGATTGCTATCGATAAGTTCACCGTATTCTGAAATACGAAACGACATTTTCAAAAAGAAAAAAAAAAAGTGTATAAATTTTGAGACGTCACGACGCTACTACTGCAAAACCCGTTCTAAAGGCTCGATCACAAATTTAAAATAAACCGAAAGAGTTATCGACGAAGGAAATTTATTAGGAACGCCCATTTCTTTTTTTAACCAAAAAATTTCCTCGCTTTTTTCGCACTCGTATTCTACACAAAGGAGGGGTTCGTCCAGTCTTTTTTCTGATTGATATGCAGTATGTCTTTGAAAGAGATACCCCGAAATAAAGAATAGAAAATGAAATTTTGTATAAAATTGCTTCGATATTTATTTTTCAAATTATTGTGTAAAACGACACTAAATCGGTTCTACTGTATGGACTCTCAACCACCGATGTAAATTCTCTTACTACGTTGTTGATAGAGAAGCGAAAAGTAAAAAAAAAAAAAAAAACTATAATGGTCCCCATTAAATGTCCTTAACTACGTAAATTTCCTTTTTAAGCCGTTGATGGATTTTCATCAGGCAAATGTAAAAACAATCTTTGTGAAAATCTTTTTTCATCTATTACCTACTCACGAGGTGCGCCGAAAAGTGAGCTTTGCTTGTCCCTCAATAAATTCTTTCAACGGGTTTGCAGTTACCCAAAAAATCTGAATAATGTATAAATTCACCTATCGCTTCTCCCAGTACAAAGAAAAATGTGATCTATGTTTCAAAAATTTTTTAAAATTTGTCAACTTCCTCGTCCAAGATTGAAGGATGGAACTTTCAAGATCCCAGAAATTCGATGTTCGGATACTCTCCATAGGGTCACAACTAATCGCTCCAGTCAAACAAAAATTAAACATTGGCTTCAATTCTCTCGAAAAGGTGAAACACACTTTACAGCGTCTTCTCTCTCCGCAGTCAACTACGCTTCCTGCAAAAATTGTAAACGAGGTACAATTGAAGCCTTGACAAAGAAAGGAGTCTCAATGCCATCCACAAAATTATTGCGTAGAAATATATTTTCTATTTTAGTCTCTACAAACGGAATTTTTTTTTTTTTTACTTTAAAGTAGTCACATTGACGATCATGCAAGAGATATATCCGCAAAAAAATTTATGTTCCAAAATAATGGAAAAAACGACGGCTTCCTTAACGAAGTTAAACGAGGAACGCCGGGAACCTGTTTTATGAGTCAAATAGGATTTGGTATTGAAAATTCAAGGAAGCCTAGACCTAGATAAAGCTAGTATAAAGAAGGCCTAGACGTAAAATAAGCCTAGTATAATGTAGTTTGAAAGTCCAAGTTTTTCTCAAATCTCGAGCTATTTACGATAGGCGAGAGACTTGGGAAAATTTGTCCCCTATCATCTATAGCTCGAGAGTCAAAAGTTTTCCAAGTCCCTCTTCTATCATATATAGCTTCAGATTCGAAATTTTTTCCAAGTCCCCCTCCTATCATATATTCTCGAGAGTCGAAATTTTTCTAAGTTTTTCGCTGGACGGCGCACGGCGGACGCCAGATTTCTCAAATAGCCCCCCCCATAAAACAGGTTCCCTGTTGATACGTTCCTACGCAATAATTTTGTGGATGGCACTTAGACTCCTTTCTTTGTCAAGGCTTCAAATTATCCTTATTTTTAGGGTCGGCGAGAGTTCGTTATATCCGTCAAGTTACTCGCGCTCACGTTTTTGTCATGTCTCCGAATATTTATCAATTATCACTAACTTATATACTCGATCTACTTCTCATAATATGGTCTAAGAACTGACGACATGAATGATTACTGGTGGGACTAAGTAATTTCAGGATTCCAGTCACGTACAAATTGACCTGGTTAAAATTTCTTCCAGGCACGTATTTGTCAATTTTAACAGGGAACCTGTTTTATAGGGGGCTTTTTGAGAAATTTGCCGTGCGCCGTCCGCCGTCCAGCAAAAAACTTGGAAAAATTTCGACTCTCGAGCTATATATGACAGGAGGGGACTTAGAAAAAAAGATGGCTTCCTTAACGAAGTTAAACGAGGAACGCAGGGGACCTGTTTTATGAGTCAAATGGGATATGGTATTGAAAATTCAAGGAAGCCTAGACCTAGATAAAGCTAGTATAAAGAAGGACTAGACCTACTCTAAGCCTAGTACAATAAAGTATGAGAGTCTAAATTTTTCTCGAATCTCAAGCTATATTTTTTCCAAGTCCCCCTCCTATCATCTATGGCTTGAGAGTCCAAATTTTTCCAAGTCCCTCTCCTATCATATACGGCTCGAGGGTCGAAATTTTTCCAAGTTTTTCGCTGAACGGCGGACACCGGACTCCGGACAGCGGACGGCGCACGGCGCACGGCGAATTTCACAAAAAGCCCCCCATAAAACAGGTTCCCTGTTAAAATTTCGACTCTCGAGGTATATATGATAGGAGAGGGACTTGGAAAAATTTCGATTCTCGAGCCATATATGATAGGAGGGGGACTTGGAAAAATTTCGACTCTCGAGCTGTATATGAGAGGAGGGGGACTTGGAAAACATTTCGACTTTCGAGCTATATATATGATAGGAGGGGGACTTGGAAAAATTTAGACTCTCAAACTATATTTTACTAGCGGTTGGCGACGCGCCTCCGGCGCGCCTGACCGCTAGCTGTGTGTTGAGTAGATATCTGTGTTTTATAGGTATCTGTATCTTGTAGGTATGTGTGTTTTGTAGGTATCTTGGAATTCAGATGAATTTTTAAAAAAGAAACAGTGGAAAGAGTTTTGCAAAATTCACAACTATTCAGTTCAAAAATAAGAAAATAGACACCAAAAACTGCGACTGTACTTATAAAATATCAAAGTTCCGAGTCGCACAAAAATAAAATCAGCAAATTAAATTTTTTACACACTAATTCACTTGAGAGCTGACTTAACGCGTGAAGCCTGTATCGCAGCAGAATACAGACAAATCCATTGACATTTTGCCAGTCCCTAAGAAAACACACGGACAACAGGTAAAAAAAAGGGGTCATTTCCGCTAGCCCATACGCAGTGCGCACCGTGTCTAGACATTGGTTCTTGTATGAGATACCGGATATAAAATCCTTTATGTAGGTGTTTTTAAAACTGTGAATAAAATAACTTACTTAGTATGGAAGTACAGCGAATACTGTAGTCACAAAATTTCCTCCTACAAATCTGGAACCGGGCTCATTCGAAAGGAAATTACAGGGGCTACAATTTTTGTTCTCTTCAATTTTTCATAAAAATGAGTTATACTCGAGTTATCACAATAATTCAATTTTCGAAAATGCGCCACTCAACGCGCTTAGGACTAACGTACAGCGCAAAGCAGTTTCAGTACTCGATAATGCCCGTTTTTCCTAATTTTGTCGCCCCCTACTCCACCTTCAGGGAGTCAAAACATCGAAATGTATTTAAGAACCTGACCCAGAAAAAACGAAATTTTTCAAAAAAATTCCAAGTCGATAGGTGGAGGCGTTCGAAAGTTATGGACGAACATACATACAGACAAACTTTCTATTTTATATATTAGATGTACTAGGCTTATAGTAGGTCTAGGCCTTCTTTAGACTAGCTTTATCTAGGTCTAGGCTTCATTGAATTTTCAATACCAAATCTCATTTGACTCATAAAACAGGTTCCCTGCGTTCCTCGTTTAACTTCGTTAAGGAAGCCGTCGTTTTGTTCTAATCCATATGCCTCTACTTTCGAGGATTCAATCCTCTTTATCAACCGACTGATTGGTATTTTTCATATCTTTGTGCTGGATTTGAGTGTAGGTCCGTGTTTGAGATCTCATCACTATGCGTCCCCTTGACTTCAGGACTACTGTCGTACTCCAGACCGAAAAGAGAGGAGCCCATCAGCCAGTCAGTCCAACATGGCTTATCCCAGGCTGAGAGGGAGGAGGAGGGTCGGAACTTGCGTGAGCTCGTCAGGTAGTCATCCTAACATATAGTATACTGGCCCCAACTTGAAAAAATTTTGAGAACCTAGATAAAGTAAAATGGACTGATATCTGAGGACCCTCTCTAAGCATTCAAAAGCTAAACCAAGACTCCAACCCGCTGATGACGTCATAAGCAGGCGGCGCTATTTTAAAGAAAAAATATTAATGACGACATATTCTATGAGATATGAACTATGATCCTAATTTCGTTGATCCTGATGCCCAATTTCTTCTCTACAAATGGTTTATTGAATATTTTCTCTTTTACCTTTAGATTTTGGCCTCACTTTTACCAACTTTCTGTAGAAAACCCCTATAATAACGAGTGAGGATATGGGCCCCCATATTTAGTCGCTATTATTTACCTTCAGACTTCCCTATTTCAATGACTGATAACAGTTTACCACAATTTGAAAATAATAAGAGAACTACTAGAATTTGTTTTAGAATACAGGTGTCAGTGCATAAGAACGAGTAAAACGCAAATGATACAAAATAGTTCCACCAATTGTATTAATTTGTCACCCTATTAGGGAACTGCAAGGACTAATGATGATGTAAATATGGTGATCCATGTTCTCACTTATTATTATAGGGCTCTACTATTACATTCACAGTGATAGTTCAGGTAAGAGGGAAAAGAGGCAGTAACTCATAAGCTTTCTCAATGTTCCAGAGGTCAGACGTAATCGCCAATCTATTAAAAAAAAAACCTGCTCTATGGGTCGAATTGGTTTTTGTATTGAGAATTTAAGTTGAAATCTTGAAGAGTCCTAAGTTTTTCTGAGTCCCATGTATGGCGGTGCATACAGCCTGAAAGTAAAAATTTTTTCAAGTTCCTTCCTATATACTATGGCTGAAGAATCGAAATTTTTCCCTTTCCAATCACGTATTTTGGCTCCAGCGTCGAAAATTTTTTTCATTCCAAATTCTTTATTAGGGTAGGTTACGCACGGCGTACGGCAAATTTTCATTACAGAAAAGGATTGAGTAATGTTTTAAAGAAAGAGGTAAACATTCTGAAATTAGGCAACACTGAGTAACAGTTTTAAATTTTCTTTTATCAAAAAAATGTATTTTTTCAGAAAAAAAAAAAAAAAAAAATTCTTTACATCAAAATCTTCAAAAGGACCAGCAAAAGCTCAGGAAAATGTAAAAGACCTAAAAATACACCAGTTTTTATTTGAATTTTAAAAAAGGACCTTACCTGGTATCCCGGGAAAAATACCAAATTACCGAACAACAAGGAAAAAGAACAACAGTCGACTCCACACTGTGCTCTTGATCTTGAGTCACTACGCATATAGAATGACACATTCAAGACTGCGTTTACTCTTTGACTGTATACAACATGATGAATAGCAGCGCGTTATCATTAAATGGCATAACATGAAGGAGCCCGTTTAGGCAATTTGACGTAATGCTTGGTCGCACCCTAAATGGTATCAGGTGACTACTTCCCTTCTCACACCGGTTATCAAGCGTTCTTCTTTGTGCAACGCAGCCTACCACAGCTCCTTCATCTAATGGACAAAAACTTTACACTGGTCTTACTGAGCTACCAGTCTATATCACGGAGTGTGACCTACGATGAGAAAAGGACGCTCATTGCCCATTGGCAAAAACACCATTTCTATCGAATTGGACCTCTACTCAGAGAGAGATGGTATTCCTGTCAGTAGGCAATGAGCATCCTTTTCTCATCGCAGGTCACATGAAAAAGAGAGTGATGTACCTAACAACCTAAATTAGATGTTTTGGTATTTGCGGGGCGACTTCTTTTGCATTGCGAGGTACCAAAACATCTAATGTAAGTTGTGACATCACTCCCATTTTTCGGCAAATGGACTACAGTCAAATTGTTTCTTGTACTATGTCTTCCTTTGCATGAAGTGTTGCATACAATGAGGACACTATTTTTATAAAGAACTGTTTTTCTATTGGACCAAAAATTTAATTATGACTTAAAGTTACTTGTTTAAAAACTCCAAAACGGTGTACGATAAGTTGCGTAAACATCCCCAAAAACCCTGTAAGGTTCGGGAACCTAGAGATCACCACGCGACGCTTGTCCGGCGTGCGTGGGTAGTCCTTGTAACAAATGACGAGGAAAGATTTTGCAAGGTCACACCTCAGGGCTCCATTTTCTGACGAATTTTTTCTATCTTTGGAAATGTTGTACAAAAGAATTCAACGAAAGGCGCTATCGGAACAGAATCCTGAATTTTGGCTCCAGAAGAAGTTCATTCTCGTCACAAAATAGACGAATTTTTACCAATTTCAACGTTTAATTGAGAAAGTATAAGAAAAAATTTTAAAATTCTGCTTCGATAGCGCCCCTGGTTGAACCTTTCTGGAAAACATTTCAGTTATTCAGAAAGATCCGTTAAGAATTCGAGCAGTAAAGTGTGATTTGAATATAGCCTGAAAGATAGCCCCTTTGAGTAACTAGATATGCAATGCTTCATACACCAATTGACTTAAGCCCTGCAAGGAGCCAAATATGCAACGCTTCGAACACCATAAGACTCAGAATGTCCTTCCAACGTATTCTAAGTTCCCTTCCCATCATATATAGCTTGGAGGTCGGAATTTTTCAAAGTCCCCTTCCTATCATAATACATTTCTAAGTCCCATCCCTTTACCATATATAGCTTTCTATTTTTCAGATCCCACGTGCCCCATAAAAGAGGTACCCTGTGACCTCTCGTTTAACCCCGTTAGAGGACCCGCGATTTTTTTTTTATAATCTATGTAGTGTTATCATCTAGTTGGGAAAACATCCTAAACGTCTATACTAGACTAAGAAGGGGCGAGATTCCGATGATATGGAGTTTACTGTACTGACAGAGATATGAAACGTGATCTTTATTTTCGGCTCGTAGAAAGTTTTTTTGAAAATTTGGTACATTATTATACGTAGGTCAAGAAGAAAACCCATAATTTTGCTACGCGGATTTGATATAATTCTTTTCTTCCATTAACTAAATATCATACAAGTATAATATGAGACGAATTAAATCCATATCATAATATGACATTGTGTAATATCCACTAATAAGTATAATAATTTACGTTGAACCTTTGACCCGTAAATATATGCGCCATGTGATGTGAAGAAAGTTTTAAACCGTATGCATATACGCTGCTTTTCTATATTCCTTCCCTTCCTTAGTGAACATTAAAACGCGTCGTATTTTCTTTTCTAGTACATGTTACACGCTGCACATACTAATTTTCCACGAATTACGCGATACTAAAAAGAAATACAATTCTGTCATTATTTAAGAAATTTTGGAGGAGAAAAAAAAAACTAAGAATATTATGCTACGAGTACGTGCAGGTTAATACGTCGTGTAAAATCCGACGAACAACAATTTTCGAAGAGCAGAAAGAAAATTCTCGCTATGTGTATCGTTCCTATACCAAAATAGGTTACTAAACTTTCTAACCGAGAGATGATATTGCCACAAATTATTTAAAACAAAGGAATCCTTCGTTGAGTAAAGACAACGTTGGTACGGTTGCGATGATGTTGAACTCATGACTGCTATATATAGTACTAGCGGTTACTGACAAAACATGATGGAATACTGCAAAATTTAGTTATACATTTATAATTAGTATTGTAATACTTACACTACTGAACAGCTATCCTGTTACAAAGATTCTATTACATGATTGTTGGATACTTTTCAACGCTGAACACGAATCCGTTATCCGTTTTTCGCTAGCACGTCACAATTTTTAGTAATCACGATTAAAGTTCTCGTTTACTTGCCGCGCGTCGTCGAGAAACACATCGACGATAGCAGCGTCGCTATCGAAAACGTTTGTTACGTTCCGCGACAGCGCGCGGCAAGTAGAGGAGAATATTTGTTATGATTACGTGAATATTTATCGTGATTACTAAAAATTGTGACGTTATAGGAAAAAACGGACAACGGATTCGTGTTCAGCGTTGAAAAGTATCCAAGAATCACATAATAGAATCTTTGTAACAGAATAGCTGTTCAGTAGTGTTATGACTGTAGAGAACATTTTCAGAAGGCGTGCCACTCAAAATTTCCCTTAGGGGGCTGAAGGGGGGCTAAAATGTCTCTCAAAAATCAGTATTTTGCTAATATCTCGAGAACGGTTGGGTATGGGGGAAAAATACCTCAGTACAAAAATAACCTCCGTATAATTTTACGTAAAAAACGTTCCCTTCATTTTTTCGCTACGACTCACCGTTAAACCACAATCGACGCAACAAACTTGAAGCGCGTAAAAAAACACATAGTCGGGAGTATGTACATAGTTACGCGCGACGCCACGCGGTGCACGGTTATGCCGTGGCTCGGTTTACCAGCTACGCTACGCCATGTTACCATCGTTTTCAACATTAAAGGAGAGAAAGTACGAAATTGAAAATTTTTCATAAAAATACCAAAAAAAAACACTCACGCTAGCACACGACTTTTCTTATTACATACTCATAACTCATTAAGAGAGTAACTCCCACTCTTTGTACTAAATACTGATTACCTATCAATTAAGTCCGATATTTTTTGTAGAATCAATAGTAAAACTTGGTTAAACGTTTTTTTTCATGTTTAATAAAACTTAGTTCATGAAGCCTATCATCATGACGTCACATCATCTCATAACAGAATAAGGAAACGTAAATTTATTTTATTTAATCAAAAATAAGCAATTTTTTATTAACGTTAGCAAATTTTTCGCTTGAGTTTTTCATTTACCAACAACCCCCCTCCTTTAATAGCTAGAGATGTGCACCTGCAATTTTTTTGACGATTGAATGAGTAGTTCTTGGGATGTAATCAATTTTTTGGAAAATTCTCACTATTAAACATTTGAACCACTTATAGCTGCTTACATCATGAGAAGGGGATTTTCGGACGCCATCTCTAATAAATATGAAGAAATCCAAGAAATTTATTAGTAAGCCGCCAACTTCCAGAGTGAATTTTATGGAAGGGTATCGGCCATTTAAGTAGGAAAGGAACTCACTAAGAGTTCCACTGGGCCAATCCACGCGCACCATATGTCGTCTACGTACCTTAAAAGTACCTTGCCTAAAGAAAACAATTCGATTTCAAATCTGGACATGAATATCTCCGATATCAATGAGCCCAAAGAGGACCCAATAAGGATCCCCACTTCTTCTGGGAATTCGAAAAATTTTCCCTCGAATTTACAAAAATTGGGAGTCCAATAAACTCTTAGAAGGTCGAAGAATTCCACCAACTCCTCACGAGGGACACCAGTTTTTACAAGCAATTTGCCCATATGTTGGATAGCGACAGCCTTTGGGATGTGAGGAAAAAATCCCACCACATCAAAGGAACACAAAATCGTTTCGGAGGCTTATATCCTTCAACCTCTCCGTCAAAGAACCTGAGTTTTTTACTGAATGAGGGGAGGTAAAATCTACTCGCGATTTGAACTATCTATCTATATCGTAGGTTGGTGACGAGACAAATGACACGACCGGCCGCATTGGTACATCTTTTTTATGTACTTTAGGTAATCCATATAGGAGGGGAGGAACCGGGTTGGGCTCCAAGAGAGCTTTCTTTGTCAAAGGACTCTTGATACTCACACTACAATTATTAATGATGTTTCTCACCTCTTTGACAAAACTGGGGAAACAAAAGAGGCTATTCTCCTTAGCGCCACATTGTTCTAGCACTTCATGAACCCCGGATACATAAGAGGACTTCTCCATAATCATTACGGCGTTACTTTTATCCTCCTTGGTAAGGATTAAGCCCTCCTCCTTGACCTTCCTCTTTAAGCCTTTAATCATCTCACTACAGGCATTACTTTTGCGGGGGAGGGGAGTGTTGCAAATAGATAGAATACAAAATCTACAGGAAGCCGACGCATACTGGCACCATCATCCCAAATGACTCCTACCACCACCCCAGGCACAAGTTAGCGGCAATCCAGAACTACTGCTATCGGGCAATTTCTATCCTCAAGAACAACGAAGAGAAGAGGAAAGAGAAAGCAGATCGCAGAAGCCAATGGCTACCGTAGAGGCGTGGTGGATGGATTCTTTGGGAAAATGGAAACAAAGAAAGGAACCCATGATGGCATAGTGAGAAAGTTCTCCGGATCGATACCATGTATAGGAAAGTACACAAACAAGGTGATAAAGGCGTTCAATGGCTACAATGTAAATGTGAGTATCCAGAATAACCGACCCATGGTGAAAAGAATCAGCAATGACCAGACGGAACAAAAGGACAAGGAAAGCTTGAGCGGAGTGTTCAAGCTCAGTTGTGAACAGTGCGAGGGTATCTACATCAGTGAGACTGGGAGAAAGTTTGAGATCAGGAAAAAGGAGCATAAAACGTCGAAGATGGCAAGTCACTGTTTGGGAAACACTGTAACGAAGAAAACCACGATGGAGGGGGAATATTTGAAGTCATACACGTAGAGAATCGCACAAAGAGAAGAAAACTCTGGGAACAAATGGAGATTGCATAAGCCAAGAGGAAGAAAGCCTGCCTCTTGAACAATGTAATCACATTTGACAGCGAAAAATTATTCGGCCTGGTGATTGGACGAGAGAAGAAGAACAGAACCAACCAATGAGACGGCAGGAATCCAGGTAGCCAATAGAAAGGCAGCATTCAGGACAATATATTGAACCAATCACAAAGCAGTATGTTTCAGCCAATAAGAACACAATGTCATATTATTATAAGAATAAGTTTCTAAGAAGTGAACCAATCACAACACAGCATTGTTATAGCCAATAAGATCACAGTGTTATACTATAAAAACTCATGATTAAGGCTCTGTTCTCCAGTTGCGACACAAAAAGTACTCTTGTAAAAGCAACTAATGAAGTAGGTTTGTACAATTGGAAAACCCTTTTTCAATTCTCTAGGTATATTGTTGGTATCTCGAAGGTCAAAATTTAAAAGTGTTCTATGGTGTTTTTTTTTTTTGAATAATTAGCCGTCCGTCGATTGTTTTTTGAGGTATAAATGAACTTGAAATAATTTTGTTCATTTTCAAGTCATGAATATTAAGAAAGGGACTCGAAAAATTTTGTTTATTTTAAATTTGCTGGGATTGTAGTCCTAGATATGATCTTCAAAATATATTTACTTCCAAGGATATGCACTATGCAAGGATAATCGGTAAACATACAGTCAGCATCCAAACTAGTAGTTACTGGCAACCAAACAGTGCAATGCGTGCCAATCAGTGAAAGTGCCAATGTGGCACAAATGGCGACACTGGACTGCCAATTCCTATAATCTGTCCTCCTTATAAAATACTGTACAAGGTAGTTCTGTATCGAGCACATCAAGTATGTGTATATACATATTGCAATCAACGTAAATCGACGGTCGTCTTTGATTGGCTAGTACTACTCAAAATTCATTTCTCATTGGAATCGCATTGAAAAGTAATTAACACGCGTTTTCTGTTTATCGTAACAAATTAGAATCGTTCATTTGAATTTTAAGATCTCATTGGCTATGTCACGGTCTAATTTACCTCGACCTATGATATTACCGATCAGATCTTCTTTGTTGTAATACAAGGAAAAAAATATATACGCACCTTGTTCAAAGAAGTAGAATCTTTGAGAAGAGGATGCAATGATAGCTCTAGTCATCCCGATTAAAGCGCTGTGGGCACGCGCTAAAATTACATTACAGTGGCCAAATTCAAATCACACGTCATTCTAATGCGCTAGAGGTATTCTCGCTCAATGTGTGGGGGTGGTGGGTCCATAGAGAGCGTGCACCACCACTTGATTTTTCGGGTTCCACATCTGTTTACATTGAGCGAGAATACCTCTCTAGCGTCTTAGTCTTTCTTAAAACTCTGCCATGAATTTAGACGGATAGATATATGATCACAACTACTGGTCGTAGGGGTGTTTATATGGTAGTAGAGGTTTAAGAATACCGCCCCAGCTTTCTTCCTCTCTCCTAAGGTGTATATCTTATTGTCATCCCTGCGTAATTGTGAAATATAGTGCCCAAGAATTCATCGATACCTATAATTTTTTCGGGCGGATATTTTCTTTTTTTTTTTCATCATCCTAAAAATGAAGCAGTCATCGCAATACCAAGGTCGTGGTCTAAAAAAATCACCAAACATTATCTGAATCTTCAACAATATCCACCTTTTAAAAGACTTAAAAGCCTAAAATACCTAGATTATTTGAAATTGTCACATTTTTCCTTCCAATTCACGTCGAGGATTAACCATAATATTTAACGTACGATTTTCATTTTCATTTTGCAACAATATTTTAGGTATTTTAGGCCTAATATAATTTAATTCCATATGTACGGCGATGTAAAAGGAAAATGACGATCAAAAGTCGCCCCAACCGCAAACAAATAATGAATAGAAGTTAACTCGTCGTTCCACTCGACATCATCTTTGATTTGTAATGCAAACACATCAGTCAAGATCTCTCCTATTGCTTCTCTTTGGTTAGTTGAGGCTCTACACGTGCTCACGGTACCGAAACCTACCGGATGAAGAAACCGGGAAGGAGGAAACTTTCGAAAAAATTTTACGAAGAACTGTTTGCCTAATTCGATTTGAAAGGAGCGGCAGCGTGGTTATACAAAGTCGAAGTAATTTATTAAAATTACCTAGTTTCCCTAAAAGTTTCCGAAATACTGTATAATACGACTGTACGGGTATAATACGAGTATAACTCGTTGTTATTCCATCTGACGTAAGAATGGGAAACCGCAATACTGATGTTTACAGCTAGGTCTAACCTGCTGCCATTAGAATGTATTCGAAATATATTTTGGCTAGAGTTAGTGGTCGTCTGTTGTTGTTTCGGCCCATTTTCAGTGAATAGCAGGTTCTTATTGACTGTCCAGTTGTAATTTGATTTGACGAACTACACACTGAGAACCGTAATCTTTAGAGCGTTTCGGTATTTGAAAACCTCGTTACTGGAAGATGACTTATTCAAAAATTTGATTTTGTTACCACTTTTCATTGTATTATAATCGATTGCACGAAGTGTAAATCATAATACTTAATTTTGTGTAAAGACTCCGACCAAGGTGTAAGACCTTTGACTATATACCTCTTATAGATTGAGCTTCGTTCATATACACATACTGCAATGTTAAACGAGCGTGGAAACATATATAGCGTGCGGAGGACTCCAACGTTGGCAGCGCGGGTGAGTGCGCGGAGGAGTAACAGCTTCTCCTCCCTCCGCAATCCTATTTCGAGTCCTCCGCATTTTATTTTCTTATCATATCTTTCCACGGGTAAACGTCGTCTGAGCTCAGTCCGTAAGAAGTATATTATAGTTAAAATGTAAGACTCTACTGTAGACAGAATGCAGCCCGCAAAACACTTATAAAAATTCAGGTTCCGGTGACTTAGCCCACTACTTAATCGTTGATGAACATTCAGGACCGGAATAGGTACTCGTATACCTGTCCGTTATATTTCCAAGAGCAGAAAAGTGGATTGTATCATCCAGCCATGTTCTCCACCGCTTTGGCACGAAGCTTGTTCATTATCGTGTCTCCTGGCGAGAACTAAAAATGACATTCAAGGAAAGGAAAAAAACGGAGAGAAAAAAGGGAAATGTCGGATAGAATGTCACGACTGCCCTGACTTTTACGCACAGGATCGGCTGGTCGGTAGTTGAGGGTTACGGTAAATAAGCATAGTAATGTGTGGAAATCTTCTTCTCAAGGGTAACTTTGCTCTTGCTCATTATTTCATCACTATTAGTACTAGCGGTTAGTGAAATGATACTGCAAAATTTAGTTCTACAATGATACTTGGTATTGTAGTAGTTATGACCGTAAAGAACATTTTCAGAAGGCGTGCCACTCAAAATTTCCCTTAGGGGGCTAGAGGAGGGCCAAAATGTCTCTCAAAAATCAGTATTTTGCTAATATCTCGAGAACGGTTGGGTATAGGGGAAAAATACCTCAGTACAAAAATAACCTCCGAATGATTTTACATAAAAAACGTTCCCTTCACTTTTTTGCTACGACTCACGGTTAAACTACAATCGATGCACCAAAATTGAAGCGCGTAAAAAAACACATAGTCGGGAGTATGTACATAGTTACGCGCGACGCCACGCGGTGCACGGTTATGCCGTGGCACGGTTTACCAACTACGCTACGCCATGTTACCATCGTTTTCAACATTAAAGGAGAGAAAGTACGAGATTGAAAATTTTTCATAAAAATACCAAAAAAAAAAAACACTCACGCTAGCACACGACTTTTCTTCTTAGAAAACGTTGGATTGGACTCCCGTACTTGGGCAGGTTTTCGTTGAGGTTTGGCCCTGTACTCGGTCCTTTTGGGTTCCGGCCGGCGTTTTATACGGTAAAAAGCTTATTTGTGAAATTGAAGGACCCGATTCCTCTAGAGAGGAGTGGGGTATACAGCATAGCTTGCAACGATTGCCCGGGTATTTATATAGGAATGACCGGGCGTCAGCTTCAAATAAGGATTGAGGAGCATAAAAAAGCGTGGGAGAAGTGTAATTTAGGTGAGTCGGCTTTTGCCGATCATCTACTTGAGAGTGGCCATAAATTCAAGGAGGGCTCTGGTACCCACCTTCATAGGGAGAACTCATATTTTAAGCGGCTGGCTTTAGAAAATATAGAAATCATATGGCACCGGAATAACAAAGACTTCACAGTTTTAAACAGGTTCATTCCTGATGAGGGTCTGATTGAGCTAGTATATGAGAATGATTCAAACTTCGATGACTCGCTGGTTAAACCATGATCTTCTGGTTAACTCCCGCTGTCTTTGTTGATGTTGGATTCAGTCGCTTTCGTTTACGCTCTGATGATGGTTGTTTAACCGAAAACGTTTAGCGGATGTTTCTTGTGTGATTCAGTATAAATTGTTACACCTTCGGGTTGTACACTCTTCTTTGTACTATTGTTCTCCATTGTGGGTGTACGGTCCAAGCCTTTTGATGCTCTCATTCATCGCGTTCATTTCTGAAAGGAATAGATCCACCTGTCTATCAGTGCCTGACCACACAATTAGGATATCATCTGCATACCTGGCCCAGTATTTGATTGAGTTTTTGAACTTGCTGCTCTTCAATATCTTGTTTTCCATATCATTCATGAATATCTCCGCCAGTATTGGTGACAGCGGTGATCCCATCGCAAGTCCCCTTTCCTGACTGTAGAACCTGTTATTGAAGCGGCAGTAATTCTGGTTCAAGATCTCTTCCACTATGTTGGCGTACTTCGGCCCACCGGAGTTCCCATGGTATCTGATGTAGCTCTCCGTTATTTCTGATACTTCATCTGGGCGCAAACTGGTAGTTTTCTTTCAGGAATGTGGCTACAATCTTCGCTATCTTGTAGCATGGTGATTGAATGCTGTTGACCAGGAGCCTCATCGGACGGTTCACTTTGTGGAGTTTCACAAGCCCCTTGAGTTTTGGTGCAACCGGGTTCATCTCAAGTGTGCTTCCATTGCCGGGTAGATTGTTCCGTTTCAACACAGCTTTCAGGTCATCTTGGTATTTCCATGTTGGGACCTTCGTCAGCTCTTGGTATCCATTCACTGCGATCTACGACTCCACTTTTTTGGTGTAGTCCTCTTTCTCCATTACCACTACCGTATTGCCTTTGTCAAAATCAGGTTGTTCTGTTGGATCTTCTTTTGTAGATTTGTAACCTTCCTCTGCATTACTTGCGTCTTGTCATAGGTTTGGCACATATTCTCTTTGATGTCCTACAGCACTTTCCCAATTTTGGTCCGGGCTTCTTATGATATGATACGCGGGGTCTTCAAATAGCTTAGAAGGACATTGAGAGTCTTATGGTGTTTGAAATGTTGCGTATCTGGTTTGTTGAAGGGGCTAAGTCAATTGTTGTATGAAGTATTGCATATCTAATTACTCGAAGGTTTTATCTTTCAGGCTATAAGTATATACCGACCATCGAGCTATCTATTATATAAAGAGAAGTTGCAAAATCGCAAATCCATTTAACTTTAATCCTATTTCACCTACAAACTTGGAATTTGTTTCCATTGCTTTAGCTACCCTAGGAGAAGGTTTATGCGTAATAAATTTGAAGTTACAAAATCAGGCGAATGGTGTGTAGTGCATATCTCGGCGGAAGGGGGGGGGGGTCATGAATGATTCAAGAGATGAAAAATCTGTATCATTCATTAATTTATTGATTGAAAATGCTAAGCAATCATTTTGGTTGACGTTCATCGAAAATCAATATTTGCTAGGCAATCATTTTTGGAAAATGGTTCTTTTTAACTGGAGAAGTTTTGAATACCCATACTATGAGTGATCGAATAGTGTAGGGTTACGATAAAGATTTTGCTTAGCAATTATCTGAAGAAGTGGTGGTTGTCTTTCATTATTTCAAATTTAACGTGAGGACTAAGAAAAGAAAAACAATTCACGTCAATTTCGAAAATTATTCAATATCGAAGTCACGTATGTCCCACGTTATTGAAATCTAATTGGAATGCCAAAACGCTAGAAAGCAAATCTACGGCGGTTGACAAACAAAGGGAAGAGCTCGTGTCAATTCCGAAATTTTGACATCAGAAAATAATGTGGAAAGTGATTGTCAGAACGATAATAGTCCATTTATTAGGTACATTATTGAGAAAGAATATACCAGTATAAGTTCAATTGGGAATCTGGCAATTACGTGCACATTTTGTGATGAAATATTATTTGAAACTGAAAATCAAAATTTCTGTCGCGGGAGGGATAAAATTAAGTTACCTGATTTACCCTCAATGCAGGATCTTCTTCAAAAACTATTAGACGGAAGGGATAATAGATCTTCTCATTTTCTCAATAATTTGCGTAAATACAACAATGCACTTTTTATGACTTCTTTAGGGTGTAATGAAGTTCCAAACATATTTACAACTGTCGAAATTTTTGGTGTATCATTATATAGGAAGTTATCTACCTCCTCCAACAATCCACAAAAAATGACAAGTTTTTCAGCGTACATCCAGAAAGAAGAATACGCAAAGGATCTTCTAAAAGCACGGCATCTAACTATTGAGAACGAGATTGAAAGTGTAAAACAAAATATCAACGATAAAATTGAAAAATTGGAAATTAAAAGAATTAGATTAGAAATTGAACTAAGAGAATACTAATGATAAATAAATATCAAGTCATAATATTTAGCGGGCTTACGGCTTGTATATGATAGGAGGGGGGTTTGGAAAATTTCCAAGCTCCGAGCTTTGCCGGCCGGCCGTACGGCGGACGTTTTTTTCGTAACCCCTCCCCGACAAAGAAAAGGTTCTCTGTTAAAATAGTTCGAGCTAATCGTGGAAGCTGATATCTCACTATTCTATAATTTTGAATTTTATTGTAAAAATTTCTTATAAGGAATGTACAAGGAGGAAATTGTAATTTGAGAATTCACAGAAGCTATTGAAGTCAGAGACTTCAATTTAAGAATTCCTGGGGTGTGATTGGATACTACAATTTAAAAAGAAGAGTAAGTAGATCGGCTCAGAACCAGATATTTTACTGTCCTAGATTTTTTTAGAGGTCATTTCAAATAATATGTGCATAAGAAATCTCTATCGGAACTCATGTTTAGTGTGTTGAGGTATAAGCAGAGCACCGAAAATTAGAAAGATCATCAGAGTACAATTCCACTTTATTAGTTAGCTTACATACTCTCGGGTGTTACTCCAATGTTTGAGACCTTCTACCTCAGTAGCAATACAACTGACGATGAGGCAACACCCGAAAATACTCTTGTAAGCTATAGGTAATTAATAAAGTAGAATGGTACGCTTGAGATCTTTTTAATTTTAGATCTCTATATTTTTAGAAGAGAATAATAAATAAGAAATTAGATACCAATATTGATTATTATGGTCATTATGACGGTAAGTTGATAAACAACATTAAGTCTTCAAAAGCAAAGAAAAAATGAGTCTCCAAGGATGTAACGGTTAAAATGTTCACATAAATAATTCCAATTACTCGAGCATTATTTTTTCTATACTAATACAAATTCTATTAATCCAAACCGAATTTTGAAAAGATTATATTTTCTTGCAAAGAAAAGTAAACGTTTCTAGTTTTCAAAGTTTTATAGAGCGAGAATCCGATTTTTACGATCGAAAGACTGTAATAATTAAGTTTTATATGATGCGTGGGGTTCCCGACTTTATCGAAGGTAGCTAAGATATACAATTTTAAGAGTGAACCAACTCGTTAACTTCTCTTCAAAATAAACTTTTGCCCGCCAAAACGTACCTTAGCATCCGATAGTAAAGACATTGTACCATGTCGAACATTATGGTCCAAGTTTTGTATATCCCTAACCGACCGGTCGCATTCTATACTAAAATTCGGGCTCGCACAGATTTTTATATCACTTGTTGCTTTTATTTTGGTACAGCGCGCGGATTTAGCAACAAGAAAACTTTTACTATCGCAAATGACAACCCGTTTAAGGGCAAATTATCAGAAGGAAATTTGTAGGATTATAAGGAAGGCGCGCGCGAGGGTGTAATCTCCAGGCTTACTTTTTCGGTCGCGTCCTACACGACAACAACGACGGCGGATGAAAAAGTTATTATTAAAGTTATGTATCATCGGCCCTATTGACGCTGTATTCGAAGTGGTGAAATTCGTTTGTTGAAGAAAAGTAAGAAATTGCGTTATAGCCATAGCGTAGCGCTTTAATTCGGTGAATTCTAATGATGAGGAAGTAGGTAGGTACTACAAAACGCCACGCCACGTGAGTGAAGACTTCTGCGAAATTTATTGAAACGGCGCTTTCTAAGCTCGCAACTTTGACGGATGTATATTTTTTTCTCAAAGAGAATCCGTCGTCGTATCTTCGAAAGCGTCTAAGCCGTTTCGCGTAGGTGAAGTGTATTTATTGACTTTCGGGATTTACATTGATGAAAAACAAATGCCATTTTAGAAATTTTAAGAAAATGAAATACATACGAAAACGGCAAAAGGAGGAGCACGTTTTACGTGATACACTAGGGTGATAAAAATACGTGTTCTTATTTTTTATTGTTTTACGTGTAACCAGCTCTTCCTAGGGGGGGTTAAGGAGGCTTGGAAAATACAATTACATTATCATGTACGACGAATATGTACCTACGCTTAATCACCTAGAAATTAAAATCAAAGAAAGGATTTTTACTTTGTTTAATACCTAACGTTCTCAGTTGTTTGTTGAAGGGCAAGTCGAGGACAAGATTCCTCTCACATTTTTAAATTCCTTTAGTCTTGATATGAAAAGACGCTCCTGTATTGACTACAGTTATGAAGGAGAGCAGGAAATCTGACCCGTCACGTCTTCAGCTACCTATGTCTAATGAATACCCACTCTGGAGATGAAAATCCTTCTTAGTGACAAATCAAAGTTTGTTGAATCCTACCTCTTGTAATAAATGTTACAGAAAATGTTGACCAATGGGCATTGTATAAAAAATAAATAATGACTGTGAACAATTCCTACAAGTAACGATAAGAAAGTGCCAGCGAACCGCTTCGCACGTGAAAGATTGTTGATGTAAATCCCACGGAAAGGAACAAAAGTTGTGCAATTTTTCATATTTCTTCATCATTACTATTAATATGAAAAAAAAAAAATCCTTTTCCTAGGTGAAATTTCTACAAGATCTAGGGAATGTTGGTAACTTGGGTCGATCGGCGCTAGTATCCCACAAAAGGAAAATCGGTGGGCTAAACGAGTGATGGGCGGAAGCTCCACTTGAATCAATCAAATTCATGTAAGTTGTAGGCTACGCTCTACAAGTTTCGTTTTCTTCATTTTTCCGTTTATGACTTCGTTCTCGACTTTTTTCAAGACTACTCAATGAAAGTTCCAATAGGAAAATCATCCTCATCTTGTTTCCAATTTTGTCGAATGTAACGCTCCTAACAAGTGACTGGCCTGAAATTTTTATTATCTAGTGATGATGGGAGCGTTCACCGCCAACGTCACAGCTAGGTCAATGCCGTCAAATAAAGCATGCAATCTGCTTACTGAATTTCCTTCATTCTTTGTTTACATTTGTTTAACACGCATTGCATACTTTTTGCGTACATTTTTCAACGGATTTGACTTTGGTTTCTTGAAGGAAAGTGCTCCCATGGACAGTTATGAGCTTTCCACTAGGAAGATGTACAATTAATGTATTTGTATTTATTCGTCAACAAAACAAGAAGTAAAATTCAATGTTGAGCAATAAAATTGAAGAAATTTTCCTCCGAGAGGACGGGCATTACGGCCCAATTTAGCGAAAAAAAAAAGGAAACATGCGGACGTTCGGGGTCCTGAAAAGCGGTAAATCATCACGGTGACTAAAAAAGTTGGGAATTGGAAAGTTAGCTGATACTCTAGGCAGCCGATTGGCTGAGCTGATCCATGGGTACAAGAAGTAATGCGAATCTTGTTAGTAGAGCTGTCTGCTTGCTTGACAAGCTCTGGAACCGCAATTCTGATAACGGTACTTAGCCGAGGCCAAAGCCCATGTGATCACTTCCTATGAGATTGATTTTATGGCAGAGACAGGACATCCTCATTGAAGAACCTTGAGAGTTATTTCTAACCAGAACATAAAGTTTGTGATGGGGTAATCTTGTGGTAATTGGTACCGGCTAGTCAGGTGGAGCAGGTACCGGATGAGTTATTGACACATTTCGGATTCCTATAGTTCCAAAATTTGTACGCGTATATGCATAATCAAGCAGGGGAGGATCCTCGAGCCCGTCAGCTACTCAACCTAATATGCAGTGTACTAGGCTAAAGAATACTAACTAAGCGAGTGAACCTTTCGGATAGTTAAACCGAAATATTTTGGTATACCAAGTTTTTACCTACTTTGGGGACTGGAAAAAATGTTGAGTTCTAAGCCAATATACTCACATCTAGTACACAGCATGCAAAATAGCCTAGTATAGGCTATATATACTCAGCTGAGGAGTCTCTGTCAGCATTTGAGATAGGCTATGACTACGACCCGATGATGACGTCATAATGTATACAAGACCTTGACCTGCGTGAGGAACAAAATATATATTTATGATGTCATTCACTATGAGACATGAAATTTGATATCAATTGAACGCGTCTCCGGAAGAAGGGCCTAACTTGAAAAAAACATAATAAACACGAAAGGACGAATACTCCGAAGGGAGAGTAAACAATACAAACCGCAGAAAAATATAAAACGACGAGCGCTTTCGGTTAATAAACCATCTTCAAGCCTGAAATGAAAGCAACTGACGAACAGAAAAGAAGAGCAAGGTATTAAGATTGTCCAAACGAGAAATCGCGGTGTGAATCATAAACCAGTTCGATCAGGCCGTCTTCCTGAATGTACGAGTTGAGTTCAGTGATACCGTCGGTGTTGAGATGACGCATCATCTCTATGTGCTCGAGGGCGATGCGCTTACGATAGGAATTCTCCTTATGGAGGAGCTTTTCGGATCCCTCGCGGAAACTGTGGCCACTGTTTATTAAGTGATCAGCAAAAGCTGACTCCCCTAAGTGTCCCTTCTTTCAAGACTTCAGGTGCTCAGTTACTCTAACTTTCATTTGGCGGCTGGTCTCACCAATATAAAAGCCTCCACAATCCTCACACTCCAACTTATAAACACCACTCCTCTTATCAACGGATATGGGGTCCTTCAGTCTCACAAACAACCTCTTGACTGTGGTAGGGTTGTAGAACGCGGGTCTGAAGCCAAACGGGCGGAGGGCCCGACCCAATTGGAGGGAGAACTTCCCCAGAAAAGGGAGACTGATCCAACGCAACCGGCGGTCACGGATCGTGTCTCGGGGAGGGAGGTGGTGGAATCAAGAAGGCTCCTCGTAACTTTCCTCCGAATCATCACGTTAACATCGACATTGACCCCATTCACTCTAGCCAGGTGTTTTATTGTGAGTAATTCTTTCTTGAAGGCAGACTGACTCAAAGGAATACGAGTCAGTCCGTGAACTAGGCTATGAAAGGCAGTCATCTTATAAGCAACCGGACCGAATGAACCTCCGTGGATTAAAACATCGGTCGTAGTATCTTTCCTGTAAATTCCAAACTTATGGATACCGTCTATTATGGAGATCGATAAATCCAAAAAGTTAATGGAAAATACCCCTATTTCCAACGTAAATTTGATGGAAGGGTACCAGGAATTGAGATAACTCAGAAACTCACCAAGGAGATCTGGGGGACCAGTCCAGGTGCATAGAACGTCATCAACGTACCTGTGCCAATAGTGAATATGATTAAGTAACACCTGGTTCAAGGAAAAGAGGTTAAGTTCAAACTTAGACATGGAAATTTCGGAGATGAGAGAGCCTAAAGGTGATCCAATGGGGATCCCTACTTCATCAGGAAACTCGAAAAATTTTCCTTCAAATTTACAGTAGTTGGGGGACCAGCAAATATTCAGTAGATCGAAAAATTCATGAAGCTCATTGTGAGGGATGTTGGCTTTAACGAGTAGCTCACCCATACGCTGGATAGTAGCAGCCTTAGGAATATTCAGGAACAACCCAACGACATCAAACGAGCAGATGGTCGTTCCTGGGGGGAGACTTACATCCATCAGGATGTCAGTTAAGGAGGCTGAATTCAAGACCGAATGAGGGGATTCAAAATCAATGCGATTTTTGAACCAACGGTCCAGGAATTTGGCAAGGAGGTAGGTGGGTGAGGAGATGAAGGAAACAACGGGTAGCATCGAGGTATTGTTCTTATGCACTTTGGGCAGCCCGTAGAGGAGGGGGGGTGGGGTTAGGAACAAGGAGGGCTTTTTTCAGAGCAGGAGTCTTGATAATAGCCTCACTCCTGTTGATGACACTCCTAACTTCTATGATGTGCTTCGGGAAGCTGTAATCCTCACTCTCTTTAGCACCACACTGCTGGAGGTTTTCATGGACCTTGGAAGAATAGGCGGATTTCTCCATCACCACAACAGCATTGCCCTTGTCAGCCTTAGTGACAATTAAATCTCCCTCTTTAATCTTCCTCTTTAAACCTTGAATCACTCATGCGAGGCAGGGGGTTATTGCGGACTAATTCGGCACAAACTTTCTGGGTATTAAAACCAGGACCAATTTTAACAGTGAGATCCGCAACAACATTCGCTAAGGTTTCATCTTTCTTGAGGGGAGGTAAACTAAATTTCATACCTTTCTCAAGGAATGGGGTCAATGTCGATGTTGACGTGATGGTTCGGAGGAAAGTTACGAGGAGCCTTCTTGATTCCACCACCTCCCTCCCCCGAGACACGATCCGTGATCGCCGTTTGCGTTGGATCAGTCTCCCTTTCTTTCTCCCTCCGGTTGGGTCGGGCCCTCCGCCCGTTTGGCTTCAGACCCGCGTTTTACGACCCTACCACAGTCAAGAGGTTGTTTGTGAGACTGAAGGACCCCATACCTGTTACAAGTTGGAATGTGGAGATTGTGGAGGCTTTTATATTGGTGAGACCAGCCGCCAAATGAAAGTTAGAGTAGCTGAGCAACTGAAGTCTTGGAAGAAGGGACACTTAGGGGAGACAGCTTTTGCTGATCATTCAATAAACAGTGGCCACACTTCCGCGAAGGTTCCGAAAAGCTCCTCCATGAGGAGAATTCCTCTCGTAAGTTCATCGCCCTCGAGCATATAGAGATGATGCGTCATCTCAACACCGACGGTATCACTGTACTCAACTCGTACATTCCGGAAGATGGCCTGATCGAACTGGTTTATGATTCACACCGCCATTTCTCGTTTGGACAATCTTAATACCTTGCTCTTCTTTTCTGTTCGTCAGTTGCTTTCATTTCAGGCTTGAAGATGGTTTATTAACCGAAAGCGCTCGTCGTTTTATATTTTTCTGCGGTTTGTATTGTTTACTCTCCCTTCGGAGTATTCGTCCTTTCGCGTTTATTATGGATAGCCGTAGTCAAGCAGGAGGCCGGGCGCTCCTTGCTTGTAAAGTGGAAAGCAAGAATTGCCCAGAGTGAGCTGGGTACATGGACAACCCGTGTGCTAATACGCGACCTTGATGAATGGATGAACCGACACCATGATCAGCTGAACTTTCACCTGACGCAGGTGTTAAGCGGCCATGGCTGCTTCAACAAGTACCTTCACGAGAAGTTAAGGGAAGTTGAGCAGGCAACGTGTTCGCACTGTAACCAAGGGCGGGATGATGGACCACAACACACCTTTTTTGAGTGTGAGGCGTGGAGGCGTGAGCGGGACGAGCTTAGTCGGTCTCTTCAAGAGATTGGGGTAGATGAAGCGCTCGACCCGAGTAGCCTGGTATCCACCATGCTAGGTTCCGAAGAAGCATGGAACCAGGTGTCTGCATTTGCCGCCACCATCATGAAGAGGAAGATGGACCAGGAATGGACTAGGCAAATGCAGAACCACGCTATGGCCTACTCAACACCTGTGTACCATCAACATCCAGATCTGCAGGAAGAAGAGGACCAAGATCTTCCCAGAAGAGAGAAGAAGATTAAGAAACTCCAACAGTGACCTACTGTATTGTGTATTGTGGTGGTGTTTGTTGTTGTGAGTGTTCCTATGTTTTCGTGCGTGCCAGGGGGGCACTGCAGCTTGGCGGTTGCCAAAGCAACTTGGCAGTTGCCGAGTAGAAGAGGGGGTTCGCTTAGGAGTATCCTCCTTCACTGAAGTTATACCCGAAAGGGTCGATTCCGGTGTTGGAGGAAACAATATTAAATGCATACGCAACCCGCACCTTCTCCATTATGGATGATGGGCGGTGCTGCACATGTGACACACAAAAATGGATAGCCGTAACCTTGAGGAACGTATTCGTTTATTTGAAAAAACCTGTTTTGAGAAAAACGCGTTTAAAGATTTAAAACGCTACACCCAAATAACTAAGGCTCACAGGGGATTGATTAATGAATGAAATCAAATAGTATACATTCTAAATTCGAGATTAAAACAAAACATGCACCTTGTGTCAAATTATTGACAATATAATATGGGCCTGAAAAAAGCCAAAGTTAGGCCCTCTTTCAAATGACTTTTTTTCGGGGTTATTTTTGCGTGTAAATCTCTCTCTGAAGTGACAAAAACTTTTATTCACGTGAAATTTTTTATAAATTTGCCATTTACTTATACAAAAATGGGAAAAAATAATAATAAGTGAAAAAATTGTTTACAAAACTTTTTGGGCAAAAATGAAAGAAAATACAATAATAACTGAAAAAATATTGTTTACAAAATTTTTTGGTAAATTGAAAAAAAATAATAATAATAAGTGAAAAAATTGTTTACAAAACTTTTTGGGCAAAAATGAAAGAAAATACAATAATAACTGAAAAAATATTGTTTACAAAATTTTTTGGTAAATTGAAAAAAATAATAATAATAAGTGAAAAAATTGTTTACAAAATTTTTTTGGAACAACCTATAACAATACGGAAAATTGACACAATAGAACTTTTCATTGATGAACAGCCTCTTTTGTTTCCAACAACGTCGACATTGCACAGTTAAATGATGTATTACTCCTCTTTTACGATAGAGAGCGCGCTACGTCATTCTCCCGCGTGATGGCGAAATGAAGCAAAAATATGAAAAAAGGCATAAGTCAAGTTAGGTCCTTTTGCTGGAGACGCGTTCAATTTTTTGCGCTGTAGGAAGTTTTTTTTTTTGTCACGCAAATCCAAGCCTCAAATAGGTCATTTTGGAAAGGTGTTGGTGGACTGATCCAACCCCATGGGAAGGGGACACTGCAGGGCAGTCGTGGTATAGGCTCCAATTAATTTGCCTCTTTATTTCATGGGTAGTTGAAGAGAACTGACCAGACAGTTCTACAATAGTGACGAAGGCAAGGCCTGGGTTGGTGTTAAGATAAGAGAACGGATGGAGATCTAGTCTTACATCAGCAATATGATTCGAATTCAAGCAGGTCTTACGGGAGTTAATAGTGAGTGTGCTCAGCCGGATCTCAAAAAGCTTCTACAAGAATTTCAATGGAAAGGCGGTGTTGGCTCAATAGGAAGATGTGTGATAACTGAAATTGTAAGTGGTGGAAGATTGGACTTGACACTTAATTGGGCCACTTTGAAGAGTTACAAAACGTGAGAAAGTTAATTTGCTTCAAGTCCCTATTAACTTTAAGATTTCAAAATAACGGACACTAGGTCTATAATTCATTCTAGCAGTTATGGACCCCATCATATACTTCGCCTGGGATACCCAACTTGAAAAAAATAAGATTTCTCGCCTTCCGCGTCATCAACTAACATCTTACGCTACTTATGTTACTCTCATATCTATAAGTGAAAACATTCTTATATACTCGTAGGATTCAGTGTCCCAGTACACAGAAGTCCACCAGTAATTAAGAACAACTTTAAACTTTGAAGAAAGCTGATCAGTGACATGACCAAAATTCAAACAGAGGAAAATTCTAAAGTTTGCAGCTCCAATGAACGAGAAGTGGTAAAAAGAGTGAATAGGGGCCCTTAGCAACGCCGTCACTTAAAAATTACGATAATTACCTTCTCCTCCTACAGTGTTACGTTCTAATTTTTTTTCTTTCTTTCTTTCTCAACTCATCGATTCATTCATTCTTCGTTGTTTGCTTGGGTATGGTTTAGTAGTGAAAATAATATATTTATATGTCTCATTCTATCTTATTAGAATTCCATGAATAAGATATACACATAATACCGCATTACTGGTGATTCATCATGTGCTACAATTTTGTTGAATCGACTTTAGAGGAGAAAAATACGTTTTATATCATTAAATTATTCATTTGAGACGCTCATTTCATAACTGAGGAATACCTTATTATTAGCGCTAATTAAGAAGCACGAAACTGCGGGCCTACGCTTTGTTTTTCGTAATTCTTCTTAATCTTCAAATCATTTATGAATGTGACTCGTATTTTCTTCCTGCTTTGCAATATTGTGTTTGTCGTGCCTTACAGCGCGCGAGTTGGCTGTAATCCTAAAACTATTTGGGGAGGTAAAATGGGGAAATAAACCATCAGAATTCTCACAGTAGAATGTCTGGAATACGAGAGTAAGGATTGAAATCGAAGAAAAGCTCGAATCACAACAAAAATATCAATGAACCCCTGAAAAAGAACGATGGAGAAATATTAATGATGACCGTCAATGACGTATTCTACAGAATTCTGGGTCGAAAAAGACGCAAAATTGAAAACTGTAGCTCATCTCGAAAGTGCTGGATACAACTATATTTTAATGAACTGCTATCAATAGAAAAGTCTTCGAAAATCCTTCTTCTCGATTTCTACCCACAGCGCCATGACAAGTTCGTCGAATTCCCCTCTCCTACCTGTAGAAAAACAATGTAATTTACGAGGGAGAGAAGATTTTAATTTAGGACCAATCTACCAATTACGATGATAAGAAAATATACGAAGGTTGTAAGTGTTCAAAACGTTGAGGATGAGTCGAAAATTAAAACGTCGGTGTTTTTTGAACAATATACAAATTTGTAAGACGGAAGTGCCATTAAATTCTTTCTTCTTAAATATTAATAATATCATAATACAGGTACAAGGTACAAATTATAACAGCTAAATGAAGCCATATAGCCCTATTTCTAAGAAAGAATGAAAAAAAAAAAAAAAAAACGGCAGTCAATTGTTAAGAGAGGAAAATGAATGAGAATTTTCTTCGCGGGTGCGAATCGAAGACGAAGTGATTAAACGTCCTTATTTTGCTGATGGTAAACATTAGCAGCCAGGGGTAAAATCGTTCTTTACCACGATGTGTTGAATAAAGAAAATTCAATTGCTCATTTTCAACGTTTCGAGGACGAAAAAAATATCTTGAGAATTAAAACCGATTGGCGTATCTAATAAAAATGCTCTCTTTCGCGCCTGTCTTCCGCAGATATAAATTGTAATTAAATAAAGATACCTGTAGGTACCTTATATTTTTTTATGATGCTTCGGGCAGTTTCGCTCATCTAAACAAACTGTTTTTTACTCAGTTACGAGCGCTCAGGTCTAAAATGAATTAAATTTTCTGCCTACCCTTTTCAGTGATATAAGTCTGTGACGGTATATTCTTAAGGGAAGCAAGTTTTATGAACAAAGATGAAATAAAACGTGGAAAACGAAAGATATCTGATTCATTTCGTCGTCATCGAAAACGTGTAATGCGGATTAAGTGTAACATCAAAATATCTTTTATGATACTGACTTTTTAATATGAAAGCAAGGAATATTTTTACTGATCGTGCTCGCGAAAAATACTCGAAATAATGCTGTAACGAAATAATGTTTGAGAAAAATGATATATTATTATTTGTTTGTCGTTCTCCTAGCATAAACCGTGTTCTATAAAAATTCAATTCAATTTCAACCATAGCAAACTTTCGCAACTTTTCTCCACGCCTGCTTCACCCCAACGGTGGAAAATTCTCCCGGCGTACACAAAACCACAACACCCTCGACCTATTAGAACTTACACAGAAAGAAGAACTCACCTCTAGTTCCTTGTTCCACATTTTAGACGAGTAAAAGAGACATTAGAAATTTTAACGTGGATAAGTAATTTGTGCGACGAAATTGCGTCATAAAATTGCGACACAAAGATGACGTCATGAGTGATTTTGACAATTTTTGAAACCTCGGAAAATTTTGACTTTTGGTATCCTAATGTTTTTAGCCTCCAATACTCGCTTAATAATACAGTCTACAAAGCTTCATACTGCCACTAGTCGCTGCAGCACGCCTCCGGCTCGTGAAATATCGTAAGTTGAATTTGAATAAGAATGACGGCTTTAGACACCAGTAATTGTGTTTTGCTCGCCTGCAGCGCAGTTGGGAGGTTACAAATGCGATTGTTTCGGATATAAATTCCAGGGATACAAAGCCCAAGCCATTAATGGCTCGAGTTTAAATTTAACCCGTGGTTTTGACTATTTTTGATACACGCTCTGACAGGTTCTGACTTGTTCCGATGGATTCAGATAAGTTCTGTCGACCTATTCGGACAGCTTCTGAGACGTTTTGACAAATTCTAACACGTTCTGACAGCTTCTGACATGTTCTTTCTAACTAGTGAATAAGCTAAATGACCTATACTAAAGGCTAAAGACATTATACCATTACACACTGGGCCATAAATTGATACGTAATTCGATATAAAAGTTGACAATTTTGATATTGAAGTTAATATATTAATATAAGCATTCTGAGGCTTGTTTGACCCCCTTTTAAAGCGAACTCACCTTATATCAAGAAGTTCTAAATTATTAACAGAGAAAAACGTGTTTTATCGAGGGGTTTTTCGAAAAAAATGTCAGCCGTCGAGCCTGCGCGGCAACATCAAGGTCATTTACAGGTCGACCTCCTATCATTATATAGCTCGGAGGTCGACATTTTTTCCTAGTCCTCCTCCTACCCTTCTATCATAAATAGGTTAGGGGTCGTATCATATAATATAGTTTGGAAGTGAAAATTAGAACAGGAAACCTGTTCTACGTTTTTTTTTTTTTTTTTTTCTCGAGAAATTCGCCCGTCTGGCCAAAAACGACGGCTTCCTTAACGAAGTTAAACGAGGAACGCAGGGAACCTATTTTATGAGTCATATGAAATTTGGTATTGAGAATTCAAGGAAGGCTCGACCTAGATAAAGTTAGTATAAGGAAGGCCTAGATCTACTCTAAGCATAGTATAAAATAGTTTGAGAGTCTAAATTTTTCTCGAATTTCGAGCTGTATATGATAGAAGGGGGACATAAAATTCCTATCATACATAGCTCGAGGATTGAAATTTTCTCCAAGTCCCTCTCCTATCATAAATGGCTTGATAGCCGATTTTTTAACAGGGAACCTGTTTTATGGGGGGCTTTTTGAGAGACTTGCCGTGCGCCGTGTGCCGTCCAGCAAAAAACTTGGAAAAGTTTCGAATCTCGAGCTATATATAATATGATGGGAGGGGGACTTGGAAAAAACGACGGCTTCCTTAACGAAGTTAAACGAGGAACCCACGGAACCCGTTTTATGAGTCAAATGGGATATGGTACTGAAAATTCAAGGAAGCCTAGACCTAGATAAAGCTGGTATAAAGAAGGCCTAGACCTACTCTAAGCCTAGTATAATAAAGTTTGAGAGTCTAAATTTTTCTCGAATCTCCAGCTATATATGATAGCTCGAGAGTTGAAATTTTTCCAAGTCCCCCTCCTATCATATATGGCTCAAGAGTCGAAATTTTTTCAAGTCCCCCTCCTATCATATATGGCTCGAGAGTCAAAATTTCAACAGGGAACCTGTTTTATGGGGGGCATTTTGAGAAATTTGCCGTGCGCCGTCCGCCGTCGGTGTCCGGTGTCCGCCGTCCAGCGAAAAACTTGGAAAAATTTCGACCCTCGAGCCATATATGATAGGGGAAGGACTTGGAAAAATGTCGACTCTCGAGCCATATATGATAGGAGGGGGACTTGGAAAAATTTCGACTCTCGAGCTATATATGATAGGAGGGGGACCTAGAAAAATTTAGACTTTCGAGCCATATATTATGATGAGTGGGGGACTTAGAACAAATTTCGACTCTCGAGCCATATATTAGGATGAGTGGGGGACTTGGAAAAATTTCGACTCCCGATCCACATATGATAGGAGAGGGACTTGGAAAAATTTCGACTCTCGAGCTATATATGATAGGAGGGGGACCTAGAAAAATTTAGACTTTCGAGCCATATATTATGATGAGTGGGGGACTTACAAAAAATTTCGACTCTCGAGCCATATATGATAGAAGGGGGACTTGGAAAAATTTCGATTCTCGAGCTATATATGATAGGAGGGGGACCTAGAAAAATTTAGACTTTCGAGCCATATATTATGATGAGTGGGGGACTTACAAAAAATGTCGACTCTCGAGCCATATATGATAGAAGGGGGACTTGGAAAAATTTCGACTCTCGAGCTATATATGATAGAAGGGAGACTTATGAAAAATTTCGACTCTTGAGCCACATATGATAGGAGAGGGACTTGGAAAAAATGACGGCTTCCTTAACGAAGTTAAACGAGGAACGCAGGGAACCTGTTTTATGATTCGAATGAGATTTGGTATTATCATATATGGCTCGAGAGTCGAAATTTTTCCAGTCCCCCTCCTATCATATATGGCTCGAGAGTCGAAATTTTTCTAAGTCGCCCTCCTATCATATATAGCTCGAGAGTCGAAATTTTTCCAAGTCCCCCTTCTATCATATATGGCTCGAGAGTCGAAATTTTTTCCAAGTCCCTCTCCTATCATATATAGCTCGAGAGTCGACATTTTTCTAAGTCCCCCTTCTATCATATATAGCTCGAGGGTCGAAATTTTTCCAAGTTTTTCGCTGGACGGCGGACGGCGCACGGCGCACGGCAGATTTCTCAAATAGCCCCCCATAAAACAGGTTCCCTGTTGAAATTTCGACTCCCGATTCACATTTGATAGGAGAGGGACTTGGAAAAATTTCGACTCTCGCGCCATATATTATGATGAGTGGGGGACTTGGAAAAAATTTCGACTCTCGAGCCATATATTATGATGTGTGGGGGACTTGGAAAAAATTTCGACTCTCGAGCCATATATTATGATGAGTGGGGGACTTGGAAAAAATTTCGACTCTCGAGCCATATATGATAGAAGGGGGACTTCGAAAAATTCCGACTCTCGAGCTATATATAATAGGTGGGGGACTTCGATAAATTTCGACTCCCGATCCACATATGATAGGAGGGGGACTTGGAAGAATTTCGACTCCCGATCCACATATGATAGGAGAGGTACTTGGAAAAATTTCGACTCTCGAGCTATATATAATAGGTGGGGGACTTCGAAAAATTTCGACTCCCGATCCACATATGATAGGAGGGGGACTTGGAAGAATTTCGACTCCCGATCCACATATGATAGGAGAGGGACTTGGAAAAATTTCGACTCTCGAGCTATATATGATAGGAGGGGGACTTGGAAGAATTTCGACTCTCGGCGCCATATATGATAGGAGGGGCACTTGGAAAAATTTCGACTACCGATCCACATATGATAGGAGAGGGACTTGGAAAAATTTCGACTCTCAAGCTATATATTATAGGAGGGGCACTTGGAAAAAGTTAGACTAGCGTCCCGTAATACATAATGGAAGGGCGACTTAGGGTGTTTAACGCATTGCATATCTGGCTCATTGAAAGGACAAAGTCCATTTATGTACAAAGTAATGCATGTCTATTCACTGGAAGGGGCTACCCTAATACGGGTCATATATTGTATTATTTTTCAAGCCAGAGAACAGGTTCCCTGCGTTCCTCGTTTAATATCGTTAAGGATGCCGTCGTTTTTCCGAGTTCTCCTTCATCATATTTAGCTCAAGAGTGAACATTCATCCAAGTCCTCCACCTATCATTTATAGCTCGAGAGTCGGGCTCCCTTCCTACCACATGTAGCTTCAAAGTCCGGATCTGTGACGCCACAATTTGATGACGTCATAGGTCATCGTTGTGACTTAACAATCTGATGACGTCATAACCTCCCATAAACCAGGATCCCTGCCACCCCTCGTTTAACTCCGTGAGTTTTTTTGGAGACGAAAAAAACATATCTATTATCCATCATTTGATGTGTTTCTTGGAAAGGAAAATCCCCAGTGCTCTTCTAATACTAGATTTCTCATCACTTCATTCCCAGCTTCTGGATTTGCTAATATACAATTTGCTCTATGTATTTTTCTCCTGTTGAACCTGTACCTGAAAAAATGTCTTCCAGTAGCGCTGGAGCCACCATTTTTCAATTCTTCCTCTGCTTATAAAATGGTATCATACTTGAGGGAGGAGTGAATCACAAAACTACAAAAAACGCACACATTTTTGCTATTTTCCAGTGAGGTTTGAGGTTGAAACTCCACTTGAAATAACAATAAATTGGTACGTTTTTCATCGTTTCATAATTCTTCCTCCTTTTTAATCATTCGTTGCAAACTGTGCGCACCCATATCTTAATAACATCATCGTGACCATCACAATCGACCAAAATGACATTTTAACAAGAATTTTAGGGCTTCTGATCGAAACATTTTTCAACATTCAACAGTTATTGGTCAAACAACCAAAAAAATTAGAAAGATCATCTCGACCGATAACCGGAAAAATTTGGGAGGTCATTTGACCAATAACAATTATTCGTTAAAAAAAATTTCTGTTACAAGCCCTCAGTTGATCATTAACCAACTGCTTGAAAACCAAAAGACCAGACTAACGTGAATACTTTAAACTTTTTATTTATTTGTTTATTTTCGAATATTTCTATTAATATTAAAGTTTTCTCAAGACGGTGGTGTTGAAAACAATTTATCCAATTAACATATTATTCCAATTCACTTACATAAAAATAAGGACTATATCGAAATATTGCGATCTCATTCTCTATATTGGAAGAATGTTGGTCAAATTTTAGTAATTTGTTTTTTTTTTTTTCAAACAAACCTGACCTCGGAAACCTTATTCAGTTTGACCACTGTAAATCTTTAATCGTCGAAGTTCTTTTTTCAACAGAAAAATTCACGTACGATGCTCGATATTCTACGTCGTACTCAAAAACGAGTACTTTGAACATGCACCAAAAATCTTGTCAATTACTCTACCTATGAACTGCGGGAACGCAATCAAATGAATGTCCACCAAGAAATGAAGTTCAATTTCGATCGTCGACAGTCTGACACTTTTACTAATCATCGACAAGACATCACAATGAAACATAGGTGGTAAATGAGAGTCAATGACTGTACCGTACAAGTCGTCTATCCGCGGTTCATTACATCACGATTCGCGAGCATGCTGCACGAGTTGCCGCATAACATTTTGAAGGGAAACGAAAGTTCGGTTGAAGACGGTTTAACGAGAAACACGTGCTAACGCTACACGTACGACATAAACAGCTCGTGAATGCAAAAAGCTAAACTAATATTATCATTTTCATGGATTCTGTTCGAAAATACATATATTGATACGTACCTGTTCAAGCGAATAGATCAACAAATAAACGACTTCAAGCCAACGAAAAAGGAGAGGCTCTTTCTGACATTTACCAAAAAGCAGTTGCAATAGCGTTTATCTGTCTGTTTTACCACCCTGAAATCAGAAATAAAATCTACTTTGATCCTCCGCGTGAATCGGAAACACACTCGTAGAACGTTTCATCTATTTCTTTTTAATGGGATAAGATGAATCTTCGAAAAAAATAAGAGTGTCTTCGCAATTACGATCGAGTGTAACACGTCATCTTTTCGAAAAACTTTAAAAGGCTACGCTCAATCGAAGGAATCTGTACCGGTATACGGGAGCAATATTGGAAAAGCAAGAATACTTATCAAGTACGAAGAAATGGACAAGAATCATGGGTTAATCTTTCAAAAGTAGAAGTCTTGCCAGCTAATGATAGAAAAAAAAAAAAGATATTTGATAAACAAACAAGAAGTTGAATGGTACTTTGGGTCTTTTCCTTGTTTTCATTTGCTCAATTTATTTAGCGATAATTTTTTTTTCTTTTCACCAATAATCAACGCGTCAAAAAGTTCTCAACCCGCTGGAACGTGAAAAAATTGACAAAGAAAATTCCAGTACATTGCTCAGAATTTATTCACATCTAGGTTATGTTCATATTTTCTCGTTAAAGATGGCCCGGTTTGAGTAATTTTAATTTTTCGATCTGTTCGACAAAAAAATTGATTGTAGTCCCTTTTTTCCCAAGTATCGACCCAACAAATAAAAACTTACAAGATATTTCTACGATATAAAATTTCTTTTCCATAATACTCAACGATACGGGAATATTATTTTGTAAGGGTGTCCTCGATTCTAAGTCTTTTTACGATTTCTTTTTCACTTTCAATTTTCAAATTTCAGACATCATTTTTATCTTCCAACGCACCCTACGCGACTCTACACGTAACTTTGTATCTTACGTACAAGAACGCCAATTGCAAATTTTCGAGAATTCACTAAAAGAAAACCAATATGAAATTAATAATAATACAAACACGTATACAAATCCATACAAGGTTTTATTCAATAAAAATAAAGATTTCACGCCTAGCAGTTAATTTAATTGTATTTGATCTGTTTCAGATTCAATTTTTTTTTCCTTTTTTTTTTCAAATTAAATTAACAAGTTTTTATGGGCTCGAAGTGAGCTGATAGAGGCGATGTAGATGAATTTGAATTAGGTGGTGCTGTAGGGAGGTAATTCATCGTCTTAATGACTTTCTCATGATTCTACTATAGTACTAGCGGTTACTGACAAAACATGATGGAATATTGCAAAATTTCGTTTTACATTTATAATTAGTATTGTGATACTTATGACTGTAGAGAACATTTTCAGAGGACGTGCCACTCAAAATTTCCCTTAGGGGGCTAGAGGGGGGCCAAAATGTCTCTCAAAAATCAGTATTTTGCTAATATCTCAAGAACGGTTGGGTATAGGGGGAAAATACCTCAGTAAAAAAATAACCTCCGTATGATTTTACGTAAAAAACGTACCCTTCATTTTTTCGCTACGACTCACCGTTAAACCACAATCGACGCAACAAAATTGAAGCGCGTATAAAAACACATAGTCGGGAGTATGTACATAGTTACGCGCGACGCCACGCGGTGCACGGTTATGCCGTGGCTCGGTTTACCAGCTACGCTACGCCATGTTACCATCATTTTCAACATTAAAAGAGAGAAAGTACGAGATCGGAAATTTTTCATAAAAATACCAAAAAAAAAAACACTCACGCTAGCACACGACTTTTCTTCTTACATACTCATAACTCATTAAGAAAGTAACTCCCACTCTTTGTACTAAATACTCATTACCTATCAATTAAGTCCGATATTTTTTGTAGAATCAATAGTAAAACTCAGTTTATGAAGCCTATCATCATGACGTCACATCATCTCATAACAGAATAAGGAAATGTAAATTTATTTTATTTAATCAAAAATAAGCAATTTTTTCTTATCGTTATCAAATTTTTCGCTTGCGTTTTTCATTTATGTACCAACAACCCCCCTCCTTTAATAGCTAGAGATGTGCCCCTGCAATTTTTTGACGATTGAACGAGTAGTTCTTGGGATGTAATCAATTTTTTGGAAAATTCTCACTATTAAACATTTGAACCACTTATAGCTGCTTACATCATGAGAAGGGAATTTTCTTATCCTCTTGTTTTCAGTACTAATTGTCATGAAGAATCATTATTTTTTTTTATTTTTTTTGTGAGGCTGTTCCTTTTTTCTTTTTTTTTATTATTAGTCAAATTCAATTGTAAAAACCTTTAGTTTCAAACAGTGGCGTAGCGAGGACCATTTATGTGGGGGGGGGGGGTGAATGTGTGGAAGTGCCGACTCGAATTTATGAAAATGCCGACTCAGGCTCAGGGGCGGCAAAAATCAAGGCCGACTGCTCCGCTTTTTGCCGACTGCAATAACTTGTGGAGGGGTGAGACACCCCCACGCCCCCTCCCCCTCGCTACGCCCCTGGTTTCAAAATCCATACATCTATGAATGAGTACAATTTTTTAGTGTTCATCAAATATACTGCGAGACTAGCTTAAAGACTTCAGTCTTAATTTATTATTGATTTGTAGATCATTTTTTTGTGTATATGTGATGGTCAGTAGTTTGATTTCAGGTGTCTCAGGACATGGGAATATTATTTTTAATTTGGAATGGTTTCTTTGAGTGAGATTTGAGGTTAGACTTATGAGTAAACCAGGATCGAGAGGTGTATTATTAATTTTTTAATATGTTTGGAAAGGTTGGAACGTGAGGGAAAGAATGAAGGGTTGACTGATGGGTCATTGGTTGCTTGTTTGGCTTCAATATAGATTTTGTCCATTTTTTTCCCCGGATGTCTTTGTAACTAGATTCCCAGTTAAAGAATATTGGGATGGAATTTGCATAGAAGGTGGTGATGAGAGCGTGACTACAATTTATGAGCGGTTGAAAAGAAGAGCGCCTGGTGATAGCAATAAGTGATGCCAGGAATTGGAGATGATAAGGAATTGAGCCTTTCAGACTAATATACAGTATACTAGACCAATATTAGACTAACATTAACATCTAGGGAGAAGTAATTATTGAGCTCTTTTAGAAGTGCTTGAATACAAAGACGCAAATCTAATTTCCAGACCACAGGGTGCGCTTTTTTTTGCCGACTTTTCTCATTGGAAAAGGGTACACCCGGTGTCTGTAAAGAAATTTATAAAATTTGATAATCAATAAACCTATTAGTTGATAAGAAATTCGCCATTTATTTTATTGCTGTAGGTGGAAAAATGAAGATAAGTTTTATTGATTTTTCGAGCTTAAAAAAGGAAGTATTACGCCGATTTAAGGTATCTCAGGAGGTGGGAGTATTATTTTTAATTGGGACAGCTTTTTGAGGTGTCTCAGGAGATAGGAATATTATTTTCAATTGCTATTTTTCAATTTAATTTTTTATTTCTCTTTTATTTAAATTAAAAGTTGTTTTTTCTCGTCTTAGAAACAAACGTTTTGCCGCTAAGGCACGTTTTTCTGTTTGCGGTCGCATACTTCGATGGTCATTATTGGTTACAATTCTTAACATCGTTCCAAATAATGGTAAATAAAAACCGTTGAAAAAATTGCTTATTTTTGATTAAATAAAATAAATTTACGTCTCCTTATTCTGTTAAAATATCGGACTTAATTGATAGGCAATCAGTATTTAGTACAAAGAGTGGGAGTTACTCTCTTAATGAGTTATGAGTATATGTAAGAAGAAAAGTCGTGTGCTAGCGTGAGTGTTTTTTTTTTGGTATTTTTATGAAAAATTTTCGATCTCGTACTTCTCTCCTTTAATGTTGAAAACGATGGTAACATGGCGTAGCGTAGCTGGTAAACCGAGCCACGGCATAACCGTGCACCGCGTGGCGTCGCGCATAACTATGTACATACTCCCGACTATGTGTTTTTTTACGCGCTTCAATTTTGTTGCGTCGATTGTGGTTTAACGGTGAGTCGTAGCGAAAAAATGAAGGGAACGTTTTTTACGTAAAATTATACGGAGGTTATTTTTGTACTGAGGTATTTTTCCCCTATACCCACCCATTCTCGAGATATTAGCAAAATACTGATTTTTGAGAGACTTTTGGCCCCCCTCCAGCCCCCTAAGGGAAATTTTGAGTGGCACGCCTTCTGAAAATGTTCTTTACGGTCATAACTACTACAATACCAAGTATCATTGTATAACTAAATTTTGCAGTATCATTTCACTAACCGCTAGTACTAGTAGAGGAAATTGGTTGTACAGCTCTCGATGAACCATATCGATCCCGTGTCGATTGCAAATATCGACTAGAAGTTGACTCAAAATCGACCGTTCTTTCTTACTATCGTTTTATCAGTCGACGTCAAAATTAAGACGACTATCAGTATCATAGATTGATGTCGACCCAAAATCGTATCAGGTCGATTCAAAGTCAGCCATCTTGTATTTTACGAGTATAAAAGATCAAGAATTTATCCCAAATTTTGAGAGGCATGACTCAAAAACGAGAAAAATCAGTCGAAAAGTGTCGACTCGAAATCGACTCCAGGTCGACGTTGATTTGAAGTCAACTATCATACCTCGACAGAAAAATTACAAATTGACTTGGAATCGACAAACCAGAGCAGCTGATTTCAAGTCGACAAGAAATTTGGATGAGGTTGACTCAAAATCGACGTCAATTTGAAGTCGACATTAATCTAATACCAGGAGCTACCACTCAATTTCGACTTCGACAATGAGCCGACCTCCATTTGATTTCAAAATCAACGTAATTGACTTCGAGTCGTTGTCAACCAAAAATGGACGTCAAATGCGGAAGCTGGTCAAGAAAAGTTGATCGGGTAGGTCGTCAGCATTGCAGTATAAGTATTAAGAGGGTACAGGGAGCTAAGAGAGAAAAGAGTGGGTGAATCGACCTATTCTAAAACGGTTCAAGATAACTTCTTTGCGTCGGGAATTGAGCGTATTTAATTGGAAAATTTACTCGAGAATGCGAAATGGGCGGAATAATTGGCGAAATTTCGAAGCTGCCTGAAAAAGTGATCTTCGTAGAATAGCCCTAAGACCGCATGGTCATAAAATATTTTCTACGTCCTCTAAAACCAACTTTTAGCAACTTGTCCTAGGTTCAAAGTAGTTGAAAACAAAAATTTTTCATGTGAATTTTTTAGTGTACGAAAGTAGATACCCGAAAAGGTGCAACATTAGCGCTCCTAGTAGAGAATTCTCATACAAATGAGGACCAGAGATCATGCCAGGAGGAGAGGTTGGGGTAAAGTTTACTACAACATGTACCTTATTAAGTTCAATGTGTCCCGGTATCCACTTAACGAGAGCGTTGAACTATAGGATAAGTAGGATTAGGGTGGTGGATAGCAAGTAAGGAAGAGAGAAAATCAGATAGTAGGAGGAAGAATTTGTGGGAAGGAGTGAGGCGGATGAGAAGGGGAACATTTGTGCTCGGCGGTGATTATGGAAGCAATGTCTCATATGTGGAAAGTTACCCTGAATGAAGACTGCATATCCGATTTCAAGTCCCGACTTGGCAGGAGAGAAGGTGGGAAGGAAATTCAATAGAAATAATCAGTAAAATGATTTGTTCATAATATGTTGTTTGTTGTTTTGGGAATTCCTGTAAGATCGATACGAAAGTCAGAGATGAGGTAAAATAAAGGGAGAGTGAATGGAAAAATAGGAAGAAAGGCTCTAAGTTTGAGATGAGTACCTACATGAGATTAGATCATTTGAAAAATGAGATGATTTTGGTATTGGGCTGTTGAGGTCAGAAAGTTATCAGTGAGCATAAGAATGCGGTAACCGATAGAAGGAACATCTGCTTCAACGTATAGGTGGAATGAAGGGCTGGTGCACAGTACGCCAAGGGCTAGTCAAAGCCCAAAAGTTTGAATGAAGTCGAGCACTTTCAATGTTTAATATTGATAGCACTACTGAGCAGCTATACTGTTGCAAAGATTCTATTACGTGATTCTTGGATACATTTCAACGCTGAACAAGAATCCGTTGTCCGTTTTTTGCTAGCACGTCACAATTTTTAGTAACCACGATTAAAGTTTTCGTTTACTTGCCGCGCGTCGTTGCGAAACACATCGACGATAGCAGCGTCGCTATTGAAAACGTTTGTTACGTTCCACGACAACGCGCGGCAAGTAGACGAGAATATTCGTCATGATTACGTGAATATTTATCGTGATTACTGAAAATTGTGACGTGCTAGCAAAAAACGGACAACGGATTCGTGTTCAGCGTTGAAAAGTATCCAAAAATCACGTAATAGAATCTTTGTAACAGGATAGCTGACGTAGTTTCCTCTAAAGTGCGAACCATTTCAATAAATATAAGAAAGGAAATATTAAATTTGCAGAATATATTGGATACGCTGGAACATAAAAATATAATTATCAAAAAAATTTAATAAAAAACTTTTAGATAACTAACCGTCTGGACAAGAATTTGAACTAAAAATATAATTATCTTTCAGCAAGATAAATAAAAGATTTCATTTTATTTGGTCAATATTATTATTTAAATTTGAAGCATTTTAAGATTTATTAACCGGTAAAAAAATTAAATGGATAAAATAATGAATACAATGAATATTGCTGATGAAAAAAATCGATTAACTAAAATATTATTAATAAATCAATATTTCTAAATAATATTATCGATTAATTAGCAAAAAATGAAATTACAGCAATAAAAATCGTAATTACTATTCTAACTCAAAAATATATTTGACTTCATATAAGTAAATAACCTAAAAATGAAATTATTATTGACGAAATTCAATATTAATAATCGAAAATATCATAATTTCTTATGTATAAAATTTTTATAAATCGATCTTCTTAGTAAGATGAATAAAAATTGCAATAAAAGTTATTGATTTTATATTTCTATGAAATAAAAAAACAAAACAAATTGAATTTACACTTTAGATTATAATAAATTATTAATGAATTAATGAATAAACATATATATCACTAGAATAAGAAGAATAGGTAATTTATTAATAATTTAGATTATCATGATTATTATAATAATTAAAGATCCAATATTTTGTATTAAATTTAAACTTATTGATGTTTTCACTACAACTTTCATAAATTATATCCTCCTATATTCAATTTTGAATTGAAATACTTTATTAATAAAATTAATGTTAATAGTAGATTTTTTTCTTAATATTTTTGAATAACTTGAATTTTTATATGAAAACTAGAATAGAAGATTTTTATATTTAAATAATTATAATTAGACAATCATTTCTAAAAAATGAGTAGCCTATTCAATTTTTTTAATATAAAATGAATAATTTATTATTGCAATTGTAATAACGAAAACAATTCTTACAATTTGAATTAATGTAGGTAATGATCATTAAAATATACAGAAATTGAATTTTATATCCAATATCTTCTAGGAATTTAACATTTCCCTTGTTATTTATTTTCAATGTCGTTTTATTGAAGTAGGAATTAATCATCAAAATTGAGAACGGATTAGAGTATGTAGAGCTGGAGGTGGAGTTTGCGGTTACAGCCGATATGGGGGTGTGATTGGTATTTGAGAACGATTAAAGAATCCAGGTATTTTGTTCTTAAGTTTTTGATATAGGGGCTCTAGGACGTTTCAGAATTGAAGGTAAAGAAAAGAACTTGCCAGAAGATTGTATGGTAATTGGTGAAGTTCTGCAAACGTAGAGAAAGAAGTGGTGTAGTGCGTGCACATCTTTTTAGAGCATTACCATGACTGTTTTCTTGTCTGAAAATCAAAATCTACAGTCGGATGACCATTTGCTGATTTTGTCGAGGGTCAATTTAGGAAGGACACACCGAAGTCGTCTGCATAGAGACATTTGAAAGTTGACCATATTTATTAAGTCATCTATAGCGATTAGGGAGAGAGAAATACTTCTGGGGGCCCCATTTTGAAGGGAAGAGAATTGATCTTAAATCCTAACTGTTAGAAACTTGTCACAGAGGAAGGATTGGGGGAGTTTGGGTGAATCATCTCGAGGGCCAATATCTTATAACTTGGAGGAAATATAGTGACGCCAGACAGGGGGAAACGCTTCCTGGAGGTCGAAGGAAATGGTTTAGAGTTTTGAGGTTGACTGAAGGCTTACTTAATTTGGAAAATGTGGAATTACGGCTTTCGCGGAAGCCGTATTGATATGGGGCAAGGATATCATTGGACGCAATAAACCAGAAAAATCTCCTGTACAATATTTTTTGGAACAGTTTGCCAAGGAGCGATAGGTCGATAAGATGTGGGGATGGAGGGATCCTAAACAGGTCTTAGTATTGGAAGGATGGTAACCAATTTCCAGCCGGGTTGCAGAATTGCGTTGAATCGGGAGAGGGAGTAATTAAGAGAGTTGGGGTAAACATTTTTTAGTATGGAGGCGTAGATGTTCTCAGAGTCAAGAGCTGCGTTTCTGAGGTTTTCATGAAGGCAGAAATGGAGTTCAGGAGAGGTTGTAAACAGGGCAGGGGTCGGAATAATCAAAAGAGATAGGGAGAGCTTCGGCTTGGTATTTACGAGTAAGAGTATTAAGAAATAGTGGTTTTTGTAATTGGCGTCAGCCGAAACAGATGAGATAGTGGGAGGCTTGCAGATCATCAGCTATGGTTTGAGGGTTGGATAGAGTTGAAAATCTTAACATACGCGTAAATTGAGTAACATTCAACAACAGTACTTACACGCGTATTTTTTCTGGCAGAGTGATAGCGCAGTAAAGAATTCTCGATCACAATTTTTATCATTTTCAAAAATCCCAAAAAGTTGTCTATGTTTCACCTATATGGCAATTCCGCCCATTTGCACAAGAAAAATGAGTCATTTGTCACAATTTTCGTACGGCTACATTTTTTGAAAAAGTCATTTATCAGATACATGTACTGAGAGAATTCGAACTTGGAGACCATAGTCGTCCAGAACAGACGGTGAATATGAAAACGATCATTTCATACAATTCCTACAAATATGTGTATGATGAATATGAAAATTAAAAATCAGCCATTATTGATTTTCTTTAGCTCTTTCCATGTGATAAGGTGCATAAAATTTTCCTCGTGATTGCAATTACTCATCTTTCGTATTAAATTGACTCGGATGGAATTTTATCAACACTTTTCGAGTATTTATTTCTTTTTTACGCGTTAGTTTGCGTTTCGTTGTTCGAAATATCATGCGATGAATAAAAGCCTGAATTATGAATGCGGTTTTCCTGTAGACGTAGAGTTGTTGACTCCCATTGTGACGACAATTTGTCGTAATTTTAATTAAATAATTCAAATTTTACAATTCAGTATATTATTTACCTTCGCAGAAAGTTATTAAATTTTACCTGGATAACAAAATCAAAAGTAGGTACGACTTTTCTGATGGACGATGCTTTCTTTGAGTGGGGTGGAAAAAAATACGACAAAAAACCTACTTGGGTTCATAACTATAGTTGGCTTCATCCTACACTCATAAATAATTATTGGATGAATGGGTATTTTGAAATACAGCTAAAATAGAACAGCCGCCTGATGATGACGGAATTGAACTACAAAGCACGTTTTTCGCAACTGATTAAATAGAATCGTATTCTCTGTATAGATCCCATGAAATTATTATGTATTTATACCCCATGTGCTTGCGGGAAGTACTCAGTAGCGTGTTTGAATGCTTCCACGTCAACGTTTTGACAAGAAATTCTTTTCATTAATTTACTTTTCAGTTAAATTAACGATATCTAGATTTTATATGATGTGACGTTTGTATACAATGATTCTCGAGGATAAAAATGAAACGTTGTAATTTAGTCTATGGAGTGGTGATCGTCGCATTGGTATTCGTAATTATTATTTATTTAACATTACGTTCGAATATCCGTGGTCCTGCGCTCTCAAATGTCTCATCTGCACGCGATCAAGAATATGCATTCGAGATACAAACTGTTAAAACCATCTCATATGGTCAGCAACTACAAAGCCATTACAAATACTTTTAAAACTCTTTAGAACAGTAGAACGCTTTTTGCTTTTATTATTAATTTTTAAAAGATTGGTCAATGACGTGAATTTTCTCCCCTTCTAAATACACCCTCTTAGACAGTGAACCACAATAATGGATCGTTATAGTTTTGAGAATCTGTTACTCTAATCGCTGCGTTTTATTTTTCTTCCAGCGCATGGAGGCAATATTAAGAAAAAAAATATCGAGGAACATCCTTTCTACGAGTTGGATCATAATGAGCAACTGAAATTATGTTCCGAAGCACTGGAACACCTGGCATTAAAAAATGTTGATGTCGAGGTGGAAGTGTATAAATTCGCGATATTTCATTTTAATAAAACACAAGGGGAAGATCAGGTCGGTATGAGATGCTCAACCATACCATTTGTACTTCTGTGTTCACCGGGGGATTCGAATAACAGAATAAGAATCATACTAGAAGAGAATCAGTTTTTAAACGAACGTTACGAGTTGAATGTAGAAACCATAAAATCTGTTGAATACCAATACGGTAAGTTCCAGTCTGGATAATAACAGTAGGTATAGTCTTAGAGTACAGCAACTAAACATAAAAATGAAGAATGCACCAGATAGAAATAGGCTTGTAAGACCGATTTTTTTTTTTTTCTTTTCTAATTCAACTTCTGTTTGATGGAAAATATTTTGGACGGTAGAAACTTGCAGCTCACGCGGTCTCTTTTTTTAACTTCAATAATTTAGACGAGGAAGAAGTAAAAATTTCTTGAAGTAAATACACTGCGCTGTGTATAAAAATCCACGTATGTAAAAATTTTCAAGGTCTATTCATTGTCCTTATTTATACCAGCAAAATTTTTCTTCGCAACACGCCCTTCTATGAAATGAATATACAAAATTTTTTCGTGCAAGGATATACCATGGTTTTTTCAAAAATAAAAAGGGCTTTACCCGCACAATTTTTTATTTCTTATTTATACTACTACAATTACCGACGTTTCGGCCGCATAACGACCATCTTCAAGGTACATAAAAAATCAACTGAATACAAACTAACCGGACCGAGATAAAGGTAATAATAAATACAAACATGTAACGACCAGCCTCCCTTTTCCCTTCTATTACTCATCTCTTTCATCAAGGCTTCATAACTCGGCGTCAAATCTCTCGAATCACTTTTAAAATTGATATTTTTCTCACTTTTCAAGATTTCCACCTGCACCTCCCTAATCTTCCTCTTACTTATATTCTCCTCATAAGCAACTAACTTCACCTTCCCGAAATCAAAATTATGTCCCTTTTCCCCAGCATGTGTAGCCAGAGCGGTTTTACCATTCCTCTTTTTTGCATCATAGTTGTGCTGATCTAACCTAGTACTCAACCGTTGCATGGTTTCACCCACGTAAAAGCTCGAACAATGAGCGCACGGAACCTGATAAACCACTCCCGATCTTTTTCCTACCAAAGTCCTATCCTTGGTCTTAGAAAACAAGAAGTCATTCATGCTCCTACTATTACTGAAAGCTAATTTGATCCCAGAATCCAATTTTTAAAGATGTTTCTGGATGATAAAACCACTCTGGCCCACGTAAGGCATGGAAAAATATTTTGGCCTCTCACTGTTTCCCCTTTCCCTTCCTCCCTCACCACCACCATCCCTCCCCTCCTTCTTCTTCTCAGTAACATTCCCGAGTACCCATTATCTCGCAATAACTTATCGATCTCCAACTTTATCTCCCTGTGAAAAGTACCACTAGATAACCCATACCACCTGTCCTTCAAATTATTAATGGTATTATATTTATAATGGAACGGCTGATTGGACAAAGCGTGAATAATTCTGCCTGTGTCAGTTGGCTTCTTATATAGAAAAAGGGGTTTTTCAATTGTACAAATCTACTTCATTAGTTACTTATAAGAGTACTTTAGGGTGTTATCCCATCATCAGTTGTGTCGCAACTGGAGAACAAGGCCTTAACCATGAGTTTTTATAGTATAACATCTTATTGGCTATAACAATGCTGTGTTGTGATTGGTTCACTTCTTAGAAACATTCCTACAATGATATGACATTGTGTTCTTATTGGCTAAAATATACTGCTTTGTGATTGGTTCAATCTATTGTTCTAAATGCTGCGTTTCTATTGGCTACCTCGATTCCTACCGTCTCATTGGTTGGTTTCGTTCTTCTTCTCTCGTCCAATCACCAGGCCGAATAATTTTTCGCTGTCAAATGTGATTAAATTGTTCAAGAGACAGGCTTTCTTCCTCTTAGCTTTTGCAATCTCTATTTGTTCCCAGAGTTTCCTTCTCTTTGTGCGATTCTCTACGTGTATGACTTCAAATATTCCCTCTCCATCAAGGTTTTCCTCGTTACAGTGTTTCCCAAACAGTGACTTGCCATCTTCTTTCTCCCTCGAAGTTTTGTGCTCCTTTCTCTTGATCTCAAACTTTCTCCCAGTCTCACCGATATGGATCCCCTCGCACTGTTCAAAACTGAGCTTGTACACTCCGCTCAAACTTTCCTTGTCCTTTTGTTCTGGCTGGTCATTGCTGATTCTCTTCACCATGGGTTGGTTATTCTGGATACCCACATTCACATTGTAGCCATTGAACGCCTTTATCACCATGTTTGTGTACTTTCCTATATATGGTATCGATCCGGAGTACTTTCTCACTATGCCATCATGGGTTCCTTTCTTTGTTTCCATTTTCCCAAAGACTTCCTCCATCACACATCTGCGGTAGCCATTGGCTTCTGCGATCTGCTTCACTATCTCGATCTCTTTCCTCTTCTCTTCGTTGTTCTTGAGGATAGAAATTGCCCGTGGCAGTAGTTCTGGATTGCGGCTAACTTGTGACTGGGGTGGTGCTAGGAGTCATTTGGGATGATGGTGCCAGTATGCGTCGGCTTCCTGTAGATTTTGTATTCTATCTATTAGCAACACTCCCCTCCCCCGCAAAAGTAATGCCTGTAGTGAGATGATTAAAGGCTTAAAGAGGAAGGTCAAGGAGGAGGGCTTAATCCTTACCAAGGCGGATAGAAGTAACGCCGTAATGATTATGGAGAAGTCCTCTTATGTATCCGGGGTTCATGAAGTGCTAGAACAATGTGGCGCTAAGGAGAATAGCCTCTTTTGTTTCCCCAATTTTGTGAAAGAGGTGAGAAACATCATTAATAATTGTAGTGTGATTATCAAGAGTCCTTTGACAAAGAAAGCTCTCTTGGAGCCTAACCCGGTTCCTCCCCTCCTATATGGATTACCTAAAGTACATAAAAAAGATGTACCAATGCGGCCGATCGTGTCATTTGCCTCGTCACCAACCTACGATATAGATAGATGGTTCAAACGCGAGTAGATTTTACCCCCCCTCATTCAGTAAAAGACTCAGGTTCTTTGACGGAGAGGTTGAAGGATATAAGCCTCCGAAACGATTTTGTGTTCCTTTGATGTGGTGGGATTATTTCCTCAGGTTCCGAAGGCTGTCGCTATCCAACATATGGGCAAATTGCTTGTAAGAACTGGTGTCCCTCGTGAGGAGTTGGTGGAATTCTTCGACCTTCTAAGAGTTTATTGGACTCCCAATTTTTGTAAATTCGAGGGAAATTTTTTGAATTCCCAGAAGAAGTGGGGATCCCTATTGGGTCCCCTTTGGGCTCATTGATATCGGAGGTATTCATGTCCAGATTTGAAATCGAATTGTTTTCTTCAGGCCAGGTACTTTTAAGGTACGTAGACGACATATTGTGCGCGTGGACTCGCCCAGTGGAACTCTTAGTGAGTTCCTTTCCTACTTAAATGGCCGATACCCTTCCATAAAATTCACTCTGGAAGTTGGCGGATCTTTAATAAATTTCTTAGATTTGTCCATATTTATTAGAGATGGCGTCCATGAATTTGGTATTTACAGAAAAGTAACCTCGACCGATATAACAATCCACGGATCATCTTTTTGTCCCGCTGCACGCAAGATCGCTACACTCAATAGCTTGATACATCGACTGACTCATATTCCTTTGAGTCAGGATGCTTTCCAGAAGGAAGTAGGGACGATTAAGTACCTGGACAGAGTGAACCAAGTTGGAGTGGACATTGACCTAATGGTCCGAAGGAGGCTTGCGAGAAAATGCCTCGATTCCACCACCTCCCTCCCTGGGGATTTGCACAACAGTAGAAAACGTTGGATTAGACTCCCGTACTTGAGCAGGTTTTCGTTGAGGTTGGGCCCTGTACTCGGTCCTTTTGGGTTCCGGCCGGCGTTTTACACGGTAAAAAGCTTATTTGTGAAATTGAAGGACCCGATTCCTCTAATCGAGAGGAGTGAGGTATACAGCATAGCTTGCGACGATTGCCCGGGTATTTATATAGGAATGACTGGGCGTCAGCTCCAAATAAGAATTGAGGAGCATAAAAAAGCGTGGGAGAAGTGTAATTTAGGTGAGTCAGCTTTTGCCGATCATCTACTTGAGAGTGGCCATAAATTCAAGGAGGGCTCTGGTACCCACCTTCATAGGGAGAACTCATATTTTAAGCGGCTGGCTTTAGAAAATATAGAAATCATATGGCACCGGAATAACACAGACTTCACTGTTTTAAAGAGGTTCATTCCTGATGAGGGTCTGATTGAGCTAGTATATGAGAATGATTCAAACTTCGATGACTCGCTGGTTAAACCATGATCTTCTGGTTAACTCCCGCTGTCTTTGTTGATGTTGGATTCAGTCGCTTTCGTTTACGCTCCGATGATGGTTGTTTAAGCGAAAACGTTTAGCGGCTGTTTCTTGTGTGGTTCAGTATAAATTGTTACACCTTCGGGTTGTACACTCTTCTGTGTACTATTGTTCTCCATTGTGGGTGTACGGTCCAAGCCTTTTGATGCTCTCATTCATCGCGTTCATTTCTGAAAGGAATAGATCCACCTGTCTATCAGTGCCTGACCACACAATTAGGATATCATCTACATATCTGGCCCAGTGTTTGATCGAGTTTCTGAACTTGCTGCCTTTCAATATCTTGTTTTCCATTTTATTCTTGAATATCTCCGCCAGTATTGGTGACAGCGGTGATCCCATCGCAAGTCCCCTTTCCTGACTGTAGAACCTGTTATTGAAGCGGTAGTAATTCTGGCTCAAGATCTCCTCCACTATGTTGGCGTACTTCGACCCATCGGGGTTCCCATGGTATCTGTTGTTTTTGAGCAGAGTGAGAAGTTCCTCCTTCGGTATGGTACCAAACATATTAGCCACATCAAAGGATATACGCTTGTCGTTACTCCTGATTTCCAACTTGTCCACTTGCTCAATCAGCTCTCCGTTGTTTCTGATACTTCGTCTGGGTGCAAACTGGTAGTTTTCTTTCAGGAATGTGGCTAAGATCTTTGCTATCTTGTAGCATGGTGATTGAATGCTGTTGACCAGGGGTCTCATCGGACGGTTCGCTTTGTGGACTTTTACAAGCCCCTTGAGTTTTGGTGCAACCGGGTTCATCTCAAGCGTCTTCCATTGCCGGGTACATTGTTCCGTTTCAACACAGCTTTCAGATCATCTTGGTATTTCCATCTTGGGTCCCTTGCCAGCTCTTGGTATCCATTAACTGCGATGTACGACTCCACTTTTTGGGTGTAGTCCTCCTTCTCCATTACCACTACCGTGCTGCCCTTGTCCGCCTTTGTCAAAATCAGGTTGTTCCGATCGGTGCTCTACTTACACCTCACTCACTCATTATGAGTTCCGGTTCTTATAAAGCTTAAAAATTATATGATTATTGTCGTCACGAATTATATATATGTCCAGAAAGTTAATTTTCTCATAGCTGGTTTCGTATGTAAATTTAAGTTTGCTATTAAAATTATTCATATATTCTAAAATGTCATTAAAACTACTGTCCTTTATAATGAAAAAACTATCGTCAACATATTTCTTAACGAATACTATCTCCTCCTTGAACCGATCCATTACATTACTGAACAGTTCGTCTAGCACTATTTCCGCTAAGATTGATGACAGCGGTCCACCTATGAGTAGACCATTCCTTTGAGCAAAAAATTATCCATCATACTGGCAGTAACTGCTTTCTAAATTTTTCCTCCTTCAACGGTGTATAATATTTTATGTCTGTCCATCGCTTCCTGATGGTCTCCAAAACCAAATCCCAAGGCATGGAGGGGAAAAGTGCCACTACATCAAACGATACCATAATGTCCGTTGACCTCATCTGTATTGACTGTAGCATTTGAGAGATGCTTTTCGATGACCGTAGATTGATCTCCTAATTTTTGATGCCATTTAGCATGCTTGCTATAAATTCCGATAGCTTGTACGATGGTGATGACGTGACTGGCCGTCGTGGAAAATTCTGCTTGCGAATTTTTGGCAAAACCCATACATCTTTGGGGGCATACTATTATGGCAAGTAAGTGCTGCTTTCAACTTGTGGTCTATGCTTCCCTCTCCACACATCTGTGCCACCAGATCGTTGCTGTCATTTTCAATCTTCAAGGTCGGATCTTTCTTCAACTTTCTGTAATTCTCAGAGTCCGGCAGTAATTCTACCATCTTTTCTGAGTAGTCCCTCTGCTCCATGATGACCGTTGCATTCCCCTTATCTGCCTTCAAAATCAAAAGGTCCGTGTTGCTCCTCAGAAACTCTTTGGTTTGTTCTAAATCCTCTTCAAATCCTACCATCAATTCTCTCTTTTTATTCCATTTCTTCTGACCATTTTTTAACCTTCTGAGATGCTAACTAAACCATTGACGTACTTCTGCTTTTTTGCTCTCCGGAGCCTTGGTGTTCCTGATTATGTATTCCGTATCTGTGATGATCTTCTCTACAGGAATCTTTTCCTCACTCACCGCAAATTTTGGACCCGTCCAATCAGCCGCTCCATTATAAATATAATACCATTAATAATTTGAAGGACAGGTGGTACGGGTTATCTAGTGGTACTTTTCACAGGGAGATAAAGTTGGAGATCGATAAGTTATTGCGAGATAATGGGTACTCGGAAATGTTACTGAGAAGAAGAAGAAGGAAGGAGGGGAGGGATGGTGGTGAGGGAGGAAGGGAAAGGGGAAACAGTGAGAGGCCAAAATATTTTTCCATGCCCTACGTGGGCCAGAGTGGTTTTATCATCCAGAAACATCTTTAAAAATTGGATTCTGGGATCAAATTAGCTTTCAGTAATAGTGGGAGCATGAATGACATCTTGTTTTCTAGGACCAAGGATAGGACTTCGGTAGGAAAAAGATCGGAAGTGGTGTATCGGGTTCCGTGCGCTCATTGTTCGAGCTTTTACGTGGGTGAAACCATGCAACGGTTGAGTACTAGGTTAGATCAGCACAAGTATGATGCAAAAAAGAGGAATGGTAAAACCGCTCTGGCTACACATGCTGGGGAAAAGGGACATAATTTTGATTTCGGGAAGGTGAAGTTAGTTGCTTATGAGGAGAATATAAGTAAGAGGAAGATTAGGGAGGTGCAGGTGGAAATCTTGAAAAGTGAGAAAAATATCAATTTTAAGAGTGATTCGAGAGATTTGACGCCGAGTTATGAAGCCTACATGAAAGACATGAGTAAGAGAAGGGAAAAGAGATAGGTTAAAAGGGAGGCTGGTCGTTACATGTTTGTATTTATTATTTATTACCTTTATCTCGGTCCGGTTAGTTTGTATTCAGTTGATTTTTTATGTACCTTGAAGATGGTCGTTATGCGGCCGAAACGTCGGCAATTGTAATAGTATAAATAAAAAATAAAAAATTGTGCGGGTAAAGCCTTTTTTATTTTTGAAAAAACGCCCTTCTATGTTATACCTACTTATTTATTCTTCCACAACAACATTACTCTAGTCTCACGCTAGTCCATCAACAAATTCTTCGAAGTCAGCTTCTTATTCGAATCATTTAGTCGACGGGCAAGGAAAATTTTCATTTATGTAAAGGTATTTGAGATTTTTTGAATAAGTACCACATTTTGTATTTTAACAGGGAACCTTTTTTATCGAGGGATTTTTCAGAAAATAACCTCCTTCGTCCGCTGTCCGGCCGGACGGCCAAGCTCGGAGCTCGAAAATTTTCCAAGTCCCCCTCGTGTCATAATATACATCTTGGAGGGTGGCGCTTGTGACGTCATAAATCAGTTTTTTTTTCAAGTCCCCCTCCTATCATATATAGCTTGGGAGGCGGAGCCTGTGACGTTACGGATCACTTTTTTTCCAAGTTCCTCCTGTTTTATATAGCTTCAAAGTCCAGGCCTGTGACGTCACAATCTACATTTTTCAAATCCTATGCCCAAGTGCCCCATAAAATAGGTTCCCTCCCACCCCTCATTTAACTCTAGATAAAAGTGGAAAAATAATTTTTTGGTCCGAAGCTCAGCATTTCTTGTAGATGTATTTGATATGAAAAGGGATTTAATCTGCCCCCAAAACTTCTGCCCTTTCTCTCTTTCTTTCTCTCAAAAATGAAACCCGCTTCACAATCGTGACAGAACTGTGCGGTGTCAAGACATTCAGGAATTTAACTCTCACCACGGCCGACTTTAATTGCAGGCCGGAGTGGTGATTTACTTGACAACAGCGCAGTAGGTGAAACATAACACAGGCGCATATGGGAGTTGGACAAAATATTGAAAATACTCGAGAAAATGAAAGTTGTTGCCCTTAAAATTTTATAGCTAAAAGGGTTGACTTGAATTTCTCGCGAGAGAGGCATTTTACATGTAAAATTTTCACCTACTGCGCAGTTACCGGTTTTACTATTCCGGCCTGTAGTTGAAGTCGGCCGTGCCTTCACCCACCCAGTATTTTCTAGTTTGCTTCAATAAGCCGTACCATATGTATGCGTCTAGAGTGAATTCTGCTCATCTTAATGCTCGATAATAGTCAGTTTAAGGTCGATACGATCAACATCGTTTGTAAAATCAATAATCATTCAACTTGTCTCGTATTTGTTCAATATATTGATTATGAATTGCTCAAAACAGCTGCAGACGTAAATTCCGTGACAGAACGCGACAATCGAATTTTCAACAATAGACAACGGTGGGAAATGTGTGTAGCAGCAAAGAGTCGAATTGTTGGCGTTAAATTCTTATCCAGTTACGATTGGTCCGATACAGTCGGAATGTACAACATCATTTATCCGGATGGAAAAAAGATGGAAAAAGTTGTAGCTTTTCCGTGTAACACTTCGCCGAAAATGTATTTATATAATGCGCCTAAACATTCAAATAACAAGCTCGAATTATTAATTGAGAAAACCTGAATAATTATATTATCAACCTAATCTTATGTTGAAGAAATTTTGAAAATGTCTGCCATAGAGAGTAACGTCCTGAGTTAATTTAGTCAAACTTGTGCCGATTTTGAACGAGCTCACAGTTATACTGGGCTAAATTTCAAGCTTCCGCAGAGTATCGACCTTTATAGAAGCACTTTAATTCCAAGAGGAGGGGAGGAAGGGTAGCTCGCTTCTGGTCGAAGCAAGACAATGTGCAGAAATTCTCTTTTACTACATGATGGAGAGATTGCTATCCATGAGCTCATCCGTTTTTATGAGTTCGCGATGTGAGGCCAGCTATAGCCCTACTTATGATCGAAATTTTTTTAGGAGGTCGTCTTCTGTTGTAAACGAACGGTTCGATCAGATAGGGGTCTGTAGCCGATTTCTCACCGCTCGTACATGAACATTATTCGTCTGTAATTAAATTATTATGGTATTGACAAGTAACGTTATTTAGCGCGGCTAATGACGTAAAAATCAAAATTCACATCCTTGGCCGTGACAGATATAAAGATAATTTTTGTATCTAAGGTCATGTGGGCTTATGTAGAGCAGAAGAAGTCACAATTTGAATAAGTGTGCAGGAGGAAACTGCATACGGCACCATCACTCAAAACGCTTAGGTAACACGTAGAAAACTTCAAAGCTCAGTGGTATTGACCGAATGCAACACCAACAACTTTCTAGCAAAGTAAAAGAGATCCGTTGTAGATTTGAGGGTACAGGTGGGAGTAGAGCTCTAAAGATGTAAAAGAAGTTTCCAGGGTTTTTTTTTTGACAATTTTTCTCGAATATACAATAAAGAAGGACACTTCCTTCCTCCGATATGATTTTTATTTCCTGTCTCTTCGTCATTTTTTAGATCAGAAAAATTTCCACGGGTAGGGTGATACAAACAAAAACATTATTCTAGGTGTAACACGCAAATTTTCGTTACACCATAAATTCTAGTCCTGAGGGGACAAAATCATATTCCTCGTTTCCATCAAGAATGATGAATACAAGTAAGGTTAAAAGAAAGGTAGAGCGCTAGAATGTTTTGAAAATTAAAAGTTTCGAAATTCAACTCTAATTTGCGCTCGTTAGAACACTGTCTTGAATCATGATCGAAGCGCGTAGCGTATCAGCCTCACTTACCCCTTTGTTCACACCTCGAAATTTAGTCGAACAAGGTAACAAACATCATTGTAGATTGAATAGTACGAACACATCGAGTTAATAATAATAATAATTCGAGACAAGCCTAAAATACAAAATTGGAGAAACACCCTCATTTTAAATCTTCGAAATCAAAATTTTCAATTTGCAAAACTATTCTATAATCTTTGTCGCGCCGTGACAACGATGTGCAGGCAACCCGCATTCAAATGGAAACTTGGTTAGCGAGTATGAAAATGAGAACGATGTCGAAATGCCGACGATGGTAACTTTTAGGAACAGACGACGACGAGACGGTACGCACATGTCATCTGCCATATATACCAACTTCGTTTCACATTCGTTTTCATTTCGAGTTTATCAATACAAGGACAAATATAAAATTCGTTCAACTTATTTATAGGGAATAGTACGTATAGTGTTACTATAACTAATTCGTATATAGCAAATTCAATTTATTTTTTTGCTGGTGAAATAGAGAATAAAATTATATAAGAAAAGAAACGAAGTGCAGGTAAAACTATATAAATACGAAGGGGAAGAGAAAAAAAATGAATTTTTTGCTGATAACAATCACAATTATAAGTAAAAAATGTTGTACACGAGACACATCTTGGGAGCAAGGGAGTTCTTGAACAAAAAAGTTCATAATACGCATACTCATCGCACCGAACGTGTGAATCCCTAGAGAGCAAAGTTCAAATGTCAACGAAGGTCCTTCGCATCTCTTATTACGTCGTTTGCGCTCCCGCTTTCCTCATGATGTTGTATACCAGCTTCCTGTCTATTATTGTCATCTACTATTCTCATCAACGATATGAGACTTTAGAAGTGGATCCACGGGGAACACAAGAAACGAAAAGAAAAAAAAATGTTCCTTTGGTTGCCCTGCTCACACGCAAAAAGGAAGCGTAAATACAACTTGTGAAGATTATCCTCATAGGTTGAGAGGTATATTTTATTCTCAGAAAAAATTCTCATCCAAACTGACTCTGGAATGAAAATCACGATCTTCAATATATATTTGTCCATATCTCTTCGTCTTTTTCCGCTCCTCTGTAAAACTTAAAATAGTTTCTTATCTCCAAACACAGTGACGTCGAAGAAAAATATACTGTTTTGAACTGAACAGTCGACCTGAACCAGACAACATTATCGACAGCGTAGCCGCTTTTTCTAACAACACGAATGTTTTAACAAGTAAAACGATATTAAACGGATTCGTTCCTCCAAATTACGGTTGTCCATAACGACGGGAAGGGAATACTCCGAAGAGGAGTATCAACTACAAACACCGCAGAAAATAAATAAAGCCGAGCGCTTTTGATTAATAAACCATCATCGGGACTGAAATGAAAGCAACTGACAAAAACGGAGAAGAAACCTCGGATCATTAAGGTTGATCAAACGAGAAACGATATTGTTTGTCGGGATCACTAATGTCGCATCCAACAATTCCGAACAACGAATTGGCCCCGTGGCCTGGCTCCATTTCTCCTTGAGTTCTGCGCACTGTGCAATGTCCGTCAATGAGGCCACTACAGGGATCTACCCTACTGATTGAGGGAGCACTCAGCACTCAAACCTGGAATTCAGGTAGTCCTGTACAATGGACGCACGCATATCTACTCCTCCACCAGAGCTTTCAGTCACCACTGGGAGCTCACTAGCAGTGCTTCACAACTCTAGCTTCTCAAGTTGGGTTTCTTCATTTTCCTTCTCCTTTTTATGTTTTTTTGTTTTTTTCCCCATCCATTGGCGCTCCCTCCTGAACGTCCCGTGTGAGGTGGTGCTGGTGATGGTGCTGATGAAAGATGCAGCAGCAGCATGGAGAATGATACACGTTAATGTGAGAGGCCGTAACGTGACTCTATATCTGCCGCTCTCATTCCGCGTTCATTCTCTTCTTCATTACCTCAATATGACCGCAAGCCTTAAGACAAATCCAGGTAAGAGAGACTTATACATGATTTAAATTTTTCCCGGAATGGAAAATCGATAGTAATATTTTTAGTAATTTTACGCTTATAAGACACATGGAAAACCCTTTACGAGGAATCGTCACGATTTTTCATCGCGCTTGATATCATCATAAACCTTGACCTACTTCAAGTCCTTATGACGTCATTTTCGGGACAAAAATTTCAGAATGACCCCCAGCATCATTCAAAAGCCACCTTTATCATGCTCTTATGAAGAATATTTTTTGGAAAATCGCTTTCCCTGAAAATAATATAATAATAGAGCTATAGACAACTGTTTTGAACTCCAAGTGTTACTATCGGAAAATCCCTTAAGTAGTGCACAAGAGCCAAGAAGAAAAGCAGAAGGCGAGGCGTGTATGACGTCGCAGGCTTATCCGTTTTATTTCTCTACCTTTCAGTACTCGTTTCATCTTGAGAAAGACCACCAGATTGGCCGAAACGTCGTGTTTTCAAATATAAAAATTCTGCGCGGAAAAAGCAATTTGTGTTTTCTTTCCTAATTATACTATCCTTGAACGCAAAAAAAATTCTCCCTTTAATTTGTGGATTTTCGAAAATTCACTCACAAACTATATTGGATCATAGACTCTTACTACACCAATAAAAGGGGCCGAACGAGTTGAGCGATTGATCCCTGGAAGTTAGTCGGTGCTGCAGCCATCAAATCGTTTCTCGATATACAGGGTGGACCAGAAAGATGTTATCAGTTAAATGGGAGCTTGCGTTAAATCTGTCGTAGCGCGAAAACGCAAAACGTTAGACGTATAGTTTAAATGCATGAATTTTGTATCTTTGATTTGAGCCATATCCGAAGTTTCTATGATTTTTCTGAGCCGAGTTTGGACCAAAATGTTCTGAAATTTTACTGCAGAGGTTCCCAAGGTTGTGAAATATCAAAAAACAATTTTCCTGATCGAAAGAATCGCGTACTCTTCAAAGTGTTCCCCGATTCTGGAGTAAAATTTAGCGCTAAATCCAAATAAGATTGTTCGAAAATTCTGCGAAGCACCAAAGTGGGTTAATGGGCCCAAAAATGGTCAAAATATCCCCCAAAATGATAAAATCGCCCAACTTACAAAGTTATTCTCGATTCTGAGATAAAATTTAGCGCTAAATCTGAATTAAATAGTTAAGAAATTCTGCGAAGCAGCAACATGGGTTAATGGGCCCAAAAAGGGTCAAAATTTCCCCAAAATGATAAAACCGCCTAATCTTTGAAGTTTTTCTCGATTCTGAGATAAAATTTAGCGCTCAATCTGAATAAAATTGTTCAAAAATTCTGCGAAGCACCAAAATGGGTTAATGGGCCCGAAAAGGGTCAAAATTTCCCCCAAAATGATAAAATCGCCCAACTTTCAAAGTTTTTCTCGATTCTGAGATAAAATTTAGCGCTAAATCTGAATAAAATTGTTGAGAAATTCTGCGAAGCAGCAAAATGGGTTAATGGGCCCAAAAAGGGTCAAAATTTCCCCAAAATGATAAAATCGCCTATCCTTCAAAGACGATAAAATTTAGCGCTCAATCTGAATAAAATTGTTCAAAAATTCTGCGAAGCACCAAAATGGGTTAATGGGCCTGAAAGGGGTCAAAATTTCCCCAAAATGATAAAATCGCCTGACCTTCAAAGTTCTTCTCGATTCTGAGATAACATTTAGCGCTGAATCCGAATAAGATTCTTAAAAAATTCTGCCAAGCACCAAAATGGGTTAATGGGTCCAAACAGGGGCAAAATTTCCCTAACATGATATAACCACCTAATCTTTGAAGTTTTTCTCGATTCTGAGATAAAATTTAGCGCTAAATCTGAATAAAATAGTTAAGAAATTCTGCGAAGCAGCAACATGGGTTAATGGGCCTAAAAAGGGTCAAAATTTCCCCAAAATGATAAAACCGCCTAATCTTTGAAGTTTTTCTCGATTCTGAGATAAAATTTAGCGCTCAATCTGAATAAAATTGTTCAAAAATTCTGCGAAGCACCAAAATGGGTTAATGGGCCCAAAAACGGTCAAAATTTCCTCAAAATGATAAAACCGCCCAACTTTCAAAGTTTTCTCGATTCTGAGATAAAATTTAGTGCTAAATCTGAATACCTTTGTTAAGGAATTCTGCGAAGCAGCAACATGGGTTAATGGGCCCAAAAAAAGTCAAAATTTCCCCCAAAATGATAAAATCGCCCAACTTTCAAAGTTTTTCTCGATTCTGAGATAAAATTTAGCGCTCAATCTGAATAAAATTGTTCAAAAATTCTGCGAAGCACCAAAATGTGTTAATGGGACCAAAAAGAGTCAACATTTCTCCAAAACGAGAAAAACGACGTCTTCCTTAACGAAGTTAAACGAGGAACGCTGGGAACCTGTTTTATGAGTCAAATGGGATTCGGTATTGAAAATTCAAGGAAGCCTAGACCTAGATAAAGGTAGTATAAAAAAGGCCGAGACCTACTGTAAGCGTAGTATAATATAGTTTGAAAGCCTAAAATTTTCTCAAATCTCCAGCTATATATGACAGCTCGATAGTTGAAATTTTTCCAAGTCCCTTTCATATCATGTATCGCTTGAGAGTCCAAATTTTTTCAAGTCCCCCTCCCGTCATATATGGCTCGAGAGTCGAAATTTTTTCCAAGTCCCCCCCCCCCCCCTATCATATATATAATTTAGCTCGAGAGTCGACATTTTTTTAAGTCCCCCTTCTATTATATATGGCTCGAGAGTCCAAATTTTTTCCCAGTCCCCCACCCGTCATATATGGCTCGAGAGTAGAAATTTTTTCAAGTCCCCCTCCTATCATATATAGCTCGAGAGTCGAAATTTTTCCAAGTTTTTTGCCGGACGGCGCACGGTGCACGGCGCACGGCAAATTTCTGAAAAAGCCCCCCATAGAACAGGTTCGCTGTCAAAAAACGCCCAACCTTCAAAGTTTTTCTTGATTCTAGGGTAAAATTGTGTGCTGAGGTAAAAAAAAAACTGTTTAACTCTCCTTGGCAAGAAACAACAGGAGTTTTGCGGAAACACCCGCCTTGATCATACGCGGGGCGTCAGTCGATCTATGATGAACCCAGAGATCATTCGCTTGCCACTTTCAAACACGGGGTCTTGATTGTTCTCTCACCGCGAGCTCATGACAAAAGTCGAGCTTGACGATATCATTCCCTCCTCCGGGTGAACCCCAAGAAATACCGGGCGTTGTCTGCCTAAATCAAAGACTGAGCTGTAGCTGATCGCTCATCACAAGCAAGACCGTGTTTGCGGTATCTTCCCATTGCCTGAATCAAGGAGTTTTTGCACTTTGGCCCGCTTCGTTCATAGGTGGGGCGTCAGTTGATCTCTCATTGCAAGCATGCAACAGAAGACCAACGTGCGTTCTTTGACTGAAACAACGGGAGTTTTCGCACTTATTCCCGCTTTGATCATACGCAGAGCTCTAGTCGGTCTCTCACCGCGAACCTTCAACGGATGATGAATTTGTCGTCTCCCTTCAATATTTCCGCAGCAATTTCCTCTTCGGGATTTCTCACCCGACGCTTGTCGATCCCTCACTCCACGAGCACTGTACGACAGATGAACTTTTCGACATTCCTTCCAACCCCTGAATCAACAATTTTACTGCAGAATGAGAAAAATTTTTGATTTTTCATTTTGGAGATCATCTAGGGCCATTTCAGTATTATTCTCGGACTCGCAGCTAAATTTTACTTCAGAATTGAAAACAACTTTTGAAAATCACGTAATTTTTCATATTGACGGAATTTTGATTCTCTTTGAGCCCATCATCCCATTTTGGAGCTCCGAAGTATTTTTTTAAGCATTCTTTTCGGACTCAGCGCAGAAGTCCACTTGAAAATCAAATTGAAATTTGAAAGTTTGAACGATTTTCCAATTTAGGAAAATTTTGGCTCTTTTTGGTCTCAATAACCCCCCTTTTTGGCGCTTCCAAGAGCTTTTCAAGCATTCTTTCGGACTCAGCACAAAAGTCCACTTGAAAATCGAATTCAAATTTGAAAGTTTGAACAATTTTCCAATTTGGGGAAATTTTGGCCCTTTTTGGGCCCAATAACCCATTTTGGTGCTTCGAGGAATTTTTTAAGCATCTTTTTCGGACTAAGCGCAAAATTCCACTTGAAAATCGAATTGAAATTTGATTGTTTGAACAATTTTTCAATTTGGGGAAATTTTGACCTTTTTTTGGGCCTATTCACCCATGTTGGTGCTTCGAAGAATTTTTCAAACATTTTTTTCAGACTCAGCGAGAAATTCCACTTGGAAATTGAAATACAATTCCAAAGTTTGAACGATTTTCCAACTTGGGGGAACTTTGACCCTTTTTGGGCTTATTAACCCATTTTGGTGCTTCTTGGGATTTTGTTACTATTTTTCTCGTTCTCCCCGTTCAAATTCACTTAAGAAACAATAATTTGATTATTAAAATTTTCGAAATTCAGCTGAATACTGCAAATTAATTAATTTTCAAGCCCTATTTGGGAACCCTGGCGATTTAGTGAATTTTCGGCACATTTTGGTCCCTAACTCGGCTCAGAAAAGTCGTAGAAACTTCGGATATGGCCCAAATTAAAGATAAAATTGAGATACAAAATTCGTACATTTAAACTTCGTGCTACGACAGATTTAGCTCATACTCCCACTTAACTGGTAACATCTTTCTGGTTCACTCTGTCTGTATATGTATGTAAATTTCTTTGTCAATGTCAGCAGTCCTTTCGACATTTTTAGTGTCTTTAATGACATCAACCCCTAATTCCACTGATAGGAAACTGCGATCCGAGTTACTCCCCTCTACCCTACGTAGACGGGCCCTGTACTCGATCCAGAAATATGCGAGCCCGAGATCGAGGTTTTCACTCTTATAATAGTAAAATTATTGGGCTATACTAGCAGGAAAGTAGGCCTAAAAAGGGTCTGGAATAGCCGTACATTGATTTTTCTGTGGTCTTGTGGATGTCCTAGAGCAATGTTGTCGCAGGAAGGTGTTTCTGGTTGTTTGAGAATCCAATCACGAATACGGGTTTGGGTCTTAATTTGTGAATTTTCGAGAACCCAATCTTGAACTATATTGGATCATAGACTCTTACTACACCAAGAAGGGGGCCGAACAAGTCGAGCGAGTAATCCTCGAAGGCTAGTCAGTGCTGCGGCCATTAAAAATTCCCTCACTATAAATGTATAAAAATTTCTTTGTGAAAGTCCGCACTCATACTTTTTTATCTATTATAAAAAATACAAGAGAATTATACTCGTCAGTTCACAGTGGTTGAAAACGAAAATCTTCATATATTTCCTAGTGTACTAAAGTGCCGGAAAAGGTGTAACCATTAGCACTCCTAGTAGAGCATACTCGTGCGAATATCATACTCATACAAATACTAGGCTGTGCAGTGGAGCGAGTACGGAGCGAGGAAAGCGTCAGCTTAAGGCACTTGAGCGCCATCACCAAAGTTACGGGGGCTAACGAGTGGAGCAACTGACCCGTCAGCATCTGCACCTGGTATACAGAATACTACACGATCGATATATAAATAGATCAATAATACTAGAGAAGGGAGAGATGAACGATCTTGAAGCGAATGAGTCCGTCAGCTATTCATCTTCGGAGATGAAGCAATTATATAAAATTCTATTCGAGACATTTTAGCTTCCGTTTATTCTTTCAGTATTGCTGTAAACGGGTCCGGTATCATGAGTCTGAGGAAAAGGAGGTTGAAAGAGGTTATTCAGTGGAATCCGCTGCAGTGCGGAGTCCAAACAGCTTGATCGGGTTCTAATTGGAGGCGCATAAGAAGACTATGGAGATGGCAAGATAATATTTGTACATTCTCGTCGTCAATAACCTTAAGCCATCATACAACTTTGTACAATTTAAGATTAAATGGAGCTGATGACCCGTATGCGTAGTCGCATAGCTCCCTAATAAAAAAAAAAAAAAACTATCTAAAATAGAAAAGTTCAATACCTACGAGATTTTCCAAATTATACACTTCAAAATGTCCATTTATCAGAAAACTAATGAGGTAACCGTAAAACATAATAATAGTTTACCTTACAAATGAGATAAGATTTTGAAATGAAGAGTACCAAGTGGATTTTAGAGGCCACCGATCACCTTGGCTTACTTAAAAGTATTGTACCAATCTTCAAAATTGATGAATAAGAATTCGAGCACTGACAACTAATTTTTTTTTTATTATTATTTTGAAACTTTTTCCGTTTTATGATTTGATTAGAAGTATAGTTTCTGTTATGAAAAATTTCGACTTCTCTCGCTCGTAACATTTTTGAGAAATACTCGTAGTTCCTGTATTATAACTGTTCCAGTCGAGTTTCCCTTCGTGTTACGAAGATACCTAAGGAAAATAAATGCTGTGAAGAACTTTTCTCATAAAGTTTATAAAAGCAATGATGTCTTCGGAGTTTACAATTTTTTTTCTTTTTCCAATGTCTCCGAAGGAAAAACCGATTTTATTGACAACGTCGAGAGTACAAAAAACAAAATAGGATGAAATCCAGCGAAATTGATTATAAATGAACTTTTAAAACGCGCTCATCGTCGATAGTCGTAAAGTTTGAAATTCGACGATGAATTCCTCGGTAAACGTATGATTACCTGACTACTTAATTGAAACGATCAAAAACCTTGGAAGTCTAAACTATGTAGATGACAGAAGACTCAATTTCATTTTTTTCCTATATTATTTATTCAAAGAATGATGAGGTACGCCTACCACATTTCTCCTTTCAAAATAATATTACAATTGTAGTAATTCTCTACAACTTTGTGAATGCTAATAAGTACCTAGTTCTAGTATTACTATTGTAAGTATCACCACAGTATTTGCGTTTTAATCTAACTCACTCATTCAACAGGGAATAAGCAATTTCAGATGTTTATAGTTACACACTTGGAAGTCAAGAACTTGGAATTATTACCTACCTACATCGAAATATTTTACGATTGAAGAAGACAATTTAAAGCAAACGCAGCGATATTAATGTCATCCTGTTGAAACGGAATACGGAAGTTCAGAATATTTAACAGTTGCAGGGTGAAATGTCTGAAACCATAATTTGAATGTGCCAAAAACGGACAAAATGAGTGCAGCGCGTTGTAGTGGTGTAGAGGCCAATAAAATAAATGAAATATTCTCAACTCATCTCATTCCTTTTTCTCAAAATATATCCCAAGTTGCTTTTAAATTATGAATTAATTGTTTTACGATTTTCGACATTAATTCAAGCAGACAAAAGATGTAATATTGTATACAAACGTAGGTATTTATTTGGTTTGTCAGATGCCAACTAAATTTACTTGTAGTTATAATAGTTTCTAATAATCCCCAATCACAGTGCAATATTTTTTTGGAAACTAAGTATTCTTATGGTGTTCGAAGCGTTGCATATCTAGCTCATTGAAAAGGCTAAGCTAATTGGTGTATGAAGTATTGCATATCTAGTTAATTAAAGGGGTTATCTTTCAATCTCCAAGCTGTATATGCTTGGACTATAGGTGATGCGCTCTGGGATAAGGTATACAAAGTCGGATGGTGAAAGCTCTCCTTGTAAAGGTTTATTTTACCCGAAAAAAGTTGTTTATAATGTTTGATTGAAGGATCATAGAGGTCAATGGTGACAGTCTCAAGCGTACACAATCATATTCTGGTATAAGACAGGCCTAACTTGACGGCCATTTTTACACGGGGAGCTTCTACCATCTGACTTTGTATACCTTATCCCAGAGCGCATCACATATATATATATATTACAGTTAAAACCCGAAATCAGTAAATTCTAAAATTTACTAGTCAGAACTAGTTTCGACTAGTTAACTCTAGAATTTACCGTGACCCTCAGCGTTGAAGCTAGTTTTAACTTGAATAATTTCAGGTAAAACTAGTTTTTACTAGTGAAAACTAGAATTGACTAGTAAAAAGTGAAATAGAGAAGAAATTATGATTGTCATGGAACACTAGTTTTAACTAGTGAAAACAAGAAGGGTGAATCCAATCAGTAAAATTAATTTCTTCCCTAGAACAAATGTAATTGCATTTTTATCAAGCGTGTTGGAGCAATTTTTTTTAGAGGCCTCCGCAACGAATACAGAAAATGACTCTCCGACTCCGGTTGCCTCCAGTGGACACGTTTGGAGGCGTCTTCTGACCTCCAAAGTATGTCTCTGGAAGTGCCTCAAAATGCCTCCAGCGCAATTACTGAGATTGGAAAAAATGCCTCCGGAGGCACTGTCGAAGAAACCGAAGATGTCTTTGGAGACGCCTCCGAAGGCACTTGTAACGTTGATCAGTGTGACCAGATGTAGCATATTGGCCTACCAGTGTTGCCAGATGACAGATGATACTCACAAGGTGTATTTAAAACTTTAGCTTTTCTTCGAACCGAGCAGCGCTAGCGTCAAAGTGGCTGAATGAGGGTTCGAGGAATAGAATACTGTTGAAAAAAGTGCCTCCTAAAGGATCTTTGGGAGCACCTCCAAGCCTCTAGGTGGAAGCAAGGTACCTCCGGAGGCAAAATGCTCCAGCCTCCAACATCTTGGTTTAAATCCTCACCATCTTCGCCTCATTGGAGGCGGAGGCAAGGTACCTCCAGAGACAAAATGCCTCCAGCCTCCAACACCCTTGAATTTTTATTTTTCACAAAGCTTGTTTGTACTTGTATGGTGTGCGTCAATTAGTCACTGTTAGATTTGCTCTTGTAACGTTTATAGACCGACGAATTCGTATGATGTACGGTTTAATGTGTGAATTAAGGAAGAAAAATTTAGAACTTTTTCGTATATTTTATTCCAGTGTGAGCTACTTATCCTCAAAGTTGAGCAGAACTACCAAATATCTATCAATTTGGCCGAAGTATGTCTGGAAATACCATCACCTTTTGAACTCGAACAATTTCAATTCATTTCAGTTATAACTAGAATTTACTGAACAATTTTTTTATTCTAGAATTACGTAACTAGTCAAAACTAGTTCTGACTAAAGTCATTTGTGGCAACTAGTTTTGGCTGGTGAATTTTAGAATTTACTGATTTCGGGTTTTAACTGTAACATAATATATAATTATTACTATCACTGTACATTCAAAGTGTATACATTATGACATGATAAAAGGGGGACTTAGAATACCTGGAGGGGCATTCTGAGTCTTGTGGTGTTTGAAACATTGCATATCTGGCTCATTGAAGGGGTCAAGTCAATTGGTGTTGTGCATATCTAGTTACTTGAATGGGCTATCTTTCAGGCTATACAGGGTGGACCAGAAAGGTGTTACCAGTTAAATTGGAGTTTGCGCTAAATCTGTCGTAGTGCGAAAACGCAAAACGTTAGACTTATACCTAGTTCAAATGTACGAAATTTGTATCTCAATTTTATCTTTAATATGAGTCACATTCGAAGTTTCTACGGCTTTTCTGAGCCGAGTTATGGACCAAAATGTGCCGAAATTTTACAACCAGGGTTCCTATCGAAAAACAATTTTTCATGATTGAAAGAATCTTCAAAGTGTTCCTCGATCCTGCAGTAAAATTTAGCGCTAAATCCGAATAAAATTGTTCAAAAATTCTGCAAAGCACCAAAATGGGTTAATGTGCCCAAACAGGGACCAAATTTCCCTAAAATGATAAAACCGCCTAATCTTTGAAGTTTTTGTCGATTCTGAGATAAAATTTAGCGCTAAATCTGAATAAAATATTTAGAAAATTCTGCGAAGCACCAAAATGCGTTTATGGGCCCCAAAAGGGTTAAAATATTCCCAAAATAATAAAATCACCTAACCTTCAACGTTTTTCTCGATTCGGAGATGAAATTTAGCGCTTAATCTGAATAAAATTGTTCAAAAATTCTGCAAAGCACCAAAATGGGTTAATGGGCACAAACAGGGACAAAATTTCCCCAAAATGATAAAATCGCCTAATCTTCGAAGTTTTTGTCGATTCTGAGATAAAATTTAGCGCTGAATCTGAATAAAATATTTAGAAAATTCTGCGAAGCACCAAAATGCGTTTATGGGCCCCAAAAGGGTTAAAATATTCCCAAAATAATAAAATCACCTAACCTTCAAAGTTTTTCTCGATTCTGAAATAAAATTTAGCGCTTAATCTGAATAAAATTGTTCAAAAATTCTGCAAAGCACCAAAATGGGTTAATGGGCACAAACAGGGACAAAATTTCCCCAAAATGATAAAATCGCCTAATCTTCGAAGTTTTTCTCGATTCTGAGATAAAATTTAGCGCTGAATCTGAATAAAATATTTAGAAAATTCTGCGAAGCACCAAAATGGGTTAATGGGCCCCAAAAGGGTTAAAATATTCCCAAAATGATGAAATCGCCTAACCTTCAAAGTTTTTCTCGATTCTGAAATAAAATTTAGCGCTTAATCTGAATAAAATTGTTCAAAAATTCTGCAAAGCACCAAAATGGGCTAATGGGCCCAAAATTGGTCAAAATTTCCCCAAAATGATAAAACCGCCTAACCTTCAAGGTTTTTCTCGATACTGAGATAAAATTTAGCGCTTAATCTGAATAAAATTGTTCAAAAATTCTGCAAAGCACCAAAATGGGTTAATGGGCCCAAAAAGGGTCAAAATTTCCCCAAAATGATAAAATCGCCTAACCTTCAAAGTTTTTCTCGATTCTGAGATAAAATTTAGCGTTTAATCTGAACAAAATATTTAGAAAATTCTGCGAAGCACCAAATGCGTTTATGGGCCCCAAAAGGGTTAAAATATTCCCAAAATGATAAAATCGCCTAACCTTCAAAGTTTTTCTCGATTCTGAGATAAAATTTAGCGCTTAATCTGAATAAAATTGTTCAAAAATTCTGCAAAGCACCAAAATGGGTTAATGGGCACAAACAGGGACAAAATTTCCCCAAAATGATAAAATCGCCTAATCTTCAAAGTTTTTCTCGATTCTGAGATAAAATTTAGCGCTCAATCTGAATAAAATTGTTCAAAAATTCTGCGAAGCACCAAAGTGGGTTAATGGGCCCAAAAAGGGTCAAAATTTCCCCCAAAATGATAAAATCGCCTAACTTTCAAAGTTTTTCTCGATTCTGAGATAAAATTTAGCGCTTAATCTGAATAAAATTGTTCAAAAATTCTGCAAAGCACCAAAATGGGTTAATGGGACCAAAAAGGGTCAACATTTCTCCAAAACGAAAATAACCTTCGAAGTTTTTTTTGATTCAAGGGTAAAATTGTGCGCTGTGTTGAAAAAAAAAAAAAAAAAAAAAACTGTTGAATGTGAATCACCAAAAAGTGGCCAAAAACGATCACAATTTTACCAATTTGGAAAATCGCTTAGTCTTTCAAATTTTATTTGGTTCTCAAAGAAATCGAGCTTCGCGAGAACAAAAATTGCTCCTGGTGATCGACTGAGGCCCTGCATATGATCGAAGCTGATAAGAGTGTGAAAACGCACATTGTTTCATCACGCGATGGAGAGCATGGTACTAAGATGCTCGTCTTACATTGTGAACTCGCAGTGATTAATTGGGCATAGTGCCTCCAGCAATAAAACGCGGGTAAAGTGCGATCATTTTCTCGTAGCGCCAGCCGAGAGAGTGACATTTCAGGGAAGCTTGTCTTCCGTTGTCAGCTCGCGATGAGAGATTGGATAGGGCCCCCGATACCACGGAGTCAAACGAATGCTCAAAAATTCTCGTGGTTTCTCATAAAGGCACAAATGATGCCGTGAAGTTCTGTCTTTTGTGATAAACCACGAGTATTTCCGTGGATGTACGCGGCCCTCATTCGCCCGAAACAACAGAAGTTTTTGCGGAAGCACGCACCTTGATCATACAGCGGGCCTCAGTCGATCTCTTACTGCGAGAACGTAATGGAAAAGAAGTCGCGGGTATCATTCTTTCTTTCGCCCGAAACAACTGGAGTTTTTGCGGAAGCACCCGCCTTGATCACCTATGTTGAACCCAGGGATCATTCGCCTGCCTCTGTCATACACGGGGTCTTGATCGTTCTCTTACCGCGAGCTCATGACGAAAGTCGAACTCGACGGTATCATTCCCTCCTCCGGGTGAACCCAAGAAATTCCGGGCGTTCGTCTGCCTCAATCAAAGACTGAGCTGTAGCTGATCGCTCATCACAAGCAAGACCGAGTTTGCGGTATCTTCCCATTGCCTGAATCAAGGAGTTTTTGCACTTTGGCCCGCTTCGTTCATAGGTGGGGCGTCAGTTGATCTCTCATCGCAAGCACGCAACAGAAGACCAACTTTGCGTTCTTTGACTGAAACAACGAGAGTTTTCGCACTTTTTCCCGCTTTGATCATACACATAGCCCTAGTCGATCTCTCACTGCGAACCTTCAACGGAAGATCAATATGTCGTCTGCCTCCAATCCCCAAATGAGGAGAATTTCCGCAATCTCCTCTTTCGGATCTGTCACCCGACGCTAGTCGCGTTCTCTCACTCCGCGAGCACTCGACGGCAAACAAACTTGTCGACATTCCTTCCATCCCCTGAATCAACGATTTTACTGCAGAATGAAAGATGTTTTTGATTTTTCATTTTGGAGATCATCTAGGGCCATTTCAGTATTTTTCTCGGACTCGCAGCTAAATTTTACTTCAGAATTGAAAACACCTTTTGAAGATTACGCAAATTTTTCACTTTGGAGGAATTTTAATTCTCTTTGAGCCCATCAACCCATTTTGGTGCTCCGAAGTATTTTTTTAAACATTTTTTTCGGAATCAGCGCGAAATTCCACTTGAAAATCAAATTAAAATTTGAAAGTTTGAACGATTTTCCAATTTGGAGAAATTTTCGCCCTTTTTTGGGTCCATTAACCCTTTTTTGGGGCTTCGAAGAACTTTTTTAGCCTTTTTTTTTCGACTCAGCGCGAAATTCTACTTGAAAATCGAACTAAAATTTGGAATTTTGTCCCTTTTTAAGCCCATTAACCCATTTCGATGCTTCGAAGAATTTTTTTAACAGTTTTTTTTTTGGACTCGGCGCGTAATTCCACTTAAAAATCGAATTGCAATTCAAAAGTTTAAACGATTTTCCAACTTGGGGAAATTTTAACCTTTTTTGGGCCCATTAACCCATTTTGGTGCTTCTTAGGATTTTGTTACTATTTGTTCCGTTTTCCCCGTCCAAATTCAGAAACAATAATTTGATTGTTATTATTATTTTTGAAATTCAGCTCAATACTGTAACTTAATCAATTTTCAAGCCCTATTTTGGGAACCCTGGCGATTTGGTGAGTTTTCGGCGCATTTTGGTCCATAACTCGGCTCAGAAAAGTCGTAGAAACTTCAGATACGGCTCAAATTAAAGATAAAATTGAGATACAAAATTCGTACATTTAAACTATACGTCTAACGTTTTGCGTTTTCGCGCTACAACAGATTTAGTGCAAACTCCCATTTAACTGGTAACATCTTTCCGGTCCACCCTGTATATACCAATCTTCGAGCTTAATAAGATGTGATACTAGTGGCTCTTAGAATACCCTCTGAACAGATCAGACTGATACACTATAACCCACTTCCACCTAATCAATCCTCACATACTTACTTCCCCATCTTACTTCCTCCCCCCCCCCCCCCGCGAAATAGGCAAATTACCAGTTGACCTTTTTTTTTACCTATCCCTAACTCCCACCGCTGTGTATTTCAACTTTTTACCCGCAGATTTACCACCACTCATTGATTAACTCCGCTCCCCTAACGAATTTCCAAAATATCAAAACACTGTTTCGCCCGTTACATTTCTTATGGGATATATTGCCCGTATTCAGGTGTCATTGTTAAATAATATCATCAACAACTAATGTAGCGGAGCAGCACAGGTCATCTAGTTAAGTTCAGAAAGTTTGGTATATTTTAATTATAAACTGTCCTGTTTCAAGCGATGTCATCTTATCTGTCAATACAGTCCACAATAAATTATTGCAGATATGGTTTCAATAATAGCTACCTACCCCTTTCTCATAAGTATGACACAATAATTTTATGAATATTCGAAAGCCTCTTTTATTTTATTGATATTTCATTTCAGCCATAATTTTGGTTTTACATACATGTAGGCACAAGGAATTTTATCGAATTAAACCTCGTGGTCAAATCACTCTCTCTGTAACTTCTTTCGTAACGATGAACTTTTGAAAAAGCGTTTCAAGTGACCTTCAAAAATAAAATAATCGTTATCAATATTTTCCTTCTTTTTTTTTTTCACTCAAGTTCAAGTTGGGACAAATTTTACAAGTTTGCTATCAAATATTGACTTCGCGTACTCTCGTATGGACCACTTATAATGATCACGCAATCATTTAAGGAACACCCCTTCACAACCAGCGTGACTAAAAGTCGTGTTTCGCATTGCTGCGGTCAAATATTAAGAAATATAAGTCAAAACGCGTTGGAAACAGAATAACCAAAACTCAACCCACTCATTTCCTTAAATTGTATAATTTTTCCCGACGCCGAACCTAATGACACAATAAATTCACCAATATGTCACGGATGACGTAGTATAAATTTGTTTTTTTGTAGTGAATACGTCCAAGTTCTTCACGTTGTCACATTTAAATGGAGACGTCACCCACGCTTTCAACCAACCTACGCAAGCGGAATCCATGATCCTCGATGCATTAAATGAAATTGTATTTACACACTTACATAATTTGAAAGAAAAACCGTTTGCGTTAGGTACCTAATTCGAATCTTTATGAACACCGCTAAAACAGACGAGACAGCTAGTCAATATTGGAGACGACGGTGTCGCAATCGTAAATTAATACTTGTCAACAAATACAAAAAATTACACCTAAAGTCGCCATATTTTAAGCTTTTCTTATTAATTTTTAAGATCGTATCACAGGAACAGTAGTCGGGGCCGTAGCTAGAGGGACGCGAGTGTCTCTTGCCATCTCTCACAGTCATGGCCGTCTGGCTACAGCTTTGATAAATCAGGCCGATCAACACTAGTACCGGGCACAACGAAAACGGGATATATGATGGACGACAAGAGAGGGGGTGAAGAAAATGAAGGAAAAAGGGATAAGAAAAGTCAAAAAAAAAAAAAAGTCGAAAGTTCACAAAATGAAAAAATAAATTAAACAAAATATGAGGCAACTTTCACTTGGTAAATTTAATAGCGGGAGCGGTTCCGATACGTCTAGGCGTATGTATCATCATCAGGCGAACTACAGTGAGCAATGAAGAAATCGTATTCAAACAGTAAACTCAAGATAACGGATATGAATCAAGATTCAGCGGTGTCGTGAGGTCATTTTCATGATTATCAAATATGTAATGACTGATTCTATTTCTTCCAGACGATTGAGACGCTGGTTTTCCCTTGAGAGTGGAGTAGCTTCGCCGTAATTTTCTCAGGGTCGTGATTGAAGGTGAGGCAGTGGAAACCGACGCTTGAATTTTTTAAATAAAATGCTGATTTATGCTTTCTTGAATCCAAGTGCCCAAGGCTCTTCCCGTCTGACCGACATAAAACGCTGGGCATTCTCTGCAATGGATTTTATACACTCCTGCTTTCTGTTTGGGAGAAGTCCTATTCTTGAATGCTGAAAGGCTTCTCAAAGTGGTGATTGGATCGAACGCAGGCTTGTATCCAAATCTTCAAAGTATTTCAGAGGGTCTCTCAAGGTACGGAAGTTGCAGTCACTTGATCTTTTCTGCGGGGGGGGGGGGGGTGTAATACGTTCAGTAAGAGGAGTGTTTTTACCATCTTTCTCTTGGCAAGTTGGTGAATATGGATGTTTAATCCGTTAATTTCGGCGATTTTTTGGATTTGGATTATTTTATTGTTGAATGAGCTTTTTGGGTGGGAGAGGTAGATGTAGATAGACGACATCGTGGAAGCGAATTTATGGGGCCATGTGATCTGCCTTCGACTTCTGTGGTTACGGTAGGAAATCAGCTCGTCATAAAATGGGTCCATTCCAAAGGTACAAAATGTCGTCGACAGACCGTCGCCATAATCACACTTTATTGGTGCGAGGAGACGAGGAGAGGCTCTGCTGTTCCATTTTTCCATATATACTTAAACTACTAGAGACTACAGAGGTCATACCATACGGAGGCCATCTGGAAACTGGTAAATTGTACCGTTAAATTTACAAATATTGTCGTTACGGCAGCTTTCAAGAAGGTGGCGGAATTCGGTTATAAGGGGGGTCCAGTTGGTTGAGTAGAAAATGTTAAATCATTAGATCGATTGCCGGAGCGATTGGAATCCTCGAGTACCTAGCCTTTACGTTGAAAGAAATAAATCTCGAAGAAGAGAGAAATTCACGGTTATGCAGATTTTTGGCAAGCTCTATAGCAGTGATTCTCAACCTTTTGTACATCGCGGCACACTTCTTCATGAGAAGATATTACTGCGGCACAGTATTTCCAGAACTCCAAATTGTATCGAAAATGTTTGTGCGTTTTGAAATTTTCGTGTCTCTACTGATTTCCTCCTCCTAAATTCATAATTTATGGCCTATAAGGTGGCTATATGAGGCCTCAACCCTCTTTCTCTATACTGCGGTTCCGGGAAACAAGAACTTTGATCTTCTGTTGGGACTCAAGAAAATTTTACCACCAATATACGCGCAAAAGTGTCTGAATGTTTCTTGCATTTACTGAAAACCTCTGGGCTCTTCTAATTCCGAAATTTATGAGGAAATATGGAATACAATCTGTATAAATGTTGCCGAGTCGCAGAAAGTTATTGATTTTTATGACATTGAGTGCAGGTTTGGACTCAAGTTTAAGTAAATATAACTGGAACTGACCTGATTCAAAAATTGGAACACATCGGTCAGATAGTGCTTTTGATCACTTTTTCGAGTAAATAAAAAAAACGACAGCTTCCTTAACGAAGTTAAACGAGGAACGCCGGGAACCTGTTTTATGGGTCAAATGGGATTTGGTATTGAAAATTCAAGGAAGCCTAGACCTACAATGAAGCCTGGACCTAGATAAAGCTAGTCCAAAGAAGACCTAGACCTACTATAAGCCCAGTACATTTAATATAGTTTGAGAGTCGGAGTTTTTCTAAGTGCCCCTCCTATTATATATAGCTCGAGAGTCGGAATTTTTCAGTCCCCCTCCTATCACATATAGCTCGAGAGTCTAAATTTTCCCAAGTCCCCCTCCTATCATAATATTATATAGCTCGAGAGTCGGAGTTTTTCTAAGTGCCCCTCCTATTATATATAGCTCGAGAGTCGGAATTTTTCAGTCCCCCTCCCATCATACATAGCTTGAGAGTCGAAATTTTTCAGTCCCCCTCCTATCATATATAGCTCGAGAGTCGGAATTTTTCAGTCCTCCTCCTATAATATATAGCTCGAAAGTCTAAATTTTTCGAAGTCCCCCTCCTATCATATATAGTTCGAGAGTCGGAGTTTTTCTAAGTGCCCCTCCTATTATATATAGCTCGAGAGTCGGAATTTTTCAGTCCCCCTCCCATCATACATAGCTTGAGAGTCGAAATTGTTCAGTCCCCCTCCTATCATATATAGCTCGAGAGTCGCAATTTTTCCAAGTCCCCCTCCTATCATATATAGCTCGAGAGTCGGAATTTTTCAGTCCCCCTCCTATCATATATAGTTCGAGAGTCGGAATTTTTCCAAGTCCCCCTCCTATAATATATAGCTCGAGAGTCAAAATTTTTCGAAGTCCCCCTCCTATCATATATAGCTCGAGAGTTGGAATTTTTCAGTCCCCCTTCCATCATATATAGCTTGAGAGTCGACATTTCTTCAAGTCCCCCTCCTATCATATATGGCTCGAGAGTCAAAATTTTTCCAAGTTTTTTGCTGGACGGCGGACGGCGTACGGCATATTTCTCAAAAAGCCCCCCATAAAAATTTGCAATCCTTGTTTCAGTCCATGTTGATTCATGTTTTTTATCAAAATTTTGCGGCACACCTGAGGCGGGCTTGCGGCACAGTGATGTGCCGCGGCCTAGAGTTTCTAACGCTGTAAGGTGCGGTGAGTTCGGAGAAAGTTTTAAACCATTGAGCGAGAAACTTGGCCAATAGAAAAGAAGGATCGTTACAGTAAGCAGCCACCGGTCGGAGAGGGAGCCTGAGCATGAAGAACTAGGGCACATTTGAATGAAAAGCTCAGGTCTGCAATGGATGACGAGTTTGGAGGTGTAGTGCGGATACGGTTATTATATAAAAATCGAAGTATTTGAGGCCGCTCCCAGGTCTATCATTTTTCTGGTCATAATTTTTGTGAGATAAAATAGCAAGAGACTCGCCTTTGTCTGCCCTGAGTAATACTTGGTTTCCGTGTCGTAGCTTCATTTTGAGTTGGTTATAGGTGTTTGAAAATGGAGTCACTGAAGTTGCCTGAGCGATCATGGGTTGGCCGGTATGCGAGTGCAGTAGTACTGAAAATATTATTTAGGGCGAAAAAATCCTCGTTCTCCGTTGCCAGGAGGCGGAATTTCATAGGCCAGAATTTTGCAGTTATAAAATTCGAATGATCGGCGACTGCGAAATCGTTGGTCATCATGTCACAAAAGGTGAAAATTCGGAAAGAAGAGAAAGTTCGACAGATCTCTTACTCTTATTTCAAAGAATCGCGCTGTTGAAGGAGAGTGAGGAACATGTGCGGGACTTCTTCGCGTACAAATTGGCACCATACTCACTGTCTCTTTTTGATGCTGTTGGTATGAGGAAAACGATAAAATCCCCTGTGTACTCGTATACAGTAATTGCTTTTCTCCTCTCACAGTGCCTGAGGACGACTTTGCGGAGGAGTTCACTATGTGATCGATGGAGGTTTTTTGTTGCAACGCTTAATCTGGCTAAAAAATGTAACCTTGGGGGAAGTATGTGAAGAGTACGTGAAGTATGTCATGAATAATTGTGGACCTGATGTAACCGTCGTCTTTGATGGCCATGAAGATGAAGCAAATAATAGAAAAGTGCCGGAGCGTACTCGACGTAGTCTGAAAACAAAAGGGGCCAACCTACAATGCACAGAGAATGCGGAAGAAAAAGTAAAACAATCAGAATTTTTGTCGAGAGACCGTAACAAAACGATGCTCATAAGAATTTTCCGCCAGAAACTTGTCGACAAAGCATGCACAGTCCATGTAGCTGAAGCTGATGCTGACAAGCTCATTGTTGATACGGCAGGTGGCCTGCCAACTCGCTTTACTGCGGTTTTTGTAGGGCAGGATATTGATTTAACTGTACTGCTAGTCGCTCTAGCTACTGAATTGGTACCTTTGTATTTTCTGAAACCTCGCGCAAGGAAGCAGTCGGAAGTTCTATACAGCATTGTCAAAGCAGAAGTGGTACGTAGTATGAGGAAAAGTGTATTTATAGCGCACGCTATTAGCATCTGCGATACAAATTCTTGTCTTCATGGAAGCAGTAAGACAAGAACGTTGAAACTAATATGTATGCCTAAATTTGACTGTGTTAGGAAAACCTTTCTAAGTCTAAACGCGACGCCAGAAAATTTGCTCAAAGAGGGTTGCGCTTTCATTACCACAAAGTCCACCTCCCCCAATGAGCTCCGGTTCCAACATTACGCCGCAAGAAAACCCGGAATAAAGTCAACCTCGAGGCTGTACCACCCACAGAAAACTCGGCCATGTACCACTTATATGGGGTAGATGATACCATCAAATCCAAACTAGGCTGGGCAATGAGAAAAACCCAACCGAATGGGGATGAAAACGTGTTACTGAAATCACGGAGCCAATTGACATGACTAAACTTGCAGGCGCCGTCCAATCTCCTGCATCTAATTTCATGTGGCTGCAAGAAGAGATGTAAAAACGCAAGCAGTTGTCAAAAAGCTGGTAAACTATTTAATCACTCAAAGGCAAAACTTCCCTGCAGCTTTGACACCTTCTCTTCTTTCCGAATTTTCACCTTTTGTGACATGGTGACCAACGATTTCGCAGTCGCCGATCTTTCGAATTTTATAACTGCAAAATTCTGGCCTATGAATTTCCGCCTCCTGGCAACGGAGAACGAGGATTTTTTCGCGCTAAATAATATTTTCAGTACTACTGCACTCGTATACCGTCGGTGATAAATACTGAAAAAGGGGTTCTTCAACTGTACAAATCTACTTTATTAGTTGCTTTTACAGAAGTACTTTCGGGTGTCATCCCATCATCAGTTGTGTCGCAACCCCCTTTTTCAATATTTGTGATCTACTTACACCTCACTCACTCATTGTGAGTTCCGGTAGAAGATGATAAATATAACGTGTACATTCATGATTTTAAAAGAATTTCCGTGTATATGACCAAGTACAAGTACATTTGTGAAAGGTACCACCCCCCTCTCCCCATTATTTATTCATTGAAAATGTTTTTCATACATCTTACCACACTTGTACACGTTGTTAAGCCCGTGAAAAGCCATTACTCTACTTTATAGAGTGCTATTTACACAGGTTTTGAAAAATGGGGATACTTCCATTGACTTTGTCAGCCGAGGGGGAGGGCTAGGCTTAAGATAGAATGCACCATCTTATAGGAAATTTTATTACGAGCAATTTTGAACTGAGGTATTTTTCACATAACCCGCATATTTCGCGAGATATTTGCAAGAAACTGAATTTTAGGGGGTTCAAATCCCCATAAAAGAAAAGGCTCCTGGGGGATTTAGTATGACTTTTAGGGGATCATTCTACACATCGTTCTGTACCATTTTCAGTCATCAGAGCTTTTATGGCCCAAAATGTTTTTATTTCTCATATTTGTGTCTAATTCGCCTACACTACATAGAGGTTCATTACCTATTGTAAAAGAATGCCCGCCTCCTTCGTTTGGCAAATTGTGGTTCCTTCAAGGTCATTAAAAGATTCCGACCATCTGGGGACCTGGAAAAATGTTGAATATAAGAGTAGGAGGGAGACGGTACTGATGTGAAAGATGTTGACCTTCGAGTTGTATGCGTATAAGGGATGGAATTTGGAAAAACTTCGATCCTCGAGCTCTTGACTTACCAGATGGGAATGTAAAAGCAATCTACTGTTCACAATTATTCTCAAAGAAATCTGATCTGATTATCGTGCCACACTTAGCTGTTAAATTGAGTGACGCAATGAAGAAATATGGATAAAGATAGTTTTGGTTTGGGTTTTAAGATTCTTCGTTTGTACAACGACCTATTCGCAAATCCATCTGTGGCCGCGTTCTAATGAAAATATTTAAAATCTATCACGCAACTGAGTTATAAGAAAACCGTTGAGAACGCATCTGGAGAAAAAGCGCCCGTTCCATGAGAAATAAACTGAACTGACGCTCGTTTTGCAGATACGTCCTCAAAGTTTCATAAACATCCAAAGCGATCGAAAGTAAAAGGGATAGGTATCTAATACGTTCTGGGACAGAGAAACTTGTACTCTATTTATGAAATTGTACGAAAACTTTCAGCCATTTTATTTCGTGGTAGGTTTCAAATACGAAAACGTCAACTCTCCTAAATAATGCAGCGAAGACTGTCACAATTACGTAGATGTGTCGAGAGAGGAACTGAATTTTTAATAATTATTGCTCCACATCTTTGGTAGATTGTGTACACTCGACTCGCGATACATTTTACTCGTTGACCCCTCGATTCTCAAACTCATGCTTGCAGGTAATATTTATCATTTGTTTTTCGTATTCGCCAGCGGAGTTGTCCCATATCATTCTTAGAATTTTCCATTACTTACGTTGATCAGTTTGTTACGTTTTCTTAATTTACGAATTTTCCAACAAAAAATGAGAGGGCTGTTTCTAGTCTCTACAATTCATTGTGGGTTCAACAGATTACAATCTTATTTTAACATGCGCTCAATGATACTTTCATACGAGATTGGGACTTTTCACAAAACGTAACGCGGTAAATGGGCAAATAAGAGTTATGGAAGAGTGTCCATTTGACTCATCGCTATAATATCTGAAAAGTAAAATAACATAACTATATTATCGAAAAATTATTGTACCTACCTGAAATATTTTAGGAATTTTGAAAAAAAAAAAAAACTATGATCAAAACTATCAGATAATAATTTTATGGAAGCAAAATTCACTCCTCTCAAAAAGCAATTTGAAGAGTGGTTTCTTTATTTAGTTCTCTTTCTTTCGCCCGCTGGTTTTATCTATTCTTAAGGGTGTTTCCTCAGTGAATCAGGTTCTCACAGCATCCTTCCTCGTAAGTACTTGATAATTACCACATACATCTTTCGTCAAGGCTGTAACCGGCTGGACCGGTCACCCGCCAGGAGCGCTACAGCCGACAAAATAGAAAACGCGGTCAGAACTATTTTCTCGTTGTAATTGGGTGATCTCAAAATAAGTCAAGAACGAAGCCATGTAGCGGAAAAATTAAAAGAATGAAATTTGCGAAACGTAAAATTCCCCACAAGTTACCTTTCATAATATAAATTTAAAAAAAGCTTCCACCCACATTAAAAAGTTACGTGTCTATTGCGTTTTCCTTTCCCTTTTCCTTCATCTCATCACAATGGTTCGTACCTTCGATGATAAAATACAATTGATCAATACAGCGTGCACGACTGTCATCTCCTTATTCTACCGAAGAAAAGCAGAAAAATTTACCCGTTGTTCATCAAACATGCAATTTGTCACAACATGGTTACGTTGTGGTTTGAAACCGAACTTCATCTCATATCGTCTGAACATCAAATAGGGTCGAAAACTCGCTATTACGTAAGAGGGCTAGACTCTGTTTGCAGGACCTTACATGCCACAAAATCTATGCTCCTTAAAATACTTGAAAAGTGCCAAATTCGTATCTTTCTTCAACTTCACCACAAGATGGCGAACTTTTTTTCCGAACTGTAACCAGCTTCTCGCCGGCTATTTACGAGAAATCATGCAATAAGAATCAATATACAACACTGTAAACACCAGTATACCAGAATTGCACCTCCTGTATAAAATCTCCCTTAAGTCTCTGGAACTTGACCAACTCAACAAAGTAAGCAATTAAGCAAAACGAAACATAGTACGTATATCTATACCTTTATAATTGTACTTTACAAGGGTAGATTTTGTGGGGAGGGGATTGGGGGCAAGAGATAGTCGCCCCGTCAGATGACTTTTTCTAGAATTGTCACAGAATTTGCATCATTCATCGCGTCTTTAATTCCAGCAAGTGATCATAGTATGGAGTAACCTGAGTGGAAGAGGATTTGTTCTCTTTCTGTATTGGCAGATATTTCATCGAAGATCTCATTCGTTTAATTTCCGCTATACACGTACGATGTTACAATTCTTGGAGATGGTGTTATGACAAAGTTCCTTCAGAAAAGAACAAATTTTTACCCAAGATTGAAGAGAATGTCCAGTGACATATTTATGGCTCGTGACAAGATTACTCGTACTTATAGTTGAGTTATTGCATCATGTTGAAATTTTTGTCATCATCTTCAGCACCAATAGGCTACCATGTACCGAAAAAGGATTAAATCAATGGAAAAATGCAAAGCTCGTATGGAAAAACTATCTCTCATGATGACTGTTATAGTCGAAAGACGTCTCAATTATTAAACAAAAATTTTTTCATACGAGCTTTGCATTTTTCCATTGATTTAATCCTTGTGAATGTACTAGCGGTTACTGACAAAACATGATGGAATACTGCAAAATTTAGTTATACATTTATAATTAGTATTGTAATACTTATGACTGTAGAGAACATTTTCAGAAGGCGTGCCACTCAAAATTTCCCTTAGGGGGCTGGAGGGGGGCCAAAATGTCTCTCAAAAATCAGTATTTTGCTGATATCTCGAGAACGGTTGGGTATAGGGGAAAAATACCTCAGTACAAAAATAACCTCCGTATAATTTTACGTAAAAAACGTTCCCTTCATTTTTTCGCTACAACTCCCCGTTAAACCACAATCGACGCACCAAAATTGAAGCGCGTACAAAAACACATAGTCGGGAGTATGTACATAGTTACGCGCGACGCCACGCGGTGCACGGTTATGCCGTGGCTCGGTTTACCAGCTACGCTACGCCATGTTACCATCGTTTTCAACATTAAAGGAGAGAAAGTAGGAGATCGAAAATTTTTCATAAAAATACCAAAAAAAAAAAACACTCACGCTAGCACACGACTTTTCTTCTTACATACTCATAACTCATTAAGAGAGTAACTCCCACTCTCTGTACTAAATACTGACTGCCTATCAATTAAGTCCGATATTTGTAGAATCAATAGTAGAACTCAGTTTATGAAGCCTATCATCATGACGTCACATCATCTCATAACAGAATAAGGAAACGTAAATTTATTTTATTTAATAAAAAATAAGCAATTTTTTATTAACGTTATCAAATTTTTCGCTTGAGTTTTTCATTTACCAACAACCCCCCTCCTTTAATAGCTAGAGATGTGCACCTGCTATTTTTTTGACGATTGAATGAGTAGTTCTTGGGATGTAATCAATTTTTGGAAAATTCTCACTATTAAACATTCGAACCACTTATAGCTGCTTACATCATGAGAAGGGGATTTTCTTATCCTCTTGTTTTCAGTACTAATTGTCATGAAGAATCTTTATTATTTTTAATTTTTTTGGTTAGGCTGTTCCATTTTTCTTTTTTTTTTATTATTAGTCAAATTCAATTGTAAAAACCTTTAGTTTCATAATCCATACATCTATGAATGAGTACAATTTTTTAGTGTTCATCAAATATACTGCGAGACCAGCTTAAAGACTTCATTCTTAATTTATTATTGATTTGTAGATCATTTTTTTGTGTATATGTGATGGTCAGTAGTTTGATTTCAGGTGTCTCAGGACATGGGAATATTATTTTTAATTTGGAATGGTTTCTTTGAGTGAGATTTGAGGTTAGACTTATGAGTAAACCAGGCTCGAGAGGTGTATTATTAATTTTTTAATATGTTTGGAAAGGTTGGAACGTGAGGGAAAGAATGATTGGTTGCTTGTTTGGCTTCAATATAGATTTTGTCCATTTTTTTTTCCCTGATGTCGTTGTAACTAGATTCCCAGTTAAAGAATATTGGGATGGAATTTGCATAGAAGGTGGTGATGAGAGCGTGACTACAATTCAGGAGCGGATGAAAAGAAGAGCGCCTGGTGATAGCAATAAGTGATGCCAGGAATTGGAGATGATAAGGAATTGAGCCTTTCAGACTAATATACAGTATACTAGACCAATATTAGACTAACATTAACGTTTAGGGAGAAGTAATTATTAAGCTCTTTTAGAAGTGGTTGAATACAAAGACGCAAATCTAATTTCCAGACCACAGGGTGCGCGTTTTTTTGCCGACTTTTCTCACTGGAAAAGGGTACACCCGGTGTCTGTTTAGAAGTTTATAAAATTTGATAATCAATAAACCTATTAGTTGATAAGAAATTCGCCATTTATTTTATTGCTGTAGGTGGAAAAATGAAGATAAGTTTTATTGATTTTTCGAGCTAAAAAAAAGGAAGTATTACGCCGATTTAAGGTATCTCGGGAGGTGGGAGTATTATTTTTAATTGGTACAGCTTTTTGAGGTGTCTCAGGAGATGGGAATATTATTTTCAATTGCTATTTTTCAATTTAATTTTTTATTTAAATTAAAAGTTGTTTTTTCTCGTCTTAGAAACAAACGTTTTGCCGCTAAGGCACGTTTTTCCGTTTGCGGTCGCATACTTCGATGGTCATTATTGGTGACAATTCTTAACATTGTTCCAAATACAGTGAAACTCTATATAACGAATCTGAAGGGACCACAAAAAAAATTCGTTATATAGAAAATTCGTTGAAAAGAAATTCATTTTTTTTCTTATTTTTGCGAAGTTCCACATTTTGAATGATAAAAATTTTCAAATTTCACCTGAAAGTTGACATTGTTAGAAGGAAATGTTGAAACATTCGTCAAAATTCAAATTTTTTGGAGAAAATATTCAAATGTTTACCAAAGAATTAGAATTTTCAGAAAAAAGTTTGAATTCAGGCCAGAGATCGATATTTTTTTGGAATAAATGACAAGATTTCTGTAGAAAATTCGTTATATAGAGTGAATTGTTCGTTATAAAGAGATTTTTTAACACGTAAAATTCATTGAAGGGGGAGGGGGAGGGAAAAATTCGTAATATAGTGGAATTCGTTATAATATAGGGGTTCGTTATATAGAGTTTCCACTGTAATAGTAAATAAAACCCGTTTAAAAAATTGCTTATTTTTGATTAAATAAAATAAATTTACGTTTCCTTATTTTGTTATGAAATGATGTGACGTCATGATGATAAGCTTCATAAACTGAGTTTTACTATTGATTCTACAAATATCGGCCTTAATTGATAGGCAATAAGTATTTAGTACAAAGAGTGGGGGTTACTCTCTTAATGAGTTATGAGTATGTAAGAAGAAAAGTCGTGTGCTAGCGTGAGTGTTTTTAACAGGGAACCTGTTTTATGGGGGGCTATTTGAGAAATCTGCCGTCCGCCGTCCGCCGTCCAGCGAAAAACTTAGAAAAATTTCGACCCTCGAGCCATATATGATAGGAGAGGGACTTAGAAAAATTTCGACTCTCGAGCTATAGATGATAGGAGGGGGACTTGGAAAAAATTTCGACTCTCGAGCTATAGATGATAGGAGGGAAACTTAGAAAAATTTCGACTCTCGAGCTATATATGATAGGAGGGGGACTTGGAAAAATTTCGACTCTCGAGCTATATATGATAGGAGGGGGACTTAGAAAAATCTCGACTGTCGAGCTATATATGATCTAGGCTTCCTTGAATTTTCAATACCAAATCTCATTCGAATCATAAAACAGGTTCCCTGCGTTCCTCGTTTAACTTCGTTAAGGAAGCCGTCATTTTTTTTTGGTATTTTTATAAAAAATTTTCGATCTCGTACTTTCTCTCCTTTAATGTTGAAGACGATGGTGACATGGCGTAGCGTAGCTGGTAAACCGAGCCACGGCATAACCGTCCACCGCGTGGCGTCGCGCGTAACTATGTACATACTCCCGACATGTGTTTTTTTACGCGCTTCAATTTTGTTGCGTCGATTGTGGTTTAACGGTGAGTCGTAGCGAAAAAATGAAGGGAACGTTTTTTACGTAAAATTATACGGAGGTTATTTTTGTACTGAGGTATTTTTCCCCTATACCCAACCGTTCTCGAGATATCAGCAAAATACTGATTTTTGAGAGACATTTTGGCCCCCCTCCAGCCCCCTAAGGGAAATTTTGAGTGGCACGCCTTCTGAAAATGTTCTTTACGGTCATAACTACTACAATACCAAGTATCATTGTATAACTAAATTTTGCAGTATCATTTCACTAACCGCTAGTACTAGTAATATCGAGGACACTATCTCTCGTTCCATTTGCCGAAATTCCATTATAAGAAATATTTTAACATTCGTGTTCGATTATACCACTGGGATCCCTAAAATATCTATTGGAGATATCAAATAAAACAGACTATCAGAAAGGCGTACGCTCAACTTAATATTGCGATTATTGTTTTCGAAAGGCGCGCATATTAATTTTTTTTTTTTTTCATTATTTTGTTTCGCACCATCCCATCGTAAGTCTTTTTTCAAATGAAATGAAGTGAAAGCGCGCTCTCTCCATAAGTCGTAGATATTGTAAATCGGGCGCTCTCTCCATAAGTCGTAGATATTGTAAATCGTGCTTCGAAAGGAAACTATGATGTTTCTGCATAGGAAAAATTCAAATTACATTTTACTACGAAACGGACCATGCGAAGTTCGCATTTTATATCTTATAAATAATGTATATTACATTTGTCAACAAATATCTCGATGTTCTTATTATATACAAATTGCGAGTAATACGAAGAAAATTGAGTGTTAAACAGATTACGACAAGAATGAAAAAGAGTGTAATAAATTTTGGACCAAAAAAAAAAAAAAAACATAGCGCTTGAAACGAACACGTTTTTCCTATTCCTAGGACATGATTTTATCGACACGAGGTAGCGCTCTCTCAAAACAGAACAAAAATCATAAAATTCTTTTCATCCTTAGAAATAGAAGATCCGGTATGGTTCTGAAGTTCTGAAGTTAACGACATACCCGATAAAGGCCTAATTTTTATTACATTTTTTCGAAGAAAGAAAAACAACGTACTGAATAAAAAAAACATAGTGGGGGAATTAAAGAGAAAAAAGTTTTCCTTAAAAATATACGACGAATTCGAAATTACCATCAACTCGAAACGCATGAAAAATGCGTCAATTTTTCAAAGTTTTCGGCTCCGTGGAAAAGGTACACAAAGAAACTGATTAAACTTTTGCAAAAGTTGAACGCGTACGAGAAGTGGAAATCCAACAAAGCGTAGGTAGGTTTCAAAATAGAGAATAAAATAACGAAAATGGTCATTAGTGGCGAATTACAGGTTTCAAAGATCAATAATTGGTTCAACGAAGAAAAAGAAAAATATCGGGTTGAATAAAGATCCAACAACATAGAATTCAATTTCCGTTTTCCTTGAGAATATCTTGATGAAATATTCAACTTAGGCGTAGATTCAAGGAAATTCCTGATCTAGTCACCCAAAAAAATTAATTTTCTAAAGGTATATCTGATCAAAATTCGTTTCAACATAGTATTTCCCAGCAATGGTCTACACTGGAAATTTCGGTAAGAAAACGTAGGTATGAGATTTATTCGAAGAATAAGTATCTTAAAAGGCTCAGGTGTTCTACATATTTTCGAATCGAGAATAAATGATTTGTAATTTTTCATTCGGTAAACATTATGGGTATCGAATTACAAAAAGGTTTGATAATACTAATAAATTTACCTAACGAAAGCCGAAAATACCGAGAAATGTTTCTCATTGCAAGAAGAACACGATTTTTAAATTTTATTAAATTCTGTTTGCTAAAATCGCGTCGAAAAATAACGAGAATACCTATCGGATTAAAACTCTTCAGAATTGTTGTCGCAAATTCTATATTACATTAATTTGAAATCGAATTTTCCATTAATTAAAAAACTTGAAATCGGAGAGAACAGAAAAACAGAATTACTAAAAATTAAGAAATACCTATACAGAAGGGTGGCGTCGCCAGAAAAAAATTGTAGGAGAAGAAAGGTGGGGAAATGTCGACTTGAACGAAGAAGAGAATTTTTGTATTAGAGGAGGAAAGAAGTTGATAAAAATAAATTTAAAAGAAACTGACTCCAAATCAAAGAATTTTAAAATTAATATTCTCAATTGTTTCAAGAGGATTCCAAACCCTTGCTTCGCTCTCCACCAGGTTAGCAACTGATAGCTGAATGAGTTAGAATTTAAATCTTCAATATAAAATTCGCAACCTGACACTTGATTTGCTTTTGTGTGGGTGTCGTTGCTCTTTTATCATTAGTGACAATAACATACAGACAAAATCCATGACAACTCTTATTTTATCGTGTCAAGTATTTTATTGAGAAGTTGCGCTGAAATTTTAAAAGGAATGATTACCAACCCTAAGGAAGTGCCACCAGATCTACCATTCTTAGACTAGACAAAAACTTCGAAAAAATGTGTTTTTTGCAATGCAAGATGCACTTTGTATAAAAATTTGGTAACCTCTTTCACTCTAATGAAAAAACCCCGCTGAATCCGAATATATCGGTAACTTTTTGATTCGACCCTTTTTGGAGCGTAAAAGGGGGCTAAAACGTTGAAAAACTGATTTTTCTTCATTTTTCTCATTTTTACGTAAAATTAAGCATTTTACGAGGAAAATACCTCTCTTAAAAAATATTACCCATAAAATTTCCTTTAAAATGACTTATTTCGGTACTTCCAAAGACTTACAGTTTTGCCATTACATTCTTTTGAAAATTTGCTGTTCATTGTTTTTGCGCCATTTTCTCCATTACACTGATAGAGGACGTCTTGACTTTCAAAGACTCGAATTAAAACTTTTGAACGTTTGAAAAATGCGTCTGTGTCAGAGTTATAGTCTAATTAAATCTATATGAATACAATCAACAGCAACGCATATCAGCGCTTTTCCACGTAGGTACATAAACCATTTCAAATAATTAATGAAAAATACTTGGCTGCACTCAGTAAAAATGTATTCTAAAATGATCGATTTTTTAATCACTATTATCACTGTTGAAATTCGTGTATGTATTCTTTTTTGTGATTCGTGTTTCCGTTTTATAATTAAAATGTGGATTTCGGAAGTGAATCCAAATTTATGCATTATTTGTCAAAAAAGAAAAATTTCGAAAAATGAAGCCTTATTGGAATGTGGTGACGTTGGAAGAGGGAAGCTCGTCGACTGCGCTTATTTGCAACGCAAATCAATTCACGATTCAAATTATAGTCAATCAAGTGTGAGGATACTGAATTGTCTGGGTACTGAAAATGAAGGTGAAAACACGGTAAAGCAGAATTACCTCAAAAGAAAAAATTGCTGCTCTCAAACGGCGAATGGAGAAGCAGTTGAAGATCAACGTTTCTCGTGAATTGGAGACACCAATGACTTGGTCCCAAATAGCGACAACGACGGAGAAGATGGATTGGGAAAAATGTGTCTTCTGTCAAGAGGACAAGAAGGAATCACTACGGCTGGCAATGTCATTTAATAGGAACAAGACCATTCTTGATCTTTTGAATTACGATTACACGTTACGTATAAGAACTAGCGGGGTCGGTGATCTAATTGCTCCGGAAGGAAAATATAATAGTTGCTGTCTCCTTCGATGTCAACAAAGAAAAAAGAAAGATAATCGGATTCGTGACAGTACAGATGATTTGCCATTCAAACACACCTGCGAAGAAATACGTGTGGCCGCAACTTTGGAAAAGGTACCTATGTCATAAATGCACTTTATGGTATACCTTATTAAGTTCGCTTGCATTACTCTTACTTTGGGAATTGGTTAGTTAGGTACTATCATTCTTATGCAGTTGGATGGCGGGGCTTTTGGTTTCCAAAGTGATGGTACTTTTTTTGAAGACACCGAGGTGTGAAACATCTTCCATGTCTTTGCTCTAGGTTTGATTCGCATTTCCCTAATCTATATCCGCGTGTTTGTTGTCCCGCGTGGTCCCGTTACTTAAATTGTGTCCCCTTACCACGATCATGTCCCGTTACCGTCTAGTCTGGTCTCGTCTAGTCTTTTCTAACCCTGTATAACCGAGCGAAGAGTGGGGGAGTCTAGTCTGGTCCAGAAGTTGTAAAAACTCCAGACATTTTCTCAAATCCTCCTCCTATTATTGGAAACCGAACTTTCCCCAAGTCCCCCTTCTGTTAGATATAGCTCGGAAGTCGAAATGTTTCGAAATTCGTGAGGTGGAATAAGGAAATACGGCGAAGGACCAAAAATTCATTTTTCCGTTCATGACAAATTCATATGCACAATTTCACGTTCTTTCTAAAATGGTACTGATTATAGGGCACGTAACAAACCCCCTTCAGAGTATAAACAAAAATACTTGACGCGTCTGTATGTTGTGGAATGCCTGTCGGAATTTTCGACTCTCTGTTACGCAATTTTACGTTTTGGTCGTTAAGCCTATTTCTCGATTCCACCTCACATATAACTTGCAAGTCGTAATTTTTCCAAGTTCCCCTCCTATAATATATAGCTGGGAAGTCCTCTTCCTATCGTATATAACATGGAAGACGAAATTTTTTCAAGTCCCCCTTTCGAAAATCGAAATGTTTTCAAGTTCTGAAACCTTAGGTTGATAACGTCATCAACCGCGGACCACTCGCGAAGTCACACTTCTATAATAAATAGCTTAGGAGTCGAAATTTCTTCAAGTCCGTCACCAACCTCAGACCGCTCGCACTCGCGGACGCCAGAATTTTCTGAAAATGATCGCCAACAAAAAGGATAGTAGATTCCCCGGTAAAAACTCGTATTCAATTCCTTTTCTCTCCTGTGGCTAGCAAAAACAATTTCTTGTCTCTCCAGTAAAATGTTCAAAAATGTAACTATTACGAGGCAAAACAAAGGCTTCCTTAACGAAGTTGTACGAAACCTGTCCTGTGGGTCGAATTTCTTTTGTATTGGGAATTTAATTTGGAATTTGAGTCTCGAAAAGTGTAAACTTTTTTGAGTGCCCTCCTATCGTACAAAGGTCGAAAGTCAACATTTTTCCCAATCCAACTTCTTTATTAAAACAGGTCAGTTTTTTCCGGACGATGGAACGTCCAAATTTTCAAGAAAATCCCCATATAGGACAGACTACCAAATTGTAAAATAGGCGGTTGGCATCTGAAAGCGGCACTATTCAATTATTGATTGAATTTTCAAGTTACGCAGGGCCGGATATAGTTTTTTTGAGCACCGAGGCCAATTAATTATTGTAAGGGCTCTCGATCCCTGTGAAAATGAAAATGAAAAAATAGAAGATCCCTTAGTATGCGCGGACCCCATTCCTCTTCTGTTTTTTCGAAATACGTACTTTTCATGGTTCATTCAGTTTTTTTTTTTTTTTACTGCAAAATACGGGGCCCCGGACGCCTGAGACTGAAAACCTCCACCTTTCTGACGCTGTCGTACGAGGGCTGTTGGAAAAGTATGTTTCGCTGTCTTCTAAATCGCAGGAAAAATGCATATGTGAATACATCATCTGTAGGATCCTCAGATGACACAGTGAAAGTTGCGGTCTAATTGCGTGAACGAGAGATGAAAAAGAAACACACGATTCCCTGATTAATGAATTCGTTCAGAAGGTTCGCCGTAAAAACGAGCGTTAGGCAATATGTTCAACAGCTAAAATCATTTTTTTGCAGAAGTATAACACGAAGGCTGATCCGTTTAAGACTTGACGCTGCTTGTTCTGCGCGATAAAAAAAGTTGTAGTACTTTTTGTTTTTTTTTGTTTTTTTCCTGAAAAAGTCGGAAAATTTGCTTGTTTTTTTGAATTGGACGAAAGAAAAACCTAAAATGGATCTAAGAATTGGTGTCACGCAACAGCAAATGTCAGAATTGCCTCAGAAATCACAGTGCAAAGTAACTTCAACCTAGAGATCTAGTACAAGCGGTTACTGACAAAACATGATGGAATACTGCAGAATTTAGGTATACATTTATAATTAGTATTGTAATACTTATGACTGTAGAGAACATTTTCAGAAGGCGTGCAACTCAAAATTTTCCTTAGGGGGCTAGAGGAGGGCCAAAATGTCTCTCAAAAATCAGTATTTTGCTAATATCTCGAGAACGGTTGGGTATAGGGGAAAAATACCTCAGTACAAAAATAACCTCCGTATAATTTTACGTAAAAAACGTTCCCTTCATTTTTTCGCTACAACTCACCGTTAAACCACAATCGACGCAACAAAATTGAAGCGCGTAAAAAAACACATAGTCGGGAGTATGTACATAGTTACGCGCGACGCCACGCGGTGCACGGTTATGCCGTGGCTCGGTTTACCAGCTACGCTACGCCATGTTACCATCGTTTTCAACATTAAAGGAGAGAAAGTACGCGATTGAAAATTTTTCATAAAAATACCAAAAAAAAAAAAACACTCACGCTAGCACACGACTTTTCTTCTTACATACTCATAACTCATTAAGAGAGTAACTCCCACTCTTTGTACTAATTGATTACCTATCAATTAAGTCCGATATTTTTTGTAGAATCAATAGTAAAACTTAGTTAAACGTTTTTTTTTCATGTTTAGTAAAACTTAGTTTATGCAGCCTATCATCATGACGTCACATCATCTCATAACATAATGAGGAAAAGTAAATTTATTTTATTTAATCAAAAATAAGCAATTTTTTATTAACGTTAGCAAATTTTTCGCTTGAGTTTTTCATTTACCAACAACCCCCCTCCTTCAAGAGCTAGAGATGTGCACCTGCTATTTTTTTGACGATTGAATGAGTAGTTCTTGGGATGTAATCAATTTTTTGGAAAATTCTCACTATTGAACATGTGAAACACTTATAACTGCTTACATCATGAGAAGGGGATTTTCTTATCCTCTTGTTTTCAGTACTAATTGTCACGAAGAATCTTTATTTTTTTTTATTGTTTTTGTTAGGCTGTTCCTTTTTTCTTTTTTTTAATTATTAGTCAAATTCAATTGTAAAAACCTTTAGTTTCAAAATCCATACATCTATGAATGAGTACAATTTTTTAGTGTTCATCAAACATACTGCGAGACTAGCTTACGTAAAGACTTCATTCTTAATTTATTATTGATTTGTAGATCATTTTTTTGTGTATATGTGATGGTCAGTAGTTTGATTTCAGGTGTCTCAGGACATGGGAATATTATTTTTAATTTGGAATGGTTTCTTTGAGTGAGATTTGAGGTTAGACTTATGAGTAAACCAGGCTCCAGAGGTGTATTATTAATTTTTTAATATGTTTGGAAAGGTTGGAACGTGAGGGAAAGAATGAAGGGTTGACTGATGGGTCATAGGTTGCTTGTTTGGCTTCAGTATAGATTTTGTCCATTTTTTTTTCCCTGATGTCGTTGTAACTAGATTCCCAGTTGAAGAATATTGGGATGGAATTTGCATAGAAGGTGGTGATGAGAGCGTGACTACGATTTATGAGCGGATGAAAAGAAGAGCGCCTGGTGATAGCAATAAGTGATGCCAGGAATTGGAGATGATAAGGAATTGAGCCTTTCAGACTAATATACAGTATACTAGACCAATATTAGACTAACATTAACGTTTAGGGAGAAGTAATTATTAAGCTCTTTTAGAAGTGCTTGAATACAAAGACGCAAATCTAATTTCCAGACCACAGGGTGCGCGTTTTTTTGCCGACTTTTCTCACTGGAAAAGGGTACACCCGGTGTCTGTTTAGAAATTTATAAAATTTGATAATCAATAAACCTATTAGTTGATAAGAAATTCGCCATTTATTTTATTGCTGTAGGTGGAAAAATGAAGATAAGTTTTATTGATTTTTCGAGCTAAAAAAAAGGAAGTATTACGCCGATTTAAGGTATCTCGGGAGGTGGGAGTATTATTTTTAATTGGGACAGCTTTTTGAGGTGTCTCAGGAGATAGGAATATTATTTTCAATTGCTATTTTTCAATTTAATTTTTTATTTAAATTAAAAGTTGTTTTTTCTCGTGTTAGAAACAAACGTTTTGCCGCTAAGGCACGTTTTTCCGTTTGCGGTCGCATACTTCGATGGTCATTATTGGTGACAATTCTTAACATCGTTCCAAATAATAGTAAATAAAAACCGTTGAAAAAATTGCTTATTTTTGATTAAATAAAATAAATTCACGTTTCCTTATTCTGTTATGAGATGATGTGACGTCATGATGATAAGCTTCATAAACTGAGTTTTACTATTGATTCTACAAATATCGGACTTAATTGATAGGCAATCAGTATTTAGTACAAAGAGTGGGAGTTACTCTTTTAATGAGTTATGAGTATGTAAGAAGAAAAGTCGTGTGCTGGCGTGACTGTTTTTTTTGTATTTTTATGAAAAATTTTCGATCTCGTACTTTCTCTCCTTTAATGTTGAAAACGATGGTAACATGGCGTAGCGTAGTTGGTAAACCGTGCCACGGCATAACCGTGCACCGCGTGGCGTCGCGCGTAACTATGTACATACTCCCGACTATGTGTTTTTTTACGCGCTTCAATTTTGTTGCGTCGATTGTGGTTTAACGGTGAGTCGTAGCGAAAAAATGAAGGGAACGTTTTTTACGTAAAATTATACGGAGGTTATTTTTGTACTGAGGTATTTTTCCCCTATACCCAACCGTTCTCGAGATATGAGCAAAATACTGATTTTTGAGAGACATTTTGGCCCTCCTCCCGCCCCCTAAGGGAAATTTTGAGTGGCACGCCTTCTGAAAATGTTCTTTACGGTCATAACTACTACAATACCAAGTATCATTGTATAACTAAATTTTGCAGTATCATTTCACTAACCGCTAGTACTAATCATAATATACTTTTTGCCGATTTTTTGTTCGTTTCTTTCTATGATTTAAAAGATAGCGAAACTTACTTTTCTAACAGCCCTCGTATATGAAAATGGTTTTGGAATTAATAGGAACTTCGACTGATTGTAGTCAAAATTTTAGAGGCTAAGACACGTGTATTATACATTCTTAAAGATTTCGAATAGGAACCCATTCTTTGCTCTTAATGCGATCTTTTTGACTAAAAAATCTAAGATGCTGTAAATGCTGTGATACTTCTTCAAAATTCAAATACGTCAAATATCTTCAAGCATTCACCATTCTTTCTATTTCATAAGCTCAAGCTCGAATGAGGCCAAGTACCTCCTCGCAATATTGGTATATAATACTTTTAAAGTTCATTTGATAGCCGCTTAATTTTCCCATCCTCCGCAGCCCACAAACGTTGAAACTCACTCTCTCCAGGGTACACTCGCAAATGTAGCGAATGATAATGAGTAGAGCTCGGATTTCTTGGAATTTGTCAGTTTTTTTCCTGAAGGGGCAGACGGCGGGTGATCAAATGGGAGTTCATTTCATATCTTTAGGACCCAGGGAAAAAATTTTTATTTTGCCAAAAAATGCCAAAAAATGAATAAATGCCAAAACCGGAATAAATGCCGAAAACGACGAATTTTGAATATTTAGCGCCAAAATGTAATGTTTAATTCTCGTTTTTTATAGATTTCTTTAATAATACGTTCAAATTCAATTTAAAAAATTTTTAATTTCACTAAACCATTCATTTTTTGTACTTTTTTTTGATTTTGCCAAATAATGCCAAATTTCTCGACTTTAAATTCCAAAAATCATTCTCATAATTGCCAAAAAATCCGAGCTCTAATAATGAGTTATCTACAAAATTTTCAGCGATCATTTCCTCCCTACGATTGACCGCCCCCAAGAGGGAATGATATGAAATAAAATTTTAGACATTGTATTCTCACACTTGGCAATAATGTTATTTTTAATCGAGAGATTTATAATAAACGAGCAGAAATTTCCGTCCTTCGGACAGAACCCTTATATGTTCCTAACAGAAGCCTGTCATTTCTTAAAGTTCGAAAGTTCGACGATCTCTCTTCACCTGTCCAACTACTCATTCTCAACTGTTATCCTATCTATTCTCTGATCCCTGCCCCTCCTTGATAGGCCCTCTCCATCTTTTTAATATTTTCTTTCATCCTCAATGCTTATCCGGTATGTTCTCTGATTGATACCACACCCTGAGAAATTTTCTCAATTCGCTGGATCTATAAAAATCAAACATTTCCACACCTACACACATTTACTCTCATTTAACTTGTGACCCTACTGCCACTCTTCCGTACAACCAAACGACGTCATTGCTAACAAATTATTGTATTTACGCAGAAATTTTAAGAAAATATTTGATTTAAAATGAGATTCATCTAATAAATTACTCAATAAGTTCGGTGGATCGGGCAAATCTAATTTTACTCTACCGTTTGAACAGCACATATTTTCACTTTCACCCATAAACAATTTTGCTGTACAATGCGGACAAATTCGTTCAAGAGCACCGAGAATCGAGTTTAATTTATAATTAAAATTCACATCATAAATATACGTTAAATTTTAAGGAGGAAAATTATCCTTTAAAATATTAGGATTGTTTGTGGTACGGAGTGACGAGGTATTTGAGTTTGAGCTTGTAGAAATAGAATTTATCACCTCCATCTTCCTTTTTTTTCGACATTTTACGACTTTTGCCGCGGAGTTTGATTTGCGACCTACATTTGATGTTCTCTTTACCATTTTCTCAATTAAAAACTTCGAACAATATACGTTCGACAGAAACCATTTGTCACAAACATCCTAATTTGAGAAAGAAAGCTGTAGCCTATAGATAAGTAATGAAAGTAGGCTAATAGTACTTGTCCTTGGCAATTCACCAACCCGATTCTCAAAATTATATTCGGTTGCCTAGTATGGAAAAACGGAAATTTTTTTGGTACACGTACAAAAGCAGTAGCCAATATATGATTAACTTTCAAGCTTTATTTCAACTTTTTCGGTGAACTTTATTCAATTTTGGATAGGAAAAAACAATCCTCTACCTAACTCCCATATACTTTATCGAATTTCAATGGGTGGGGGTAGAGATTATCCGTTACATGCGATTCCATTTTTCAGCTTTATAATATAGGATATCGTTTTTATTTTTCACCAAAATTTTAAGAACAATGCAGCATCACCTTTTATTCTTCATTCATTCTTTTTTTATTTTGCAGTCGGATATAAGGCATCCTTTCAAGTTTCTTGTAGGCCATACTCTATATTTTAAAATATCTAATTTTCAATTGAGTCGCACTTAAGAAAAAATTAATTTTCCAGGTCGTTGAAATAGAAAAAGCAAAGAAGACACAAGAAAGATCCAAATATGTACATTGTTACTAAATTACAGATAATGACTTGCAGTATACGATGACAAGCAGAGACTCTTGAGAAATGGGTTTCACAAGATTGTCAACAAATGAAATAATTTCTGAAAGATTTACGTGAAAATCAAGATTTATGATCGGTAAGGGTTCAAATTTCTCAATAATTTCTTGCCACGAAAATTAATCTTCAATTTTTGTACACGGACATCATATATCTCAGTTTTGGGCTTGCTGGATCAAGACACAGCTGTAGCTAGAAACTGTACTAGAAAACTACATACAGTATTAAATTTGTGAACAATTTCATTCTCAATCATGATGATACTGAAACTCTACGGGGGAGACTTCACGGTTTCCAAAATTTTAGACTAATGTAAAAAATATTCGTTCATCTACCCACTATTAATATCGACTGCAAGGTGTATAAATTAAATTAAATATATTTTTGCTAAATTTTCCGATAAATCGTAAGAAACAGCCTGTACGTAACTATGTCTACTTACCCGAGCACTTGTAAGCAATATGTGAAATTATTCGGGGGAAAATATCGCGAAAATATTAGGTACTAATAATTAAGCAAGACGGACGTGCGGAAAAATTACCGGAGGAGGAAGAAAGAAAATTTGGAAAAAAAATTAAAATTAAAAAAAAAATAAAAAAAAACGAAAAGCCGGGAAAACGAAGAACGAAGATCAACGAACACGACTAAGAAGGTTTAATAGGGGATTCGTTTGTGCCGAAAAGTCGCACTCGAAATTTATCAAAAAGGGGGTTAGCACTCATCGTACATTTGTTGCGTTCAAAATGGCAAGTTGCGGGTTAAGGAAACCTTCAAAATTCGCTTTTATATATTCAACAGCAGGTAAAATCTTTTTTCCAGCGTCGACGAGAGCCGCACGCGGGGCCACGACGCAGTAAATCGGCGCCAAAAACAAAAATACTGTACGAAGTGTGTAGGTAATATCGTTTTCATTCCTCCAACCTGGGGGGAGAGGAGGCGTACGCTCTCCTCTCGAATCATTTTTCGTAAAGTGAGCTGAAAAAGAACAACGTCGATTTTTCGACGAATAAACGGTCAATTAGGGTTTTATTACGCGTAATTTGTGGGCCTTAATAACGAGTAAATTTTCTACGTTAAATTACACGTGCATTCAAATTTGGTCCAGCATCGTTTACTCGACGGCTAACTGGTCATTTTCATTTCAATTTCGTACATTCGCACTTTAATTAAATCCTCTCGACGATGTACTACACGACACATTTTCGAGAAATTAAACTAATCGCACGGTCGTCATTCTGAAATCAAATAAGACTCGACGCTCGCAGACGTAGTCGAGTTGTATTAAAAACGATATACTTCTCACAAAATTAGAAGTTTGAAGAATTGTCGAATTTTTCTGCGGATACAGAATTAGGTTTCACCTCAACCTGAAAATTCTTTCGTCTCTCTGGTAAGTAATTACAGACCTACAAATTTATTATTTGGGCCCACACACCTTCTTTTGGCCCTTATCGCCACCCGCACAAATTTATAAATAACATCCCGTATATTATACTGATTGTCTTATGTGGGATCGAAATGGAACAATGCTGAGAAATGATGGTAACTTATCGTATAATTTCATCTGACTAGCTGTATCAAAATTTTAATCTATCAATTCAAAATAAGAATGTAAATTTTCCTCCCGAGACAATACTCGTATTCCATTTTAAAAGCTCGATCACGTATAAAACCTTTTTAATGGCGTTTACTTAGTCCATAAACACGAAGTTTCCACCGTGTATTTTTACTCGGTATGAAAATATCGAACGATGGTTTAGGTTATTAAACCGGCAATTCTATTCCATCATTCGCGTTCGGGATTTAATTACGGTGTTAATATGGAGATCATTTCTTGCAGCCTTCGCAAATCTTTTCTTTACGTAAGTATTTTTGTGAAAACAAAAGTTTTTTCATTAAGTACTCTATCGTGAAATTTATTAATCTCTTACCGGAATCTCAGTATTTTGGTCGCCGTTTAAAAAAAGCGAATACCACGCGTGTCACGAGTCTACAGGGAGACATTCCAAGAAATGTATTATTTTCGCAAAAAAGGAGGTGAATGTAAATTCACTACTTTACGGTTTCAAAATTTTTCCAGGCTGTCTCCGGAAGATACATATTTCCAAGAAAACTGTTGCGGTTTGCCACGTTGATAGAAAAATAAGGTAGACCAGATCCACTCCAGTAATTTCAGAAAAAGAAAACACAATGTGATGTCAGCTACCTTGAAGGTGTTTGTCATGCATGAACGAACATTTTTCCGATGCTCTCAACTAATCCTGTAAACTTTTAACCCCCGCCCTATTTTCTGCAACTTCATCACATTGTCCGGGTGTCTGGCCACCCTCTTTGAGCTAGTTTGACATATTAGGAAATGTATTAGAAGAATACTCGTAAGACAAGCAGCACGTAGCACACTGGAAAGAGTTTGTGTCCTGATCTACAGTAAAAAATTGAATTAACATCCAAATCAACGATCAAGGAGACTGTACCTTTTGGACAACTAAGAAAGAATGTTTCTTACTAATTATTGATTGGGATATTATGTCAAATAAACGTTGCACGGCAGTTGGCTTTAGACTTTCAGCTTCCAGCTAGTTTTCCAACTCTACTTGATAATTAAACAAGCACCCCGTGCGTTGCACGAGGTGATAAGAGGGTCGGCGAATGTTTTCGCTACGGAAAAATTGATTAGGTACTTACAATTTACAATTAGGCCTATTACAAGCTCTCACATGGAAAGAACGAACGTCCCACAATAAATGATTAAATGCATTAATTCTCAAATCTCAGTCTCAATAGTTGAATAATTATGAAAATAATAATTATTTGTACTTAAATGAAAACATATGCTTTAATAGAACTCAAATCTTATTTCTCTTCTATCCTTTGATGCGATAGGTTTTCAACAAAATAAATGAATTCCTTTTCAACAAAATGAGTGAATGATAGTTGGCTAATTTTTCGATGTAATTCCCTAATTTGGTTCATAACTCAGAGAGGCAAACCCAGATTAGAAACTAGATAATACACTGAGCAACCGAATAATATAATTTTGATGATTAGGTATTCACCTACACAGCAGTTATCACAGGTACCTAAACATTTTCTTCTATTCGCTTTCCATCAAATATGAGAACTAGGCCTACCTACAAACTCAGATTGAAACTTGTTGAAACACAAACTGCGCTAACTTCAATAAAGTCAATCCGGGTATTTGTAAACAAAAACAAAAATTACATTTTTCAAACTAATTTTATGCGGCTTCTAATGAAGTAATTTGGAACCCTCTTGGTGTCGATCACGGTACATTATAGGCGTGTGGACACGAAACGGAAATCTTGTCTGTCGTTTTGTCGCTATTTCATGATGGTGATACTAGAGCGCGTTGTAAGCTTTGTCGTCAATCAACCTGGCTAAATACATGTAGGCTTATGGAGAATTCATGACTTGTTCTCTTATTTTTATAATATCTTGACAAATATTCGATTATTCGAAAAATTGGAGAGAAGAAAAGTTGTAGCCCATAAAATTTCCTTTCATATAGGTTATAATGACTTTGGGCTTATCGTTAGTGATCGCTGCAGTGATTGCGTTTTAAATTGAATGATGAGAAATTCCAGGGGTTCAATTGTAACCAGCGCGCAGTAACTAACGATATGCATTGGTAATGCGTTTTTTCTTTCAGAGGGACAGGGGGACGTTGAGTTTCTTTGTTTATTTTTATTTCTGAGTATTTGTGATAAACAATATTACAATTAATTTTTGTTGATTGAGCTGAAAAAAATTCTCAATTCATCTGCAATAAAATGCCCGAGTGTTTTGTAGTAAATTGTAAATCAGGCTACCATCCCTCTTCAGAAAAGGTAAATTATTGATACAATCATTCCCAGTTTAAATTATTATTATATTTGAAAAGTTAATTTTTATTGGATGATACATACCTTTAGATTCCACTCTTTGGTCCGCCAAAGAACTTGGCTCTGTTTGGAAAATGGAAGAAGGCAATACCAAAAAGAGAAATCGAATTGACTGCAGGAGCTCGTGTGTGTCGAAAACATTTTGGAATCCGAAATAATTTGGCATCGAATGATAGGAGAAGGAGAATCTCAAATTTGAGTTTATCACGTTCTGATGCGGATGCGGCAATACAATCGCCATCAGAATAGAGACTGTAAAAATATTTCGCGAAAGAAGAAGAAAGAATCTAAGCTACATTCCAACTAGAAATAAATCGATCCTACCTACTTTTTTTTTCTGAATTTTATCAAATGTTTATAATTTTCTTAACTGTATGAGAAATATTGAAGTTACTTAGGTAGACTATGCAACTTGTTACCGAATTAATTATTATTATACCTTATTGAACTGGTCGCCACAGAAGAAAGTTTTTTTTAATATTCAGGTACGTATCTAAAAACAATTGTTCCTAAGCCTTCATTGAATAAGAAAAAGAGAGATGAATTGAAATTTGAAACTACTTCCCAATATTCAAAACATACCGGTACTGGAATGAAAAATAGCATCAAATGACTGCAATAAGTATGTCCTGTAGAAAACCCTCTCTCTTCTCTTGAAATATCTTTTATTTTTCATATAGGCGTAGACATGGAACGGCCTCTGGAATTTGCAAACATCTCATGAAATATTATCTAGCTGTATAAATAATTGGTATCCAATTTATCCTGAGAACTGGACAAAAAAAGGAAAATTTTCATTCTTCCTCGATCAAGCATTGTTGATCCTTGCAACTTTTTGCAATTATTTGAGAGTTATTCTTCTCAAAAACACTTCTCAAGACTTGGCATTTCATTTCAATTTCTAGGCCTATGCGATATAATTATAGCTGGCAAAGAAATAAAAAAATGAATAGTAAATGCAAAATTTTGGTAACCTTTCAAAAAAAGTTTTTGAATTCATTCATCCAACTCAATGGTTGAAATAAAGGAAATTTGTTCACCTTATATGAATCTGTAGGCTCTGTGCAGAACAACCTTAATGTCCCAAATGAGTTTCCTTTAAATTATACTCAAATGTTTCTCAATTTGAATCCGTGATTCTAATTAAATACCTACGTTGTATAAACTTTTTCAGCTACATAGTTCATAATGCGAAAATAGTTTTGAGGTTGATTGCAAAAGCGTTTGCCATTTATTTGTCGATCCCTTATAAATTCTGCTGAATTTCTCTAATAACAGAAACAAAGTTTTAAAAAACAGCAAACGCCCTAATTTGCATCCAACCACTAAAATACTTTCAAAATTATTATTGACACGTCTTGAACCATAGGTGGAAACCTCTATTTTATCTGGCTATCAATTTTTTGGAGCCATTAAGCCTAACTTACCACTTGAATCTCGATTAAATTTTGCTAGATAGAAACAGTAGGCCTAATTTGGTTCTTGAACGTGTTTACAAACTAGTTCTGAGCATTGCTACCTTCTATACAATGTTCTAGAAGTATACTCATTTTAAAACTAATTTTTAACATTTATACCTTCAATACGATGTTCTGAGTGAGTGTTCATTTTAAAGGAAATTTTATAGGCTACAAGTTTTCTTCTCTTCAATTTTTTCATTAGTATCATATTTATCGAGATATTACAAGAAGAAACAAAAAAATCAGGAATCTTCCATGAGCGTACATGTATTTGCTGACGACAAGACTTACAACGCGATCTAGTGACACGTTATGGCGTAGCGACATAATATGGGACAACATTTTACACAGCAATACGCTCGTGTCCAGGTTAAGGTGACTGAGCACACTACCTTCAAATTCCTTATATATTATATGTAAACGATTCTACTCCTCGAGACGATTCTAAAAATATATACTTTTTCTCCCCCCCCCCAACGATTTTTTCTGTAAGAAATCGTCGATTGAAGTTGTGCGAAATCGACAAAATCCGCGCGAAACTCTCATTCAAGTGATTCACGTTCGCGCCTTTTTTTGTACCGTAATCAGCGGGCAAACATTGCGCGCGCTTCACCTTCATATAACCCATTCGGGTAGTTTTGGTTGACGCCTTTTTTTGTACCGCAATCAGCATGAATCATCAAAGTTGCGCGCGAAATCGACAAAATCCGCGCGAAACTCTCATTCGAGTGATTCACGTTCGCGCCTTCTTTTGTACCGTAATCAGCGGGCAAACATTGCGCGCGCTTCACCTTCATATAACCCATTCGGGTAGTTTTGGTTGACGCCTTTTTTTGTACCGCAATCAGCATGAATCATCAAAGATGCGCGAAATCGACAAAATCCGCGCAAAACTCTCATTCGAGTGATTCACGTTCGCGCCTTTTTTTGTACCGTAATCAGCGGGCAAACATTGCGCGCGCTTCACCTTCATATAACCCATTCGGGTAATTTTGGTTGGCGCCTTTTTTTGTACCGCAATCAGCATGAATCATTCGCGCGCTTTTAATATTATTTTTATACGGCAATCGTTCGGGCGAGGTGGAACGTGGGAGTTTTGAAGGGCGGGAAAATATTTTGGCGCGAGACAAATTTCCGTACTTTACAGGTAGTTTTGGTTGGCGCCTTTTTTTGTACCGCAATCAGCATGAATTATTCGCGCGCTTTTAATATTATTTTTATAGGGCAATCATTCGGGCGTCTTTGGGTGAATATGCCAGTCGCCACAAACTTAATATGGAAGAGTGAAGATTAAAATGATAGGAGCTCCAACAATTTCATTTTTGTATTGATATCTCGGGTCATTGAGTACGCATGTCAAAAATTTCAAATTATATTTACAGGGAATACCTATTTTTTAAATTTTCTTACATCGCCATTTTTTATTACATGTATATGAATTTAATGTGATAAGTACAATATTTGCTTTTTTTCTTCCTGCAAAATTAGTCAAAAATTTCAATTTTTTTTATTTACGGGTAAAACCTATTCTTTTTAAATTTCCATGCATCGCCATCGCTATTATATATTTATGAATTTAATGTAATAAGTACAATATTCGTATTTTTTATTCGTGCCAAATTACGCATTTTATGAAATCACATAGATTTTCGCGCCAACATTTATCTTCCCGCCGAATTACGTATTCTTTTGGCCTGTGTAAATTTTGGTACGAACATTTCTCCCGCCAATTTTAGTCATTCCATAAACCACAACACGTCATTTCCCTCTTCAAGCAACCGATAATCATTGTTCATCCTGTTCGGTTGCTTCCTATAGAAATGCAGTTCATTGAACCCTATTGAATGGTTCACAATCACTTGTACACAAATGCAATACCCTTGTTCATTGAACTCTACCCAACACAGCAGGGACTCACGTTACTTCTTACCTGCATGTGCGTGAATAAAAGAATGTACAAGGGAAAAGCGCGCGAACGAACTACCGAAACTACCTAAAGCGCGCTTAACGGGTTGTTACCTACAAGAAGAAGCGCGCCAATTTTGTTGATTTCGCGCAACTTCGATCGACGATTTCTTAGCGAAAAAATCGTCGGGGGGGGGGGGGGAAGTATATATTTTTAGAATCTTCTCGAGGAGTAGAATCGTTTACATATAATATATAAGGAATTTGAAGGTAGTGTGCTCAGTCACCGTAGAACTACAAACTCAGATTGGAGACTAGAATCATTGTAATTAGATACCGATTTTATCATCAGGATACTCAACGATCATTCATTTTAGATTTTGCTCTATGTATACCGCTTCACCATTCATATTGTTTAGACCAATTTCAAGAATTCATATTTCATCACTCTCATTCTTTTCCATCGCAATTAGGACGTTTGGTTCCATTTGTAGACATCTGATATACCTAATCATTAAAATGAAATAAACTTGCAATTTGAACATATCAAATTTATTGTTGCCTACATCGATCTTTTCGATAATAAAGACGCTACTATTTTTATTGTTCCATTCCTTCTCGTCGTTGTACCTAATTAATCAGCAGCGGCTAATTAATCAATAATATTATCATAAATAAACTAACTGTTCCCAGAGAACCCTCTGAGCACGTAGAGCCAGCACAAACCTAAGATAAAAATGAACAAAAATAATCAAAAGAGTGATCGCGTACACGTAACATGAGCGTCTGATGAACAAAAGCGTGAGCGACTGAACTTACCCAAAGAAGAAGAAGAAACAAGCTACGTAGCGAGGTACGTAGTAATAGGGTCGGCGTGAACCTATTACCTACATTTTTATTTTAAATTATTAATTTCATATCCCCATGGCGTTGTAAGACATTCCCTTTCAATTGTATTCAATTTCATTCATATCATTTGAACCAATCTCACGAATTCACATCACATCTTCTTGATTCTATATTTCTATTTGTAAAAGCTAACGCACTCAACAATATTAATAAGCAATAACCTGAAGTGACCCAACACTGATATTACACCCTTCCAACAATCGTCATTTTTGTTGTGAGATAAGGATAATAATAACACAAATTGTAAAATCGCAGAATTGAAATCCTTGATTAATTAATACTATCACAAACTTCATTTGTCTATTCAAAACCCAACAATGTAATTATCATACTACCTTTGTAGTCAACTTCAAAGTAGGCCTACTTAGAACTAATAGGTAACTATAAATTGAAATTCAAAATTGAATTGCGGATCACAAAGCTGGGATACCGCATTTGCGATTCATGATCAACTTTCAAGTTATTCTGTTCCGTACGTTTTTATTCGCGCAATTATTCATTTCAGTTTCCTGTGGGTCCGTGGAAAAGTTTGTGCTCCTCAGTTCACATTTAAGGAATCATATTTCAGTGATCATATTTTATTGAATACAACTAACCAACTTCCACCTGAGTACAAACTCATTTTGTGAAATGAAACAAACGCCCAACAACTAGGTAATTGATAGAAGAAGCTTTGTGAATTACGTTCAGCTTTTGTCTATCTATCTGTATAGGATACAGTGTATCAAACCAAGTCATAGAAGTATTCCCGGCAACCCTAGTAACAATTTAGCAGCAGATCTGACAGCGTTTCCACCGCGTGCGCGTGAAATTGCCACTTTTTTGGCAGAAACGCTGAGCGGAACTGCCAGCGTTTCTGCTTTACGCTGTCACACGCAGCAGAAACGCTGTCAAATCTGCTGTTGTTGCGCGTGAAATTGCCACTTTTTTTGAGAAAACGCTAGCGTTTCTGCCAGCGTTTCTGCCACATCGGCCGTCCGAAACGCTGTCTCAATTGTTAGTAGGGAAGTTCCTCCTTTTCGCTAATAATAACGAGATTCACATTCCATCAAAACAAAATTTTTGGATTCCAATACATATTTGTATACATTGCAAAATATTGATTTAAGATGATATTTGGCTTCTAACACCAGGCGTAAGAACTGGCACTAGAAACTAAATGTACCTTATACCTACTGCAAGTTGAAATAATAAAATTTCGATAATTATTCATCCAAACTGTTCATCATACCTCATATACTTTCCACTCACATACCCACGTTCTATCAAATAGAACTACAAACTCAGATTGGAGACTATAGAATCATTGTAATTAGATACCAATTTTATGATCAGGATACTCAACAATCATTCATTTTAGATTTTGCTCTACATACCACTTCACCATTCACATTGTTTAGACCAATTTCAAGAATTCACATTTGATTACTCTATATTCTTTTCCATCGCAATTAAGACGTTTGGTTCCATTTGTAGGCAATCTTTTCAATTTGCGAACGTTCAATAATAAAGACAAGACGCTACTATTTTTATTGTTTCATTCCTTCTCGTCATCGTAACAAATTAATCAGCAGCGGCTAATTAATCAATAATAATCATAAATAAACTAACTGTTCCCAGATGAGAATGAAAATAAATTTATAATTTGAATCAAATTTATTAATACGCTGTTGAATACAAAATACAAACACACAATCAAAGATAGGAGAAATAACACAAAAACAAGTTAGGCTAGGAGTAATTAACATAGTATCATACATCATCTAAATAAAAATACCCACAACTTAGGTGACGTGAGCGACTGAACTTACCCGAAGAAGAAGAAAGAAGAAAATAGTGATTACAATATGGTCGGCTAGCGCCTGCGCCGGCGCCGACCCTAATAACAAGCACCCTGCGGGTGGGGTGTTGGTTTTTTTCTGGCTTTGTTGCTGGCAAACCTGCAATCGAGGGCAACCCTGATTCTAGTCACTCTCCGTTTTTTTGTACAGTTTGGTTTTTTCCCTCCTTCTTGTTTTTCTTACCTAAGTTAGTTTGTAATTTCTGTTCCTTGACGATGTGTCGCTGTACACGTAATGTAATAAAGATTTGGTCACCAGACCTCTGTTCGCTATTCTTTCGGCTCTTCTAATTACTCAAGAAATACTAATTATTCAACACAGGGTGTTACGAGAGTCGGTGAATGACTGTTGGATGTAAGTTTTCTCTTTATGGCATCACTGTACTATTTTGTACCTTATGTCTATATGTGAGGACCTATCTGTAAAAAGGGCGTCCGTGAAGAAAAATTCATTACAGAAAAATCAGTTTGAAGTTTCAGTTCAAAATATCTCCGCAACAACGAGTTCAATCAAAAAAATGGTAAGGATGAAAATTAAAGAGCAACTCTTCTTATATAAGAAACGATAATCATATTTTGAATACATCCACAAACGAACAAAGTAGAGATCATTGAAAATATGACAACGGACACCCTTCTTGCTAAGATGGAAAAAATTGTGGGTTAAAAAAAAAAAAAAAAAAAATTATAAAAGATAGTTCATGATCTGAAACGCACAAAAATCGAGGTCTCGGCAAAAAGGGCGTCTGTCCGACGGACGCCCTGTATACAGATAGGTCCTCATGTGTGCTTTTAATAAAGGAGTTTGTATCATGAAATTGAAGATGTCTGTTCACTTTTTGAAGATGTCTTGCTTTTATCAACTAAGATGGTAGCGAGCATGCGTTTTAAAAATTTTATTTTCAAGAGAATTTTGTTTTGATTCTTCGATCTTCACGGCATAATCTCTTCTTTGTGAGTTGAAGTTCTGTCATTCCGAGTTTCGCCAACTCTTACGTACACCACGTGCAGAATGTCGCAAGGTTCAGCAAATTCGTCTGCCTACCGTCATCCGCCTGCCTTGAAGAGTTCCGAGTCGATTCTAATGCCGGGAACTAACTATCAGAGTTGGAAGATTCGCCTGATGGCCAAAATTGGTTCCAAAGGAGCAACCATATCGCATGACACATGCATTTAATCGATTCACAAACTTTATGGAATACGACGTGTTGCAAGACCAAGCAAAAAACATATTGTTTAAATCACTCTTGCAAGCCGACATAATGTACGTTCAAGAATTGCCTTCTTTCCTATCAATGATTGAAGCTCTTGATGCAAGATATGAAAAAAGAACTAATGTGAGTGCAGTTTCCGCCCGCACTAAATTGAGTCGTCTGACCTACAATAAAGGTAACGATTTTGAAAAGTTTATATCATTATTTGAGATTTGTTTAGCTGAAGCAATCCGCGCCGGGAATTCATACACAGAGTACAACCAAATGTATCAACTCTCTCAAGCTTTGGGACTGGATTATATTGATACATTAACCTCCATGAATAACCTATTTCCACAGCATCAAACCTTCGCCAATTTTCTACTGAAAGTTCGAGAGAAACATGATCTGGTAGAGCTATTTTCTGGTTCTCGTCAACGTTCAATGCGTGACCACTCAGGTAATAATGTGAATCCTGAAGGTGAAGAGGAAACCAAAGAATCTCATTGTAAAGGTATAAGATGCTTCAAGTGCAATGAATATGGACATAAATCGCAATTTTGCCGGAAGGACGATACCCAACAAAAAAACATCAATGTTGAACCAGAGAAAAGTAACAAATCTAAGCACTTGGACTGGAGAAAATTCATCGAGTCAAAGAAACAGAATAAATGATTTATATCACAAGTCTATTCTTCTTTTCATTTAAAAATTTTAGATACCTTTCGTTTTTTTTTTTCTTACTCATTCCTACTATTATATATTGTATTGTTGTGCACATCGATGTAAGTTGAGTTAATTTTTTCTTTATATTGAATTTTTTTGTTTCCATTGTATTTCCTTTAGTCCTGATCAAACTGGGGGAGAACGACTATTTTTGGTGATTTATTTGTTACAATTTTCAAATAACAAATTTACTCATATTCATGTCGTATTTATTCTAAGTTTATTTTTACTGACTTTTGTTCTCGTTTCATTTTTTTTTGTTTGTAATCCAGTTTGCGAAATTCGATTTTTTTTCTTCCTCCATTCAAAAAAAAACGTGGGAGAATATATCTGGATAGGACTTGGAAAATTTTCTAATTATTAATTATATTAATTATTTATTTATTTAATTAATTATTCAATTATTTAATATTATTTATTTATTTATTTATTTATTTATTTATTTATTTATTATTAATTATTATTATTACGCGGGGTGTACTCGCGAATTTCTGAATCACCCACGGGGTAGAGATTTTCCAATTATTAATTATATTAATTATTTAATTATTTATTTATTTATTTATTTAATTATTTAATTATTAATTAATTAATTATTTATTATTATTACGCGGGGTGTACTCGCGAATTTCTGAATCACCCACGGGGTGGAGATTTCTCTTGACGGGGGGGGGGGGGGAGGGGGTGTACTCGCGAGTTTCAAAATCGGGGTCCGGCGAGAGAAAAGACATGGAACATGTCAATATGTAGTCGGCAACAAAATACTCCATTTAAGACGTGATAATATTATTGTTGGCGAGAAGGGAGCGTCACAAATATGAAGTGCTGCTCTCTTCTTAATGTAATTGTACGACTATTACGATGATGCATTCTCATACTGTTTACTCAATATAATATAATGCGTTCTACGAGGTCTATTTGTATTGTAGTTTATTTACGCGTTCTCGAGGAGTTTCTCTAATTTAGCTATCCGCTGTTTACGAATCAAGAATCTCATCCACCAAATGCCAGATATATTAAAATCTGGAATTTACTGCAGTATCAAATCAACTGAATTGCAATCAGTGAGTGAAATTTTCAATTCTGCTGATGCTTCTGCTGATGATATAGGTCAAGCAGGATGTATCGCATTTGTAATCCTATATGGAGAGCAAATGAAAGAAACCTCATTGAATGAACTCCGCTCCAATTATTCAAGCGAGCAGCTTCTAAATTGCAGTCATGCATTTTAAAAACTGTGTGCCCCACAGAAGGTGCAGCAAGGCAGCATGCATATTATAAAGTGTATGTTCAGATACAAGCATGGCGTAGTAACAATTTGTCAATTTGCAATAATGAACGAGACGGAGAAACCTTCATTCTAGTAACCACTGCAGATCCTCCTGTGCCAAGTTCACTTCTTAAGAAATTGTATTGCGCTTGCAAGAATGGTCGTGGTTGTAAATGTGGTTGTAGAAAACTTGGTAATGAATTATATCATATTATTTTCTGTGTATTGAATTGTTTCTGCGTATACAGAAGGCATAAAACTAGAATTAATTATTTATTTTCCACTGCATACATGAGTACGTTCGATACTTTGCTCATAACTTGTTTATGAGTTGAGTTATGAGAAAATGCGTGAGAATGTTTTTTGAAGAGAATTTTATGACCATTATTTCATCTTGGATGACATTTCTCGATTAAATGCGTATTTTAGCCAAAAAAACTCGAAAATATGAAATTTCTTCCCTTTTTTCCTCCATATCTCGGGACGCACGAGGTTGTGGGTTGTTAGGTTTTTCAGGAGACCATTCCCAACAACTTCCAGCAATAAAAGCTTCTATAGTAATTTTTTCATTTTCAAACTCAATATAGAATCTATATATTTCCCACATTAAAATCGGCAATAAACTTTCTAAAAAAAGTTACACTTTTCTGATGACTATCGTTTCAATTTTTCATTTGAATTGAAAATCATACATTGATTTTCAAAAATTATGGATATAAGTTACATGTAAACTTATAAATAGCAAAATTTGGACTTTTTAAGTGGAAAATATTTTATAGGTACCAATTTACAGAATCTAACCCCATTTAATGTCCACTTGAGTAGCAACTCAAGCGAGAAAATAGCAAAGCGATCGGAACAATAAAAACAAAGCACGGGATGGAATTTCGACATTACCAAAAACACAATCAGGTAATCAGTAGTGTCAATCTATGGTAGAATAAAACTGTCACTTTTGCAAATTACACAGGTTTGGAATAGGAAGGCAATTTAATACCTATTTTTTGCAACATTTTGCGCATTTTCCCATCGTGCTTTTCAACACTTCGTTTCGTTTTCCAAACTTTCCAAGTATGTTTCAACGGTATGTCTCCAAACCCTGGTACACTTAATACGCTTTCCAGTCCCAGTTCATTGATCGCTATAACTACGATTAAAAAGGTAACGAAAATATTCATGATGCTAAGGGAAGTGAAGTACTCGAGGACGCGAAATAGAGGATGATAAAATTATAAGACCGAGCACTACATACTACGCTGATCCAACTGTCAAAATATTGAGCGCGTTTTGAGGGTAATGTTTGAATGTATACCTGCAAATCCATCTGAACATACTTTTAGTGACTATTTAAATTCGATTGCTGATATTAGAACATGCTAGACGGATGAAATGAATAATTTGTGAACCGTATAGAATGAACACTTTATTAAAACGAACTCCTTTCCGATCAAAACACCATTATCAAGCCCAATTACAGATGACTGACAGTACACGATTATGAGACGGCGAAAAGAGTACCAGAAAGTGACTTTGAGCTAAGATCCTGAGCCAAAAGTTGAGGACGAAGAACAACAGATGGAAGAAAGAGGAAGGAAGCGAAAAGTACGAAGGGGACCCGAGGCACAGCAATTTGCTACACCATTGTACAAAGCTTGCCACCGCTGATAATTCAATTTCAAAAATCACTGCATTAAATACAAATTGCGGAGAACGTCTGTGAGCGATTAATGAGCGGCTTTAAGGAATGCGTTTTCATTCGCTTTGGTCATTTACGTACACGTGTCATTTCATAGGCGAACTTTGTGCTCCGACCGCACCAACTAATCGCACGCCTTATATCATGTACATACAAAAGCGTTGTTCATGGTATAGCGGACCGAAAATCTACAATAGTCACAGACTCGTATTCAACGCCGAATCAGACAAGAAGCTTGCAAAAAAGTTGAATTACGAGTCCTGAGCACATGGAGCAAGAGACCTAGGAGAAATCTGGACTCACGAGATATGTCTTTTGTATGTGTTTTTATTTTTCTTTCTCAAAAGAGGTATAATCTAGAGATAGGGTGAGTGAGCTGCCCGATTTCAAAAAAATTTCAACTCAAAGGCTATGTTGAAGAAGGTGACCAATTAGACGGTTTACCTGGTGTCGTCACTTACCCGCACTTGACTGCTGTTGCTGTAATTCTGAGTGAACAAAAAAAATGTAAACAATGAAATTACCTTGTAAATCTCCATAAGAGGAGAAGACGATTTGCAAAAGCACCGATATTGAAAGAATGAAGGAATCATAAAAGATAAAACTTCCAGTATTGTAATGTAGATACTTCAACCTTTCTTTTAGTACTAGCGGTTAGTGAAATGATACTGCAAAATTTAGTTATACAATGATACTTGGTATTGTAGTAGTTATGACCGTAAAGAACATTTTCAGAAGGCGTACCACTTAAAATTTCCCTTAGGGGGGTGGAGGGGGCCAAAATGTCTCTCAAAAATCAGTATTTCGCTAATATCTCGAGAACGGTTGGGTATAGGGGAAAAATACCTCAGTACAAAAATAACCTCCGTATAATTTTACGTAAAAAACGTTCCCTTCATTTTTTCGCTACGACTCACCGTTAAACCACAATCGACGCAACAAAATTGAAGCACCTAAAAAAACACATAGTCGGGAGTATGTACATAGTTACGCGCGACACCACGCGGTGCACGGTTATGCCGTGGCTCGGTTTACCTGCTACGCTACGCCATATTATCGTTTTCAACATTAAAGGAGAGAAAGTACGAGATCGAAAATTTTTCATAAAAATACCAAAAAAAAAACTCACGCTAGCACACGACTTTTCTTCTTACATACTCATAACTCATTAAAAGAGTAACTCCCACTCTCTGTACTAAATACTGACTGCCTATCAATTAAGTCCGATATTTGTAGAATCAATAGTAAAACTCAGTTTATGAAGCTTATCATCATGACGTCACATCATCTCATAACAGAATAAGGAAACGTAAATTTATTTTATTTAACCAAAAATAAGCAATTTTTTCAACGGTTTTTATTTACTATTATTTGGAACGATGTTAAGAATTGTCACCAATAATGACCATCGAAGTATGCGACCGCAAATGAAAAAACGTGCCTTACCGGCAAAACATTTGTTTCTAGGACGAGAAAAAACAACTTTTAATTTAAATAAAAAAGAAATAAAAAATTAAATTGAAAAATAGCAATTGAAAATAATATTCCTATCTCCTGAGACACCTCAAAAAGCTGTCCCAATTAAAAATAATACTCCCACCACCCGAGATACCTTAAATCGGCGTAATACTTCCTTTTTTTTAGCTCGAAAAACCAATAAAACTTATCTTCATTTTTCCACCTACAGCAATAAAATAAATGGCGAATTTCTTATCAACTAATAGGTTTATTGATTATCAAATTTTATTCAGACACCGGGTGTACCCTTTTCCAATGAGAAAAGTCGGCAAAAAAACGCGCACCCTGTGGTCTGGAAATTAGATTTGCGTCTTTGTAATCAAGCACTTCTAAAAGAACTTAATAATTACTTCTCCCTAAACGTTAATGTTAGTCTAATATTGGTCTACTATACTGTATATTAGTCTGAAAGGCTCAATTCCTTATCATCTCCAATTCCTGGCATCACTTATTGCTATCACCAGGCGCTCTTCTTTTCATCCGCTCATAAATCGTAGTCACGCTCTCATCACCACCTTCTATGCAAATTCCATCCCAATATTCTTTAACTGGGAATCTAGTAACAAGGACATCAGGGAAAAAAAAATGGACAAAATCTATATTGAAGCCAAACAAGCAACCAATGACCCATCAGTCAACCCTTCATTCTTTCCCTCACGTTCCAACCTTTCCAAAAATATTAAAAAATTAATAATACACGTCTGGAGCCTGGTTTACTCATAAGTCTAACCTCAAATCTTACTTAAAGAAACCATTCCAAATTAAAAATAATATTCCCATGTCCTGAGACACCTGAAATCAAACTACTGACCATCACATATACACAAAAAAATGATCTACAAATCAATAATAAATTAAGAATGAAGTCTTTAAGCTAGTCTCGCAGTATATTTGATGAACACTAAAAAAGTATATTCATTCATAGATGTATGGATTTTATAAACTAAAGGTTTTTACAATTGAATTTGACTAATAATAAAAAAAAAAATAAAGATTCTTCATAACAATTAGTACTGAAAACATCCCCTTCTCATGATGTAAGCAGTTATAAGTGGTTCAAATGTTTAATAGTGAGAATTTTCCAAAAAATTGATTACATCCCAAGAACTACTCATTCAATCGTCAAAAAAATTGCAGGTGCACATCTCTAGCTATTAAAGGAGGGGGGTTGTTGGTAAATGAAAAACTCAAGCGAAAAATTTGATAACGTTAATAAAAAATTGTTTATTTTTGATTAAATAAAATAAATTTACGTTTCCTTATTCTGTTATGAGATGATGTGACGTCATGATGATAGGCTTCATAAACTGAGTTTTACCATTGATTCTACAAATATCGGACTTAATTGATAGGTAATCAGTATTTGGTACAAAGAGTGGGAGTTACTCTCTTAATGAGTTATGAGTATGTAAGAAGAAAAGTCGTGTGCTAGCGTGAGTGTGTTTTTTTTGGTATTTTAATGAAAAATTTTTGATCTTGTACTTTCTCTCCTTTAATGTTGAAAACGATGGTAACATGGCGTAGCGTAGCTGGTAAACCGAGCCACGGCATAACCGTGCACCGCGTGGCGTCGCGCGTAACTATGTACATACTCCCGACTATGTGTTTTTTTACGCGCTTCAATTTTGTTACGTCGATTGTGGTTTAACGGTGAGTCGTAGCGAAAAAATGAAGGGAACATTTTTTACGTAAAATTATACGGAGGTTATTTTTGTACTGAGGTATTTTTCCCCTATACCCAACCGTTCTTGAGATATTAGCAAAATACTGATTTTTGAGAGACATTTTGGCCCCCCTCCAGCCCCCTAAGGAAAATTTTGAGTGGTACGCCTTCTGAAAATGTTTTCTACAGTCATAAGTATTGAAATACTAATTATAAATGTATAACTAAATTTTGCAGTATTCCATCATGTTTTGTCAGTAACCGCTAGTACTATTTTAAGGTATTATTTGTCAGAATTTGTCTCAATTAACTGACACTAAATAACTTGGCAAACGTGTAGGTGTTCAGAGACACGAAGGACAGCTGTTGTTCGTTATCAATTTTTTTACAATTCATTTTAGTTTGGTTCTCTCAAAGATTTTTTCTCAACCTTTTTCTTGCTAAAATGTTGTCTTCGTTGGAATTACGTGGGTTTTCACCCACGTTTTCATTATACTAACAACAAAGCAATGCAGGAATTATTTGGGGCTGGTCCCTGAAACTAAAGAAGTTTCAATTGCAAAAGGAGACGATCTTTGGGATTGTGGAGAGAATCACAGCAAATCCAAACATATCATCAAATTCTCATATTTTGGCGGCACAGCTGATGCAAAAGTTCTACCCTCCGTGAAGAGTAAAGAATACTAAGTGCAGGTAAGTTCCTTTTTTTTACAATTTTGAGGTGACGGTGAACAGATATTGTTATAATACTGAGGAATCTTTCTCAGGTTACTTTTAATGTACAAAAGAGTCCACCTGAAATATCTTCTGGTTCGTGCACTTGCCCCGCAGGGCTATCAGGTCGTTGTTCCCATGTCGCTGCAGTATTATTTCACGTACACATAAATATATCTTGTACCGACACGCTTTGTCGATGGAATAGGAAGAATGAATTGGTAGCTAGGACACGTAGTAAGTGGTAAATTATCCTAATAGTAACGTTGTAATTTTCAAATTGATTACCATTCTTTGTATTTCTTAGCTGTTGAGCAAATGCTCGCGGATAGTGATGAGCCTCCGATATCACTCCGTGGAGATTTTCTGATTACATTGCAGGAGAAAAATGCTGTTAGAGAAGAGTGCAGTGCACTGCTGAAGAAAATTCGTATTCCTCTACCTGTAAATTGGCTCTTGGCTGATGAGCCACGTAATGACGATCCTCATTATTTTTCTAATGATCTGCTTCAACGAGAAATGGAACCAATTTTGTTCTCTGCAGAATTTGAAATGTGTACTAATCGGCTCCTTTTCCTGCTTGAACATTGCTCTATGAGTGAAAATGAAGTTCTTGAGATTGCAGAGAGAACCAAAGGCCAGTTTCAAAATCCGCTGTTCTGTAAATTACGAAACTTGCGGCTTACAGGTTCCAATATTGGCTTTGTAATCAGTGCACACACAAGGTACAGCTTCCCCAAATCTCTTTATAAAAGATTATTTGGAATGTATTCAAATAATGATCGAAACAAGGTGATTCAATATTCATTAAATTTTAACCTAGTTGATATGTGGTTGATGCACTATTTCGATAGGTATTCCAATTGCAGTAATTGATTTCTCATTTTGTTTAGCCAAAACCTAAAGCAATGGCGTGGGGGATCGATCATGAGGACATCGCTTTTGAGCAAGCGATTATAGTACTAGAAAAAGAGGGTTTCAAATTTACAAAGGCTGGTGAGTTACGTGATGAGTAAACTACTGGTAATCATTATCACCTATGTCTTTACCGTCGTCTTTGCCGTCAAAAACTTCCCAATCACCGATCACAAAAGAAAATGATTCTTTGCCGTCGTCTTTGTCGTCGAAAACTTCTCAATCATCGACCACAGACTGTGATTCTCCGCTGGCACGCCCGTTATCATTTATGTATTTTGATGAGCCAAGGGATAGGCAAAGTTTAGCCACTATTTTCAAAGATATTGTGGATACTTATTTTTTGCGCCTCGACGAGGTATTGACAGAAATGGAGTTGGCTAAATTATTATTTTGCTTGAATGTACCGAGATCTTTTTTCAAATATCATGGACTATATCCATTTAAATTTATGATTTAGTTTTAGTTTTATTCTTATGTTTATAATTCGCCGTGTGAAAGTTAATGCTCGTTCTGTTGTAGCGAGCGCAAGGACTTAAGATCAGGGTTTGGGAACGATTCAATTTCAATCATTTGTTCGGATCCATTTGTTCCCAACTTCTGTAACACATAAATAAAAAATCCCATTCCGTTCTCGGTCAGCGCAGCAAAATAAAGTGGCGATTGTGAAATTTTTCTTATTGGTGTTCCAATTTGTATCATCAAGAGTTCTAGGCCTCAATATTATTTTGAAGGGTAGCAAACTGTGGTAGCCAAAAGTGGCTCACCCTGGCATTCAATTTTCCCAATATTCAACTGCTCCGTATCTTTAAAGCATGGTGAAAATTTTTTTGCCACTGTTTTGAAAGTTCAGTGATAAAAAGCAGTTTCACCACTGTTTTGAAGCGCAAAATGTCGCTGTTTCACAGTCAGTGTTATGAAAAAGTTTATTTATCTGTACACGTGTCTTGGAGAATTAATTTATTCATTGATTATGCAGTGCTTACAATTATAATGGTTCCTGCACGCAGTAAAGAATTGATCGCGACAGATTTGCAAATAGAATTACCTGGAGGCTGTTATGGTAGTATCGCACCGCGTTCTGAGCTAGCAATAATATCTTGGTGTGAAAGTTCTCCACCACTTCTCTGTATATGTTCACAATTTGGATCAATAAATTCCCTCGTGAAGGAAGTTTCTGCTAATTTTTTTTTTTTTTTTACTGCCGAGCACCTGTTCCATGGCTTTGCTGCTTTTGTGGCCTCGACAATATCCAGAGCTGGTAAGATATATGGATCTACAATCTTGAAAGTGTTAGTCCAACAAATAAAATTTGCTCGGTTTTAGATAGCGTAGATGCAATTGTTAGAGGATTGAGAGCAGCGGGAGAACAAGTCAAGGATACCTTTTCTTGTTACATCGCATTTTTAGCATTGTCGCAGTTAGATAAGAAAACTGCCAATGACTGGGAATATTCAATTTCTTCTAACCAAGCCTTTCCGTTTTAAACAAATTGTAAAAATTTCTGCAAAATCAAGTTTTTTGTATGGAAGAACAAATTGATGAAATACCTGCGTCGACAAAGTCTAATTTGCCTAAACTGTCGCCGTCAAAGATTAAACCAAAGTCGTCCTTCTCTGTTAATCAAAGAACTGAGAATTGTAGAGCGTGTAAGAGTATTCAGCATTCCATCCATCAGTGTGAAATATTTTTGAAAAAAGGGACCTCGTGATCATTATAATTGTGTAAAGCAAAATAGATTATGCGTTCTTTGCTTCTCTGACAAACATGGTTCCAATACCCCCGGTCCTAACAGCTCATTGCCAGTCAGGTGCGGCTGCAGAAAACCTCATCATCATCTCCTCCATTTTGCGAAATTGAATTGTCTACAAAACAAAATGAGCAAAAATCCTTTTCCACTGAAAATGAAGAGAAAAAGCTAAGTGAAGATAGCTGTAATGAGTCAAAAATTAAGTTGGAGTCAAAAATAGCGTTTTCAGATCCGTCAAATCTGTACACCTCTGAACAAAATGGGTGTGCAGAACGTCATTTTAGATCCCTAATGGAGAAAACAAGATGTATCTTGTATGATTTACAAATAGCCTATGGATTTTCAAATGGCGGAATTTGTGCTCAATAGGTCACCGTGTCGTTCAAATCCACAATGGAAGACTCCTTTTGAACTTTTTAATTACGAGACTCCAAATGTTTTGCGCATATTTGTGCCAGGAAGCGCTGCATATGTTCATATTGACAATGTCATTGGGTGCTACACTAGCTCCCACTTTATCCGAGAAGTGCACACTAACTCAACCCACACTGGAAGTAACTATAGGTTGGAAGCCAATAAGGAAGGGGAACACGTTATTGTCGTACTCTATCCGCTTCTATATGAATCAACAGTTCACAACCTATAGTGAAGGTGTTCCGTCGACATTAAATCGATTTAATAATTTATTACTTCAATTTTAGTTGAAATTTCTGTGAATTAAGTTATATTATCGGTCCATTCTGTACTTCCGTTTGTATTACGTGTTTTTTGTAATAATGGATTTGGATGAAGATTCATTCAAGGTCAATTGTAGTCGTGAGTATGATCAGCGTCACTGTAAGAGAAAACGTGAATTGAACCAAACGCCTGAAAAAGAACACACGTCACCGAATATTCCAAGATGACGATCTAAACAAAGGTTTGAGAAATCAAGTCTAGAAAATGTAATAAGTGATTCTACAATAGAATTTCTAGGTACACCATATGCGCTCCATAGCAAAGGTGATGACTCAGAGCACAATAGGAATGTAAGTGTTGTTAAATGGTGGTAACACTGCTCGCTACTCATGTACACACACACACGCGCGCGCGCGCGCACTACTCCAAGTCTGCTTGGGACATTCCTGATCATGGTCATCGCTTGCAGGCGTTACTTTTCGTCTATCGAAATTCGGAACATTCAATGACGGGACACCGTCCAGCAGAACTTTTCTTGGGTCAACGGTTACCTACAATTTTTGACCATCTCCGTCCCAACTCCAAGGCAACCATTGCAGAACGCCAGTTCAAGACAAAACTCAGCCATGATCAACATTCGCAATCCCGTGAGTTTGAGCCGGGTCAAACGATATCTTTCAGACATCCAGTGGACCATGAGTGGACACCCGCCACCATCGCTCGTCAGACTGGGCCTCTCTCCTACAGAACGGAGGATGGAGATCATTTGCATGCGGACCACATTAAACCCCATATTGAACCACCAGAACCAGTGGTCCAGAAAACGTCAGTGGCTGAACCGTCATCAACTGCTGCTGAAGAGTTAACACTTCGCCGATCAAACCGATCTATGAAAGGATGTCCTCCAGATCGCTTTGTACCTTAATTTCTAGTCATTTTTTTTTTCTCTTTTATCATTGTCTTGTCTGAATCTTGTTCCCTTATGCATGCGTGATTTATATATATTTTTTGTTTGTTTGTTAGTCTTCTCTTTTGGGGGAGAAGTGTAGTATATAGCATGTGATATCTTATAAATATTATCGAGCAGTAACAATACAGCGTTTTAACATGCGAGTTGTCTCTCTCTGTTGTTCTCACGTGTCCAAAAAGCAGTTTCACCACTGTTTTGAAGCGCAAAATGTCGCTGTTTCACAGTCAGTGTTATGAAAAAGTTCATTTATCTTTACACGTGTCTTGGAGAATTAATTTATTCATTGATTATGCAGTGCTTACAATTATAATGGTTCCTGCGCGCAGTAAAGAATTGATCGCGACAGATTTGCAAATAGAATTACCTAGAGGCTGTTATGGTAGTATCGCACCGCGTTCTGGGCTAGCAATAATATCTTGGTGTGAAAGTTCTCCACCTCTTCTCTGTATATGTTCACAATTTGGATCAATAAATTCCCTCGTGAAGGAAGTTTCTGCCAAATTTTTTTTTTTTTACTGCAGAGTACCTGTTCCATGGCTTTGCTGCTTTTGTGGCCCCGACAATATCCAGAGCTGGTGAGATATATGGATCTACAATCTTGAAAGTGTTAGTCCAACAAATAAAATTTGCTCGGTTTTAGATAGTGTAGATGCAATTGTTAGAGGATTGAGAGCAGCGGGAGAACAAGTCAAGGATACCTTTTCTTGTTACATCGCATTTTTAGCATTGTCGCAGTTAGATAAGAAAACTGCCTGTGACGCCACTTTTGGCTTTATTTGCGTGGCGCCACAAGATCGTAGAAATTCTCGAGGTTTCACTAAGTTGAATTCATAATGTAAATATTAATCGAAGATATATTTCGTACATACGGAAAAATTACCGTTAGGCTGCATTGTTATTGTTCATACGTAAATCACACAAATTCACGAAGCGCGAGTTGTATCGGAGATGACGTATAAAACGTCATATGGCGCTAAGCCAATTACCTGATGTACAATACCCTCTCTTTATAATGTTTACCAATTTCAATCAAATCATCCAATAATGTAAATTCTCCCCAAAACTAGAGTTTAGACCAGCCCTCGAACAAATTGACTTCGAGAGTGAAATGCAACTCGAAAATCAATCCGTCAAGAAGAAGAATACGAATAGTAACTACTGTCTAGAACCAGATCCGTTTTCATATTTTAAATCTTTACCCGTTTTATGAACTTAGTCATTTTATGTAAATAATATTTTCGTGTCCTGCTTTCGAGAAATAATAAGAAGTAATTGAAGAACACACGCTTTTATTTTATATGTTAACATTCGCGGCTTAGCCATTCGTACACCGCTTCCACGAGGCTCAGACTCGCCTCACAAATTGGCGCCCAACGTTCGCTCGAATCTACGATCAGTAAGTCAAGAGAAATCGATCAGTAAGTCAAGAGAAATCGAAACATGTACCTTAATTTCCTTTCCAAGTGTTAACGTAAATGTCGTGGGCTTATAAACTACGTGCGCGCGAAGCCAATATTTTAATTTCAATATTAAATATAGAAATAAACATTTTGAGTTCGAATTTAGACGAAAAAAGAAAAATAATAGTTGAATATCTTAAAGAAAAATAGTATATTTCATGCCTAGGAGCGAAAGCGACGTTTTTGAATGACGAGTTCGACACATTGCGAAGCGAGGCGGAGCCGAGCGAAGCAAGTCGAACGAGTCATTCAAGGTCGCTCGCTCCTTATCTTGGAAGATATTTTTTGGAACGAACGATGCGAGAGTGCGCTTATCGCGTGCTGATTTTGGGAGCGAAAGTGGTGTTGTGTTCTGCGCGCCAACGTCGAACACTGTTTAGCACGTTTTCAGTTTCTGATACCGGTTGTACGTATAGAGTAATTAACATTTTAATTGGTACGCGCGACGAGATCATTCTCTGTTTTTTTAATATGGGTGATTCTTGTGAAAGAACAACGCCAACCAAACTGCGTGATAGTGCTAATGAAGCTCGAGGAGCTATACTTCCTAAAAAATCGAAGATGCGGTACGAACAGGCTTATAATACCTTTCAAAAATGGGCATCAGATAATGATGCTCAGAATATTTATACGGAGAACGTTTTCCTAGCTTATTTTAAAGAGCTATCTACTAAGTATGTTCCCACTACTCTGTGGGGAGTATTTTCGATGCTGAAGAGTACCATAAGTCTTCGACATAAAATTTACCTCGATGATTTCAAAGAAGTTACGAAGTTTCTATCGAATAATTCAAAAAACTATAAGCCTTCAATGGCTGAAGTGTTCACTGATGAAGAGGTCGCGAAGTTCTTGAATGAAGCTCCCGATTCCATTTGGTTATGTCATAAAGTACGTACTTGTAATGAATTGATATTTTTGTAACTACATTCCAAGACTTGTCACAATGTAGAATGTTTTCGATCTTCTTCAATCAACAGGTTGTTATGATATTTGGCATTTTCGGCGCTTGTCGTACAGACGAACTAGTGAAGCTCAAAACATCAGATGTGAAGTTTACTGGAGACATTTTGGTCGTTTCTATCAATGAAACCAAAACTGGGGTGAATCGCAAATTCACTGTGAGTGATAAATATCTCGAAACTGTAAAAAAATACCATGCGCTGAGGCCTTCCAAAGTTCTCACGACTCGATTTTTCATGAATTATCTTAATGGCAAGTGCACGGCGCAAGTTATTGGTGAGCACAAGTTTTCGAAAATGCCCGTACAAATTGCTGGGTATCTCCAGTTGGAGGGATCCAATCGATATACTGGTACGATGTACACTCAGGGTGTCTACCACTCCCGGAAATCCCGGAAAACCCTGAAATCTCCCGGATTTGAAAATTCCTCCCAAAATCCCTGAAATCTCCCGAATTTTGAAGAGACTCCCGGAATATTTAAAAAGTTGAACAAAAAAAAAAATATTACTCGCCTGAAGATGATACCATTTTGTATTGAAACGCATTGTGTAATTATGCAATCGGCAAAGATTTTTTTCTTTTGAGAATGTTCGCAACGTAACAGAGGATAATATTAAAAATAAAAAAAAAAGGAAAAAGAAACTACCTAGTCTGTTTGCAATGTACTACCTTTTTGTAGAATATTATAAAGTGTCGCGTTTTCCGCGCATTACACTGTGTGCTGGGAACCACTGACGCTCCGACCTTCTCTTAGCTGCATATTCCTACAGTGCAGTGATCAGTGGTCGGGCGTGTAGTACGGCGGGCGGCGCGGCGCCACTCTTTGTGTACTGTGCTGACTGCAGCAATGCTGAATGAAGTCATTCTCAGGAGACTGATGTGGTGATGTGTGTGAGGCGTCTGAGGTGTGTGTGTGCGCAAATGGATGATTGCGCAATTTTTGTATCCCTATAACGTGCAACAGTACGGCACAGCTCGTTAACAAGTATTCGTATCATGCATAATGTAAATTGTGCGATGTTTTTTTCCTGCTTATGAATATGTTGAAGACTGTCACTGCACTGTTGTTCTAAGCTGTGTCTCGCGTTAATTGCCACGTCGCGTTAATTCGCGTTAATGTGATTGCTATCAAAGTTGTCTGTTGAAATGGGTAAATATAAGAGTTCCTTCCAAAAATCGTGGTTGAATGATACAAAATTCAAATCATGGTTGAGAGAGCATAGTCGGGATAAATTTTCTGCGTTTTGTATTCTCTGTAAAAAAGAATTCAGTGTTTCGCATGGAGGAATAAGTGACGTGAAATCACATTCGAAAGGAAAAACACATCTTGCGTTGGAAAATCCTTTGCGGACGCGTGAGCAATCTACACTGGATTTTGGAAAAAAAACTTCAAGTGTTGAAAATGAACTCAACATGGGTTCGGATCAGAGTCAGCCTCCCAATGGAAATATTCGTTCAGCACCAGCTACTGATCAAAGTGAGTCTTCTAAAGCAAGTACTAGTTCTGCATCTACCACAGATCAAAGTAAAGATATCAGTGCATGGGTATGCACTGCAGATGTTACCAAAGCAGAAATTATATGGGCAATGAATAAAGTTATCACACACTCATCATGTCGAGGCGCAGAAGCTGGATCCAATATTTTTCAAGTCATGTTTCCTGACAGCGAGATAGCTTGTAAATTCCAAATGAAGAAAGATAAAATAGCCTACAGCATTACCTATGGCTTGGGTACATTTTTTGAATATCAGCTGAAGGAGACGCTAGCAAAAAGAACGTACTACGCAGTTTCAATTGATGAAAGCTTCAACAAAATCAGCAAATCTGCTCAAATGGATGTCCTTGTGAGGAGTTTTGATGACGAAAAAAAAGTAGTACAAACAAGGTACCTAACGTCTTTGTTCATTCATGATAAATGTACTGCCGAAAATTTGTTGAATTCTTTAGTTACTACTTTACCGAATTTCAATTTGAACCTTCATTGTATAATACAGTTAGCAACAGATGGGCCTAATGTTAATTTGAAGTTATTCAAAGATTTTCACGAATATTTAATTGGAATTGATAAGTGTAAATTGATGGATGTTGGTACATGTTTGCTGCACATTGTCAATGGAGCGTATAAAACTGGTCACAAGAAAGCTCAGTGGGTAGTAAATAATTTTTTAAGAAATATTTATTACCTGTTTTGCATGTTTCCATCAAGAAGAGCTGATTTTATATCGCATACTAATTGTACTAATTTCCGCGTAAATTTTGTGCAATCCGTTGGCTCGAAAATATAATTGTGTTGCAGCGTGCTATTGAAATCTTAGAACCATTGAAAACTTACACAAAAAAAGTTAAAGATGATCCGCCTGCTTCTCAGAATTATTATAATGTTTGTAAAACGCTCGAGGATAAATTTTTATTGGCAAAGATGCACTTCATGGTATCTGTATCTGAAGAATTACAAACTTTTCTTACAATTTTTCAAAGTGATAATCCCATGTTTCCATTCTTGTATTGTGAAATGTTAAAATTAATAAGGAATATTGGTAAAAGATTCTTAAAAGAGATAGTATTTTCTTCTAAGCTTGATGGTCATGTGAAGGATTTAAGCGATATCAATATTGGATATGGTGCTAAAGAAGCGATTAAAAAGTTGAAATTAGTTGATATTTATCAATTTAAAAAGGAATGTTTGACTTTTTTGAAAGAATTGTACCTAAAACTTATCCAGAAATTTCCGTATGACAACCTTGTTGTTAAAGGTTCCTCTTGTATAACGCCAGAAATTATGCTTAATCGAGAAAAAAGAGAAAATAGGATAGATTTAATTCTAACTGAATTTTCTAAAAGCAATGTATTAGATTTTCATACAGCCGATTGTATTAAGCGTGATTATTCATCAATGTGTGATGATAATAATGTTATTGACTACCTCAAATCTTACAGACAAGGTGATAAACTGGATGATTTTATGTTTAAGATGAACGACATTTATCCTTTGTCAAATAATTTTTTAGAATTTATCAAAATAATTTTCACATTTTTTCACAGTAATGCTGCTGTGGAAAGAAGTTTTTCCATTAACAAAGAGTGTTTGGTGGACAATTTAGAAGAACACTCTTTAATTGCTACTCGTCGTGTTTATGATTTTTGCAAGGAATTGCAATTTGATTTGAGTAAAGTAATTATTTCGCCTTCAATGATCCAACATTTCAAAAGTTCGTCCTCTAGAAGAAAAGAAAATTTAAAATTAAAAAAGGAAACTGAATTAATTGATGTGAATAAAAAAAGACAACTGCAACACGACATCAAAGTATTAGAAATAAAAAAAAGTAAAGCTCTAGAATCCGCTAAAGTACTTGATGATAATATTAACTATCTTAAGAAAAAAATTGATAAAAAGTAATAAGATAATTGGTGCTACATTATAAGTATGTCTTGATAAAATGTAATTTTTGATTGTATGGTGATGGTAATTTTTAAAGTACATACATGTATTTGAAATCAAAAAAAGTAAAGCTTTAGAATCTGATAAAGTACTTGACGATAATATTAAGTATCTTAAGAAAAAAATTGATAAGAAGTAATGAGATAAGTGGTGCTACATTACAAGTATGTCTTGATAAAATGTAATTTTTGTTTGTGTGGTGATGGTAATTTTCAAAGTACAGGTATTCAAAATTTTAAAAAGTAAAGCTTCAGAATCTGGTAAAGTACTTGACAATAATATTAACTATCTTAAGAAAAGAATTGATAAAAAGAAATCAGATAATTGGTGCTACATTTCAAGTATGTCTTGATAAAATGTAATTTTTGATTGTGCGGTGATAGTAATTTTCAAAGTACTACATGTGTTTGAAATTTAAAAAAGTAAAGCTTTAGAATCTGGTAAAGTACCTATGTACTTAATAATATTCACTATCTTAAAAAAAATTGATGAAAAGTAATGAGATAATTGGTGCTACATTACAAGTATGTCTTAATAAAATATAATTTTGTAGCGATGGTCTTTTTTTCATAAATCCAATATTTATATTTGTTGTTTTTGACGTTCTTTTTTTTTTGGGGGGGGGTGAGGGAGAGATAGGTGTTGAAATTATCCCTCAGAATCTCCCTAAAACCTCCCTGAAATCTCCCGGAATTTAAATTTTACATTCTGGTAGACACCCTGACACTGTACCTCATTCAAATTTTCAATCCTAGTTGCATGTTCTCCAAGTTAATGTTTTCTTTTAAATTATTATAGGACATAGTTTTCGGAGAACGTCGACAAGTATTCTCGCTAATACGGGAGCAGATATGCTCGCAATTAAAAGACATGGCGGCTGGAAGTCGGCAACGGTGGCGGAAGGCTATATTGAGAATAGCATGTTCTATAAGAGACAAACAGAAGCTAGAATTAAATCATCGATCCAACGACACGATTCCTCTTCAATTGATGATGACAACAATGTTGTTTCCTACGACAAACGTTTCAAGCTGAGTAAATCTTCTTCAACGGCAGACGCTAATATTTGTGACGAAATTAATCATTCAAGTACCGATACTACTCCTTCGATGTATCAAGTTGATTCTAACACTGATGATAATGTTCCAATTACTCCCATTATTACTTCAACAACTTCTATTCAAGTTTCTTCGCAGAGTACCAGCGTTTCTCATGCACCAGTGAACGAAATTCAAGAATCTTCGAATGATGATAATATGTCATCCATTAATAAAAGATTCGTCTTCAATAATTGTAATGTAACGTTGAATTTCAAGAACTAACTATAATATTACTCAATTCTTTCTAGTTTTTGATGATACGTATTATTATTTCGAGTCATCTTTTTTTACCTTTTTTTCTAGTTCTATTACTTATTCGATAAGATTACTTCGTTCACATTCATACTTGCCTTCATACTCGAGTCATTTTTCCTTTATCTAGTCATTTTCTTCTTTGTTTCTATTATTCAATAATATTATCTCATTTTGTTTCTATTGTTTTTATTGAGAATACAGACACATTACTCTGATCGTTCATTTATTTGAGAATGAGAGAGATCACAGGAATACTGATAAGAGGATTAATCTTCACGGGTGCGGTAAATTGAAACAGGTGCGCTAAATATTCACTGTCAGATAATCAACTACCTCTATAAATTCCCTTGTTCTTAATTACATCGATTAAATTGCATACATTGTGTGTGCTCAAAGTACGGGTTGTTCTTTCATCGAAATCGGGCAGTGAACGACTTGTACGTGCTGATTGTTGATCTTACTCCGTGGTCTAGCGGTAGGGTACGCGCTTTCAGGGCATAAAGTCCGCGGTTCGATCCCCATTGTTGATGACGAGAATTTTGAAAATGGCCACCACTGATGACAGCGGAGCGAAAAGGACAGGAGCGAAAGTAAGTGTAGGAGCGAAAGTAAGAATAGCAGAGGCAAAAGAAGAAACAGCGGAGCGAAAATGAATATACTGGAAGAAGCGTTCAATACACCACTTTCGCTCCTGAAATCAGCACGCGAAAAGCGCACTTTCGCAGCATGAGTTCCAAAAAATAATTTGAGTGATTATTTAAAACAACAATTTGATAGTAGCCGCGCAGAAGATAGACACATTATTGTAGATATTTTGGAAATTAATAGGATTGAGAGAAGATCTAACTCATTTTCTGACGGAATATATAGAGTGCGTTGATGTCGTTCTCTGACAGTAACTACCTTTCTCTAGACCCAACCTTTCCTGGTTCTTACTGAATAGTGCTGTAACGTTGGACGAGTGCTGAATTCTTAGTCTTATACTGGTCTTATATATTATATGTTGTACGATTTATACACCACGTTGTTAACTCAATATTACGATATACAGATCTTTTAGATATTCGAGTTATTTATTCATTTAATAGAAGATTCCGATATGGTTAACCACGGTTAATTGCGAAAGAAAGTAAGTGTATATTAAACATTTTATACAATAATACGATTATACGATTAATGTCTATATGACATGCTACCAACCCGGTACACGATCAAAACCTACGATATAAACGAAGTCTTACGACTATTGCAAAAATACGATCAAATGTTGAATCTGAACGATCAACGAATAACCGTGCATAATTAAACGATAATATCTGGAGTACGATTCAAACGATTTTTTACGAAAAATTACGAAAACGATCTACTAAAATTGTTCTATCGATGGCTTGCAGATTGATCTTGGAGGAGTACGTAACTGGCCTCCTATGATCTCTCTGGCATATATAGTGCTTAGGTTAACAGTAGGACGATAGTTAGTTCACTGGGGACTGATCACATCCGCTGCACGCTACTACTACTCTTTCTCCACACTAGTTTTGCTGCCTCATTCACGTGTCAAGCCTTGATACGAACAATCTTCAGATAGGGAATCTAGACCACCCATTTCGAGTACTGGAGAAAGGAATGCCAGGAAACGATTTCTGGATACAGTACTTGGTGTAATTGTGTAACTACGCTTGCCATTGTTCGACATTCTCTGGGCGGGATTTCCAAACCGTCTCCTGCCGTAAGGATTGTGTTGTGATGCCAAGTGTATTACACAGAATCACTAGATAGGACTACACCCTACGATTTCTGACAGAACAAACTAACGAATAAACATATTTTCAGAATTGTCTAAATGAAACGAGCCGTGCATGATAAAAGTGGTCAAAAATTTGCCAAGAAAATCGCAAAAGTTACAAGCAAAGAACTGTCGGAACGAAAGAATTCAGATCACAGAACGATTATCTTGAACGAAAACGAAATAGTACGTAAATGAAACGAATACGAGTTCCACTAAACGAGTAACAAGTGATCTGTATTTACGATTGGTCTTTTAGGTACGAATGGAACGAGACGAATACACAAAAGAAGGCAGTTCACGAAAAACGACGATCACGATGAATGAAAATCCGCGCGAACGAATTGTACTGTTGAATCCGAATGCTAAAGAATTTAATTCTTCGAAATCTACGAATCCACCACCCGAAGCGTTAAGAACGTTGAAACAAGAACTGACGAACATCTTCGCCGATATTGAATCCGAAATGAAAGATCGACTTGAGTTAGAGAAAGCGAAATTCATCAGCAAACTCGACAAACTGTTCGATTGCGATACGATTATCAACGATTGCGATACGATTATCAACGAAGAACACGATAAAACGAATGGGAATAACGATGAAAGCGTTTCTGAACAAGTAAACGATAGCGATGAGCAAAACAACGATAAGCAAAATATCGATGAGACGTCGATTAGTGATAGTAACGAAGACAGAATACTCAGTGAACGAATTCAATTCCTAGAATTACGAGAACGGGCGATTCTTGAAAAAGAAGAACAACTACGGAAAAGAGAAGAAGAACTGAATAAAACCTCAACGATTAAGAAGACATTAAACGATACGAACACGAAAGATGGGAACTGGAAAGAGAGCTCCAGAACTGCAGCAGAGCACACTGCAGCAAACGTAACGAAAAACAGTTCGACGATCAACACGAACATTTTACGATTTCAAAAACTTGGTCAGACTCTGACAAGAAATACTGACTACACTCTTTTCCGAGACAAACTACTATCCGAAATTAGAGCCCAGGGCTGTGAATATATTATCGACGAAAAGGTACAGAAACCTGAATATGTTAGCGACGATGAAACCGAAAGAAGAAAAGCAGCTGTACGAAACTTCATCATTATACATCTAGACGAACATTTTCATCGATTGGTAAAAAACTACGACGATCCCAAGATCCTTTTAAAACAGCTCGACAAATCTGCGGACCCGGTAGGCACGACCACGATTTACGCCCTTCATCGTCAATTCGGTGATATGTACTACGATCCTCGGAAAGAAACAGCCATCGAATTTTTAACGAGATTTGGTTCTCTTGTCGATAAAATCAAAAGATGCTCAGAGCTAACGAATTCCGAAGAAAAACGAAATTTAATTTTTGCGGTTGAGGACACTTGTCCAACCATTGTAACGAAGGACGCCGCGAAAACGATGACGATCGAAGAGATTAAGGAATTTCTCCTCGCAGAAGAGAGAAGTAAAACAAAAATCCGTAGACGAAGAGAAGAAAAAGAATCTGCTCTCTTGACGAACAACTCTGTAAAGCGCTATCCGGAAACCAAATCGAAGAAAACGAGACCTGAGTGCCTCAAATGTGGCACAAGTGACCATCCGAAGGAAACCAGATGCCCTTTTGAGGGTCTCTGGAAGTGTTACAACTGCAACGAATTTGTGAACAACCATTACAGCCGTAACTGCCCATTGAAAAGTGCAACCTCGGCTGGACGTGGAATGACCGTTGGCACTCAAAATAAACGACCCGCGCAACGTTCAGTCTCCTTCGATACGACAATTAAGAGGAAAGCCCTCAAACGTCTTCCTTTTAAAAAGGCAAAGAAACTATCTGATATACGAACGAAGAAAGGTAAGGCCAACCTGGTCTTCTATGTTGACGACGATACGACAAATCTACCAGAAGATCAGCAATACGTTTGGTTGGATCTGGAGTCGGAGGACGAGCGCGATTACGCCGCATTTGTCAACGATCAACCCTACGAAGCCGCTATGTCAACAAAAAATCGCGAAGGTAACCTTTTTCTCAGTACTTTTAATATAATTAACGATAATCTTAATTACACTTTACAGGATACTAAAGAATACGTAGCGTTCATAGACGAGAGAATCCTAATAGGTGACGCAGCTCTAATGATGTACGAGAGAGATGGTAAAATATTCATTGAACTCATTCTAGATTCGGGTGCAACTCAACATTTAGTCAATCAGATTGAGGTTTTTACGACTCTTCGAAAACTATCACAACCAAAATATATTTCGTGCGCAAATAAGGATAGTTCAGCTGACTTGATCATCGAATACGAAGGTGATATTACTCTAAGAAACGAAAACGGTAAAACTTTGAAACTATGTAACGTTCTCTATACTCCCATGCTAGCGAAAAACCTATTCTCTCTCAGAAAAATAAAAACGAAATTTCGAATCGAATTTGACGATATGATGGTACATTTTTATGATAGGATTACAGGTAATTTAATGAAATCAGGGAATAGTGACGACAAATTTTGGTACATACGATTTGAAGTTCCCTCTATAAATCGAAATAATCACAATTTTATTTCTAAATCTAAAGATAACGAAATAGGAGGGAGTAAAAGAAAATTTGCGAACATAACGGATATTTCTGATACTGATTTCTCGGATTTTAGATTCCATTTTTTAACAGCACTCTCTGAGAAACTTGGTAATATGTAGGGCCGGGGTATGGTGCGCAGCCACTTAACACACTCCGGATAGTCGAGGGGTCTGAAAGCTTTATTTCAGGGCCTCGGCGAGCTAGTCTTAAGACTATGTGGTTCTTTAATCACTACGGCCAAAACGTTTGGATGTTGCGATCCTAGAACGTGCTAAGTGGCTCTTTGAGAGCTTAAATGCCGAAAGACTGCAACGGCCAGTGCTCTACTTATGTAGGGTACGTTTTAGGGGCACAGTCTCTCCGTATCAGAGGAGGATAACCTAGCGTTTCTGAGACTACATATACCAAGCTTAACTGTGTTTTTATTATATTTTCCTGTTGTTGTATTGAATAAACTGACAATGTTTTCGAGTGTTCCGTTCTTTGGTAAGTTTGGAAAGGCAATCGCTACTAGTGGCGCCTCTGGGAGTGAAGGAGGTGGCCCAGCTACTTTTGCCGGCCCAAGCAAACCATCATCTGACCCGTCCTCTGCTCATACCAGCGGCTTGGGCACTATCGCAGGCAAATACTCCTACGGGGTAATTGTCACGGGCGGTACTGCTCAGCCGGTGTGGTATGATTCTGAGGAAGCTGCGATGGCTGCTTTGGGAGCAAGCGCCATCTTGAGATCGTCTGCTCCCATTCCGGGCAATGCTCAGCACTTATCTGTGCCGAGCCTCTACCTAACCACCCCGCCCGTCGACACGCAATCCATCGCCTCCACTGAGCTGTCTCCCATCTTGCAGCCTCAGGCCAATGTTTTGGAGGCTGCCCCGTCTACGAGTGGCGCTACTGCGCCTAAAAGGATTAAATCAAGACTGCCCACACCGACTGCCACCCCCCGAACTTCCTCGCGCAACAGACGGCCACCGGCCAAGTACTCGCCCAGCGACTACATGGCTGTTGTACAATCGAGCCAAAAACCGTCCGCTATTCCTCGTCGTGTCGTGCGAACCCCACGCCATTCCGCCTCCTCCACCTCCTCTCAACACATCGGAGACCACTCCGTTGTCACGACAGGAATGACAGAGTTGCTCATCGCAAACGACCCGGGTGAAGTGCCCATAGCACCTCTCGCCCTAAACACTCTTTGCAACGCTTTGTTGCAAACGCCAGACGCGGTAATCTGGAATGCCCTGGGGAATGGGAGTTTCAGCGTCCGAAGCACGCTGTTCGCCCCCTCTTTCGAGGGGGTATCTAATCCCATAATATTTGAAAACCGATAACAACTCTTACGACATTGATGAAACCTATGCCCCGGTAGCTAGATTAGGAGATATGAGATTGGTTCTTTCGATAGCGAATAAATATAATCTAGAACTAGAGCAGATGGACGTTAAAACTGCTTTTCTGAACGGCGAGTTAGAGAAAAGAGTTTTCATGGAAATTCCGGAAGGATTAAAAGAAAATTTAGGAGAAAAGGACGATTTTGAAAAGACTTTTGTGTGTGAATTACAAAAGGCACTTTACGGTCTTCGAGTCAGTCCTAAACGATGGTTTGTTCGATTTAGACTAGCGATGCAAAAATTAAGATTCAGAAATTATCCTCTGAATCCTTGTCTATATATCTGGCGACACTCTGATAAACTTGCAATAATACTGGTATACGTAGACGATTTGTTAATAGCGACTAACTGTAAAGATAAACTGCATGAAATCAAAACGAAACTGAACTGTGAATTTGAAATGTCCGATTTAGGTTCACCCACGAAATTTTTAGGCATAGAAATAATTCGTGATCGAGAGAAAGGTACGATTAGGTTACATCAACAAAGCTTTATAAACTCGATGATATCAAAGTTCAACTTAGATGAGGCTAGAACAGTGAATACTCCTATGATAACTCACGATAACGAAAGGAAAATAACGAAAATATACGATAAGTCTGATGAAATCTTCGATAGGAAAAAGATCCCTTACAGACAAGCGATAGGTAGTCTCTTATATTTGAGTAATTCAACGAGACCTGACATTACATACGCTGTTAATGTACTGAGTAGGAGACAAATTGATTTCACTGTAGATGATTGGACTGCCGTTAAACGGATAATGAGATATCTGAAAGGAACGAAGTCTTATGGTTTGATATTTGCTAGCTTGAGTGACGATATTAAATGTTATCCCGATGCATCCCTGGGTCTAAACGATAAAGAAGGGAAATCGACAACCGGATATGCGATTAAAATTTTTGACGACCTAATTAGTTGGAGGACGAAAAAGCAAACTCACATAGCACTATCATCAGCTGAAGCTGAATTTGTAGCGATGAGCGTAGCATGTAAAGAGCTCGCAAGTTTACGTGACATTTGTCGATATATTATAAATATGAATACGATTCCAATTGTTTACGAAGATAATAGGGCAGCTATAAAACTTGCGAAAACAGAAGAATCTCAGACTCTTAAACATTTAATTAATCTGTGTTATCACTATGTACGATACGAAATCAAGTCTAGGAATATCCAAATTGAGTGGATAGGTAGTGATAATCAGCTAGGAGATTTCTTTACGAAAGCTTTGCCTGCGCCTAAATTCACTAAGTTTCGTGATTTACTAATGCATGACTTCCTCTGATTTATTTACAGATCAATGGAAATGAACGAAGAAACAAAAAAACGAAACGATAATATGTCAATCCCGACGATAATTATAAGTCACGAACCGTAACGATCTAACGACCTGTTTTCTTTGTGTCTCGAAGATTTTTTATTAAATAATTATTTACGAATCTTCTTGCAAATTTATTGGTGTCAACAACAACGATTGTATGCTGAAGTGATAACAGTCAGAGGTTTGTGATGACATTTTTTAACGAGTATTTTCAGCTAACGCCATCATCCGCGGAGGGAGTGACGGAATATATAGAGTGCGTTGATGTCGTTCTCTGACAGTAACTACCTTTCTCTAGACCCAACCTTTCCTGGTTCTTACTGAATAGTGCTGTAACGTTGGACGAGTGCTGAATTCTTATTCTTATATATTATATGTTGTACGATTTATACACCACGTTGTTAACTCAATATTACGATGTACAGATCTTTTAGATATTCGAGTTATTTATTCATTTAATAGAAGATTCCGATATTTTCCGAATTCTTAGAGGAACATCGAGAAAGAGCACGTCGCAACAGTTCGCCTACACCTAACGTACAAAATAGTAATAGCACAGAGAATCCTTCCACGCAAGCAATGGAGAGAGAACAACTCAACGAACTTCTAAATAAAATTGCGAGCAGAGATCGAATAGGAGTAGAACTCGATGAATTTCAGGGACTAGCATCTGAGGATATTGTAGAACATCTTGAGAACGTCGATCGTATAGCGAAAATAAATGAATGGAATAACGAACGAAAAATTAGGCATTTTTCACGTAAGCTTAAAGGTGCGGCAAAAGAATTTTTCATGCATGAGATAATGATAGGAGAGGCTTCACCAGATTGGGAAACGATAAAAAATAAATTAAAAGCAGAGTACGGCAAGGACGAGAACAGTTATGAAATTTTGATACAGAAATTGAAACAGAAAGAGAATGAAGACCCTATTGCGTTCGCCAGAAAAGTCATCAGGTTATGCAAGAAACAAAATAATAATATGTCAGAGAAAGCGATTACGGCTAAGGTCTTAAGTTGTCTTCTACCAGAGCAAAGGCAGGCAATTCAGAATCTCAATAATAAGACTATCCAAAATTTATTAGATAATTTAGAAGTTGTCAAAGATAACCTTGAAAGGTATCCTACTAATAATAATAGTGACAAAGTAGTGCAAGAATTAAAATCTCTTCGGCTCGAAGTAGAAAAAATAACGGATAATAAAAAAGAGAAGGAGACAGGTTTAAAAGAAATAATAGCTTTGGTTCAAAATAAAATTAGCGAAGAGGAAAAAAAGAAAGAAGAAGAAAAATTAATTCCTGAATTAATAAATAAAATTCGAGGTCAAACTACTAATCAGTAGGAAAATATAAATACTAATAATAATGCAAATATGTTTTCTTTAACTAATCAAATAGGTAATAATTTTCCTAATCAAGCAGCAGGAGCTGTCAATAATAATTCTTCCTTCCCAGTCACTTATAATCCAAATAATCAATTTACTCAACCTAATTCCTTTCCTCCAACAAATAATCAAGCAGCTTTTTATAATCCTCAAAATTTTAACAATTTTCCTTCACAATTTCCTCAACAATTTCGACTATTTTCACGTCCCTGGTACCCTCGCCAAAATTTTCCCAGATATTACAATCAACCTTCTAATTTTCATTCTCCTCGCTACCAAAATTTCCAACCTCGATTCTAATGACTGGGAATATTCAATTTCTTCTAACCAAGCCTTTCCGTTGTAAAACAAATTGCAAAAATTTCTGCAAAATCAAGTTTTTTGTATGGAAGAACAAATTGATGAAATACCTGCGTCGACAAAGTCTAATTTGACTAAACTGTCGCCGTCAAAGATTAAACCAAAGTTGTCCTTCTCTGTTAATCAAGGAACTGAGAATTGTAGAGCGTGTAAGAGTATCCAGCATTCCATCCATCAGTGTGAAATATTTTTGAAAAAAGGGACCTCGTGATCATTATAATTGCGTAAAGCAAAATAGATTATGCGTTCTTTGCTTCTCTGACAAACATGGTTCCAATACCCCATATCCTAACAGCTCATTGACAGTCAAGTGCGGCTGCAGAAAACCTCATCATCATCTCCTCCATTTTGCAAAATTGAATTGTCTACAAAACAAAATGAGCAAAATTCCTTTTCCATTGAAAATGAGGAGAAAATGTATGAAGAGAAAAAGCTAAGTGAAGATAGCTGTAATGAGTCAAAAATTAAGTTGGAGTCAAAATAGCGTTTTTGGATCCGTCAAATCTGTACACCTCTGAACAAAATGGGTGTGCAGAACGTCATTTTAGATCCCTAACATAGAAAACAAGATGTATCTTGTATGATTTGGCTGTTCCTTGATCCAAATGGCCTATGGCTTTTCAAATGGCGGAATTTGTGCTCAATAGGTCACCGTGTCGTTCAAATCCACAATGGAAGACTCCTTTTGAACTTTTTAATTACAAGACTCCAGGTGTTTTGCGCATATCAGTTCACAACCTATAGTGAAGGTGTTGCGTCGACATTAAATCAATTTAATAATTTATTACTTCAATTTTAGGTGAAATTTCCGTGAATTAAGTTATATTATTATTGTTCCATTCTGTACTTCCGTTTGTATTATATGTTTTTTGTAATAATGGATTGGGATGAAGATTCATTCAAGGTCAATTGTAGTTGTGAGTATGATCAGCGTCACTGTAAAAGAAAACAGAAATTGAACCAAACGCCTGAAAAAGAACACACGTCACCGCATATTCCAAAACGACGATCTAAACAAAGGTTTGAGAAATCAAGTCTAGAAAATGTAATAAGTGATTCTACAATAGAATTTCTAGGTACACCATATGCGCTGCGTAGCACAGGTGATGACTCAGAGCACGATAGAAATGTAAGTGTTGTTAAACGGTGGTAACACTGCTCGCTACTCATGTACACACATACACACACACACACACACACACACACACACACACACACACACACACACACACACACACACACACACACGACTCAAGAGGCAGCCACGCCTACCATCAGTGAGCAGACTTGAACACAGATCCGAGTCAGTTGTTTACAAACCAGAATGACAGTTTAATGTGCCTGCAAGTAGAATTGAGTGACCAAATAACATGGTGCCGAAAGCCCGGCCAACCAGGTTTTTATTGTTTTTTCCCCATGTTTATGTGACCCTGATTATCATTTTTTTTGTGGTTGACTGTCTTCTCCTTGTCTCTAGTGATTGTGAACAATGTGCGGTGATAGAAAATCAGTACCTATATTTCACTGTTGTATTTGAGTTAATCTTTTTTGGGTGAATTATTTTTTCAGTGGTGTAAAAAGATTTTCATTTAAATTTGAACTCAAAGTTGAAGAAGTGAATGCAGCAATGTCATCTTCAATCTCATCACCACAATTGAATAACGTAGAGTTGTAGACAAAGAGTTATTACTTCAAGAAGAAAATGATGATTATGTTATTGAAAATGTGAGCATCGACGCAAGTGAATTTGACAATATACACGTTGATAATGAATCAGAACAAGAATTACAAAGTGAACAAAATCAAGTACGTAAAAACACAAGTTCAAGTGAATCTAATAATATAACAATGACAAGTGAAATGTTACAAAATATGATAGGAAGTATTGTAAAAGGAGTGTCACAAAGTCGTCAATCCAACCATGGGGAAGAAATGATGATACTAGATAACTCATATAAAACTACAAGTATAACAAGATGTGAGTTACAAGATACGGAAAAGCTATTTGGAAGAGGAAACTATATGAAGTGGTATGACATGGTATACTATGATTTAAAGGGAGCAAATCTACTACCCTTCATTGAATAAGAATTAGCTAAGAAGAAAGTGAAGGTATCAGAAAATTGACGAGGCGCACTAGATGCACAGGCCCTACAATATATTAAAAGATCTCTACATCAAAAAGCTATGTTTACACTTGGGAAGCCAAAAACAGCATACAAAGCTATGATGATTCTTAAAGAACAGTACGGGAAAGACAAATTAAGAGACATGATAGATTTGGATCAAAAGTTGTCAGAATAGGATGCGTTGCTAATATGATAATATGTAAACCTTAGTACCTATTCTCTTGATCTGTATTATTACTCTGATCTCTAGCTTCTAAGCTGTAATCTACTAGTTGTCAATTCTATGATTTTACGTTGTATGAATGTTGTATGCAGAGGCGTAGCGAGGAGGGACGTGGGGGCTGTCTCACCCCTCCACAAGTTATTGCAGTCGGCAAAAAGCAGAGCAGTCGGCAAACTGGAAAAATTGCAATTTTTAAAATTACAAATTATTCAAATTATTCAGGTGTTTGAAAATAGGAATTGAAGAGAACTGAAGAGAACAAGAGAAAAAAATGATGAATTGGAATAAAGAAAGAATTAAATGGTGAAACAATTCTCGTCATGCACTCACACTGTGCAAATGCAAGTGTTACGTGGCGCTAGAATAGTTGAACATCAACTGGCAGTTTGGTTGGCGCGTCACTCAGTCGCTTATTATAGTCAGTATACTTGAGTCGGCAGTCGGCACTTCTGAACTTCAATGAGCTGCTGCCTGCTGTCTATCTCATCAGTGCACACTGCACATTGGGCCCGGACGTAAGTGTAAGATACTGTTTTTGAAAATCTTCGACCTTAGCTTCGCTAAATCAACAAAACTAATTCGCAGCCTACCGGACAAAATCGCAACGTTCTCCAGCTGCAAGCTTTGACTCTTCAAGTTTGACTGTTAGCAGCTGTTGGCGCCAATTCCTGCGCGCAACTTTGAAAAACACTTAATTGGCCACTAATTTAGAAAAAAGCTTTTATTCTAATAAGAAAATTCCAATATCCTCGTTTTTCTCCGACATTCCTTCACAGTGTTCCATTTTTACGGCCCTCTCTGGCAGTCAAAGTTTTTGTTGGAAGAGCAGTTGGAGGCTCCGCTTGAGTTTGATAACGACTTCCGCGTCCGTCTTCACGCTGCCAGGGATGGGTGGAGGAAGAAGGTGAATCTCATTCCTGAGAGGGGCCTGTCATACTACGACAGCAATTGCCGCTTACATTTCAGTCAATTAAATATTTAATATATTTTCAATATCCGCATTTTTTCGCATCCGGATTTTTTTGTATACGTTATCCCGAATTTTCCGTCGACCTTCATTCTTCCTTTGATCGATCATGTCGTCAAATTGGCAGACCAAAACTTTGGAAGAAATGGATACAAATAAAGTAAGTTTGTCCACGAAACCCTTTTCTTTACATAACCTAGAAAATTCCTTCTTAAGCTTCCTCCGTCACTTTATGGCGAATCATCTGAATTGCACTTCAATGCTTTATTGTAGCAAGGAATAGAAATAAATTTATCGAAACACATCGAAAGCTCGTTGGTGGGGTTGCCTCAGAATTGTCTGGTTAAAGAATTGCCTCAGTACCTTGACGCTGCGAGATTAGCTTTTTGTAGATGAACTTACTCTCTTACTAGAGACTGATGGACAGCTTTTGTTTCCTTTATGTCCATTAGGTGAAGAAAAGTAACCCGCAGTCGCCGTCAAGCGTTATGCCGTATAAGCACGTTTTTTCCAAATTTATACGATTCATTACCTTGTACTAAATATAATAAATAATGAATACGAATTGTTATCCACTCAATTTTCTAATAGTTAGCACGCTTCCACTTGCGCTCTCTGTATAGTAAAAATGTAACTTCAAGACTACCTAAAAATTAACTGCACCCTCTCTATAATCGTTCCCGATCCACAGCCTCAAATGGAACGAATCTCCCCACCTTTTTGACATAGATGAAACTACTTCAAGATCGCATCATGTCACTTATTTGAGCGCAGAATCTCAGAACGAATTTATTGCATTATTGGGTAAGAAAACAAGTGAGATGATCATAAGTGAGATTGTTGAAGCTGGCCTATATTCCGTTATTGCTGACACAACCCCTGATTTATCCCATAAAGATCGTCTTACAATAAATATCCGTTATTATCGGAACTCATAATGAGTGAGTGAGGTGTAAGTAGAGCACTGATATTGAAAAAGGGTTTTCCAATTGTACAAATCTACTTTATTAGTTGCTTTTACAAGAGTACTTTCGGGTAGAGAAATATACTCAAAGAGAGTAACGAACAAATACAAGAACCGCACAATATTATCAACAGACCGAGCGCTTTCGACTAAACAGTCATTCTCACGGTTAGTCGCTTTCTATACCGTGAGAATGACTGTTTAGTCGAAAGCGCTCGGTCTGTTGATAATATTGTGCGGTTTCGTTACTCTCTTTGAGTATATTTCTCTATGATGGATGACCGTAAAATTAAAAAACGCATTGATTCTAGTACTTTCGGGTGTTATCCCATCATCAGTTGTGTCGCAACTGGAGAACAAGGCCTTAACCATGAGTTTTTATAGTATAACACTGTGATCTTATTGGCTATAACAATGCTGTGTTGTGATTGGTTCACTTTTTTAGAAACTTATTCTTGTAATAATATGACATTGTGTTCTTATTGGCTAAAACATACTGCTTCGTGATTGGTTCAATCTTTTGACCTAAATGCTGCGTTTCTATTGGCTACCCGGATTCCTGCCGTCTGATTGGTTGGGTCTGTTCTTCTTCTCTCGTCCAATCACCAGGCCGAATAATTTTTCGCTGTCAAATGTGATTACATTGTTCAAGAGGCAGGCTTTCTCCCTCTTGGCTTTTGCAATCTCCATTTGTTCCCAGAGTTTTCTTCTCTTTGTGCGATTTTCTACGTGTATGACTTCAAATATTCCCTCTCCATCGTGGTTTTCCTCGTTACAGTGTTTCCCAAACAGTGACTTGCCATCTTCTTTCTCCCTCGACGTTTTGTGCTCCTTCTTCCTGATCTCAAACTTTCTCCCAGTCTCACCGATGTAGATCCCCTCACACTGTTCACAACTGAGCTTGTACACTCCGCTCAAGCTTTCCTTGTCTTTTTGTTCCGTCTGGTCATTGCTGATTTTCTTAACCATGGGTTGGTTATTCTGGATACCAACATTTACATCGTAGCCATTGAACGCCTTTATCACCTTGTTTGTGTACTTTCCTATATATGGTATCGATCCGGAGTACTTTCTCACTATGCTCTCATGGGTTCCTTTCTTCGTTTCCATTTTCCCAAAGACTCCATCCACCACACTTCTGCGGTAGCCATTGGCTTCTGCGATCTGCTTTACTATCTCGATCTCTTTCCTCTTCTCTTCGTTGTTCTTGAGGATAGAAATTGCCCGATAGCAGTAATTCTGGATTGCCGCTAACTTGTGCCTAGGGTGGTGGTAGGAGTCATTTGGGATGATGGTGTCAGTATGCGTCGGCTTCCTGTAGATTTTGTATTCTATCCTATTGTTCTCTATTGTGAGTGTAAGGTCCAAATAGTTGATGGTCTCATTGCCTTTTTCCACTGTGAATTTGATGCTCTCATTCATCGCGTTCATTTCTGAAAGGAATAGATCCACCTGTCTATCAGTGCCTGACCACACAATTAGGATATCATCTACATATCTCGCCCAGTGTTTGATCGAGTTTCTGAACTTGCTGCCCTTCAATATCTTGTTTTCCATATCATTCATGAATATCTCCGCCAGTATTGGTGACAGCGGTGATCCCATCGCAAGTCCCTCCTGACTGTAGAACCTGTTATTGAAGCGGCAGTAATTCTGGCTCAAGATCTCCTCCACTATGTTGGCGTACTTCGACCCATCGGGGTTCCCATGGTATCTGTTGTTTTTGAGCAGAGTGAGAAGTTCCTCCTTCGGTATGGTACCAAACATATTAGTCACATCAAAGGATATCAGCTTGTCGTTACTCCTGATTTCCAACTTGTCCAGTTGCTCAATCAGCTCTCCGTTGTTAACAGGGAACCTGTTTTATGGGGGGCTATTTGAGAAATCTGCCGTGCGCCGTGCGCCGTCCAGCGAAAAGCTTAGAAAAATTTCGACCCTCGAGCCATATATGATAGGAGAGGGACTTAGCAAAAATTTCGACTTTCGAGCTATATATGATAGGAGAAGGACTTAGAAAAAATTTCGACTCTCGAGCTATATATGATAGGAGGGGGACTTGGAAAAAAATTTCGACTCTCGAGCTATAGATGATAGGAGGGGGACTTGGAAAAAATTCGACTCTCGCGCCATATGTGATAGGAGAGGGACTTGGAAAAAATTCGACTCTCGCGCCATATGTGATAGGAGAGGGACTTGGAAAAATTTCGACTCTCGAGCTATAAATGATAGGAGGGGGACTTAGAGAAATTTCGACTCTCGAGCTATATATGATAGGAGGGGGACTTAGAAGAATTTCGACTCTCGAGCTATATATGATAGAAGAGGGACTTAGAAAAATTTCGACGCTCGAGCTATATATGATAGGAGGGGTTCTCCAAATCTAGGCTTCCTTGAATTTTCAATACCAAATCTCATTCGAATCATAAAACAGGTTCCCTGCGTTCCTCGTTTAACTTCGTTAAGGAAGCCGTCATTTTTCTGATACTTCGTCTGGGTGCAAACTGGTAGTTTTCTTTCAGGAATGTGGCTACGATCTTTGCTATCTTATAGCATGGTGATTGAATGCTGTTGACCAGGGGTCTCATCGGACGGTTCGCTTTGTGGAGTTTTACTAGCCCCTTGAGTTTTGGTGCAACCGGGTTCATCTCAAGCGTCCTTCCATTGCCGGGTACATTGTTCCGTTTCAACACTGCTTTCAGGTCATCTTGGTATTTCCGTGTTGGGTCCCTTGCCAGCTCTTGGTATCCATTAACTGCGATGTACGACTCCACTTCTTGGGTGTAGTCCCCCTTCTCCATTACCACTACCGTGTTGCCCTTGTCCGCCTTTGTCAAAATCAAGTTGTTCTATCGGATCTTCTTTTGTAGATTTGTGACCTTCCTCTGCATTACTTGCGTTCTGTCATAGGTTCGGCACATATCCTCTTTGATGTCCAACAGCACTTTCCCAATTTTGGTCCGGGCTTCGTGTTCCATGGTTTGGATTACTTGTTCGCAGCTAATGGCCATGCTTTCAAGCCTACACTGGTTCAGCCTCTCTGGCTGCACGTACTTGATACCTTTGTCCAGCAGTCTTCTTTCTTCTTCTCCGAAAGTACTCTTGTAAAAGCAACTAATAAAGTAGATTTGTACAATTGGAAAACCCTTTTTTAAATATCCGTTATGTGAAGGTCGAGAACAATGAACTTGTGTCATTCGAACGGCTCATTGACATGGACGCAGTCTTGACAAAAAAAAACTGGATATGAGTTAGCCAAAAAGATATTTGATACCTTGAATCAATTGCGTTTACCAACATGTAATTTGATGTTCCAGTCTTATGACTTTGCTCAAAACATGTCTGGCATATACAAGGGAACGCAAAGAGAGCTGTCAAAATTGTACGAAAGGCAAATTTATTACATTGCCTGTCAAGCGCACTGCCGGAATATATTTGTAGAAGCAGCTTGTGAAGCAAGTGTAATTATTGGAGAATTTTACAATACTGCTGAGGTCATATATGTATTTTTCAGTGGAAGCACCAAACGTTATAAAATTTCAACAGAAGAGCTGGAATCGGTTGAGGATGCATTGCAAATCAAAAATTTATCAAAGACAAGATGGACAGCTCGCGCAGAGTCAGTAAAAGCTATTAGTTATGAAAAAATTATTGAAGTGCTGGAAATAATAAAAGCGGCTGATGATTCTAATTTTGACAGCAAGACAATAGTTCTTGCAAGTGGCCTTCTCAAAAAAATGTTGGACTTTGATTTTATTGCTTCATTATATTTTAATAAAAATGTTGTGTTCAAAATCAAAAATTTGACCAAAATTCTGGAAGAAGTAAATTTGAACATTTTAGACGCGTCAAAAATAATAAAGGGTACAATAAAATCTTTTGAAGAAATGAACAAAGAGGAAGAACTCAATAATTCGATTGAAAGTGCAAAAACTTTTGCTAACAAGATGGGTGTTAGTGCCAAAGATGACTTTGAGAGACATCGCCGTCCGAGAAGATTACCTAAAAAATATGATGATCGTCCTGAAACTGCAGCAAAGCTTGATTTTGCAACGCACTACCAAAGAGAATTTAAATTGATGTTAGACAGTTTTACTTTATCAATGCGGGACAATCTGGAAAAGATGCTGTCAACATTCATTCCTTTTGCTGAAATTTTTAAAAGTTCCCTGTGATCAAAAAAATTGTGCCCTTGAACTAATGACCTCCTCGCAACAGACATTTCCAAACTTTATTGCAGCTAATGGAGATGATATTGAAAGCTGGCACTCAGAAGTAGAACTTTTACTCGATACATGTGCTGTTTTTCAATCCCAAAATTTCAGGGAGATTTCAAAAAAGGCCTTTGAGCTGAAGGATATCCTCCCAAAAGCATTCAAAATTGTAAAACTTATCTTAACTGCACCCATTTCATCAGCATCAAGTGAAAGGTCATTTAGCCTTCTTAAGTTGATTTTTTCCTCATTGAGAACAACAATGGGGGATAGTCGTCTCACTTCCTTGATGCTATTAGGAAGCGCTCACAACGTTGTGGACAGAATTGACCTAAAAAGTATAATTGATGAATGGTCAACCCTAAAGCATCGGCGAGTCATTGTCAAGTAAATTAATCTAATTAAAATATGTATGTATTGATATATTTTTGATAATAGGCGTGTACCACATAATTTGAATTACTTTGTAGAATTAAGTAGACAAGGACCAGTATGTAGATTTAAGATTTTGAATGATAACAATTATAAAGTTAGCAGACGAGACAAGGTTTTTTTTATTTGAGCAATAAGCATCATTGTTTGAATCTGTGTGTGAGGGCTGAGGGCCAACACTTAAGGCGCATCTTTTTAAACAAAAACGGTTAGTAAAATCTGAGCCTGAGTCGGCATTTTCACAAATTCGAGTCGGCACTTCCACACATTCACCCCCCACACATAAATGGTCCTCGCTACGCCTCTGGTTGTATGGCGACTTCTATTAAATAATAATACAAATATCTTTAAAGTGTATTTTTCAATTCACTGTATTAAGAAGAAGATTCCAACATGGTTAACCACGGTGAGTAAAAAGAATAGTAGAACTTATCCGTGTAACGATCAGAACTCATATATAGGAATATGAATTGAGGACCACGTGTAACTGTAGCGTATGTGGTAACACTGAATTATGGATAGACCTTAGATAGACAATGTACAATAAAGAAACCATTAATAAAGTTGTGCTGAATGTAACATGCCGCTTTAATGGCGACCGTGACAGTGAAACTCGAAATTATGATAATTATTATCATCGACTAACGTGTTGAAGTTTCCTATCATCTTTGTACGTAATATTTCATTCCTACCAGCTTGTTGAAAAATAACCAGAAAACGGCGGACAAAGACAGTGATATCGATATAGAACCTTTTCTTGAATTTGAAATTCCACAAAACAATATGGCTCCACCAGATGATCCTCCAAAGAAAGAAAAGTTTAATTTACCCGATTTCGACGAAAATGATCCAGAATTCTGGTTTGAAATCTGCGACGCGATATTTAAGAATTATAAAATAACTAGCGAAGAACAAAAATTTGCCTCAATTATCGAAAAACTTGAGATGAATAAGGCTAAATGTATCAGAAACACAGTTTTATATGCAGAAGAAACAGTACCCTATACAAAAGCCAGAACTAAAATGATACAAACCTACGGTGAATCACAAGAAAAGAAACTTGATAAGTTGTTGTCTGGAGAAGACATACCTTCGAATGCTAAACCATCAGTTGCACTTCAAATCCTTCAAAATAGAGCTGGATTGTCAAATTGTGAAGACATCATAAGAAGAGTGTGGCTATCGAAAATTAATCAACAAATAGCCCTATCTCTGGCACCGATGAAAAGGAAACCACTTGCGGATTTAAGCGATGCTGCTGACTCTATGTTTGAATTCTTGGCAAAAATGCAACCTCAACAGCAAACATGTGCCGTTACTCGTACACTATCGCGTTCGACGTCTCCAAATTCATTTGATCGTTTAATACAATCTATTAATACATTGAATGCGGAAGTTACCCTGCTTCGCACCGAAAATCGTTTCATCAAAGAGGAATTGAATACCTTACGTCAGCAGAGATCCCATCGCAGCCAATATAGATCACCATCTCCTAGATATACTAAACGTCACGTTTCTAAATCGAGAGAACAAGTTAAACCATTATATTGTGGCGTTCTGCTATGAAGGCGCAAGCACCAAGCTTGCACATGCCGCTAAATTACGAACTGGTCAACCGCGTCGTACATGAAGATGACCTCACCGGCAAAGTGTATTCTTCTTCGCCGGATTACGAATGCACTGACGTGTGAGCAGCCGGTTTTCGTTCAATGTGTAGCATTATTATCATACTAAGTCACTCAATATCAATAAAAAAAATTTGTAATTTGTAAAATGAATAATTTATTCGTAATTGTTTGTATTATTTTAGGTATTAAAAATTTAGAATATTGGCTCTTATCAGCCACATGTACTAGTTGGTCTTTTTTTAATATAATTATAGTGGAAAACCATAAATTTTTTCCTACAATTTCAATGTATAGCATTATTATCATACAAAGTTACTCAATATCAATAAAAAAATTTTGTAATTTGTAATAAAATCTCAATATTGTTGTTCCTAATGTTGAAGCCTTACTAAACTTTTAATAATAGCAGACGCCGCAAGGAAGCGTACTTATCGCGTAGGTAACTACTTCGACGAATACGCTTGAACAACCTAGAACATGTTCGATTGATTGTAAACACTCTTGCATAACCTGTTTGCCGTTCTAGAAGAAATCTCGAGAATTCCGGAAAGGGTGAGACTATAAATAGCCGGCAGCAACCAAGATCATTAGACGTACGAATAGGTCTGCTCATGCGTGGTGAAATAGGAGTGGGTGAGGCCGGGAGTGTCAACGCGTTCATGACGTCAAGGTAAGACCAGCTAATGTAAACAGAGCCGGCGAAATACATTATATTAAACGACGCTTCGTCCGTTATTCGGTTATTTCTCGTACAATTTTGCTGATTAAAATTATTTTGGTTCATTTTACGACGTAGTAAAATTCCCTGAAGTATTAAGTTTGTTGAAAACGATAACTTTAGAGGAATAGGTAAGTGAAATAACGAGTAGTTCCTTACAATGTACTTAGAAGAATACCGACTGGTAAGTTAAGAGTCATTTCCGGTTGTCCAATAGGTTGATATGCCAGGTACGCGATGTGCGGTTGCTGTGTGCAGCAACAGTCTGATGAACACAAGAGAAAATGGTACAATAGTGTACCATACATTTCCTAAAGATCCGATAATTCGAAAGATATGGATTCAAAAAGCTCGTCAGAAGTTCAAGTTCAACCCTGATTCCTGCCGCATTTGTTCGGTTCATTTTCAACCTGAGGATTATGAACGCGATTTGAGAGCTGAGTTACTAAACTGTCCAAAGAGAATGAAACTTAAACGTGGTGGTAATTATTGTTATAATGTTGGTATATACTCGCCTGTTATAGGTTACGTAAGAAATGTGTTTGATGATAGTTTTATAAATAAATGTTAACAGCAATACCGTCGGTATTACTCGGTAAGGAAGATGAAATCAGTCCTGCTGATAATTACGAAACCCATTCCGAGCGCGGCAAACGCGCTGAGCGGCGCGCCATGCAAGAAATCGTGAATGATATTTTCGTATCATTGGAACCAAAACCTGAAGAACGAGTAAAAGATCAAACTACTCAGACGAGTGGCTGTTTTTCTTGCCTTGTTTTAAATACTAGGAAAACTACTCTAGAAAACGATTATGATGATTTACTTGCAAAGTACAAAGAAGTATGCTCGCGAAATGATGCTATGAAGGAACAGATATCGATGCAAGATAAAGAGGTTTGTACCCTTGAAATTCTGAAATGATGATTCTCAGCTGGTCTTTAAAACGAACATGCATGATTATTCTTATTTAGGTTGTGAAGTACAAAAATGAAAATGGAAAGCTCCAAGAAGCCAGAAGTACATTTACGGGAGTTTTCAGTACTGCTCAATTAGCACTGTTGGAGAAACGAAAGCAGAAAGTTATTTGGTCGGCAGATGATATTGCCACCGCGTTTTCCATACGTTTTTTGAGTATTCGCACGTACAATTTTATGCGTGAAAAACTAAAGTATTCTCTTCCTGGGCTTTCATCTCTTCGACGATGGTCGTGTAATGTTGAATTGGGATACGGCATTATTCATCGTATGCTGCATTTTATGAAAGCAGCTGGATAAAAATTGGAAGACTATCAACGGGTTACCGTTCTAGCATATGATGAGATGAAAGTTGAGTCCTTATACGAGTATGACAAGAAATGGGATCGAGTTGTAGGAAAACATCAGTACGCGCAAGTTGTAATGGCCAGAGGCTTATTTCATTCGTGGAAACAACCCATTTTCATCGATTTTGATCAGAAAATGACGAAGGAATTGTTAGAAAATGTTATCACAAAGCTTCACGAAATAAAGTATGACGTTGTTGCTTGTGTCTCAGACTGCGGTGGAGCCAACGTTGGTCTATGGTCTTGTCTCGGTGTTTCAGTTGAAAAAACATACTTTCATCAGCATCCAGTCACCCAGGACCCAGTGTTCTTATTTGCTGATGTCCCGCATCTTCTAAAGTTGATAAGGAATTGGCTGATAGATACAGGCTTCGTTTTTTCTGATGGTACATGTGCTCATTCGGCATCGCTGAGAAAACTAATATTGTCTAATACGTCAGAGGTCAGCGCTGCGCACAAATTAACTACAGAGCACGTTGACTGTGTGAAATCACGATGTCAAAATGTTAGGTTAGCTGCCCAATTGCTATCTCGAACTACTGCGACGGCATTGAAACGATACAAGCTTTGCCATAAATCTGACAACACGTCTAACTTTATACTACAAGTAAGTGTACACAAAATTGATTATTGCCTTCAGAAATCTTAATATTCTTTTCTTTTCAACACTCCTTTCAGTTTGTCTTGTATATCTACAGATAAATTTTTTTAACCCTTATCGTCTCAATTTCTTTCACTGCAAAAGTGGCTTAGTATGATACTTGTAATAACGCATAGTGCACAAATTCTCTGTTTCAGGTTGATGCATGGTTTGATGTTTTTAACTCTTACACCCCTTCAGAAAGTATCAACCATAAGAAACCGTATGGGGTGTGCCTTGAGGAACAAGATGAAATCTTAAATTTATTTTGTAATACTGTCAGCAGTATGCGATGTGTCGGAAAAGATGTACTTCAAACGTTCCAGAAAGGAATAATAATGTCCATCAAATCACTCCAAGGGCTCCGAGCCCATGTTTTAAAGAAATATAACATGAAGTATCTATTGACTCACAGGTTGAATCAAGATTTTTTGGAGAATTTTTTTTCTCAAGTGAGAACTAAAGGCGGTCTTCACGACCACCCATCTCCTATTAGTTTTCTGAATCGGACCAAATTGATCGTTCTTGATAAAAATTCCGCTTTCATAAGTTCTCAAAAGAACACCGCAGAAGTTGAAACTTGTGAATATTTATCGGCTGAAGTATTGAGAGTTTCGGAAGTAAATATATTAATCGACGGAATCAGTGAGGAAGAAGGTAAAGCAGAAGGAAATATTAACGAAGAAGACGTCGACGAGGAAATTTTTCTTCAAGCATTATTAGAAAATGAATTAGAAGAGGATGCAGGCCAGGATTAAGGGGGGGGGTCCATTTTTTAAGCCTATAATGAGCGGAGGCGACGCTCTGAAAACCTTGATTACAAATGGAAGACTTTATTCTGTTGCATATTTGCATTGCATGTTTGTTGCTTATCAGTTATGCAGGAAGAAACGTTCCCTTCACAATTTTTTCTCCAAAAATGACATTGACATTCGTGATTGTCGTAGTCAGTCATACGATAATGCTTCAAATATGAAAAGGAAAATACGAGGGCATGAGGGCGCAAATACAGAAAGACAATCGTTTCGCGGATTTCATCGCGTGCTGTGGTCATTCTTTGAATTTAGTCGGATAAGATGCTGCGTCTAGTTGTTCAGAGGCAGTTCAGTTTTTCTGTTTCATTCAAGGGTTATACGTATTTTTCACAAGCTCTCCAGCACGCTACGCGGTTCTGGAAAATACATTGTCACAACTGGGATGCAGGCATTCATCGTTGAAAAATGTCAGTGATACACGGTGGTCATGTCGAGCGGATGCGACAAAAGCACTCGTTAGCGGTTACAAATTTATAATGGAAGCTTTGCTTGAGATGAAAGCTTGTTGGATGAGTTGCCTCAATTTGCGGAATTCATTAAGAATTATGAAAAGGAAAATGATGAGTCTGCAGAGATGTTCCAATATAGAATTTTACTAAACTGCAACTTGAAAGATGTTTTTCCGAACGTGGAGATCATGCTCCGTATTTTTTTATTGCTAATGGTCTCTAACTGCAGTGGTGAACGTTCTTTTTCGAAGTTGAAATTGCTTAAAAATAGATTGCGCACGAGCATGTCTGAAACCCGACTCGTGAATTTAACACGACTAAGTTTAGAGTGGGATATTGCGCGTCAATTAGATTTCAATGATGTGATAGCTGACTTTGCCTACCAAAAATCGAGAAAGAAAGTATTCAGTCAGAATCTTAGATAAACAAACAGTCGTTGAAGTTCCTGTTTTTTATACTTTATACATTATACATTACACAGTCTATATAAGACCAATAAAATGAATGTAAAATAGGTACTTTTTATTGTAACTCCTCCCTCCCCTATTGTTTTCTTCTTTGAGAGTTAGGGGCCTCCACATGTTTGGGACCCCTACATAGAAATTCCTTAGTCCGGCCCTGAGAGGATGGATTAAAATACGTCGCTGGATGGGTGGCTTACCGATTGAAACATCATCCTTCACTGGGTGATTATACTTATTTACACGAGCCGAATCATTGGTCTGCACCGTCATGGGTTCAACAATTGTCCTTTGGAGGATTAAAAATTCCATCAAAGGAGTGGCTCCAAGAAGTTCGTAGAATGAATCACTTTTTCAAAGAATTTCATCCGCTTAATAATTTCAAAAAAATGAAAAATGTCACATCTGTTACTCTAAATCTTTACCTTGAAGATATCGACGGAAAAACTTCATTTCCGGAAGAAGCCTTGCGATTATTCTTTTGTTTGAGGCTGTTCATTCGTATAAAATTTTTGAATTTGCGCTACAAATTTCTGAATTTGACCAAATCAAAAAAAAGAATTCAAAATAGTACTGATAAAAATTCTAAAATCACGAAAAAAATGAAAAAAACTGTCAATTAGAAACTGTACCGTATTTTTAAAATAAAAATGTACCAAGTATTATGTATTCCCATTTACATGCATATGATTTGGACGTATGTTTTCTGTAATATTTCTTATAATAATAACAATTTGCATTGAACGATAGTACTTGTCAATTGTGTAAAGTTTTTTCGTTTCAAACACGTTAACAGATATACTAATTGGTCCATACGAGTTACGTCTTGCAGCCATACTGAGTTTTCAGTTGAACATAATTCTTTCAAACTAAATAGCCCCTGTGTAGCTGAGAGCTTGTTGAAACAAATAAAATTGATAAAATAAAATGAAAATAATTCTTCTCTCTCAGTATTGCGAACAATTTAGCAGAAGAATTTATATGAATGTTGTTAATAACTTATTATTTTCTGGTCAAATATGGAAGCTGATTGAAATTGATACACTGCATTCCTGTGAGAGAGGGAATGAAGTTCAAATGCACTTTTGTATTGAAAATGTAAAGATTTTTTCTTAGATATTTCTAACGTGGTATTCAATATTCTTCATCATTATAATTTTGGTTGGTTCTGTAAATTACTCGATTGCTGAAAGGATCAAACTGCATTCTCGTTTCTCATATTCATTGTACTCAGTAACAATCCGTGTGATTATTAACCACCAATTTAGGCTCGAGTGCATTATTAGACATCTTTATTTTCCGAATACGCAAGTGCGCGAGTTTCAACATACAAGGAAAATAATAACGAAAGTCTTCTTTTTCCGTGACAAACACACAATAATTCATAATAAAGGTTGAAATTCGCTTTTGTTGCCACTTCATTTTATTCAAAAAATTATTCAACGTTTTGACGGCAAGGTTCTGTCGAAACGTTGAATAATTTTTCAAATAAAATAAAGTGGCAACAAAAGCGAATTTCAACCTTTTTTATGAGGGAAAATAATATTCTCAGCAGCCTCAAACTCAAAGAAATCCATTTTTGCAATAGAGAAAGAAAAACTCTTAAAATAGAAGAACTATACACGAAATTAGTACTACAAAATATGTTTAAGAAATGGGCTATCTCAGAAATAGCTATCCGTTTGTTCGCGTTATTTTCTCATTGATTCGAGATCAATAGAATTCATTATTTGCTTTGCCACTACAAGAATAGCAGCATTTAATCATCATTTTTTCATCACAAAATATAAAACGGTCGATATAATTGTGATAAACTCCATTGTCATTCATCTAAATGTACTTGTAACTTCTCGTGTAATTACATGTAATTTCAAATATCCCGCGCTGTCCGGTCTTTTCGTGACGTAAATTTCGACGAACCAATCACAGCACGTTTTCATGAATGAGCAGACCTATTCGTACGTCTAATGACCTTGGGCAGCAACCCGATAGAGCGATTCAGTTGTAATCTTAAAGCGATAGTTAACGTGTTCTCGTTCTTTAACGCGATTGTGTTACAGTTTAACGGTGTTTAGAAGTGTTGTACTTGCGGTACCAGTAATAAAGCTCGGTTTTCGTAATTGTTCTTTATTATTGGCGTCAAGAGATATTCGGTGACTGGTAGAACGTCACAATATGGAGGATTGTGCTGGTATCATCATAAGTTTGGAGAAAAATCAACAAAATGTGAAAAAAACTGTCAATGATACGCAAATTTTAAGCCAAGGGAAAACTAGTAAGTCGGGAAGTAGCAGCGGCAAACTTGCCCAATTCAAATACAAAATTGCCGCGTTTGCGTTGTAAAATATCAGGTGAAGAATACCTCATCAACCCTGGCTCAGATGTATCGATACAGCCAGTTAAAAATTACGTCGATTTAAAAAAAATCAACTAAGGTAACCTACCCAATAATGGTCACCTCTCCAATAGTGGCCACTTTGAAGTTTATAAGTTGATTTTAAGATTTCTTTACGTCAAGTGGTAACACTGATTATACCAGTTTATTCTTATCACAAAGTTGTTTTAGTCGTGCGGTCGAAAACCCTAAAATGTTTTGAAAAGTTCATGATTTCTTTTTTTTTTCGAAATCGAAATGCCGGTGACCACCTAGTTACGTAATTTGTTAAGAAATAATTAAGGAACGTAAAATTTCCAAAGTTCCAGTTGATTCATGATCAGAAAAGATTTCCTTGTGCGGTAAGTTGCTATGACTTTCCTGTTAACTAGTTTTCATAGAGGTGTGCTGGAATTGGAATAAATAATGAGTGAGGTGCTGAGATTGAAGGTGGCCATTACAAGTTCTCGAAATTTTTGATTTTCTTATAATGGTCAGTCTGTGGCCATTATTGGAAGCGATCAAATTACAATAATTCTAGTAATGACCACCTTGTTTGTAATCATGATTTTGGTCTTATTGAAGAGTTCCTTTTGATTTTCTAATTGATATAGTGCTCAAATGTTGAATCTGGAAAGATGGGGAAAGTAAAAACTTTCAAGAAACATTCAAAGGAAGTCATAGAGAAGGCGCTTGAAGAAATTCGACTCGGTGGTAAACTCTCATCAGTTTCAAAAAAGTATGAAATCTCGCGAACTACCCTTCGTCGATATAGTATTCAAAGAATGATTGGAATCCCACTCCGAACAAGCATGGGTCCTGGCACCGCGTTATCAACTGAACAGGAAGAAATTCTGATAAAATGGATTTTGGAACTGAAAGAACGTGGATTTGCTGTTTGTCGGGAAAGATTAGCGGATAGTGTCAAGGTGAGCAAGTTAGTTTTCTACAACATCAATTTTTCTCAATCAAGTATTTTCAAAATGGAATTTTGAATTATGATTGCAGCGTATGTTGGATAAATTGAGAGTCACTGTGCAAAAATTCGTCAATAACAGGCCAGGATATAAATGGATTCGCTTGTTTGAGAAAAGACACAAGAAAGATATATCTCGCCGAACCGTGCAACTTCTGACTATAAGACGAGCCAATGTAACTGAGGCCAATATCAAAATCTGGTTTGAGGATGTTGAAAAATATCTCTTGCCTAGAAATAAGTTCGAAATTTTGAAAGATCCGAATAGAGTGAGTTATGCTTTGGATGAATTAGGCATTTTTATCAATTCAGAAATTACAACTAATATTGTAAAACAATTACTTCCAGATATTTAATTGTGATGAAGCGGCATTTTTGCTAAATCCCAAGTCAGGCAAAGTGTACGCCCGTGTTGGCGATAAAACAGTGTATCAAGTTTCTGGTGATGAAAAAACTTGTAATACAGTCCTCTTCATGGTGAGTGCGACCGGTGTTAAATTGCCCACGATGATCGTGTACAAGTATGAACGAATACCATTCAAACTAGCCAACCAGGTTCCAAAATCGTGGGGTATTGGACGGTCAGACACGGGCTGGATGACCTCAGCTACATTTTACGAGTACGTGACTAATATTTTTAATCCATGGTTAGAGAAAAACAACATTGAGGAACCTGTTCTTCTTTTCCTCGACGGTCACGTTTCACATTTGACCCTTCAATTGAGCACATTCTGTCATGAAAATGGTATTGAATTGGTTGCCTTATTCCCAAATGCCACTCATTGCCTCCAACCATTAGATCGTGGCGTATTCTTTCCTCTTAAATCTGGTTGGAGAACTGAGGTAAGAATGTTCAAAGAGGAAAATGAAATTGATTCTTTACCGCAGGAAGAATTTCCTCCGTTATTGGAAAAAGCATATAATCGAATTTCAATATTGACCATTCAGAATGCGTTTCGTGTATGTGGTTTATACCCATTTGACAAGTTGGCGGTGGATTACAAAAATTTGATTATCAAGAAAACAAATGATTCTGTTTTGAATTCTGTACCAAATGATGAAACTGTATTTGAGATTGATGACAGTAGATTGCATTTGAAATTTTTCGAAAAGAGACTAAGTCCGAAAAAGCTGAGAGAATTTCAATCAGGTACACCCATTTCAAGCGATATTTCTTTATTCAATTTTTGGAACCGGCTTAATAACGACGCAAATTGCTCTAATGAAAATGTATCTGCAGTCCACAATTCTTCTAGTCCTAATACAGTCAACGATTCTTCTAGTCCTGATATTACAGTCAACAATTCTTCCAGTCCTAATACAGTCAACAATTCTTCTGGTCAAAATACAGTCAATGAGTCTTCTAGTCATGAAGAGATATCAACTTCCTATGAGCAGTCATCTTTTCTTGACGCAGCAGCCCCTATGTCTACTAATACACCTGAGAAATCAAGTCTGGAAGCACCTGCAGAATGTGAAACTTCTCATCAGCCCAGTACATCAAATGCTCCAGCTACTATACCTTCGCCATTCAAAAATAGTTTACCCTGGCCTCTTGCCCCTAAAAAGAAAACAAAAAGACCCAGAGAAATATTACCATTTTCAATATGCAGCGAAGAATGGCGTAACTACATCTCAAGAAAGAGTTTGAAAAAGAGAAGAAAGAAAAAGAGAAAGAAGAGCGAAAGCGAATTCGTCTTGAAAAGAAAGAGGAAAAAGAGAAGAGAAAAATAGAAAACCTAAAAACAAAATCTAAGAAGCAACCAAGAGTTTCTGAGCCAGCACTAGATGATGAAGATTGGGATTCTGATGAAGGTGTCGAGGAACTTCTATCTCTAAGTGGAGAAAGCGACCTTGAGTCCTTCACAAGTGAAGAGAAAGAAGATAACATCGAGATAGGATCATTTCTGTTGGTTAAAGTAAAGCTGGATGTCAGAAAAAATAAGAAAATTGATGTATTCTACGTTGCCCAAGTCTTGGAAAAACGTGTTGTTGAAAAATTCTTTGTTAAATATGCCCGGAAAAATGGGAAGTCCAATGGATCATATTCATTTCCCATAATTGACGATGATACAGCTGAAATTACTGAGGAAGATGTTGAGTGTGTTCTTCCAGCTCCTCTTCCTGGAAGTACCTCCAGACAGAAGAACATTATACGATTTCAGTTTGATTTTGGAGGCCGCGATGTACGTTAAAATTGTTTCATTCTTGTTTCATTCGTTAAAATTGTTTCATTCTTGTTTTATTCGTACAAAAAATACAATTTTCAGCATTTTTTATTGATGTCCATCATTGGGTAATTAAAACTGGCCATTATAGGATTTTCGATTTTTTTAGTGACCATTATAAGGCAATATCGAGGTCATTTTTGAACACTGTTTTTCAACATATTTTTCGATCATTTTTTCCAATCAGGTATACAGAATTATGAAGAATTTCATCCTCTATCGAGTACATTTTGTCCTCAAAAGTTCATCCAAAAAAATAAAAAATAAAAAAATACAAAAAAAAATCCTTAAGGTGGCCATTATTGGGTAGGTTACCTTACTCATTATTTTCTGCTACCGGCGAACCTATAAGTACATAATATGGTCGACAGGAAGAAGCACCGGTGATTGATTTCGGACTACCAAACAAGTATACTTGGCGTTTTATAATAGGCGCAGATTTTCTCAAAAAATATAATCTGTTAGTTGATATTAGAGGAAAAAGACTTATTGATGCAGAAACGTTATGTTCGTCATTGAATGGAATAACAGACTTAACAGCTAACCAATTCCATAAATCAGTTCATTCAGTAATTGCAAAAGATTATCCACCTGAAATATCAACGCTGCTAAAAAATATCCAAATATAACGAAGCCACCTCAGTTCTCCAATAAATCCGATACTGATATAGGGGTTGGTAACATTGGCACCGATTATGTAATGACGGTTCCGGCGGTCGGTGCGCGTTTTTTTCTCTCTCGTTAGTTTTAGTCAAGTACGTTAGATAGATCTTCGTTGTATGCTCTCGCCTGTCTACAATATAACCGTGTTACTCGAAAGTCTCGCCTTTTCTGTTTCCGTTAATGTTCTCGTGTTCTACAAAGTGGCGACCGTGACTCAGTGACAATAATCAAACGACATTAATTTGTGCATTAATTTGTGAATTTAATCACCGTGAATATATTTTTGTTCATTTTAAGACTACCGATATTAGTTTCACAACTACCACTCCGATTTTCACTACCACATCGCAACCAGGTACAAGTTCAAGCGTGACACAGACGCAGCAATCACCGGCGCTATTGACAGGCGCGAGCCAACATGCTCATCACCCCAACATGACACAGCAATTTCCTGCTCTGGAACCAGTAGGCCTACCACAAATTCAAGATAATTACCGCACATATTCTTTGCCAAATTTTCGACAAGACGACGTAGAGGAATGGTTCGCCGCCGTAGAAATGGTGTTCCTCGAATATAACGTTCATACGGAGGATTCAAGGTTCAATAAATTAGTTACTATTTTGTCACCAGTAGATTTTGCGAACATAAGAGACATAATAGTAGGCAATCAGCTTAATAGGTATACGTTGGCTAAACAAAGGCTGATCCAAATACATCTGCAGACAACCCAGCAAAAAGTAGAAAGCCTCCTACAGGGCACTTTTTTCCCTCCCGGCTTTTTACCTTCGGCTATCCTACGGCAGATCAGAACCCGTGTCGGCGCCGATATTGACTCCGAAACTCTAATACAAAGTTTTTGGGTAAAATATTTACCACGCCAGACACAAGCGGTTTTGGTTTGCGTCAAAAAAAAAACGCTCGATCGTCAAGCAGAAATCGCAGATTTGATGGCGAGAATGAACGCACCGCGACCGCCGGAACAGTCATTACATAATTGGTGCCAATGTTACCAACCCCTACATTGATAATACCGGCGTACAGCATTATATAGATACAATTGGACCACTCTGTCATTTAAAAGCGAGAAGATTGCGACCAGATATATTGGAACAAGTTTGTACCGAAATACATAAACAAGAAAAGGAAGGCGTAGGTATGTCGGAGATCAAAATCAGAATGGTCATCACCAATGCACGTAGTCCAAAAACCTGGAAAGAAAATTCGTCCTGTTGGAGACTATTGTAAACTAAACCTACAAACCGTTCCAGACCGCTACCCAATTCCAGATATACGTGACTTTACTTATAATTTTATAAATTACGCGATAAAAAATATTATTCTAAAATAGATTGAGTTTGAGCGTTTTTTAACATACCTATGTACCCCCCCCCCCCAGATATAAAAAAACAGCAGTAATATCTCCGGTGGGTTTATTTGAGTACTGTTGTATGCCTTTTGGCCTTTGAAATTCAGTAGCATCGTTCCAAAGATTCCAATTATGTTCAATATTGGACGATCTCCCCTTTATTTTTATTTACATCGACGACATATTAATATTTTTAATATTTTTTGATGATTTAAAAACGCATTATAAATATTTAGAAATAGTACTTTCACATTTAGAAAAATACAAGTTGACAGTTAATTTAGATAAATGTGAATATATAACCTCTGAAACAGTGTTTTTAGGTCACAAAATAAATCAACAAGGATTTTCTCCAGTGGAAGTGTAGAATAATAATGAAATTTTGCACCAGATGCAGTACTTCAGGTCACAGACGAAAAGAATGTTTATTTGAGAAACAATGGGAAGAAGCAATTGCGACTGTATTTCAAAGTCATTGGGAAAATGAAACATGGGATATCGTTCCTTGTATTCCAGGAATTCATCTCATTCCAGGAAAATGATGTTTTGGATTCAAATATGATCAACAAGGAAACGAGATCGCTCGCGCTTGGCTAGTAGTCCGAGGCGACCTGGATTGTACAAATTATAATGGTAACAAAGTATATGCTCCCGTAGCATCTTTAGATATGATACGCTTTGTTTTGTCTTTTGCAGTTGAGAATAAATTAACTCTATGGTCATTCGACGTATCAACCGCATTTTTATATGGCAAACTCGAGCGCAACGACCTTTATATGAGAATACAGGCGCGAATTTACGGGGGGGGGATAAGGGGGATATACCCCCCCCCCCCCAAAACGAAAAAAAAAAACAATTAGGAAGAAAGGAAGAAAAAAAGAAAGGAAGAGAAAGATTAAAAAAAAACACAAGAACTCCAGACAAGTGTTCATTTGCAGACGGACACCCCAGCCGAGAGAGAACTGCTGATAGCGGTGGCAGCTCTCCTCCAGTAGCTTTGCTATGTCCTGTAGTCTGTATACGTCGGCAGCTTTGATGCCGATCGTGTACTTGCATCACTCTCTTACTGACTGTATTTCTTGGAATTTGACGCCACCGAAGTACAGCGGCGACGACTTTCGACTTTCCTTGGTCCGACACACGTGACGCGACATCAAATCAATGCAATTCCAATGTTTCACACTACAAATCCTTACATTATGATTACTGTTTCATAACTCAATGTATTCAGTTCTTTAGTTCTCGTCGGTTCTCGAGTTTACGTCCGCAGCCAGGTGTATTATAAATGCAGTGTTGCCAGACGTACGGATTTATCCGTACATGTACGGATTTTTTGGAGTTTGTAGAAATGTACGGATTTTTGGGAAAAATACGGATTGTACGGATTTTTTAAGCAGACTAAGTTTTCTATTTTACAATTAAACAAAGAAACCAGTACAAAGCGAAATTGACGTATCTACAGAATAACGATCTAGAGAAGGTCTCCCTCAACGACTGAATAACAACATTTCTGCAGATCATTATTTTGTAGATACGTCAATATCACCAGGGGTGTCAAGCCAATCGTCATTGGCTTAAACTTCGCCATTGGCTTCCAGCTAATGGCTGATATTTATTAGCTTATGAACGGCTTTTTCCCATATTTCATTGGCTGCTACAAGCCGTTCGTGATCGGCTATTGTCATAGGCTTAATTTGCGAGTTGTATGTCTATCCACTATTGTTTCATAACTCAATGTATTCAGTTCTTTAGTTCTCGTCGGTTCTCGTGTTGAGTTTACGTCCGCAGGCAGGTGTATTATAAATGCAATAAATCTGTAATTTTGGGACTCAACTGCTTAGCTAACTAATTTTTAAATCCACCCGGCACCCGTCCTCCTGTCATTTTGATTTTATGTGGGAGTTTCAATCTGTATATTCTTCAAAACTAACTTGATTATAATGGTGAGTAACTCAAACCTAATACTTTCATTTTATTGAAGCTAGTGGCAGTAATTAAATTTAAATTAACAGCTAGGCCTAGTATGTTTGTATGAAGTTAACAATAGTAGGGTGGTCAGGTGTAAAATCAACTCCATATAATATATAATTATTTCTGTTCAAATACTGATCTTGAACTCTCTTCATTTTCTTCCTTTGTTTTTTAGTCTCGTCGTAATCGTCAGACATTGCTATCATCTTTTTTTCAAGTACCAGCAAAAAGGAAACACTCTTCCCCATTAAATTCAGAAGATTCATTGAATACTAGTGATTATCCTGCTTCTGGTGATTGTGAACCTAGCTCTTTGACACTTGCCTCTCGCTCTCATTCTGGTGATTTCGAACAACCTTGTACTTCAACATCTGCTTCTCATTCTGGTGATTGTGAACCTTGTTCTTTAACATCTGCTTCTGAATCTGGGGATTGTGAATTTTATTCTTTGATACCTGAGACTGCTTCTGGTGATGGTGGATTGCCATCCCTTTGTGGCAATCCTGTTGTAAATATTGAGAACAAAATTACATTGAAAATTGAATCTGAGTTTACAATGACTCAGAGCAAGCGCGACAGTATTTCAAAGAAATCATCTGAATGTTCTTATGATATTGGCAATTACATAGGTCAATCTATTGATGACTACACAAAAAGCTTTGTTAGAAAACCCATGGACACCTCCAGAAAACTACCAATTTCCTTTTTCCACTCGAACATTATCGGGGAAGAAAACTAAGAACTACGTTGGTAGAAAACATCTAAATTCTTACAAAGGATGGTTAGTGTTGTCAGACGCTAAGAAAGGACTGTTTTGTAAATATTGTCCATGGTTTGTGACTAGGCTTGAGGGTGGCTACCAAAAAAATGTCCCCCTGGGAGCTCTGGTGCAATCACCATTGACCCACTTCAAAAACTTGGCTGAAGATCTTAGAAATCACGAGGCGAACAAGTATCATAAGGACGCTATGCTGGCGGGAAAATAATTTTTGCAAAATTATCATGAGCCACAGTTGGATATTATAAATCAGGTCAATAGGAGTCATCTTGAAGAAGCAGAAGAAAATCGAAGAAAGCTAATTCCCATTATAAAAACCATAATATTCCTCGGAAAACAAAATATAGCGTTACGTGGTCACAGAGATGATGGATCTCTTCTCCTCCAAAAATCTGATGATGACAGAAAAAATTAGGGTAATTTTAGAGAGTTGCTTCAATTCCGGATTGATGCAGGTGACAAAATCCTTGAGGATCATTTGAAAAATGCTACACAGAGACGATTGTATATAAGCAAGACTATTCAAAATGAACTTATTGATTGCTGTCGTGTAGAAATACTTGATCGAATTTTAAGCGAAGTTTCTCAGGCTAAATTTTATTCTATCATGTTTGACGAATCTACAGACTTGTCAGGTAGATCTCAATTAACTCTCATTCTTCGTTATGTCGACAAATGTTGCAAAGGTAAGCACCATATTCAAGAAGACTTTGTAACGTTTGTCGATGCGTTTGGTGAGTTAAGAAAGGAAAGGGAGTACAATTTGAAAAAACAAGACAATGCGGACAGCTGTTCAGAGTATGAAAATGAAAGTGAAGGCAACTTGGAAGAGATTCAATCTCATTCTGAAGAATTGTCACTTACTGGAGCTGCAATTGGGAAACTGGTTCTTGAAGAGATGAAAGGAATGAAACCGGTATTAGAAAATTGTGTAGGTCTAGGCACAGATGGATGTTCTGTCATGACTGGAGGAAATTCTGGCGCATTGAAGATGATACAATTGGAAGCTGTAAATGCACTGAGGACGCCCTGTTTCTCACATAAATTGAATATTAGTATTTCTCAGTCATCCACTGTAACTGTAATTAAGAAAGTGGTTGGTGTGATTAATGAAGTGACATGGTTTTTTCAAGCCAAAAAAGCACAACGTCATGCTACTTTACTCCATTATCTTGGTAAAAAATTGGTAAAGCTCTGTGACACTCGATGGGTAGAGAGGCATGATGCTGTGCTTCAATTCACAACAGATCTGCCAGAAATAATCGAAGTCTTGGAAAAAGTGAGTGAATGGAAATTGAAGGAAACTGCATGTAAGGCATCTTGCCTTGTTGCTGCGCTTTCTACATCCGAGTTCATCATTGGATTATTTTGTCTTGGGGACATTCTTGCCTTAAAGCAGCCACTCAGTGTACTTCTACAGAATAAGGCTCTTGATTTAGTTAAGGCATCTGAGCTAATAAAATCCCTCATAATGGCTTTAAATTTTCGACGGGAAGAAGTGTTATCTCATTTCCATGAAATATTCACCGAAGCGACAGAAATGGCCGATAAGATTGACGTGGATATCAAAAAACCCAGAACCTGCCGTCGGCAAACTTTGCGAGAAAATCATGATTCAGATGATTGTGAAAGTTATTATAGAATTTCTGTATACATACCCCTTCTAGATTCTATTTTAATGGATCTCAAATCAAGATTTCCAGAAGAAGTCCTTGGAACCTTTCAGCTAGTATCGTTACTCCCAGAGGGTATAATACATCTAAATCAAATTCAGCTTTCAGAGTACTCTGCTCGTCTTCTGGAAAGTTTCGAACCCTTACTTACGGCAAACGGCATGAATAATGATAAATCACTTTTAAAAGGAGAAATAACTCATTGGCAGCAGAAGTGGATACTGCAAAAGAAGGAACACGTGAATTTGCCTGATACTGCTATCAACATTTTAAATAAATGTGACTCTACTATTTATCCAAGAATTTTTACTCTTTTGAAAATTTTAGCAACTCTCCCTGTCACTAACGCCTCAGCAGAACGTTCTTTTTCATCGCTTCGACGACTAGAAACTTGGTGCCGTACCACTATGTTACAGAATCGGTTAGTTGGTCTAGCTCTCTTGCATGTTCATTATGATATGGACATTACACCAGAAAATATTATTGAACGGTTTGCTAAATCTGCTAACCGAAAAATAGTTCTGTAATTTATTCGTTTAGACCTAGACTTATGAATTTTTCTCAACAAACATTCACGTTTTCTTATTTTACAAACCTAATAATAATGATGTTACCTTGCAACCTACTAATTTTTTCTTCAACTGTGTGTAATATTTAAGCAGAACCGGGAAAATTTTTACAGTCAATAATATTTTTTAGGAATCACCCCCTCCCCTCCGTCATTTGCTAAATGCCGCCTGATAAGCAGGATCGAGAAAAAATTTTTACTCCATATTAATATTCTCAAGAAGTCGATATCCCCCCCCCCAAAAATTATTTGCTAAATCCGCGCCTGGAATACCACAAGGACTAGCGATCGATTGTGATAATTTCATATGCCATCTAAAAAAATCAATCTATGGGCTCAAAACATCATCTCATTGCTGGGGAGACCACTTTTGAAACGATCTCATTGCGCTACAAATGCGACAATCAGCGGCAGATTGATGTCTCTTTTATCACATACAAGCTGATTGTATCATAATCTTGGTAACGTATGTTGATGATGTACTACTTGCTTCTCAAGACCCTATTCATGTTACCAGTCTGTTAGATAAACTTTTGTCAAAGCACCGTATGAAAATCACGTCAGATCCGAAAATTTTCATTGGCATACAATTACGTTGGTCAGACGATTATAAAACATTGTATCTACACCAGCGCAAGTACATAGAGAAGATGACAAAGATGTTTGGCTTTGACCAAGGAAAAAAATACTCAACACCGATGGAGGAAGGCCTTACTCTCGAAGTCAGCGAAATTGTAATGGCCGAATGTAGAATAATAATATTTTAAGTAAATTGTTCGGGACCGATTTGGTCCCGGTTCATTTTGTTCTTTTTTTGGGGGTTTTGGGTTTAGATCGTTTTTCCTTTTTTTTTTGGAAATTGTGAATATATAGAATATGGAAGTCGAGTCGAATAAAGTACTTGGATCGTGAGTCGAAAAGGATCTTTTATTTTAGTCAATGGGAAATCCACTACAGAAGCATTGAAAAAGATGAGACTCAGGAACTACAATTATCAACCCTGCTTATTATACATCATTGGAGAGAAGGAAAACAATTTGCCATTATTCTAGTATATATGTTGAAGATATACTAATTACAACAAATGACACAGGAAAACTTGAGGAAATTAAAACTAAACTTTATAAGGAATTTGAAATGACTGATTTAGGAGAAATCAAAAAATTTCTAGGAATGGAAGTGTTGAGAAATAGAAAAGAAGGAACGATAATAATTCATCAGAAAAACCTTATTAAAAATATACTCAATAGGTTTAAAGTTAACGATGACAACACCCATGAACTCAAATGATAATGCAAGGAAAATAAAGAAAGATACAAACAAGCTAGAACATGTTGATCGCAGTAAAATACCTTATAGAAATGCAATAGGAGCGTTACTTTACTTAGGAAATTGCATTTGCTGTAAATTCTTTAAGCAGAAAACAAATCAATTTTGATGAGAACAATTGGTCTGCGGTAAAACGTATATTTTGGTACTTGAAGGGTACTATAAATTTGGGAAATAAGTACTCAGGAAATTGCGATCAAATCAAGTGTTATCCCAATACCTCACTAGGTAGAAACGACGTGGAAGGCAAATCAACGACAGGGTATGCAGTCTTTCTTTTTCGTGACTTAGTTTGCTGGAGAACGAAATCATGTAGCCTTATCGTCAGCTGAAGCTGAATTTGTTGCTATGAGTGTTGCATGTAAGGAACTTATCAGTATCCAGGAAATGTCAAAACAGTTGACTCAAACAAAAACAACACCTGTATTGTATGAAGATAATAAAGCAGCAATTAAGTTAGCTAAAATACAGTCCGTTTAAAATAAGAGTGCTACTGGTTTTCACGGCGCGCAAGCAGATTTGTAGACTGTGCGGTATTAGGCGGTAAGAGGAGTATTGCCATGGCCGTCTCTAGTTACAGGCCGGAATATTCGAAACATGACAACGTTCCACGGGGCTAACATTTGTACAGTCTCTTATGGGAGAACATCAAAAAATACTATTTGACACACGTACGGTGAAGTTTTTGAGAAAAATGAAGAGAACGTGAGTTGAAGAACAAACGATTCTCGATTTTTTGAGCTAGGTCTCGTTCAGATTGATCAACTACGAAGCGAGTTATTCACGTTTAAAAAAAAAAAGTCAGACAGAGGGCGAAGCGCGGTACATGTACTGCACTTCGCCCTCTGTCCGACTTTTTTTTTTAAAAAGTGAATAACTCGCTTCCTAGTTGATCAATCTTAACGAGACCTAGCTCAAAAAATCGAGAATTGTTTACTCTTTCGATATAATCATAAACTTTTTCCCTTCGGAATTGAATACTATGCGCAAATCAACAATTAACGTGGTTTTCGAAGATTTTCCCATAAGAGCGTGTATAAAACTCGGCCCCCTATTTTTCGTCACCGCGACGTTGCCAGCTTTAATATTCCGGCCTGTAACTAGAGACGGCCATGGTATTGCCCAGCGTTACCGCGCTGTCCATATGTCAGCGTTTATTGCGGGTTGCATAGTAGCACTCTTATTTTAAACGGACTGTAGAGGAATCACAGACGTTCAAACACCTCAATAATTTGAACTATCACTATGTACAATCATTGGCAAAGGAAAATAAAATAATCATTGAATGGATTAGTACAAAAAATCCGATTGGTGACTTTTTTACAAAGGCACTACCAAGTCTAAATTTCTGTCGTTTTTGAGATTTACTAATGTGTGATTTTACACATATGTTACAGAACCCTGGTACTAAGTAAGCAGAACAAATCATGAACGAGGACAATAGAGGATTATAGGAATAGGAAAACAAGTACAGGATTGAACAAAGAAAAGGAAATGTGTAGGACTATATTATGAAGGAGATGAAAATCATTGTGTACAATCATTACAATTTTAAAACATTGATTTTTATGTTATCTAATCTTTGTTTTTAATTATCTTAACATCCGCGGAGGGAGTGTCAGAATAGGATGCGTTGCTAATATGATAATATATAAACCTTAGCACCTATTCTCTTGATCTGTATTATTACTCTGATCACTAGCTTCTAAGCTGTAATCTACTAGTTGTCAATTCTATGATTTTATATTATATGAATGTTGTATGGCGACTTCTATTAAATAATAATACAAATATCTTTAAAGTGTATTTTTCAATTCACTGTATTAAGAAGAAGATTCCAACACCTACATAACTCACACTCTTTTGTGAACAGTGATTGTACCGTGACCTAACTGGGACTGTGTGGTCCGGAAGTCATACAAATGTACCATGTGGTGTGTGGGTCTGGTCAGTTTGTATTATTATGTACTTCTATACGTTACAGCGTACAGACTGCAAAAGAGTTATACAAACGTGTCGACACATGAGCAATACCCGGGAAAGAACAGGAAGGTTTCATCTTGGAGAAGAGAACCGGAAAGATCCGGAACCGTTTACACATGCCCGAAACCGGAAGCATGAGATCATTTGTACCCAAGAAACTCAGAAAATCACTAGGGCCTATTTGATCAACAGCATGGTTTATCACATCCTGACCAAAGAGCAACATTACGGCTCATAAGATCGCGTTTTTATGGGCCAAATATGACAGCAGATATTTGTAGTGTAAGGTATGTCATAAATGTCAATCATCTAAAGTTATCGGCATAATTGTCCACCTCTGCAAACATTTCCACCACACAATTGTCTAGAACACTCAAGTTGCACACAGATATTATCAGATCAATGGAGAATTCCAACGGATTCACATTTGCTTGCTCATTTGTAGATTGCTCCACAAAATGGATCGAAGTAGTACCAATTAAAAATATCACCGCAGCAACTGTCGCAAAGAAATGTTTTGAAACTTGGGTTGCGAGATATGGTGTTCCCCTCAGAATTTCTTTAGACAGAGGAGCACAATTTTGATCTGAATTATTTCAGGAGCTGACACGAATGTTAAAAATGATGAGGTATCATCCAAGCTCAAATGGTGCTATTGAGAATGCCAATAAAAGATTGAAGGCAGCTCTAAAATGCCATAGTACACAATGGACCATTCACCTTTCAACCGTTTCTGTGGCTCTATTCAAATTACTCCGTACATTTTAATCGTTGAGTATGTCATTGTTAGACGTCCTCTTGGGTTTACACTCGGCTCCGCATGATGACACCGGCGTATCATGCACTGAAATGCTTATGGACACTCCACTTAGGCTCCCAGGAGAATTCTACCAAGATGGTGAACCTATACTTGATGGTTCAAATTATGTGCAACAACTGCGGCAGTTGTCCACAAATCTTCAACCTTTGTTAAATAGAAATAAAGGAAAAGGAAAAATCTTTGTCCACAAAGATCTTCAAACCACAAAGAGAGTGTATATTCATGTAGATTGGGTCAAGCAACCACTTGAAACACCTTATCAAGGCCCCTATTTAGTAAAGAAATGATAACCAAAATTCTTTAAACTGAAAATAGGCAACAAAGAAGATATGGTAGCGATTGATTGGTTAGAGCCTCCTTATGAGTTGGCACAAGATGACGATGGTGAGGCTACAAACCCGCCAAATAAAATATTGAAAAGCCTTTCGCATGTAAATCAAATACTGCAAATGATTTGACGACCGTTAAAAAAAGACAAAAATAAACATAAGAAGAAAGTAAGCTTTAAATTACTTATAGTTTTTCCTCTCACCCTCAGACTAAATCAGGTAGAATCACCTGCATACCTTAATTATTATTCGTTCTAATAAATTTGTATGTATATATTTCAGATTTTAATCAAGATGTTACCATTATTTTTAAGTTGTACGCTCCGCTTTTTAGAAAGGGGGATCTTGTAATGGACTAGGGAGGAAAAGATTGTTCTTAGCTCATCATACTATCGTATAGGAATAAAACAGTCGTACACAAAAACGGTTTTGGTGATCTTGTATATTTATTAAACAATGTTCCGCTGCATTTTCACTGAATCAGAAGATGAAAGTGACTACGTTTACATGGATATGCCAACGTACTTGATAAGGATGAGTACGTGTACCTCTTCATTGATGCAACCGGAAAAGACAAGGATGATGGAAAAATAAATTCAATTTGCGATAAAAATTGTACAATGCGATTGCGATGCGATATGATTCAACGAATGCGAAGCAAACGTGAACTATGATCTGGAAAAAAATCGAGATCTTGCTTTATTAGGAGCGAACTTATGTATCTAATTTTTTGACGATAAACTACCTACTGAAATTAGATAAGCAGTATTTATAACAAATTGCGATGTTTTTGTCGAATCTAATTTCCTGTATTTGTATTTTTTGACTATGGATGAAATGATTTTTGTTGTATTAATTTTAGTAATACTGTTTAATTTTTTATTTTGTATAATTCATTATACATTTATGACGAGATGTCTTCGCGATATTGTGACATTATTCTATGCGAATTTTGGTGAGATGAGATTTCACTTGCAATTAGATAATTTGAGCGAGGTACGCGGAGGAAGTGACAGCAGGAGTGCAGTGCCCTTTTTATCTTTATATATACGCTTAAGTGTTCTGTGATCTTGTTGCTTCACTCTTGGTTCATGTTTTGTTAGAAACTACTTAGAAATATATTAATCAAATTATTATAAAAGTGAGAATTTATTCGAATATTCCGACACAAGCCAATAATAGCCTGAGAAATACGCTCTTCTACTAGCCTTAAGCACAAGTTTTCCAAAGTAGCCTTCTACGTAAGTTCTCTCACAAGAGCATAAAGACAAGTAGCCTAATAGATATTGAACGATCCAAACAATAACCATAATGAACTTGAGCATAAGAAAACCCCCCCAGCACACCCTTTAATATACCCTCTCAGTTACAAGAGCGGAGTGCTGGAGTAATACGAGAGTTCATAGACAAAGATTGTACCAAGAAATTCACAGCTGAAATCACCCAGAAAGTACGCCAAACTGTTTTAGAAGAAAATTGGAGCGATACCAAATTTTAAGATAAAACTTAGTTTAAGGTTGAGAGATAATGTTTATCCTAAATTCTTCAAGGTACGTATAGTCCGCAGCCAAGGAAAAAGTAGAATTACAGTTGTATCACCTGTGAAAATAGGACATAATGACCGATTGGAGATCACCGGCCGCCATTCGCCCAGCGCCTGATGGGAGCGTTTCAATGTGCTCGAAAACAAGCCAACGGTGGATCCTGATCTACATGATGCGCATTATCTAATCCCAAATATTGAATCAACTCTTCATGAGCTACAATCAGGCAAAGTTGTCTGTATTACTCATATTGCCTATATACATGTATGTACTAGTACACCAAGAAAGCGCTGAAATACAGACCATATAAGTGAACCAGTTGTATTATGAAGACAACACCGAACGACTTTTGAGTGGATCACCTTCCCATACATATCGACAAATATAGTCTGTAATCATCTCTGCGAATTGCAAACATTGTTGTTCAAAATAGGCGAATACCCACCGCCAATATGATACGACCTCCAATCATTGAACAGTAATCTGAAAGGAAGAAAGAAAATGGGAAATAAACGCGAAACTCAGTATTCTTTCCGAATGAAATTTTGAAGAAAACTTACAGAATATTATTGTCTCATACTTTGCAGACTATGATGAACGTGTCCATACGCAGGAATGTTTTCTAAGTTTCCTTCCTTATTTTACTGAGAGTGACATCATTTGGCTCCACTGTGAATAACATCGAATGGAAGCCTTGTTGTGGCCGAAATGCGAACTCTTTTTTCAATCAAAAATCATATTTTGTATCCCGTTGTCCACTCATCTCTTTTCCATTGTTTTCCATGAAAAGACACCAAACTTGGTCACTACGAAATATTTCACAATTCATATTATTACAAGTTGTATGTACATTTCAATGAAACTTTTCGAGAAATTAAGCTTCAATGATGAGTACTCACTAGAGAGAAAATTTTCTGTAGCAAAATGATAGCATCCTTTATGGGGTTCCTTCATTGAAGTTTCTTACAAGAAGTGAAGCCTGAAAAACCACACTTGTACCTGGATTGTTATAAAGGTACTTTACTCTTGAACGTCCTCATTTGAGATTAGTAAGTGGAGCTAACGAGAAGGAAGTTATATTTAAAACTGCGAAGACACTTCTTTGAAACACGTAGGTGATTCTGAAAAGTGGTATCACTGTTGGAAATAAAGAATGAGATAAATTTTCTTAAAACAAAATAATTTTCGAGTACCCTGAAATCCATCCATGGCTTACGTACCTGATAACGTTAGTATTGTGATACCAATAACAATGGAATGATCGTCCGTTAGCGCAACAAAGTGCTTCGTTCTCAGACTTCATAGAAGACGATTCTTCGATCGCCTTTCTTCTGACACGACGGAAAAAGTAATGAATCGCAACGGATGTTACTGCAAAGAAATGCATTGTTCTCAGATCAAGAGCACGCAATTTCTTGCATGAGATAAGGAACGCAATTATCTTACCTATCAAGAATAACAGTTCTGTTTCGAAAAGCTCTATAATAGCTCCTCTTTGTAATTTCCCTCGAGAACTGTCATGATTTACGTGATTTTCTCATACATTTATCAAACACGCAATAATATAAATTAGATAATTCGTATAATAGATAATTTGTCTCAAAGAATACAATACACATATTTCAATTTTCACTAACACATGTACAGCTAAATCATCATGAGATGATAAATAATCGGAAAGCCGGTAACCGCAGGGTAACCGGTGAAAAATTTCAAGAGCCCGCCATCAAATACTGTAAAAAAATGATAATACAGGAAACATTGAGCACGTCTTTGTTTCGGTAACGCGACTCTGCTATACTCTGTTCACATTAACTGTGGCAACACTGCACATTCATTTCTATCACGTTATCAGTTGAATATCCCGGCAAAAAATCGTTGGGAAATTTTGAGCATACAAAAAAAAGGACATTTAAACTTTTTTCTGAAAACTTCGGTCCTATTTTTGGTAAGTGCAGTGCATATCATTATTTCTAAAAGTCCAACCATCACACTCAAGGAAAAACATAGAACCTTTATATTACGAGACGAAAATGAGTAAATTACCCTAATAAGGCCTACCCTCATAAATTATGCGTTTCATTAATTTCAGAGATTAGCGATGTCAAATGAGCATAATAGGAACATGAAACGAGGGCAGTGGACACCTGCTATATTAGAGAAAATGAATCATAATTTTCAATTTTTATTTTCAGATCGGGCCTCAATATGGTACCTACACTGAGCCTTATTAGGTTTGAAGAACATCAAAATTTCAAACGATTATTCCGCGGGCATCATGAAGCCAAAAAAAATTTCTAGTGTCAGGTGGTAGATGATAAAATTACCCTACACTCTAAAAAAAAAAAAAATCAATCTTGAGACAGTAATTGGCAATTTTTAAACACCGGATCTTATTAGGCGCACCTACCTTATCTATTATGTTTATAATAAAATATCACTCGCAACCCTTTAAGGCTTGTAATACTCGAACATTCTCTCTTTATATTCGAACTCTACACGAAAGGAAAAAATACCCCCTGCACATTGTGCTACAGACCTTTCTAAAAATTCTCATCATTCGGCCAACGAAAAAAGATTCGGCAAAATCAACGAGCGTTATTACCACAGAATTACTAAAAATATGAATGTAAGTTGAATACGCTGTACCAGGCTACGATATGGAACAATTTGACACGTAATGTAAATTATGAATCATAGGCTACAACCTCTCCCTATACTAGCTCAATAAAGTTCAATTACGCCGAGAGGAATGGTAGATTGAAAGTTCCAAGTTCGGTCTAGATGCGGACGGGTACAATTTGTACATATATGTAACGAGCCTGCTGACTCAATTTTATTATGAAAACAAAATAAATTTCCTAGTATAGTTGAACGACTAATAATTGAACATACTGTCAACAAGAGACAAAGCGAAAGACTGAATCCAAGATAAGAGCGATATCGGCGGGTCTGATTCCAATTACGCGTTTCTATTTACGCTTACTCATTCACGATAGTGATTTTCATTATCAAATAAAAAAAAAAAAAAAAAAAAAAAAAAAAACACGTGGGTCAATACAAGAACGATAAAAATTATACGTTCAACGCGAAGTATATGAACACAATTTTTTATCTTGTTGCAGCCTTGGTCCTGGTCAATGAAGAATAACACGAAGAATTAAAACAACGATGGAATGTTTCTTTCATAATATATTTGTGATCAACGATCTGCTTATTTGATGAATAATGCAGTGCGGTGCGTCTATGTACACGTAGAATTAAGTAAGTAAATTATTTTCTTCTTGAGATGGTACTTATTTGATGTCCCCAATTTATACTTATATATAAATTATAGGTACTTGAATTTGTAGATGCTTGAAAATATCTAGACGTGAAAAAGTGCTTCTTCCGATAAACGTTTACAACTTAACTATGATGACAGTTACACTACATTTAATTTTTTTCGTCGTCGTTCTAACAACCGGCAATGCAGAGCAGTACAAAACAATCACGCCCTCGGTAGACCTCCATCATATTCCTGAAAACGACGAAAAGTAAGCCGATACATGCGAATCAACCTATGTCTCATGATAAGTGACCGTGAGATTTTAGTGGTATATTTTCCCAATTTTGAAGGTTCTCCTGATGGACGATCGTTATAGATAAACTTAGGTATCAAATTTACTAAGAGTCTCCAATCCAAAACGAAATTACCTACCTACCTACCTAGTCATAATTAGCCTTGTGTCTTCTTTTTTACATAATTCCTCCAGAAAGGGAAGTACAATACAAGCTGCACTCTTTATAATATTATATTCGTTAAGACGTACCGGTATGTGTCAATGATTATCGTTGTAGAAGTGAATACATTCTAAATCTCAATATTAAAGACTTCCTTTACGTACCTCTTGAGAGGACAGAGTGCTCGTGAATTAATCATATTTTTTCTCCCTATTTCTAGATTGAGTTAGGTATTATTAAACATAGCCCTAAAAAAAAAATTTTAAGTGATCACAGTTTTAGATTGACGATTTACATAGGTAGCCTATAATATAGTGAACATTTCGAAAACTTTCATTACATCATCACATGTGAATTAAAAATGTGACCATTTGTATAATATTATGTTTTATGTCTAAAACGTGAGTCATTTACTTATATTTGAATCGCATTAATGCTACTAGATTGAGTGTTGGAAAATCGTTGATCGATACTGTGATAGATCTAGCATTAGAGAAAATCCGAGCTGAAGTCGTGGAACCCATTGCCCTTCAAGACATCGTTGAGCACTTCAACAAGGTAATTTTCATGATAATACCTACTTTTTCTATAGTTCTTTTTGTTCTGGGAGGATTCGTCGAGCTGATGTGTACTAGCTTGTAAAAATAAATCCGTATTCGGTATAATTTCTGTTCATCGCACCAAGCAATATGTATCAATTCAATTTTTATCACAGTATTTCCTGTCATTGAAAACTTTTGGTCTCCTCATTCTTGGTCTTCAATTTCTCAATTTAAAATCGCTGAACAATTTAAAATTATTATCATCGATGAGATTATATGAATCTGTTAACTGCAAACGTAAAAAACTGTAGGTTTTTAGTAAGAGGTTTACAAGGTGACCAGAAATACTCTTCTGAACTCCCTTAAGAAAAGGGTATTTTCCCCTTTTCGTGCAAATCGCTAAAGAAATTCTCTTTTAGCGCGCGTCATCAGTTGAACCTTATTTTTATTTTTTTATTTTTTTTATTTATTACATCCAACCAAGAAATAATTATTAAAAAAATAAATAAAATAAAAAAGAAAAGAAATAAGAAAAAATACAAAAAAAAAAGGATAGGAAAGAAAAAAAAATAAATAAATACATAATATAAATATAAAAAATACACAAAAAAAAAAAAAAAAGACGAAAACAATAATACTCTGACATACCAATCCGTTGTGAGGACTGGAGCCGAGTTTGAATTCATGTAGTAAGGGAGTATGATATAAACTCTGAGTAAGTACTTTTCGTGAGCACCATCGAATTCGAATATCGAAACGCAGTTCGTTCTTGACGTCACCGTGGACGAAGAGGTGCATGTTGACTGATGAGAAGAAATCCCCCTTTCATCAATTTCAACGAAGAGAAATTGCAATTCTGTGATTTTCATATTGTTACTACTCGATAATATCAACCAATATCAAACGAGGATAAAATAGGTGACGAATTATTGTTAGTAACATTATTCTTATCATCGATATTAGTAAGGCGCTAGATTATTACTATTATTCAAACCTTCATTCTTATTATTATTTTCATTAGAGTTTTCTCTTCATACCGATCAGAGGAGAAGCAGCCCTATATAACGGTTTGCTGGAAGGTGTTCGGTCGATTAAACGAGCAAGTGAAGCACACTTTACTATCCACAATCTCCACGATGTTGATGTCACCTGCAGTTTTCAATTTGAAAAGCTGAACGTGAGATATTCGTTATTCTGCTTTTAGATTAAATTTTCAGAAAAGATAAAAAACAAAAAAATTAGAATGAACCCATCAGAATTAGATTTCTTTTTATACAGTTTACCTACGACTTTCAAGCCAATCTTTACAATAAAGTATCAACCGATGGTGAAATGGAAGGCAACATGATACAATTAATGGCGGATACGAATATGCAAATTGATTTGAAAAATAAAACTATCGAGCTAACATCCCTTACTCTGAAGACTGCGAAGTAAAGCATAAAAATTCAAAACATTAAAAATCTTCGAACTTATTGTATTTTGACAGATTTTAATCGTTTTTCTCAATTCATAGGTCAATAACTCTACAGCTCCATAGCGACGATTACTTCGATAAGTTTATCAATTATGTGATAAAAATGATCACATCCAACTTCAAGAGCACAATTCTATCGCAAATCCAGGCGGAATTACATTCAATACTCAAACAAAAATTCCACTATTAAAAATTTTAGATGTCTCTTGCTGGGCATGTAGTCGAGCTTCCAATGAGATTTTTCTCGGCGATGTTTTATCATCTATTTTAAATTAAGTATCCTCTTACAAAGAAGCGACTGATTGAGGTAAAATACTTCATTTTCCAATACTCATTTGCTCCTGCTCAATTAGCCTCCTTATACTTGTTTTATAAAATAGAATATAGTTTCTTTATAAATATGACCACAGTGTTTTCACTATTATACGCATTATTCAATCACGGAATAAGAAAGAAAAGTAGTAAAAAATTTATCACATTTTTATTAACATCAACAAAACAAAATACCGCGCAATAATTCGCAATGATCGTAATAAATAAAATAGAAAACAATACACAAAAATTAAAAGACGGAAAAATCTGAGAAAATTATTAAGTTTTTAAATACAAATTAATATGAAAATAGAATAGGAGCATTACACAACCATATTAAAGATAGAATCGAAATAATTTATTAGAAAGAGGCAGGAAAATTTACTGTTATCAATCGTAAGTGCGGAACTCTTATTTTTTTTCTCTATCAATTAGTAAGTATTACAAATCAAAATTTCTACGCAAAATATTATGAAAACCATCCAATTACAAAAAATTCGCTGACAGTTTACGAACCGAAATTGAAGACCCATAAAAGCCTACAGCTTATATGAAACAATATTTGCAATATAATTCTCAGTGAAATCATTAAAAAATTCACGGTAAAGCCACTGACGTCATTCGATACTCGTTAATTAATACCATTGGACATTTGAACACGAAGAAAAGAAAAAGAAAAAGCGTGCGAATTATTTCGCGATAGACAATATTTCTCGCCCACAATTCCCATAAACTGTATTTGAAAAGAAAAAACTTGAATCAAAAGTTTTTCGACGTGAAGACAAAATGATCGTACAGAATCTGAGCTTATATAATTAGTACAGTTCATTATAGAAAGTACAAAACACCATAAATAAACTATCTTTACTGGACACATTAAAAATACTTATCAAGAGTTAGTACGTTTACACACAATGATTTGGAAAGGAAAAAAATTGCACAATAAATGACCAGAATAAGTACAACGGAAAATTGATAGACATTTCTTCAAATCCGAATAAATTACGCCGATACTAAAATACAATCGACGTTTTTGATTTTACGGATAGAGGTAACAAGATTACTTCAATACATCAGAATAATATGGAAATACTAGAAGGACATAATTTCTTCACAGTCTATCGAAAAGTTTTGCGAATAAAACGGAAATATTACATCGCATTCCGCATGTTGGTCTATGACCACATGAAAAAACGTCGGAAGACTCGTTTCCAACACACTACTCAAGTTTCGGGCGAATTTACAATCACAGAATTTAGCATCCAAAATTACTTTGTTAGAATGTTAATAATGCAAACTAATCGGTACAGTGAATATTCATCTCAGCAGAACGATATCAGTACTCTAAAACTTCCAGAGATTAAAAAAACAATACGAAATTAAGGTACTCATTGAAGAAATCGCAATTCAGACTTTAATAAATTACCAACACATTTAAATTAAAAACCCACCCGAAAAATAAAAATAATTGAAATAACTTCAAGTACTTTTTCTTTACTATACCAATACTAAAATATTGAGTGAGGCTCGAAGACCTCACTTCGAAAGATGAAATTCTAATTCAATTTCAAAAAATTTTCGACCACCAGATTTTTTTCTTTCAAATTGCTGATCACCTTACCAGCTAGTACTTGGGGTGCGTAAACAGCTGGCGTCACCTCAACTTTGTTCATGGTTTACGTCACTGATTTTTTTTTTTCTTTCTTACTGCACCAAATACTACGATGTTTTTCACCGGTGAGTCAATAGCAATCAAGGACGGTATACAAGAAAATTGCTTCATTCTCCCGCTACAAACGCTACTATATCGAATTTAAATTCAAAATGTCGCAAACTGTAGATTGACACGAAACGTTTACGCACTCTAGTCGTCTTTCAATGTACGCTAATTATCTTTCCACGAGAAAAAAATTATACAAAAATACTAAATTACGGACACCAAAATCGATTAACATAAGTTGAACGATGAAATTATTGCGCATTTTACGGACTAGAACATTCAATTTCGCAAATTTTTCTTACTCTGAATAATCATGCCGAAGAATCAATCACTAAGAACTGGCTACCACGGCTGGATGGAAATTCAAGGACGCGCTATTAATACAAAAACGTTTACGAGTCGGTGGTGGACCATCCATGAATACATGGCCCAGATGAGCGTTGCACTGAGAGCATGTCACCTCCGTGCGAATCAGACCTGGATTTTTGATCAATAACAATAGATTTGCGCCAACTTTCAATTTTCCACATGCACCAATATTTTTCCAGTAAATAGTATACAATGAAGGATAAGGCACATACGAATTTGCGACCGTATAGACAGTGTATTAGACGGGAGAAGAAATATTTCATATAAAAGACAACAAAGAACAGAAAAAAAACATTCCCAATTAGACCCAAACCGTTCAGCTATACATGGATCACGCCTCCAAAAAAAAAAAAATTGGTCTTCGAATTACTTTTAAACTGTACAAAGAAGATGTTTCGAAGACGAGGAGTTTTATTTTCTTTTGGAAAACGTGAGGTATTAAAAGGTAACAATTATCTAGATATATATAGCCATATCTGTGACTTGTTACAGTTCCTCGTTCAAAATTATTTTGTGCTTTCAAATACAATCATCATAATCACAGTTGTATTCCACGTTCTCATTCTTCATTGAAAATTTATAATTTAAAACAGGTCCACCGGATACACGAATCAATAGTTGCGCGTTAATATCACACTATTGTTGTAATGGACCATGAAGAGAGAAGGTATTTGGAAGAACTAGATTACTGCGGATGATTAATATCCAGAACTGTAACATCGTCACACAGAGTACGTCCTAGTACGCAATTATTATCTAGGGTTAATTCGAAATTCAGGAAACTATTTTAAGGTCAAATCAATCTAATTGAAAATCAACAGAGCGATCATGCCGAGAGAAAACATACATATATTATACACCTAACAATCTCATTATTTACAAAAAAGGAAGTAATCGCACATTCGTCGCAGTGAATTTCATACAAGCACATTTTCAAGCACTGAAATACGTAGGTACAAGAAGGAAAAATTGAAGCGAGATAGAAGCGATACTGTAAAGCTATCGTACACTTGCCAATTTTTTTTTTCAAATGTTCATAAATTCTCATCAAATCGATGGTGAGAATCAAAACCTCAATGCTTAAATTATTTTACTTTTCGTCCTCGTCTTACTGCATCAAGAAATACTGAACTAATTTGAAGAAAATGAAAAATAATACTGAAATTAGAACGCAAGTTCTGTAAACCATTGGGGAATCTCCTCCAAATTTGGAAAATGCAGAAATATTATTTCAGATAAGTAAGCGATAGTACACTGAATTAATTGACGTCAAACTTCATAAATTAATTAAACGTTCTTACGAAACATTAGATCTACAAAAGCGAATATTTTGACAAAATACTAGAGAAGTAAAATAGCTAATAAATTCTGAATACATAGTTCAGTTTCTATTCAGCGTACATAATGTTGTCAAAATGTGTAAATTAGATTCATTTTATTTATCAAAAAATAACCACGTTTCACTTCGTGCTTTCATGAACACAAGAGTTGAAAAATTCAAATACAAGACGTTCTAAAACACGAAATCTACAACGATTTTTCCGTTAAATAAACTGATTTACACATTACAACGACGATATTCAGTTTCCAAGCAGATATACACGACATAATCAAGAAAATACGAGAAACAAGCTGTGTTTATATGTTGGTGCTACAAACATTCACCCCAAAATTATTTTACATGCAAGTTTCATCGAAGCACGATATTAACTCACCTGTGCTCGTGTCCTTGTGGAGTTTTATTTTTCCTTGATCGAGTACCTCATTAAAGGCCGGCCATCCACATTGAGAATCGAATTTAGTGTCCGACGAAAATAATGGAAGGTCGCACACTATACAGCTATACAAGCCTTTTTCCGAAGTTTTATTATAACAACCAGTGAAAGGCCTGAAATTTATACAAATATTATTAAATTTTAGTGAAAATATATTAAGGTTGGCTAATATGAAATGACTCTTATTGTTATGTCCCATCGATCAGATAAAAACCAACATCATTTTTAATATCAGTAGCAGAACTGACTTGAAAAATTCATCATTCAGGACATGATCCCTTAACCAAAAGAACAGAAAATAAGATAGTATAAAAGAATGATAAACAGGATATCATAATTAACAATGGTTCCCTTATGAAGAGAGCTGGCCTTAAATCAATGAACCATGAATAAAATTATTCCAAAAAAACATCACAAGATTGATGAACATTCCTAATTCATTTTCCCTATAGAACGATGTATTTTTCAGACTGGAGCAAGCCTCTAGTGTTTCAACTAATCGAATTAATCGATAAGCTGAGAATAAAGTATTTAGATCTGAATCCCATAAAGAATATCTCAGGAAATTTTCTCTTCGACTCTACAAATTACTCAATTTCTTTTGTAAATTGATATAGAATCTTACTCGTTCCTTCTTTGTTAAATTAACGAATTCTTTTATTCTGAATTTATACTATAACATTTTAATGTACGAATATTTTGGAGAAATAGTAAAATGTGATATTTAATGAGGGATACCCGTTGTATAAATCGAGTATACTATTCGAAAATCTCCTTCGTCTATTAATAATATTTTGGCAAACTCCCAGGTATGATATCATATTTTTCCAATACTCTTCATTCTTTAAACAAACAACAGATAAAAAAGTAGTGTTCTAACACTATTACAAGGTTCCTATATAAGTTCATAATGGATGAAAATCTTCAACGACTGAACGAAATCATCACTCGTCATTTTTAATCATAAAACTAACTTCTATATCTTGACATCCAATTCGTACAATTTTAATATAGTTATACTAAAAACGTCATCAGAGATTTGATAATCTTCACTTCAATGTCAGTAGCAGAACTGACTATTATAAATTCATCATTGATGTTCGAGTAATCATGTAGTATTACAGGCGTATAGATTACAGTATAATTATTAAATTCATCTTACAAACCGTCAGTAATTGAATAATCTTCATATTCTCTTCAGTAGCAGAACTGACTTTTTCAAGCTCATCATCGATACTTCACAAATATTATGAAATAAAATTATTCTCTAGCCTATCAGAAATTAAGAGAGTCTTCATGTTCTTGTCCGTAGCAGAACTGACATTTAAAGGATCATCACACTTACGATAAATCGTAACTATTCTGCGACAGATAATTGAATTCAATAAAAATTAATCGTCAACTTTCAGAATGTTAGTCGTCTTCATGTACTGTTCAGCAGCAGAACTGACGTAATAAATTCATCATGGTTAAAATTCAAGTTAATACCGATACATATTCTATTTAATAAATCGAAAACTAAAATGACGGTGAACTCTTCACTTCCTTTTCCTTCGGTAAAAGAATTACTCTGACTAGATTCGTCTAAAGGTCAAGACAGAATCGATCAGTTGGCTGAAAAATGAAGTCAAACTTCAATATCTTGAATGCTCAGAATAATAATTCTACGGCGTATTGTTTCCATTTAAATGAAGCCCGAGTTTTCTTAACGTTAAAAATTGAGTACCTGCATCTCCTCGTACCCAATGTAAGATTAATCAACTATTTAAAAACAATTTGAAAATACACAAAAGTAATAATTTACCGTTCTGTTCCTTTCTCCTGAGTGACATGATACTGAAGAGGAGTCAAACGTTTCTTCAATTCCTCCTTGTTCGTGCAATCTGAATCCGTCATTTTCATACGATTTTCTTTTCAAAGTTTGTTAGAGTTAGAATCACTGATGGTGATTTCTAGAAATATAAACGGTAGACACACAAATGACAGGGAAATATAGGGGCATCATCAACGTTCGACCTCGAATATGAAAGCACAAGAATTATTGGAGTAGAAACTTTAATAAACGTGGAACGTGTAGCGTGTTTTCCAACTTATTGCCTTTTATAGAGAGACATTGAATTTAAAATGTTTTTCATTATGCATTTGAAAGCCGACGTAATTCCAAGGTAGGTTCAGCAGCACCCACCACGCCGAGACATAAAACGACACTGTGACGCATGAATCATATTCTCACGTAATGGACGACGGTTGCCATCACGAATTTTGGTTGGTCTCTGAGTCAATGGCCACACCTACTTACACCACGACGGCCAACGGCGTCACAGACCTACGGGTCCAACAGAATGCGTACGAGTACGCCAAGGACAGTTTGTAATTACGTGACGATGACGTCAGGAAGCCAAAAAAAGGCGGGAAATTACAATTAGATAAGACATTGATAACGTGAAGTTGACGATAATCGACGGTAATAGTCGCCCGATTTTGAATTTTTGACTGAATTGAATGGAAAACAAAAACAAATCTCTCTTCAACTAAAGTCGGTTTTATCAATGACTTAGTAATATAAACTTATTATTGCTTCAGATCCTTCGTCCTACAACATATGCAGTCGACAATTTTGAGTAATTAATTGTGATGAAATTGCATTCAAAAAAATGAAGTGCATTTTACACGTTGAAATAATTCTTACATCCAGCAGGTACCAATTTTTCTGCTCCTTAAACACAAATCTCATTCTTTGTCAAGAGTTTTAATATTGTTTCTCGTTTTGTGAAAGTGCTCTATCTGCTAAAGATATTCAACGACACGTTCACGAAGAACTACAATCAACAGGTTTTGTTCGCCCAGGTTGTTCGCTCGTAGGATCCACATTTTCGTCCGATCTGATCAAGAAAAATGTGACGACTGTTAAATTCGGCGAAATTTCAGAATTGCTCTACAGTTATGAATTGGTAGTTGCCATTATTTACTTCAGACAACGGTAAATTATCGTTTCCAAGCTGTGTTGTACCTAATACCTATCATTTTTCAGAAACCGGACGATTTGAAGAAATTACCATTAGAAGAAGTAACTTGTGACTTTCATGTATATCATTTAGAAGAAGAAGAAATTCAAGTCGAAGAGTTGGGTGCCGGCGGAGATGGTAGCGAAAAAGTTGCTGCGGGCAACTATTGTTTACTACCTCATATTTCGTTTAATGATATTTGGGAGAATCTGATTTTCGATTCTAACATCAAGGAGAGGGTAAAACCTTAGACCCAGTTCATAGCGATATAGTTAATTTGTCACTCATGACGCAACCTTTACAGCTACTAGAATATGCCAGCACATCCATGATATTTTCACAACACAATGTCAATACCAACGTTATTTCATGGAATCGTGTTGTATTGTTGTACGGTCCTCCTGGCACGGGGAAAACGTCTCTGTGTAAAGGGTTAGCTCAAAAATTATCCATTCGAATGAAGAATGAGTATAAAGTAGCAGAATTTATCGAAATCAACAGTCATAGTTTATTTTCCAAGTATTTTTCCGAGGTAGGCAATAAGAATAATATTAGCCTGATTCAAGCTGAAGCTCGCGTGCTGATGATCTTCTCTGATACTTTTCAGAGTGGTAAACTTGTTACGGAAATGTTCGCCAAAATTCACGAACATTTAGAATATAATAACTCGTTGGTTTGTGTACTCATCGACGAAATAGAAAGTTTAACGCACGCGCGAGATGCATGCATGAATGGAGTCGAGCCATCCGATTCAATCAGAGTTGTTAATGCGATACTCACTCAAATCGATCAAATACGAAAGTGAGTATTAATACTCTTCTCTTTCAAAAAATTCTTAAGGATAACAGAACAAGGCAGTTTCTACCTTGTAATGGTTGCTTTCTTCGCGTTTGATTTCCTCTAAATAGTTTACGAAAGATCGAAAAATTCTCAAATGATATCATCATTTCAGGTACCCAAATGTAATAATTTTAACTACTTCAAACTTAAAGACTGCCATCGATATTGCATTTGTTGATCGAGCTGATTTACAAATATACGTTGGACCTCCTTCTTGGCGTGCGATTTATCAGATTTTTGTTTCTTGTTTAGAAGAACTCGTCAGAGTATGTATTAATTGTTGACTAATTGGATATATTACTAGCAGATTTTGACAAAGGATGTTTTAAATAGCTTTTGTTTTTTATTTGCTCGGTAGGTGAAGATAATTAAGACTGAAAATGTAATTTCTTTCCTGCCCGTTGACTGTATATGTGATAGTGATGAAAAGAAAGATGATCTCAGTCACAAATTATCCATCGTAGCAAAGTAAGTACTCTTATAAAGCATTCATGCAATTGTATTGTACATTCTCGTTCCATAGAAATATTTGAGTTTGAAAAAAGACTTGATAATAACTATGCTAAATTCCTTGCGTATCAAACAAACAGAAGTTCTTCGATGAGGATACTTGACTTTGAGAAACGACAATATAAGATAGGTGACTTAGTCGTTTTTTGAGAAATGTAATTCTGAATAATATATACCGAAAAAGATCATATTTCGGGAGAATTTTTTTAGATTTGTACAATTTTTGAAAATTGATACCACCTACTGCAATTTAACAGTCGATTAAAGATCTGAAAAACCGGTTGTGTTGAATTAAATTTCTCGAAAGAAGTGGTTTCTGAAATGAAAACTGGAAGAGTTATTTGTATTAGCATTTAAAATTAGGATAATGTTTATTTCATGTTTATCTTTCCCTTTTTGCTCGAAAATACGAAGGAAAAAGAATTCTTGTAATTCCTCGGAACGATCTCCTAAAGAATTACCGTACGCGCGCAGTTATAATGCGCATCTTTTTTCAATTTTGGAAGTCTTATACGGGGTGCGCATTATACTCGAGTGCGCATTATATACAAGCGAAAACGTCAAGAAATTTTTTTTCCTGAAACTACACAAAGTGAATGAACACCTAGTGACCTAATAAGATCAAAATAACACGTAGAAAATGGACACGTAATACATGTATCGACATTCATCAGTTGTACGACGAGTGCAATTGCTAGAGAAAAAAGAAAAATTATAATTTTTGCCAAAGCTCATGGAAATCAACCGGTTTCACGTGAATTCGGTGTTGTGGAAAGTAATATTCGCCTCTGGAGGGCAAATCGGATATTATTTTTTCAGCCTAATTTTGTGCGCATTATAGACAAAATAGAAAAAAATTCTGAAACGGCCTCTTCAAATTTCTACTGCGCATTATACACGTGTGCGCATTATAACCACGCGCCTACGGTAATTAATTTCTCTACATAACTTGTATTGTATTGTATTTTCAGGTCGTGCGAAGGATTAAGTGGTAGAATTTTACGAAAACTGCCATTTCTAGCTTATTCGTCTTTCGCTAAAAGCGCGTCTCATTTCATGCCAGCATATATAGATGCCCTTCAGCAGGCCATTGATCAACATCGGGCATGCAAGGAAAAGACCATTGATGCTCATGAAAACTAAAAACCTTCATTCGATAATTTTTGTTTTTATTGGAATTTTGTTTCCTTTTTTATGACCGTTGTTGTTTGTTTCTTATCAAGAGGAGGAAGGCAACAAACAGAAGAAAAAACGAGAAAGTTTCTAAAAACTCAGGTATTTCTCTCGTAAGATCTATACGAGTTTCCAACACAATTTTACCATTCAATTTGATGCAGTTTAGCTACCACAATTGTGAACTAAAAAGTTTGTGATAATTTTCATTTTTCATTATATTCTGACTGATCACGTAACTTTTTTACGCCTTAGTGCGTCCCTATGTAAATCGTATTTTAATTAATTAAAATATTATTCTCCTGCTGTCATACTTGAACGCATACATATCAAATTCGAAAGAAAAACTTTGCAGCTTGTGATACTCTTTGTTTTTTCAATCAATATTGAGTAAATCAGTTCTCATATTATATTGTAGAGAAGAAAAATTAGGTAAGTACCATATGTGTAGAATCTTTTTTCGACCCAAAGTACCGTCGAAAAAATAATGTTGGATTAAACTTGATATATTTTTATAAAAGAATAAAACTTGTCCTAATGGAATGAGGTATAATTAAAAATTGAACTTGAAAGGCACAGCCATCAGATAGAATATAAAATCTAAAATAAAAAACCGAGGTTTTGAAGTCTTATGTTTTTACTTTGTTTTTAATTTATGGTTTCCGTTTGTTCCTGTTTCGTATTCAATTCCGTTTTCTCTTACCCTTATGAAGGAGTATGTGACTCCAAAACTTTGGAAGAGAAATTGATTAAAAAATAAAACATTTTTACATTAAGTAATTTTATTCAAAATAGGTATAAAAACATTTCACGTAATTCCTAATATAAATAGGATGACTTCATACGTGATGCACTTGATCGATATTTTTCCCACTTAACTATAAAATTTCTTAGCTTCTCATAAAAATTTTAACAGACATTCAAAAAAAAAAAAAAAACACTAATTAATTTGACGATCATAATGAAGATCTTACAACGGCTGTGAATGGAATTTAGATGATTACTATGCGTAGGTATTTTGGGGGATAGACTTAAAACGACCAGGAAATTGAGATATGAATTGAGATAACGTGGACTAACTCAACTAGCCAAGAACTGATGGTAGATTTAATCCTAATGGTGGTTTACCAGTTGTTGTTTGTTTCCTACTTGGAGTTGGAGTTGTTTTCATGTTCGTACCTCCACCAAGTAACGTACCACCCAATTTGGAGGTGTCCAAAGGTAACTTATTACCACCTGTAAGAGTATCACCCACCTGCGTAATTTTATTCGTCGGTAATAAATTACCAGGAAGCAAGATATCCTTTAATGAGGCAGTACTGAGTAATCCTCCGCTAAGTAAATCCTCAGGTAATAATTTAAGAACATCCTGAAGGTCGGGCAAATTACAAAATGGATCTTTCAATTTATCAATAAATCCACCCCATAAAGCAATCTGACAATAGCGAAATTTCTTCTCAAGTTTTGGTTTATCGGATATGATGGCACATGTGTTATCCTCTTTGAACGGTTGCCACTCTTCATTTACACTCGGTAAATAAGGTTTCCTACGAAATCAAAAATTATGAGTCCATATTATAAAAAGATAAACGCTTACGCGAGTAATGTGATTTGAAATACCTACTCACCCAGTTTTCAGATAATTTGTTACCACACTAATGAACATTTCTTTAACTCTGAGATCTCTTGGATCCTTCAACTCGGACTCAGGAACTGGCATTCCACCCAAAGTTTGATACTCGAATAAATATATTAAATCATCCCCGTGACTAGCTAAATAGATCGACAGCGAGAGAATTAATATTTATTGGTCTAGCTATACAAGAGATCTTCTTATTGTCAACATAAAATATCTCACGAGATTTGTCCGTCGTCATTGAGTCAGGAGAATGTAATGTCGAGCCTTCTAAGAAAGAGTTTCCGTGTACTTTCTCGGATTGATACTGAAAACTGTAGAAGTAAGAAGGGCCATCCCAGAGCAGCGATGTGGTCGCCGCTGGTAGATTGAAAAGCGCATCTGTAGTTGTCTGCAATCAAATAATTGTAAGAGAAATAAAATACTTTACAATACCTATATCGACAATACGTATTCGTGTGCTCACTTCGATAACTTTTTGAAATTCTGTCAATCCTTTAGACAAGGCTCCCGTGATAAAACCTAGGTATTTATCTTGTGAGAAGAGACCTTTGATCAACTTATTGACGGCACCATTCGTGAACAAGCCTGAGAGCGGATAAAGAAAGAAAACAATACAAATTCAAAAAATGAAAAACACCGGTTAACTGGATAGAAAATGGAGGAAACTCTCCTACAAACCAATGTTGTTATCCACCAGCGAGCGAGGTAAGATTTTGTCAAGAAAATCGGATATTTTCAAACGTTTCTCCACGTCTGCTTTAAACTTTCCTGCGCAAATACACGTATCAGTAGATATGAGTAACTTAAGTATAGGACACTGATTTATTTTTCAACGGTAATCAAGTAAAGATTGTACCCAGGTGGGGAAGGAGCTTCGGAACAGCAGCTTTGCATTTTATTCAAAGCTTGGTGGTAAAAATCGGCTGTCGCCTTGGAGCTTGGAGTCGAACTCCGGCCTCGAAGCCTTACTTTTGGCTCTTTTTTTGAAGCTATTTAGCTCCTTTAATCACTAACAAAGTCAACTCAGTCTGCAGCTTCCTTTTCCTTCTTTCCAGCTCCTACAGTTTTAATGCTAGCTCCCATCCACAGCTCTTGGAGCCAGCCTTAGCTCCAGCTCGGTACAGCCTTTCTCCGAACTCCGGAGCGAAAAAATGGACAGTTTCCCACATACCATAAATTTAAGCACTAGCTCCAACATCAAGTTCACCTGTTACTGATTTTCCGGTTTCAGATTTCGTGGTGCCGATTAATAACGGTATATTCTTAGATCCCGACTTTTTCTTTAACGCGTCCAACGGAGTATTTGTCAAGAAGTAGGATAAAAATCGTCCATCATTTTTACCTTCAACTATAGGGCCAGCGGAAAGTAACTTGGAAACGCCATTCACAAAACCGCCATTTCCAATTCGTTCCGACTAAATTATAAATGAATTTATACTGACTTTGTAGGAAGAGATTTTCTTGAAATGATTGAATTTAATCGTCCCACCTCTAATTTTTTTTGAACATTCAGAATATACTTGAGATCACAATTTTGTAGACATCGTACAGTATCCAACGGACTTAACCCATTGCAATTGGTTGTATGCGATATGAAAGCACTCGTATTGTCGGGTGCGTAATCCACGGCGCTCGATGAAATGCCGGTGCCACTCATAGCCAGAACTCCTTGAACGTAACCTGTAAAAGATATTAATTTAAATTTTTCCAAGATAAAGAAAATTATTGTGTCTTTCCCTTCAGAATTTTTCAATAAATTTTGTACCACAAATTAATTCTCATGAGAGACGAGTCAAAAGGGAGGAAACTCACTTCCAAATATTTTTTCTTTCTCTCAATATTTAGGTGAAAAGCACAAGCAGTACCTAATACATGAAAACATAAGTTTCTTAATGGACTCTGATTTAGTTATGAACTTAGCAAATCCGACGATCCATTACCTGCGGTAAAATCGGACTGAGCCAGAAGCATAGCTACACTGGCTCCACTTCCTTGTCCTGCGGTGAAAATTCTCCTGGAATTGCCTCCAAAATATGCTATGTATCTCCTCGTCCACTCAAATGCTGCTCTTATATCGAATAAGGCAGCATTACCGGCCATTTGCTTATTACTGGATCCTAAAAATCCTAAACGTCGGAAATGAAGACCATCGTCAAATCATAGAAGAACAATCTTTCAGAACATTATTATTTTTCCATCAAGCAAGTCAACGACTTTTTCTGACTTACAAAGCCAATGTAACAATATTTTAGGGAACGTTTTAGGTACATAAAAGGGGCTCGCACTTCGATTACCTAGAGTGCCAAGTCTGTAGTTACTAGTCACAACAACAATATTTTTCTTCACCAGATCTCGAACACCATATTGATTTCCTGATCCTCTAATAAAACCACCTCCATGAATCCAGAAAAGCACAGGTAGTCCACTAGCATTTCGGCTGTACACCTAAATAGAAAAAAATTCAAGAATATTACTTATGCAAAATTATACGAACTTATGAAAACACACTCGTCCTATACTAGTTATTGATAGCTCAAAAGAGAAGAAAATCCACAGACGAGGTAAGTGGCATGCCAAAATCCAAAGTAAGTAGGCTGGAACCAGCTGCCTATTTCATTTGGGATGGGTACATCTTCAGAAAACGTCAGCAACCGCGTCCGACTTCGATGACGTTATCAACGTGTGACGTCATTAATCCAAGTCCAGTGCAGTCTGTTATATTGTAGAGAAAGGGGGCATCCTCAAGAACGTCCGCGTCAGACTTTGATGACGTCATCGACCTAAGTTAGGTAAGTTACCAAATAAGAAGGCACCAAGACTTGATAACATCTAAAGCTCTCAACTGACATCACTCAACAGTCTTTCCAGCGCTGTTCAATGCCTGTCTTTCTGAAGACTAGTTCCTAGTTTTCTGGTGTGACGGCAGAGCAATGTTCATTCCAAAACCAGGAAAGAACCCAGAGATCATTGACTCATATTTCCCATAACCCTCCTGTCGACTATAGGCAAGGTATTGAGAGAATACTCAACAGCTCGATTGTAGGGATCCGCAGAGACTATTATCCGCTGCATCATAAATAGTGTAGTTAGCGGCGCAAAAAAGGAGCGGAGCATGCTGTCTAATAAGATGCAATCAACAAGTGCGTATCCGATGGAAGCCCGCGAGGAACAGAGAATAACCCTGCCTGCAAGCCCTCCTCTGCACCAAGGATAGCAACACGTTCGATCGGTTGATCGTAGCTTCAACACTGATAAGAAGTCCTGCCCTGGGGTCGCCCGCCATTTTTAATTTTAGCCTAGCTGTTTTTCAAAGAAAGCAAATCTTGCAGGTTCATCTACCTATATAGGCCTATAATATACGTACTTTTTGTTCTTGTTCGAACGAAGCATGGGTATGGGATATCTAATAACTTTGCTGATAAGAAAAAAAACTTTTTATTTGTGCTCCCAGGAATGAAAGACGACAAAGTTTGAATCGAGGTTTGCGATATCAACACTGTTATTAGAAATTAGCGCGCCACCGTCAATAGTGGTATCACCATCAAGTCACTGTGCATTAGGCCATATTAATAATATAAAGTATAAGTCGACCGCTTCTCCCACAGGTCTTTAATTGCGGATGGTACCTCGATGTAATTTTAAGCTTATTTATTTTATTTATTTATTTATACATTGTTTATTTTTTGGGGTGGTGCCGACAACAGCCTGGGAGCCAATTACCGTCGACACCACCCTTAAGAGATCGATCCATGTTAATTTGTCTCTAATTACAAGAAACAAAAAAAGTAAATAAATAATAATAATAAAATAAAATAAAACAAGATAAAAAAAAAAAAAAAAAAAAAAAATTGCATAAAACAAAAAATACAATAAAAAATAAAATAAAATGGAAAGTGGCCGCGCACATACACACACGCACACACACACGCACACGAGCATGACCAGTCGTCTCAAAGACTCAACGCCAATTGAGATTCGGTAGCACAGAAGTGCAACCGCAGAAGTATCACTGTATTCTTTCACAAAAACAGAATGTCCCGGCATGCCAATCGAAAATCATTGTCTGCCTGGGAGAGGATATCTAATTCAACCTCCTGTGCCTTTCTCTCTAGAAATCGTTGTAAAGGGTACAAGCTCTTGTCAGATACGAATGCCTTAAGGGCCCTTTGTGTCGACTGTTTACATAAAAAGTCTCTACAAGTCTTGCGTTTGACCGTGGCACTCGTAAGCCAATCTCCCGGAGCAATGCAGAATCCTTGTTCCCGTGCAGTATATCATACAAATGGGTCAGCATTATGAGTTTGCGTCGACTTTCCAAAGACTGCATTTCAAAACCCTGCAATAATTCGTTATATTCGATTTCGAATGGATAATACGAGAATATTTTCGAATATGTATACTTTAGAAATCGACGTTGTATACTCTCTAGTTTATCCGAATATTTCTTAAGAACAGGGTTCCACACTAACACTCCAAACTCCATATTCGATCGTACAAATGCGTAGAATAATATCAGAAAGGTGCGAATATCCCTGAAACCCTTAGTATTTCGCATCACAAAACCCTGCGCTTTCTTACTCTTGGATAGGTATTAATCGATTAAGATGCAGATCGAAGCGCAAACGGCGATCCATTATAACACCAAGATCACGTACTTGGTCAACGACGCGCAAACTCATTTCATTCATCGAGTAACTTAGTCGTACTCTATTACGTTCATCTTCTTACGAGTAAATGTCATCTTTTCACATTTTTCTATGTTGAATGGTAGGCAGTTTGCCTTGCTCCAGGAGACTAACGCACCCAAGTCTGCTTGCAGTGCCGATGCATCATGCTCTGTCATTACTGATTTAAACAATTTTATGTCATCGGCATACAGAAGAATCTGTGAGGAGGATAGGACCCCTGTAATATCGTTTATAAAGAGAAGGAAGAGCAAGGGTCCCAGATTCGACCCCTGAGGAACACCGGACGACAGTCAAACAAATCCGACTCATATTCTCCATATCCGACGTATTGAGACCTATTTTCTAAGTACGATGCGAAAAAATGTATAATTTTGTCCGAAAAGCCTAAAAAATCCATTTTTTGCAATAATAGTCGGTGGTTAACTTTATCAAACGCTTTCTGGAAATCCGTATAAATCGTATCTACTTGTTCCCCCCTGGTAAATGATGCCATTATATATTCTGTGAAATTTATCAGGTTAGTGGTGACACTTCGTGATTTGAGGAAACCGTGCTGATAAGGAGACATACGTTGTTCAACTTGACTATAAATTATTAGATGTATTGTAGACTCCATTATTTTAGCTGGGATTGATAACAAAGATATAGGTCTATGATTTCGGATATTATCATTGTCGTCACTTTTCGGGATTGGTGTAATCTTAGCGATTTTCCACATATCCGGGAAGGTATTGGATGTGATACTGAGATTGAATATATTATATGTGAGGGGTTCCACTAAAAATTCTTTACATCCCTTATAAATATAGGCTGGTATCTTATCAGGTCCTAATGCCCTTTTCGGTTTGAGCCATCTGAAGGCCTCAAGTACCTGATGTTTCCTTATTTCTGATATATTGATCACGTCGCCACCACTAACCGAGACACCGCAGTCTGAAGGAGGCCTACCGGTACTCACACTTTTCACGAATTGTTATTCCTACTTTTTTCTTGTTTTCAATTTTAACTCGATAATTTTGTTGAAACAAATTAAGTTACTTAATTAAACTAAAACCGCAATCACACACAGATTGCCAGTCATCATCAATATATATAGGTACCTATGAGTTGAGCGTTCATGTAATAGTCTAGGATATTTTTTGTGAGGTACAACGTAGAAAATGAAATTACCATGAAACAGCGCAAACTCGAGAAAAAAGGGGAACTATAAAGCAAGAAGATAATGATGGGCACATTATGATAGATAATTACCGTAAAGAATTACTCAAACTGATAGGTATCTACATTATTTTATAGCCTGTACACAAAATGTCATACCTAATGCTAGGTAGCTGCATAAAACAGATCAGCAATTTTGTTAATGAATTATGAAATACCTAGGTGCCTACTACCTAAATCTTAGAAATAATTGATTAGCCAAGTTGAGAGACGCGTCTTTTCTCAATTAATATTTTCCACTACATTTTCTCTTCGCTAAGCTTACGCATCGTTTGGACAAATGAACATCTGATGCGAATGCTCGAGGCTCGACAAAAATGACGAAAGGTGGGAACATGAAGTAAACAACTTTAGGCGAAATGAACTAAGCGACAAAATTGCCATTCCAAGTTCAGCGATTAGATGGAGGTTTGAGGACTCGCGTGCATTGATAACCCTTCTTCAACGTGGATACGCAGTTTAACGCCGGAAAACCGAACTCTGAACTTTCTACTTTTCACATTCTTTCCGGCGCAATTTGTAGAAAAATAGCTCGGTTAATTTTTTATCAAAACGGTTCAAGGAACCTCGAAAATGATTTCCGACTTACCAAGGTTCAAATAAGAACAAATTCAGCTAGGCGAATTCGAGAGATATTCTCAATTGATTACTTACCGAAGGTGTGTACACATTTAGGTACAAACAATCTTCGTTTCCGGTCATACCCGAATTATCTGCAAGAAGTTGAACGCACGGACTTCCATAATCGAAAGCTTCGAATTCACCTTTTAAATAGGCGAATATAGGTCTCTAAAACGGAAAATACCAAATTTCCTGTATTTTTCTAAGGTACCCATCCAGTTTCGAACAAAATAATCCTACTTGAAAACGATTTCTCCCCAGAGGAGGTTCCGCGTACGGAATCCCCTTGAACGAGATGTATCCATCTTTTTCTTTGATACCAAGTATTTTCGCGGTACGATCCTCTTCGTAGATTGAAACGATACCCGGAGTGTCAGTATTTATCGAGGGCTTTGAAGAACTTTCCTCTGAATTTCGCGAACTAGTTGTACCTTTCGAAGATGCGGGGGTGACGGTTGTTTTGATTCTCTCAGTCACGAGATCTGGATTTCCCGATCTAGTCGTGCTTTTAGAAGATGCGGTAGTGACGGTTGTTTTTGTTCTCTCAGTCGCGGGACTAGTTTTAGAGCCCACAGTCGTCTGCGTAAATGCGGGAATAGGCTGAGGGATGGCGGCTTTTTCACCGCCTACAACTCTTTTTACACGATCCGCATTAACACTGAGCACAATAAAACTAACGAAAAAAAACACCTTCATATTGCCCGGCAATCGATAAGAAGTTGCGGTAATTACACTTTCACGCGAATAAACGCATATTCGGTAGGAACGTTTTACATCATCGAACGTTCAGTGACGAATGTTTCCGAGATTTCCGATCGAGGCATTGCGCGAGAAGAAAAAATTCGTTCATTAAAATACAGGTTTTTCAAGTTTGTAAAACTGAAACCATTTTGGTGCTACCCGTTGACGTAGTGCTTCCGAAAGATGCGTTATATGTCAATAAAAAACTCATTAACATAGTACCGACTAGTTTTAAATAAAAAAATCGTTCATTAAATTTAATATTTCTGTTATTTTCAATCACATAAAAAGGATACTTTAAACTGATAAATGTTAATTAGATGAAGCGTATACAGTCCATCAGAATTGTTTCCATATTAATTCGCGAAACAACCAGTCATCTTTAGATAATAGTGTCTCAGTAAGAGCTCACGTCATTGTTATTTGAAATGAATATGAGTAAATCGACTAGATATTGGCAAGCAAATACTAAGAACCACTTTCGTTCGACACTTGCCGTCCTCTAATAATAAGTTTCAATCATTAAATCATAGAGAAATAAGAAGTAACAGATAGAAAACAAAAAACTCGATCTTTTTTCCTTTTCTTTCTCTTCATTATTTACGCTATAAGTCATTTGTTTTTACCTCACGAAGAAGGAGACCTTGCGCATTTCATTGTCAAGGAAAGGTAATATCTAGAGGGAGAAATCATTGAACGAGTCTCTACTTTTAGTTGAACGAGAGCTAATCTTAACCTCCGTCGGCAAGAAAACATACGAGTCCTCTTCACCACAGACACATACATAGATTGCGAAAAGGGAGGAGGGTAGACATCATTAGTACTAAATAAAAAATACGTTCAATTGTTGAACAGGCCTGATTCATCATCGGGGGAAAAATATTTTCTAATGAATATTGCGGTCGATTATCATCAAATATGAATCAACTTCCTTCAAAAAATAAACACGAAGTACGAAGAGTATGATCTTATATTTACAATCACAGAAAAACGAACTAATCATCTTTCTTCGTATCAGTTTTTCCTCCTCGAATTCTACCAGTTCTTCGGGCGGCAATAAGACCAACCTAAAATTATACAATTAAGATATCATTACTCTCAATTGAACAAAATATTGTATCTTATAAAAAATACGGGTAAAACAGTATTTTACCTTTCTTCCTGGTGGTGTGCCTCGTTTAACGGTAGAAGCTTTACCGATGTGTTGATGGTTACCACCACCGTGAGGATGCTCAACTGGATTCATAGCAACACCACGAACCTTTGGCCAACTGTTACGCTTGGACTTGTACTTGAAGTAAGCTCGGCCAGCTTTCAAAATAGGTTTGTCTATTCTTCCTCCACCGGCAACAATTCCTGAAGAATTTGATTCAATTGATAATAATTTCTACAACGTTCGGCAAATACACAATCTTCTCGGAAACACATACTCACCGACCATAGCTCGATTATTAGAGGGAATTACTTTTTTTGCACCAGATGGCAATTTCACGCGAGTGCGTTTCGTGTCTGGATTATGAGCGATAACAGTTGCGTAGTTACCGGAAGCTCGGGCCAATCGTCCACGATCGCCAGTTTTCTCTTCCAAATTGCATACAATCGCACCTTCGGGCATTGTACCAACGGGCATAACATTTCCAATTTGTAACGTGGCTGTAAAATATAGATGAAATGATCGCAAACAGAACAAGTAAACGAAGTATCTTAGATGAAAGGAAATAATATCAAGATCATTGGCCTCAGTAACAAAGTTTTCTACATTTCTGTTATCAGGTTTCAAATGTCATAAGCATCATTGGCGCATTTCGTGAATTGTATCTAATAATTACTCATTTCAAGCTCTTACCTTTCTTTCCACAGTACAAGAACTGCCCGGTGTACATGCCTTCCGGGGCGATGAAAAGTTCTTTACGAGTTTTGTAACGATAAGGATCCTTAAAATGGACTATAGCCAGAGGAGCACCTCTACCAGGATCGTGCAGGATATCCTATCAGACATCAAAAATTAGTAGTGGTAGCGTTCAACCAAGTTCATTACGAGAAAAAGAATATTTACTTTTACAACTCCTTTGATATAACCATGGCGTTCGGCATAATCCAACGTCCGTAATCTAGGGGCTCCTTTTCGATGTTTCGTGTGCGATTTGAACACACTTCCCGCTCCTTTACGCTGGGCGCGGATTACTCGACCCATTACGGAAAGTTATCTGAATTAAAAAAGAGGCTAATGGAAGTTCTTTGGAGAATATTAAACTTCGGTCGTAAGCCCTAGCCAACACAACACCTGAACACCTAAAAGAAGAGCAAAAATTTTCATAGACAACATGCTGCATTATTTTTTGGCTTTCATACTGAACTAACGGACATGTCATCACTCAATTTTTTCGCCGGCGTGACCGCGTGAGAGGTGAGGTGGCGTGAACGCCGAGCTCAGTTTTGGCTGCTTGCTGCATTCTCTGAACTTGAAAAAATATTTAACAGCCTAGTCATCAAAGTTTAACAGGCAATGAGCGAGGCAACTAAAAAAATTCTGATGAGCAATGATTCAGATTGCAATAATGGTTGTTCACGTAGAACAAAGATCTTCTTATTACAAAGTGAATGAACAATTCACATTTTGACTTAGTATTATTGATTAAAAGTGTGCTGAAACTTGCTGAAAGCAAGGCTGTCACTTGCCCGCGCCCGCGAGAAATCTGCAATTTTTGCGGGCGCCCGTGCCTACAAAATTTCACCAAAAATCGCGATCGTGGGCGCCCGTGATAGCCTTGGCTGAAAGTAGATCTCCGCAGTATTTTATAATTTTTTTTTTTTACAAGTTATGTACCTACCTATAACAAACGTAAACGCACTAATAACAGCGATGGTATCGAAAAACGTTTGGTGATTGTCACCAACTCAGTCTTATGAGTACTCTATTTCAAACAAACAATATTCAAAAGTGTAGGAAACAAACAAAATATTAAATAGGTAATACACAATCATGAAAATATTTAATAAAGTAGGTATGATATTAGAATTTTTTATTCTTTTTCAAATTCTGAAGTCTTTTCATCGATTTTTTCCGGCGTTTCGGATCGGATGATAAGATTTCTAGGTATTTTCTTTTCGTAGGTATTTTGTTTTAATTTCAAATCCATCATTAACGCATCGACCAAAGTGAATTTACATTCTTTCTGTGGAATTCGACTGCTGTAAAAATCAGCCGGAGAATCGACAACACGACCAATCTGTGGAGTAGAAATCGTTAGTGCACGGCAGAGGGTGAAAAATAAAGAGATAGAAACATCCGTAACTTGGAAGTCGGAGTTCGATATACCTGAAAATACTTAGGCAAAGTTTTGCAATCTTTTCGCTTATAAAAGTGTTTCGCGTCCACAGCCGACCTCATTTTCAATACTTCCAGATCCTGGCGAATGAATGTCCTCGGGGGAAAAAAGAATGCAAAACTAATGGCGTACCCCAGATAGCCTGTGTACGCTTATTAGACCAACCTGAGAGTGTGTACACCGTACATCTGCGTGGTACTGGTATGTACCTAAATAGGTACCTAATGAATGATTCACTCACCTTCCGTTTTTTTCGCATCTTGATCGTTTTACTAGGTACCGGTGTTAAGATTCACAGTCAAGCATTGCAGTTTTTCCAAACCGCAAATATTTTTTTCTAATACAGTATTTTTCAAGGTTAATTTTATCATTGCGAGTATATTGATTCAAAGATAAGTGCTGTATATTATTCGGGTAACTAATATAATGATATGGAAACTTATAGCATTTTTAATTTTGATAACTAAGCTATCGATAATGGTGAAGCCGTGAGGCTATCGTCAACTATCGAGTAGTATCGGTTTGAAACTATGAATATTCATCGATTCTTTAGCTCTAGACTATCGATAATAAAATTGCATCCTTCTGAACGATTATCCTTCTCTTGTCTTCCACTGGTCTCAACCAAATTGTGGGTACATTTTCTTCGTCACTCTTATCCCTTATGGTTCCAGGTGAGCTCGAATAGATTTCTCACAACTGTCTCCTTCCTCGACACTTACAGCAGATTAACCACGGCCGTGGAAGTTAGAATTTCGAAGTGAGCCGTTTAAAAATATTTAATAAATTCTATCATTAAACTAGTGTTCTTTCTGCTACTCCAGCATATAAGTCCTTATTTCTCCACAAACGGAAAAATATTGAGAGCAACTGAATAACGATGAGTGGGAATTCCGTTTTTTTTTTTCTCCCTGAGGAAGTTATACACAGAACTAGGAAGTCTTAATATGTTCGATGAGTAAATAATTTACAATTTTAATTAAGACTACAACATTCAACAGAAGATTGCAGATTCTACGTGTATTCCTTTAGAATATTTCACTAAGTCATACGATAATGAACACGTACTTCAGAAAACTTTTTCTAGGCAGTTTCTTTTTTTATTTCCTTTTCAAATTTTATTGTAAAAATCACACACTATTATATGCAATACCGCTGATTTACCACATAAGCTTTGATCTCAGGAGGTCTAATGAAATAAAACATTAGTAGGTAATATCTCTTTACATTAGCCGACATTCAATTTTTGGATAATTTTATATTGATGAATACTTGCTCGACTATGAATAAAAATTCAAATACATACTGAAAAAGTTTATCATCTTGAAGAATAACTATCGAATAAAACTCATGTTTAGCGGAGTGAATCAATTTTTTTCAAATACATTTTGCAAAGGGCAAAAAGAAAAAAAAATGAACCGAACAGTGGTAAGTACATTATTTACTACACTTCCAGATATTCTGAACTCTCTTTAAAGCTGTTACGTATCTCGAATAAAATAATAACAAATGAAAAAGCTAATAACACAAAATATTACAGACGTTCACCTAAAAAGCTGAAATAACAATTTTCGAGATCACAGCAAGAAAAATACATATATACCCATTACATCAACGATTAACTTAGACAAGAAACATCTATCGGTTTGATACGTTATACTGTTGGAACAGTTATTTTGAAAATTGGAAATTATGATATTTATCTTTAGAATAATTCCTTCATAGCTTATGTTTACCGTGAAAAACTCCTCCGCTTTTAAAGAAAGAAGAAAAAAAAACGACTTTCAACAATGTGATCTCCTTTAACAACCTAATTTGCACACAGTACACTATTGCTCATTCCTGTACATATCGCGTCTTGTTGTATAGGACATTTGGGGGGAAAATATACAAAATCAAGTAGAAATATTTTTTTAAAAAACCGTCTAATTTTTCAAAGATGAATTCGAAAAGTGAAAACGAAAACATCAGTAAAGTGCTCGTCGATTATTATGTACAAAGAGCGTATAAGGAATTTTTTCGCGTAGGAAAATATCAACTAGATTAAATGAAAGCTTCCGAGTATTCGCTCACAGCACAGTACTAGGAAATGACTATACATGAGAAGTCCTTAAACAATTTGAAACAGAGAAATACAATGAAAGATCGTTCAAGAATTATCGAAAAGATTTCCTTACGCGGAGGGTCTCCACTCAAAGAGAAGATTTTCTTATACAAAAAGAAGCAGCGAAGAGAGCAACAGAAATGAAATACAATCGTATCATTTATGTACAAGTAACCAAATATAGAGAAAAGAAAGAAGAAAAAAAAAAATTCATTGGACGTTTCTAGCAAATAAAAATACCTAATTTTATTAATATCAGCGTTTTCTACGCGTTATATAATCACAATACGAAAGGTAATTAAAAATGATAGATCGATACAATATATTTTATAATAGAAAAAAGAAGGGAGAAATAAACAAAAACTTCGTAAGTGATTCAACTATTCCATTGTTTTACTTCTAGGACACCGATATTGTGGAACGGGGGAGAAAGAAAGAATAAAAGAGAAACACTTATAACCACTGTGAATTTCAGTTGAAATGAATTGTGAATTCTTAAGACGAAATAATTATTACAATACTCAAACGGGAAACAAGGGAATGACCAATTTTCAAGGCGCTATCTTCCTTAGCCCCACCAATCTGGAGCGTTGGCACTGCTAGCACCGCCATTTCCAGAGTATGAGTTGCTGCTGTTACCATTATTGTTCGATCCATAGTAGCCTGAGGTCAAAACTTGGTTTAAGCAAAAGTGAGTTCAATAGTTTTAACATAATATAAAATTAATTTCATTTACGCACCTCCATGACCGTATGACGAATTATAATTTTCTCTCCTAGGTCCACGACTTTGCATCCCCATTCCCCCACTTTGGGATTGAACTTGAGTACGATAATCTCTAGATCCAAAGCCACCACCAAATCTGCTACTACAAAAAAAGAAAAAAAAAAATTAAATCATCAGTCAACTTGCCAGGAACTCTTATCAAATTCGAATCAAAACTTTGCTCACGATTTTCCGTTATTTCGACGTTGCATAGCAGGCTGTCTACATTCGGACCCCATGTTCTGTAACCAGTTTGGAAGTTCCTGTTTTGTTTCTATCAGTAATTCCATCAGATCACGAGTCAAATTGCGATTCTTATCGTTGAAGAACGACGTCGCCTGACCCAAATTGCCCATACGACCGGTACGACCAATACGATGGACGTATTCTTCTACATCAGACGGTAGATCGAAATTGATAACATGCTTGACGTGGGGTATATCGAGCCCACGAGCTGCTACAGCAGTTGCTACCAAAATTGGGGTGCTACCACAACGAAAACTGCGCAGAGCTTCTTCACGTTCGCGTTGCGATCGATCACCGTGGATTGACGTAACGTCATATCCTTCGCAAGCTAAGAACTCTTCCAACGAATCTGCTCCTTTTTTGGTCTCGACAAAAATCAATGTCAACGAGTCGGGCGCTGTTAGAATACACAGTTAATGATTACGAATACGAGCGCAAATTTTGATGACAAACATTTGCAATACTCACATGCTGGATCATATTTATGAGTGCTTAGCAAATCCAACAGACACGAACGTTTTTCATTTTCCTGCACCCATAATATACGCTGTGTAATATTTTCAGACGTAGATCCGACACGGCCTATGGCCAAGAAAATATAATTGTCGAGAAAATCTCGCGCTAATATCTATAAGTAAAACAATAGTTTTGAAATGAGATGAAATGAAAACATAACGTTTGTAATAACAACAATCACATTATCACCCTACCTGAATTTCTTTAGGAAAAGTAGCGGAAAACATCAAAGTTTGACGTTCACCAGTTGGTGGCATAGAATCCTGCTCAACTATACGTCTGATTTGAGGTTCAAAACCCATATCCAGCATTCTATCGGCTTCATCCAAGACGAGGAATCTACAAGTCGGATGAAAAAAAACAAAAAAACAAAAAAACTAATTCGTAGCTGGAGCCAAAATTAGAATTCCAACTGTTTCGAAAATCACCTGCAACATTCCAGGCTCAACCTTCCTCGTTCTAACATATCAACCAGACGTCCCGGAGTAGCGACTAATAAATGACAGCCTCTGTCCAAGTCACGAGTTTGATCGCCGAAATTGGCTCCTCCATATCTGAAGAAAAATAGAACAAATTAATGTCAACCATGGTGCGACGACCGAAACGCATAACGGTATCATTTGAACTAACACGACGCATGGACGAAGTCGCGAACGGTAGGAAAACTTCCTAGCTTCGTCGTAAATCTGCGTTGCCAACTCCCGAGTCGGAGCAAGAACTAAGCCCAAAGGGTAGTGCTTCTTCTTATACATTTGCTACAATCAAAGAAATATTTGATCATCTCACACGGAAACATCAAGTTGTTACACTAATCAAGAACACGTTTTTAGTTACTAACCCCTCGGTAGTTATTGGGAACTTTAAACGCCTGGGGTCCTCGTTCGTACATTTGATTGAGAATCGGTACCAAGAACGCAGCTGTCTTTCCGGATCCAGTTTGAGCACAAGCCATCAAGTCGCGACCAGACATAATGATGGGAATCGCGTACTTTTGTACCGGTGTAGGACGATCGTATCTTGCTAAAGCAATATTATTCGAAATGATTTCTGTCATCTGAATCTCGTCAAACTACAAACAAATGAGAACGACAGTTACATACTTTTCCAGCATATAATTATTCCAAACGATTGAATAACTGATCAACTAACCGAGTTTATATGCGTAGGTACTTCGTTTCCTGTAGCCTCAACAGGAATATCTTCGTACTTATTGAAATTAATCCCTGTATTGCCCGTACCAAAAAGTTCTTCTTCTTGACGAATGTCTTGAGCAAGCGGTACAACCCATTCATTTTCCGGATGCCTATTATCCATTTGCCAACGCGTATTTCGCGGTGCGGGTGGAGGTTGTGAGTTATTGCCACGGTTTCTATCATTGGTCCATCCATTACGAAACAATCCGTTTCGTCCATCTCCTCGGGAGTCTCTGTTGTCTCGATGATCTCTGTAGTTGTTCCTGAAGTTACCGTTTCCGCCACCAGACCGTGAATCGCGGTCTCCTCGATCGTTTCCACCGTACGATTCGTACGAATCTTGTCCACGACGATGATATTGGAAATCTCCTTTACCTAATGGAAAAAAAGTAAACTTCAAGTTCGAACGACGAAATAAGAAACGAGAATTCTATTGATTCTGAAGAGTCACCTCGGTTATAGCCTCCTGACCCGCGATTGTTGTAATTTTGGGGTTCGTAATCGTTTCTCGTCGATTTATATTCCCTATTCAATGAATTTCCATCAGATTTTCCATTTTCTGGTTGTCCTGAAGTAAAATATGAGATTCAATGAATTAGTTACTCGCTGTACAAGGAAATTACGAAATCAGCTCAAAGGTTCTTTGAGAACTCGAATAACGCGAATAAGCTGTTTAGGTAAAAGCGTAAACTATTCTTATCAAACAGTCTCATGATAATAATCTACAATAGCTTGTTTTACCAACTTACTGGTTTTATTGCGTAATCGTGGGGCAATATAACGCTCTTCACTTTGAGCGTTATCATGCAAGTCCAGAGCAGAAAACTGAAAAGACGAAAGCAGTTTTAATAGTTGGAATAGTGAACAGATTAGACAACTAGGCATTTCAAATGAAGCTTCAAATAATTCCATCGTGCGTTCGATATCTTCTAACTCGTTTACAAGAACCACCCGAACACCACAGAAATCGTTTGTCACGCTTCTTGAGCACGATTTTCAAATTCAGGTTTATAAAATTAATTTAACCGAAATGAAAATGAATGGAGGGAATACAGAGAAATCAGCGTAATATTGAACAAGTAATTACCTGCTGCTCTAGACCTGATCCATTTTGAGTGACTGCATTACTCATATTACTTTGAAGAGAAGTGTTCTATGATTTTTTTCGGCGTTGAATACAATAAACCCGAACTCTCTCTGCTCTTAGTAACAATGTATGTTTCTAAACTTCTTCAGTAAACTGAAAATATAGTTAAAAGTATTCGAACCGAATTAATCTCGATGTTGACTGAATAAAATACTTCGACAAAAATATGTCAACGCGAAAATGGGAACGGAACTGAAAGAATCTGGACAAAAGAATTAGATAAAGTAGAACTTCAACTTCATGTCCGTGCAAAAATTATTCACAGCCCAAATCGTGGGAACTATTGACATTCTCCATTCTGTCACGCTAGGCGTGCGACGCTCATCTCATGCATTCACGTCATGAGGATACCGCACGATTTCTAGACATGTAGAGAGCGCTATTTTCGACGGAACAACGTAATGGAACTTCTTGCTAACTTCGTGGGATAAACCAAAATCGTTACTCCAAAGAGTGTTACTTATGTTACTACTGTTCTAGGCCAGATAATCAATATTATTTCAAGATCTTAAAATTGTATGAATTGATCCACAGACTAGGATTATTCTACATCAAAGAACACTAAGACAATATCGATTTAAAATTTGAAACCTGGTGACATAAATTCATGATAAATTTGGAGCTGTTTTTTTTTCAGACGATCGATAAATTAATCATTAAGATAATCGTCAAGAAGGAAACTTATTTACAATGATATTGACCGTCTAGAATGGGCTTAATTACCTGAGTATCTTTCATTCTTTGTTGAGAAGGATTTAATCATAGAAACGAATACAGTGATAACAATGTGAGCATCAAACATTTTTATTACGATAGATAATAAGAAATGAAAAAAAAAACGAGAACGATTTGTGAGGCATTTAATTGGTCTTTCGATTTCAGAAAAGTCAGAAATATGATAAGTATGTGCCAAAAAGTTTGCTGATAGGGTATGCCGAGGACTAAAATTCATCGTTTTATGGGCAGAAAACCGAGAAATGACCCGACGAACATAGACATTTTATATACCTATGAAAAGATTTTTCTCTACGAAACGAATCCAACGCAAGTAAGAATTCTACCGTAGGTCTAAAATAGACTTTCTATTAAGGTACTTACTCTATGTGAAAAGTTACCAATGCTCGAATATTGAAATCTTTAGGAAACATAATTATCAATTTATCAATACCATATTTTTTGACTACGTACAAGTATAGTATAGGTACAAATACCAATCTATTAGGTAGATACCCAGAAAAATCGATCGAAAAGTCTACAGATTAAAAGATCCATATTATATATGATGAGAAGATTGTAAAAACGGTAGGTAAACATAAAAAATTTTCGTTAATTCTGCTTAATTAGGAATGATACTTATATAATTAAGAATTCAACTCGAAATGATTTCGTCGATGTAATGCTTCAGAATTCAAAATGTCGACGAAAAATGACAAAGATAAAAAAGAGATACTTACCTATTTACCTATACGTAGATGAAGAATCAGAATATACCTACCAATTTATTATGAAATGATGTCGACTAATCATTAATCGTAGGTAATTTAGTAAGGACTGAATAAGGTAGCATAAAAATCAAATTATTTTAAATAAGTAGGTAAGTATATAGGCCCTTTGATCTTTCAAATCTCGTTTTTCCTTTAGAATTCCATAAATCGAAATCATCCCCTGTCTCTTATCTTATTAAAAAAAGAATTAAAAAATTAAACTTTGATAGGTAGAATGATAGACTACAAGAGATGGACTGCCGACTGAAAATCTTGTTTCGAGTTGAGAACTTTAGTCACGCAGAGAGGAAAACCATGAAGATATTTTGAATTTTAATAAGTAGGTATAACGTCAAATTTTGAATACCGGTACCTTCTTTTCAAAAGCTCTAAAGTGGGAAAAATAAACTTGGATAACAGATTAGAGAAGACACGAATCTTGGAATACGGATCGCTCAACATATATACGAGTAATACAACTACGAAACATGGAAGTATACGTAACATCATCACGCAATTTAATTAGAGCCACATTTTTGTTGAGAAAATGAAATGGATAGTTAATTATTTCTATTTTGAAGATTGTTTATTACAACAGATGACCGGGAAAACTGATAGAATGAAACAAAATAAATAAGATGAGATAGGCGCATTGTCATTCATTTCTCGTGCGGAACAATAACGATTTCATAAAAGTGAGTGATTTTTATTTCAAGAAACTTTTTTTTTCTTTTAAGGAGTGAAAGGAGAGCATCAAAAACCGAAGAGAATTTTCATAGGTACTCCAAATGTTACCTTTAAAATCACTGCCGTCGTAGGTATATAATTGGTAGAGCCTCAAACGTCGAAAAAAGTGAATAAGAAGCCCAAATAATATTTTAGTAAAAATTATACTCACTAATCAAGAATATGAGGTCAGTATCCATTATGCTCTTCACGTGAATAAATTTTTGTCCTTGACTAGTTACGTGAGATTTTGCGCTCGTTAATGAAATTCTCTTATTACTCCGATAATATAAAATAATTATATATAACTCTATTAACGTTTTTTGTGAGTCATACTGAGCAATTTCATGGAAACGTAACGTCATTTCAGCATTCGACATTTCATCTGCGAGCAATGACGGATTTAGAAAAAAAGAAAGAAAAAGTAAACCACGTGTAAGAAGGTACCTATTGATATTGTCTTCATTTTTAGGAATAACTACATCTCAAAAACAGATAGTATTCTGGAAACCTCGCAAATATAACATTAAAATACTGTAGTTTTATGAGAGTACCGACCCTGTTTTGTGATATTTCGGTAAAAAGTTTAGAATAAAAGTTTTCAAATTTGTTTGGAGCCGTATGGAAGGGTTATTACCTTCAAAATCGAGTCTTTTTTGTTACTACAATCCTGTAAACTATTACCGGTACGTTGAAAACGACTGCATTATACGTTGTACATTGAGCATTTAAACAAAAAGTTACAACTTTGTAGTTCAGAAAAAAAGAAAAAATAGTTTTACGCTTGATACTTATTGCTGTTCATTGGGTACATTTTTAAATGACGAAATTTCTCAAATCCTTCAAACAGTTCAGTTAATTTTTCCCGCCTCTAGGTCAGTCATCGGACACAGTCACAGTCTTCGAAATACAAAATTGTCTCTTCTTGTATAGATCTCGCCAAACAATACCATCGAGCCAGTGACCTTAATATAACAAATTAATTTTACAGACTGTACTTATGTAATTTATGTTCGTCTTTCATACAACGTTTCACGTCACATTTTGGATACGTGCGATAAAGATGAAGAAGTTTCAATGTGCATGGAAATATTTATTGCGGCATTCGGTACCGGTACTCTTCAAATTTTCCAACCACCACTCTTTAGAACGCCCAAGTCATCCGAAGCTTTCTCAACTTTCCGCTAACGTCAACATCGATGAAAAAATAAACAAACAGGACAAAATTACATGCTTATGAGCACAATTACAAAAAAAAAAAAAAAGTCTAAATTCAGTTAGAATATTTGATGGACGAATCTTTTTTCCAGTTGGACGGAAGTAGAAGACGTAATCACGTAACGGAGAGAGCGGGAAAATTCTTCTACGAATTTTTAGGCGATACACCGTAGAATTGTACACACGTCGATATGAAAAGGAGTACCTATCGCCCAATACCATTAAACGTGTGCTTCATTAATAATGCGACACGTGCTAGTGTACCTATTTCTTTTTTTTTGCAGGTCATGAATGAAAGACCGCTTTCACACATTCAATAGGTTGCTAATATATGTTCGTAAAATCGAGGTTAATGGAGTTGATAAATATGTGCCAGAAATTTCGCATCGATAGAGCGGCACTGAAAGAAAAAAAACTCATCAAACTAAATTAATTATACGAACGTTCCGTAAAACAGTGAACTTGGGTGAATCAAAGTCGTTCAATATACTTTTGACAATTATTGAATTAGAAGATATGTAAATTATAGAAAACTTTAAGTATACTTGATCTTGAAAAATTTTGGCTTCTGAGTTAAATACATTTTATCGCCAGAAATTGTGGTACATATTTAAAGGAATGATGGCTCTCACTTCGTTTGGGAACTTGGAGAGATTTTCAATGATTACGCCCAAAGTGAATGAAAAGAGGTGTGCCTTAACTCAAAGCAATGTGAAAACGAAACCGGGTAACGTTGACCGGTCCCGCATCCATGTATTTTATAACAACTGGAAAATTCACTCCTCAGTGAACGGGTCTTAAATTGTCACAAAAACTGTCACCAAATTTGTGAGGACGACGAATTTAGAGTATGCTAGCCTTCATTATACTAGACCTAATATACTTACATTTTACTACCCCTCACAGTATACTGCGCTTCACAAAATACTATAGTCTATACTACGCGCTCTACTCGTTCGGATCCACCTCGCCACCAGTATTTTTTGACAGGGACTATTTCTGGGAAATTGTCACGAAAGACCGTCATGTCACGGTTTCTTCTCGCACTCGACGACGTCATCACCTCGTCAATGACCTTGAGCTACTTTATAGAGTCGTTTTTGATAATTTTGGTTGACCCGCCGTCCGCTCTGCTCCGTCCGGTAAAAACTGACCTAACCTGATAGAGGAGTTGGCCTTGGAAAATTTTTGACTTTTGAACCATGGGGGACTTGGGAAAATGTTGGCTTGCGAGCTATTATAAGGAGGCGATTTAAAAAAACTTAAGTCTTCGAGACTTCAATTTTGATGGCGGCTTGCCTAACTGGAAGGAGTTCTTGCTTATAAATGACCGAAATATCCCTTTTGGTTCACAATTTATGTAGATTCTTATGTACCTAATTCGGACTGCCAAATTCGAAAAAAATTATCCAAAAATTCTTCCGATATTTTAGCGGCGCCAAGGGGCTGGTAACCACTAAAATAGGGGTGAAATTGAGATGACATTTTTCAACATATTTTCGCGAGTGTCCCTATGAAATTTTCCGTAGAATTTTGGAAAAATACTAAAAAAATTCTTCCAAGCGTTCAAAGAGCCCAAGGGCTTCGCCCCTCCCTCCCAAATTAATGAAAAATTGATATTTTGTGTTTTTTGGAAAAATCTTAACGGGGTCCAAAGTAGAATTCAGCGCGAAATCCGGGAAAAATGGTGAAAAAATTCCTGGGACCTTTGGAGGGGGTTAAGAGGGGCACAAACTCTGAAGGGTGATCAAAAACCTTTTGAATTTTTTTTCAAGTTCAACAAATTATTATGTAGAATTCACCGTAGAATTCAAGAAAAATGGTAAAAAAATTCCTGGAGGTCTCTAAGCGGGGGTACGAGGACTGGAACCCCCAAAACTCAAAGTAAAAAATATGCGTTTTTGAAAAAATTCAAACGGATTCTTGTGTGAAATTTACCGAAAGAATCCCGAAAAAAATCTCATGGCTCTTCGAGGGGGCCGGGAGGAACATAAACTTCTTTGGGAAAAGTTGTAGAATTGTAGAATTACATTTTTATGACTCATGTAAACTGCGTTTTTTGTGTGTTCAGAAGTATATTTTTTCGGACTCATTATTTTTTCTTATAGTTTCTACTTTTCAGTCCGTCATTTTCTCAAAAATGCATATTTTTCACCTTGAGTTTTTTGGGAGTAGTCCTTTTACCCCCTGAAAATTAGCCCTAATGGGTAATTTTACAGTCGAATGGAGAATATTTCGTCAACAAAGAATCACCGGGTAAATTTCCCATCTTTTGATATACTTACTCGCCGTTCAAAGATTGCAGCTCCTATTATCGAAAAACCTGATGAAAATAGACAGAGTGAAATAATGGAAGATTTTGAAGATTTTCGAGAGGTGAAAATGAGAAAAATGTTCATTTATTTGGAGAAATGTGTAAGAGGGGAAAAGTTCGCGCAAAAAACGGACATGCATGTCTCTTTTCTTATCATTTTTAGTGACTACGTAAATAAATGATTATTAGTTGAGAGTAATTTTTTTTCACGTTAGGCTACTTTACAATGTTGTATGTATAAAATCCTAGGGTGATGAATTTTACTAGGTACCTACCTTGGATAATGAATTTTTCCGTGTATCTACCTTGGTAAAAATGACATACAGGTAATTTCTCTAAAAAAGGTCTGAAATACAAGTAAATTCGACAGAATATTCACTTTTATTATAGACTGCACGTTTGTGCGCCTTGGGAAAGTGTTCTAAACGTACGTGGAAATAAAAAAGTGTGGTCATTGATGTTCCTGAGTACCTACCTTGTGAAAAATGAAATACTGTATCCCCACCTTGGTGAAAACAATATATCCTTAGTGAGAGTGATTTCTGTCAGATAAAGGCTAATAAGGCTAAATAATGATCATAAATTTTTCCTGAACGTTTGTGAGCGTTGAAAAAATCATAGGTAAAGAATTTACCTTATTTATTGTAAAATAATAAAAGGACTTGTCCAGACGAGTATATCATAAACAAAATAATGAGCTTGAAAGCACTGTCGTCTTAAAAAAATTTTTTACTTATACGACGATCGACGTTTCGAACGTACACACGTTCTTCTTCAGGATCGATAAATACTACAATGAGTAAAGCTATTAACAGGAACAAAACGGAGCAGCAGCACTGAGAGCGTGAAAGAACAAGAAAGAAAGTAGATTACTCACGATTATTATACGAGTAAATCGCTGGCGAATAAAAGTTACTAATCCTGTAGCTGTCGGTTTTAAAGTTTATACTGTCCTTACATTTCATAATTTCTATCGCTTCATGAATTTTTCTTTTCCTATCATGCTTTTCGAAGCAACAAATGGACGCATTTTCAAAATCAAAAAGATGTCCCTCACCATGAGAGTGCTCACATGAGGCCGTACATTTTTGTTTAAGTTTTACATCACTTTTATGTTGACTTATTCTACAACGAAGCAACTGTCTCGTTTCGCCAATATAATGAGAATCACAATCACTACAAGGAATATCATAGACTAGGCCTGAGCACTCTCCTTGGGAAAATTTATCTTTAACTTTAGTGAAAAATCGATTATTTCTGTTGATAGTACTGAACGTTACGTTAAATCTAGAGTCAAGGCTCATAAGGAGCTTCCTTATCATAATACTAGGGGTACCAATGAAAGGAATAGAAATAATACTCGCTTTTCTACGAAAAGTCGGTAAAAAATTTTGTCCTTTCAGTATTTACGTTATTCAAAAGGGGGGAGGGTTAGTTACGTTAGAATATATAATAGAATTAATGAAAGTGTCCGGATAATTATTAGATTTAAGTAAATTACTAAATTCTACTTTAAGGTCATCATGATACTGAGGGTCTGAAATACTAAGTCTATTCTTAAAAATGTTTCTGGCGGTATTAACTTTAAAATGAAACGGCTGATTAGAATTAAAATTAATAATTCGACCAGTGTATGTCGGTTTTTTGTAGTGTTTAAATTTAAGAGTAAGGTCTTGATTCTTAACGATAGTTACATCCAGGAAATTGATCGCGTTATTATTTTCTTTTTCTAAAGTAAGACAAAGACGGTCATGAAAACTGTTCAACGATTCGAAAACACTGTCAAGGAGGTCAGGATTCAAAATAAACAAACTATCGTCGACATACTTAAATAAACAAGTAAAATTGTAACTATTTTTCAGCGTCATAAATAATTTGTCAAGAACTAGCTCCGCAACAATAAGCGATAAAGGGTTGCCCATTGCCATACCTTCGATTTGCGAGTAGAACTTGCCTTGATAGCAACAATATCCCTTCTCTAAACAAAACTTCAAGGCTTTTAGAAACATCTCTTTGTTGATGGAGGTGAACGATAGGATATCCTGCCATCTCTCATCAACCGTCTGGATCGTCAAGGTAATCGGAATATTGGTGAATAAAGAAACCGCGTCGAACGAAACCATAATATCGTCTTCTCGCACATCAATTTTCCCCAACTCCTCTATGAGATGGCCAGAGCTGCGGATGTTGATAGAGTCGTCACCTATGTATCCTAGGATTCTCGAAAGAAATTTCGACAGATTGTAGGTAGGAGCTCCAATGAACGATGTAACCGGCCGAAGCGGGACATTTGTTTTGTGGACCTTGGGCAAGCCGTAAAAACGCGGAGCAGTCCCTGTGTAGGTTGTGAGAGAAGACTTGAGCTCTGCCTCAATTAACTTTTTCTCAAATAACTCCTTCACTAACGCGTTGTTCTCTCTCTGGATTGAGGAGGTAGGATCGTTAGCCAGACATTTGTAAGTGGCTGGGTCATCCAACAGTTGATGTATCTTTTGCACATACTTCTCTTTTTCCATTATTACCGTGGTATTGCCTTTGTCTGCTTTGAGAATGAATAAATTTTGATTATCGTTCAGAAAGGATTTCGTGTTATTGAGATCCTTTTTGGCGATAAACTTATCCTCCCTCTTTTTGCGAAAATTAGTTTTATTCAATTTTCTGAGTAAGCCTGCCACCCGTAGTCTTACCTCAGTTTTCCGTTCATCAGATGTCCTAGCCTGCGAAATTATATGTTCAGCATCAGCAATGAATTTATCAACGGGTGGTTTTGCGTTCTTATGAGCAAAATTTGGACCCAATTGTAGCACTTTCTTGACGGAGGGAGGGATGTCTTTGTTTGTGAGATTGACTATCCAGTTGGATGGGAGGGAAGGATGTACTTTTTTATGTTTTCCCATTAAAGCATCAAACTTCTTGACATGGAGCTCCTTTTTCTTAACATCTAGACGACTGACGCATTCCTCGATGAATCTGAACGACAGGGTGAAAAGTAGTTAGAGAAACAGTTCTCAAGAGTTTGCTTCTGTTGTTTTAGATGGTGAAGTTTTTGGAACAATTGGTCTAATTCAAAATTCAACAGAAACTGACGCGATTTTTTCAACCAAGACTCAAAACGTATCCTATTTCCATAAGGTTCCTCCAAGGTGGAGGCCACTGGTTTGAAAGCATTCCAGATGTGCGACGGGTAGACGTCGTTCTTTTTGCACCGTTTTAAAAAAACAATAGACGCCCTGACGTTAACCAGTTTTTCTTCACATTTTATAAGATTTCTAAAAACACTTTTGGCAGCCGCACCGTACCTCCAATTTAATAGCCCGAAAATATTGATATAAGAATTTGCCATTTTCACAAAATAATAAAAGGACTTGTCCAGACGAGTATATCATAAACAAAATAATGAGCTTGAAAGCACTGTCGTCTTAAAAAAATTTTTTACTTATACGACGATCGACGTTTCGAACGTACACACGTTCTTCTTCAGGATCGATAAATACTACAATGAGTAAAGCTATAAACAGGAACAAAACGGAGCAGCAGCACTGAAAGGAAAAAATTTTTTTCTATTCCTTTCATTGGTACCCCCAGTATTATGATAAAGAAGCTCCTTATGAGCCTTGACTCTAGATTTAACGTAACGTTCAGTACTATCAACAGAAATAGGTAATCGATTTTTCACTAAAGTTAAAGATGCTCTCATCTCCAATCACTTCGCTCATCACTACAGGTCTCTTCCTCCATCTTACAAGTTCTCAAAAATGATTGCGATACTGTTACACTGTCACTACAATACTTACGTCTCACTGAATTCTACTCTCTCACCTAACTGTTCTACCTCAACAAATTCTTACAACTTAACACAAAATACGTTAATAATATATAAGTCTGTCAAAAATATTCATTTTATCATTCTATTATCTATTTAATTATTTATAAAATGTATTTCTCCCGCCATATTACATACCTAAAATAACTTGTAATCCGTCGAGTAAATAGCCCAATAGGTAGCTGAAATGCTCGTTAAAATAAATAAAAAAAAAAAAAAAAGATAAATTTTCCCAAGGAGAGTGCTCAGGCCTAGTCTATGATATTCCTTGTAGTGATTGTGATTCTCATTATATTGGCGAAACGAGACAGTTGCTTCGTTGTAGAATAAGTCAACATAAAAGTGATGTAAAACTTTCAAAAAAAAATTTTCTGGCATAGCCAAATAAATGAAAATCATGTTCCATGTCTTTTATATTTTATCAGTCATCTTGAAATATTTCAGTCTAGGCTTCTACTAGGTCAAGTGTTCGTGAGATATTATTCGTTTACCCCTTTACCTATCTTGGCGTCGTATAAGTCTTCAATGAGAAATACGAGGTAGCGCGAACTCGCTCCGCTCGTTCGCCCCCTGTCTCGCTGTTTTATTGGAATGGTATGTGACAATTCAAGTCTAGGGGACTTGTTAAAATTTCGACTATCCAGCCTTTATTTATTTAATTATTTAATTATTCAATTATTTATTTATTTAATTATTTAATATTATTTATTTAATTATTTATTTAGGTATTTATTTATTTATTATTAATTCTTGTACTAGGTCAAGTGTTCGTGAGATATTATTCGTTTACCCCTTTACCTATCTTGGCGTCGTATAAGTCTTGTAGGTATGAGAAATATTTTGAGGTAATTGTGGGTGTTCTATATTTTGAGGTATCAACTTTCGTGGGGCGAACGAGCGATCTCGCTGTTGTATTGGAATGGTATGAGAAAATTCAAGTCTTTTTGAGAAATATGAGGTAGCGCGAACTCGCTCCGCTCGTTCGCCCCTTGTCTCGCTGTTCTATTGGAATGGTATGAGACAATTCAAGTCTAGGGGACTTGGAAAAATTTCGAGTATTCAGCCTTTATTTATTTAATTATTTAATTATTTAATTATCTTATTATTTTATTATTTAATTATTTAATATTATTTATTTATTTATTTATTTATTTATTTATCTATCTATCTATTTATCTATTTATTTATTTATTTATTTATTTATTTATTTATTTATTTATTTATTTATTTATTTATTTATTTATTTATTTATTTATTCATTTATTTATTTATTATTAATTCTTCTACTAGGTCAAGTGTTCGTGAGATATTATTCGTTTACCCCTTTACCTATCTTGGCGTCGTATAAGTCTTGTATGAGAAATATTTTTAGGTAATTGTGGGTGTTCTATATTTTGAGGTATCAACTTTCGTGGGACGAACGAGCGATCTCGCTGTTGTATTGGAATGGTATGAGAAAATTCAAGTCTTCTATGAGAAATATGAGGTAGCGCGAACTCGCTCCGCTCGTTCGCCCCTTGTCTCGCTGTTGTATTGGAATGGTATGAGACAATTCAAGTCTAGGGGACTTGGAAAAATTTCGACTATCCAGCCATATATGATAGGAAGAGGGACTTGGAAAATTTTCTAATTATTAATTATATTAATTATTTAATTATTTAATTATTTAATTATTATTGAATTAATTATTTATTATTATTACGCGGGGTGTACTCGCGAATTTCTGAATCACACAAGGGGTAGAGATTTTTTAATTATTAATTATATTAATTATTTAATCAATTATTTATTTAATTAAATAATTATTTAATTTTTAATTAATTATTTATTATTATTACGCGGGGTGTACTCGCGAATTTCTGTATCACACAAGGGGTAGAGATTTTCTAATTATTAATTATATTAATTATTTAATCATTTATTTATTTAATTAAATATATATTTAATTATTCATTTATTTAATTATTTAATTAAATAATTATTCAATTATTTAATTATTAATTAATTATTTATTATTATTACGCGGGGTGTACTCGCGAATTTCTGAATCACCCACGGGGTAGAGATTTTCTAATTATTAATTATATTAATTATTTAATTATTTATTTATTTAATTATTTAATTATTTATTTATTTGTTTATTATTAATTATTATTATTACGCGGGGTGTACTCGCGAATTTCTGAATCACCCACGGGGTAGAGATTTCTCTTGACGGGGGGGGGGGGGGGGGTGTGGTACTCGCAAGTTTCAAAATCGGGGTCCGGCGAGAGAAAAGACATGGAACATGTCAAAATGTACGGCCTTATGTGAGCACTCTCATGGTGAGGGACATCTTTTTGATTTTGAAGATGCGTCCATTTGTTGCTTCGAAAAGCATGATAGGAAAAGAAAAATTCGTGAAGCGATAGAAATTATGAAATGTAAGGACAGTATAAACTTTAAAACCGACAGCTACGGGATTAGTAACTTTTATTCGCCAGCAATTTACTCGTATAATAATCGTGAGTAATCTACTCTCTTTCTTGTTCTTTCACGCTCCCTGTGCTGCTGCTCCGTTTTGTTCCTGTTAATAGCTTTACTCATTGTAGTATTTATCGATCCTGAAGAAGAACGTGTGTACGTTCGAAACGTCGATCGTCGTATAAGTAAAAAATTTTTTTAAGACGACAGTGCTTTCAAGCTCATTATTTTGTTTATTTATTGTAGTTTAGAGGGGTAATATTTTAGGTCAAATTTTAGGAGTAAAATTTTGATGGAAATGCTATCATTTTAAAGGTGCAATGATGAGTGTCCTGATAAGTGTCCTATAAAAAAAAATATTTTATTGTGTACCTACCTTAGCAAAAATGATATATCCGTGGTGACAGTGATTTCAGTCAAATAAAGCTTGAATAAGGTTAAATAATGGTAATAAATTATGCCTGAACGTTCGTGAGCGTTGAAAAAATCATAGGTAAAGAATTTACCTACCTTATTTATTGTATTTTAGAGAATAAATTTTGGACAATATTTTAGGTCAAATTTGAGGAGTATAATTTTTCTGGAAATAATATGAATTTGGTCAAATTTAACGGGGCAATGATAAGTGTCCTAAACGTACTTTGTATACTACTTACACAAACGCACATACAAAAGAAAAACATGAACAACAAAACTTAAACGACATACGCATATGGAAATAAAAACAAACAAAACAAAAATAAGAAATTTAGAAAATAAAACAAAAATTTGGTATATTATTGGTAATAAAAATATAATGATACAAATCACATTTGAATAAGGTAAGGAGTTCTTAAAAAAGTATAAATTTCACAGAGAACAGAAACGGTTAAATGATGAACCGCAGCAGCAGGATCCGAGTCGCTTGCGACTCTTTCGATCACTGTACAAAACTACACAAACGTCGATCGGCGGGGCATTACCCCAAGTCACAAGATTTTCTTTTCCTCAACGGAAAACGGAACTCGCTATTCTCGCAGGAAGAGTTACGCATTCCCAAATCAGGTCAGACGACTGTCAGCTCTTATCCTAGGTCAACATAAATTCGCGTCACGAGTTTCGTCTACGATGTGAAAACGAAAAAAGTTCAATTCGATAGAGCATCCTGAAACCGTTTGTGAATACATTTCTGTACGTCCTGAACGTGATTATGGAGGCTAAATCGAGAACTAGGACAGCGATAGGGACGAATATCAAATTTAACCAGAATAACGGACTAAGTACGATCGCCTCGAAAACGCGAGTCAGGTCTTCGCCGACTCCAACATATGGCCACGTATGACTCAAAATTAACAGCACAATTGGCCAAATCACGAGCGATGTGACTAGCAGAAAAATCGTCACGTTAGTCCAGTTACAGGTATGTAGAGCGCTTTTCAAAGACACGACCACGAGTAAACTTGTATAGACTATACTGCCGATCATGGCGTAATTGTCGTTCAGTCCGCTTTCCCAAAATACGTTATCCTTGAAGATGATCAAAGATAACCACAGCAATAAAATGGCATGGAACAAGGCGTTTAACAGACAGCCGCAGAACGTAGGAAAGTTGAACCAATTGTTCTGCAGGTATACGGATGGATTCTCCATCAATTCTGATTCGGGTAAATTTTTTTCAAAAACGCCTAACGTGAGTGTTGGTAAACTAGTCAGTAGTACGTTGTACAACATCTTTGCCCACCGGTCGAAGAATATAAAACCGGACCAAGCGTTTGTGCTCACGAACAGGAACTGTATAAGCGCGATCGCCACGTTTTTGTAATAGATGAAAAATATCATTTTGCAAATGCGATTGTAGCACCAGGTACCGTGGACTAGAAGTAGTTTTCGCAAATATTTGAACTGCGCGATAGAATAATCAGCGGCGTTGGCCGCTTGCAAACCTTCCAAACCGGAAATACCAACGCCTATGGATGCCGTCTGTATCATAGCCACGTCGTTCGCTCCATCCCCGACAGCCAAAGTAACATGATGAGTACGCTTTTGTACATTTTCCACAATTTGCGCTTTTTGCTTGGGTGTCGTCCGACAGCAAATTACCGCTCGGCAGCTCAACATTAATGAGATGCAATTATCTACGTCTTGTTTCGACTCGAATAAAGTTTTCAAACTACTACCGCTAACGATCATACCGTGCTTATTGCCGGGCAGTCCGAAACGTTCGCCTAATGCCCGCTTGAAATAGTTGACAGTATGCCGAAGCGCGGGCAAATGATCCGAGCTCAGCACTATGAGGGGCATGTCTACGTCTAAAAGGTTACAAGCGTAGCCAATGTTCATAGCCGTTTCTTGCTTGTCACCAGTCAACATCCACAAATTAATTCCAGCTTGTAGTAGGGCTTCTATCGTCTCCGGCACATGGTCTTGTAATTTATCCTCGACAGCTGTCGCGCCTAACAAAGTCAAGTTGTTAAGTATCGCAGTTTCAGCCTGGGCCATGAGTTTCTCCTTCGATTGTAGTGCTTCGTACGCGCGTTGGTAGGACGGATACCAACTGGTAAATTCCTGATGGTCGATTTTGGCCATAGCAACGCAAATTGAGCGCATCCCCCTCGAGGAGAATTCTTCGATATCACGCTGAGTACGGTGGACGTTCTCGTCGTGATTGGAGCGAGAAATGATCGCGTCGTCTGACCCGATGGCGAACAGAAGTAATTCATTTCGAGAGTCTTTTACAATCACAGAGGTACGTTTGCGATCGCTGGTAAATTCGAAATCGCATTTAATCTCAAACGTATGAACGGTCTCACGTATCCTCAACTTGACCAAATTGTGCGTTCGACGAACCAATACGATACCGATGTCGTGAGCAGTCTTGACCAAGGTTTTCTGATCGGGTGAGGATGCGTAGTACACGATATCGTCTTTCTTATTCACCGGAATCACACCGGGACAAACGGATATGGCGATGAAGAAGTTGTACACCGCTTCCGTGACTGCGTTCCGACTTACAAGGTTTTCCAAGTCATCGATGGTATAAATAGTGCCATTGATGGAGCAGTACTTGAATTCCAGTACATTTTTGGTCAGCGTGCCTGTCTTATCAGAAAATATGTATTTGACTAAAGCCAAATCTTCGTTCAAGCTGGACGTTTTCACTTGAGTGGCGGTATCGGTCTCTTCGTCATAGATGTCAGGGTCGTTGGTAATGAAAATAGCTTGAATAAACCTTGATAATTCTTGCATAACTGGTAACGAGATTGGTATTACGATAGAATAAATCACACCGAATATTAAACACATTACAATCGTCGAATCTTTAAACAATTCTTGATGCTTCAAAAGCGGCAAATACGCTATATGATCGTCATAAATGAATCTATTCCAAGCGAGAAACAGTATCCAGTGAACCAATGTTAGAGCGAGAAATAAGACAAACAAGATTATTATGTGCATGTTGACCATTATAGATACGGAGGAGCGTTTTAGACGGGTGGTGCTGGAATTTTTCATGATCTTCGTATCATAACCAGTGTAAATTACCGATCCTACAATCCATTTCGTATTCCTTAAGATAGATCCTCGCAGTAACATATTATTGGCGTTAAGAGGGATTTTCATGGGGTTTCCTTTCTCCGTAAATACTCCCTTGAAGTCGTATAGGTATTCATTGGGTTTATCGCAGTGAACCGTAGCTTTTACGCCGGTAACGTGCGTTGGGCGTGCCCTGGGTACACGATGTCTTATTTTGTAATTATTCTCGCCGTCCAAATTAACCGTTTCGATGTAACAGACGCCGTCGTCGCCGTTGTGACTACTCCCAGCTAGGAAGAGCATATCGGCAGGAAAAAATTCGTCACCGTGCACCCTAACAAGATCTCCTACCTGCAAGTCTCGCCATGTAAATCGAGACCAATCAGAATTACGATACACTTCTACGGTCTTTGAATTGACGCAAGAATCGGCTTGATATCTTCGCAGATCCTCAAGTATCTCCTTCACCGCGGAGACTGTCAAAATAATGCAGAGCGGAATGACCGTTGTATAACGTCCCAATGACGACGCCTCCGGAAACTGTTGAATTATACTAATCAGGAGAAAGAAACAATTGGTGTAATTGTGAAACTGTTCGTACAAAAATAGTGGTAAAAATGTCAACACAGTAAACTTGGTCGTAGAAATATAATTCGAGCAGAATTTGCTCGCTTGCGGTAGGTTAATTAAAACTTGTCGGTACTTAGAGGATGAATTGATGAAGTCTTGCTCATGGTTCATTTCTTCTTATAATTACACGAAATGCCATGTACCGCTTTGTTTGAGACGTTAATAATCATGGATGACGAGACAATTTCGGAGTTCTGCGGGCAGGAATAAATTGTGACGCATTTTCCAATAAGTGCGCATCGTTTACGCTCTGCGAGAGGACCGATTCTTGGCGAGCAACTTCAATGCGGTACCAACACCTGCAACACAGAGATGAAATTTTCCCGATTAATTTACATCAACAGTATAAATTTTTAGCATTCTTAATGATGCTTTCACGTTTGGGATTACCCTTGGAAAATTGGCAAAAAAAAAAATCGTAACAAAACCTAAAGACTTGGAAAAAACTCACGAATTCTTTAACGGAGTAAAACAAGGGGTCGCAAGGAACCTGTCTTTTGGAGCACGTGGCATCTGAAAAAAATTGTTATCAGTAATTCGCATCACCTTCTCTTTAAATAGGTCGCAAGTCGATTGGCTATCACTCTCTCTAGAAGTTCAATTTCGTTATCTAAAAGGCTAAGTGGGGGATGGCAGGCCAGGTAGTTTATCAATCAACTACAGCGTGGCTTTTTTCCACCGCACAGGGAACACCCGAGCAACCGTCACTTCGAATGTATCAACAAGCAGTGTCAGGTGAACTGAATGTTTGTGCTCGAGACTGGATTCGGGGTCTCATCCGGCCCCGGATCCTTCCAATACTTACCCCGCAGTCTATCGACTACCGCGTCCCCCTCCTCGGTACCTGGAAGGGATATGCCATCCTCTTCTACGATTGGTAGCGTTACCATTGGTGGTAGCTGATGTGAAAACAGGCCATCAATGACTCGCTTCACGGTATGCTCGTTGCTGAGAGGCCCTTCAACTTCTTCAGCACTATCTCAAGGGGCTTGCCGAACGGGTCCTCACCTGCTATTTCGCATAGCTCTTTCCACATAGCAGCAGTCTTGCTAGCTGGTATTCAGGTGCAACCACCTGCTTTTATTTTCAACCTCCACTGCACTCAGTGCAGGGTTTACCAGGTGTGCAGAGTGTGCAGTTGCACAGGGCGGCTAATTTTTGGAGGCGGCAAATTTTTCATTTTTTTGTTTTTTTAGCGAAAATTCCAACAGGGAACTTGTTTTATGGGGGGCTTTTTGAGGAATTTGCCGTGCGCCGTCCAACAAGAAACTTCGAAAAATTTCGACTCTCGAGCCGTATACAGGGTGGGGCAGAAAGATGTTACCAGTTAAATGGGAGTTTGCGCTAAATCTGTCGTAGTGCGAAAACGCAAAACGTTAGACGTATACTTTAAATGTACGAATTTTCTATCTCACTTTTATCTTTAATTTGAGCCACATCCGAAGTTTCTACGACTTTTCTGAGCCGAGTTATGGACTAAAATGTGCCGTAATTTCACAGCAGGGGGTCCCAAAGTTGTGAATTATCGAAAGACAATTTTCCTATTGAAAAAGTCGCGTAATCTGGAATTCAAGTGTTCCCCGATCCTGGAGTAAAATTTAGCGCTGAATGTGAATAAGATTGTTAAAAAATTCTGCGAAGCATCAAAATGGGTTTATGGGCCCAAAAAGTAAAAATTTCCCCAAAATGATAAAATCGTCTAATCTTCGAAGTTTTTTTCGTTTCTGAGACAAAATTTAGCGCTGTATCTCAATAAAATTGTTAAGAAATCTTGTGAAACACCAAAATGGGTTGATGGAACCAAAAAGGGTCAACATTCCTCCAAAACGAAAAAAATTGCCTAATCTTCAAAGTTTTTCTTTATTCTAGAGTAAAATTGTCTGCTTAGTTGTAAAGAAAAAACTGTTGAATAATTTTTCGAAGCACCAAAATGTGGGCAAGTGCCCAAAAACGATTACAATTTTATCAACTTAGAAAATCGCTTAGTCTTTTCATGGTTCTCTTAGCAATCGAGCTTCGCGAGAACAAAAGATTGGTCGTGGGTGGGAAAAAGTGTGAAAACTCTCGTTGTTTCAGGCAAAGGAAGGCGATGAAAGTCCCACTTATGTTTGAAGCAGTGCAAAAACTCCTAGATTCAGCCAATGGGAGGTATGATACCGCGAATTTGGTCTTGCTCGTGATGAGATATCAGCTACAATTCAGCATTTGATTGAGGCAGACGAATGCCCGGAATTGCTCGGGGCTTCACCCGCTGAAGGGAATGATGTCCTTAAGATTGTCTTTTGTTATGAGCTTGCGGTGAGAGCTTGGGTAGGACCCCCTGTTCAATAAAGACCGAAAAATTTTCCGTGGAGACCCACGAAGTAGGGAAGGGTACTAGGAAGATTGTGGTCTGCCATGAGCTCGCGGTGAGAGACCAGTTGGAGCCCTGTGTTTGATCTAATTGGGTGAGTATGTGAAAATTCTCGTCGTTTCAGGCAACGATGAAAAACATACCGCGAAGATCGCGTTCCAGTGTGACCTTGCCAGGAGAGAACTGTAACAGTCCTGTTTTATCTAGGCCGGTGAATTCAAGAAAATTCTCGTTTCCACAGCCAGTGCTGGGAAGGATATCCCGAGACCGTTGTTCGTTAAGTTTGCCGCGAGAGAACGATCAAGGCCCTACGTTCGATGAGGCACCGCGGATCCGAGAAAATTCTCGTACTTTCGCGCGAGGAAGGAACGATACTGTGAAGCTCGTCTTTCGTCATGAGCTCGCGGTGAGAGAAGTATGAAGGCCCGTGTTCGATAGAGGCAGGTGGATGCGAGAAAATTCTGATATGTTTGCGCGAAAGAAAAAACCATGCTGTGAGGCTGGTCTTTCTTCATGAGCTCGCGGTGAGAGAACGATGGAGGCCCCGTGTTTGATAGAGGTGGGCAGATGCGAGAAAATTCTCGTAGGTTCACGGGATGAAGGGAATGATATGGTGAAGCTGGTCTTTCGTCATGAGCTCGCGATGAGCTGTAGCTGATCGCTCATCACGAGCGAGACCGAATTTGTGGTATCCTCACATTGCCTGAATCAATGAGTTCTTGCACTTTGGCCCGCTTCGTTCATAGGTGGGGCGTCAGTTGATTTCTCATTGCAAGCATGCAACAGAAGACCAACTTTGGGTTCTTTGCCGAAAAGAACGTGAGTTTTCGCACTTTCTCCCGCTTTGATCATACGCACGGCCCTAGTCAACCTCTCACCGCGAACCTTCAACGGAAGACGAAGTTGTCGTCTCCTGTCAATCCCCAAATGAGGAGAATTTCCTAAATTTCCTCTTTCGTATCTGTCATCCGACGCTAGTCGATCTCTCACTCCGCAAGCACTCAACGGAAGACGAACTTGTCGATATTCCTTCCATCGCCTGAATCAACAATTTTACTGCAGATTGAGAATTTTTGATTTTTCATTTTGGAGATCATCTAGTGCCATTTCAGTATTTTTTTGGACTCGGCGCAAAAATTTACTCCAGAATTGAAAACAACATTTCAAGATTACGCAATTATTCATCTTGGAGGAATTTTGATTCTCTTCGAGCCCATCAACCCATTTTGGTGCTCCGAAGTATTATTTAAGCATTTTTTTTGGACTCAGTGCGAAATTCCACTTGAAAATCGAATTAAAATTTGAAAGTTTGAACGATTTTCCAATGCGGGAAAATTTTGGACGTTTTTGGGCCCATTGACCCCTTTTTGGTGTTTCGAAGAACTCTGTGAGCATTTTTTTCGAACTCAGCGCGAAATTGCGTATGAAAATCGAATTAAAATTTAAAAATTTGAACAACTTTCCAATTTGGCAGAATTTTGACCCTTTTTGGGCCCACTACCCCTTTCGGTGCTTCGAAGGATTTTTTAAACATTTTTTTCGGACTCAGAGCGAAATTCCACTTAAAAATTGATTTCTAATTCAAAAGTTTGAACGATTTTCCACCTTGGGGAAATTTTTACCCTTTTTGGGCCCATTAACCCACTTTGGTGCTTCTTAAGGTTTTGTTACAATTTTTTTCGTTTTTCCCGTCCAAATTGACTTGAGAAACAATAATTTAATTATTAAAATTTTCGAAATTCAGTTCAGTACTGTAAATTAATTAATTTTCAAGCCCTATTGTGGGAACCCTGACGATTTGGTGACTTTTCGGCACATTTTGGTCCATAACTCGCCTCAGAAAAGTCGTAGAAACTTCGGATATGGCTCAAATTAAAGATAAAATTAAGATACAAAATTCGTACACTTAAACTATACGCCTAACGTTTTGCGTTTTCGCGCTACTACAGATTTAGCGCAAACTCCCAATCAACTGGTAACATCTTTCTGCCCCACCCTGTATGATAGGAGAGGGACTTGGAAACAATTTCGACTCTTAAGCTATACATTATAGAAGGGGACTTGGAAAAATTTCGACTCTCAAGTCATATATGATAAGAGAGGCACTTAGAAAAATATTGACTCTCGAGCCCTTTATGATAGGAGAGGGACTTGGCCGCAACTTTCGACTCTCGAGCAATATATGATAGGAATTTTTCTAAGTCCGTCTTCTATCATATATAGCTCGAGAGACAAAATTTCCCTCTCCTATCACATATAGCTCAGAGGTCAGAACTTTTCCAAGTCCCCCTCCTATCATATATAGTTCGTCTTCCAGGAACTTAGACTCTCGAACTATATTATACTAGGCTTAAGTAGGTCTAAGCCTTCTTTATACTAGCTTTATCTAGGTCCAGGCTTCCTTGAATTCTCAATACCAAATTCCATATGACTGATAAAACAGGTTCCCCGCGTTCTTCATTTAACTTCGTTAAGGAAGACGTCGTTTTTTTCATTTAAGGCGGCATAAAAAATTTTGCACACGGCGGCAGCACACCTTAATCCGGCACTGACTGCGCTGCACTTTCTTGAGAACTCGGTGATGTTGTCAGTCCACTAGTAAACGGCTCTCTACTTCTTTGGTGGACCATGCCTGGCCGTGACTGCATCGCATGCTTCGGTGACAGCCTTTATCATCCTCTCTGCTGCCACCTCTACATTTTCTTCTTGTTCTCGCCTTTGGTCCCACAGGAGAGCGAGATAGCTATTAGCCTTTAGATGATCGCTATTCAGCTATCTGACTGTTCATTTTCTTATCAGCTTTTGTGCAACGGCGAAATCAGATAGTGGACGTTTGAGCTGTAGATTCTAGCATAGAAAAATAGCTTACTGGTCAAAATGGAAACTTCGAGTAGATACGCAGAGTGAATTTCATCAGTTCGGTTTGTATCAAGTCATAAAAATTGCGAAGAGGAAATCTTCCGTTTGAAACAATCAAAACATTACAACCTCACCTGTTCTCCAAAATAATAGGGAAGTTAATTTTAATTATCATTTCCTATTCCTGTTACTATGCAAAATACGTACTAACTACCGCAGCACGCGCATAAATCTATAAATTTCCTACAGCGAAGAAAGACTGAATCGCTATAATTTTCTTCAGTCGTAAAAATAATCAATTGCTAGTGTATTTAAAATCAAGAATATTTCCAAGTTTGAAAACGTTTACCTTTAGGTACTGCTAGGGTGAAGTATTTGAATTCCAAATAAACGCACAATAGAATGAATAATTCAAAAACAAAATGGTAAAAATATTATCTGACTAATCAATCATGAAAAAGAAGGAGAATTGTCTGTCCTTAATCTACCAAATAGTTTCTAGAAATGAGCAAAAACTGATCAGATCTAGTTGGTGACCACTTGCAATGAACTCTGCGTCTTGCAGCATCCACACACTCCTGCACCGGAAGGGGGCGTACCATTCTCTGTAGAATATCAGCCTGGCAAAATATACGTCTCTTCATCAATAATGTCGATAACTACGAAAACAATTAATAATGAAAAATTTCTCTTCTGGCTTTCCTCTCTTTTTCCTCGAATTTCGCACTTTATTGTATTTTTAATATGTATTGCATTCGTACGCAAAAATAACATCATACGAACACCCTAAAGACGCTAACGTAAGTGTCGGACGAAAACTGCATACTAATTTCTGTACACACAAGCTCGGACGATTTTCTCGCCATGTGTATCAACTTACAATTGAAAATGTGTAAGTATAAGAAGCAATTACAGAGTAAAAACAAATAACGATGTAAAAAAAATTATTCCCTTCGTTGAATGTTTCGAATAAATTTGCGGGAAAATCATGAGGTATATAAAGCGAAATTTCGCGAAAACAAAACTGGAGACGCAAGAATTCTCATCTGTCATCATCCATCAAAACTATTCCTGAATTTATATGCACGCAATACGAAATAAGAAATATCTTTCAAGGTCGTCAGCGTCTCACTTAATTAAAAATATCATTCTTAAAATTTGCCAACCTACACCTACCTAGATGATGATAGACGGAATTGGTCATATTATTTCTGATACGTGGGACGGAATAGGAGTTTTCAATTATTCCCGAAAATAATGATTTAATGGTTGTTTTTCCGAGCAACCGATCAGACTGGTAAAATATCTCACATTTTCTTATTTAGCAAAATGAATTCTGTAGGACAAACAACAAACGTGGGCCAACTTTTTGAAAAATAAGCGAACGTTTTTCCGTGTTCCATACCATATAGTAGGCTGATAAAATTTTCTGAGGATTTAAGAACAAGAAAGGAAAGAAAACAAGATAATGAAAGGCAGAAAGTTCAGAAACTCGATGAAATACTAGATGAGGTAGGTAGATGATATCCTAACTGTGGGGTCCGGCACTAATAGACGGGTAGACCAATTTCTTCGAAAACTGATGCGATTAATGAGCGCATCAAATTAACAGTGAGACCATCAATTATTCAGACGTAACAGTGACGTTAGAGAACAATTTCGAAAATTTCAGAAGGAAATTGAAAAATAAAGAATTATTAATATTTCAATATGAAGTCAATAAATCTCTGACTTATAGATTACCTATCTACATAATTCTTGCTGTCGTTTAACAAAACACGACGCGACGGCTTCCTCAACGAAGTTGAACCAGGAATGCCGGGATCCTGTTCTATGAGTCAAATTGGTTTTGAGAATTCAAGCAAACCTAGACCTACCGTACTATAAACCTAGTATAATTAACTTTTTAATTGAGGCGACCTTTTTTATGGGAGTCACTAGTGTGCATTCTCATTCCTCTACAGCTTGCACTTTGTTCCTCACCACCTTGATGGTTTTTCCTCATCAGCTCGAGTTCTGGGCGCATTTTTTCTTCAGTGGTTTCCCCGGTAGGTCTAATCCACTTAGATATCCAAAGCTTCTCCAAGTTCTCCTTCTATTTGATAGAGCTCGGCCACTCCTATCATATAAAGCTGACATTTTTTCAAGTCCCCCTCCCGGAGGTCGAAATTATTCTAAGTCTCTCTTTTATCGTAAATGGCTTCAGAGGCGGAATGTTTCCAAATCCCTCAGCTATCAAATATGGCTCGAGGGTAGAAATTTTTCCAAGTTTTTTATTGGACGGCGCACGGCAAATTTCTCAAAAAACTCCTATTGAAAGGTAAAGAGACCATCAAGTATTTGGACCTAAAACTTACTGAAAAAGGGTTTTTCAATGGTACAAATCTACTTTATTAGTTGCTTATACAAGAGTACTTTCGGGTGTTATCCCATCATCAGTTGTGTCGCAACTGGAGAATAAGGCCTTAACCATGAGTTTTTATGGTATAACACTGTGATCTATTGGCTATAACAATGCTGTGTTGTGATTGGTTCACTTCTTAGAAACTTATTCTTACAATAATATGACATTGTGTTCTTATTGGCTAAAACATACTGCTTTGTGATTGGTTCAATCTATTGTTCTAAATGCTGCGTTTCTATTGGCTACCTGTATTCCTGCCATCTCATTGGTTGGTTCCGTTCTTCTTCTCTTGTCCAATCACCAGGCCGAATAATTTTTCGCTGTCAAATGTGATTACATTGTTCAAGAGGCAGGCTTTCTTCCTCTTAGCTTTTGCATGTGGGTCTAGAGGACTTGGAAAAATTTCGACTATCCAGCCTTTATTTATTTAATTATTTAATTATTTAATATTATTTATTTATTTATTTATTTATTTATTTATTATTAATTCTTCTACTAGGTCAAGTGTTCGTGAGATATTATTCGTTTACCCCATTACCTATCTTGGCGTCGTATAAGTCTTGTATGAGAAATATTTTGAGGTAATTGTGGGTGTTTTATATTTTGAGGTATCAACTTTCGTGGGGCGAACGAGCGATCTCGCAGTTGTATTGGAATGTTATGAGAAAATTCAAGTCTTCTATGAGAAATATGAGGTAGCGCGAACTCGCTCCGCTCGTTCGCCCCCTGTCTCGCTGTTGTATTGGAATGGTATGAGACAATTCAAGTCTAGGGGACTTGGAAAAATTTCGACTATCCAGCCATATATGATAGGAAGAGGGACTTAGAAAACTTTCTAATTATTAATTATATTAATTATTTAATTATTTATTTATTTATTTAATTATTCAATTATTAATTAATTAATTATTTATTATTATTACGCGGGGTGTACTCGCGAATTTCTGAATCACCCACGGGGTAGAGATTTCTCTTGACGGGGGGGGGGGGGGGGTGTACTCGCGAGTTTCAAAATCGGGGTCCGGCGAGAGAAAAGACATGGAACATGTCAAAAGGCAATGAGACCATCAACTATTTGGACCTTACACTCACAATGGAGAACAATAGGATAGAATACAAAATCTACAGGAAGCTGACGCATACTGACAGCATCATCCCAAATGACTCCTACCACCACCCTAGGCACAAGTTAGCGGCAATCCAGAACTACTGCTATCGGGCAATCTCTATCCTCAAGAAAAGAGGAACGAAATCGAGATAGTAAAGCAGATCGCAGAAGCCAATGGCTACCGGAGATGTGTGGTGGAGAGAGTCTTTGGGAAAATGGAAACAAAGAAAGGAACCCATGATAGCATAGTGAGAAAGTACTCCGGATCGATACCATATATAGGAAAGTACACAAACAAGGTGATAAAGGCGTTCAATGGCTACGATGTGAATGTGGGTACCCAGAATAACCAACCCATGGTGAAGAGAATCAGCAATGACCAGACGGAACAAAAGGACAAGGAATGCTTGAGCGGAGTGTACAAGCTCAGTTGTGAACAGTGCGAGGGGATCTATATCGGCGAGACTGGGAGAAAGTTTGAGATCAGGAGAAAGGAGCACAAAACGTCGAGGGAGAAAGAAGATGGCAAGTCACTGTTTGGGAAACACTGTAACGAGAAAAACCAAGATGGAGAGGGAATATTTGAAGTCATACACGTAGAGAATCGCACAAAGAGAAGAAAACTCTGGGAACAAATGGAGATTGCAAAAGCCAAGAGGGAGAAAGCCTGCCTCTTGAATAATGTAATCACATTTGACAGCGAAAAATTATTCGGCCTGGTGATTGGACGAGAGAAGAAGAATGGAACCAACCAATGAGACGGCAGGAATCCAGGTAGCCAATAGAAACGCAGCATTTAGAACAATAGATTGGACCAATCACAAAGCAGTATGTTTTAGCCAATAAGAACACAATGTCATATTATTGTAAGAATAAGTTTCTAAGAAGTGAACCAATCACAATACAGCATTGTTATAGCCAATAAGATCACAGTGTTATACTATAGAAACTCATGGTTAGGGCCTTGTTCTTCAGTTGCGACACAACTGATGATGGGATAACACCCGAAAGTACTCTTGTATAAGCAACTAATAAAGTAGATTTGTACAATATTGAAAAACCCTTTTTCAATAACAGTGCTCTACTTACACCTCACCCACTCATTATGAGTTCCGATAACTAAAACTTACACTGGAAAACAACTGGATGGAATACAAAATCTACAGAAGTTCACCGCACACCGATACCAACATCCCAAACGACTGCTCACAAGTTAGCGGTAATCCAAAATTACTGCTATCGAGCAATCACTTTCCCAAAGAACACGAAGAGAAGCGGAAAGAAATTGAGATAGTGAAGCAGATCGCAGCAGCCCACAGCTATTCTAGAAGCGCTGTCGAGGAAGTCCTCGGGAAAATGGAAGTAAAGTAGGAAATCTATGAGAACACAGTGAGGGAGTACTCCGGATCAGTACCATGTATTAGTGTAGACAAATTAGGAGGATATGAGTGAAGAAATACTATTATAACGCTACAAGAAACGGAGGATAGCGATATCTATACGAGCGGTTAGGAGACCCGAGCCTTGGCGAGGGCCGCCATTTAGCGCAAGTTCATCGCTTTCCTCCGTTCCGAAAAAAATATTCCCACATGGCAAACGTTTTGTCGCTAAAATTGTTTAGAATGTAGTCCTAAACGATATAATATTCAAATTCCCGCGCTTCATTCCTGGAGCTGTTGACATTTTTAGTGTCTTCACCGGCACCTCCCCCTCCCTATCATATTAATCCTTTCCTACAATAATATGAAATTATAATTAAGATTATATCCAATCTAATTTACATCGATCAAACTCAAATCATGTAATAAAATTTTAATCAAACAGATTAAATTAATTTTTTTTATATAATTATATTATTAATTATTAAATTATCCTGTTATCCTTAAAGTAATTTTATGTTTATGAAAAAAAATTGAAAAGAAACTTAATTTTTCATTAAGTACCCCAATAAAATTTAAATAAATAAATAAAATTTTAAAGGTCTTTCTGTCTTTAATAAGTAATAATAATTGTTATATTATTTTTATTTAATAAAATCATTATGTATTTATTCATTCATTCCAGTATTCAATTAAAACACTAATTATTTTGCTAATTTTGTATAATCAATATTATTACAGCAATATAATTATAAAAATCATTGAATAGAATATTTTTAATGTTACTTCAATCTTTAAAATATGTTTTTAATAAACTAATAAACAAAAATCTTTGTTAAATTCATAAAATAAAATTTTTTATGATATATTAATTTTAATATTATATAATAAATAATTAAAAAAAAATATTAAATAAATCATGGAAAAATATTTTCAAATTCAATTTTAATTAATTTATAAAAAATATTTCAAATTATCAACTTATCTTATTAATTGTAAATAAAATAATAAATTTATAATTTTAATTTATTAATTTAATTTAATTAATCTTTGAACTAGGCCTCTGCGAGTCTATGCCTTAGCATACAAACTAGGTTTATATGCTTTAGTGTATTATAGTATATTCGAGTTTCTTAGTCTTAGCATACAGTATAATATTAGACTATAATAGCTGCAAACTAGTATGACCTTGGCCTACTTTAGGGACTTGGGAAGGTTTCGGTCAATAACCTTCATTATACTAGACTTATACGAGGTTGCTGCAGTAGGTTTAGACACCATTATAATTATAGACCTGCTATGCTATATACCCCAGCACGAGCGGAGCAAATAAACTCCTGGAAGCTAGTTAGCTTAAAATAATTGTCTACTAGACTTAATATACTAGACCAAGAAGTGAGCCAACCTGTGGAGCCTGAAAGCTATAGTAGCCTAAAATATTTTATATATAACTCGAACTATAACGGAAAGGGGGGCTAACGAGCGGAACGAGTGAGACCTGACAGTCACTCAACTTACGTTTTCAAGAATTTAGCCTAATATATAGCATTAAACTAAGCTTATACTAAGCTGAGATCCGTAAGCTACTCACAGAAATGAGAAGTATATCACACTTATACTAATTTGGAACAAATCGTGAAAGTTTAGCCAAAGCAATAATCTATGGGGAGGAAGTAGGGACTTCACTGGACGAGACATATCTAGGTCAGTTGATATCAATGGAAGATCGCACGAAGAAAGAAATTGAAAGAAGAATAACAAAGGCATGGAACAAATTTTGGTCACTAAAAAATATATTCAAAGGTCCTTTCAAAAACAACCAAAAAAGTGAAATATTCAACATGTGCGTAAGTCCCTCCCTAACATACGGCTGTCAGACTTGGCCGCTGACTGCCAAATCCCTGAAGAAAATTGCAACTACCCAAAACGCAATGGAAAGATCAATTCTCGGGTACAGAATAAAAGACCGTATAAAAATAACCGATATCAAAAAGAGCCTACCCAATAATACCGACATAGTTAGATATATCAGAAGAATGAAGTGGAGATGGGCGGTACATGTGGCGAGGATGAGGGACGACAGGTGGGCATATAAAACGACCTTCTGGTACCTTTCGCACTACAAGAGGAGAAGAGGCCATCAACGTACGAGGTGATACGATGATATTAATGGGTTTTTAAGGGGGAAAAACATTCAAAAAATTGCAAGAAATAGAAAGGAGTGGGAACGACTGCAGGAAACCTTTGCTCTCTATGGGCCGACGATCTTTAATTAGTTAATTATTATGTATTGTATTGTACTATAATTGTGACCATGAAAATCGTCAATAAAGGGGATTTGGATTTGGAATTTGGAACTAAGCCTATGAGCCACTCAGTCGAATATACAGAGGACTTTGCAGGTACCACCTTACATCAAGAACTACATTTTGTACCACCAAGCCTATAATAAGCCTAGTATAAAGAAGTTCTAAACCCAGTATAAGCCTAGCATACTGATAATTCCAAACTCGGATTCTTCACCAGAATTGAACGGAAGATCAATTATTTTATAAATAATGAAAAACACATTAAAAATTATCTTCACTAATTTGCCTACGCCAGAACATTTTTTTTGTTTTTTTTTTCTATGGGATTTTTAATCCGCCCAAAGGCCCCAAAGCACGTTTTTGCTCGCACCTCGCAAAATCGCAGACTTATCAAAAAATATTTCAGTCAAAAATTGTTTCTCGTTAAATTTCCTATTAAATGACCTATACTCAACTTTCAATCTGGGTCAATTGGTTCATGAGAAATTGGCATTAACCGAAGATCAAAAATCAATCAGTCTTCCCCTTTATTTCGTGAAATTGACAACTGTTTCAAACAAAAGTTATTCCTCGATAAATTGTGGTACTTGACATCATCTGCAGGTCAATTATTTTGTGAGCAAAAGGGTTCGAGTATAGCCAAGAAATTTGTTGATACATATAAGTTGTACAATCAGAATTTTATCAAAAAAAAAAATTCAAACGAAAGTTGTTTACTATTGTATTTCTTGTCTAATGTAATATTTAATTTCAAATTAGACCAATGAATCGATGCTAAAAAGGTGTTGGATGTTCAACTTTTCTTTTCTTTTTTTTCGAAGGGGGTTCAGGGGTTGAGTAGTTCATAGCTGATTTCAGTTTTACGTTTTCCAATGTTGTGAACCAAGAAGGGAACCCCTGATGGTACGACGAGAAAGTACTCCGGATCGTAGGAAAGTACACAAATATTGTGATGAAGGCGTTCAACGTCTATGATGTGAGTGTGGGCTTTCATAATAACCCATCCATGGTGGAGAGAATCAGCAATGTCCGGACGAAAGAAAAGGACAAGGCAAGCTTGAGCGGAGCGTACAAGCTCAGCTGTTGTGAGCAGTGCGAGGGCATCCACATTGGTGAGAGTGGGAGAAAGTTTAGGATCAGGAAGAATGAGCAAGAACATCGGGGGAGAAAGAAGATAGGAGGTAATTTGGATTTTCTCGTTGTTTCCTAGTCCTTCCCTTTCCGCATTTCCTTAAAGTAGGTCAGAGTTTTATCTCTCTCAGAACCACAGTTTGCCGAAAAAATGGCGAACCCCCTCCTTTTCTCCCACCATGAAACTGGCTGCGCGTGAAAAATAATTGCCGTTGCATCCACTGCGATACCATGCAAATGGACGTCAAACTGAACCGATCGTGGACGACCAGATTCCATCCACTCACATTCCTCTAACCGCCAAACATTCGATTACGTCACAATCTGGTCAACGTGGCCGTTCTTCAAAAAATATTCCCGAACAAAACCAATGACGGGTTCCTAACCAAGAGGATTGGCTTCATTAACAAGAGGATGAACTTATCAGACCCATAACCCGGCAAAATATTTTGAAGACAGAATCTGACCAATAGGTTGCATAGGAAACTCACAATATGTGCTTTTGTTGTAAATAAACTTCTCCCTCTACTTTCGAGTCGATATTTTTTCAAGACTTGCTTTTCTGTGGAATTCGTCACTTGATTTTTTCCAAGGCCCCCGTCTCTAAACCCTCTGTTGACGTCGTGTCATGATAATTTCACGGCCCCTCTTCTGATAACGTTACAATTTCGGTTGTAATTGTCATGAAATCCTCTTCCGAGAGGACTTACCGATAATTTTTTCTAAGTCCCTAAATTATAGGTCAAACCAATCCAGACACTAACGTTTTCTTTAGATGTACTTCCAACAAAAGTAAACGTGATCAATAATTCCCCATTATTGAGAGAAAAAAAAAAAAAAAAAAAAATTTGAAATTTAGTACACAGGTGAAGGAAGGTGTAATGAATAATATTAACAAGAATATGCCACGGAATAAGTTCATTTTTGTGCCCTTATGGGACCATTTTTTTTTTTTGGGGGGGGGGGAGCGGCAAAGGCTTCATTATTTCAAGACTTATTGTTGCAAAACTTGGGAAAAAAAAATATACATAATAATTATATTCATTGGGTGATTTGTATGAAAAAAATGGTGCAAGGATTTTTTTTATGTATAACTTCTGCCATTAGGGGCGGACGGGCTCCAAATTTTACAAAATTCTAAATTTCATCAGATGCGTATGTAAGTTTTTAGGCCTCACATTACCTTAGTCCTAATTTACACAAATTATGAGACAAAAGAAAACGCACTTCGTAAAGATTTATTGAATGAAATTATTATCATGTGCCGTGATGTAGAGAGACAAATTATGGATTCCGTTTTTTTCGAATATGATTTGCCAAACTTGAGTCTATAAAGAAAATTTTCTGGCATAGCCAAATAAATGAAAATCATGTTCCATGTCTTTTATATTTTATCAGTCATCTTGAAATATTTCATTCTAGGCTTCTACTAGGTCAAGTGTTCGTGAGATATTATTCGTTTACCCCTTTACCTATCTTGGCGTCGTATAAGTCTTGTATGAGAAATATTTTGAGGTAATTGTGGGTGTTCTATATTTTGAGGTATCAACGAGCGATCTCGCTGTTGTATTGGAATGGTATAAAATTTTCTAATTATTAATTATTTAATTATTTAATATTATTTATTTATTTATTTATTTATTTATTATTAATTATTACGAGTTCGCCCCCTGTCTCGCTGTTGTATTGGAATGGTATGAGACAATTCAAGTCTAGGGGACTTGGAAAAATTTCGACTATCCAGCCATATATGATAGGAAGAGGGACTTGGAAAATTTTCTAATTATTAATTATATTAATTATTCAATCATTTATTTATTTAATTATTTAATTATTTAATTTTATTAATTATTTATTTATTTATTTATTTAATTATTTATTTATTTATTTAATTATTTAATTATTTATTTATTTATTTATTTATTTATTTATTATTAATTATTATTATTACGCGGGGTGTACGGGTGTACTCGCGAATTTCTGAATCACCCACAGGGTAGAGATTTCTCTTGAAGGGGGGGGGGGGGTGTACTCGCGAGTTTTAAAATCGGGGTCCGGCGAGAGAAAAGACATGGAACATGTCAAAACTTTTGAAGAACACTTGACTGAATATGTATAATGTACTATTTTATTATTTTTTATTCATTGTGGAGAATTGATTCAATCAGTCTGAAAAGAACACGTTGCCATAAAACGTGAAAACTCTTGGACCATTTGAATCTCGAACAGTTCCTCCCTACGTAACCACGTCTCTAATGAAAGTCTGTAGTTGACAAACTGTAATCGATATTATGACGTCAACATAAATTCAAGATAATGGTGAAAAACAGCTCAAAAAAGGGAGCAGTTATTCACACTGAGTGCAGAGTTTCAATGGGTTTATTAGTGCACAGTTCCTCGTACCAAATTTCATCTTCCCCTCTCTAAATATGCTACTTGCCGGGCGGATGATATCTCTTATTCATACGAAATTTTTCGACTTTGATACTTGAGAGAGTTTTACATCTCAAATATACAGCGTCCGTAAATCTCAGAGGAAGAAGTACAATGAGTTTTCATCAGACGGTCAAGAAATACATAATTATTTTAAAGAAGAGTAGGATTTTAAAATTTAACCTAGGACAAATGTTATAAGATTGAAGCGATACATTACAAACTCGACCCAGACAGGTCAAGGCTAAGGTAGCATCATATTACAATTGCGACATTCTTGGCAATTGGCCCGAGTTATGCATAACGAGTAGTTTTGAAGCAGCAATGGAGGAAAAATAGATATAGTTATAATCGTACGAAAGGTCAGCTAGCTGAAGCAAAAATCAGAATTTTTTAAAGTAGAGTAAACGGTCTCTGAGTAAGATAATATTTCTACTACTGAAATAAATCTATGAAAAATCAATAGCACGTGGATAAAAAATTCTAGAACAGAGTTCGCCTAGGTCGTAAGTGACTTCCGTCCTGAGAAGAGGTATTAGAAATAAAAGTCGTTCAATCGTTTCGGAAGTTTGACGGTTTCTCGCAGAATTCGATGCCCTTTCACCTTCGGTTCGTCATTGTTTTCTTTCTGAAAAATGGTTTTCTTTCCACAAATCCTTTCACCTGTTCGGGTATGAAGTTCGAAAGTGCATGTACAAAACGGTCAATGGCTCTCTCTGTGGTGCTGATATAGATACGGGCCTCGGCTGAGAGAGGAAAATGTAAGCACCAACATTATAGATCTGACGTATTCAAAAAAATTAGATGCCATTGCAGGACTGCAGTGGCGGCCCACTCGCTGTGCTGTCCCAAGAATTTTTCCATGTCCCTCTCCTATCACATAAAGCTTAGGGCCTGAAAAGTTTTTCCAAGTCCCCCTCCTGTCATATATAGCTCTGACGAGTGGAAATTTTTCTGGGTCCCTAGCTCAAGAGTCAAAATTTTTCTAACCCCCCCCCCCCTCCTATCATATATAGCTCGAGAGTCGAAATTTTTTCAAGTCCCCCCTCCCCTGTCCGTGACGTCATCAACCTCGTGAACGCGCTCGCGGACGAAAATTTGCTGAAAGTACCCCCAACAAAAGGGATAGCGGGTTCTTTGCTAAAAAATAAAGAATCTACGTATCTGTATATCAACGATCCGATCATCGGCCTGATCGAAGTGTCAGTGAGTGCGTGTGTGATGGTAATCCCGCTCTGTATTTACGAGCACCAATTTGTAGATACGTCCAGAAGTTCTCGAGAAAACGAACATTGATATTCCAAAACTGACTTCAATATCAAATTGCTCACAAAACTTGCCTCTACTTTATATTTACTGCTATATAAAGTATTTTTCAAGGAAAAGAAATAGTAACGTACGTTTATCCGGATCCTTGATTTTATAGATACGTTAATTCTACTTTGTATGGCAGAAATGTGACCACACAACGAAGATTCAAACTTATATTTCTCAAAGAGTAGTTTTTGTTATTACAGTAGCACCTTTCTTGGAACTGGGTTTTACATATAGTGGCCAACGAAAATCTCATTCAAAGTCAGTGAAACTATCGATGGTTAAACTTGGAAAAATTTCAAATTTCAAGCTGTACAGGCAAAATGGTGTCCCAAACAATTTTCGAGGTTTACATGTTGGTGATTGGGAAATTTATTTATGGGAAAAACATACGACTCATACGCAGAGAGGTACTTGATTATACAAACATATAATAATTATACCGCACGCTGAATTCTTTTTCATAAAACAGGTTCCTTACATTTCCAAATTAATGTATAAAATTTCTCTACTGGCTGTAAGTTCAACAATTTCGTAAAAAATGAAGAAAAAATTCTCACACTAACAGGCTAACTGATCGTTGGAAGGTGTTTCCACAACTAGACGGTATTATCATACAATCTAATGAACTGAAGATAACTTGGAAATTTTTTGTACACTGGCACTGTTCGACCGTCAGAAGATATCTCTGACACTAAATATCACCACACAATCTAATCAAAACTTTTGAGACAATTTTAAAGGAAAGGGCAGAACGTGAATAAGAATGATTTCAATTTTCTTCTTTTCCATTTCATTCCTACCATCGCCCTCAATAACTGCGCCTTTATACGCTTACTACTGGAATTTTTGTAATTTTATCAGGGAATCTGTTTTACAAAGAGTAATTTGAAAATTTCCGCTGTCAGGTCGGAATTTCTCTTCACTTTTCCTTCTCTTTTCCTTTTTTAGTACTAGCGGTTACTGACAAAACATGATGGAATACTGCAAAATTTAGTTATACATTTATAATTAGTATTGTAATACTTATGACTGTAGAGAACATTTTCAGAAGGCGTGCCACTCAAAATTTCCCTTAGGGGGCTGGAGGGGGGCCAAAATGTCTCTCAGAAATCAATATTTTGCTAATATCTCGAGAACGGTTGGGTATAGGGGAAAAATACCTCAGTACAAAAATAACCTCCGTATAATTTTACGTAAAAAACGTTCCCTCCATTTTTTCGCTACGACTCACCGTTAAACCACAATTGACGCAACAAAATTGAAGCGCGTAAAAAAACACATAGTCGGGAGTATGTAACATAGTTACGCGCGACGCCACGCGGTGCACGGTTATGCCGTGGCTCGGTTTACCAGCTACGCTACGCCATGTTACCATCGTTTTCAACATTAGGGGAGAGAAAGTACGAGATCGAAAATTTTTCATAAAAATACCAAAAAAAAAAAACACTCACGCTAGCACACGACTTTTCTTCTTACATACTCATAACCCATTAAGAGAGTAACTCCCACTCTTTGTACTAAATACTGATTGCCTATCAATTAAGTCCGATATTTGTAGAATCAATAGTAAAACTCAGTTTATGAAGCTCATGACGTCACATCATCTCATAACAGAATGAGGAAACGTAAATTTATTTTATTTAATCAAAAATAAGCAATTTTTTATTAACGTTATCAAATTTTTCGCTTGAGTTTTTCATTTACCAACAACCCCCCTCCTTTAATAGCTAGAGATGTGCACCTGCAATTTTTTTGACGATTGAATGAGTAGTTCTTGGGATGTAATCAATTTTTTGGAAAATTCTAACTATTATACATTTGAACCACTTATAGCTGCTTACATCATGAGAAGGGGATTTTCTTATCCTCTTGTTTTCAGTACTAATTGTCATGAAGAATCTTTATTTTTTTTTATTTCTTTTTTTTGTTAGGCTGTTCCTTTTTTCTTTTTTTTTTATAATTCTTCAAATTCAATTGTAAAAACCTTTAGTTTCAAAATCCATACATCTATGAATCAGTAAAATTTTTTAGTGTTCATCAAATATACTGCGAGACTAGCTTAAAGACTTCATTCTTAATTCATTATTGATTTGTAGATCATTTTTTTGTGTATATGTGATGGTCAGTAGTTTGATTTCAGGTGTCTCAGGACATGGGAATATTATTTTTAATTTGGAATGGTTTCTTTGAGTGAGATTTGAGGTTAGACTTATGAGTAAACCAGGCTCGAGAGGTGTATTATTAATTTTTAATATGTTTGGAAAGGTTGGAACGTGAGGGAAAGAATGAAGGGTTGACTGATGGGTCATTGGTTGCTTGTTGGGCTTCAATATAGACTTTGTCCATTTTTTTTTCCCGGATGTCCTTGTAACTAGATTCCCAGTTGAAGAATATTGGGATGGAATTTGCCTAGAAGGTGGTGATGAGAGCGTGACTACGATTTATGAGCGGATGAAAAGAAGAGCGCCTGGTGATAGCAATAAGTGATGCCAGGAATTGGAGATAAGGAATTGAGATTTTCAGACTAATATACAGTATACTAGACCAATATTAGACTAACATTAACGTTTAGGGAGAAGTAATTATTAAGCTCTTTTAGAAGTGCTTGAATACGAAGACGCAAATCTAATTTCCAGACCACAGGGTGCGCGTTTTTTTGCCGACTTTTCTCATTGGAAAAGGGTCCGGTGTCTGTTTAGAAATTCATAATATTTGATAATCAATAAACCTATTAGTTGATAAGAAATTCGCCATTTATTTTATTGCTGTAGGTGGAAATCCTTATTCTGTTATGAGATGATGTGACGTCATGATGATAAGCTTCATAAACTGAGTTTTACTATTGATTCTACAAAAAATATCGGACTTAATTGATAGGCAATCAGTATTTAGTACAAAGAGTGGGAGTTACTCTTTTAATGAGTTATGAGTATGTAAGAAGAAAAGTTGTGTGTTAGCGTGAGTGTTTTTTTTTGGTATTTTTATGAAAAGTTTTCGATCTCGTACTTTCTCTCCTTTAATGTTGAAAACGATGGTAACATGGCGTAGCGTAGCTGGTAAACCGAGCCACGGCATAACCGTGCACCGCGTGGCGTCGCGCGTAACTATGTACATACTCCCGACTATGTGTTTTTTTATGCGCTTCAATTTTGTTGCGTCGATTGTGGTTTAACGGTGAGTCGTAGCGAAAAAATGAAGGGAACGTTTTTTACGTAAAATTATACGGAGGTTATTTTTGTACTGAGGTATTTTCCCCCTATATCCAACCGTTCTCGAGATATTAGCAAAATACTGATTTTTGAGAGACATTTTGGCCCTCCTCCAGCCCCCTAAGGAAAATTTTGAGTGGCACGCCTTCTGAAAATGTTTTTTACGGTCATAACTACTACAATACCAAGTATCATTGTATAACTAAATTTTGCAGTATCATTTCACTAACCGCTAGTACTATTTGTATCTTGGGTTTTGCGAAAATTTTGACCGAAATATAATTGGGGGAGGGGGGAAGGGGGAACTGAAAAAATTTTCCGTCGAGGTAAACTAAATTTTTCATGTGTCTTTTCATTTATCAGTAGCTCCTCCCTTCGAAATATTTCAATTTTCAAGCAAGGTAAGGAATCGAAATTTAAAATTAGAAAATTGTTTTTTCTTGAGTTGTGTAGTCAGATAAGGAGACTTGGCTACAGCGAACACAAAAAAATCATAAAGATGAATCCTATAAGAGGGACGAATTTACTCTTCCAGCCGCTGTAAGTAGTTCAAAACCTGCCGCCTCATTTTGTATCTTCTCCAAGGGATTAGAAAAATTTTCCCATCGCCAAAAATTTGCCGCACTCTTACACGTATTCTGCCCTTGTGTTAGCTCAACTGTTATCATATTCAGTGCCGCTAGCGGCGTTTTCTTTCAAGAATTAACGTTATTACGATAAATAATTATTGGGAGCGGCAAAATTTCCCCTTTTGATTTTTTTCACAATTAAGAAACAAGACTGAGTCGCCATGCGGTTGTTCTTTTTCTTATTCACTGTGTTACGTGACGGAAATTTATTTTTTAATTTTTTTCAAAAGATCTGGAGCTTCTTTTCCTACCACGATGTAAAGCTGAAGAGATCTAGATTTTTTATATGTCAAGATCTGGAAAGCAACCGCATCGTTGTTTCACTCAGATCTGAACCCTGAGAGACTTGATACATACAGCAGGTATATTACCATTATTGAAGTATCGAGAAGAAGAAACTTTTTTGAATGAAAATATGCAAAAATAGTACTCCCCAGGACTGTAGAGAAACTCGAAAAATGCCATGCAAGAATAAAACCAGAGGTAACACATACTTATGTAATACGTGCTGTATTAATCGAACGATATACATAATCAACAATATTGATGTTCAAAGACTATCTAGGTCATTTTTGACGAGGACTGTATGAGAAATAAAATTTGCCAGGCAAAGATTAAATCTCAAGAGACAGAGAATGTATAGGTATCTTGAGTGACGTCACAACACATTTTTCCGGTGTTTTTTTTTTTTTTTTTTTCGTGAAGGCATAGAGGCTTCTGCCTCCAGAAAGGGATTAGGAAAAATTTGCCGCACCAATCTAGGTAGTCATTTACAGAAAGGCACTCTGCCTAACAAGCTCCCCTAAATCCAGGCCTACATAATTAAAATAGGTTCACTACCTTCCTCAATTAACTTTGTTAATGAATGGTTAATTTTTCGTCTTAAATAAAAAAGTTTTCTAAATTCAAAAGAGAGGTCACTACACTCCAAAATAAAAAAATCAACCACAACCGACGCATTATATGACCCAAGTTCAGTAGATTCTCGATTTGACCCTAGAAAACAAAAATTAGATGCCATTGCAGGACTGCAATGGAATCGGGGAACCCGCTATCCCGAGTTCCCTAGGGCCTGAAGTTTTTTCAAGTCCTGAAAATCATGACGTGACAACTTGAACGCGCTGCAATTTTAAGGAAGCCGTCGTCTTTCCAAGTCCCCCTCCTATCATATATAGCTAGGAGGTAGGAATTTTTCCAAGTCCCGCTCCTATCATATATAGCTACAGAGTTGAAATTTTTTCCAAGTCCCCCTCCTATCATATGTAGCTCGAAAGTCGACATTTTTCCAGTCCCCCCCCCCCCTATCATATATGGCTCGAGAGTCGAAATTAGGAATTTTAACAGGGAACCTGTTTTATGGGGGGCTTTTTGAGAAATTTGCCGTGCGCCACTCAGCAAAAAACTTGGAAAAATTTCGACTCTCGAGCCATATATGATAGGAGGGGGACTTGGAAAAATTACGACTCTCGAGCCATATATGATAGGAGGGGGACTTGGAAAAATTACGACTCTCGAGCCATATATGATAGGAGGGGGACTTGGAAAAATTTCGACTCTCGAGCTATGCATGATAGGAGGGGGACTTGGAAAAATTTCGACTCTCGAGCCATATATGATAAGAGGGGGACTTGGAAAAACGACGGCTTCCTTAACGAAGTTAAACGAGGAACGCAGACTACCTGTTTTATGAGTCAATGGGATTTGGTATTGAAAATTCAAGGAAGCCTAGACCTAGATAAAGCTAGTATAAGCCTAGTGTAATATAGTTTGAGAGTCGAAATTTTTCTCGAATCTCCAGCTATATATGATAGCTGGAGAGTTGAAATTGTTCCAAGTCCCTTTCATATCATACAAGCCGTAAGCCCGCTAAATATTATAAAATTTCAAATTATTTTCAAAGTCCTTGATATTTATTTATCATTAGTATTCTTTTAGTTCAATTCCTAATCTAATTCTTTTAATTTCCAATTTTTCAATTTCGCTTTTTTTTATCGTTGATATTCTGTTTTACACTTTCAATCTCGCTCTTAATATCTTCTATGATAGTTGGATGCCATCTTTTTAGGAGATCCTTTGCGCATTCTTCATTCTGGATCTATGCTGAAAAATTTGTCATTTTTTGTAGATTGTTGGAGGAGGGGTAGATAACTTCCTAACTAATGATACAATTGTCCAAAAATTTTGAAAGTTGTAAATATGTTTGGAACTTCATTAGACCCTAAAGAAATCATTGAAAGCGCATTGTTGTATTTACGCAAATTATTAAGAAAATGATAAGATCTATTATCCTTTCCGTCTAATAGTTTTTGAAGAAGATCCGGCATTGAGGGTAAATCAGGTAACTTAATCATACCACCCCCGCAATAGAAATTTCGATCTTCAGTTTCAAATAATTTTCCATTGCAAAATGTGCACGTAATTGCCAGATTCCCAATTGAACTTATACTGGTATATTCTTTCTCAATAATGTACCTAATGAATGGACTATTATCGTTCTGACAATCATTTTCCAGATTATTTTCCGATGTCAAAATTTCGGAATTGACACGAGCCCTCTTCCCTTTGTTCGTCAACCGCCCTAGATTTGCTTTCTTGCGTTTTGGCATTCCAATTAGATTGCAATAAAGTGAGACATCCGTGACTTCGATATTGAATTTTCGAAATTGACGTGAATTGTTTTTCTTTCTTAGTCCTCACGTTAAATTTGAAATAATGAAAGACAACCACCACTTCTTCAGATAATTGCTAAGCAAAATCTTTATCGTAACCCTACACTATTCGATCACTCATAGTATAGGTATTCAAAACTTCTCCGGTTAAAAAGAACTACTTTCCAAAAATGATTGCCTAGCACATATTAATTTTCGATGAACGTCAACAAAAATGATTGCTTAGCATTTTTAATCAATAAATTAATGAATAATACAGATTTTTCATATCTTGGATCATTCATGACCCCCCCCCCCCCCCCCCCGCCAAGCACAAAGATATATACTACACGCCATTCGCCTGGTTTCGTAACTTCAAATTTATTACGCATAAACCTTCTCCTAGGCAAGCTAAAGCAATGGAAACAAATTTCAAGTTCATAGGTGAAATAGGAATAAAGTTAAATGGATTTGCGATTTTGCAACTTCTCTTTATATAATAGAGATATAGCTCGAGAGTCGAAATGTTTTCCAAGTCCCCTCCTATCATATATAGCTCGAGAGTCGAAATTTTTCTAAGTTTTTCGCTGGACGGCGGACACCGGACGGCAAATTTCTCAAAAAGCCCCCCATAAAACAGGTTCATGTTAAAAAACGTCGGCTTCTTTAACGAAGTTAAACGAGGAACGCAGGGAACCTGTTTTATGAGTCAAATGGGATTTGGTATTGAAAATTCAAGGAAGCCTAGACCGCTAGACCTATAGACAAAGCTAGTATAAAGAAGGCCAAGACCGTCTATAAGCCTAGTATAATAAAGTTTTTGAAAATAAAAGGAGGCGTTTCCCGCACTAAATTTTATTTAAACGTACAACGTTTCGATCGACTAGCGATCTTTATCAAGTACCCCATTTGACTCATACAACTGGTTCCCTGCGTTCCTCGTGTAACTTCGTTAAGGAAGCCGTAGTTTTTTCTAAGCCCCCCTCCCCTCTCCGTGACGTCATCAACCTCGCTCGCGCTCGCGGACAAAAATTTCCTGGAAGTACCCCAAACAAAAGGAATGGTGGGTTCCCCGGCAAAAAATTCTCAAGTTTAATTATCAACGCACCTCTTTAATAAGGACTCTATTCATTAGCTTCGATAAGAATGATTAGCCCAACAAAACATAGTCCTGAATTCGATTCTGAAAATTGATGATCAACTTGCAGCATCAGGCGCGATATAAAAACTCTTCCCACAAATTCATGATCGCTGCTTTTGAGAAATCTTTATCTAAACTCCTACTTTACAGTCCTCGGGTAGAAAAATACCGGTACAATATTACGTATAATCCCACAATCGTATTTTGGTAAGCGTTAGATTACCTATGCAATATGCATTTATGTATTTATGACGTATATGTCGCTTCGGTTTCGACCGAGAAACTAGTAATTTAGAGTTAACGCTCGCGTCTGCAATTGAAGAGAGCTGTTTTACTCGTTATACATATATTATGAAATCGTACGCACAAGTAACTATTAATGCAAAAAGACTGAGAAGCACGAGCCGCACAAATTGTACGAAGTGCACCGCGATTATGAGAGATCACAAGTCACAAGAAAATTCAAGACGACTACAACATTATTTACTAATAATGCGAATAAACTGTACTCCTTATTCCAAAATACGGAGATCGAGACGAGACGAAGAACTAGCGGAATTGCGGATTACCCTATCTATTATTAACCGAAAGCAGGAAGTTTTTCCTCGTCATTTACGCCTCATTCGGAAAGAAGATGCTTTATTCGAATTAACTTTCTACCGCTGCGTTTCCACTGGTCTGCGTCATTAGTATGACATTGATAAACAAGTGATACGAACATACGCTTATCAAACGTTTCCCGGAGAAAATTAGGAGATTAGAGCACGGCTTCACGACTGAAATAACAATATTGAAGTCAAAACAAAGCGAATAATTTTGGACAAGGGGCAGTTATAATTATTGTTAGAGAGCTTTGAAATTCTTATAATATTAGCCTATATAGAGTGGAGGATTAGATATTTATTTTATTTACGTGGATGCATAGCGAAAATTGAACGCGATTTCTACATTTAATAAAAAAGGAGAAAGGTCAACAATAAGAACGAAAAGTTACGTTTTTGCCGCTTTCATAATACCGGTAGCGGAATAGCAGGCCTCTGCAAATTCATACGATCAATAAAATTAAGTTGCACAAGTCACCTTAGGCAGAATACAAGTCTCGTGATAAGTGTGTGTTAAGAGTCAAAAAGTTTTATCGACGTTTGAGTACTTACTTTCTGTAGATGAGGGGCTCGAGAGAAACGTTCAAATAGAAGCAGTCATCGGCTTCGACGAACAAATTTAATTGCATCACGAGAGAATGATCGTAAACATTTCTTAATCGTAACAGCACAGAAAAGACATTATGTTTACATTACACCACTTCGTAACGTCTCAAACATCTCATATTGCTAACTTATCGTTAACACATGTCCATTAACACGCAGCCAGTTAACATGTACTAAATTATCGAATATTGCCTCGGTCGTGTACAAACAAGAACAACCAACGCCACAGGGCGCCATCGAATGTAAAATAATAGCTTCACTCAGACTAAGCGCGTAAACTCGCGTTTTATTTTTCCGAAAGTACGCCTATCATCACTAGGATCGCTGCACACGTCCAATTGATCGTTTCAAAATATGATAACACATTTTTATTTACTTTCGTTTTGGTAGGAAGTTTTCTATACTTGCATATGGGGAATAAGTGGTTTCCAAGTTTTGCTCAAAAATGAAAGAGTTTCATGAAAAATTGCCAAGAACAAAAGTTGTAGCCGTTGAAATGTTCTTTTAGAAATGGTCACCTTGAATTTTTCAAAATAGAGGTGTTTTACATGTAATATCTCCTACCAAAACGAAAGTAAACAAAAATGTGTTATCAATTTTGAAACGATCAATAAATAAATTCTCCGTCTTCTTGTCTGCTCATAATGAATTATGTTCTCGTTGAGAATGATGGAAGGCGAAAGGGCGTCCGCACAATGTATTTCTTACAGAACGGACGCCCTGCTGCTAGAACCCTCAGACGATTTTTGTTCTGTGCAAACTTCAGGATATTCAAGTTCAAAATTTACAATGGAAAAATTAGAAAAAACACGCGAGAGAAAATGAAAAATAAAACACAATTTTGTAGACTTCTTTCTCAAATTTACGATTAGCAGGCGGCGGCTGCACACGTTTCTTTCATCTTCTTTTTTACCGACTTTTCTCGTTGGAAAAGGGCCGTTCAGGTTTCCTTATATATTTATAGCGCTATAAGATTCTTTTATCCGCGAAACTCCTCCAAAACTACAAGGTAGATTTTTTGAAACTCAGCCAGATTATAATAGTGTTATAGTACGTGTATTGTGATGAAGAACCTTTCTTATTTTACCGACTTTTCCAGGTGGAAAAGAGAGGTTTTGCACCCGTTTGTTCGGGTTTCCCTATAATATATTTATTAATATTTATAGGCCTATTCGCGTTTGGACCGCGAAAGAGTCGCCTCTATCTTTACTGTGGTGGCTTACAGAACTTACTGAAAACAGAATGATTTCAAAAATCTGTTTTCATGTGGTTTTGATTATTGTGTTTTGTAGTATTAGGTTTGAAAAAGCTATTACGACCAATACTCGTAATTCCATATTAACGAAGATACCACTAGCCTTATGGGCAGAACAACCTGATCCTGTTTTCGGAAGCGACACTTGCGCCACTATAGGCTGGTCCAAACGCGAAGATTCTTAACGGGAACCTGTTTTATCGGGAGATTGGGGGGTGGAGAAACGTTCACCGTCCGGAAGAGCTCAGAGCTCGAAACTTTTCCACGTCTCCTTCCTATGGAATTAATTCGATCCTCCGAGTTACGATTATTCATAATGAAAATGTACTCAAGAGAGTCAAGAATGCAAACAGCAGAAATTACTCAAAAAGGTTCTTGCAATTTCCTTACTCTCGCGAGTAATTTCTGCTGTTTGCATTCTTTACTCTCTTCAGTATATTTCCCCTCCTATCATCATATGTAGCTTGAGAAGTGGGGCCTGTGACATCACAGTTTGATGACGTCATAGCAAACAATTTTTTTCCTATGCATTTCAACATTGAAAAAGTTGGTCTTGCGAAAATTCTTTCATATTTCCATATGCCATAAATAAGAAATTAGCTGTTCATTTTCGTCTTGAAGAGGCTTCACAGTTCTCGAAAAGTACACATACTTCAATTCCCTTACAGATCGTTTTCAAAATGTCAAAAATTTTTGTTGCCAAAACTCTTGTCATGGAAAAATACATATTTGAAAAATTGTTTACTCTCTTGACTATTTGCCTCTTTTAAATCATTGTTATCAGTGAATGTGATTTCATGGTCAGAAAAATCTGGTCTACTGGCCAATTTTATATTACATCATTGTAGGCGAAATTGAAACAAAATATTGATAGAGTAACAGACGAAAAAGAGCCAAAAGAACTCGGCTCTTTCATTGGACTACGGCTGAACACCTTTGTTGAGCTTCTTTGGCTCCAGCTCCGCTTCTCAAATCAAGATCCGTGGCACAGCTCGGTTTTTAATTTTTGGGAACTGTTGAACGACTCCCCAAACCTAGTATATAGAACAAAATAGCCTAGTATATAGGTATTAAACTAAGAAGCCTCTATAAGCCTAAAAACTCAATTGAATACATTCTATAGGAGCGTTAAATATTCTTGAAGAATCAACATCAGCCTATAGTTTCAACAGTTATGTCCTCAGTCTTCATTACTCAAATGTCCAACTCTTTGAACAAATCAATAAGTTTTTGCACCTACGCTACTATTCTTTTCTATTCCGATTCAAACCTATACTTTTTACTTCGAGCAAGAAATATCCAAATTGTATCTACAGTCAAATTTAGTTTTCCAGATAAGAGTCGAGGGGTAAGTAATATTGAATAGGTATCACATCTAAAATTTTTGTTGCATCAAGTATCACAGGGTGTAACTCTTCCAGTATTACAATACTCAGCCTTAGAATCGTTGAAAACGTATCAAAATTAGTAGTTCAGAGTAAAAATATAAGGCTATCACACTCACGCAGTCACGTCAATATAGACAAAGGTACCACAAATTTTCTTCATCAATATCAAAACTCACGTATAAACGGTTTACAAATTTTTATTTTGATAAATAACAAGTTTGTATAAAAAAATTTAATAAGTTAAGAAAAATATAAAAAATTTTGAAAAATTACGGTGTTATGTGTGCGTATCCGGTAGAATACGCTACACTGCCATATAGATCCGATGCCGGTGAATGACTTCCCTGGAAATTCAGAAAAATCAATTTCAATTAAAAACTATTTCCCAATTATTGTTATCAATATGGATCAGGTAGAACAGCTCGCGTCAAAAAATCGAAATATTCTCGTTTTTTTATATTAATGAAAGTTATACATGAAGCTATACTTCTGTTGATGATTTGTTTAAAAAAATTTTGAGAATTGAATCTGACCTATCAATTTAATCCTCAATTTGGTATTTGAAAAATGGTGTTCAATAACTCAACGTTGCTAAAGAGTCGAGCAAATTGTTCCTACGCGAGACATACGTACTCTTACCTGCAAATATCGATTGAGTTCTTGTTGTGTATCAAAAATCATGACCATGAATGGCGAACCAGGGACGTGCTCTCCCGCCCATTTCACTTCGACGCGATAATCGCCAGGTTCGGTAGGATCGTATTTACATAATATGGTCCTATCTTTCTGACTTTCACGTTGCATTTCTACTCGAAATGCACCTACAACCGGAAATATAATATTACAACCCAAGAAATTTGAAACTATGAATCGCAAATCGATTATTTCTTATTAATCAATACTTGAGTACCTTTTGGTCCTCGAACACGCACTGTAAGTTGACCAGCACCAGCGCCGCGGGTATCACATATAAATCTACTTTGAAACATGGCCAGCACTCCATGTTCTATACCAGGTCCATAAACTCTAACTTTACTGGGATCCGGAGCTCCGCTCACTCTCAACAAAAATGGACTACCAGGAACATTTACTCCTGCAATAATAGTGAGAAGAGATTTCGTTAAGTCAAGGACGTTAGAAATAGAAAGTACGATGAAAACGAGAAGTGATATTTACCTCCGTATTTGACAGTTAATGTATGCTTGCCCGGTTCTTGAGGTTTTACATTCAAAGTAAATGTTCCATCTCCATGATCATACAACTCGCAGTATGCAACTTTATGCGGTCCGACGCAATGAGCGCTCAATTCCCCTGAAGAAGACGAATTTTGAATTTAAAAATTCGCGATGAGGCTTGCTTTGGTACCGTTACTGCTGTCTACGAGTTATAGGATGAGGTCGGGATGATTTTCACTCAGGATGGATAGAACGTCAGATTTGTACAAGGGATGTCAGTGACTTTCTAGAAAAGTTTCGACGAGGAATGTTCCTTGCAGAGGATTGGAGGGGGTTTCAAAAGCAAATTTTCCAATTGAGGGGGGTGTGAAGGGCATTAACTTAGTAGATCAATCCGATGGACAAAACGTTATTTATAGTCATTAAAAATTCATTTTTATCACCTGGGCCTGCTCTCCGAGTGTCGATGAAACTACGTATATCCTTTCCAACGGTGCCAATTCCAAGTCCATCGCCCGTACATAACACCTTACTAGCATCACAAATAGCGTTCACATTCACTTTCAAAGGACAACCCTTGACTTGTCTGTAATGATTCAATAATTTTCATTTTCATTTCAAATATGCAGGTAAAAAGTACAAATGTGTTGAAAAAAAACTAACCTGTCCGACCACAATACATTTAAAAGGTAGGCTCCTGGATTAGTTGGTGTGTAAACAGCCTTGTAAACGTTACTACCCACCATTTGTAATGAGACATCGATATCGTGTTTCACTCCAGTTAGAGTTACTTCAGGAACACCGGGTCCTGCTTGAGATCCATCGATGGTAAATTCAGCTTGTTGACCACTGGTAGCCGACGCCAAACCTTTACCGGTTAATATTACACGTACACCGGTTCCTCCACTTTCAGCCAAGCCATGTAAAGGCGACAAAGGTAACGGAAATCCACCAAACAATAAAGATAGCGAATGCGGTCCTGGCGATCGTGGCGTTAGAGCACACTGCACCGAATCAGGACCCATATGTTCAACGTGAACTGGTACTGTCGTTCCGTGTGGGCCTTCGCACGTCGCCACAAGCTCTCCTAAACCCATCGAACACCATCATTACTTTTATGAATTATAACTGGGTCTTCACATGTCACAGTGAAAAATTTCACACGCACCTGGACCAGCTTGAGACACATCGAATACGAGCCGCGTAATCGTGTTCACCATCAATGAAAATTTATTACCGTTGAGCGGATTATCACCAATCAGTACAACACGCTCGACATTAACAACGAAGCAACGAAACGGAGAACCTATGCATGATTTCGATCTCAGTAAATATGGTATTTAATTACGCTGAAGATGAGTCACCATAATACCAACCAGGTATATGTTTTCCATTCCACGTCACATCAATGTCATAAGTACCGATCACATCCGGAGTAAATGCCACCTCAAATTCACCTTCGTTGGCGGATTTGGCAGGTACAACCGAACTTCTAACGACAATGCGATCAGGCCCATGGATTTGAACATTCGGTTTACCCTGTACAGAAACACCGCGAGCAGAGACAAAAAACTTGGTCAAATTACCGACGAGCGCTTTCGTTAATCCAGGTCCCCATGCTCTGGCGACACCGGAGTCAACGACACTAAATGTTAGCGGTGAATCTGTAAATTATAGAGTCAGACGTTAAAATTGACCAAACTCGACAGTTCTTAATAGGACAATCTCAAATTTGGCGGACCTGGTATTGGATCACCACCATAAGTTACGTGAAAACAGTAATTGCCGGGCGACGACGGACATAATTCAATTAAGTCGGTGTCGTTCCCTTGATTTTGGACTGTTATGGGTAAATCTTGTCCCAAAGGACAACGGACCGTTACATCCAAATCCGCGAAACCAGCATTCTTACGAATCACTAAAAAGTATTTGATGAAGAAATACAATACCTATCTAAAGAACTAACGACTGACTAAGGTATTATAATATAGGAACTTACATTTGAACACGATTTTATCATTTACAGATACTGTATTATTAGGAATATTATCTATTTTCACTTTGGAAGCGTCGTAAATCTGACACAGGAACGGAGAGCCTCTGATGGGGGCAGATCCGCGTAATACGTCGATTTTGTAAGCGCCTGCAAATATTCGCATCATTAATTTGTACTGGTTTTCAAGCATTTCAATTCTAACATACATCTATTCAACCGTACCGGCATTACTGGCGGTGAATTCAGTCAAAAGATTGCCATCTTTTTGCTGGTAACAACGAACTGGCACGGCGTTCCCTTGTGGCCCGGTAATTACTACATCGAAATCGTGATGCGAGTAACCAGCCGTATAAATAGTAAAACTAGTAATATGATTTGCTCTGGATTGATACAAGCCTAAGCCTATGGCACACACTTCTTTTCCAACAGCCGGATCGTTGACTGATATCTCCAACGGAGATCCTGTGCCGTAAGATCAGAAAGTTGCAACAAATTCAAGAGTACTCGTGAATGAGTAGTGGATTTGGTAATTTACCTGAGATATACATATTGTTGTATTTCACTTGTATACGATGCGGTATAGGAAGTTGAGGATGGTACAGTACTTGATAAACACCAGGCGTATCCAACTCGAGGAGAGTGTGTTTTACCTCTGAACCAGCGGCTTTGATATTCAACGTGAGTGCTCCACTGCCAGCTCCTCTCGTGTCCACTGAAATATATCGAACACTCGCATAATTTTCTGTGTGCTTGACGACAATCGGAAGTTTGCTTTTGAGTAATCAGGAAATACCATTAGAGCTTTTCATCGGAAACTTCATAAAAAATTTTCGGCGACGCAAAAAATAAAGATCATGTTTCATCTCCCATAGTGGACAGGACGTAATTAATATTTTAGTGGTATGTTCCCGATTTCAATTTTATTAAAAATTATTTATTTGATATTTTATTTTTTAAATAAAACGAATTTTTCATATAATATACTCGTATTATTAATAGAATTTTTTCAATTTTGTACATATTATATATTTTAATATCAATTTAATTCAAGTTAATAAAAATTGATTCAATAATTTTATTTTTGATATATTTTTTTTATTAATAAAAATTTTATAATATTATTTTTTGTATTTTTAAGTATAGCTTATTATTATATCAATTTGTTTCTTCTACTATTAATTGAATAATTTATTTCAAATTTATGTGTTTTTTTTTGTACTACTTTGTAATAATTTACTTGTATACTTCTTATGGAATTATTTCATTCATTACAATTTCGATAATTAGTAAGGACAGACATTATTATGAACAAATAAATTTAATTATTATTCTGATAATTTACTTTAGTAATAATTTTTATAATGAAAATATCAATATTATTTTATAGTTCATTATTGATTATTAAAAGTCCTTTGTGACGTTTCGATAAATCTTTCAATTTTATTATCTTCATTATATTTTGAAATTAAGTAGTTTTGGTATAATTTAAATATTAATATCTTTATTTATAATGAAATTAGTTTTTTATTCGAGTTCTATTCATTTTTTTTTTCATTTATTTATTTTGACGAGCATTTCAACTGCTGCGGCTATTTGCTCAGTAGTACAGTTGGCTACATGTTGGTAATAATAAAGGTTGAGCTAATATCGGTAGTAATGATTACAAAAAATATAAAAATAAAATAATAGTAATTAGATTACGGATGTTGAGGGAAGGGAATTTGAAGTTAAAAAAGGAATAAGGCAGGGAGACCCTCTGTCATCCACACTTTTCAATATTGCACTAGAAGAAATCTTTAGAGAGCTAAACTGGGAGGAGGAGGGAATAAATATTAATGGGTCATGGCTTAGCAACCTCCGTTTTGCAGATGACGTGGTAATCATAGCAGAAGATGAAAATAAATTAGGGATGATGTTGAATGAGTTACATAATGCTAGTATAAAAGCAGGACTGGAAATGAGTATGGAAAAGACAAAAATTATAAAAAATAACTGAAATGAAACGAAAAATATTATGTTAACAACAATCCAATAAGAATAGTTGATGAAGTAATATACTTAGCACAATTAATAAGAATAAAAAACCGATATGAAAAAGAAATACAAAGAAGAATAAAGTTGGGTTGGAATAAATACTGGGCTTTAAAGAGAATTTTGAAAACAAATCTACCCCTGAAAATGAAAGCAAAAATCTTCAACAGCTGCATCATTCCGACCATAACGTACGGGGTACAGACATGGGCTTTAAGAAAAATTGACAAAAACAAGTTGCAAGTAACTCAAAATAAAATGGAAAAAGGAATTTTAGGAATAAAACAGAGCGAAAGGGTTAAAGTGAAAAAAATAAAAAATATATTAAGAGAAAATAGAAATATCGTAGAAGAGTGCCTATATCGTAAATGGGACTGGGCAGGCCATATAACTAGAAGGGATGGAAATAACTGGGTGGCAAAAACAACTTTTTGGTTTTTAAAACAGAAAAAAAGAAATAAGGGAAGACAAAATACAAGATGGCTAGATGAAATTACATCACTGCTAACCCATAAAATGTATCACCGAGTGGCTCAGTGCAGACCAGAATGGGAGAGATTGAGACCGGCTTTCGCCCATAGGGGCAATAGGTATTTCTAGTCGCCGTCGGGCGTCGACAAATACCGAATATAGTTATAGTATAAATTAGTACTTAGCTGTAGAAATAAAAATAAAAAATATGTGTATGTATGAAAGCCAATAATAAAAATAATAATATTATTATATCAATTTGTTTCTTTTACTATTAATTGAATTTATTTCAAATTTATGTGTTTTTTTTTGTATTACTTTGTAATAATTTATTTGTATACTTATTATGGAATTATTTCATTCATTACAATTTTGATAATTAGTAAGGACAGACATTATTATGAACAAATAAATTTAATTATTATTCTGATAATTTACTTTTGTAATAATTTTTATAATGAAAATATCAATATTATTTTATAGTTCATTATTGATTATTAAAAGTCCTTTGTGACGTTTCGATAAATCTTTCAATTTTATTATCTTCATTATAATATTTTGAAATTAAGTAGTTTTGGTATAATTTAAATATTAATATCTTTATTTATAATGAAATTAGTTTTTTATTCGAGTTCTATTCATTTTTTTTTCATTTATTTATTTTGACGAGCATTTCAACTGCTGCGGCTATTTGCTCAGTAGTACAGTTGGCTACATGTTGGTAAAAATAAAGGTTGAGCTAGTATCGGTAGTAATGATTACAAAAAATATAAAAATAAAATAATAATAATTAATAATCACAAAAGTAGGTTTTCCAAAAAAAAAAAAATTCATTTTTGTTTAAATGTAGTTACAGAATTGAGTAGTGCGTAGGTATGTTAGGGTCGAATTTATTATTTCGCAGTTGTTATTTAATGTTGAGGTGGTGGTAGAAGGTATTTTGTAGGATATGAAAAAAATGCTCTACAAATAAGTCATATCCGAAATAGTGAGGGCATGATGGAGGGGTGGGGTTTATGAGTAGATAAGTATAGGTAAGGCGGGTATTCTCTTTTCTTAAACGAGAGAGGATTATCTCTTCTCGTCTAAAACTTCTGTGGGATAAAAACCAAGAGATGGAATCTGTTTTATTTTTTTGTAACTTATTGAGATTTTGGTCTTTCCTATGCCAAAGTTGGAATTAAATACTACTCAATATTTATTTTTTCAGTATTACATGCAAAATTAAAAATATTGCTAATATTTAAAAATTTATACCTCGTTAAAATTATATAAAATTCTAGAGAAAAATATATATTCTTTACATTTATAAAGTTTTTCTTTTTAGGATGAATGGTCCAATAAATTCAAGATTTTACAAAATAATTTATTTATTTTCATTAATTTTTTCAATTTCAATTTTTTATATTAATTTATATAATAATTTCTTTCACTAATTCAATGCGTGATGTATCGAAACGTCGGACTAAATCTGCATTTCTTTTTCTTTTTTTTTTGTAAACAATAAAGCCATCTTTTATGATTAATTTTCTTTCCACAATAAACTTCTTATGAAATAATACATACGGTTTATTACGTTTCGGAACAAAAAATCCGTACGCATTGGCTCCAAAAAGAGCTGGGAGCAGGGATTTGGAGCCGTACCTCGAGAGCAAAATCAGCTACTGCTCTTCTCGGAAGCCGGCTCCTCAAGCTCACCATACGTTGGTAAGGTAAATAATAAGTTGCATATTGGGCTCGTGAAAATTTCAGGTACCACAATAAAAGCTTACGTTTATAATGCAGACAAAGAAGGCGCCCAGACAAATAATATGATGGTTAGATACCCTCATCTCAACATAGCTTGAAGACATGAAACGTGTCAAATTTACCTTTAAATGATGCCGGTTGATTGCAGAAAGCATCACTAATATCAAACAACTTCACTTTCGACGGGTCGAACACTTGCACAGTCCACGGTTGCTTTGTGATCGGCTGCTTCTTCTGCAATACGGTAACGGTATGATTCCCCACTAAAGTCGGTTTATACTTTACTCTATACAATCCCGATTCTAATTTCTCCATAGCTATTGCCAAGGGTTTGCCATCGGGTCCTTCAAGAATACATAAGACATTCTAAATTGTTTACTTGTTGAACGAATAAAGTCTAAACAAACATGCATAAATTGGTAGGTACCTGTAACATGAGCCTCAATCGCGCCGTGCTCCGGTGAATGAGGATTTACCTCGAAATAAGCAGTCGAACCTAACACAACGCGACTCAAACCTTCCCCTCGAGCGGTAGCTGAAGAACTCTTTTTGTTCGGAATTTCCACGACTTCGCAACAGAAAGGGCTACCTAAGGGTGAAATACCAACGATGTAAAATACGAATTATAGTAGCGTTAGAATGGGGAGATATTGTAGTCTTACTCACCCGGTAAATTTTCTTCGTTAAATGAAATATTTACATAATGTGGTAACAACTGATGAGGGACAAACGTTACATCGTACAATCCTCTAGAACAGGCGACTACTTCAGCTTTTACTGTACTATGCTCAGTGCTAATAACAAGCTCCAGAGTACCCTCTCCAGCTTCTGTAGCGTTTACGCTGAATGTGACTGGTTTTCCGACCTTAGTACGAGATAAAAATCAAAATTTGTCAGTTTTCAAAATTGAGTTTGTAAAACAAGATGATACAAAAATTTTTTCTTTCTCCTTTTATTGTACATGCACGTTGTGCAAGACGAACAACTGTCTGAACATTATACAAAAAAAAAGAGGATCATTATTGCCTGGAACCACATGAGTTTGAAAGTTCATTTTTCCCGGCAAACTCTCACTATTCAAATAATTCAGACCAACTTTTCCATCATCACAATCGACAATAGTTACATGGAACAAAGAAATTGTCCCCATCTTCGATAATCATTCATAAAACCTCCGGCAACACACCACGTAGTACAGGAATATAATTCAAGAAAGTAGGGGGGAAAACTACACACACTATCCACTATGGGAAACTTACTTTCGCTTTTCCTAATCCGGTTACTTTGATCTTTTCCACATTATAAACATTGCACGTAAATGGACTACCTTTGAACGGTTGACCATTCACCTCTACATCGACGATGTGATGACCTGATAGTGACATGAAAAACATAAAAATTGATTCAGTCAAGACTATTGAAAATTCTGCTCAATTAAAATTACGTACCAACTTCCGTAGGGGTAAACTTAATCAATGTCTTTTCGTCCGTTTTTGAGGTTGAATCGATTGGCACTTGACGACCACTCGGAGCCGTGATGGTCACTTTACAAATTGTAGAATCCGATGGACTGTCGATCGTTATCGTCGCAGGCCTATTCACGTGACACATTTTCAAGCCATCCTCATTGGCTACAATTTGATCCGATTTCAATATTTTACACGTGAATGGAGAGCCTGTAAATGAAAAGAAAAGAATACCGAATCAGTGCACTCACGGTCGATGTGAAACTTCTCGAAGATGTACCAGCGACGAACCTGGAACGGGTTCCCCGTTGAATCGAACGCTCAAATTATGCGGAGCTGCTTCTCGTGGTCGAAAATTAACGCGGAATTTGGCGTTACCTTCCGACTGCACGTAATTCGGAACATTACAACCATTAACGGATACGATTATTTCTAAGTTTCCAGCCCCTGCTTGACTGGCATTAACTACAGGAAAAAAAGGACATAAAATCTATATCGTTGTAGACTAGCATTTAAATAAAAAAAAATTGAACTTACTCGTGAAATATACAGGGCTGTCGACAAAACCAGAATTGATATCGGTCACACACACCTTACTCGCATCGTAAGCCTTCACAAGAAATGGACTACCTTCCACATTGTTTCCGTTAATTTTAACTTCCACACTATGGTCACCTTCAAATAAAAGATCACACTATCAGTTCTATTTGCAATAGACGAGAGCCAATCGTAAATAATAAAGGTAATTTTTCCTTACCAACATCTTTCGGTACGAATTGAGCAGAGAACTTGCCGGTATCGAGTGGTATAATTTGACACGGTATGACAGCCCTCGTCGGCGACAGTACTTGCACAATAGGTGCGCCCATTGCTGGCTCGCACTCTATGACAAACTTAGCTTGCTTATTAACAGAAACTTTATCTTCATTGGATAACACTACATGAGCTGCTTCGCTTATTGAACACGAAAAAGGTGAACCTAGAACGAAGGACATTGACAGAAATTACGATCATTACTTCCCACCCATCTTTGTAATGATAGTTTCTCTCATACCTGGAACGTCTTTTCCATTAAAACGTAAATCGACGATATGTACAACAGCTTGACGAGGAGTGAAAGAAATGGCGTAGGTATGAGGTCCCTGACCTTGTGCAGTGGTCGGTACACGACCCCCATTAACCGTAACTTCCAAGTTGCCTGGACCAGCTTGACTCGTTTCAACTATAAACAAATTTCCCTTAACATCTACTTTTCGAAAATTATCTTTGATGAATGTGAAATTTTTGTACACATACTGATAAACGTGACAGGCTGTCCCACAGTACCATTTTGGACGGGCTTCACTTTGATAGCGTTCACGTCATATACTTTGCAACTGAAAGGTGAGCCGGCGATCGGTACTTTTTTGTAACTAATACCAATCTTGTGTTCGCCGACGAATTTCGGACAGAATTCTACATTGAATGTCTGACTGCCAGTATCTTTGACTAATGCAGGTATGGATTGCCCATTTGGACCTAAAGAAGTCTGCATTAATCAATAATTTGCGGAGGAAGCCAAAGGATACGAATGGAGCGCGTATTATTTTCTTTTAATTGGTTAAAAAATTAATTAAAGCTAGGTGTAAAGGGTTATAAATTAACCACGATTAAATAATCTACAATTTGAGCAATTTGTTTGGAGAAAATAAGGAATGAGAGAGAGTTAATGAAGCTACCTAGAAGAACATTCTGTACGAAGCGTAATGACAATCTTTGATAATTCAGTTATAGAATTAATCTTGAATAAATACTGAGGAAATGATGTGGGTATTAGAGGAAAAAGGTGTGAATATTACGTTTCCAACTAGGACTCACAGGTGGGGGAAAATTTCGCACCAGAAAAACGACCTTGTATTTGAGTAAAACTGAATTTTTATCTGAGCAGAAGGAACTTAATTTCAAAATTTTCTTTGGTACAACTCAAACACACATACAAACGAACAAACATAAAATGGAAACATTTTCTCGAAAGCAGAAATTAGAAGTAAGCCCGTAAGAAGCGTGTTTTCAATCGGCCCAAAATACGTTAATTTCCCAAAAATTCCAAAAAAACATACCAATTCAGAGCAATGTGGCCCAACACCATAGCAGCGAAGGTTATAAATCTAAAAATTGATCAGAAAATGGAAACTACACGATAGAGAAACAACAGAATATTTTAATCTATGAGCAAATTCTTGTTTTCTGTTTTTTTTTTTTTTTTTTTTTTTCCTTAATATTTGAGACTAACACCGAATTAAAGGAGCGTTTTAATTATAGAAACAGGAAAGGATAGAAGGAGAACGAAAATAGAAAAATGATGAACGGAAAAATAAAACTAATATGATCGTTGTTTGTTGGATTTTGTACCTGGAAAAAAGAAATACAAGTATTCGATGAGAGGAAAACAATCGCTAATTTACCGGTTGGGCGCTATTTTCTAGAATACGCGAGTAAAACGTATGTGTGATAAGTCGTATTTTAAAACATCAGACGCGCTGCTTAACATCGGTTCTGAAAAGAAAGCTGGTACAGTAATATATACAGAATATACGATGTACGACGAAAAAAAGTGGCCAAGTCGAGATAGCATGTCGAATAAAAAACGAAAAATGACACTCGAATTGGGTAAGAAATATATACCAACTAACACCTCATCGAAACTAATAGTACAACAAGAACCCGAAGTGCACGTGAACTAATAAGAGTGTACAGCCAATGAGATACTTACCCTCAACATTTACTTCAATATCTTCAACATTGCCGGATACGTTACTCATTGTGAAGAACGAATTAGTGCCAACGGGAGCGCAATTCAGTGCTGACCCATTCACCAATGGGAAATTTCCACTGATGTGAGCAGTGAACGGCGAACCTGCGATAATATACACAATTGCATAGAATTCTTAATGAAACGAGCTTTTCAGAAACGTATAAAATATTAAGCTTTTTTCGATCCTAGGAAGAACGGGAAAAATAATTCTGTTGTGACTATACCAGGCGAGTCAAAAATTATAAGTTTTTCATGGTGATTTGATCTCGAAGCCATACTCTATCAAAAAAAAAACAAAAACTATTCGGTCTCACAAAGGCAAAGATGATGTTCCTCCACCCCATACTTGAATTTTTTCTTTGCCGTTGAATAGCAAAACACCTTCAAATATCTACTTCTAAAAAATAATCAATTTCAAAAAAAAATACCATCCTTCCTCAAAAGGTTACGATTCAGCGGAGATTCGTAGAATCATACAAAATATTTTCTTTCTAATGAAATTTTGAGAAGAAATACACCTAACCAACGCAGGAGCTGCGATGAGACAAGTTGAACAAAACAACTAGCGCATTCTTCAACTGTAAAGTAAAGTTATCGAAGATTCAGTCTTGAGGAACGATTAAGATTCGAAGTGGAAGATTGAAGCCATGCTGCAATAAGGCATGGAGTCAGCAGTCTAAATTTAGAAATCACTTCTAATGAATAATCCACATAATAGGAATATCAAAGATATTTCAAAACAAATCAAAGATTTTTCAAACTTGTTAGCAATCAACATTTTGATGTAACCATCAATCAACCAAATGAATGAATTTGTTAGTGCCTCACCTACATTACTTTATAACTGAGTGATAAAAGACGAGAAAAATTTTCAAAACGCTTAAACAGAACAGGAAAAGTTGAATATTTTCTAGTTTGTTGGAAACAATTAAGCCCTCAAAAGTATCAGAAAAAAAGAACAAAGATGAGAAGCTTGAATACGGACAAATGTGACATGGGACTACTGCAAATGAAGAATGTTTTCCAGAAAAATATTCAGGACATGAAGCCTCAATATCCTCAGTAGTAATACACAGAGACAAATATTTTACCAACCTGGTACGGGTTCTTTGTTGAACAATATGCTTATAACATGGTCAGATGGCTCAATCGGCACAAAACTGACGGCGAATTTAGCATTTCTTTGCGGGTGAACTTGGGTTGGTATATTTGTACCTCGAGCATTAATTGTTATTTCTAAATTTCCCTCTCCTGATTGACTAGCATCCACTGTAACAGAGAAAGAAGACACAATAATATTAATATATATTTTCCTGTTCACTACATGTTTCATACATTTTTTCTGGTTTGACTCCCATCCCTCCTTTCAATTTCAAAATACTATTTTTTGTGACCACTGAGTTCATCACTGCATGCAATACCGGCTAACAGAACTCGTTTCATAATCATCAACTCTTACATGCAGTAGTGTTTCAAGGATGGGGGGGGGGGGAAGTATAAGTTACTTGTTTCATATTTAAATTGACTTGTATTGACCAGGGCTCAATTACGGACGGACTACTTCTGGCAAGAACATCGTTCAATATGGGAACGAAAGATGGAGGTAGGTGTTTATTTCACAACGATATAATGAATCCATGAAAAATAATAATTATGAATTAATTTCCATGGGAACATAATGAAGTAAAATATGAAACAAAGAAAATAGAATTCATGTTGTACACAGAAATTAGGTCAGGGATCCGGGCAATTGAGCAGCAATCATTTGGGAATGAAGCTCTCAAGATTCTTCAGGAGTAGGTGAATATATTAAAGAAAACTACATTGACCGTTGTCAACGTCGTGGAAGAACAGTACGATTTGAAATCCATTGGTGAAACGTATATGAGAGGCCTTGAACCACGGATTTTCGGAACGCAGAAACATGCGTTAGGTTGCAAAAAGATTTTGTGCGCGCGCACCCAACGTTCTGGAAGAGAAAACCCATCTAGCCTACCATTCTCTAATTGACCACATTGCATGCTGAACAACGTAGACAAACTTCTGAGCTGCGTCTGTGCGAAATGGCAAAGGAGGATCCGTTTGGCAAACTCTAAAAGATAGTGCTGAAGAAGCTGAAAAGACTTTTAGCAACGAGCTGGATAGAGTCGGATGCCGTAGGACAAAGTATTGATGGCTTGTTCTCACACTGCTGGCTGTCACTAGTAGAAGAGGATAACATATCGCTCCTAGGAACCTAGACGGTAAGAGCAGCGGTCAATAGACTGCGGAGTGAGTATTGAAAGGCTCCGGATGCGGGCGCGGACGAGATCCTGAGTCCAGGCAGGACCGCAATACATTCAGAGACCAGCACGTGTTTGTTGATACATTCAATATGGCAGTTTCTAGGGAATTTCTTCCTGCCTAGCGTTGATTGAGAAGAAAAATGAACCGCCTGGCCTACCATCCTCTTATCGACCACTTTGCGTGCTAGACAACGTAGGTAAACTTTTAGAGAGAGTGGTAGCCAATCGACTAGAGAATTCGCTAAAGGAAAGAGATATAGTTGAAAATAGCCAGTACTGTTTTCAAACTGGACGCTATACGTCAGATGCTGGAGTCAGGCGATAATGCATTGCCGAGTCAGCAATAGGTACGCGTCAGTTTTGCATTGTCGTCAGAATCTACATAAGAAATGCGTTCAAGTTGATATTTGAAGCCGGCATGAACGCAGAAGTGTCCGCACACCTGCTCAGGATGATCAGAGGTTATCTTAGCTGTTGATAAATTTATGCAAAGAGAAGCGAAGAACGAATACTCCGAAGGGAGAGTAAACAATGCAAACCACAGAAAAATATAAGACGACGAGCGCTTTCGGTTAATAAACCATCTTCAAGCCTGAAATGAAAGCAACTGACGAACAGAAAAGAAGAGCAATTGAAGCGCTGCGTGGAAAAGGGGCCTCCATCTAATGTATTTCTTATGGAACGGAGGCCCCTTTTCCATGCAGTGCTTCAATTGGTATTAAGATTGTCCAAACGAGAAACGCGGTGTGAATCATAAACCAGTTCGATCAGGCCATCTTCCGGAATGTAAGAGTTGAGTACAGTGATACCGTCGGTGTTTAGATGACGCATTATCTCTATATGCTGGAGGGCAATGCGCTTACGATAGGAATTCTCCTTATGGAGGAGCTTTTCGGATCCCTCACGGAAGCTGTGGCCACTGTTTATTAAATGATCAGCAAAAGCTGACTCCCCTAAGTGTCCCTTCTTCCAAGACTTCAGATGCTCAGCTACTCTAACTTTCATTTGGCGGCTGGTCGAGCCAATATAAAAGCCTCCACAATCCCCACATTCCAACTTGTAAACACCACTCTTCTCATCAACAGGTATGGGGTCCTTCAGTTTCACAAACAACCTCTTGACTGTAGTAGGGTTGTAAAACGCGCGCCTGAAGCCAAACGGGCGGAGGGCCCGACCCAATTGGAGAGAGAACTTCCCCAAGAAAGGGAGACTGATCCAACGCAAACGGCGATCACGGATCGTGTCTCGGGGGAGGGAGGTGGTGGAATCAAGAAGGCTCCTCGTAAGTTTCCTCTGAACCATCACGTCAACATCGACATTGACCCCATTCACTCTGGCCAGGTGTTTTATTGTGAGTAACTCTTTCTTGAAGGCAGACTGACTCAAAGGAATACGAGTCAGTCTGTGAGCTAGGCTGTGAAAAGCAGCCATCTTATGAGCAACAGGACCGAACGAACCACCGTGGACTAAAACATCGGTCGTAGTATCTTTCCTGTAAATTCCAAACTTATGGATACCGTCTATTATAGAGATCGATAAATCCAAAAAGTTGATGGAAAATACCCCTATTTCCAACGTAAATTTGATGGAAGGGTACCAGGAATTGAGATACCTCAGAAACTCACCAAGGAGAGCTGGGGGACCAGTCCAGGTACATAGAACGTCATCAACGTACCTGTGCCAATGGTGAATATGATTAAGTAACACCTGGTTTGAGGAAAAGAGGTTAAGTTCAAACTGAGACATGAAAATTTCGGAGATGAGAGAGCCTAAATGTGATCCAATAGGGATCCCTACTTCATCAGGAAACTCGACAAATTTTCCTTCAAATTTACAGTAGTTGGGGGACCAGCAAATATTCAATAGATCGAAAAATTCCTAAAGCTCATTGTGAGGAATATTGGCTTTGACGAGTAGCTCACCCATACGCTGGATAGTAGCAGCCTTAGGAATATTCGGGAAGAAACCAACAACGTCAAACGACCAGATTGTCGTTCCCGGGGGAAGACTTACACCCTTCAGAACGTCAGTTAAAGAGGCCGAATTCAAGATCGAATGAGGAGTTTCAAAATCAATGCGATTTTTGAACCAACGGTCCAGGAATTTGGCAAGGAGGTAGGTGGGGTAGGAGACGAAAGAAACAACGGGTCGTATCGGGATATTGTTCTTATGCACTTTGGTAGACCGTAGAGGAGGGGTGGTATGGGGTTTGGAACAAGGGGGGCTTTTTTCAAAACAGGAGTTTCGATAATCGCCTCACTCGTGTTGATGACACTCCTAACTTCTTTAACGTGCTTAGGAAAACTGAAATCCTCACTCTCTTTAGCACCACAGTGCTGGAGAACTTCATGGACCTTAGAAGAGTAGGCCGACTTCGCCATAACCACAACCGCATTGCCCTTGTCAGCCTTAGTGACGATTACATCTCCCTCTTCAAACCTTCAATCAGTCCTCCCAATTTATTACTCATGCGAGGGAGGGGGTTATTATGGACTAATTCGGCACAAACTTTCTGGGTATTGAAACCAGGACCAATTTAAACCGCGAGATCCGCAACAACATTCGCCAAGGTTCCATCCTTCTTGAGGGGAGGTAAACTGAATTTCAAACCTTTCTCAAGGAGGGCAGTTTCATCACTATTAAACACTACCTGACTATTATTTGACCTCTTTTCCTCGAACCAGGTGTTCCTTATTCATATTCACTATTGGCACAGGTACATTGATGACGTTCTATGCACCTGGACTGGTCCCCCAGCTCTCCTTGGTGAGTTTCTGAGGTATTTCAATTCCTGGTACCCTTCCATCAAATTTACGTTGGAAATAGGGGTATTTTCCATTAACTTTTTGGATTTATCGATCTCTATAATAGACGGTATCCATAAGTTTGGAATTTACAGGAAAGATACTACGACCGATGTTTTAGTCCACGGTGGTTCGTTCGGTCCTGCTGCTCATAAGATGGCTGCTTTTCACAGCCTAGTTCACAGACTGACTTGTATTCCTTTGAGTCAGTCTGCCTTCAAGAAAGAGTTACTCACAATAAAACACCTGGCCAGAGTGAATGGGGTCAATGTCGATGTTGCGTGATGGTTCGGAGGAAAATTACGAGGAGCCTTCTTGATTCCACCACCTCTCTCCCTCGAGACACGATCCGTGATCGCCGTTTGCGTTGGATCAGTCTCCTTTTCTTGGGGAAGTTCTCTCTCCAATTGGGTCGGGCCCTCCGCTCGTTTGGCTTCAGACCCGCGTTTTACAACCCTACCACAGTCAAGAGGTTGTTTGCGAGACTGAAGGACCCCATACCTGTTGATGAGAAGAGTGGTGTTTACAAGTTGGAATGTGGGGATTGTGGAGGCTTTTATATTGGTTCGACCAGCCGGCAAATGAAAGTTAGAGTAGCTGAGCACCTGAAGTCTTGGAAGAAAGGACACTTAGGGGAGTCAGCTTTTGCTGATCATTTAATAAACAGTGGCCACAGCTTCCGTGAGGGATTCGAAAAGCTCCTCCATAAGGTGAATTCCTATCGTAAGCGCATCGCCCTCGAGCATATAGAGATAATGCGTCATCTAAACATCGACGGTATCACTGTACTTAACTCGTACATTCCGGAAGATGGCCTGATCGAACTGGTTTATGATTCACACCGCGATTTCTCGTTTGGACAATCTTAATACCTTGCTCTTCTTTTCTGTTCGTCAGTTGCTTTCATTTCAGGCTTGAAGATGGTTTATTAACCGTAAGTAAGGAACTATATAAGATAGGTATGCACAAGTGATAAGAATAGGATCGTCACCACACTGATAAAGTCGAAGGAGGAGCAATCTGAGTAGCATCCTAAGAGAATTTTAAGCATCAAACATCGAATACAAGAATTTAAGCTACAAAAAATGAAGGAAATTCCCTAATTTCTTGTTTTCATCGATATAATCTTTCTAATTAACCAAAATTCGATGTTTGACATTTAAATTTTTCTCACACGGCCCTCCTGAAATCTTCTAAAACTGCTCCTCCTCGACTTTATCAACATGGCGATGATCCCTTTCTTATCACTTGCGCATACCTATCTTATATAGTTCCTTACAGAAAGCGCTCGTGGTCTTATATTTTTCTGCGCTTTGCATTGTTTACTCTCCCTTGGGAGTATTCGTTTTTTGCGTTTATTATGGATGGCCGTAACCTTGAGAAACGTATTCGTTTAATTTTTATGCAAAGAGGTCTACTGGTACAGTGAAGCTCCCAGTTTTTTGTGGGGTGCCGCTATGGCGGTTAGTCCTTGGGCCGCTCTTGTAGTGCGTCGTATTTAACGGGATTTTCAAGGCTCAGCTGCCATCAAGCGTCAAGCTTATCTGTTATACGGATTAAAATGTGGTACACACTGCCGAAATAACTGTAAAGGTGGAGAGCAAGGTAAACCACGTCCTCGAGGCAGTGCCGCGCTGAGTCGGGTCAGCCAGACTAGAACTCGAAGTAAGGAAGACAGAGGCCATATTATGCACGACCCGTTGAAAGCTCAGTACGTCTACCCACTATTCGCCTGCAAGATGAGGAAATCACGACAAAGAAGGTGAAGCAGTATATACGGGCATTTGGTTTGACTCATAGTTGAGTTCCAGGCACCATTTCCCAATGGTAACGGGAAAGGCGGGTAGGGTAGTTACATAGTTGAGCAGCTTGATGACAAACCCAGGATGGCCGAGAGAAGTCAGAAGCAGGATGATGATGAACACCTTATTGTCGATGCTTCTATATGGTACTCCACTATGAGCCGACCCTACAGTAGGAATGAGATAGAAAAGGTCTAACAAAGAGTTGCGCTGAGGAATGTTAGTATCCACCACACTGTCTCGATGAGGGCTCTTTGTGTATCAGCACATTCACCACCAATCGATCTTTTTGCTGAGGGAAAAACGGTGATGTTCAAAGCAAAGAAGAAGGCAACAACTGATTAGGAGGCTTTACGGGTCAAGCAGGAGGCCAGGCGCACGTTTCTTGAGTAGTTGAAAGCGAGAATAGCTCAGAGTGAGCTAGGTAAATGGATGACTTGTGGGTTAATACGCGACCTGGATGTAAGTGGATGAAATGAGACCATCGTCAGCTTCACCTAACGCTGGTATCAACGGCCATGGCTGCTTCAACAAGTACCTTGAAGAGAAGCTAAGGAAAGTTGAGCAGAAAACGTGTTCACTGTGCAATCAAGGGCGTGATGATGGACCACAGGACACCTTATTTGAATGTAAGGCGTGGAAACGTTAGCGAGGCAAGCTCAGTCGATCTCTTCAAGAGATTGGAATTGATGAAACACTTGCTCCGAGACGAGTGCATTTGCTGCCACAGTCATGAAGAAGAAATGGAATAGGTAAATGCAGAACCGCGCTATGGCCAATTAAGCACCTGTATACAGACCACTTTCTGTATGAAGAAGAGGAAACATAGGGACTTGAAAGAAAAGGAAGCGGCTTAGTTCCAAGTTGTGTCTGGTAAGTGAGCTAATGTTTGCATGCCGGGTGTACTGCAGCTTGGCGGTTGCAAAGGAGAGAGGATTCTTCCAACACTGAAGTTATACCCGAAACGACCGATACTGATGTTGGAGGAAACATTAATGCACGCTCAACCCGCACCCACCCCAGCGTCTACAGGAGCTACAAACGTAACCTACCCTCCTGGTGCTCCAAAAATTTCAATAATATCTCAGGAATAGCAGCAGCACAATTTAAAATATTCGCGGCACAAGTGAGTACAACTTGAACAAAATTAATCAACCTAATTTTCAATTCTAAAACTCACCCAAAAACGCCAGGGGCATATACCTCCTCCAGGCTCTAACAAAAATTTCTCAATTACTGCAATATCCTCCAACAATGTAACTGAATAAGCCCAACGCGTACAATAACGCTACGAAGTTCATCGGGAGCTCGTAATACTATAGATTTAATATTTCTTTAATACCGGTACCTGTAAATTGTAACGTGTTCCCAACGTGACCGCGAGGAACATTGCCGACAATCACTTGCTTGGCATCGTACACTTTACACACATACGGGGTACCGTATACTGGATGACCATTGTAATCGACCGCTATAGTATGAGGTCCGACTTGTTGCGGCGTGAACTCGGCGGTAAAACCACAATGAACGTTTCCTGTTACTTTCACAGGCAATTCGCTGGTTGGGCCTATATCGGAGAAAGAAAATCAAATAATTAAGTAATTTCACTCGAACGATTTGTCGCCGCGCTAAATATTATGAAGAATAGCAAAAATCACCTGTTACGGATACAGAAAGCTCGGCAGAAGCGCTGTTGTCAACAGTCATATGAAATCGAGCAACTTGGTTAACTGGTATCAACTCTAGACTACTTAAATTGACGGAGACTCGACTGGTATCAGACACTGAGCAAACAAATGGGCAACCTGATGAAGGAAAAAATTACGAATAATAAATTCGAGAACGTTGAAAAAGTTTACTAACATTACAAAACCATGTAGTAAGCATGCCAACAGCCGCGAACTTAACGAGGCGCGAAAATGATTACGCGTCTGTACTAATTTACTTTTTTTGTTTTTCCATCAGCTGCATTCCCTAATCTCTTTCTTTTAAAGAAAAAATTGCTAGAAGTTACGACATGTAAAGTTCACTCTCTCAGAGTATAGGAATAATTGAAATAACTTTCGCTCGTTAAAGACCGATTCAAACTCCTCCTATCGACGAGTTTTTTCTCATCAATTCGAGTATCTCGTATAACAATAGATTACACAATACTCGAACATGTCACCCACGGAATACGCGGATTTCGTCGAGTCGTTCGGTTCGCACTAACCTAACAAAGCATACTGACCTGATACAGTTTCGCCATTGAATTTGATATCAATGAGATGAAGCTTTGGTTGTTCTGGTGTGAATGAGACTAGACAACGACCACCACCTACCACTGTGACGTGGTTGGGCACTTCGCCCTCGTTGATCGAAATTTCCAATTGACCTTCGCCAGCCTCGCTTGCATCCACTGCAAAGATTTTATACAGAATATTATCACTCTTTTATTCGCTCATCAACAATAATCCTCCATTTTTCGAACAAAGAGTACCATACGATGAGGTAGTGAAAGGTGAGGTCACATTCAAAAGTCAAATTATACTTTTGTATCTTCCAAAACTGCAGAGGGGGCAACGTAGGCAGCTTATTTGCTTAAAATCTCGTGATGAAAACGTATACAATGCAAATAAGTGCTTAGCACCCATGCACAATCGTAACAATGAAAGACTCGGATACCTATTGATTCAAAAACATGTACCGCACCGAACTATAATACTGTACCATGTTTTTATTTGCTAATGATCGCGTCGATTTCTTTTCAATGGGATATTTTTGCAATATATACATGTACGTACTCTTCGTGCTCAAACCCACTTTTAGTTGGCTATAGGAGGAAGCCGAAGTATACAATATTGGCGATGCAATTCAGCAACTTTCACCGACTAACCTTTAAACTGACACGGTTGTCCAACGATTCCGTTTTTCACATCGGTGACATGAATATAAGTCGAGTTGTACACTTTAGCCACGAGAGGTCCGCCGGGCAACTTATCACCAGCAACGGACACGTCCACAAGATGACTTCCTACCTCGTTCGGTACAAATTCTATTCTAAACACGCCGCTACTTCCTTCGGTATACACTGTTACTGGTAAACTTCGTTTGGAGGGACCTGTACGATAAATTGTTCGTAAATCATCTGGGTTATTCGTAATGACGAAAAAAAAAAAAAAATAAATAAATAAATAAGTTATAAGCGAGAACGAAGAAAAATATTTTCGTTGAAGTGAGAAAAATTTCTACCATTACGTACGTAAAATTTTCTGGTTTCAATTTACAGGTCAACTTACTCAAAACTAAAACACGAATATCGTTTCTTTTGAAGCCGATAGCACTGATTTGAAATTGAGCTACATGGTTTGCAGGCACCAAACGAACGGTTTCACCGATTACCGATATTTTCGGTCCGATAGATCCGCTAGTCATGACTGATATTTCCCAGGGACTACCTGTCAACAAAGAGAGAGAGAGAGAAAGAAATTATTTATTAATTAGGATTATTACAAAGAGAAGTTCTGAACAATAAAAATAGTTTCTTGAACATCGAACACGACGAAGCCCATTTTGCAAGCAACAAATTACAAGGCAAAGTATTTCAACGATACAAAAAAAGAATATCAAAAAATCTGTATTAAACATTCTGATATTTATAGTAGAAATAAGGACAAAAGGGACTTTCAGATTCGCTCTTCCACAAGTAAAGTTTCATTACAATAACACTACTGAACAAAATTTAAAAAATTGTTTGTACTATGCGTTCCTTTATATACATCTGTAGTACTTTTCGACGCTGAACACGATGCCGTTTATTCACCGCGGATCACTTCGAAACGCTGCGCGTGTTACCGAGATCAATTCAGCTATACCTTGGATAACGTTTGATACGTTCCGCGACGATCCGCGGCGAGTAAGTTCAAGTAAACGTGAACATTACTAAAGATAAAGAGCTCATAGAGAAAAACGGTAAACGGCATCGTGTCTAGCGTTGAAAAGTACTACAGATGTATATAATGAAACGCATGGAACAAACCATTTGTTCAGTAGTGTAATCAGCCTAAATGGCAAGTACTTAGTTGGGTCAGTCGCAGAAATAATTTTCCATTAACAAACGGTCACTAAAAGATTGCAAGCTAGACAATTATACTTGGTTTAGTATTTACATATCAGATGATTAGATAACGATGAGAAAGTTGGTTGATCTGAGGTACTGGAAAACGAGAGTGATGGTGTCAGAATTATCTTCCAAGGCTTTGATGTATGAGGAGGGGATGTCCATGAAGGCTCGAAAAGGAAGGAGTTGGGGGAAATGATAAGTCTCGGTGGATGAGGAGAGAGAGAGAGAGAGTGATGCGTGGGTGGCTAGGTCCAAGTGGAGAGAGAATGACGTTCTCGTGTCTGGAGTACATGATGGATGACGTTCAAGAGACAATTTCTCTTGATTTGGAGTAATTTCTTAGAGGATTGATACGACCAGTGAAAATTCTATGTTTGCAAAATGATTAAAAAGATCTAAAAATTACAATTCTACTTTATTATCATTGAGACTCATATTGAGTGTGTTGAGGTGTAAAGTGTACAATTCTACTCAAAAGTACTTTCGGGCAGTACCCCATCATCATATTACACAAGAGGAGTGTACACCCGAAGGTGTAGCAAATTATATTGAACCACAAGAAAATCAGCCGCTAAATGTTTTCGGTTAAACAACCATCATCGGAGCGTAAACGAAAGCGACTGAATTCAACATCAACAAAGACGGAGGGAGTTAACCAGAAGATCATGATTTAACCAGCGAGTCATCGAAGTTTGAATCATTCTCATATACTAGCCCAATCAGACCCTCTTCAGGAATGAACCTGTTTAAAACCGTGAAGTCTTCGTTATTCCGGTGTCGTATGATTTCTATATTTTCTAAAGCCAACCGTTTAAAATATGAGTTCTCCCTATGGAGGAGGATAGCCTTCCTTGAATTTGTGGCCATTCTCGAGTAGATGATCAGCAAAAGCCGACTCACCCAAATTACCCTTCTCCCACGCTTTTTTATGTTCCTCAATTCTTATTTGGAGCTGAAGCCCAGTCATCCCTAAATAAATACCTGGGCAATTGTTGCAGGCTATACTGTATACCCCACTTCGCTCGACTGGAGAAATCGGGTCCTTCAATTTCACAAATAAACTTTTAACAGTATTAATATTATAAAACGCCGGCCGGAACCCAAAAGGACCGAGTACCTTGCCCAACTTCAACGAAAACCTGCCCAAGTAAGGGAGTTTACTCCAACGTTTTCTACTGTTATGCAAATCCCTAGGGAGGGAGGTGGTAGAATCGAGGCATTTTCTCGTAAGCCTCCTTCGGACCATTAAATCAATGTCCACTCGAACTTGGTTCACTCTGGCCAGGTACTTAATCGTCCCTAGTTCCTTCTGGAAAGCATCCTGACTCAAAGGAATATGAGTCGGTCGATGTATCAAAGTATTGAAGGTAGCGATCTTGTGTGCAGCGGGACAAAAAGATGACCCATGGATTGTTATATCAGTCGAAGTTTCTTTTCTATAAATACCAAATTCATGGACGCCATCTCTAATAAATATGGACAAATCCAAGAAATTTATTAATAATATGCCAACTTCCAGAGTGAATTTTATGGAAGGATATCGGCCATTTAAGTGAGAAAGGAACTCACTAAGGAGTTCCACTGGGCCAGTCCACGGGCACAATATGTCGTCTACGTACCTATACCAGTAAAATACGTTATTTAAAAGTACGTGGCCCGAAGAAAAGAATTCGACTTCAAATCTGGACATGAAAACCTCCGATATTAATGAGCCCAAAGGGGACCCAATAGGGATCCCCACTTCTTCCGGGAATTCGAAAAGTTTTCCCTCAAATTTACAAAAATTGGGAGTCCAACAAACTCTCAGAAGGTCGAAGAATTCTACCAATTCCTCATGAGGGACACCAGTTTTTACAAGCAATTCACCCATATGTTGGATTGCGACAGCCTTCCGGATGTGAGGAAATAATCCCACCACATCAAAGGAACATAAAATCGTTTCCTCAGGGAGGCTTATATCCTTCAACCTCTCCGTCAACGAACCTGAGTTTAATACTGAGTGAGGGGAGGTATAATCTACTCGCGATTTGAATCATCTATCAATAAATTTAGCTAACAAATAAGTTGGCGACGAGACAAATGACACGACCGGCCGCATTGGTACATCTTTTTTATGTACTTTGGGTAATCCATATAGGAGGGGAGGAACCGGGTTAGGCTCCAAGAGAGCTTTCTTTGTCCGAGGACTCTTAATAATCACACTACAATTAATAATAGTGTTCCTCACCTCTTTGACAAAACTGGGGAAACAGAAGAGGCTATTCTCCTTAGCGCCACATTATTCCAGCACTTCATGAACCCCGGATACATAAGAGGACTTCTCCATAATCACTACGGCGTTGCTTTTATCCGCCTTGGTAAGGATTAAGTCCTCCTCCCTGACCTTCCTCTTTAATCCTTTAATCACCTCACTACAGGCATTACTTATGCGGGGGAGGGGAGTGTTGCAAACCATTTCGGCGCACTTTTTTGGGATATTCACTCCAGGTCCAATTTTGACTGTCAGGTCAGCTACTACGTTAGCCAAGGTCTCTTGGTTCTTAAGGGGAGGGAGACCAAATTTCAACCCTTTCTCCAACAGGTATAACTCATCACTATCAAACTGAACTTTACTATAATTAATAATGCGAAACTTCGACTGATATAACAATCCATGGGTCATCTTTCTGTCCCGCTGTACACAAGATCGCTACCTTCAATAGTTTGATACATCGACCGACTCATATTCCTTTGAGTCAGGATGCTTTCCAGAAGGAACTAGGGACGATTAAGTACCTGGCCAGAGTGAACCAAGTTCGAGTGGACATTGATTTAATGGTCCGAAGGAGGCTTACGAGAAAATGCCTCGATTCTACCACCTCCCTCCCTAGGGATTTGCATAACAGTAGAAAACGTTAGAGTAAACTCCCTTACTTGGGCAGGTTTTCGTTGAAGTTGGGCAAGGTACTCGGTCCTTTTGGGTTCCGGCCGGCGTTTTATAATATTAATACTGTAAAAAGTTTATTTGTGAAATTGAAGGACCCGATTTCTCCAGTCGAGCGAAGTGGGGTATACAGTATAGCCTGCAACAATTGCCCAGGTATTTATTTAGGGATGACTGGGCTTCAGCTCCAAATAAGAATTGAGGAACATAAAAAAGCGTGGGAGAAGGGTAATTTGGGTGAGTCGGCTTTTGCTGATCATCTACTCGAGAATGGCCACAAATTCAAGGAAGGCTATCCTCCTCCATAGGGAGAACTCATATTTTAAACGGTTGGCTTTAGAAAATATAGAAATCATACGACACCGGAATAACGAAGACTTCACGGTTTTAAACAGGTTCATTCCTGAAGAGGGTCTGATTGAGCTAGTATATGAGAATGATTCAAACTTCGATGACTCGCTGGTTAAATCATGATCTTCTGGTTAACTCCCTCTGTCTTTGTTGATGTTGAATTCAGTCGCTTTCGTTTACGCTCCGATGATGGTTGTTTAACCGAAAACATTAAGCGGCTGATTTTCTTGTGGTTCAATATAATTTGCTACACCTTCGGGTGTACACTCCTTTTGTGTAATATGAATAACCATAAATTAGAACAATGTAACCCCATCATCATTTATGTTACTACTGAAGAACAAAGCCTTAAACATGAATTTTCGTGATATAAAACTGTAATCCTAATGGCTATAACAATACTATGTTGTGGTTGGTTCGCTCTTAGAACATATCAATTCTTACAATATGACACTGGGTTCTCATTGGCTGGCTATGATATCATACTGTTTTGTGGTTGGTTCACTCAGTGGACCAATGTGCTACGTTTTTATTGGAGACCGAGGTTGCTATCATCTTAATGGTCGGTTTAGTTTATTTCTCGTCCAATCACAATAATTTTTCGCTGTCAAACGTGATTACATTGTACAAGAGGCTTTCTTCATCATTGTTTTTACAATCTTCATGTGTTCCCAGATTTTTCTTTTCTTTGTGAGATTCTCTATGTGTATGACTTCAAATATTCCTTCTCCATTGTGCTGTTCTTTGTTAAGAGTGACCTCCCATTTTCTTTCTCCCTCTTATTGGAATTCATAATGAGTGAGTAAAGGTGTAAGTAGAGCACCAATATTGATTTCAGTTTTTCATTTTGTAAGAGAAAAACCGTCAATAATATTCTTACGACAATCAATCTCCCTGATTGTCCTAAAATAATTGAAAAATAGCTTTCAAATGTACAACTCTACTTTAATAGTTGCTTTCACAAGCGTACTTTTGGGTCTTATCCCATCATCAGTTGTGTCGCAACTGGAGAACAAGGCCTTAAACATGAATTTTTATAGCATAACACTGCCATCTTATTGGCTATACAATGCTGTGTTGTGATTGGTTCACTTCTAGAAACTTATTCTTACAATAATATGACATTGTGTTCTTATTGGCTAAAACATACTGCTTTCTAATTGATTCAATCTATTGTCCTAAGTGCTGCGTTTCTATTGGCTACCTGGATTCCTGTCGTCTCATTGGTTGGTTCCGTTCTTCTTCTCTCGTCCAATCACCAGGCCGAATAATTTTTCGCTGTCAAATGTGATTACATTGTTCAAGAGGCAGGCTTTCTCCCTCTTGGCTTTTGCAATCTCCATTTGTTCCCAGAGTTTTCTTCTCTTTGTGCGATTCTCTACGTGTATGACTTCAAATATTCCTTCTCCATCGTGGTTTTCCTCGCTACAGTGTTTCCCAAACAGTGACTTGCCATCTTCTTTCTCCCTCGACGTTTTGTGCTCCTTTCTCCTGATCTCAAACTTTCTCCCAGTCTCACCGATATAGATCCCCTCGCACTGTTCACAACTGAGCTTGTACACTCCGATCAAGCTTTCCTTGTCCTTTTGTTCCATCTGGTTATTGCTGATTCTCTTCATCATGGGTTGGTTATTCTGGATACCCACATTTACATCGTAGCCATTGAACGCCGTTATCACCTTGTTTGTGTACTTTCCTATACATGGCACTGATCCAGAGTTCTTTCTTACTACGCTATCATGGGTTCCTTTCTTTGTCTCCGTTTTCCCAAAGACTCCCTCCACCACACATCTGCGGTAGCCATTGGCTTCTGCGATCTGCTTTACTATCTCGATCTCTTTCCTCTTCTCTTCGTTGTTCTTAAGGATAGAAATTGCCCGATAGCAGTAGTTCTGGATTGCCGCTAACTTGTGCCTGGGGTGGTGGTAGGAGTCATTTGGGATGATGGTGTCAGTATGCGTCGGCTTCCTGTAGATTTTGTATTCTATCCTATTGTTCTCCATTGTGAGTGTAAGGTCCAAATAGTTGATGGTCTCATTGCCTTTTTCCACTGTGAATTTGATGCTCTCATTCATCGCGTTCATTTCTGAAAGGAATAGATCCACCTGTCTATCAGTGCCTGACCACACAATTAGGATATCATCTACATATCTGGCCCAGTGTTTGATCGAGTTTCTGAACTTGCTACCCTTCAATATATCATTCATGAATATCTCCGCCAGTATTGGTGACAGCGGTGATCCCATCGCAAGTCCCCTTTCCTGACTGTAGAACCTGTCATTGAAGCGGCAGTAGTTCTGGTTCAAGATCTCCTCCACTATGTTGGCGTACTTCGACCCATCGGGGTTCCCATGGTATCTGTTGTTTTTGAGCAGAGTGAGAAGTTCCTCCTTCGGTATGGTACCAAACATATTAGTCACATCAAAGGATATCAGCTTGTCGTTACTCCTGATTTCCAACTTGTCCAGTTGCTCAATCAGCTCTCCGTTGTTTCTGATACTTCGTCTGGGTGCAAACTGGTAGTTTTCTTTCAGGAATGTGGCTACGATCTTTGCTATCTTGTAGCATGGTGATTGAATGCTGTTGACCAGGGGTGTCATTGGACGGTTTGCTTTGTGGAGTTTTACAAGCCCCTTGAGTTTTGGTACAACCGGGTTCATCTCAAGCGTCCTTCCATTGCCAGGTACATTGTTCCGTTTCAACACAGCTTTCAGGTCATCTTGGTATTTCCGTGTTAGGTCCCTTGCCAGCTCTTGGTTGTAGGCACATTCCTGATGACCCTGATTTCACAAGTTAATCGATTAAATTTGAAAGTTGGAGCAATTTTCCAACTTGGGGGAATTTTGACCCTCTTTGGGCCCGTACATCCATTTTGAAGCTTCGTAAGGTGATTTGGGTAATTTTTTTGGATTCAGCACGAAATTTTACTTCGGAATTCTACTAAATTTCAAAACAGAATCATGTTTTCTTTTGATAATATTGAAAACTTTGGGAACCCATGCAGCAAAATTTCGGCACATTTTGGTCCATAACTCGCCTCAGAAAAGTCTTAGAAACTTCGTATTTGGCGTAAATTAAAAATAAAATTGAGATGTGATAATTAGCCTATTCGCATCAGGCCACTACTGTAGACGCGCTAGCGTCGTGGACGAAAAGGTGATCACATGAAAATTTACATAAGAGCGTATGTTATTTCAACTAGCTATATCTCTGTTAATACTGAAAAAAAAGTACCACTTACAATGACCTTTTTTGACTCTCTTGACTAGTAGAATAGTATGAAACTCATAAAAATAAAAATTTCACCAATTATCTGAAACATCACCTTTTCGTCCAGTTTCCACAAATGGCCGCTATAGTAAATGTAGAGGGTGACTCTTTTGGGGCCGGACGCGAATAGGGGTAGAGATAAAACCAAAAATTTCTCCAAGACTCATAGTCATCATGTGCGTACGCGCACGAAAATTTTGGGATTAGAGTGGTAGGTCAGAGCAAAGACATGAAACATGTCAAAATTACATTCATACGACTTGAATTATTTTGCCTAACTTTTGGACAATGTTCCCTACAATACAGTATCATCTTTACTCCGACTTCTTCTGAAACTCTTTTCCGAAGTCTGGGCAGGTAATTTCGAATCTAATCATTCACGCCATCTCGAAGTATTTTCACCCTCACGAAGAAGACCAGGTACGCGCAGTCGCGCACATTTTCGGTCTATGCACACCTTATTTAATTCCCATTTTCTCTCTTTCACGATGATACCGTTAGTTTTGCACAATTTAAATGTTTAATGGTCTGATATCGACAATTTAGAACGCGTTCCAGAACTAATGGGCACAATGATCAATTTACTCAAGAAACAGAACAGGAAGTACAACGTGCGGTACAAGCCTAATGACTAGACGCGAGAAACGCGCATTTAGAGCCCTCGAAGCAAATGCTCGCCGCCGAACGACTAATTTATTTTTAGAGAAAAGTAGAAGCTCGAAGATGGAATAATGGTGACAAAACGACTCGTAATCGAATCCTCAATTTTATAAAATTGCAAAGTACGACTACGATCTTTTTGTAGAGCATTACCAATATGTCCCAGATTGACTGGATGTGATATGAAAAAACAGTCTACGGTCACGGGGACGAAAATGATGAATATGTGTCAATGAATAGCGATACTCGAGGCACCAACATGATACCTTCTTTCGGATATGAAATTGAAACGGCGAATACATAATAACGTATCGCACGCATCATAATATTTCCACGGAGAAAAGGAAATACACTGGCGCCAATTGACTGAGCGTGTCACGATTACAAAGGCTCCGCAACGATCAAAGAACGAGCGTAGATGAGAAAAAAAATAATTACCTGAGCACTCTTCGGAGCATTTAATCGAAATAGATGAGAAAAACAATGTTTCGTTACCCACGGTGGACAAACACCGCGAGATTGAGACTTTCCACAGGCAAAATCATCAAAGAAGTTTCTTTTTACTTCAGTACCTATTTCTTCTTTTCATTCCGACACCATCTCACTCAACTAGTTGGATGATGGACTCGAAATGAGAGGCCTAGATTTACCGTTGAACTTTGAATTGAAAAACATTGATTTGGTAGGTAACCTTGGGATAGAAAATTCTAGGGCGGGTAGAAGAGTTCGAAAAAATTTTTTTCGGAGGCGAGAACTCTGACCTATTTTAGGATTGAAAAGCGACTACAAATCAACGAGAATGGATAAATGTTCACAATTATACTAAATCTAAATGGATCACGTTTTCGATGTTGAACATTGATCGATACATCTGCGATGTATATCCTTTGAGCATAATGGCTCCCATAAGAAATACATGCGGAGCAAAGATCATCATGTTACTAATTGAAAACAAGAGAAAATTAAAGAAATGAAAATTTTCTTTTGAAATATTTATGATCATCAAAATTGAAATATATTCGTTTCATTCTTTAAATATTCATTATTTTTCATTAGTGACATGATGATCTATGCTCAGCATGTATTTCTTATGGGAGCTATTATGTTCGAAGGATATATTTTGGGTACTTTTTCCAACAGTGAATCAGGTGTATCGATCGATGTTCAACATCGAAAACTTGATCCATACCAGCTGTCATTTAAGAGGCTCAAGAAAGTCATACAAGACTGCAAGAATTTTGCGTCCGTACGAAATGGCAGAGAAGGATCCGTTTGGCAAACTCTAAAAGATGGTGCTGAAGAAGCTGAAAAGACTTTCAGCAACGAGCTGGATAGAGTCGGATGCCGTAGGACAAGGTATTGATGGCTTGTTCTCACACTAGCCACCACCAACGATAATGCTGGCTGTCAATAGTAAAAGAGGATAACATATCGCTCCTAGGTACCGAGACGGTAAGAGCAGCAGTCAATAGACTGCGGAGTGAGTATTAAAAGGCTCCGGACGCGGGCCCAGACGAGGCTGGACCGCAATATATTCAGAGACCAGCACGTGTTTTTTGATACATTCAATGTGGCAGTTTCTAGGGGATTTCTTCCTGTGTGTCGGAAGAATACCCTAGTGTCGATCCAGAAGAAAGATAAACCACCTGGCCTACCATCCTCCTATCGACCACTTTGAGTGTTAGACAGCGTAGGGAAACTTCTAGAGAGAGTGGTAGCCAATCGACTGGAGAATTTTCTGAAGGAAAGAGATATAGTTTGAGATAGCCAGTACTGTTTTCAAACTGGACGATGTACATCAGATGCTGGAATCAGGCTATAGTGGTTCGCCGATCCAGCAATAGCTACGCGACAGTTTTGCACTGTTGTCAGCATCTACTTAAGATTTGGAGCCGGCATGAACGCAGAAGTGTCCGCACATCTGCTCACGATGATCAGAAGTTATCTTAGCTGTTGATAAAGATAAGCAAAGTGATCTAGTGGTACAGTGAAGCTCCCAGTTTTTTGTGGGTGCCGCTATGGTTAGTCCTTGGGCCGCTCGTTGTATTTAACTGGACTTTCAAGGCTTAGCAGCCACCAGGCGTCACCCTTATCTGCTATACGGATTACAATGTGGTACACACTGCCGAAATAACAGTAAAGGTGGAGAGCAAGGTAAACCAGGTCCTCGAGGCAGTGCCGCGCTGAGTCGGGTCAGCCAGACTAGAACTTGAAGTAGGGAAGACAGAGGCCATATTATGCACGACCCGTTGAAAGCTCAGTACGTCTACCCACTATTCGCCTGCAAGATGAGGAAATCACGACAAAGAAGGTGAAGCAGTATATACGGGTATTTGGTTTGACTCATAGTTGAGTTCCAAGCACCATTTCCCAATGGTAACGGGAAAGGCGGGCAGGGTAGTTACATACTTAAGCAGCTTAATGACAAACCCAGGATGGCCGAGAGAAGCCAGAAGCAGGATGATGATGAGCACCTTATTGTCGATGCTTCTATATGGTACCCCATTACGAGCTGACCCTACAGTAGGAATGAGATAGAAAAGGTCTAACGAAGAGTTGCGCTGAGGAGTGTTAATACCTACCGCACTGTCTCGATGAAGGCTCTTTGGGTATCAGCACGTTTACCACCAATCAATCTCCTTGCTGAGAAAAAAGCGGTGATGTTCAAAGCAAAGAAGAAGAAAACAACTGATTAGGAGCTTTACGGGTCAAGCAGGAGGCCAGGCGCTATTTTCTTACGAAGTTGAAAAGTTGAAAGCGGGAATGGCTCGGAGTGAGCTAGGTAAATGGAAGACTTTTGGGTTAATACGCGACCTCGATGTGAGGGGATGAAACGAGAGTATGGTAAGCAGGTAATATGCGGTAATGGCTGTTTTAACAAGTACCTCCATGAGAATTTGGAGAATGTTTAGTAGGCAACTCCTGCGCTTTGCAATCAAAGGTGGGATGATGAGTCACAACACACCTTATTTGAGAGTGGAGTATGAGCGGGGCAAGCTCAATCGGCCGCTTCCAGAGATTGGGTCGATGGTAGCCACCATGCTATGTTCCGAGGAAGCATGGAACCAGCCATAGTCATGAAGAAGAAGATGGACATGGAATGGAATAAGCAAATGCAAAACCACGCTATCGCCTATTCAATACCTGTGCACGATCCGCATACAGACGACACTCCGCAGAGGAAGCATAGGGACTTGAATGAAGAAGGAGAAGAGAGACTCCGAAAGCGGCTTAATTCTAAGTAATGTCCAGTATGTGCGTCAAAGTTTGCTTATCTGCAGGGGACACTGCAGCTTGGCAGTTGTCAAGCAGAAGGAGATTTTCTCCCTAGTTGTCAGTTTAATCGAGTCTTAAAAACAAATCAGCGATTTCTACGTCAACCAATAGGTTTAGAGTAATAGGTGAGTGTTGTATCTTATAGTAAATTTGATAAGGAAGAACTTTTGTTTGAAACTTTTTTTCACTAAAATGCGTATTTTTCAAGAAAGTGACAAAAAAGTAGGAAAAAAGGCTTCCAAAGTGCGAAGTATGCTGTTTAGTCAGCAATTTTCAAGAGAACCAACAGACGTGCAGTGAGAAATGAGTAGTCGATGGGGAACTACTTTTGTTTGAAATCTTTTCCTGCAAAGTGCTTAATCTTCTAGAAAATTGTAAAAAGGTGAATTTTGGGGTGGAACGGTGGCCACAAAGGGGGTTCACGGTAGTGGGGTGCTTAGGACTCTTTAGTTTTTCATTTAGGTGATCTTTCTGACGACTTTCACGAAAAGAAATGTACTGTCGCAATTATGTCCAGCTAGAAGTCTAATTTGACTGGACCATCAGACCAATGATTCAATAATATATTTCACCCTTACAGAATATTTCATTTTTTGTTGAAGAATAAATAGAGCAATATTGGAAAAAGAAAAAATTTTTCTGGAGCAAACGTTTCGGTTCAGGATGTGGTCCTGAACAACATACTAAAAATCCCGCGTTTTCGCTCTGGAGCCTCTCTTTTTATGGGTGATTGAACCCCCAAAAAATTAGTTTTTCACCATATATCGCGCAAAATTGAAATTTTATAAAAAAATGTTTCAAACAAAAGTTGTTCGTCGTTAAATTTGCTATCGAATCAGCTATTCAGCATTCAGAAGGTTCGTTTTTTTATTGTGGTTCTAAACTCCCAAGATTTAGTCTTTTGCTTATATTATCTTGTCTAATTAAAATTTTATTAAAGAATGTTTCAAACAAAAATTGTTCGTCGTCAAATTTCCTACCAAATAACGTACTCAATGCTTAATAAATTTAATAATTAAAAAAATTTTTATAATAGACTTGAATCAGGATTTAATAATAATATAAATAATTTCAAGATTAATTTTTCTATAAATTTCACTAATTTTATTTGATATTGAATTAATAATTATTATTCCTTTAATAATTATATTTAAAATTAATAACTATAAAATTTTTTAATTATTATATTTTTATTCTTTAGCCTAGGTTAATTAGTGCCCCGGCAAAGCCGTAAAAGGCCGTTCAAAAGAGGACCAAAATCAGTTTTTCCATACATCTTCAAAATTGAAATTTTATGAAAAAATGTTTCAAATAAAAGTTGTTCCTCGTTGAATTTCCTATCATTGAAAATATGAAAATTAAATAAATATTTTCTCATATTCACGACTCACATGGTACCTAGATATTGAAATAAAAACAATTAAAGTCGCGTCGTATCAAAGAATCTACGGCAGCTGCGATACTCTCTGATCTATACAAGAGACAAGACACTGAACAAGTGTCTGTTTCAAGCTTTCGCGAAAAAAGTCCGCCAGAAAGTAGACTTGGCCTCTCTATCTCTCCCTGAAGACGCTTCACGATTTCATTCATACAGAGTGTACCATCAAGTACAATTGTAGCTTGGTCATGAAAAAGATCCATTAGAATGGGGATGGAAGCGAATCGATGAGATATTGGAGCCTATAACAATGAACAAAGCCCTAGCGCTACGCCAGACCACCTCCTACACCTTATATTTCCAGTGGGTGCGCCAAAAGATGCAGAAATGCTTGTAGCTGTCGAAAAGCAGGGGAACAATAGATATTCCATAGATAAAAGAGGGTAATTTGACACTTTCATCGAAGAAAAAACGTGTATTTCAGTCATTCCAACCTCGATGATAAAGAGGTACTGTTCAAAACGTTGGTTAGTTTTTTCATCAACGGAAGAGCAGAATTCACCTCTCTTATTCTCTTCTTATGGTGTTTAACCGTCTATACTGTAACGTCTCAAATAACATAGTATCATGCCTCAACCATAAGTAGCCTATTGTTTGAATTTTTGATCAAAATAGCTGTTTTTTTTTTTCTAAAATTAAAATGTTCACCAAAGTGTCTTGGGTAGACTTGCCTCAATGCTGGTGGAGTATTAGAGGTAGTAGACGATATTGACGACGACTCGCAGGATGTATTAAGTGAGGACGAAGAAGCTAACCATGAGTCCAGTACTGATAACAATTCCTCAGTAATCACAGGCAAAGGGTATGGCGAGAGTGAATAATATCAAGTCCCTCCATCCCGAATATAAGACTACTGTGAGTCGGCAGGCTAACGTACACTGCTTCTATTAGCAAGCATAGAGGAGCTCAAGTCATGTATGAAATATACTAGCCTCAAAGAGTACGATACACTTGAGGAACCTACAAGAAAAATCTACCTAACACACATTTTTCATAGACTACCGAATGCTGAATAGCTCATTTGATAGGAAATGCAACGAGGTACAACTTTTATTTGAAATATTTTTTAATAAGATTCCAATTATACAGTACAAGATATAAGCAATAACGACTAAATCTGGGGAGGATTTGAACCCCTATAAAAAAACGAACCTACTGAAGGGTGAATGGCTCATTTTATATCAAATTTAACGAGAAACAACTTTTATTTGAAACATTTTTAAATAAAATATCAATTATTTGAGATATATGGAAAAACTGACTTTGATCCTCTTCTAAACAGCCTTTGCCAAGGCACTAATAGTATAGTCTGAAAGTTGAATACGCCATTTGGTAGGAAATTTAACGAGGAACAACTTTTGTTTGCAACATTTTTAAATAAAATTTCAATTTTGGGAGATATATATATATACAACAACTGATATTAATCTTCTTTTGAACGGCCTTTTAAGGCTCTGCCGGGGCACTAATTGACCTAGGCTGAACATTAAATACGTTATTCGGTAAGAAATCCAACGAGGAACAACTTTTATTTGAAAGGTTTTTTAATAAAATTTCAATTTTGGAAGATATATGGAAAAACTGATTTTGGTACTCTTTTGAACGGCCTTTCAAGGCTTTACCAAAGCACTAATGTATCTAGGCTGAACATTGAATACGTTATTTGGTAGGCAATTTAACGAGGAACAACTTTTGTTTGAAACATTTTTTAATAAAATTTCAATTTTGGGAGATATATGGAAAAACTGATTTTGGTCCTCTTTTGAACGGCCTTTTAAGGCTTTGCCGGGGCACTAATTGACCTAGGGAGAACATTGAATACGTTATTTGGTAGGAAATTTAACGAGAAACAACTTTTGTTTGAAACATTTTTTAATAAATTTCAATTTTGGGAAATATATGCAAAAACTGATTTTGGTCCTCTTTTGAACGGCCTTTTAAGGCTCTGCCGGGGCACTAATTGACCTGGGGGGAACATTGAATACGTTATTTGGTAGGGAATTTAACGAGGAACAACTTTTGTTTGAAACATTTTTTGATAAAATTTCAATTTTGGGAGATATATGCAAAAACTGATATTAGTCTTTTTTTGAACGGCCTTTTAAGGCTTTGCCGGGGCACTAATTGACCTAGGGGGAACATTGAATACGTTATTTGGTAGGAAATTTAACAAGAAACAACTTTTGTTTGAAACATTTTTTAATAAATTTCAATTTTGGGAAATATATGCAAAAACTGATTTTGGTCCTCTTTTGAACGGCCTTTTAAGGTTCTGCCGGGGCACTAATTGACCTAGGGGGAACATTGAATACGTTATTTGGTAGGAAATTTAACGAGAAACAACTTTTGTTTGAAATATTTTTTAATAAATTTCAATTTTGGGAAATATATGCAAAAACTGATTTTGGTCCTCTTTTGAACGGCCTTTTAAGGCTTTGCCGGGGCACTAATTGACCTAGGGGGAACATTGAATACGTTATTTGGTAGGAAATTTAACGAGGAACAACTTTTATTTGAAACATTTTTTCATAAAATTTCAATTTTGGGAGATATATGGAAAAACTGATTTTGGTCGTCTTTTGAACGGCCTTTCAAGGCTTTGCCTGGGCACTAATTGACCTGCGCTGAATATTGAATACGTTATTTGGTAGGCAATTTAACGAGGAACAACTTTTGTTTGAAACATTTTTTAATCAAATTTCAATTCTGGGAGATATATGGAAAAACTGATATTAGTCTTCTTTTGAACAGCCTTTTAAGGCTTTGCCGGGGCACTAATTGACCTAGGCTGAACATTGAATACGTTATTTGGTAGGAAATTAAACAAGGAACAACTTTTGTTTCAAAACATTTTTTAATAAAATTTCAGATTCGCGCGATACAGGCGAAAAACGAGGAACGCAGGGAACCTGTTTTATGAGTCATATAGAATTTGGTATTGAGAATTTAAGGAAGCCTAGACCTAGATAAAGCTAGTATAAAGATGGCCTAGACCTATGCTATAAGCCTAGTACAATATAGTGTCTAGATTTTTCTCGAATTTCGAGCTATATATGATAGAGGGAGGACTTAGAAAAATTCATATTAACAGGGAACCTTTTTTATGGGGGGCTTTTTGAGAAATTTGGCGTGAGCCGTGCGCCGTACAACAAGAAACTTGGAAAAATGACGGCTTCCTTAACGCAGTTAAACGAGGAACTCAGGGAACCAGTTTTATGAGTCAAATAGGATTTGGTATTGAAAATTCAAGGAAGCCTAGAACTAGATAAAGCCAGTATGAAGAAGGCCTAGACGTAATATAAGACTAGTATAATATAGTTTGGGAGTCTATATTTTTCTCGAATTTCCAGCTATATATGATAGCTCGAGAGTCGAAATTGTGAATCTGTCCAAGTCCCTCTCCTATCATATATAGGTCGAGATTCGAAATTTCTCCAAGTCCCTCACCTATCATACGTAGCTCGAGAGTCGACATTTTTCCAAGTCCCTCTCCTATCATAGCTCGAAAAACGAAATTTTTCCAAGTCCCTATCTAGGTCCAGGCTTTCTTAAATTCTCAATACCAAATCCCATATGACTCATAAAACAGGTTCTCTGCGTTCCTCGTTTAGCTTCATTAAGTACGCCGTCGTTTTATACATGGTTCGAGAGTTGAAATTTTTCTGTCCCCCTCCTATCATATACTGGGTGGACCAGAAAGATGTTTGTTACCAGTTAAATGCGAGTTTGCGCTAAATTCACTCCAGCGCAAAAATGCAAAATGTTAGACGTATACTTCAAAACTACAAAATTTGTATCTCAGTTTTATTTTCAATTTGCGTCCCTCCTCAACTTTCTACGACTTTATTGAGTCGAGTTATGAACCAAAGTGTGCCAAATTATTGACCAATTTGGCAAAATTCTCAAGAATTAACAATCGTTTGAACTTCCATATTTTCTCGGATTTGAAAATGAAATTTAACGCGAATTCCGAAAAAAATATCAAAATAACCCTATGAAGCTTAAAAGGGGAGAATTTTCGATTTTTCATTTCAGAAATCCTGGCAAAATGGCCAATTTTTGGCACATTTTGGTCCATAACTTGGCTCAAAAAAGTCGCAGAAAGTTGAGTAGGGGCGCAAATTGAAGATAGAATTGAGATACAAATTTTGTAGATTTGAAGTATACGTCGAACATTTCGTGTTTTTACGCTAGAACAGATCTAGTGCAAACTCCCATTTAACTGGTAACATCTTTCTGGTCCATCCGGTATAGCTCGAGAGTCGAAATTTTTCCAAGTCCCTCTCCTATCTTATATAACTCGAAAGTAGAAATTTTTCCAAGTTTTTTGCTGGATGGCGGACGGCAAATTTCTCAAAAAGCCCCTCATAAAACAGGTTCCCTGTTAAACCTAACTTTTGGAGAGTTCAAACCACCATAAAAAAAGAGGCCCCAACGGGATTTTTAGTACGTTGAAACGTTTGCTCCAGCAAAATGTTTTTCTTTTCCTTATTTGCCTACCCTCTAAGTAAAGTTTTTGAACTGATTCTAGAAAAGATAGCAAAATACTCGTACGACGACGATTAAATTCCTCGACACGGTGCCGGTGGCGTTCGAGGAAGATCGATTACTATTCAAAGGTAGGTGGAAATTTTTGGAAAATTCTCCAGATACAACAGGTTATCTGGAAAACCCGATCCAACTAGTGATGTTGTTCTAGCAGACCTTGATATGATGACAACGTAAAGAAGTTCGTTCATTGTCAAGGTCGAGATTATAGCAATACCGAAACGAACGAAGAGTAGCTACAAACTTATCAAAGAAAGGTTCGCCGAGTCCGATCAACTTCCGAACATGGGTAAACTTGTTGAAAGAATCAAAATTTCTGAATTACCCTCGTCGGATCAATGAACTCTACGACTATACAAGATAAACGTACAGTAATCAAGAGGCCTCCAACATTCACTGGGCGCGATTATTCTTCGTACTGTGTAAAAAAAAATTATTCTGAACAAGACTTCCGGTACAAGTAAAGCATACGTACACCTACTAGACTACTAAACATAACAATTATTATTGTTACAGAGTGCCAAGTGTAGAATAGTAACGTTAAGTCTTCTAAACTTTTTATCGTACCTTCAACAACAGGGCATCCTACGGTTAACGAACTTCCGAAAAGGCAACGAGTGAGAAAAGTGATCACGGGTGCGCACAAGTTGTCGAGTAAGATAAAATATTAGAGACCGAGCCATACTCGCGCAATGATGATAAAAAACTTCTTTATACGTACGCACAAATAACCCGGATGTATCACAGTTTAATTTATAAAATACTCCGATAATGAACGTAAATGAATTCTCGTGGAAAATTAAAAAAAAAAAAAGACAAGAGGACAAATTGAAAGGAAAAAAAAATCGAATGATAAAAGCAGAAGCGCTGAAAACCAGTTATTGAGAAATTTCACTGTCATTCCCTCATTTGTTCGGGTGAAAGCATTTCTCTACGTCTAGACATAAATCTTGTCGAATGCACGCATCATCGAAGTACTATAGCAACGTGTATGAAGTGTAATACATATTCGAAAATGAGAACATTCGTCTAATTCGCGAACTGTAGATCGTGCATACGAATACAAACAATATTGTACCTTAAGCTGAGTCGTCATCACATTTAATTGCAGTCGCGTCAAATTGTCGCCGTGTACGTAAGAAAAACAACGAAGTAGTTGTAAAATTTGCCTAATTTCGCTAGGTACCTTCATTACCAGTATATTCGCGCCCGTAAACAGAAGTTGAATCTTCGATGAGTGATTGACAAACTTGGCTCTTGAAACGTGTGTGAGATAACGCTAGTTTTATCATCAACGACAACAGTACTTTTATACATAGACATATTATCGTTTCTTAGCACGGAACCGGATGTACAGTATTCCCTTTCCCGTGCTTAAAATGCTACCGCACGTAAATGTGTCCCAGAGAACTCATAATTTCATTCTAGACATAAAAATTTACATTTTAATCTTTTTTTTTTTTTTTTTTTTTTTTTTTTTTGGTGTTCTTTTCCCTTTTTAAACGATACAAAAGTAAACGATCTTCGTACACAGTTTATCTCTACACGGTATTCCGATGAAAATTACTTACACGTAAAACCAGTTTTTCTAATTCAAGTTCACCGCATATTTTCCGACAATTAGATTCACAATATCGTGAATCCTCTGGCACTAATCCACATTCGCGTCTTCACAATGAGTAAACGATTAACACTTTAATTTTGCTGCACTCGAACGAATATGACTGACTACACAAAATTGCACGAACAATTAATACGCATCTTCTGAAAAGCTAATCGAAGCCGGAAAAAAAAAATTCAAGCGCCAACGGAACTATATTCTACTCTCGCAATATGTGTAGACAGACATCTCGCAGATACTAGCATTTTTACAATATTATACGAAACCAGTTCGAAAATAACATCGAAGAACGCGCGCGCGCCAACGTACGAAGCCCGAGCACCAGAAGCACCGACTGACAACAACAAGTTGGAGGAGAGCACGAGATATCCCCAAGACTGGGCGTACGTAAGGTAATGCGGCATGTACCGAGTACATGGAGGTAGTACAGGTAAGAAGTTCCATGAAAGGAAATCCACAGTTGCGCGATTTCAGCATTCCAAAAATATTCTCAAGAGCTAGTACACGAATCTCGGATGAGAAATAAGAGCTCGCAACGTCGCAAGATGACCACATTATATTCAGGTCATATTAAGCCAGTTTTTATTATTTATTTATATTCGTTCATTTATTACCTCTGATAAAGCACAAACGTTCGGAGTATTTTTGTATATTATACTTTCGGTTATTACACACGATTAAACATTTTATTCGTGTTTTCCAAGATCAACCGTATTTTCCACGGCAACGATAATACCTACGTTCGTGATTTATTCCGAAGGCATTCCATTTCACCCAATACCTATTTACCAACAAATACTCCGAATGTTTACACGATCCGACAGGTACGTTCGCAATCTGCACGCCCGAAAACATGTAAGCTCTGCTAACGACTTTCGATTATACAAATCAATAAATTATTTTCGTCGAGATGCATCGGTACTGAATACGCGAATTCGAATTACCATTCATCAACTTCGAAAACATCTATTCCATTCATTAATCAACCCGCGAGAGAAACCCATCTTCCTCGGATAATATTATTAATGATTCGTATCGACGTCTGAAAATTGTATAATTAACACAGCGTCTCAAAAAAATCGGTTCTCAAATCAAAAAAGAGCATACGTGTATTAAACAAAATTTCAACACGGAAATACTCGAATGAGTCGGCTAGATTCATTTAAGCTAACCTCGTATTTCTGACAATTATCAAATTTTAAAAATCGCCCCGTTGTGCAAAATACCGGCACAGCTGCGGAATACTGTGCCAGAAGCCGCACCGGGGGCCTCTAGTTTTAGGTAATTTGTGACCCAAGTGCGTCGCTGATTAGCCACTTATAGTGAGGCTAATGCGCGGCAAAATACCTTCACAAAAGAAGAACATTTGCGGAACATACAGGCGGAACTTACGAGTGTATTGAAATAATGATATGCCGCATAGCTCAACTATGGCACATCCGGGTTGAAAATAGTAACAATTACTTGAATGGCAGTTAGGTGGTGACGCAATTGTTACTAGGTACTCTTTAAGGATATTGTGAAGCCGCTACATTCTACATATATAGGGGATGTGCTGACACTATGTGACCTAAATGGTCTGAAAGTGTCCATTAAGAAAACTCTTTTCTGACAGAGATGTGACGGATACGTTCCACAAACAAATTTATGAAATTTCTCCTCACATGAATGATTCTCCAAACGTTGTCTGCGAGTAGTGCGATTTTTTCATGACTGGTATTCGCATCCGGCCGCTCCTGTAGACGCGCTAGTGTCGTGGACGAAAAGGTGATCACATGAAAATTTACATAAGAGCGTATGTTATTTCAACTAGCTGTATCTCAGTTAATACTGAAAAAAAAGTACCACTTACAATGACCTTTTTTGACTCTCTGGACCAGTAGAATAGTATGAAACTCATAAAAATAAAAATTTCACCAAGTATCTGAAACATCACCTTTTCTTCCAGTTTCCACAAATGGCCGCTATAGTAAATGTAGAGGGCGACTCTTTTGGGGCCGGATGCGAATAAGCGTTACAGTTGAAGAACAATGCGCCCCAGCACATTATTTTACTGTTATGACTCCTAAGTGGAACGTCACAGGAGTAGCATATTAAGATCTCCACTCCTGAGCATCATGTAAAGTGGGCGTCTCCAAAAGTGGCCAAAGTGTGAAGTACTTGTGTTACTGTGTCCAAAAAGTGAAACAGCACACCTAAAAGTTTTGTACAACAGGAATACTCGAAGTTTTTCTGGTAGGTACCAGCTTTGAAAAATCAGTCTGTTGGGCAAAATACCAGCACAGCTGAGCCACACCGTGGGCCATCTGGCCCGGTAATTTGCGATTGCTGACCAGCCACTCGCAGTGAAGCAAATGCGCGACAAAATACCTTTACAAAAGAAGAATATTTGCGGAAAATAGGCGGACCTTATGAGTGTATTGAAATGATGATGTGCCGCGCAACTCAACTGTGGCACATCCAGAGGTATAGCAAATGTGACAGTTGGACCTTCAAGAAAATTGTGAAGCCTCTACATTCTACAATGGTAATGTGACGACCCTGTTGGGAAACAAATGACACAATTTTGTCACACATCAGAGTTGCTCATTTTGAAACAGATTTTGTCAAGAATGATAAAAGCATCAGGCAATCACAATTTAGAGTAGTCGGATTCCCAAATCTACGCGACTGGCATGTTAAAAGTATTTTGACGATGGGTACGTATTTAGGAACATATTATGTAGAACAAATTAGGCTTGGGTGCCATTTTTACTAACCCCTTAAACTCAGAGGATCCACCCCCCATTCTTAGAATTATGGGTATCATCTCTCCTCTGGGTTTTATCAAAAAATTTTTCGTACAAAAGTTGTTCCTTGAAGAAATCTATACACTTTTACCTCTTACAAAAAAGTTATTTGGGGCAACCCCTGAGCCCCAAAATTGAAAAATAAGATCTCAAATGTACCTTATTTGTGTTTAAAGCTATATTACGGAAGATTAACAAGGTTAACGTGACTGAATAAGTATAAATAATGTTTGAAACATTCACGTAACCCTCACCCCCTTTATCCATCAAACCCTCACCCCTTCTCACCCCATCATTAAAAAATTATTTTCCACGGAATTGTCTGCAGATAAAAAATTGATGCTAGATGCATTAAAAATCCATAACATTTTTATCAAAATCACAATTTCAGCGATGAAAAAAAAAATGAATAAATAATAATAATAATAATAATGCAAATTGATTGTCTGAACTCATGATGAGTGATTGAGGTGTAAGTAGAGCACTAGTATTGAAAAAGTGTTTTTCAATTGTACAAATCTACTTTATTAGTTGCTTATACAAGAGTACTTTCGGGTGTTATCCCATCATCAGTTGTGTCGCAACTGGAGAACAAGGCCTTAACCATGAGTTTTTATAGTACAAGACTGTGATCTTATTGGCTATACAATGCTGTGTTGTGATTGGTTCACTTCTAGAAACTTATTCTTACAATAATATGACATTTTGTTCTTATTGGCTAAAACATACTGCTTTCTAATTGATTCAATCTATTGTCCTAAATGCTGCGTTTCTATTGGCTACCTGGATTCCTGTCGTCTCATTGGTTGGTTCCGTTCTTCTTCTCTCGTCCAATCACCAGGCCGAATAATTTTTCGCTGTCAAATGTGATTACATTGTTCAAGAGGCAGGCTTTCTCCCTCTTGGCTTTTGCAATCTCCATTTGTTCCCAGAGTTTTCTTCTCTTTGTGCGATTCTCTACGTGTATGACTTCAAATATTCCTTCTCCATCGTGGTTTTCCTCGCTACAGTGTTTCCCAAACAGTGACTTGCCATCTTCTTTCTCCCTCGACGTTTTGTGCTCCTTTCTCCTGATCTCAAACTTTCTCCCAGTCTCACCGATATAGATCCCCTCGCACTGTTCACAACTGAGCTTGTACACTCCGATCAAGCTTTCCTTGTCCTTTTGTTCCGTCTGGTTATTGCTGATTCTCTTCATCATGGGTTGGTTATTCTGGATACCCACATTTACATCGTAGCCATTGAACGCCGTTATCACCTTGTTTGTGTACTTTCCTATACATGGTATTGATCCAGAGTACTTTCTTACTACGCTATCATGGGTTCCTTTCTTTGTCTCCGTTTTCCCAAAGACTCCCTCCACCACACATCAGCGGTAGCCATTGGCTTCTGCGATCTGCTTTACTATCTCGATCTCTTTCCTCTTCTCTTCGTTGTTCTTAAGGATAGAAATTGCCCGATAGCAGTAGTTCTGGATTGCCGCTAACTTGTGCCTGGGGTGGTGGTAGGAGTCATTTGGGATGATGGTGTCAGTATGCGTCGGCTTCCTGTAGATTTTGTATTCTATCCTATTGTTCTCCATTGTGAGTGTAAGGTCCAAATAGTTGATGGTCTCATCGCCTTTTTCCACTGTGAATTTGATGCTCTCATTCATCGCGTTCATTTCTGAAAGGAATAGATCCACCTGTCTATCAGTGCCTGACCACACAATTAGGATATCATCTACATATCTGGCCCAGTGTTTGATCGAGTTTCTGAACTTGCTACCCTTCAATATATCATTCATGAATATCTCCGCCAGTATTGGTGACAGCGGTGATCCCATCGCAAGTCCCCTTTCCTGACTGTAGAACCTGTTATTGAAGCGGCAGTAGTTCTGGCTCAAGATCTCCTCCACTATGTTGGCGTACTTCGACCCATCGGGGTTCCCATGGTATCTGTTGCTTTTGAGCAGGGTGAGAAGTTCCTCCTTCAGTATGGTACCAAACATATTAGTCACATCAAAAGATATCAGCTTGTCGTTACTCCTGATTTTCAACTTGTTCAGTTGCTCAATCAGCTCTCCGTTGTTTCTGATACTTCGTCTGGGTGCAAACTGGTAGTTTTCTTTCAGGAATGTGGCTACAATCTTTGCTATCTTGTAGCATGGTAATTGAATGCTGTTGACCAGGGGTCTCATCGGGCGGTTCGCTTTGTGGAGTTTTACAAGCCCCTTGAGTTTTGGTGCAACCGGGTTCATCTCAAGCGTCCTTCCATTGCTGGGTACATTGTTCCGTTTCAACACAGCTTTCAGGTCATCTTGGTATTTCCGTGTTGGGTCCCTTGCCAGCTCTTGGTATCCATTAACTGCGATGTACGACTCCACTTTTTGAGTGTAGTCCTCCTTCTCCATCACCACTACCGTGCTGCCCTTGTCTGCCTTTGTCAAAATCAGGTTGTTCTGTCGGATCTTCTTTTGTAGATTTGTGACCTTCCTCTGCATTACTTGCGTTCTGTCATAGGTTCGGCACATATCCTCTTTGATGTCCAACAGTACTTTCCCAATTTTAGTCCGGGCTTCTGGTCTCACGTCGTGTTCCATGGTTTGGATTACTTGTTCGCAGCTAATGGCCATGCTTTCGAGCCTACACTGGTTCAGCCTCTCTGGCTGCACGTACTTGATGCCTTTGTCCAGCAGTCTTCTTTCTTCTTCTGTGAAGGTGACGCTTGATAGGTTCTCGGTTCTGGGAGCAAATTTGTGCTCAACTCTCGCTGTCTCTTCCTTTCTTTCTTCTTTCTTCCGGGTCAGTTCGGCAAGCTTCTTCTTGATCTGTTTTGTTTGGGCTTCCACTCGTTTTTCCACATAGTCTTCTCCTTTCTTCCCCTCTCCTCCTTTTTCAAACATCATTTCTTTGACTTCTTGCGGGTGTAGTAACCTGGACAGATGGAAATATTGATCATACAGTAGACCATTCAGCCTGGTGATTTTCTTGTAGAGTTCACCAAGGGAATAATACCTCGTCTCAAGCATTCGTTATTGAACCACATCTTCACATGTGTCACTCTTAGTTTGACCATGGTCTTGTGATTGGACGAGAGAAGAAGAACGGAACCAACCAATGAGACGACAGGAATCCAGGTAGCCAATAGAAACGCAGCATTTAGAACAATAGATTGAACCAATCACAGAGCAGCATGTTTTAGCCAATAAGAACACAATGTCATATTATTGTAAGAATAAGTTTCTAAGAAGTGAACCAATCACAACACATCATTGTTACAGCCAATAAGATCACAGTGTTATACTATAAAAACTCTTGGTTAAGGCCTTGTTCTCCAGTTGCGACACAACTGATGATGGGATAACACCCGAATGTACTCTTGTATAAGCAACTATTAAAGTAGATTTGTACAATTGAAAAACCCTTTTTCAATTTGAATATTAAACCTTGGACCAATAAACATGCCAAGGCAGAACTAGAAGGTCAAGGTCGCGCTAATCAACTTATAAGTTATGACAACGTTGACAGCAGCACTGCATTTTGACTGCGGCAGGGCAGCACCGACCAAACCGACCCCCCAACCGCCAGCCAGCGGCACTTCACAATTTTTTACCGTTATTATAACCTGGACAAATTACAGCTCCACTTTACACGAGTCATAAATCAGCAATTAAACATTCAAATCAATCGCAAACATTATGCCATCCCTGTGAAACTCTATCTGTGAGTACAGTGATTTCTTTATGAGTGGCACATCAGTGTCACAACTGAAGAACCCTGCTCCAGAACATTGTTCCACTGATGTGACTTCTTTGTGGAGCGCGCCATGGTAGCAACACTTCATCTCCACCATAGCATGATCTCCACTCTTCGGCATCATGTAAAGGAAGCGTGGGCTATTGCACCGCCACATGTGTTTCGCTGATATTTCCCAAAAGTGATCAAAGAGTAGAGTACTTGCGTCGCAAGTGTGAACCGGCACACGTTAACGAAACTCCACCTCTACAATTGGCAATTGGATATAAGTTAACCCTCTCCTTCCCCTCAATTCACGTCTTGAATGAAAATTATTTTTGAATAAATGTTTGAACGATTTCTAAGAGAATATTCATCAATCTTCATTTTTCACGATCGAAGCGTATTCATAAATATGTAGAAACAACTTTAATTTTTTTTTTTTACCTGAACTGTCCAAAAATATACGGTAAAACATTGAAATCTACCGACATAAGAGAAGTCGAGATTTTAAGAAGAGGAATTTCGACACAAACCAGGAGAACAGGGAAACCAACGAAGAAAAAACGGCACGACGAAAGAATTGTGTTCACTCTGGTACCTTGGCGTTCTAAAAGAAGGTGAAGAATCACATTTTGTGATGAAAGACTGAAACTTTTTCTTATGATAGCGAGTTTGGAGGCCAATGACTCCAACACCAGAAAGATACTCCAGCTCACAATGAACCATTAAACAGCGGTGTTACCTTTATCTTGAGGTACATCTCTCCTCCTCGAATTGACAAAATATATCATGAAAATTGACAACGCTAACAACAACGATTTCATTTTTCGCCTACACCCTTAATCTTTTGCAAGATTTACATAAGCGAACTATACTACCGTCATCTACTAAACCTTCTACTCCAACTTACGCAAATACAACGAAAGCCTATTCAAATAATACCAGTCAACGAAAAGCAGTGCAGTGTTCATCGCACCTAAGCCCCCTCGTCGGTTAATTTTAAAGTTCACACAAAATACAAGATGATGCTACTACACATTTACGCGATTTCACGGTGCAAATATTTTTGCCGAACCATCTTCATCGTATAAAACCTGAGTGAAACGGAGAAAGGAGACGGCGAAATGAAAGAATTAATTTTCACTTATGTAACTCGATCATACATTGTTGTCTTTTCTAACTCTAATTACTTCCTCGTCGTTACTTCAATATCGATTTTATAAACGCATATTAACGTAATGCAAAAGATACCGTACTAAAAAGGGAAGGTAAAGTTGGTAAAAGAAATGTATCCATATGCGAGTACATACGTTGTTGAGATGATTTCTAAAATCAGTATACAGCATGCATCGCATTGTAAAACACAGTAGTATGCGCCGATCTTTAATTAAATACTTGTGTAGTTATTTTCCGTTAAATGACGAGAATAACGTTTTATACAATCTACGATAGAAAAGTTGACGACAACTTAACAAAGAATGCGGGTTTAAATATTGCGCGCAATAATTTCGAACTCGTATCGTACTTATCTACCTCAAAACACACGAAAATAGTTACGGTGTCCGTATACGCGAGTTCATAACTGAAAAAACTTCAAATAGCAACGATGATAAATCTAGCTCGAATACCACCTAGTCGTTCATTTATTTGACGCTACATTAACCTATTTTGCGTTTTGAATTTTTTTTTTTTTTTTTTTTCGTGAGAAATTAAGCAGGTATACATACGATCCAAGTTAATTGATTCTTCGAGATACAAAATAATGGAAAAAACGATAATTTGGTGTATTAGAAAGTTTCAAAGTTCGTTCAACGGAAATCAATCAAAAACTGGTTTATTCGTCATTATTTAGCGTCACATAAACACCACTCTATTTATTCCCTCTAGTCTTTTCAAAGCACTCAAGGTTGTCAATTCATGATATTTGATCTCTTCTGTTAGGTTTTGATAGCAACTCTCAGAAAACTGAAAGGCCTCAGAAAGTTTAGGAATCTGTCACAGCGGAGTAGACACAATTTTTCAATAGGAGAGGGCTAATTCTTTTTTGCAATAGAGGAACAGCAGAACAACAGAAAAATTGCGTACCCACACCACTGATTTGTAAACGGAATACGAATGCAAAAACTTACCAATCACAGGCTCGTTATTGAATTTCATATCGATTTTATGGACAACTGGTTCGTGAGGTACGAACGATGCAAGAAATCGTTGATTTCCCAAATTTCTCACAAAACTCGTCACATGACCGCCATTGACAAGAATCTCCAAGTTTCCAGAACCAGCTCCAGAACCGTCGACTATAAACGCGAATATGACGTGTTACAAGTATCTATATCGTTTCAAATTTGTAATTCTGGATAAATTGCGAGAAATTACTTTCAAATTCGACGGGTTGTCCGACAAATCCATCCGGTATGGTGCCCACTTTGATAGCATGCGAATTGTAAGCGTGGCTCCTGCGTAGATAATGATTATTAATTTTCCGGGATTTACAAGCGACAGAATGAGCGTCGAAAACGATATACAAACCTAAAAGGAGATTTAGCGATACGCTCGTCACATATTTTGATATCGATTAAATGCTCGCCAATTTCTTGAGGAGTGAATGTAGCCGACACAATATTGTCGATTATATTACGCGATAATCGGATTGGTAAACTCGACCCTGAAGGAGCTATTAAAATATGCGCGAAATTAGAATCATTTCCGATGTATCCGCAGAACTTCTCGCAAGAAGGGGGTCAACTTACAAGTAACGGTAACATATACATTCGGTAACGTAGCATCGGTATGTATGTATACAGTCGAAGCTCGGTTTACTGGTAACAACTGTAATGCGTCTCCGGTCACTTTCACATCAGGTCCTGTAACAAATTAAATTAATAGTATCACGCTGTTTGAAACAAACTCATCTTGCGTCAAACTTACCATTGGTTGGAGTCGAACTTTTGGAAGTAGGGCTCGAGAGATTCCTTACGTGATTGACGGTAGGTGAGACTGCGACACAAACACAATTTTAAAAGATAAAATGCGAGGGATTATCATCGCATGGAGATTCAAATGAAAAAGTACCTCGTATGCTGGACGATGAATTCAAATACTTTATCGAATTGTTATTCGAAGTGGAATTTTTATAATGACTGTTTGTAAGAGAAGGCGAGTGCCTATCCACTAAATTCACCGGTGACGAATGTGATCTCAAAGAAGAATCGACGTATTTCGAACTGCTACTATTCATCGTCTGGAAATATGTAACATTTGTCAATATTGCTCCACAAATATTGTGAAAATTGATCACCAGACACGCGCTTCGGCTTGTATACGTACTTTGAACGCTGATTTATGATAAACCGTTTCCGAACTTCTGCCATTGACGGGACTTGACATGAACAGAGGACTAGGTGAATGCGAGGGCGATCTGGATGATGGAGAGCTCACTCGATGATAGAAATCCGAGTTACCATTCATCGATTCCCTGTACTCATCTGGATAGGAAACAAACGAAAGGAAAAAGTACGTTATCGATAAGTAGCCTTCTTTAAATTACATAATGTGAAAACTAAAGCCTGCTCCAGCTTATAATAGTCTACTATATTCTAAAATATCAATTTGATTCATTATATTTCACCTCAAGTATGATACAATAAGTTGGAAGCTTAGTAAAAAAAAAAAAAAAAAATGCTGTCCCCTCGATATGAGTGTACCTGAAAGTTTCTGATGTACAAATTAACATTCCAAGATGACCGGATGGAAAGATAATCTTTCCTCGATATTTATTTCTTGCACAAGTCAACATTTCTAATACATATGATCCTGTGCAATAATAATTTATTTTACTCTTGTCATCTTCAGGTCCATGTCGCCAGACTCCCCTCCCCTCCGATGGAATTACGAGGTGGCTGTGAGTTAAATCGTTTGTGCTATGCTTGTGCTGGATTTTGCAGCAAAGTATTCCGTTTGTACTGGTTTTCTTTGTTCTGAAAACCGGCTAAATCGTTTGGACTACGTCTGTGCTGGATTGTGCCTTCGAGATTTTAGTTTGTACTGGTCTCTTACTTCTTCAATCGTTAAGGAGGAGGCTGTAGACATTCAAGACCCAATTTGGGCAATCAGGGAATTTTTGGGACTAATATGGATGGAATCGTTTGTGCTACGTTTGTTTTGTTACGCTTGCCCTTCAATCGTTGTCCTCTGTTGTAAGCTCACGGTGAGGGATCGGCTGAGGTCCCGTATCTGGTCACAGCGGACAAAAGTGCCGAAATTCTCGTTTTTTCACACGATATCTATCGAGACTTTTGCCTCTTGTTGAGTACTCACAGTGAGATTGAAGCGGGCAAAATTCTTCTAAAAAACTCGTCTCCTGCAACATACTTACGGGGAGAAATCAACTTCAGCCCCGGTCAAGATCGAAGAGGGCAACAGCCCAAACATTCTGGTAGTATAGACGGAAGAATTAGAATTCAATAGAATCGATACGATTTTCTAAATTATGGTCGGACATACCGAAGAAAGGATACTCAAAACGAGTAAACATAAAGAGTTCTTCGGTTAAGAAACCATCATCTAGCGAAATGAATTGCTTGTTTCTTAGCCGAAAGCGCTCCGATCTATTCGTTATTTTTGAAGCTCTTGTTCGTAAAACTCTTTTCGTTTACTCGTTTCAAGCATCCCTGAATTGAGGGCAAGGAATCAGTTTCGCCTCCGGGTCATCGGGGCAAATTCATAGCAAAAGGATGAATTTTCTATCCTCTTTCTAGATTCAGATATTCTTTCGCTATTCCGTACAGTGTCCCTCTTTGATCTGAACTAAGGGTGAAGCTAATTTCTTGCCACGAGTTCACAACGGAATACTCAACCTAGTAAATTCACATTGTCTCCTCCCGTATGAGAGAAATTTCCGCGCATTAGTCCACCCCTACATATCTTTGCCCGCTTCGGTTATACGCGGGGCTGTAGTCGTTCTCTCACCACGAGTCCTCAACAGAAGACGATCTTCACGGTAGTGCCTGAAACAATGAGAATTTCCGTACATTTGCTTGCTCTGACCAGATACGGGACCTCCGCCAATCCCTCACCTGAGCTTACGACAGTAAACACAGATTGGAGGGCAAAGGTACCAAAAGAAATGTAGCACAAACGATTCCATCCATTTCTATACCGAAAATTCACTGATTATCCAAATTGGGTCCTGCATGTCTCCACATTGAAGAGGATTGGAGCCAGCACAATACAAAAATTGAACTATACAATGTAACAAAAACGTAACATACACGATTGAGCCCGTGGTACAAAAGAAAAAATCGTCGACACAATGAAGCACAAATAGCACAAACGACTCCATCCATATTTGTCCCGAAAATCTACTAATTGCGCAAATTGAGTCTTGTATGTCTACAGGAGGGGCAGATTTAGAAATGATTTTGGGAGAGGAAATTCCAGACTTTCTGACAAGTATATATCTTTGGGTCAGTCGGAAAGCTGTTGATGTCATTAATGACCTTGATCTACTTCAGCGACTTGGGAAAATTTTGACCTTTAGCCTTCATTATACTGGGTCATACAGCATATTAGACTTGTACTAGGTTATAACTCAGGGTGTCCACTGAAAGGAAATTTTCAAATACTGGACATTTACTTGATCTTTTTTGAAAATAAGCGAGTTAACGAGCAAGAAAAAAAAACTCACGGGTTTTTCGACAACGTTAACCGAGGGGTGGCAGGGGACCTGTTTTATGGGAAACGTGGGATCTGAAAAATGTCGATTGTGACGTCAGAAAACTGACCTACGGAGTCATAAAATTGTGACGTCACAGCCCTGGACTTTGTAGCTATACGTAATAGGAGGGTAACTTGAAGAAACGTCATCAGATTGTGACGTCACAGTCCCGGACTTTAGCACTATATGTATATGTTACAGTTAAAACCCAAAATCAGTAAATTCTAAAATTCACTAGTCAAAACTAGTTGCCACAAATGACTTTAGTCAGAACTAGTTTTGACTAGTTAATTCTAAAATAAAAAAATTGTTTGAATTCATCAGTAAATTCTAGTTATAACTGAAATGAATTGAAATTGTTCGAGTTCAAAAGGTGATGGTATTTCCAGACATACTTCGGCCAAATTGATAGATATTTGGTAGTTCTGCTCAACTTTGAGGATAAGTAGCTCACACTGGAATAAGATATACGAAAAAGTTCTAAATTTTTCTTCCTTAATTCACACATTAAACCGTACATCATCCAATTCGTCGGTCTATAAACGTTACAAGAGCAAATCTAACAGTGACTAATTGACGCACACCATTCAAGTACAAACAAGCTTTGTGAAAAATAAAAATTCAAGGGTGTTGGAGGCTGGAGGCATTTTGTCTCTGGAGGTACCTTGCCTCCGCCTCCAATGAGGCGAAGATGGTGAGGATTTAAACCAAGATGTTGGAGGCTGAGCATTTTGCCTCCGGAGGTACCTTGCTTCCACCTAGAGGCTTGGAGGTGCTTCCAAAGATCCTTTAGGAGGCACTTTTAACAGGGAACCTGTTTTATCGGGGGGGTAAACTGAAGGAAAATGACGGGGACCGGGCGCCGGCCGCCGGGCGCCGTCCGGCAAGAAAAAGGGATTTAGAAAAATTTTGATGAAGTGATAGGAGGGGGACTTATCCTCTCTGCTTCATACAGTATATTATACTAGGTTTATACTACGTATTATACTAGGCGTATACTAGGTCCAAGGTCTAGGCATCCTTCATACCATAAGCTTACAAGATCTTTATCAATAAGAGATCTCAAGGTGGTGAGGAACAAAGTTCACTCTACTTGAGACGACAAAAAGCAAAAAATGACACTCACATGATTACTCCCATAAAACAGGTTCCCTGTTTGCCTCAATTAACAGAGTTAATGAAGGCAATTCCGAGCAGCTAACTGTGTGGGCTACGAGTTTTTTTTTCAACAGTATTCTATTCCTCGAATCCTCATTCAGCCACTTCGATGCTAGCGCTGCTCGGTTCGAAGAAAAGCCAAAGTTTTAAATACACCTTGTGAGTATCATCTGTCATCTGGCGACACTGGTAGGCCAATATGCTACATCTGGTCACACTGATCAACGTTACAAGTGCCTTCGGAGGCGTCTCCAAAGACGTCTTTGGTTTCTTCGACAGTGCCTCCGGAGGCATTTTCTCCAATCTCAGTAATTGCGCTGGAGGCATTTTGAGGTACTTCCAGAGACATACTTTGGAGGTCAGAAGACGTCTCCAAACGTGTCCACTGGAGGCAACATTTTCTGTATTCGTTCCGGAGGCCTCTAAAAAAAATATGCCTCCAACACCCTTGATAAAAATGCAATTACATTTGTACTAGGGAAGAAAATCATTTTACTGATTGGATTCACCCTTCTTATTTCCACTAGTTAAAACTAGTTTTCCCTGACAATCATAATTTCTTCTCTATTTCACTTTTTACTAGTCAATTCTAGTTTTCACTAGTAAAAACTTGTTTTACCTGAAATTATTTAAGTTAAAACTAGCTCCAACGCTGAGGGTCACGGTAAATTCTAGAGTTAACTAGTCGAAACTAGTTCTGACTAAAGTCATTTGTGGCAACTAGTTTTGACTAGTGAATTTTAGAATTTACTGATTTCGGGTTTTAACTGTAATATATATATATATATATATATATATATATATATATATATATATATATATATATATTAGGAAGGGAACTTGAAAAAGATTGATCTATGACATCATCAGGTTGTGACGTCACAAGACTGACCTATGACGTTATCAAACAGCGACGTCACAGGCCTCATCCACAAGCTATATGTGATAGGAGAGGTCGAGCTCCGAGCTTTGCTGACCGGTGGATGTTTTTTCCGAAAAACCCCAATGAAACAGGTTCCCCGTTAAAAAAAAAAAGTCAAATTGTCGGGGAGGGGGGGTCATAAAAAACGTCCGCCGTCCGGCAAAGCTCGGAGTTCGGCAATTTTCCACTTCTTCTCCTGTCATGTATAGCTTGGGGGCGGGGCCTATGATGACAGCTTGATAACGTCAAAGGTCAGCCTTGTGACGTCACAATCTGATGACGTCATAGATCAGTTTTTTTCACGTTCCTTCCTATTATATATATATATATAGTTCCGAAGTCCAGTCAGTCTCCCTCCTATCATATATTATAGCTTGGGAGCGGGGCCTGTGACGTCACAATCTACATTTTTCAAATCCCAGGTGCCCCAAAAAACAGGTTTGCTGCCACCCCTCGTTCAACTCCGTTAAAAAACCCGTGAGTCTGATCTTTTTGCTTTTTTCAAAAGTTTTTATCGTTTTCATCATCTTTACTTGACCTTTAATGAAGATACTTGACTTTTACTTGTTTACTTGACCTATAGACACCCTGAATATGTGCATGTCAGGACTCGGCTGTTTATAGTAGGCTTAGCTTTCATTTATGATGCCATCAATGACTAGGTTCAAGATGCTATAAAAGGCTTATCTTTTGTTACACTGAGCCTAGCATAAAGTAAACATTATTTCAATTACTAGAATCGTCTACGAGATATTGAATTGATAAATTTTGAAAGGATCGAAAATATGATATTTCAAGAGATTCGAATTCACTAATTCGATTCAATAGAGCCAGTTGGACTTCTGGCCTCTTTATCAACACCAGGATGACGAAGACGACGTTCGTAAGCAATAGCAATGAACATTTTGAAATTTTATCTCTGATCAAGGCTGCACAATTGTAAAATTCAGCCCTTACAATACAAGAATATGGAACTAGTCTAGGGTGTCTAGTGGCCCCAGAGAAGTTGAATCTTTCACAAAATGGGCCCGGAATTACGAAAGATTCCGGAATCGCAATTTTTCTTTGAATTATAAAATAACATCTGACAAGGAAAATTGATGTGATGACGTTTTGCTGAATTTCAAGAAGAAATGAGAGGAAAAAGTCAAGAACTTCGGATAGGTCTTAGTAAAATCACGAAAAAGCGAGTGAGCCCGTGACCCACTCAACCAACATACCGCAGTGTACCATGTATGTGTATCGTGTATGCTAGGCCTAATATAATAGAGGCTAAATCTAGCTTAGAATAAGTCTACTAAACTGCATGCCACACTTACTATAATGAAGGACAAACCGACCACAAGAACCTAGTATGAGCCTATAGGATACTGTGTGTGTACATCTTAGACCTGACATTTATTAGTATACTCCACACCAGTATTTAGAACCACGGCCTCCATTAGAGTAGGCTAAAGATACTTATGGAGTGAGCTTGTCAGCTACCTATTTCGTTTGCGCTGGGTGATACAACCAATATCAACCGATATATCGATACAATCAAGTTTGATATATCGATCTTTAACTCGTATTTCTTTGCGAACGTTCAAAGACATATATGTACATTGTACATGAATAAACGATGTTTTTCTACAAAGTGGAAACGAGCTAAATTCTTGGTTTTTGTTTCTTAATTACGAGAATGGTCCGTGAAAGAACTTGTAATGAATTTCTAATTACGATTTATCGTCTATTCAAATTCAGTGCGAGGTAAATCTGCGCAAAAGGTGAAAGAATGAAGACGTGAGATGTTTTCGAGTACATTATTGCATTCCCTACGGCAAAAAATTATTTTTCAAAAGGCGACATGCTACGATTATACAAAAAAAAAAAATTTATCGCCAATCTACGGGGAATTTTCGAACGTAATTCAATTTTTGGAAAATTTATCAATAATAATCTAAATTAATATTAGTTTATAAATACGTACATGAATTTTTCTCGGAGTACTTTGAAAACGAATCTGAAAAACGGAGATATGTATAAATTAACTCAAAGACTACGGACTGAATTACTAAATAAAGTACAAAAATAAAAAAAGTCATTTACTTTGTCTTTCAGCTCGCATTTGTTCTTTGGTACCCACCCTTAACGGAAACGGACTACCTAGAAAAGCAAAAAAAAAAAAACAACAAATAAGACGTAAGAATAATTGTACTTCTTCCACGAAATTCATGGAATAGTAATGTACAAACCTTTAACCTGATTCCCATTGAAATAAATGTACAGCTTATACTTGCCAACCTTTCTGGTATGCAGTGAAACGCGATAAATAGAATTACCGATATGATCAATGGTGTGCGGTAATGACTGTTTATTATGCACTATGTCAATAATAATATCCCCGAGACCGCCAGTTCCTCTGGCATCCAATGTAAAATTAAATATACTTTTTGGTATGGCCGGCGTATCTAACCCTAGTAACTAAACCACACAAGAACTAAAATTTCCAGCTTCTTGAAGGAAAAGCTGACCGGATGAAAACGTTTAGAACATACCTCTACACCATTTGGATCGAACACGAAACACGTGAAAGGTCCACCTTGAATAAGCTCGCCACCGTGTCGAACATAAATGAACCACTCTCCCGGCTCGTCCGGTTCGAATGTAGCTCGATAGATGCTATCTTTCTCGTGAACGGGACAAGACAAATCTCGTCCTGTGGGCGACGTAGCGATTACATCGATTTGGCCAGCTTTTGCACCGTTAGAATTGACCTATGACACATTTCAAAAACGCTCGCTTAAGAAAAAAGTACCTAATCTTCCTTCAAAAGAAACCTAAATATGTACTGACTAGAACTTCAACGATTGAACCAACAGCGCAAGGCTCCAAACCCGTATGTTTTATCGAAGTCAATTCGGGCATTGCTCGGACATACAGCGGGCAGTTGCGAACGATCTCATCTTCGTTATAAACAAGTATCTGTAACAACAAGACTTTTTTTTTGAGGACGAAAAGCAAAAAAGTTCCACAATTCATTCGAAGAAATTTCCGTCCCTTCAGTCCTCACCTTGTATTGGACATAGGGCCTTCACCACTCCTATATTATTTCTTATCAAATATACTTTTCTAAATATCTTACTTACTTTCTTATCAAAAATTAAAACAAGCAATTACCTTATGCATACCGACTTGTATAGGTACGAAGGTACCTCGACCACCAGATGGACCCAGGGTCAACTTGCATTCGACTTTATTACATTCAGGACCAATTATCTCAGCTGTAATCTCTTTCAGGTCGATATCATTACCAGAAAAATCCAAGTTAATAGTTGTCTAAGACAGAAAATAATAATCAATGAATTTCCAAGATATGCAGTCAATGATATATGCAAAATCAGTAGAGTGGTAAATTCTTAATTTTATTTAGTCGTCGACTACGGGAAGATTGCAACGAGGTGAAAAAAGAGGTACTTTAAACAATCGTTTTTCCCACATTGAATATAATTTTTTCTTTTTTCTTTTTCGTTACTCTATTTCTGAAGGTTGATATGCAGAAGCAGTTTTAGAGAAACATAATGACAGGCACTACATTATATAGGCAACAACAATGCACCTGACGCGCGCGTTACCTATTCAAGAACATCATTTTAGACATACGATAAAAAAAAAATAACCTTGAAAGGCACATCGTGAAAACAATTGAACGAAGAACAAAATATACGCGAACATAAAAGGAATTTCTGGTCTAAAAAATCGTACCGGTTGATAGATTCTCGTAGTATGTGAATCGCACGACGCCGTCACAACGGTAGAAGGATGCGTGCGCGGAGGTATCCACTGAAAGCTTGCGGCATATGCCATAACACCTAAATGCTCGACATTTTGATCAACCATGTCTCTGGCACGTAAGAGAGGCTCTACTCCGAGTTTGGTACCGGCGTGAATGCCTAAGATCAAATAAGTATGATTATTACACCGGTATATATTCGCCTCGGAATATCATTAGGTACGCACATCGTACGCGTTCATTATAATTACGCTCTAGAGTTGACAAGAATTATATAGAGGACAAACACCTACCAGCGTTTAAATTCGATAACCATACATTTGGATCGTCACTCTCTTCGTACTTCGCTGGCACACCCAAGGACTTCACCAAACTGCATAACGCTCGACCATCGTTCCAATCAGTCTGAAACAAAAGTCTACATTTTAGGTTCACGCAGTTTCAAACTACTCGGGGCTATGACTTCCAGTGGTTGTGAAAGTAAGATCGACATCGAAAATTTCAATATTAATATTCCGGGCGGAAGTAGCTGAAATTTCTATAAACTCTGCTCGAAATCATTGTTAGTCAGTCTTCCTCGACCAAATTTAACCCTCAATTAAACCGCACACTTTGATACTTCAAAACACATTTAGAGCACGATTTCATATTATATGTTCATGCAGATGCAAGAAAATTATAGATTAAGCCTTGGGGCCAGCTCCGGCTTTAGCTCCGCTCCCAGATTTTGAGGAATTAAAGCCAGGAGCCGGAGTCTTTATTTGATTTTGAAAAGAGCCGAAAGACTCCGTTCTCTTGGTCATCCCAACAGCTCTTTTGGAGCCGCTCCGCTCCTTCATTTGCAAGAAGCTGAGGAGCTGCTCTACAGTTGAAATGCAAAAAAACTGAACAAGCGAAATCAAAATGTCCGAAAAAAATTTTTTAGCGAGTAAAGAATACAAAAAAAAAAAATATTGAGCAATTAGAGCCGAAGTTTTTTTATTTTCTTCTTTCTTAGATGAAAAACTGATAAGCCAGAGCCGGCTCCGTCGCGTCGTGCGCCTGAGAGTGAGCTCTGGCTCGGAGCCACTCCTGTTTTTGCTTGCGGTTCTTATTATAGACATAAGTATAATTTTTAGCGATGACGATAATACACTAACCGTAAAATTATGAACCGGTCTGTTCTTCAAACGTGAATTCACCCACTGAAGTGTCGACCTGAAGCCTGGACTACCCTCTTTCATGAAATACGATAAATACGTCATTCCCGACAATTCATCCAAAAACGGAGACGCCAAATACTCCGGCTCCAATACCATCGGCACTCCAAATTCTTGTCGGGCTATTTCCATGGCGGTTCGGCAATTTTCCACGCTGTAAAGAAAAACGGGTATGTAAACCGATAACTTGAATGTTTCGAGTCTCTGCGTGAGGCTGCTCTGATCGATCTTGCAAATTAAAAAGAACATAACAGCAAAAATATCCCTTTTGAATGATGTAATTCACTTGACCATTTATTATTTTCGAAAATATTTAGGCTCGCAAGTTGCAAATAAGGTTGTAACCAGACATGAAGTCCATCTTCTTAGTCACGACACTACACATCATTTCGGAAGAATTCATTTTTCCGTCAATGATACAAATAATTAATTGAGTTGATCAATCTCAAATTTCTGACATATCAGAGCCAGTTCTACCAACGATTTCGGGTGGTTAGGGTTAGCCTAAAAATGGTAGCTAACTTGTGTTTGGTTAAATGGCCTGTTTGCATCGATAGGAGGTCAGCAGGTATTAGGCGGCAATGTGTCAGCACCGGTAGCGTCTGAAACATACCCGAGCAGCTCGAAAGGTCGTGGCCGGAAGCCCTGCGACATACGCCGATGGTTCCGGCAACTGAGAACACACATCTCCAAGTCCCCTTCAGGACGGTACGCCGTGTCTAGGAACGGCATATCCGGGTCCATACTCCAGTTGGGATGACCACAACTCAAGGGAGCTTACAAATTGGGGCTCCCATGGATGACCGTTGGGCCGTGGAAGCGGGTCCTGGGGCTTCGGCCCTCGAGGTTTTGAGTGAATTAAGGATGGGAGAGGTCAAGGAGTTATAGTTGCAGAGTCACTGTCGTTTTCTCAACCTAAGGTTGATGAAGAGGACAGTGACTTCCAAATGTTTTTGTACTTCAAACTAACCTCGGGTTATTTAAACCTCAACTTAGCTTGGAAGCAGCCATGATACCCTCGGGGTAGCGTGGTAGAACCGCTGCTGAGGAATAACAGTTGATCAAGTTTTGTATATGCCCTTGATACGTGACCGAACTCCAGTAGAAAACAGCACGCGCTGCTGAAAGGCTGGTCTACTGCAGCTAATGGTCCTCAGAAGAGGTCAAAAGGTGGCCCCAAAAATGAAAATATCAGGGAAGACATCTCGCCTAAGTCGGGAATTGGGTACCTAGGAATATGGCTGGATGAGGACCTCAACTGGAATTATCACACATTGAGAAAAAATTTTCTGGCATAGCCAAATAAATGAAAATCATGTTCCATGTCTTTTATATTTTATCAGTCATCTTGAAATATTTCATTCTAGGCTTCTACTAGGTCAAGTGTTCGTGAGATATTATTCGTTTACCCCTTTACCCATCTTGGCGTCGTATAAGTCTTGTATGAGAAATATTTTGAGGTAATTGTGTGTGTTCTATATTTTGAGGTATCAACTTTCGTGGGGCGAACGAGCGATCTCGCTGTTGTATTGGAATGGTATGAGAAAATTCAAGTCTTCTATGAGAAATATGAGGTAGCGCGAACTCGCTGTTGTATTGGAATGGTATGAGACAACAAGTCTAGGGGACTTGGAAAAATTTCGACTATCCAGCCATATATGATAGGAAGAGGGACTTAGAAAATTTTCTAATTATTAATTATATTAATTATTTAATTATTTATTTATTTAATTATTTAATATTATTTATTTATTTATTTATTTATTTATTTATTTATTTATTATTAATTCTTCTACTAGGTCAAGTGTTCGTGAGATATTATTCGTTTACCCCTTTACCTGTCTTGGCGTCGTATAAGTCTTGTATGAGAAATATTTTGAGGTAATTGTGGGTGTTCTATATTTTGAGGTATCAACTTTCGTGGGGCGAACGAGCGATCTCGCTGTTGTATTCGAATGGTATAAAATTTTCTAATTATTAATTATATTAATTATTTAATTATTTATTTATTTAATTATTTAATTATTTTACGAGTTCGCCACCTGTCTCGCTGTTGTATTGGAATGGTATGAGACAATTCAAGTCTAGGGGACTTGGAAAAATTTCGACTATCCAGCCATATATGATAGGAAGAGGGACTCAGAAAATTTTCTAATTATTAATTATTTAATTATTTATTTATTCAATTATTTAATTATTTAATTATTTAATTATTTAATCATTTAATTATTCAATTATTTAATTATTAATTAATTAATTATTTATTATTATTACGCGGGGTGTACTCGCGAATTTCTGAATCACCCACGGGGTAGAGATTTTCTAATTATTAATTATATTAATTCTTTAATTATTTATTTATTTAATTATTTAATTATATTAATTATTTAACTATTTAATTATTTAATTATTAATTAACTATTTATTTATTATTTTATTTATTAATTATTAATTATTATTATTACGCGGGGTGTACTCGCGAATTTCTGAATCACCCGCGGGGTAGAGATGTGCACGGACACACGCTTGCACGGACGCACGGTAATTAATTATTTAATTATTTAATTATTCAATTATTTATTACTTAATTAATATAATTATTTATTATTATTACGCGGGGTGTACTCGCGAATTTCTAAATCACCCACGGGGTAGAGATTTCTTTTGACGGGGGGGGGGGGGGGGTTGTAATCGCGAGTTTCAAAATCGGGGTCCGGCGAGAGAAAAGACATGGAACATGTCAAAAGTGTACACTTATTCTCATTTAACCTCCATGGATAGGAACACATACGGATTTTCTACGTCCAACAATGCAAGAAGGCACAATGAGGTATGCGTAGTCAGCTTAGGCACACCGACCCAAAGTACAGTCATGCACCGAGAGGGCTCATAGAAAAAACCTCTTTGCTGTGGATGACTGAACCGCACTACCTATAATAACAAATTTGGTTCTTATGAGACATGAACTAGCAGCTCGGGCAATAATACATGCACCGAAGGAGTAAAAAACCTGGGGCAAGGCTGTTGAGTATCCCAGGGAAACTCTCGTGTACTCGGGGCAAGCTGGGAAGGAGGACAGGTGAGTGGAAAACATACCCAAAGGGTAAGCGAACAAAAATAATGTTGCCCCAACCAGGCATAGAAGTAAAGCCTTGCTTCTGGCTCAGTCAGGGGCTTTGGGGTCGCGAAGCTTTTGCGGCCAACATACATAAAATTAAGAGAAAGAAAGCTGTGGAGCGAAAAGGAAGAGCAGATGCGAAGATGCTCGATCAATTCACAATTTTGTATCTTGAAGAAATTCCAGCTTCTAAGTTATAAACAACAGAAGGGGAACGCGAAAAAATTTGACCGAATAATGGATCCTAATCGATCCGAAAAAATAAATCTTTTCAATTTAATCCTAAATTGAGTGAGACCATCTGACTTTCCTCGTGAAAAACAATCCATATCCTCTTCATCCGCACTGGGTGGAGCATGCGAAAAAAAATTACTCATCAAAAGTTTTTACATTTTCGTTGCCAGCGACAAGAATGAAAAATTTACACCTATTTTTTTTTTTTTTTTTTTTTTTTGCAAAATAAACTGACGTCAGATTCATTCCAAAGATTCTATCTGGTGTATTACTCGAAAGTGAATCAGAGATGAATACACGCAATGACTCGTGACTCGGGTGTCACACTTCGTGCACGATGGATTCGCAATTTTACTACACATTCCGACGAGTACACACTCGACTAAAATTCTGACTTCCGGTGACTCACATCACTGATGAATCGGAAATATTGTAACGAGCCAGAATTTTTTTCCGTTCTTAATTTATCTCATTTGTACACATCGACCAAGTATTTACGACTTCATAAAAATGTGTACTCCTTTATTACATTTTTCTTTTTTGTAGCCGATTCACGAAGTCAATTTTTATGAATTGAAGAACGAAACACGAGAGAACGCCAATGCGAATACCTGATTTTGAAAAAATAATATTGAGAGATTTTTTTAAATTACCAAAAAATTTTATTGCCGGTAATTTTCGGTTGAAAATGGAATTATTTTTGGTGTCTGCAATTCCAAAAATGCTTATTTCTTAATTTCCTCCGACTTCTCTCTCTCACTAGTTATTCTCTTCAATCTTCATTACATGGCATCCAGTTTGATTCTAAGCTGAGCTTCAGGCACAATTTCCTGATGACAGCGGAAAAAGCGGTTAGGCTGATGAACTATTTAAACCGCCTGATGATAAACCTAGGAAGACTAAGGGAGGTCGAAGAAGATGTGAATTCTGACATAGGGTGCTCAATTATGCGCCGACTCAATGAAGATAGCCTATAGAAGGAAAGAAGATGGAAAATATCCAACGAAGAGTTGCGCTGAGGTGTGTTAGTGCTCGACAAAGACTTTCTGCGTATTAGCGCGTTCACCACCAATGTAGCTCCTTACTGAAGAGAGAACGGTTGTTCTCACAAAATAAAAGAGGACAACGACTGATCAAGAAACTTCACGGATTAAGCAGGAGGCCAGCCCCTCCTTGCTTGAGAAATAGAACCGAAAATTGCTTAGAATAAGCTAGGTAAATGGTGGTCAGTTATTGGACATGCCGCGCAGCCCTAGTCATTGCTGCTGATGTAGGGAACTTGTAATTCTCGCATAGAGAACCCAAGTTCCAAAACTATTAGATCACGAACAATGACGGCGAATACACTCACGCTATCTATCTAAACCAACCATCTTTGATGTAACGGTCCGCGGATCGTCCTTCTGCCCCCCTTCAGTCAGCCGCTTATTCTTACTGCGTCAACCTCTTTACTACGCAAGCAGTCAAAAAGAAAGTGGCGATCGTCAAGGCATTTACTCGTAAGAATGATATTCAAGCTGACATCAGACAGATGATGAGGAAGGATGTGCTTAAGAACGCTCAGCAACCTAGCAAACGATCTCTGCAATGAACGACTCCAATGAAGGCAAAAGGAGAAGACGCGTTTGTCCTTCTTACCTCTACTCCCCCTCACTAATATCCTCGCCAGAACACACGCAGGACAAACAATTTGAAACCTACCTTCCATCTGGCAGGCTATTCTCCAGTGACACAGACACCCTCCCTCCCTTGTCCAAGTCTCCTAAAATCGTCTCCATTGAAAATTTTTAGAGAAATACGAGCTAGTTAGCGTTACCCAAAAGATACTACGAGGAGGTTGGCTAAGATATTATAGTCACCCAAGAAATGTGCACGTTTGTCTGCCAGTACAGAAGCACAGTGTTTGTCCCGAACAAAAGTTAGCTGAAAATGAGTATTGACGTAGAGCCTTCGTCCAGAACATGGAAGTGTTATTAATAGGAAATGTTGTAAGCCACACCTCGCAAATACTCGACGACATTGGTTTCCTCGTCATACTGATCAACCCGAGTCTGCACTCTCAAAGCGCAAACTTTGTACTTTCACCGGGATTCTGTTGGTGGTTCGCCCATCAACCGCTGCTTGTATCGCACTTCCAGGAGTACTTGCTCTTTTTTGAGAGCTTTGGATAGCCGGTTAACGTTTGCGTGGACGGTGTCAACAGTTCTTTCAAATGTATGACGCCACTCGTCGACTGCGTTATTTGTCTTTAGTAGATTCTGGATTGCAGCATTGAAGCAGTTCCACAACTCCGACGGAAATCGAGCAGCCTGTCGACTTTGCCGCAGGCAAACTTCTCAAATCTCTAAAAAGATTGTGTGAGCCGACCTCCCAATGATGTCTTGTGGGTGACTGGCTCACATATTTTCAATTCAGACGAATTTTTGTGCAGGCAAATTTTTCTGTCACAAAAAAATCCAATTAATTCAGATATTGCAAGACGTGTGCTCAAAGAGAACCAGATCGCTGTTGACAAGAGGCTACTATGAAAATAATTGTAGAAGAAGAATTGCGGCTCATGGTCAATAGGAGTAGTAATAGGGCCCATTGGGAACTGTTCCACAAACTGCCCAAGGTGTCCAACGCGTCTGATGTATGCACAATTACATTCATTTTTGGTTAATTTTGGTCGATTTTGATCGTTTTTGGTCGGTTATAGTCGATTTTGGTCAATTTTTGGAACGGTTCTCAAGAGGCCCTATTACTACTTTGAGGCTGTATTAAATCAAACAAGTAACACGGAGGAGGAAACAGTTGGAAAAGATCCAACAAAGAGTTGCGCTGAGGTGTGTCAGTGCTTACAGGCAGGCTGGCCAATTTTTTCTCAAGATGAAAGTCCCTGACATTTCCAGACCACAATCTCCACTAAAAAGCAAAAAAAAAAAAGCAGCCCCAAACAAGTTGAAATAACTACAAATGAAGCTCATGGCCAATAGGAGTAGTAATAGGCCCCCTTGGGAACTGTTCCAAAAATTGCCAAAGGTGTCCAATGCGTCTGATAGATGTACAGTTACGCTCATTTTTGGTCAATTTTGGTCAATTTTGATTGTTTTTGATCGTTTATCGTCAATTTTGGTCAATTTTTGGAACAGTTCCCAAGGGGCCCTACCATTACTAATAGTCTACATAGCACAGGTTTCTGTGACGTCAAACAGTGAATAACTGCTAGCAAAACTACCCAACGTTGATCCAACTGACATGTTGACTCCCATAGGAATAACACAAGGACCCAAGATCATTGTATTTAGAGATTGATGAACAAATGCTGAGAAGTTTAAAGATTCTAAATATATGTTACGCTCAATTCATGTAAAGAGCAGCAAAATTGCTCAATCCGCGTAATAAGCAGACGTGCTGCCCATTACGGGTAATCAGCAATATTTTTCTGTCTATTACAAGTAATAGGCAGTAATCTAACTGCCCATTACGCGTAATGAGCATCCTTATAAACCTATCCGAATTGGTTCGGCTTGGTTCAGTGGGGACTGGAAGGGATATCGTCGGTGTGTCAAAGCAATTGATAAACATGCGTAAAGAATGACATAAAATGCAATTCTAGATAGGTGGACTTTTGCTTGAAATGCATCTCTATTTTTTGAGACATTTTGGTAACCATTGGAGGGTAAAAACACTCACTGACTCCGAATTTCATGGTTGCCAAGTCAAATTTTGCCTCCTTATGGCCCAAATCCAAGATGACGGCCAAAATTTCATTTCTGTTTCAAAGTAAAACAGAAGGTTGTATTTTTTTTTTTTTTGGGGGGGGGGGGGAGGCTGATGAACAGAATTTGATCTTCAAACCTTACTTGAGATATTAGGATCACATACAGCCAAGATGAGGACCCAATTTGGGTCAAATTAAGGACAAATTTATTGGCAATATAATGCTAGAGTGTGGGGTATCTTTTCTATGATTTTTTGACCCGGGAAAATCAAAAACGACCACCATGAGCTTGCCTGGGAATCAAAAGTTGAGATACTTAGGTTTTGTGGTTATGTCCTCACAAACATGCTTGTCTGTTATCAGTTCTTTTTGCTTTTTTCCTTTAAGAAATATGATTCTTTATCAATAAACTTATTTGAGCTACAATTTTAAATAATCCTCCTTATTTTACAGTTCAGATCTTATCTCTACGGACTAATTTTGAGGCACATACGCTTTGTTTTCATAGTGTATAATGTAGTTGAGAGAAAGCTCTGTGATTTTAACCTGACCAATTATATCAAGGAGAAATTGAAGATCCAATTCTGTTCACCAGCGACCCTCTCACCCCCCCTCCCCCCAAAAAATACAACCTTCTGTTTTACCTTGAAATAGAAATGAAATGAGTTTGGCCGCCATCTTAGATTTGGGCCATAAGGAGGCAAAATTCGACTTGGCAACCATGTCATTCGCATTCAGCGAACCGATGGTTGCCCAAATGTCTCAAGAAATGATGTGGGAATGAAAAAATTAGCCATTTCATGATTTGTCCACCAGTCTAGAAGTTGTGACAATCACGATAAATAATAGAAACAGATTTTTAATTTAGAAAGTAATGACGATCTACCTGAGTGCTAATAGAAGTAATTTACATTATAATGATTTTTTGAAGTATTCCAAGTAAAATGAAAATACCATTATTTTACAATCAAATCAGCTTCTGATTGGTCAATTCCGCGCAACTTTGCACAATACGTGTAATGAGCAATTATGTGAATTGAGCGTAACATAAACCCAAGTTTGATTTTTTAATTCAGTCTCATTCCAAATTATTTATGTTATGATCTTCACTCCGCATGTTATTCGTATGGTAGTAACCTTATCAGTTGCCAGTTGGATCAACAAGGTGGGTAGTCTTGCTAATAGTTATTTTTACTGATTGACGTCACAGAAACTTGGGCTATTAAATCGAACAATTAACAAGGAGGAGGAAACAGATGGAAAAGATCCAATGGAGAGTTGCGCTGAGGTGTGTTAGTGCTTACAGGCAGGGTGGCCAATTTTTTCTCAAAATAAAATTCCCAAGACATTTCCAGACCACAATCCCCACTAAAAAGCAAAAGAACAAGCAGCCCCAATAAAGAGAAGGAAATATTTGTTTGTTCGAACTCCTTTTGACGCGTCACAATAAATTCCCCGACTTTTCTCGGTTTTCTAGAAACTGGCCAACCTGCACGACTGTTTAGGAGGTGGCTCTTTGCAAATCAGCATATTCACCACCAATCGAGCTCCGCAGAGACGAGATGATGGGTCTCAGCACAATTTACTTGAGTGTGAGGCGTGAAGGCGTGAGCGGGGTAAGTATAGTCGGTCTCTCCAAGAGATTGGGTCGATAAAACGCTTGCTCCGAGTAACCTGGTAGCCACATACTGGGTTCCGAAAAAGCATAGAACCAGGTTTCTGCAATTGCAGCCACCGTCATGAAGAAGAAGATGGACAGGGAATGGAATAGGCAGATGCGAAATCACACTATGGTCTACTCAACACTTGTATAGCACTCACATACAAACGACACTCTGCAGGAAGAAGAGTAAGCGTAGGACTAGAAGAATGAAGAAGAAGATAGCGGCGCAGTGCAGTTCTAAGTTGTGTCTGGTTCGTAGGCTAAAGTTTGCATTCTTCGGTGCACTGCAACTTGGCGGTAGCCAAGGGGTTTCACTGAGGAGATTCTCCCAACACTGAAGAAGTGTGTGCGAGGAAACAAAATTAATGGATACACAACCAGCACGCACTCCACTATGGACGACGATCGACTACACATGCGACACACGTATTAAAAAGTCCATCATTTTAATTATCAAGTGGGAATTGATTTTGTATTTTTTTCAATAATTTTTCATAAATGAGGAATCAGTGTTAGGACGCCTCTACACATGACATAGGAATGTGTCATTTGGACTACGAGATCCAAATTCTCTCGGTTTTTTCAACGAACATAAAGGGAATATGGATAGCCGTCTAGACCGTATTTTTGCATATTCGTTGTTCGTTTGGACCAACATAGACTGATTTTTTATGTTCGAACAGCATTCGGAGAACCATGTTTGCTAGTTTGATTCACGCGAGGCATCCTCGATCTGTCCACACGAACAAAGATATATGTACCTTGAATATCAAATAATCCATTACACATTTCATTACATGTTCGTTTACGCTCGTTTAGCAGCACCCTTAAGCTCAGCCCCTTCACGAAACGATTACAGTTCTTTCTCGATCCTCGCAAATTAACGTTACATGATAAATCACTTACTTCTCGGTAGAATCAAGCTCTCTCCAATTTGGACACAAACCCGGATGACAATAATCCAGCAGCGCGGAAAGGTTTATTCCATTATTCCAATCAGTCGTCAAATTATGTACGCTGCAGTCGGGTAATACAGCCTGAAATTCAGAGATGCAACATGAGTGATCCGATGAATAATGGAAAGCGAATAACTGTACTTGATAGAGGCGCAACCACAAATCGGAGAAGAGTGAGACTAAGTACTGTAGGTATATCAAACGTGTTCACGGGTGAAATTGAGAATAAATCTGGAAAGTATACGAATGAAATCTGATACGAAAGGGAGTAATTTATGTTTAGAAATAATTCCAACCAAATAAATTCTACGCGATAATCGAGGAAGTAAGTCGAGAACGTGGTCGGCGAAATCGGAAACGAGCACTATAATACTAAATTTTTCGCAAAAATACGGTCGCACTCGTTACGTAATAACCTGTAAAGGTGAATGAAACATTCATTTTTTAAATATTACTTTTTTTCACGCAAGATTTTTATCTTAACAAATCATCTATCGCAAAAAAGTATATACTCTCATACGACGCACGATAGTCGGAAATTTATTCGGCAACTGGGAACTATTTCGTTTTGTCTGTCGAAGAAAGTCGACTATAAATTTTTTTATGAAGCCGCTTTTTTGGACGCTGGCTCCCCACCTCTTATCTAAATGGATGATTGTTTTCATCAATTCTACATTTTTTAATGTCTTCAATTTTTTCGACTCAAGCTCATGACTAATTAGGCTTACTATAGACGCTAAAAACGCCCGGAGCCACTTGAAGCAGCTCCGCTACCATAGATTCGAGGACTCTTTTTTGGGTGCCGCTCCGTCACACTCCTCCAGCTTCTGGTTCCTCAACTTCGATCTCAATTTTTTTTTTTCAGCGCCGAAAAATGGCCGGCTCCTAGCGTCAGCTCTAAAGAGAACTTGAACAACAAATGGAAAGAAAATACTTGGTCGGACGATTCCAAGAGAATGATACTGGAAGCGTATTCGAATACCTCCGATTTCTTCAGTAAAGAATGAGTAATATTCTCTAGAACACCATCTGACAGAGGAACATTCTCACACTGCTCACCTCTTCGACTCTCAACAAATTAGGGCGAAGGGAATTAAGAGCGAGTGAGTTCGTTTGAGATTAAGTACATTTGATCGAAACACCCGACAGGAAGCATGAGAGCGGTTGGGGAATAATACTGTGCATTTTAAAACTGTTCTGCACAGACTAACATGCGTGTAAAATATGCCCCAAGTGTACACGCCCTTTTTTTATCTTGAATTTTTTTTTAAACTTCTAGAACGTATATTTTGCTTTTTTCGACCTAGAAGATAACGAGTCAAGTGGTATTTACAACCAATTTTTTACTTTTACTCAATTTATTTGTATAAATGCCACGCAAAATCATTCTCGTTCTCAGCACACTAATAATTTGTATTTTTCTTCGTCTCACGTTGGTTTTCACTTACCTTCAGCCACGCTAACATCAATTTCTTCGGTGGGAATTTCGACGGTCCAATTTGGTACCTCACAATTAATGACCAGATCAATCCAAGAATCAATTTCAAATTACCGTTCACGATATCCACATTCCCTGAAATTGAAAAATTTTAAGGGCGGGTTAGAAGCAATACCAATAAGTTGTATCAAATATTTCGATTCTACGCAAGCAGCTTTCAATTTACCTACGTACAGTGTCATAAGTAAAGTATGGCTTCTCAATAATATGAGCTCAAAGACAACAGCTGTATGACTTTCATAAGACATGTACTGATATATCCATTTGTCAATAAAATAAGGAAGTATGATCGGTCAACGTAACCACAGAAAGGTTTACAAATACGAAACTTTTCATTATTTACCCTTCTACAATTCGAGTGAAGAGTTAGGGATTTAACCGGAAATTTGAAAACCAATTTACAGAGAATATAATTTCTACATGTATTGTTACAACTTTTGAAAAATTTTCGATACCTACGACAAATCAACACTTGGCAAACATTATTACGGACGATACATGATAAGTATCCAAGTTAAAAAATTATTGTCAACATTCAATAACCGAGTAGGTTGTGTTACATCACAAATGAAACGAACTTCAAACATTACAATCACCCATTGTTTTTGTAGTTCGATTTCGAGGAAAGAATCTTCAAGAAGAGGAAAATCGTAGCCTCACATACAAAATAGAAAAATTAAACCAGACTAAAAAATATCGGTAGAAGAGTGAAGTGATCACGTTAGCTAGTTAGCCTAGCATACTCCTAATACGCGTAGTATTTGAATAAAAAACTAGATTATAAGGATTATACTGTAGTCTGCTTTATAACGTCATAATGTGAAGTTTCTTATAGCGCTCGGACCTGGTCGGACCGTCCCGGAAGCACCCAACGACATAAACATGATCCAATGCAGTGTAGTGTTCTACAAAGGCCAAGGAATTTTTGGTTGGATCGTAAAAATATAACGCCAAAAACTGAACACTCGTACAACTACAGTTATTCCCAAGTATGCGACTATCAGGCTACCAGGAGACAGCGCAGCAGTGAAACGCACCAAGATGCAAGCCGAAAGATTGAGAGTGAAGAACGAAATTGGTGAACTATACAAGAAAATCACCAGGCTGAATGGTCTACTGTATGATCAATATTTCCATCTGTCCAAGTTACTCCACCCGCAAGAAGTCAAAGAAATGATGTTCGAAAAAGGATGAAAGGGGAAGAAAGGAGAAGACTATGTGGAAAAACGAGTGGAAGCCCAAACAAAACAGATCAAGAAGAAGCTTGCCGAACTGACCCAGAAGAAAGAAGAAAGAAAGGAAGAGACAGCGAGAGTTGAGCATAAATTTGCTCCCAGAACCGAGAACCTATCAAGCGTCACCTTCGCAGAAGAAGAAAGAAGACTGGACAAAGGCATCAAGTACGTGCAGACAGAGAGGCTGAACCAGTGTAGGCTTCAAAGGATGGCCATTAGCTGCGAAAAAGTAATCCAAACCATGGAACACGACGTGAGACCAGAAGCCCGCACCAAAATTGGGAAAGTACTGTTAGACATCAAAGAGGATATGTGCTGAACCTATGACAGAACGCAAGTAATGCAGAGGAAGGTCACAAATCTACAAAAGAAGGTCCGACAGAACAACCTGATTTTGACAAAGGCGGACAAGGGCAGCACGGTAGTGGTGATGGAGAAGGAGGACTACACCCAAAAAGTGGAGTCGTACATCGCAGTTAATGGATACCAAGAGCTGGCAAGGGATCCAACACGGAAATACCAAGATGACCTGAAAGCCGTGTTGAAACGGAATAATGTACCCGGCAATGGAAGGACGCTTGAGATGAACCCGGTTGCACCAAAACTCTATGGGCTTGTAAAACTCCACAAAGCGGACCGTCCGATGAGACCCCTGATCCACAGCATTCAATTACCATGCTACAAGATAGCAAAGATTGTAGCCACATTCCTGAAAGAAAACTACCAGTTTGCACCCAGACGAAGTATCAGAAACAACGGAGAGCTGATTGAGCAACTGGACAAGTTGGAAATCAGGAGTAACGACAAGCTGATATCCTTTGATGTGACTAATATGTTTGGTACCATACCGAAGGAGGAACTTCTCACTCTGCTCAAAAACAACAGATACCATGGGAACCTCGATGGGTCGAAGTACGCCAACGTAGTAGAGGAGATCTTGAGCCAGAACTACTGCCGCTTCAATAACAGGTTCTACAGTCAGGAAAGGGGACTTGCGATGAGATCACCGCTGTCACCAATACTGGCGGAGATATTCATGAATGATATATTGAAGGGTAGCAAGTTCAGAAACTCGATCAAACACTGGGCCAGATATGTAGATGATATCCTAATTGTGTGGTCAGGCACTGATAGACAAGTGGATCTATTCCTTTCAGAAATGAACGCGATGAATGAGAGCATCAAATTCACAGTGGAAAAAGGCAATGAGACCATCAACTATTTGGACCTTACACTCACAATGGAGAACAATAGGATAGAATACAAAATCTACAGGAAGCCGACGCATACTGACACCATCATCCCAAATGACTCTACCACCACCCCAGGCACAAGTTAGCGGCAATCCAGAACTACTGCTATCGGGCAATTTCTATCCTCAAGAACAATGAAGGGAAGAGGAAAGAGATCGAGATAGTAAAGCAGATCGCAGAAGCCAATGGCTACCGCAGATGTGTGGTGGAGGGAGTCTTTGGGAAAATGGAAACAAAGAAAGGAACCCATGATAGCATAGTGAGAAAGTACTCCGGGTCGATACTATATATAGGAAAGTACACAAACAAGGTGATAAAGGCGTTCAATAGCTACAATGTGAATGTGGGTATCCAGAATAACCAACCCATGGTGAAGAGAATCAGTAATGACCAGACGGAACAAAGTACAAGGAAAGCTTGAGCGGAGTGTACAAGCTCAGTTGTGAACAGTGAGAGTGGATCTATATCGGTGAGACTGGGAGAAAGTTTGAGATCAGGAGAAAGGAGCACAAAACGTCGAGGGAGAAAGAAGATGTCAAGTCACTGTTTGGGAAACACTGTAGCGAGGAAAACCACGATGGAGAGGGAATATTTGAAGTCATATACGTAGAGAATCGCACAAAGAGAAGAAAACTCTGGGAACAAATGGAGATTGCAAAAGCCAAGAGGAAGAAAGCCTGCCTCTTGAACAATGTAATCACATTTGACAGCGAAAAATTATTCGGCCTGGTGATTGGACAAGAGAAGAAGAACGGAACCAACCAATGAGACGGCAGGATTCCAGGTAGCCAATAGAAACGCAGAATTTAGAACAATAGATTGAACCAATCACAAAGCAGTATGTTTTAGCCAATAAGATCACAGCGTTATACTATAAAAACTCATGGTTAAGGCCTTGTTCTCCAGTTGCGACACAACTGATGATGGGATAACACCCGAAAGTACTCTTGTATAAGCAAAGTACTAATAAAGTAGATTTGTACAATTGAAAAACCCCTTTTCAATATTATTGCTCTACTTACACCTCACTCACTCATTATGAGTTCCTTTTATTCCACTAGACTGCAGTGATGTGCCGCGGGATTTTGATCAAAGACAAACATAAACTAGAGAAAAAAAGTTGCCAATTTTTTTTATTTGGTTGGAAAAGTGATCGAAATCATCATCTGATCGATACATTTCGCCACTTGAATGATTCCAATTCCAGATCATTTCTTAAACTTGACTCTAAACCTGCCCTGAATTCACTAAAAATCATAAACTTTCTGTGAGGTAGCGAAAAATACAGATCGTGTTTCATGTCCTGACGACCTTTAGAGTTAGGAGAGCCCGGAGGGGAATTTCTTCAGTGAGAACAAGAGAGATCTCCCCAATCCAGATCCATTAGCGTATGTTGTGGCAGAAATCAAAATTTTTCCTAGTCCCTGTAGTAGGTCGAAGCACCCGTAATTTTAGAACTGTAGATTGGGCAGAGGAGGATGAGGCATACTTTGTTCGTCACGAACTCTGAAATAAGGATTGGGAATTAGTAGGGATCCAAAAATGTCAAAATATCGAGAAATTTTGAGTAAGACTTGATGTTTTAGAAATGCTGTGTTGCAGAACGACGTACACATAGGAAAATGTACCATGATGTAAGAAAGGTCGAGAAACACTGCACAAGAGACTTGGGGCGCAAAAATAGAACTTGCCCTTCAAACCAAATGAAATAAATAAAAAAAATTAAAGAGTTATTGGATCTTTTGCAATGGCCTTAGCTCATGAGTCGAAATTCGCGAAATAAATCGAGTGATGCGCTATTTGGTAGTGGGCTCTGTCATTGGTAGATTGAGACGAGAAGGTGAAGGTGATGAAAGAAGTTTTGCTAAAAATTCAAAATTGGATTCACTGGGAAGAAGATTTTGACAGCTACAACTTTCACACTCTGTACTTTTTAATACAATTTATATTGAAAGAGATAGAGCTGATTTTATGTGTTCATCTTTTATGTGGAAAAATAGTTGATCACCTTCTCGTCCAGTTTCTGTAAATCGCCACCTGCAGCGCAGCCGCTCTGTTTTTCGCGAATTGTTCTAAGTTCTCCTCCTTGTGTACATACTAAGGTCAACCTTCTTGCTCTCTGCTCATCACTCGAAATTTTCTCCCATGATGACAATCTACATCTTCTTTGCTCTTCAGTCAACATTTTGAATAAATTTTTATTTATGTATGATTGATCGTAAACTAAAGAATTATAAAAATTGGTTGAAGTCATTTCAAATTTCAACTCTATAAAAAATTTTTCCTTTACATATCATCTTCGCGTTCTTAATTTCAGCACTGAATTTCAACGAGATTATATTTCAGCATCAGCCTAAAAAAATTTTGTAATTTCCTCATACTTGTACCTATATTCAGGCTCATAAAATGTTTGATCCACATATCTCCTTCAATACTATTGTAGTAAAATGGATTCTTCAAGATTTACATTCATATCTGAAGTTGTGCACCTGCACTTTGTTCAAGGTTAGGAATAGTATCATCGATAGTAGTTCATAAAAATTCAGTAAATTTATACAATTCGTTGGATTATGATCAAACATATTTTGAAATAAGAATATTCTGAGAAGTAATACTAATATAACAGACTTTAGAAAATACGGTTCTACCTTTCATTCTACAAATATGTGATTTCATCCATAAATGATTGTTATTTCAGCACTAGGGTAGATTCTCCTAATCACTTTTTCAATGTGTCAGAAGAAAAGTCGTGGGCTCTGTTTTTTTTATTCAGCAGAAAATCAAACTTTTATGAACTTCTTACCTAAATATCAGTCCTGTTTGTATTGGACGCTCTTCAACGTCGTGACCCGATCTTTTCCAGCGAAATATCGTCCAATTTTTTTTATGGAGGAAAATTTATTGACCAACAAATTATAGATATTACATATAATTTTTCCTTGAGACAAGTTTTGGGTATACTATGGCTGAGAAGTGAAAAAGACGTACCTTCCTATCCTTTTTGGGAATGAAGCGATCTTCTTGAGGAGGGCTGAGAATGTAAAGTATTTAAGGGTAATTTTATAGTATCCGGACTTCATGTACGAGAATCAGTGAGCGTTGATTGGCGATAAAATTGGTAGTTTTTATTCAGATATTTACGTCCCAGAATAGTGGATTTTGCTTACGCGACTTGGATTTTGTCTTCAATAAAGGTGAGCGTGAGGTAATTTTCAAACTTCCCTCCATGAAAAGTACGTCTACCGGGATGGTGCTTGTAATTCATTTGCGCGTACCTAAAAAGAACAAGGCGGCCGAGAGGGGAAGGGTACCTTTTTCCCCATGCCTGGAATTTCTAAGGGCCCTCCGGATTCAGGTGAGGTTAGGTTAAGGATTAAAATCTCGACCATGGATTACAAAAAAAAAAAAAATCTTCCAGGCTCGGTTTGTCTTTCGGCGGCTCTGAAGAAGAAAAAGGAGATGATGGGTATACTGCAGCGTCGTATATTTCTCGATTTATTTCGCAGAAATGTACTCAGATCAGCAGATGAGGATCACGTAAAGACCATTCGAGATCGAATCGCAAATCTATACGTGAACTAAGATTTTGTTTCTTTTACGGGGCATTCGGTTCATCAGAAACTCATTTAACATAGAGACGAGTAGATACATTCATAAAATAGTCGAGCTTCTACAGTTGAACAGTTTGGGTAAGAGAAATCGATACCTCCATTCATCTATTTTACACATCACACGGATGAAGTGGTTGGAGGAAAGAGCCGGCGATAGCCAATTCTGGTACTGAAGGCGGGCAGTCTTTACTTGATAAGGTAACAGGAAATCATCTACACACCGATACGCCGGAGCTTATGAATTGAGTGGGTGCTTAAATAGATAGAAATATATACGGCTACACACGCACACACATGTGCTATGACATACTTCTATTAAATAATGAATGAAAGAATCAAAATACGAGGAAATTTTCTAAGGCACGGTTACCCGTTTTTTTTTTTTTTTAACAAAATTGAAAAAACCAATCGAGGGAAGACAAGCAGAAAAAAACATGAATCTAAAGCTTTCGGCGGTATTCCGCACAACTGAAAAGAATTATTTTGAAAATCGATGTCATAAATTTTATTAACATTTCACGAGACGGTCCAAAGGTATACCTACCTAAAAACTTACAGTCTTAGAATAATACGATGGGACGAGCCAGTGTAAATACTAAATACACGTATTTATGAGTTATTTAGTTTCCTCGCCAAAAGAAGGACAGCGAGCGTTCGTTGTTATTTACGACCTACATACAGAAGAATGTTAAAAGGTATTGATGATAATCAGGTATGTGACGCACCTCGAGACATTGTTTTCGAATTATTGCAAACCTAATTTTCAGATAATTCTCGTTCTATTCACTCGAAATTGAAGCACAAGCTCTATACGTCATTTCTCCTACGTTGGACAACGTTATTGATGCCGTGGAAAAGAATCTTTCAAATTTTCATTTCGAAATTATTCTAGGACATCTTTGATTATTACCACAACCCACGTCTATCTAGACATTCAGCGCCATGCATAATCTTAGTAAATTGTTTTTTTTTTCTCTCAGTAGTTACAACACTCATTCTCAAGCAAGGATAGTAACACAATATACATATATGTACCAATAATAACTCTCTTTTTACCACCTTCGGAAATATACTTCAATACAAAATTTAACCTTCCAACCTACACATCATATTAGCGCCCATAAACTCGCCGCGTTTTCTTCTAATATAGTTATATGACGTTTCAGTAACAGCTGATCACTAGTAAAAACAGTTTCCACTCGTAATATAGATGTTCTATACGTTTCAAAGAGTCACCTGTTGATGACATTCGTGTAAACAATACATCCTGCTAATTGAAAACAAAAAATTTTATACATTTTTCATACCAAAAAACTCAGGTGTATTCATTAATCAAATTTTAGGAGTTCTGAGAGTGGAATTAGCTTATAATATACCTAGTTCCGCTACTTTGTTGTTGATAGAGAACCTGTCACAAAATTCGCACATGCGATGAATTGAATAGGGTAAAAACGTTCCCTCTGGCTATTTTTTCATTCATCTTCGTGCTCAGAATGCAGTGTGCTCGCCAATTGTACATTATGCAATATGACTTCTACAAACAATCTGTATAGAATGAATTTACAAAGTTTCCATTTTCTAGGTATACGCAAATACCGATGAAATGGTCGTGAATTCGCAAGACGATGGAAGATTCGTTCTAAACTCTACAAAATTAGGAAATCGATTTCTCACTTGAACAACAGGGATAATATACATCTATCAAAGGTTAATGATAAAGAGCATTATTCAAGTTCAACAGACCGAAGGCATCGAGTGAATTGAGATCTATTTCCGAGACATATGCCGAATGGCAAAGGGTTATCTAAGTGAATCCGGAGAGTTTAAACGATTCCCAGATTAGGTACACTAGAAATACGCATGATTGCCATACAGCAAGATCGCACCTGGTTACAAAACCGACGCGACGACAACGACCACCTGTAGCTCATTTCTGTAGTTCGCGTCGCTTCCTCGGGCTTGAGCAAGTTAGAAGAGGAACTTACCGATGTTTACTAGCTTCACGCCATCTTCAGCGATAGCGTTCAATGCGCACGATACGTTCTCTAAATATTGGTGTTGATTCGCAGGTTTTCTATTCCATCCGGGCTTGAGAATACGTTTCTGCAGAACTTCGACGAGAGCGCATAGTTTGGTACCGTCGCAAAAATCACTTCCAAGATTCACGACTTTCATGTCGACGTTTCGTAAATGTTCATTTACCCAGTTTCTGAATGTATTCGCCTGAATATCGACCCAAAGATCTTCGTATCCTTTGATGGGCATACCTTTGGCCGCGTGCCCTTCGGGGCTCCTGGCCATCAGGCCAACGTGCGAGACACGCATCTGATCTTTTGACATGTCGACGATCTAGTAGCCAATTTGAACACTAAACACGTTAATTGAAACGGGCAAATGGGGCTCGAAAATTGAAACTCGCGAATTGAAATTTAGCGCAATGTAGGAGGGATCCATACCGCAAAAAATCGAAATTTCTCTAAGAAAATAGCATTCTTCGACAAACTGCGGGATCACCATCGATCGTAACTTATAATTCCGACTAGATATTATAACTTTAATTCAATATTTTGTACAATAATACGAACTCAAAATTTTTTTACTCGAACAACTACGACTGGTTCGAAACACGAATAATGCGAACTGGTGCTAAGCCACTGACTGTCAACTACTAACGAGTATCGAGTTGAGGAGACGAGGAAGGTGTCGTCGAAGTACAAACGTAATTTTTTAGTCATACGCAGGTCTAAATACGTAATAGGTACCAACATATAAACAATCACTCACACAACCATACAATCTACATAATATACAGAAATAAACGCAGCGTCGCGGCAGCCGCTGACGATATTACAGTGCTGCCAGATGATACTCTTACTACCGTGCACTTGAATTGGTTTCATCAGGTTTCGTACAATGGTTTCATACTATTATTAATGTCATTTAAATTTTGTCTGTTTCTGATCATCCTAAAAACAGTTAAAAAATGAATTTTCTATTTCAAGACGTAGACGTGTCGATCACAATCATACTGATAGGTATTCATCAGTTCTCAATAATGTAGGCCTAAGTAAATAAACAAAAAACTTTTTGAAAGATACGGGAAGCATTATTACGGCTCGCATCATGTCAAAATTCGAAAATTTGAGAGTTTTTATCTTACAAACCGTACTAATACAGTATTTGTACAGTTTGTAGAATAAAAACTCCCAAATTTTAGAATTTTCAAAATTCGATTAAAACAAAAAACGTAAGAATAAAAGGAAGCCGGTATTTACACTTTACAGGCTTAAAAATAAAGATAGGATAATCCTATCACTAAAATCAAAGCTGTGATTTGATTGGGCAATGATATCGTCGTTCTTTTTGTCTGTTGATTGATCCTCTCTGAGAAAAATATTAAAATAATGGTCTTGCCCACCTCGATATAAGGAGACGATAAGAGCAAGGTATCCTTTGAATTATTTCAGATCTATACTATTATGGGTAAATGATCTTTGGTTTTAGGAGAGATGAAGTAAATTCCTGCACTTCATGGAAAAACATCGTACTATAAGTCTTTGAGCGTTTGAAAAGAAATACAAAGTAAAGACGATATGTCAATCTCGATTATACCTGTATATTGATCGCTAGATTGTATTGATATGCGTATTATTGATTCTACACTCAGCTGCTATAGGCCTAGCATATACGTAGGTACACGTTAAAAAAACTTAGTATCATGTGAGCTAACTAGCAGACTCACCCAATCCTCTCGTTCATCCCCATTCCCCATTGGTCTAGTCTAAGTCTAGTATACTATATATTTTGGGCCAATAAGAGCTTTCAAGGGCTCATTCGCTCCAATCGTTCGCCCGCATTCTCAGTCTACAGTCTGTTCCACGAGAGTTTGGTATTATAAATCACGGGAAACCCGCATTCCATTCGCATTCCGTAACGTAAAATAAGCGTGAATGACGTGGGTTGCCTATCGTTTATAATACCAAACTCTCGTGGAACAGACTGTAGTATAAGTCTAATAAAAGGTTAGTACACTGTATGTTGGACCTATATATGACTATATGATGGCTAATCCTACCGTATACCTTAGTCCAGTAAAATTGGCCATTGTAATAAACAAAAAAATAATGGTACTATAGTGAAACTCAAGAAAATTGTTAGGAATCTCTTGTGAGAGTTTTTCCCAAATTTTTTCAACATTTTCCTCCGGGGGATGTAAGGTTGTCGTTTTTTTTTTCAGCTCTAACATGTTAACAAATGATTTTAGAGAAAAAATGTTCAAACAAAAATTGTTCCTCGTAAAATTTTCTAAAAGAAAGGTTTCTAAATACATAATTTTTCTATAAAATGCCCTGTTACACCGCTACAGTGCGGGCATGGACCGCCATATTTAGTTATTGTGTCATCATTATTTGCTCACAGTCTCCTATTCTAATGACTGATAACAGTTCATCATGATTTGAAAATAATGAGAGAACATACTAGACCAAGTGCCAAAGCAAAATGCAAGACTCAACACTATTGAGAAATGCAAAATTGCTTCACTAATCCCCCAAATTCCTCATCTGAATAGGGAGCTATGGAGACAAATGATGACGTAACGACTAAATATGGCAGACCATGTCCTCACTCGTATTTATAGGGCTCTAGCGTAACAAGTAAATGGAAAAAAAATTGAAATTAATTAAAACAAAAAGCATGCAGCGTCGCTTGCGGGGTCATTTGTGGGCGGTTACCTCACAACAATTTTCTGGAGAAAAACTTTCTGGCACAGCCAGATAAATAAAGATCATGTTTTATATCTAGCGTAGGTTAGTTCTCTGCTGATTTATATTTGCAAAATACTCGTACATCGATCGAGTGACGCACTACCTGGTGGCGGGCTCTGTGATTGGTGGATAGTGATGAAACAAGTTTTGCAAAAAATTTGAAGTAGGTTTTGCTGAAAAAAAGATTTTTATAGCTACAACTTTCACTCTCTGCACTTTTCAATAGAAATTCAAATTAAAAAAGATAAGAGCTGATTTCATGTGTACATACATTCTTATAGTAATAAAGAATACGCGATCACCTTCTCGTCCAGTTTCTGTAAATTGCCGCCTGTATTTCGCGAATAGTTCTCAGGAGCTCCGCTCATTCGCCTCATTCAGAGTTCAATGTAATGTTAGAATGGTATATCAGAAAAGTTGGTGTTATGTGAGGGAGATGAGGTATGGTATACTGAGCCTTCATTATACTATGCTTAGAGACTTGGAAAAATGACAGCTAGAACGCAGGGAACCTTTTCTATGGGTCCCCATGGGTTTGCTATTAAGAATTCAAATTGAAATCTTGAAGTCTCAAGTTTTTCCGAGTCCCTTGCACCATGGTGTAGCCTAGCCGGGCGAACTGGGATGCGGCCGGCCCTGTCCAATCATACACACATACAGTAGCTTGGAGGTCAAATTTCTATCTTTGCCTCCTATCATACATAGCTTGGAGGTCGAAATTTTTATAAGACGGTCTTCTGTCATATACAGCTTGGAGGTCGCAACTGTTTTTTCAGATCCCACGAGCCCCATAAAACAGGTTCCCTACCACTCTTCGTTTAACTCCGTGAGTTTTTTTCTCATAGGTAAGAAGGAATGAACGGTTAAATATTACTTTCGGAAATCATTCAGTAAAAAATCAGTTTTTTTGGAATCAACTCAGGAAAAATGTCGACGAATCCACGCTCTTTAGTTGGTTTTATAAATGACGTCATAAGGTATAAAAATCATAAACGAAGTTACCAATCTGCAGAAAGTGTCAGTGGCATCATTAACTTTTCAATTATCTACCACGTTCCGATTTCGTTTTCGGATCGATTATTTGGTCAGAATTGTAACAGAAACCCAATTTGAAAATTTTCTTCGAGAAATTTTTTTGTTGGTAAAATGTACTCCGAGAAATACACGAGAATCCCCTCTGAGTATCTTCCGTTGAGATATGAATAGAAAGTTGTTTTTCTCTCCCATATTTCAGCCCCTCTCGTTTAGGCGTGCACTGCGAACAAATCAGCAGCTCATGACATTTCGTTCTGCACGATGTAGAGGACAGTGTTCTCCCTCCTTTCTCAATAAACGGATAGCCCATTCACAGCAGTTGTTCCTCAACAGAAATTTCTAGGATGAGCGAGTGCAGAGAAGAAAGAGAGAAAGAGACTGACACAAGAAAGTTCAAAAAAATTCATTAACCGCCCAAATTTTCACTAGACGAACCTCCCTCATAATAAAAGGTTTTGCAACTTTTCTATTGAACTTACTCGCGGGAAGGAGTGTCCTACATCAGTTATCTTCATTCAAGGTAGGTCTTGTGAAGAGAGGTAAAGGTGCCTGGATTCTGGTACTTCAATTGTGTGCTCGTCATTCTCTCATTGTCATCACTCGGTTTTACCCGATCTGATTCGAGAAATTTCAGGGTAGGTATTTCTTCAAGCAAAGAAATGACAAAGGTTACCCATATGAATACACGATTTAAAAACAGCCCTATCTAAAATGGCTGAAAGAAACGTCTGGTAATTCTTCCCACTTATTAAAAAAAGATAATTTTCCACAGATCAGAAACAGTGCATCCAGGATCATACAGATACACGAAATGATTTCTCTCGCTTTGAATAAAAACATACAATAAAGAATACAATGTTACATTTTATATAATATCCGAACATCACGCGATTATTATCATACATAATCCAACTCATTCTAAAGTTTGTCAAAGCTTCTTAACTCTGCAAAATAAACAATCTAATATTAAGAGGAAAGAAGAAAAAAAAAAAACGTTCTTAGGATCGTGAAGCTTCGAAGCGAACATTAAGAAATTAACGAAAGAGAAAAAAAATAGGAGATCTTAATTACTACGTGAATATACAGACTACTAAATCTTTTTTTTTTCTCAAAATAAATTATGTACATATTTCTCATTCATTTCTTTTTCAGAAAATAAAAAATACAAACGCCGAAAGTAAAAAGAAAAGATAATAGAAACAAATGAAAATTAAAAACTTCAGTATACTCACGAATATCTTCTCTAAATCATAAAAAATCAGAAACACAACAATGAAGGAGAAGATGGTGTACAGAAAACATCGAAAATATATTGGAGACAGCATCGAATTTTAAAAATCAAAATTTGAGGAAGCTACAAAATCGATTCTTCGTTTTACGTACAAGTTTATTCACAATATAACTATTTCTTCCAAATCTAGATAAATTTTTGAAAAAAGAAGGAAAAAAAAAAAAATTAAAGAAAGGTGAACGAGAAACGCGACAAGTCTTAGTACGTTAAAATGATTACGACGAAATAAAAAAAACTTCGATTAAAAACGAATCGTCTCGATTTGGTGAGATTATAACTACGAATAGAAACGTGATACAAAAATCAGACTTAAACGACGGTAAAGCATCGTAACAATGATGCATAAGTTGGTTGATTTCATGTATGCCCTTTGTCTATATATCCGCTGTTCGTCTTCAAAAGTTGTGTGCTAGTGTCGCACACAACATTTTATCAAATTCGTGAAAAACTTCCGAAGAAGTTAATCTAGCCAATAATAAGAGAATTCTGTCGATACTAAGTAAGTACCTCTCCATGAAATATAATTCATTGGGGGGTAGATAAATAGAATTGTAGATAAGTTAAAAATGGGACAAAATCACATTTTTTAACTATTCATATTTTTATGTAAAAACGTAAAAAAAATATGAAAGTTAACAAGAGCACTAAGCTCGAATTCAATACTGCTTCCCATCGTATTCGTTATTGAATACTAAAAATTTTCTTACAATACATGGTGTTGTAGTTGTTCCGAAAAAAAAAAAAAAAAAAAAAACATTTTATTTAAATTGTAGGTATGCATTCGGAATCGATGACGTTGAATCGTATAAATTAGCCTATTCATACTTCTTATAAAAAATTTTTGGTAGATTTCATTGAACAGTAAATATCAGACATTGAATTCAAACCGAGAACGATGAAAATAAATTATAAATGACTCTTTCCTTTTCTTTTTTTTCCCCTCGCTTTTCTTTCTCATTTTTTGCTCAAGATAAATGGAACGAGTTTTGTCCCTCCAACGCGGCAACACGTAATTTACAACGCATTACTTCAATGGACGAGTAATCTGGTAATTTTAAATAATTGACGCAAGTCATTACACTAGGAAGATATTCATCAGGGTTGCTGCTCGTGTCAACTGTTTTACGTACTACAGTCAATAAAGGAGAAAGTGCTTTAAATCCTAAAACAAAAATTAATAAACACGAATCTAATAAGTCAGAAACGATGCAAATCGAAAGGTGAATAATAAAGCTGCTGAACTCCACTTTACCTCCAACTGGTAGCCTCGGGGATCCCGTGACAAATCTAAGAAAATCTCGTTGTTCATCTAACGAATACGCGGACAAAACTTCGAACAAAGACTGTATGGCTTTCGAATCTGTATTATAACCGTGATCGGGTCTAAAAGATTCCATGAGTGTCTTCGTATCCCAAACTGTTTCTGAACCACAGAACACTTTTTCTAGTTCTTCGGCGTAGAACATATTCAATCTAGCGAGAGGGAAAACGCTTTCAAATCCTTCTCGAAACGATTCCATTTGTCGACTCACGCCTTCTAAGAGGAACCAGAAGGTGACCAACTAAAAATCAAACGATTCGTAATCAGTTATCACCTCGATATAGCAAAATATACAGGAAAGATCGAAACTTGATACGATGAGTAAAATCTTAAAAAGAGAATTCATCAGCGTGATTACGTACTCGACAATATGACTCCAAATTATGAATGGTCACGGGAATATTTTTACCACCTTTTTTCATTTCGATATGAGAGTAACCTGGAAGTGTAAAGTCTAATCCTAGTTGATCTATCGGACAACCATCCAAAGTCAGTTGATTCGTCTGTAACAAATAAATTTCAGTATGTCAACAGAAATACCATTTACACAATTCAGCATTTAATCGGGCAATAATTTTTTAACCTGCTCAGCTTTTTGTTCATCTGTTAGCGTTGCGTCTTTCTCAATTTTCATTTTCGCTAAACATACTTTCTGCAATTTAACGATCGTTTTATATACATCTGGAACGACATCAGCTAGATCACAAACAGCCAAGGAATGTTCCTGTCCTAGCATCCATTTATAAAAAACAATGCTAAACGGCAAGTCCAACTGGAAACAAATCGTAACGATTAAAACTGAAATTTAGTCGCTTGAATTCAAGACCGATATCGACTCACCAATCTGGAATCCATAACAGCTTTCGCCATGAGTTTTCCCAAAAATCGAAATTTACTTTTAATCTTCACTAGTTGAGACACTTTCGTACCGCGACCCAAAGGCGCTGGAAATAGACCCGTAGACGAAAATACGTGCGTATTTTCCTTCGCAGGATTCTCGTTTATCCACATTTCCAAGTCAGCTCGTTGCAATTCTCGCGATACCAATGCATAGAATTCAAGCGTCGGTCCAAGCCCAGTACCAACCTAATTAAATTTTCATTTATTAAAGTATCGAAAACTTCAATCAACAATCAGACATTAGTAACAAGACTATACAAACCTCATCTTCATATTGTACTTCTAGCAAGGCTTTGGATGAAGCGACCTCCGAAATAACAGTTTCTGCTTGCTTCAAAATGTCTTCCCGCGAGATAATTCTTTTTCGACGATCTAATCGCGGCGCAACACGTTCTTGAGAATCAGTGCTACTTCCCAACTCGGGACTAGAATCCAAAAGACGTTGTAGAGCTCGATCTCTATCGAATACGGTAGCATAGAATAGCAATTGTCGTGTTTCAAATGGTAACAAAAATGGTCTAAAAATCAAAAAATATACAGAAGAAAAAGGTCAAAATCGAATCTACAGTCATCAAATCTGGGCAAAAAAAAAGAGAGAAGAAGACATACGTCAAGACGGCAACCTGATGTAACCAACATGGCAGATTACCCGTCATGATCACCAACGGATCTTGCAACTGACGATTGGCTTTCGCAGACAGTTTTGTATTGATAAATTCCTGTAGGAGGATCAGAAAGATTATTTTTGAATTCAACGACTTCAACGTCGAAACACTGAAACTCACCTGTAGAGGAAGCAGTGATTTATAGTTCGTAGCTGGATACAAAGTACCCCAAAAACGAGAAACCGCGTGTAATATACGAAGTAAAGTCAAAACTGGCAGTGATGCATCCTGAACAATAGCACCTTGCGGTAAAGTCATGAACAGAACCGGATCTAAAGGTGATTTGGACGCTGGAGAAATTCCTTCTATCAAAATGAAAAAAAAATTAGAATGGTGTGTAGAAAACGAAGAAAATGAGCGTTGTTCGTGAATATCGATTTTACCGTTCCACAAATCATCGGACTTCTTTTTCGATACGGATTTCGCAGACCCAGACCCGGATTTTCCCTTACTTCGCACCGAAACGGAATTACTCGATCCGGAACGAGAAACTGAGCTCGACAGTGTGTCTTCAGGAACCGGCCTTAAATCGATAATCGTAAATTAGGAAAAAGCGCACTGAAAAGGAAGGCATTAATCGTCATCGAGGTTCCACTTTACCTGTAATAAACCGTGTGGGTTTGAACCCAGATATTTGCCGATCCTAAAGGAGTTTCTGTATCGGTATCAGTCTCCGAAAATTCGTTGGCAACGTTGGGAGAAAATTGTTTCACCGCTTGGTACACGGTCATATTATACGGTAAAACGTGCCCTCCGACGAGGAACTGCAATTTATGTCGCGCTCCACCTTGACTGATGACCACAGCAGCCTACACGATAAAATGAATATTATAAAAACACTAGGACAACTTCTCATCCAAGAGGTCAAATACGTAATTTTTCCCTGCTGACTTCTTTTCCACACCATGAATTATAAATCAAGTATTTCGTTACATACAAAACTAACCAAAGTATCATCAATATCCTCGTCACTGTTATCGTCATCTGAATCAGCAAGATCCTTGTCTCTGATTCTAGCGTAACCCCGAACAACAAGGTACCGTTCAATAGCTTGTACCATAGCCAGTGGGTCGATTTTCACAGTTCCGCCTTTCCACTGTTTCAGATTTGTACAATCAGGATGCCTTTGTAAATGACACTAAAAAAATAAGGGATATTTTCAATAAGATTCTAAAATTCGAACCCCAAATGAAGAACCAAGTTTTGAAACGTTGACATTTTTTCTTAATTCCACCCTCAAAATGGAATTTTCAATTTCCTCGAACTCACCTTCAGCTGATGAGTATTGAAAAATTTCAATGCAGTAGTACTTCCCGCGCCAGCCGGTAAGTCATGAACTTTGACGGGGAACTGTTCCAATTGAGAGATACAACAATTCAGTTTATGAACCAGAGCGGAGAAAGCCGTTACATCGAGGTCATTTTGTGGTACCTCTTGGTCAAGCTGCAGGACAAATAATTGCGTACAGATGTTCATTCTAAGAACTTTCTCGAGTACACGAATAATTGAGTCAAGTTATAACTTACAGGACAATTGGCGAAAACGTGAATAAAATTACGCAACCGTTGGTACCGATCAACTTCAGCGAACTGATCGTCCAGACGAGTTAAATACATTAATAAGGCATCCACCATGCCGCTATGATTGACTTCGAAAGAAGATATATCAGAGGAGAGGACGATGTCTTTCAAATCGATCAAAGAGGGTAATCCTTGAAGCGGCTGTCGAAAACCAATCTTTCGCATAATTCTCATTTCACAAATTATAAACAAATAAGATAGAATCGTCTAATATTACCTCTTTGGCTAATTTTTTGATAGCAGCGATTAGCTGAGTTAATATAGAGGTAGCAGGATGAAAACCACTTTCAACTGTGGTTGAATTATTTAGTTTCGTATTATACAGATTCATGAATAAGGCTGCACGTTCTCGAATCCACACCTTGGCTTTCTCGCGGTTTCCAGCGCTTATACTAACATTACTTGCACTCTTTGAAAGCGATCCCAGATCCTGGAAGAGTATGGAGTGATCATTAGCATAAAAATTTAAAACCCATTACCCAATGACGCCGAAAAACACTCACTTTTTGGAATGACCGTTCAGAATGTTTGCCCCATCGAGCAGGATTCAATGAGGCAAAAAAACTGCTCGTCTTCATGGACGCTACCGAGAGTCGTGACTTGGAGGAAGTACCACTCGCACTGCTAGCACTTACGTTAGACGAATGACTGTTACTGGTAGCTCTGCTGAACATTTCTTGCATCACAAGCGAAGAGCGAAGATCATCTTGTCTTTTACGACTATTACTGGATGACGTAGGGCGTTTGGGTGTACGTTTTCGTTTCAGAACATCAGTCAAGCGTCTGTAAGAATAATTTGGAAAATTCAACTCGATACGAATTACACATTTCTTTTCTAGATACGTCTTAAAGATATGTTCTTAATTATTTATAAATATGACCTCAGAGAGAGATAGCGCAGCGAGGAAAACTCGACTCATTTGTTTCGAGAGTTTGATTTATAAATCTAACTTACAAGTGACTGTGTGAAGAACGGCTGTTCGTTTCATCACCTCCGGTTGGAGTTTGATGATCACTCGGTAACGAAGTGAAATTATCGCTCGGCGGTGTAACTAAGACATTCTCTAAGGAAGCGGAAACAGAATTTTCGGAAGTATCACCTAAAAAAAAAGGAAAATGAAGATTAAATTCTCGTACGAGTATCACCAGACAAATAATACAAATAACTTACTACATGTGATTAAATTTCCATTAGTGGACGAAATTGGAGACGTTAGAGATGACTCGTGACTAGTCAATGTATTATTGCACTGAATTGCGGTAACCGACTGTGAATTGCCATTCTCACTGTTTACATCACCATTTAGAGCATTGCAATTGTTATCACCATCTCGAGGTGTTGGATTGCTACCTTCGTCATTCATGCTACAATTTGCATTGCTATCTGTTTTAGAACCATCCTCACCATTACTCAAAGGCGGACGATTCACGAGGTTACTGTGATTATTATTTATATTTCTCTCATTGTTGTTATTGTTATTATTATTATTGTTGTTGTTGTTAACATTGTTATTCGTGTTATTTCCAGGAACGTTGGAGGAATTTGAGATAGGAGATGTACTTAAAGAATGATAATCGGACGTCGATGGTGCCAAACAAGGCGGTAAAACTTGCATGTTAATCAGTTGTTGTGCTTGGTATATAACACCTATAGAAAGAAATAAAGCCAATTAGAGATTCTCAAATGATACCAACCAAAACCAGATTGAATGAGTCTCACCTTCACGGGTGAAGTGAACTTCAAAAACATTTGGCAGCTTGCTCATCAGTATTTCAGCCATTTGTAGAGCACCGACAACAATCCTCAGGTCCTGAGACGCCATCATGCAAGCAATATGACTCGAGACTAATTTATTTTTCAAAACTTCCTGTATTATCAACATAATTATAAGTAATTAATATCAAAGTCGTATTGTACGCTCGGTCATTAAAATACATAAATTCACATTAACCTGAAGAAGATCCGGAGGAGCGTAATAGATCATTCTCAGTAAAGTACGTAGGCACTTGTAACGAACGGACGGTCCCGCTGAACTACTGTACACTTCATATAAAATACTAAACAATGAACGAATAAAGGGTGACGCTAATCCACTCTCTCTGCAAAGCGATATGAAAAATTTATGTCTTAGATAATTTCAGATTAATAAGTACGATAAGGAAATCAAATACTACATACACAAATTTGAGATCAGTTTCGAACTGGTTACTGTTATTTACAGGTGAACCAGTAGTATCAATGGCAGCATCTGTACTAGTAGTCGAGCTTGACAACACAGTATTGTTCATAGTTCGTTTAACTGGTCTAGTAGTTCCCGTATCATCGTTGATTTGCTGCATCAAATGAAAATCGATAGTATAGGTACGACCTTGCGTGGTGAGACTCACGTCTTCTTCGCCTGACTGATGAGAAGCCTAAAAATATAAAACTTTCAGCAAGTTGAGTACATCTACTAGGGGCATACGAAAGGATATACAAACTTCAATAATGCGGCAATCCATTGGCGAGTATGGATGCCATTGAGATCTGTCGTCTCTCCACTGCCAAACTATTGGCAAGTCATGGTGATTTGAGCCTGGTAATGATGATGGTTTTTCTAGCAGATTATCCACAGCAAACATACCATGAGTAGGTAACTTTGGCATGAGTTCTCCAATTAAACAAACAATTTCGTACAATTCCTGAGGACTACGTGAGATCAGTTCAGACTGTAAAAAGATGAAGGTTTTTCTTTAATAAAGCCAAGAACGTCTTCTGAAAACTGAAAATATGGATAGTTATACTCACGCCATCGGGAGAGCCGGTTAGTAAATAGCATAACGTATCAGCAATGGTATTATTTAATAAGTCGACCGCCAAATCCGAGCAGTTAGAACACATGATAGACAGCATTCGTAAAACAGTAATAAAAGTACCGGAACTAATGACTGGCGGAGAGACAACCAACTGAAATGAGAATAAGTTAGCGATGTTACAATCAAATAGGAAATTTGTCGTTGAATATGAGAAGTTTCTTTAGAATTCGTAATACGAGATCAGAGATAATTACCAGTTGTTGTAAATTCTTTAGCAAATCATTTCCAGCAATAACGTGTAGTTTCTTTTGTTCGTGTTGAAAATTATCCACTAACCGACTAAACGCCAAGCAAACATTTTCAACGCTCTTCTTATCCTAATTACCAAAAATAACACTTGCAATATACGGCAATATACAAAATATCAAGAGTTGAAATAAAACTCACCTGATGAGTAAGCCTAGTAGATAATAATGGCAAAGAGGGTTCGATCAAGTAGAATTCTTCTTTCAATAGATTTTGACAACAATTAGCAGTAACGGCAAGAGCCGCTCGTTGAGCAACGATACTAAAGAAGTCTAAATACATTAAACACGCTTGAACACCTCTCTGAAACAATAATAAGAAAAATCGATTCACAAGAATTCGTACAACATGTCTACTTCAAAAACTTCCCGTAAGTACTTTTCTAGATTTTCGAGACGTTTGTTGAAAGTCATTATGTTTCATTTCCAAATACAATTTACTCACCGCCTGTAAAATTGATTTACTATGTCGTCTGGAGAGCATTTCCAGAGCTGTCAAGCTTTGTTCGGCAACATCCATACATTGAATAACTTGCAATTTCTGTAGGAAGACTGGAACAGCATCTAATACGGCCACTGATGAACGGGGTAACGCCTCCATCATATAAGTCAACGCTCTACATGCATGATTCATCTGAAAAGTAATTCAATTTAAATGATACGAACAATTCGAAGAATTTGATTCACGAGTGATTCAATTTTTGTTTCCGTCGTACCATGTCAAAATTATGTTCCATCGATAGCAACATGATGAGAGCCGGTACAACTTGTTTCACTGGAAAACCAGATAATGTATCTTCATTTCCCATAACCAACATTTGACACATTTCAATGACCGCTTGTAATTGTTGCCCTTCATCTCCACTAGCTTGTAAGCCTTGTAATAATTGTTGAGCTTTCGTACCTAAATGAATAGCATCTCAATTAAATAACAGAGCTGGATGTTTATACTAGGCAGATCTTATAAACTATTTACTTGTGCTATTCCCCATACTCTTCTGCAATAAATGCTGCATACGAGGACCTAAAGCACCAAATAGATGTGGTGGTAAACCTCGCGATTCAAGCAGAGCCTGTAAACGGCCAACATCGTTGTCATCACTCTCACTGTCCGCGTTCGTTGCGGTTGTTCCGGAAGGATTGCTCGTTGAGTGAACTAATGTCGTCCATGAACCTGTACATAGTAGCCGTTTCACTTCAAGAATGTAAACATGAACAACTTTGGTAAATTTAAAAGAAAAAGGTAACTAACGTTCTGATTCCATCGCCACAGAAAAGTTCTCAAATGGGTTTGTACGCAATGAGACATTACTAACGGTCGTATTGGTTGTCGTCGGAGTCGAAGAAGTCGCTGTGCTGTCGGTGGTTACGGTATCGGTAGAGGTAGAAACGTTTCCTTTGTTATTTGTCTCATTATTTCCTCCACCAGACATGCCGGAAAAACGAACACCGTCACTACTGTTGCTTTCGGAAAATGGTAACTTCCCTCCGCGAGGGGATCTTCGACTACAAATAATGAAGATGCAGCAATTTTTTTATCATCAAAATAATGGAGTATAAGAAAAAGATGCTACAAGCGATGAAAACGTTCATTTACCTTGTACTAGCACAGGAACCCGTTGTTTTTTGGCGGGTACTACGTCTTCTGAACAATGGTAATGGTGGCTGAGACGATTCCAACTTCAGGACAGTTGTATCTGTTGAATTGTTGGTCGCCTCACGTCCACCAGATGAAATACTTGCCCCTAAATAAATGCGAAAGCAGAAAAATCATATATTAATACACACATTTACAATGATGCACCGGAGGAATACAAATGGTCACGGCATTTAAAATGATTTTTCCTTGAAGACGGTATCGACATTGCAAATTGAAACGTATTCTTTGATATGGTTTTTACTGGAATACATACCCAGTGTTTCGTTAGCACCAAATTTGGCTTTTTTACACGGTACAGCACAACTCCCAGGTTTTGGACTTCCCGCGTCACTAGGTGACTCCACTATGTCAGTTTTTACAACAGTATCTGTATCAATGTTTAATCTGATTCTATTTCGCAGGGGGTATTCGCGAATTATTTCGATCTTTTTTGATTTCGATGTTGAAGCCGGCGATTTTGAATCTACAAGAAACGACAACACAGATACAATAGAGGTATAATACAATTAATTAATTTGCGTTAGAAAATTTTCGCAGTTACGTTTCTTTGTTTTCTTTTCCTGATTGCTGGGTCCAGGTGAATCGAATCCGTCTTTATATTTTCTTTTCAGCGTATTTTGAAGAACTTTAGAGGGTGTTCTTCTCGTTTTCAGTTTTTTCAGCTTCGTTACGCTGCAGAAAATTAAAATTTAAGTAAAAGAGAAACCATACCCTTCGAGATTTTAAAGTAGGAGGGTACATTTACTTCGTTTCACTGTCAGACTCTTGAGATGCGGAGTCTGTGACGGTTTCGTCCGTATCGCAACCAGAGGACGGTTGAAATTTTTCTCCTTTCGTTGTTTCTACTTGAAAATGAGACGACGATCGATTTCTAGACGATTTACCAGACCGAGGCCCACTACTTTGAAGAGATCGTTCTGAGGACGACTTAGATTCTGGGTCCAAATGAACTACGCAAAGATAAGTTCCTTGAATACGTCTATTCGACGAGATAATTTAGTTCAATAATACATAACGAAAAGTATTTTACTTCGTTTGCTCGATTTAGCTGTTGTTCTTTCGTTTTTGGCTAATCGCTTGCTCTTCTTGAACACCTAAAATGACGAAAGAGTAATCTACGGAAGAATTCGATAGAAGAAAAGAATACAAACCTACTAGAATAACCTACTTGATTTGTTGGAGCAGATTTAGACCTCCTAGTTGATTTACTCTCTGCGTTTGACGACTTATTGTGTTTTGAACTACGACTTGATTCGTTCAACGTTTTCCTATTTCATCGGAGATAAGTTAGAAATTCATACCGAGTACGAACTTAGCTAGAATAAACTGATTGAGTTACTTGTTAGTCGACGACGAATAACTGTACGATCTTTTTCGGGTCGTTTTCGAATGCGTATCTTTGCAATCTTCTAACGGGTTTTCCTCTTTCCTGGAATGAAGAAGTTGATGAAATAACCGAATTCTCATCATTCGCACTGGAATGTCGAGTTTGAGAATAATGATGGTACAAACATAATATCTGAATACTTACGAACTATCCAACTTCCCTGAATCACTAGAAATCTTGTGGGATTTAGAAGACGCGTCCCCCGAAACAGAACTAGCTTGTTCGGCCATAGACGCAATGACACGAAAGTTCGATCATTCCACGTATAAATATATCAAACCTGAAACGTTACAGATAATGAATGTTACAAGGTTATCGTCGCAAAGAAGCATTTCCTTATTCCATTCATCCTCGATGCAGCAAAAATCAAGCAACAGGCCTTTCTCTATCATACAACAAGACTTGATACGGTAAAATTCGATACTTAATAGGCCATCCGAATCAGATGATTTTCGTTTCCGTAAATCTCATCCAGCACAAATACTAACACGATCGTATCAGACGATAATAATCAGAATAATAGTGATAACTATATACACTTTTCTTCACATTGCTAGTTTTCACACATCGATCATTTGATACCGATATCCATGGTACATACTCACACGCAAGCTTATCGTACGCACGCGCGTGAAGACGTAATAGATACAGCAAGTTGAACTCCGATAGTAAGTAAGTATGCACAAGAAAAATTACAGATTTTCAAACTTCCAAGATCGTAGCATTCGGAATATTGATCCGGTGCACTTCGAAGAATTAAAATGAATAATGAACAACGAGAAACAACGTGGAGAGCAGAATAAGTATTTCCCGATAAAGCATAGATGAGACTGAACAGTGAGATTATAACGACGATAATAATAATAATGACGACCCAGATAGAGAAGAACACGATTAGAAATAAGTATAATATGATAAAGAATGCATCATTCAAATCTTAGATAATCTTTTTAACCGTAGAACAGAAATACATGCGTAGTGCTTCTTATCTTGAATTCTGCAGAAGGCGTGCGATGGAATAAAATAATATACCTGCAAATACCAATTTATGAGTCATCTGGTTGAAACTTCGAGACAATACGAAGTTATACAGCGTGCCTCGAAATCACGCAACTAGGAACGAAAAGCGAAATAAGAAAAAGTCAAACCCAACAAATCAGTAACCTGCAATAGTATTAGAATTCTACACAGGATGGTAGGTTCACTCTCTCAACCTTTGAATGAATTCATCGAATAAGAAACAAGCAAAGTAACCCAGGTGAAAATTTCTGGAATTGATACTTACAGACGAAAAATTGTAATTAGTTCCTGATTAGTTGCCATACTAATATCAACCTCGCTAAAAGTAATAAGGTCGATGATCGATAATAGATGACAGTATATCAGTTTGATCACGAAATTCCACTTTTTTTCAAAAACAATTCTCGAGGAAAGTATGACGAACTAGAAGAAACTGCTGAATATCGGTTAATACACAAACTCTTGTTTCGATTCAATCGTCAAATCAATAGTACATGTTGATCGATTTCACATTAGACAATAAAGTGTCAGCACGAACACACGAGCGCAACGAGGAACGAGCATTTAAGCGATGATCCCTGCAGCGCGTTATTTACGATGAACCTCGAACGTGTTCCAAAATTTTCGATTAGCACATGATTAACAGCTAGAAACTTCGGGGTGAAATTCACGCTATCTACGTAACATTGAAGGGCTTAATCGCTTGACAAAGAACAGATCGCGAGCAACAACACAAAGTACTATTTATTTATCATCGATATATAAAATATCAAATTCCTTTTCTAGTTTACGAAGATAAAATCGTTTGATGAAGAGACAAACGACCGCATCGAGAAATCCTGAAAGAACTAGTGAGAAACGTGGAGATGAGGAAGCGTCCATATTTAGGACGAACTCAAGAGGAGCATTTCAAAATCAAGGTATTCGGGGCATCTTACCTACCAATCTGATTCCTATTACATCTAAACACAAAAATTTGACATTGTATCGTTTACAATAAAATGAACGCGCAGTGACTTCTTTCTAACAATGAAGAAAATTCATGACACTTTTTTCATTAAAACTGCGACGTTTTACTCAGGAAAACAGCTGTTCAAGCCTGAACGTAAGGCAGAGTACAACGCATTCTGCTGGTGTGACGTGCGAGTGGTTGAAAACACTAAAATAATAGCACCGATACAACACAGCACACGCAACACGACGCACTGCACTGCATTGCTGACCGCCATCTTGCGATCAGAGTGCGATCATTATTATTGTTCGACGACGTGTTGTTTGTTTCTTCGTATTTTATACACTCACCGTGTAGCAGGAGTAAAAATTGTTACTTGTAACCAGGGATACTACCTTTTCTATTCTCGCACAGGTAGCTGCGAACTAGATCGTTTTTCATTGAATACGAACATTCAGATGAAATTGTCCTGCGTTAAATTACAAAAAAATAAATAAATCGTCAGTAAGAATAATATCATTCGCCAGACTTAAATATTATCCATCTGTCTATAGTCAAGCATCAAAAAATTATAGTTTACTTTGTAATATTATGACGAAATAGTCTTGGAATTATTACGAAATCTCGCCCAACAAGCAAGAGAAATGTAAAATTTTAAGAGAGAAAAAAGTCTGAAAAAAGTGAGGTATTTTTTCCGTGGTTCCTGCCGCACTTCATTCTAAATCACAGAACTAGAAAATTTTTCACTCTTTTGGCTGAAATTAGTAGGCCTATTAAGATGTTTTATGCCTTACCAGTTGTAGATGAGAACTAAGCTCTTACCTGAACGAACTTTTGAGGTAGGCCTAGAGCACGTTTTCGGTCAGACAACTTGAAGGAAGCCACATATGCGAAGCGCCTGATAGGTATACCAAAGGAGAATAGACACAATTGATTTTGGGTTCAAAAGGAAGAAGTTGTGCGCTATTCTCTACCAGGTACTGAAATGAAAAAAAAACTAAATAGGCCTACTTACCCACTCGAGGATATTCTTACTACCTGTAAGAGTCTTAAACATTCCTTTCTTATGACCCCTTCTTTAGAAAATTCTCCTCCAGTGGCGTCTTCCGGAGGAGGGATTAGGGAATATTTCCCCTTAGTTCAGTCTTCAATTTTCTCTTTTTCATCGTGTTTTATATCTTTGTTGACCCTGACCCGTTGTCGGACATGGAAAAAGTGACGCATTTCTTAATGATTTTGAACGATGATCACAGGGAACTCTTTCCATGGGTCAAATTGGTTTCGGTATTGAGAATTCAAAGTTCCTCTTCTGTCATATTCAAGTCGCTTTCCTCTCATATTATAACTTGGAAGTCGGAATTTTTGTTAGTCCCCCTCCCATCATATATTGTGGCCTTGAAGTCGAAATTTTTCATTGTCCAAATCTTTTATTAGGGTACCAAGGTCAGTTTTTGCCGGACATCGTATAGCGCGCGACGTATGGCTAATTTTTCGAAAAACTCCCTACAGAACAGCTTCTCTGTAAAAAAAAAAAAGACAAAAAAACTCTCAGCTTACTTTGTTGGTTCCTCGGGGTTGCCTTCATTAGCTGTGTTAATCAAGGGAAATAGGGAACCAGTTTTATGGGGGTTTCTAATTATACTTTCTCTGAATGAATATTAAAAAACCGGAGCCAAATACCGCTAAGGAAACCGGCTCTACTCCCGTATTTTTGGGACTTTGGAACCAAAACTCAAACGAACCGCATCCCGGATTCGGATTTGAAACCATCAGACTGAAAGCAACCGGGTCCCACAATCGGGTTCTAGAACGGGTGTTGGCTCTAGCCTCTACTGCACCGAGCTACGCCGTATACCTTGAGACGTCTGGATTTTTAATGATGCCTTGGACGTTTGCAGGGCTGAAAACTGGAACCAAATATCACTACGGAAACCGTTTCTCTTCCAGTAATCTTAGTAACCTTGAACCGGAGTCAAAAAGAGTCGAATCTCGTCTAGAACTGAAACTAAAAGGAACCGTACTCCACAATTTAGTCCAAGAACCTTTATAACTGGGACCGCTCACTTTTATCATTATATTGTGACGTGGAAGTCGATATTTTTTAGGCGGATTTCAGCTTTCAACCTATATTGTTTGATGGAAAAGAGATCGACTCAGAGAAATTTCGACTGTCTGACGTCACGATCTGTCAACGTGATAGGTCAGTTTTTGCTGGACGCCACACAATGCACGGTAAATTTTTCGAAATAACCCCTCATAGATCAGGCCCCCTGTTAAAATAACTATTCTCAGCCGTATCTGCTAGAAAATTTCTGATTTCAGCTCGACCCCTGGGCTATCATGCACCATACTAGACTTATACTAGGCTAAGGAATGATGGGGACCAATTTCCCCTCTCCCTTCCAACTCCTGAATTTGCGTTCGTAGGGCTCTGGCCTTCACTTGTACACTACCTTCATACTAGGCTTCTGCTAAACCTATACCATACAGTAACAATTTCGAGCTTGAAGAAAAGTGAGTAGATATGGTCTCGAGGTTTTATTTTCTATAATGATATTTGCCTTCATTCAAACATATAACCGTGCCCCCGGCCAACTTTCTATTTACCCTCTAGGTGAAAATTCCAAGAACTTTTTTCAAATTTTCCTCCAACATTCGTGTACGCTTACTGGACATAATATTTTGGATTTTGAGCTATTTTCGGCTGAAATTTTTGCGTTGAATACACATTGGGATACACGTCATCGGCTATTCGCTTGTTTATTATTAGTAGAATCTTCGACTGGAGACTGTGTTCTTTTTTCTATCATAAAAGAATAATTATAGTGAAATCAAGCTACCATTTCTAGAGCTCATGATGAGCAAGCTTCGATCATGAATAAGTTTAATTTTATTCCTTACTGCTTGAACAACTCGCCGCCTTAAGCGGCATAGGCTACTGTTTTAAATTAAGAAAATGTATATTATCATAATATCCTAAATCGCGTATCTATCGATGCATACTTCTAAATATCTACGCATGTAATTAGATAGTCGAAGTATCAAAATAAATCTTTAAAAAAAAAACTGCTTGAACCTAAATTCATTGCTAAAATTCATTTAATGCTCATGCTGCGCTAAAAAATATTCTCTCATTTCCTTACTCGGATTGCAAAATATCTTCATCTGATAACTACATACGTACCCTGAAAATTGTAATAATTAACGATTTATATAATTTCTTCCACAATACTGGCCATCGCGTAATTGTAGCTTTTTCCTATCAAGTTCTATCCCTTAATATTTAAAGAGTAGTTATTATTTCTTCGGTATATCAACTAACTTCACATCAAAATAACGGTTTTACTAATATCAGTAACACGAACCCTTATATTGTCATACAATAATAATAATAACTACCTATTATTATTACTCATAAAGCAAAATATTCAGTTACGAATTTTTTCTAATGCAAGCAATTGAATATACGCGTAATAGATTTCTTATTATAAGATAACCAATGAAGTGAAATAAATGATAGAAAATCTATAAATTACCAAGAAGAAAAAGAGAAGAAAAAGAATTACATAGAAAGTTTAAAAATTAAAATTAAAACTAATTTGGTCATATTTTTCAATAAGTGTAATAAGCCTATTTTTACGACAAGGATGATGAATAATATTCAAATTCGTCAAGTATGTGACCTTTACGAGAGAAAAGCGTGAGTAAAATAATTCAAAAATTGTAAAATAAGACCATCATTGATTATAATGAAAAGCACAAAAATTGTACCATATATCACCATGCCCCGGAGTGGAATTATAATCGAGAATTAGTAGTGGCGACGACCTCGACGAGCTCTCGGACCACGGATTGCCGTTTGTTTCCCTTTTTTCACTTCCTTTGGTGGCTCAGCAGGAACGCCTCCAGTTCCCGAGCTCTCCTTTGTATCGTTCACGTCATCTTTATTAGTTGTAACATTAGCTTCATTGGAAGCATCAAGTACCTTCGAATCATTCGACTCGGCCTCGCTCTTCTTTTCTTGATCATCAACGGTCAGTTTTGTACCATCTTGATTTTTCACTCCCGAGGTCTGTACTTCTTGATCCTTCTCGTTTTCACTTCCCGGGTCTTCTGGGTCGTAGACGTCACCAACGGCTTCTTGCTTAATTTCTGCTGTACCATTCATTTCGGTGAGCTGTTCCTTGTCACCCGTTGATACTTTGCGTTTCTTTCCCTTAAAAAAAAAAAAAAAGAAATGGATTCAATTCGAAGAACAATAGTTGCATAAGGTCCTCGTCATTCAACTCCTCATTGTAGTACTAACTTTGCCCTCGCCACCATCATCTTCAGTTTTCGCGTCATTTAAGCGGCGCTTACGAACAATCTTGTTCTGCGGGGTAAAATAAGATAAAATTACATCGAATACGTTATCTTCGATATAAAAATATCGTTAAGTTAGTCAATATATACCTGGGCCTTCAATATTTTTATTATATTGTTATAATGCATAACACTTTGACAATGCGTTTTTACGTCTTCCGATGTTACGCAAAATTTATTGCACACACGACAAAGAAAACCCGTTTTATCAACGACATAGTTTTCTCCTGAAGAATAAAATTGATGCAGTCATGAACATTATAATAAATAATTTTTATTATTTAAAAAAAAAAAAAGACTAACCAACAGGTACACCCGGAGTATACTTCGGTAATTTCTTGTATTCGTCATCTTCTTCGTTTTTTTCTTCGTTTGTTTCATTCTTACTTTTTTCTTCGTTTGTTTCATTCTTACTTTTTTCTTCGTTCGTTTCTTCCTTATTTTTTTCTTCATTTGTTTCATTTTCTCCATCATTGGTCGCAACTTCGCATTTTTCACCTCGTAAGTCATTCAAAGAATCACGTTTACCGACGACTTTCAACTCAATATTTTCCATATCATCTACAAATCAATCGAACAATGAAATCACTCTCGAATTACCTTACGAGTGCAAAACTCCCGAGAATACTTTTCTACTCCTCTTTTTTTTTTTGACCAAGAACAAAAAAACCAATAAAAGATGATAATTCACGAAACTTACATTCCTCGTCGATGTCTTCAATAAAATCGATGATATCGAATTCAGTATCCTCTAAATCAGGGCGAGTTTCTTTTCGTATCTCAGCCAATCTCTACAACATAAATTCAACACAAATAAAGAAGATCAATAACATCATAATATTAAGATCAATAATATAGTATTGAAAAAACGTTAAATTAAATCTAATTTTACGGTCACACGAGAGTAATAGCAAACATTTAATGGTTTGTCAAAGATTGATTTTGAAAAAGGGGATGAAAAAGATTCAGTTTCAAGGCTGAATGCAAAAAGAAAAATAATTTTCCAATTTAGGAATCATTACTTTTCCCTTCGCCAGAACTGAACTTACTCAAGAAATTTTCTACTTCACAAGTTTTTCTGGTTACCAGAAAACTAAATTCTTGCTCATTTATCGTACAGACCATCCATTCTCAAGCGTGTTTTTTTGACGTCATATTCTTGAAAACTTCACAACCCCACCTTACCATACAAGTTGAACAACGACACGATCTGTAGAAAGATCTCTTTTATATGAAGCTCAAAGATTCTAGCTATTTATTTAATCAACTGTTTATCAAATTTTGACGATAAGCGCAAGTTTCTAGACAGTAGTTTATGATTATACACATCGAAGTCTTTACTTTTTCTTTGTTTTTAAAATATTCGAAGAACACTTTCCTCTTATGGGAAATAACATGTAAAACCTTTTTTTATTTAGAACCTAGCAGTGAGATGGGGTAACGCTGTTATCAGCAGTGTTTGGGCAAAAAAACACGCCGATTCGTAATATTTTCCTCGTTTTTGAATCCAGAAAGAGAGATTTGACGAAAAAACTCGAAAGGCTTCATTATTCAAGTTGAATACATGATAAGCACACATACAAATAATTTTCTTACTTTTAAATGAGCGGGCGTTAATTTATGGTCGTCCCATTCTAATCTGGTGTAGAACTCTTTCGAACAGACATTACACTTCGGATGCAAGAATTTTTTCAACCGCTGAAAGATATTATTCTCGATTAATACCCACAAATCAAGCGTCAAGAGCCGACTACAAAACGGGTGAAATACCTGATGTCTCTCGTTCTTCCTGTGAGCCGGCAACATTCCCATAAAACTAAGATTGCACATAGTACAAAAGTCGCGCTGTTGAGCTTTGTGGCTATTTTTTTGCTTCCGATTCGCTCGCTGAATATCGTTTTCACGCTGCTGTTCGGCGACCCGCATCTCGTGTCTCAAAAGTTCAACTTTCAACTTGTAACTACGATCCAATTCTTCAACCATAAATTTATGCGGTCTGCCTTCGAGATGTTTTTCGAATGACTGAGAAGAATTTCAAAAAATCGTCAAGTTTTTTTAGAATTAACAAATTGGCTACAAAAACAAGTCACGATAGGCCTACTGAAAAAAAAAAAAAAATCAGATTACACATCATAATACTCGAATAGTACTCACCGCATCGTCCCACATGTGTTTACGACAAATATGACAGAAAAGTAACGCCGACGGAATATCGTTGTAACTCATTTTCGGCTAAACAAGGAGGTAAAAAAGTGACTTAAGCATCGAATAAAAATCGTGAGAAAAATTATCCGTCAAGTAGGAAGATACCTCTTTATCTTTAACCTTCGTCTTCTTAGATTCTTCGCCTACTTTGGGATTATTTTCGTTCCCAGACTCATTTGTTGCAGTTTCCGCCGGAGTTTCCTCGTTAACGTCTCTACAAGGTAAAGTAAAATTATTTAAAATCATCAACTCAATTTACCATAATCCACGATCATCAAAAAAAAAAAACACTTGAACAGAATGAAAATCTCTAATTTCCGATTAAAATTGTCGATGATACTTTCAGACAAAACGCACAACAGAGCATTATGAATAATTTGTTCCGAGTAACCTGCAGAACAGTTTGTTATTCAGGAAGTTGTACAAAACTCTGCAGGGTGTGCTGTTTTGAGAAGGAATTTTGGAAGATTCAATGGAAAACGGTACACGAAACATTCAGAAATGGTCAAATGAAAATGAACGAAAAGAAATCCACGAACCGTACACGCAAGGAAGTTTTCTTTTCGATGCCCAGAAAAAGAGGTTTCGTGCTTACCTTGTGGACGGATCAACGTCCATAGATTCGACTTTGATTTCTTCCTTTTTAACATCTTTTTTCTCCACTTTTTTCTCAGCGTTGGCTTGCTTATTAGCCTGATTAGACTTTCTATTCTTGCGATCACCGAAACGCTTATTCTGAGTCCGGAATTAGCAACGTGATATCAATAAGAAAAGAATAAACAAACAAGCGCAAAATGAGGAATATGTGCGACACATAGAAAAAAATGTTTAATGCACGACTGAAATAATAAAGAAAATATTAACACCGGCTGAGATTTATCCAAAGAAACATATGGACGCAACGTCAATGACGAAATAACCATTGTTCAAACACGTAAACATTTTTCGTTTGTCGAAAGTGTTATTAAAAACAAAGATTCTTTAGACATTCAGCCATAATTTGTCAATCGGCCGATTCTTCTTGAAAATTTGAATTCTTATCGAAAATATGAAGACGTACGATATTGAATCGATTTTGATGTAGACAATACAGAAATAATCTGAACGTTGCACAAGGAGGATTCTAAACTTGAAAACTAAGATTCTTTAGACATTCAGCCATAATTTGTCTATCGGCCGATTCTTTTTGAAAATTTGAATTCTCATCGAAAATATGAAGACTTACGATAATGAATCGATTTTAATGTAGACAATACAGAAATAATCTGAACGTTGCGCAAGGAGAATTCTAAGTAAACTTGAAATCAGAAACGAAGATCAATAACTAGATCAAACGATATATAACGTGTAAGATTAACCATTGACAATGAATACCGAGAACGAACTGAAAATTCTTAGCAATTACGGTAACCAATCTCAACGATTCCCAACTACAAAAAACGTTTTCGAGCGAATACGACGTATTAGGTTGAATGTCTAACAATAAATTACAAAAAAGAATACCCCAGTAAAACAATACCAATGTGTACAATAGAGGACACATTAAAATAAGATTGAAAGATGCCCAGAGAACAGGGCGAAAAGTCAATACGAGAACTGTTCGAATATGAGTATAATGCAGATTCTCTAAATGGAATCGCAAGGTAATTCATTTTGGTAATTTTCTTGAAGTCTGAAAGAATAAAATATTCGAAACATACCTTGAAATCTCCTTTCCTGTAATTCTTTTGTACTTTGTCAAGATTTTGACGTCCGAAATTGAAACGATCACGACTGAAATTATTCGCCGATCCACCAAATGACGTGAGCGAAGATGGAGCAGAATGGTTCAAACTCAACAGAGACGGAGGCTAGAACATGAATTCGGGAGTATTTGAATCCGGTCTTATACGTGAGAAACCGTTCTAAAATCAAGAGCAATCATGCTTTTGAACGGTGATCGTCAACAATTAATACTCGAGACAACTTTTTTTCCCCCTCTCTCCATAATTGGCCGGAGAGTAAATGTTAAAGAAAGGAAACATCGATACGGAAAATGATGAATGGACTTCCAAATTTAGAGAAATTAATGATGTAAAGGAAACCATTGTGAAATCTTTCGAACGAGAAATTATGACGATCAAAGAACATAAACGATGTATTGGTAGATTATACTTACATTGGCCGGCAATTTATTCAACTGGGAGCCGGGCTTCAACAAATTATTCAATAAAGTGCTGGCTAGTGCCAACTGGGCCTGTTGATCAGATGCTAAGTTTCTTCCCATGCCGCCGACTGAATTATTCGAAGCATTCTGCGACAGCCAAGGATTAACTTGACTCGCTAATCCGCCACCAAAATTACCTCTGTTTCCACCAGATCGATTCATATTGCCCATGTTGTTCTGTTTTCGGCCCATGGACCCCATGAAACGTCCCATCGCATTATTCATATTACCGGAATTGTTACGACGCGGCATTTTGGAAACTGGAATTTAACAACGTGAAGTAAAAGATTACCATAATTTTTGAGTGACACAATGGTAGAATACATTACACCGAAGACTGTGAAGTGAGAAAGTTTACGAAACGAGGCGAAAGCGAGTTGAATAGACATACGAGTAATAAGTTTCTCACTTCACGTTCTAATTTGTATGTTGTTCTACTACAAACAGGGCTGTCAAGAATGACTAAAAATATGTGAAGCGCACATGCCAACCATGTTGCATACGGTAAAGTTTTAAAGTTGAAGTGTGCGACCCAAATTATCGTAATGAGCGAAGAAATGACATTACTTTGGTAGCTGGATGAAAGCGGCGCTACAAACGACAAGCTTGATTTGCGATGCACTTGTTAGAGACGAGTGATGAAAGATTATGGATGAATTGAAGAGATAATTAAATAATATAATTAATTACGGGAATTTCAATTACGTCGACAACGAGAAAATTCAAAATGGTGTCAGACCACTGATTCTAAAAATTCTGTTTGTCGTTCAATAACGTTATATGAAACAAAATAATGAACAAACACAGAGAAAATTATATAGACAGCGGTGGCATAGGTTGCCACATGGTAGCGTGGCCCTCTTCGTTTATACCGCACGCATTATCTTCCTGGCCCACCGTACCTGTTCTCGACATGCCGGCTCTTGTGCGTTGCGACTATGTTGCGACGAACCCACGTGTTAGGTGTGTGGTGGCCAAGGGGTACCAATGCTATAACGATTGCGATTTTTTTCCCCAAAGAAAATCACGATGCGCAGGTTCTAATATGAAAATTTTCATTTCTTAAGAATAGATAAGACCACTCAAATTTGATTACCGAGATGATTTATGACAGAATGAGATTACAGAGCCAAGCATACTCCCGAGCGTGATGATAAAATTCACGAATTCATAAAAGTTACTGATCGGAATAGTAAAATTTTAATTGTGATTTCAATGGAAGATGAGAGCAGTTTTATTTAACTTTCACTGAATTAAGTGAAATATACGTATTTTCGACTCTACAGATATTTATCCTTATAAAAGAGAGCAGGTGTGTAGTACTACAGATGTACATACGGTCTTCATTTATTCAACAATTATGGGTTTTACCCGTCGATAAAGTCGAATTTCGTCTATGTATTAAATTCCTTATCGTCCTAGTAGCCGTTGCGTCGGTATTACCCTAATACTACTCAGTAAGTACTCATTCATGTTTCCTCTTGATATCAAACAATGGATAACCTTTTACCTAGAATCCTGAGAAAGTGAGAAGAAAACGCGAATTATGATTACAAAATTATACCTACCTACCCACTGAATTTTTTTTTTTTTTTTTTTTATACACCCTTTATCACGAAAATGATAAAAAAAATAAACAAATAAACAAAATAAAAAATAAAGATAAAAATAAAAAGAGAAACATTACAAAACAAGGAAGAGAAAAACAAAATTACAGAAATTTAGAAGGAAAAAAAATACAAAAATACAAAATAATGATACTAAATTAAATAAATAAATAAATAAATAAATAAATAAATAAATAAAAATAAAAATAAACAGGGTGTTGGAGGATGGCAACTAGGCCTTACCTCGTTTAACAAATTTGTTATGAATTATGTAAGTCAATTAATTGTGATGGATTCCGGAAGATGTTTAAGGAAATGAAAGATATGAGGGAAAAGGGATAATTCTTCGGATGAGAGAAGGTCAATAGCTCGGAGAGGGGTTGGAAAATTTAAATTCATACATTCTGAATAGAGTTTTTGTCTTAAATTTGGTAATTCTGAGCATTCAAAAAAGTAGTGGTTGATGTTGGCTTTTAAAGGGTTATCTGGATAGAAGAAGCATGCGTCAAATTCTATGAGATTTATGCGTTTGAGGTGGACAGGGAGACGATTGTGTCCGAAGCGAAGACGGCTGATTTTGACAATGAGAGAACGAGAGATGTCGTAAAATTTCTGAAACCAAGGAGATGTCGGAAGAAAGGGTTGCACAAGTAAATAGTGAGAATTTTGATTGTTAAATGAATTTGAATAATTTAGAGACCAGTCATCCCGTGTGGAGCGTTTAGTGAGCGAATACAATTCTGACATGGGAAGAAGGTTTGATGAGACCTGAGATAGGCGTGCTAATTTAGCTTTCTCGTCTGTAATTTCATTGTTAGTAATCCCCGCATGTGCGGGGATCCAGAGGAAATGAATTTTGATGGGGGAGAGAGAATGGATTAAGGATATAATTGATAGAGCTAAGGATGGATTTATGCGAAAAGGAACGGAAGAAAGAGATTGAAGAGCGGAGAGAGAATCAGAAATTATTAGAAAATGTCCCATTTGGAAGTTTTGTTTGATATAATAAAGAGCTTGGAAAATGGCCATCTGTTCTGCATGAAAAATGGATGAGAAAGGTGGTAATGCAAGAGAGCAACGAAAAAGCATTGAAGGGATCCAGAAGGCCATACCGACGCCTTCATGGTCCTTAGAGCAGTCTGTAAAAATCTGCGTATGTAGAGGAAAGTGTTGTTGGATGTACGATTCAAAAAGTTCTTGAGAAGTGAAGTTCGGATTTTTGGGAAGTTTGTTTAAAAAGTTCCTGATTTGAGGAGGACGAGAGGTGGTAGGATGGAATATTAATTATGATGTTCTGACACCGAAAGATAATGATAGCTCTTTTGCACATTAGAGGAAGTCGCCAAAAGACAAATCACCAATGGTGAAGGAGGTATGAGATATTCTCAATGAGTATTGAATTATGATATGTGATACAACGGATTAAAAATCTGTCAGTTAGATAGTTTCGACGATAATGAAGAGGCATTATACCAGTTTCTGCGCAGAGTGCTGGAATGGGAGTGGAGTTTAGGGCTCCTATTATGAGACGAATACATTTGTTTTGAAAGGTCTCAAGTTTGTTCAGATGAATTTTGCTAGCGGAACCGTAAAGTGTAGAGCCATAGTCTAGTTCAGAGCGGATTATTGCCTTATAGAATAGTGTTAATATTACTGGGTCACCACCCCAACTAGTAGGAGATAGCATTTTTAGGAGGTTTATATAGGGGCCAGCTTTTGAAATGAGCTTGGAAACATGACGATTCCAAAGTAATTTGGGGTCAAGAGAAATACCAAGATATTCCATGGTCGACACTATAGGAAGTGGGTCATTGTAAATAGTTAGTATTGCATTTGTAGGGTTATAGGACTTAAGAGAGAAAACCATCGTAGCTGATTTAGCAGAAGAGAAGCTAAGATTCAGCTTTTTTGCGTTAGCTGCAATTTGATTAATAGCACATTGAGTTCGGTTGGCCGCGAGCGAAAGGTTTTTGTTAGCTGAGAAGAGGACTATGTCGTCAGCAATAAAAACGGATTTGACTTCGGCTTTGTTTGGTATGAGAGATAACGCATAGATATTAAAGAGTGTTGGAGATAATGGAAATCCTTGAGGAAGGCCAAGGAATGAGTTCTGCTGTGAGACTCCGTTGGGAGAGTAATGAAAAGTGAGACGGTTAATGAAAAGGAGATTGATGAAGCCTTGTAAATTATTTGTCCAAAAAAAAAAAACTGTGGTACGTGTTAGCAACGCAAGGTATATCTAGTTTACCAATAGCTGAGATTTGGCTCACATGAGTCTCTAATCCCTAGTGATACAAAATGAAACTATTTTCGGTGTCGTAAAGGAGCAGATTCAAGATAAAGATAATTTTATTCGTGCAAGGATATTATATATGTATTAGATATTGTTTCATAAAACGGTTTTTCCTGCACATATTTGTAAACTTATACGAAACGTTCACAAGTTTCGTATAAGTTTACAAATATGTGCAAGAAAAGCCGTTTTATTAAACAATAATATCTACATTCAAGATATTTCAAGCACTTTTAGAAGCAGAAATAAATATTTCTGATAGGTAGGTACTCTGAATTGATACAAAGAAATTGGTAATTGTCATCTGGTACTGAGAGTCTATTACGCTAAGTTCATGGGCCGGAAGTTTTTTTTTTCTTCCCCAGTTGCGTAATGAACAATATTTTAAATTAAGCGCGAAAAGTACAAGAATTTGGTCCGTTGTTGTACTCGTAGAAGGTGTACCGGTAGTCCCAATGTTTGTTCCGTTGAACTCCAGATAATCGCACTCCGCATCTGGTCCCAGATCGGCAAACCACTACCCACAACAGGTGCAATATTTCCCAGAATTTTGATGAGATTATTTCTGTTTCTGGTGCAATTTGAACCGTATGATACAATTCATTCTGAGAAGTGCCTGAATCTAATCTGCTACAGACAGTCCACCTGCAAACAAAGTAGAAACTGCAACAGAAAGTCATTCTGATATCAGTCACCTACGAAAATAGTTTTAACAGAGGACCTGTTTTATCGGGAGGGAGGGGGGGGGGACATCCGCCGTCCGTTGGCCGGCAAAGCTCGGAACTCGAAAATTTTCAACGTCCCCTCTATCATACACCGGGTGGACCAGAAAGACGTTACCAGTCAAATGCGAGTTTGCGCTAAATTCACTCCAGCGCAAAAACGCAAAACGTTAGACGTATATACTTCAAATCTACAAAATTTGTATCTCAATTTTATCTTCAATTTGCGTCCCTACTCAACTTTCTACAACTCTCCTGAGTCGAGTTATGGACCAAAGTGTGCCAAAAATTGAACAATTGCCAAAATTCTCAAAAATTAAAAATCGTTTGAACTTCCATATTTTCCTTGATTTGAAGGTGAAATTTAACGTTGATTCCAAAAAAAATATCTAAATAACCCTACGAAGCTTAAAAGTGGGGGAATTTTCAATTATTCATTTCGGAAATCTTGGCAAAATCGTCAATTTTTGGTACATTTTGGTCCATAACTCGGCTGCAAATTGGAGATAAAATTGAGATACAAATTTTGTAGATTTGAAGTAGAGCAGATCTAGTGCAAACTCCCATTTAACTGGTAACATCTTTCTGGTCCACCCGGTATAGCTTGGAGGGTGGGGCCTGTGACGTCACAATTTGATGACGTTATAGGTCAGCATTGTGACGTCACAATCTGATAACGTCATAGAACAGGTTTTTTTCCGAAGTCACTCTCCTATCATATATAGGTTGGAGGCGGGGCCTGTGACGTCACAGTTTGATGACTTCATAGGACAGCCCTTTGATGTCACAACCTACATTTTTCAGATCCCACGTGCCTCATAAAACATGTTTTTCCAAGTCCCCCTCTTGTCATATATTTATGAGTCCCCCTTCTATCGCATATATAGCTTAGAGGTCGAAAATTTTCAAAGAAAAATAAATAAACTTGGAGTAGGAACATTTGCCCGCATCAAGTTAATGCTGGGCTTTTTCTCAGTTTCTCTTATTCCTAAATCATTTTCATGATTTCCCTTCAAATTCGTGCACTAGTGTGCGCGTAGTCAAATAAAAATAATAACTGTAACCATGACCGCCATGACCAAAAGGGAAATTGAAATCGTCGGACCTATTTTTCTTAACCATACAGGTTAATACCTAATCTATCGGTTCTCATCGAAATATATTACTAAAAAAGACTTAAGACATTGAATTCTGGTTAGTGCAGATCTTGCAACTTCGATTTCATACAAGTTGTTAAAGAATCCAGGTGTAAAATGCGCACCACAATTTCACTTTTCATAATATACAAAACAAATAGACTGTCTTGAAATTTATTGTTTGGAGAATTGAGCCGAAGTGGCTGCCAAAATATTTTGCAGTGGGATGACTTTAATCCACGTTGCAACTCTCCATCAATCATTGAAAAGGTATAGTAGACGTCGCCCGACAACTTCCAATCAGAGAATCTGAGAAAATATACGTAATTTACTTCATCTACAGAAATGATTGAAATTGCTTTTCCCAGTATCAGATGTATTTTTCTAGTTCTTGCCTCACATACAACTGCTTAATGTAAATATTATACAAAAACTGAGTTGTATTAACGCATAGTGAATGACCAAATATCAAAAAATTATTGTAAAAAATGAAGAAAAATATAAAAAAATTATGTAAAAAAAAAATTAGAGTGAAAAATTATTTTAGGAAGTACAGAATGTTTACAATATTACGATAAAGATGTACGAGTATAGAAAAATTCAAACATATATCTGTTTTTCGTCACGCCCGGAGATGAGACGCACAAAAAAAAAAAAAAAAAAAACAAACAAACAAACAATATATAAAGAAATGACAGACACCTTTCTCGATCAGTATCGATATGTAATCTGTATAAAAGGGAAAAAGAATAACGGGCAAACTAATATTTTTAAGCAAATTCAGTCAATGAAAAATAGCCATCCTTGATTTTTAAAGATTATTTCTTTTACATAGCCGAGAATAAACGGGGTGACGAAAACATAATTCAACGATATACAGAGAAGTTTGAAATGCTTCCTCTGCATTCATATCGTCATTCTCTAATCTCCAGCCGCAATCGGTGTCTTCACCTGAGCCTGTTTGGCTTGATGAGCTTGTAATACAGCCACTGCTTCTTCCACCTATAAAAATAGAAGATTCATTTTGTTTTTCAATTCTGTCATCATTTTCATTATTTCACAGGTCGAACACCCAAGTACCAGACTTATTTCTAGACAATTTTGAACGAAAATTACCCAACGTCGATTAATCAAATTTGACCACTTTAGAAATACGTTTTCCTATTTTTTTTCATCATTTGTTTTTTCTCTCCAAATAGAATTCTTAAGTTTTATTGGAAGTTCATGTCTTCTATAGATCAGCGGTTAAAAATAGTATGATTATACAGAACAGGTTCCAAATTGACACCAAGTTTCTGTCGCCTTGATCCCATCTTCTCCATTTTCAACGATCTTCATTGAATTATAGGAAAAGACCTTCCGCTAATAACTAATTCTACTTGTCAGTAGAAACGTTCTAATCATTTTTTTTCTTTTCGTAATCCCATTCATCTAAGCATCATCCCCTTGCCTGCTAACCAATACGTCAAAGGGGACAAAATATGATATAAATGAGAATATTTCATACACAACTTTTTTGCTCGCTTCATAAAACTGAGACTATGAAACATTCCATAATGATTTTTCATAAAAATACAGCTTCTCTCTAGTCTTTTCGATGAAATTAGAACACAAAATTATTTTTGCCTAGTTACAAGAATTTTTGAAGCTGAATTCTGCGGCGGATAAGACTTGCTTTAAAGTAAAAAAAAAAATAAAAAAAAATAAAAAAAAAAAAAAAAAAAAACAAGTATGTCATCAGATATTCAGAAGACCTCAAAACTTGATTTCTTATGTTTTGATGAGCTTTTTAAGTTGAACAAAAATTTTGAAGGGTTCTAATGATGAATAATAATAGATCCGTAAATCATTGTGTTCTCCAACGACTATCGAGAAATTAGAAAATCAACTCACAGTAGCTTGTTCGATAACTAATACCTCAGTTCAAGTTTTTCTAAAGAGCCAAATAGTTTTACAGACTCCGGTACTTCGAACTTGATAGGCGAACTCATTCCAACTTACCTTAGCTTTCAAACTGTCTTGATGTTCCAACATGTGCAACAGATCTGAATTGTCGATTTCCAGAAGCATACCAGTGATTTTACCCGCAAGATCGCTGTACATTTGCTGTGAAAAGAAATGACAAATTGTTCATAACTTCAATAATTTTAACGATAGTGATCCGCAATTCAACTGCACCATAAACTTCTTTATCTCAATCTCTCCAAGTTGTACACGATAGAAAAATATCAAAATAATTAAATTCTTCAGCTCTTCAATACCGTTCTACAATTTCAGAAGGTTGATGGACGGGAAAAATTTGGTATACCAGTCTTGCAGTTTTGAAGAGGGTCTATTCAAAATGGATAACTTATAAGCCATTTATGGTACCGTCAATAGACCTCTCAGTCATAGGTTCTCTAACTCAAAACTTGAGACGGAAACACTCCTATTTTATCGAATCAACATTTTCAACTAATAGATGCAAAATGAGAGTGACATGACAACTGGAGGGCGATTCCGCAGAATTTAGAATCCCTGAAAAAATAATATGCCAATTTACCTGGATAAGTGGGAACAAACGCTCTCCCAACATCTGTTTCTGTTCAGTGTTGTCCGCCGATGCCAACATCGTTGCAGTAAGCGGTTCCTGACCTTGCACATGTACTGCCGGTTGTTGAACTGCTTGTTGTTGTTGCATAGCCGAAACTGTCTGCGGAGGATTGCGCATATTTGAGGTGTATTTGTACGGTTGAGGACGAGTAGACAACGGAACTCCCGATGTGGGCGTCGAGGTAGACACCTGGAGCACAGCCGGTTGAACTTGAGGCATACGAGCTCCAGCTGGTGGTGTGTTCATTGGGCGTGCGCTCACCGCAGTTCTGAGTGTCTGCGATACCGTCGTTTGAACTGTTCTCTGAGTCGTTCTGAACTGACCGGGCAGGTTAGCGTAATCTGAGGATAATGAAGAGAAAAAAAAAAAGAAAAAAAAGAACTAAGTATCACCGAGGAACAATACGAAGGCTTTCAATAGTATAATGTTGCGCCTAAAATGATTTGAAGAACCCTCAAGTCGCATGTATGAAAAGAATAGGTGTTTTTTTGCCTAAATAAAAATAAAAAAGATGTAACTTGACGGGAAAGCAAGAAACAAACTCAAAGAGTGATTACGAAATAGACAACGACTGGTATAAATACTCAGCACAATCAGCATCAATATTCGCAAAATCTAGATCTCCAATACTTTCATATCTCCTCGTCTGTCAATAAGCGAAATTATCAACAAGAATTGAGCTACATACTCGAAGCTTGAGCGTTGTTTCTAATTTGCGGTTGCGCCGGCCAACGTGGCTGTGTGTGCGGTCTCATTTGAGTCATCTGTGTAGGACCGTAGAACCGTTGTGGCTGAGGCTGTAATGTTGGCAGATAGTAACCTCCGCTACCCGGCTGGTAGATCTGACCCATCTGTTGCATACGCATATTAGCGATACGCTGCATATACTGCGAAGTAAGGTGCGCTTTGCGATCTTCTTTACGCTGAGCCAAAGCTACGTACAAAGGTTTGATGCCCACGATACGGCCGTTCATCTCGGTCACCGCTTTAGTTGCCTCTTCTGGCGACGAGAAACACACAAAACCGAATCCTTTGCTGCGGCCTTCATCCAGCATCACCTAGAAATAACATAATAAATCATGTTTTAAAAACAAGAAAACTCTCGTGATGTAACAGAGCAAAGTACTGATTGTTAACGTTCAAATGACCATCCCCTTCATGGCAAATTCATATTTGACTTAAACTATAGCCAACTTGACAAGAGTAATGAGGAAATACACATATTCAAAAACTTGCAAAGAATTGATTTCACATTCGTACGTCATGATAAATATGGGTCGGGGTTAAATGAGCACCATAGTATTATATCTATTCTCACAATAAAAATTTTGTACCTTTGCACTCATGATTGTGCCGAATGGAACGAACTCTTTACGTAAACGCTCATCATCAATGTTATCATCGAGGTTCTTCACGTACAAATTAACACCTTGGTACCGGTTAAGTCTTTCCATCTTCAACTGTTCAAATCTTCGACGTAACTCTTGTTGTCTTTCAGCTTTCTTCTGAGCACGACCAACGTACAATGGCTGAAAGAATATGAAATATTCAAATATAATACAAGGGACACTTAGATCAGATTGGACTTGGCCTAAAATTTTACGAAAACTCACTTTTCCCTCATTTAATTCTTTGCCGTTCAATTCTTCGACGGCTCTTTCAGCTGCTTCTGGATCTTCAAAAGCTACAAAACCAAATCCTCGCGATTTTCCATCATCTCTCATCATCACCTAGAACAATGATATTGACAAGACTTTAATTATATTTATCCAACCGAAATAATACAGCATTAAATTAACTTATTCTACGTGTTGATGAATCCTAAACAAGAATTCCGACAAATTTTGAGATATGAATCATTGACAAACGATGAGTCATTTAGTCATTTAGTATTCGGATTGTTCCACCGATAAATAACATGCGTATACAGAATCCGTGTAAATTAATGCGCTCACTCTGCACATTAAGCAAACTTCTTTGATTCCTAACCCAACCCCAATATTTCGAGTACAGCTAAAAATCATGAACATTAACTTACTCTATGACTCGTTATGTGACCATACGGTTCGAAAAGATCGTACAGTTTGTCCTCGTTAAAATCTTCAGGAAGGTTTTTAATATAAACGTTTGTAAATAATTTTGCTTTCTCTCCCAGTTCCTTCTCGCGTTCTTTTCGAGAAACAAATCTTCCAACGAATACCTACGAAGGTGAAACAAACGGATGCTTGATACTTCAATTTCAAAATTATACTGTACCCAAGTTACCAAGTTCTACAAACCTTCTTTCCATTCAATAACATGCCATTCACTTTCTCAATAGCTTTAGTTGCTGCTTCCTCAGTTTCGAAGTGAACAAATCCATATCCTTTCGACGCACCATTCTCATCTTGAGAGACCTGGCAAAACAGATACATTATTCATTCAAGGAAAAACTCTTTCACAAACACGTTTCATGAATCTGTTGTTTTACCTTGCAGCTGAGTATATTGCCGAAAGCCGAAAACGTATCATACATGGCCTTATTGTCGATAGTTTTATCCAGATTTTTGATGAAGACGTTTCCTAAACCAGATTTCCTCAGAGATGGATCTCGCTGTGACCACATTATTCTAATAGGTTTATGTTTTAGAACGTCAAAATTCATCGTGTCCAACGCTCTTTCGGCTGGAACATAAAGACACAGTTCATATGAATATTCTCGGATACTTCACCAAAAACATAAGATTATAGGGACTCACCATCAGCGGGTTGTTGGAAGTTCACATACGCATATCCAAGAGATCTACGAGTAATCATGTCTCGACAAACGCGGATTGAGAGTACGGGTCCAGCAGTTGAGAATTTTTCGAACAACATCGATTCGGTTACATCTGGATGTAAATCGCCGACATACAGAGATGCCATAGGATAATTTGGTCCTCCTGGTCCTTGATTCATCTTGAATTTCTTGATGCGATATACAGCAAAAAGGTAGAAACTAGTATTACGACGAAGCTAGTAGTATTGTTGAGAGGCTAAGATGGACCACGTTGCAGGATGCACGAGAACTCTTAATAATAATTACACACAAATCACCAACGGTAACAACACTACAGATTTTTTTTTGTACAAATGTTGAGGTTTTGCAATTTTTTTGGGAGTTTTTTTAGTTTTTATGATTTTTTTTTTGGGTAATTTTAAGAAGTTTTCTACAACGTACAAAGCGCGGAGGCGCAAACGTTGTGCTTAAGATTACTTATTTTGCACTGGGTCAGTAACTCGTGTCTTTTGCGTCGTTCCCAAGGATGTTTCGAAATTCAGGTGGAGCACGCCAAGGTACGCTGAAGGTCATGACTACGTCATGACGAAAAACGTTTTAACTAATGAAATTGCTTCATGCCTCTATTACTACTATAATACAATACAACGCAACGTGCGGGTGGTGCATCATGTAGTTTTATTTATATATCTATTCAAAGTTCTAGAAAGTATTTTGCATCGTTGAAAACGTAATTCTTGTCATGGCCCATAGATAACCGATGCTATGAATACCTTCGTACCAAATAAGTAAATCATTCTACAATAGTGTGCTGAGACTTCTTCGCATTTTGGTGGCTGGGACAAGCCATACAAGCCATATTCCAATAGAGGAAAAGTCTTGATCAAGTATACTCTTACAAATTCTACAGCAGCCTTTGAATTAGCCAGCCTAAAATAGTAACCGTTGGTATCGTCGTATAGAATATATTAATCGTGGGCAATTCAAGATATCTTATTTTGAGAGAAAAAATGTGACAACGATTTACAATAATAATTTTAGGTCCTCTTATCAAAGGTGGACGAAGAGTCCCATAGCAGCCGCAGGGTTGTAACTATTTCTTGCGTCATCTGGAAAGCTGGAAAAATTGAGAAAGAGGAGAAAATATCTACGTCTAAAATCTGATTTCACTGGCGTCACCTTGAACTACCTTCTGGTTACGGCCCTGATGGAATGGAAGACATGGGGGGATAAACCATTTTCAGATACATTTTCATTAGGGTGTATAAAATAGGTTTACTGGTAGTCCAAAACAAGTGTTTGTAGATTTGATGCACATAGAGGGTAATTTTAATTCATTATAAAGAAAAATAAAAGAAAAGAAAAGAAAAGAGAGGGAGAGAGAGAGAAACTTTGCTTGTTTTTCAGGCACAAAGTTCGTGGAAAATCAGGAATGAGAATTGAGTAGGTACCAAATATTAAGTCTTCCATATATTATACTTATGCCAGGTTGTACATTTACACAATTTGCTGTCAATTGTACGGTTCAACTTCCTTTTTTTGGTGCATCGGTTGATAATGACCGTTGATGGAAAACAATTACCGGTATTTCTGATGCCGTCAAAGTACTTACTGAGTAAGTGCAAATTTGCAAGCAAAATAATTTGTTCATTTCTTTATTTTATTGAATTGAAGTATAAGGCATGAATTATATACACATATTTAGTGTAAACAACACATTACTTAATGATAATCATTTTCTATTTGTCTCTCTCTATTTTTTTTATGATGCTTAACAAAGGCCAAAAATACGGTCCAAAATAAGCTGCACATTCCAATAAACGGAATTCGGTTGCGTTCCGGAATTATCAAGTAATTCACTATCTGTATGATTGGCCAGATCGAAGCAGAAATCTAGTCAACAAAAATCAAGTTTATTGCAAGCTTAAAAAAACAAACAAAAATTTTTAGGCTGCCTGGCACTAGTGATCTCTACATGCCGTCATGTACTGTACACAAAGACCGTACATCATTGTACTGGTCCTCATGAGTTTTCCCTCTGTAGGACCGATGCGATGACGTCATCGTCCGTGATGAAGGCCGTCCTCGTCTACTTAATAATTTTTTTTCAACTCTAAATTAAGTTGAAGTCATTTATGTCGGCAAGCTATGATGACGTCACACGTCCTTCTCTCGCCAATTTTTCTACGTCTTTCAAAAAGATTTAAGTCAAGAACCATAGCCCGGTGACGTACTCTCTCTTCTACGGGACTAATGATGCCATCAAAGCCTAATAAGCTCAATTAAGATTCGAAGCTTGCAATTTTTGATAAGAACCCAGCTGTTTTATGGGGGGGGGGGGAATCTGCTGCTGTCCGTTGTTTAGCGTTTTTGGAACTTGAAAAAACGTCAATTGCTGTTGAGCTGCATACAGGGAGTGGATCAATAAATTATTATTACGAGGGTACGAGAGAATGAGATAGGGGAAAGAAGTTTTGTATTTAAAAGTATAGGTACTCTTCTCTGCCGCCTGCATACTTGATTGGAGTATCGAGAAATATTAAGGTTAAAGACTCACGAAAGTTGCGTGCCATTATGCGTGTAGAAATAAAGAGAGAACTTACCTATTGCTCTCTCTCTTTATTTCTGAATACCTACCTGCACATAACTTTCGTGGGTATTTAACCTTGATGAATGAGGCTTCTAGTGCCAATCTTATATATCTTGTATCAAAGAATATTCCAAAAGTATAGTCCTTTAAATTACAAATTAATTGTGTCTGGAAAGTATTATCTTAGTAGAAATAGAACCTTGGAGATACATTTCATTTTCTTTGACTTTTTTGAATGACTTGTATTCCCCGTATTTCGTCGTTTAGTATTCATTTAATCTCTTCTTATAAATCGAACGTCCTGCCGTGGCAGCGTATCATTTGTCTGGTATCCGTGTCCAATGCTCATACATTTTTAATGAGAGGTGTCAAAAAAGTCTCAATCTTTAAAGCAGCTTCGATATAGTTTTTTAGAGGAATCACAATCCTTTCACATTTGTGTAGTCCTAAAGGGATGACAGACAAGTGGGCAAAATAATGATAGACATTTGTCAAAGTTTGTGCACAGCAGCGGGGTCATAAAAGTTGATAATGTGTACATTCTCTTTACCCATACTATATAAGTCTTAGTAAGCCTACGATAAATTGTTCCTTACTTTCCACGTAGGGATCAATTTATTCTTTACTTCTTCGATACAGCTATCCAAGGATTCTCCTTCTAGAAAACTCACGATAAACAGAAAAGAACAGATGCCAAAAGGTGAAAATGTCGCAGCCTCTACAACAGCCTATAAAATGTTAAATACAATTTTAATCGAAAAAAATTAAAATTTCAGGTACCTGATAAGAATTTTCCAACAAATTTTACCTTTGTTATTGAATGAACGAGTGTAGGCTTTGGCCAAATAATACAAGCAAATTTCATCCATCCGTAGAGAGTTGGAGCCACGTAGAAAGTTCCATACAGACCGAATATGAAAGTTCTAGACAAATTGTACTCTTTTGACTCGATAGTCTGTTGAATTGAACAACCCAATGTCCACGTGACAGAATACATCAACATTCCTCGTGTTAGAGGATGAGTCGGCAAATGTTGAAGGGACACATACTGGTACAATCGACTGAGAGGAGACATGATGGTGATGGTCGTCTCATACAAATGGCTGTGAACAGCAGCGTGAATACGATCTTGCAGAATATATTGTGTATCTACGTGGTACGTTCTTCTTATAACCTGTCCGTAGTACATAATTATTTATAAGACTCTGAAGTCATATTAGTGTCATTTGTTCCGCTTAAAGAATGACTGCTTTATCTAAATTTTTACGGAATTTTCTCTTTATTGCAAAGCAAATTTTTTGAACGAACCAGACTAGGTGATTATCGTCATGTTTGAATATACGTGTGATCTGTCTCGTAATCCTTGAATAGCAGCTCTACAAAGTTGAAGCAGTGTAATGAACGAAAGCTCCAATTGTTCTCTCCCCAGCTCTTTCACTCACCTTCACGGTTTCTCTTTGTACAATTGTTCTCTTTCATTTACTTATATATTTATACTCGCTCTTCCTTGGGTACGCCTACTAAGAGGATTTTGAAAATCTACATATGTGAATAAAAGTCTGTTTATCAACCTTGATTACCGGTATAGCTATTATCCGTACAGGAGAATAAAATCATGCAAAAACGACATTGAGAAAATAACATAACCCAATATGATAAGAGGAACTTGGAGAAATTTCACCTTTCTCAAGCTATACCTCAGTTATAGTCTATACGTATAAGTACCTACATAAAATTTCAATGTCACGAACTTAGTTGAAGTCTCTTTCCTATATGCTAGATAGTGTGCATTTGCAACAGCCTAAGTATTGTGGTCTTCGGACCCCCTCATTCACAATGAGGAACTTTTATCGGAAGACGAAATATGACGATCTAATCTGAGGGCCTGGTATAACGTAGTGGTTGCCGCACTCGTCATGCAAACAGGAGGTCGCGGGCCAGGAGATCTTTTCGTCATATGTATTTCCTCTTCTATCCTCATCTGTATAATTCTTGTAAACGTCCGCACTTACCATCTTCCTTTATCTACCAAAACCTATTTGAGGTAGGGATTTCGAAGAACTTGGGTTTTATGAGGTTGGAAACTTCAAAAAATTTCGCATTTCTCGAATATCATATTTATTAGATAAAAGATGATAAAAGAAGTGACCTGCATTTTTCAATTATCCCTCTTCATAAACTCCGGAATTTCTCTTTTTGGTTCCCGTATAGGATCCATGATTTCAGAATTCCAAGAAACACTAGAAAAATTTAGAATTTTAAAAAATTCCTCGAATTACTGTTGAACCTCAAGCATCATACACATATACAGTGCTCTAAAAAAATCCAACTCATCCTCCTCAGCCCATCCTCAATATTCATCCCTGGAACTTCTCTAAATCTAACAACCTGATTAATTAACAGTTGAACTGATAGCTGCAAAACTAGATTGAAAATAGACTACGATCTATTCAGAGTATAGTACGGTCACAGTGTCTGGAGATTTTTACAGAATTAAGTATCATCTCAACCTATAGTCATTCAGACGCCTTCCAAATATCTACTCTTAATAATATTTCATCTTCAAGCTGCGTCCCTATCCAAATTTCTACGACTTTTCTGAGCCGAGTTATACACCAAACTGTGCCAAAATTGACCAATTTGTCAAGATTTCCAAAATAAGAAATTGAAAATTCACCTACTTTCAAGCTTCATAGGGTTATTCAGGTATTTTTTTCATAATCAGCGTTAAATTTCACTTTCAAATCAAGTAAAATATGGAAGTTCGAACAATTTTTAATTTTTGAGAATTTTGGTAGATAGGTCAATTTTCGGCTCATTTTGGTCCATAACTCAGCTCAGAAAAATCATAGAAAGTTGGGCAAAGGCGCAAATTGAAGATAAAATTGAGATAACAATTTCGTAGACTTAAAATATGTCATCATCTAACACTTTGCCTTTTGCACTAGAATAAATTTAGTGTAAAGTGCCATTCAACTGGTAACATCTTTTGTCCTCACCCGGTATAGCTAGGAGGTCGAAATTTTTACACGTCTCCCTCCAATCATATGTAGCTTTAACTCCGTTCAAGAAACCATGAGTTTTCTCAGTCTATTTTCATCTAACTTATCTACGCAATACTTCCCGCCTTCTACGCGAAGAATTTTCCTCATCTGAATTTGACTATGTTTGACACTCTCTTAAAAAAAAAAATTAGATTCCATTGCAGGACTGCAATGGCAGCGGGGAACCCGCTGTCCCGAGTCCCCTAGAGCCTGAAGTTTTTCCAAGTCCTGAAAATCATGACGTGACAACTTGAACACGCTGCAATTTCAACGTCCTTCCAAGTCCCCCTCCTATCATAATATATAGCTCGGAAGTTCCATGTCTTTTCTCTCGCCGGACCCCGATTTTGAAACTCGCGAGTACACCCCCCCCCCCCGCTCCCCAGTCAAGAGAAATCTCTACCCCGTGGGTGATTCAGAAATTCGCGAGTACACCCCGCGTAATAATAATAAATAATTATTTAATTAATAAATAAATAATTGAATAATTAAATGATTAAATAATTAAATAATTAAATAAATAAATAAATAAATAAATAAATAATTAAATAACTAAATAATTAAATAATTAATATAATTAAATATTTAAATAATTAAATAAATAAATAAATAATTAAATCATTAAATCATTAAATAATTAAATAAATAAATAATTAAATAATTAAATAAATGAATCATTAAATAAATAAATAAATGATTAAATAATTATTATAATTAATAATTAGAAAATCTCTACCCCTTGGGTGATTCAGAAATTCGCGAGTACACCCCGCATAATAATAATAAATAATCAATTAATTAATTAATTAATAATTAAATAGTTAAATAAATAAATAATTAAATAATTAATGTAATTAAATAAATAAATCATTAAATAATTAAATAATTAATAATTAGAAAATCTCTACTTCGTGGGTGATTCAGAAATTCGCGAGTACACCCCGCGTAATAATAATAAATAATTAATTAATCAATAATTAAATAATTAAATAATTAAATAATTAAATAATTAAATAATTAAATAATTAAATAAATAAATAAATAATTAAATAATTAATATAATTAATAATTAGACAATTTTCTAAGTCCCTCTTCCTATCATATGCGGCTGGATAGTCGAAATTTTTCCAAGTTCCCTAGACTTGAATTGTCTCATACCTTTCCAATACAACAGCGAGTTCGCGCTACCTCATATTTCTCATAGAAGACTTGAATTTTCTCATACCATTCCAATACAACAGCGAGATCGCTCGTTCGCCCCACGAAAGTTGATACCTCAAAATATAGAACACCCACAATTACCTCAAAATACTTCTCTTACAAGACTTATACGACGCCAAGATAGGTAAAGGGGTAAACGAATAATATCCCACGAACACTTGACCTAGTAGAAGAATTAATAATAAATAAATAAATGAATAAATAAATAAATAAATAAATAAATAAATAAATAGATAAATAAATAAATAAATAGATAAATAAATAAATAAATAAATAAATAAATAAATAATATTAAATAATTAAATAATTAAATAATTAAATAATTAAATAAATAAAGGCTGAATAGTCGAAATTTTTCCAAGTCCCCTAGACTTGAATTGTCTCATACCACTCCAATACAACAGCGAGACAGGGGGCGAACGAGCGGAGCGAGTTCGCGCTACCTCATATTTCTCAAAAAAGACTTGAATTTTCTCATACCATTCCAATACAACAGCGAGATCGCTCGTTCGCCCGACCGAAAGTTGATACCTCAAAATATAGAACACCCACAATTACCTCAAAATATTTCTCATACAAGACTTATACGTCGCCAAGATAGGTAAAGGGGTAAACGAATAATATCTCACGAACACTTGACCTAGTACAAGAATTAATAATTAATAAATAAATAAATAAATATATAAATAAATAAATAAATAAATAAATAAATAATATTAAATAATTAAATAATTGAATAATTACATAATTAAATAAATAAAGGCTGGATAGTCGAAATTTTTCCAAGTCCCTTAGACTTGAATTGTCACATACCATTCCAATACAACAGCGAGTTCGCGCTACCTCATATTTTTCATAGAAGACTTGAATTTTCTCATACCATTCCAATACAACAGCGAGATCGCTCGTTCGCCCCACGAAAGTTGATACCTCAAAATATAGAACACCCACAATTACCTCAAAATACTTCTCTTACAAGACTTATACGACGCCAAGATAGGTAAAGGGGTAAACGAATAATATCTCACGAACACTTGACCTAGTAGAAGCCTAGACTGAAATATTTCAAGATGACTGATAAAATATAAAAGACATGGAACATGATTTTCATTTATTTGGCTATGCCAGAAAATTTCCTATCATATATGGCTAGAGGGTCGAAATTTTTCCAATTCCCCCTCCTAACATATATATCTCGGAGATAGGAATTTTTCCAAGTCCCCCTCCCCTCTCCGTGACGTCATCAACCTCGCTCGCGCTCGAGGACGAAAATTTCCTGGATGTACCCCCAACAAAGGAGATAGCGGGTTCCCTGCTAAAAATTGATTTTCTACGCGGAAAAATAATTAGATCATGTTTCATGTCTAGATATCCACTCGTTCACCCACATTCTTAGCGTAGTATAAGTTTAGTACCTTCCTCGGGGGCAAGGCCATAGAGGGAGGGACATAGCCCGTGTATAGTATGTAACTGTATCCATGTCGAAACATGGTAAAAAAGATTCCGACCTGACTTGTTCAGCCTCACAGCTGACTTTAGGGCAAAAGTGACCCACAAACCGGTGAGTCATAAGCACTCGTATAGGAAGGGGACTTGGAAAAATGTCGAACTCCGCTCTATATATGATAAATGATTCCCATAAAACAAGTTCCCTGTTTGACTCGATTAACAACGTTAATAAAGGCAACTTCGAGCAGCTCACCAGGTGGGCTACGAGTTTTTTCTGGGTTCCCCTCCTATCATATACAGCTCAAAGGTCGAAATCTTTCTAGGTTTCACGTTTTGCCGGACGGTACCCGGCGCCCATCATTTTTCTTCAAATTACCCTCCCATAAAACAGGTGCCCTCTTAAAAGCACCAATAAAGGAGGACAACTAAGAGGCTGCAGAAAAGTTTTGGAAACTGGATACTTCTGATGGTTGGTGCTATCCCTATGTACGTTTCCATCATCTGGAAGGAACACGATCCTAACCCTCTTCATAAAAATTTTCAATTGACCCACGCGGACCGTAAAAAAATGATATGAAGTAAATTTATTCTCACAGGAGACTGGTACGTACAAATCACCTGTCACAACTGTCAAACGGAACAATATTCCAAAAAAGAAACTACATAATTTTGGTTGATCCGTATCAAAGATGAGATATGTGCGACGAATAGTTTGAATGCGACTTGGTTTGCGGGCTCTCTCAAGAGGAACGGCAGAAAAACTGCAACTCGAGAGCGTAAAATTTCTCAAGTAATTTCAATGTGTCTTCAGTTTTTTTAAATTTCAATTTATTCGTAATGCGGTGAATTATGAGATGCGATTTTACCCACGTACACCTATTTTGCCGAGTAAACTTAAAGAAATTCGTCTCATGCGTGTGACCGATCGTATTTTATACCCTGTCTATTATCTTCATTCGTATTTATTAAGCGGAACAACTTAATTTGAAAAATTTCAATCGCTTCTTATTCGCACGAAGGATCATAAATCCATGGTGCACACGGCTTAGCTTTTACAATAAATTGCAGGTAGCGATGGTATTAGACACTTTTGGAATTTAATCTCCGCGCAAATATTTGTCATCAGTTGTCGATCACGATTGTTTGTTGTTGACCGGAAATCATGTAAGTGTATTGTCATATTTTACTAAATCGTGCGAATCTATGGCTTCTCTTATCGTATTCTCTGGAAAATGTACAATTATCATATTTAAATTTTATCAAGAAGCTCGAGTCGGATGAGATATACGTCTGAATCATACGTGATAACTGATTTAAAAAGTATGAGGGACAATTTCATATTAACGAGTTCCATTGGTTGCTTTGCTTACCCCTAGTCGACAATTATATTTTTAGAACGAATTTTGGAAAAAGGTATCTGGCCTGAAATTCAATTTCAAGAGTGAAAGGAAAGTTAGGAAGAAAGTTAAAAACTTTTGATGTTGTTATGGAGTTTCCGGTCGTGCGAATTTGTATAAACTTGGCGTTAAATTACTCTCATTAGCATTATAATAAAAATTTTACAGACTGGATTAGAGAGTGGAGACATACCTACCAGGCAAAGAATTCGGCGAGGTGTAAATAGTGAAGGGATCGCGTGACCGTCTCAGCATCAGACTTTGAAGGAAATTCGCACATGAAAATGCGGCATTATTTTGGGGTACAAAGTGCCATTTCGGGATATATTAGTAGGGGTGATACTTAATATTGAAACGATAATAGATATCATGAGAAGAGCAGCTGGCGGCCAATTTTTGTAGATGGCAGATAGGCTTTGTGGTCAAAGGCGAATGTATCTCATGTTGTATGGGTCGAATTTTCCATTTTTTTTTTCTTCAAAGAAAGAAAAAACGGCAGCTTTCTTAACGAAATTAAACAAGGAACGCAGGGAATCTGTTCCATATCGAATAGGTTTTGGTATTGAAAATTCAAATTGAAATCTTGAAGAGACGTAAGTTTTTCGTCGTTGTGTATGCAGTCTCTTCTAGCTCGACGGTCGAAATTTTTAGAAGTCCAATTTGAGCTATATTTGACAAGGGGGAGGGGAGGACTTGAACCATTTTTGCCAATTATGTTGAACTTGTACCATTTGCCGGCGCGTGGCAAATTTTTTGAAAAAAGCTCCATACAACAGTTTTCCTTTAGATAGTGCCCCCAATAACATCTTAAACTTCTCCCCCTCACATCTCAAGCTAAATATTCTGTGACATGTTCTAGCGGCCCCCAAAATCAATTTTTTCAAAATATCTCGAAAAATTAGGCTCCAATCAGAAAAAGTCTTAGACAAAAAATGTTCCTCGTGAAATTTGTCATAAAAAAACGCAGGGAACCTGTTCTGTGGGTCGAATTGGTTTTATATTGAGAATTCAAATTGAAATCTTGAAGATTCTCAAGTTTTCCTGAGTTCCTTGTGTCATGGTGTGTATAGTCTGAAGGTAAGGAATTTTCCAAGTCCCTTTCCTTCCTATCATACATCATTTTTTTCAAGCCCTCTTCCTATCATATGTATACGGTATACTGTATTATGGCTCGAGAGTCTAAATTTTTCAAAAGTCCCCCTGCTATCGTGTGTAGCTCGGAGACGGAAATCTTTTTATGCCCAATCCGGCCTATATAATGATAAAAGGAGGAATTGAACGATTTTTGCAAATATTGTTGGATTTAGAACATTTTTGTTTTGGTTGGACATCACACGGTGCACAGCAAATTTTTCGAAATGACCTTTCATAGAACAAGTTCCCGGCCGTTGAAAATTATTTCAACTTTAGTATAAGTTACTAGGGTATTTAAATTTAATTATCAGCTGAAAGAATTCGTCAAAAGGTGATTTTTTGCAATGATCATGAAAAATCGAGCTCCAAGTTTCAAACAAAAAAACTTGACCGTAAAATTTTTTACAAAATAGACTGCCTAAAATTTCTTTCAAAGTTTGTCGTAAGCTCTGAGCGTTTGGAAGGAAATCAATTGTTTCCATAATATCGTAGAAATCGAGCTTTAATAAGAAAAAGTTCCGAACAAAAATAGTGCTTAAGTAAAAACGGCTTCGCTCGCACAAAAATACCGCTCATGGGATTTACTGAATAATAGACAGTTTGAATTTTATTGTCAGTCCAATTCCGGGAAATAGTTATTTGTGCAACAAGGGAGAAAAATGAGCCATTTCTCATCGAGTGCAAAGTTAGCAACCCAAGCCAAAGGCAAGGGTTGATATTTGCACAGAGTTGAGAAATGCTTTTTCGACCGTGGTGCACATAACGTTTTTCTTTACGCAATGAAAAAGCGATGAAAAAGCCTAGTAGTTTTGTTACCCGCGTATATTCATTTCTCACCCAGGGTAGATATGAAAATTCATATCTACCCTTTGCACATGCGCAGTACTGATTTTGACGCTACAACGACGCGCATTCACGACGCGCATTCACGGAGTGTCGGCTCTCCTACAAAACGAAGCGCTTTGTTCCCGTAAATCGAGTAGGACAAACGGCGTTATTGTATGTGTGTAAAGAAAAAACAATTTATACATAGTGAGTATTTTGAAAAATTGAGTTCAAATGTAAATAAGTTTGAAACGCGAAAAATTTTCGTTTTGAATTTTTTTGTGAAATACCCATAGACTATATCTGAATGGACTTCCTTCTAAAGTTTGTCAGAAGTTCTGAGCTGTTAAGAAGAAAAATGAATTTTTTCCAAATATCTGTTTTTTTTTAATTATCTATTATATACGTATTATCCAAAGTGTTCCGGCTGCTTTTACTATAGTTTCTCGCGTCCCAGTTTGTACAAGGTTAAACTTTATACAGAGTTATATATAAATATACCGGGTGAGGCCAAAAGATGTTACCAGTGAAAAGGAAGTTTGCGCGCTAAATCAACTCCAGCGTAAAAAGGCGAAACGTTAGATGTACACATCAAATCTACGAATTTGTATCTCAATTTTATCATCAATTTTCGCCCCTACCCAACTTTATACGACTTTTTTGAGCCGAGTTATAGACCAAAATGTGCCAAAAATTGAATAATTTGCCAAGATTTCCGTAATAAGAAATTGAAAATTCCCTCACTTTCAAGCTTCATAGGGCTACTCAGGTATTTTTTTCGGAATCAGCGTTAAATTTCATCTTCAAATCAAGTAAAATATGGAAGTTCGAACGATTTTTAATTTTTGAGAATTTTGGCAGATTGGTCAATTTTTTGCACATTTTGGTCCATAACTCAGCTGAAAAAAGTAGTAGAAAATTGGATAGAGGTGCAAATTGAAAACAAAATTGAGATACAAATTTCGTAGGTTAGATGATTGTATACTGGAGTGTTTTTGCACTTAAGGGGATTTAGCGCAAACTTCCATTTAACTGGTAACATTTTTTGACCTCACCCGGTATTACATTGGTATTTGCCTAATAACCTTTTTTTTTTTTTTTTTGACCCAGAGGTATCCGGGTTTTTCCCCCTTCATTTATTTATTTTTTTTCTTCTTTTCTTCATTGTTGCCTTCGAATCTGGTTTCTCTTAGCAATATGGTACGCTAACGTCTTCAATTTCATGTGAAATTTAACAAAGATATTTTTATGAGATAGGTGAGAGAAGGTTAAGCTGACGATAGGAGTTGGAGTCATTTTGTTTTTGACGAGGTGCGATTTTTGTTAGAAATTTCTGCCAGGAATGAATAATTTTAAAAAATCGATGAAAATTTTGACAGATGTAACATTGTTCAGTTAAAAAATAAATGTCGATTCTGCTTTCGCTGCTGCGAAAGAGCTTTTTTTTCTGTGTCTTCATTATTGCAGATATTTGTAGTTGAGGGAGAATGTGTGTTTCTATTTCTAAATTACTGGTTTCGAAAAATCTGGGAAAACAATGTCGACGCTGTAACATGACTCTACCGAAACCATGTGCCAAGTGTATTCCGAATGGTATCCCTAATATACAAGAAGTAAGTAAACCTACCTAATCATATAATTTTATAATATCAATGATTGTAGACTGATAATATTTTTTTGCTTTTAAAAAATTCTTTCACACTTGTATTCAATTCGAGATTTTTTCATGAAGTTTTTTTGAACTATTTTCCTCAAAGGCTCTAGCCGGGTAAGGGGGGGGGGGAATGGCCTTGGTAGGAAAATGTTTTAGATGTGGGTCAAAATGTTGTCCCCAATGAGAAAATTTGAAATCCAAAATTGGACCCATCCGCTCACCCACATGGGCTGCAGAGTCATTTTTAGGCCTAAAATCCAAATGGCTGTATTTCAGGCAATAATGATCGCACAGCCCCATTTTGGTATATGTGAACGTTCATCCATGGTATTTTTTTCAAAAAAAATCATTCATATTTTCCCTAGTTTCTAGCAATAACAAAACTTCAAACTCAAATTTAAAAAATTCGGAGGGGTGGCACCTGGGGAAAATCATTCATTTGAAGCGCCATACCCTCTACTACAACATACATGAGTATCATAGTCCTTGGTGAGGTGGAACATTCCCAAAAAAATCAATATTTTTAATGAATTTCTGTGATTTATCCATGAACAGCGGGGTGAACTATGACTGCTACCGCAATAGACCGCGAGAAATCAATAGTCAATGTTCGAAGTGAAAAATACACACGCGTCCGTGGGATGAAATGGGAATGTTGATAAACGAAATAGTAGATTACGCTATAAAGGACGGAGGAGAGCGATTTCTGCACGAGCGCTTTGGCGACCCGAGCCGCGGCGAGGGCCGCCATGCAGCGCGAGTATATCGCTTTCCTCCGTTCACGTGTGGCGTACGCTATTTTTCGGTTCACATGAATAAAAACGCAAACGCGAGATGACCTATAATTAAAATTTTCACTTTTTTATTAGAGCACATCATAACATTGTTGATGAAAAACGAAATTGTAATTTTCTTACAATTGATGAACACAAGGAAAAATTCGAGTGTTGTATTAAAAATTATTAAAAGATCATTTTCGTTCGCGACCGCCAAAATGTTCGGTGCGTATATACAAAATACGCGCATGCGCGCAACTGAACTCTTTGAGCTCTAAAAGAAAAAAAACGCGTCTTTGCGTCCTACAACAGAACACCGAAGAAACGCGTTTCTATTCATGTAAACCGAAAAATATATTTTTAGTATTTCGTTTATCGATTTGGTCAATTCCAGGTGGAGTACGTTAGATTGAGAATTGAAAAATTCTCCAGTCGCTGGAACAGTCTGAAAATAGTAGAGAAGTGAGAAAATCCACTTTTTCAACCTAAAGAACTGCGATTTTTCATATTTCATTCATCAATTAGGTCAATTCTTAAGTAAATATGTCCGCCGAGTTTGAAAAAAATAGTCAGAAAATTCTCCAGCTGCTGGAACGTTTTGGAAATGACAAATAATCGAGAAAATCCACTTTTTCACCCTGGAGGGCCGTGAGTTTGGGTATTTCATTCATCAAATAGATCAGTTCTCATGTAAACACATCCGCCGAGTTCGAAAAGAGTAGTTAGAAAATTCTCCAGCCGCTGGAACCTTCTGGATATGACAAAAAGTCGAGATAATCCACTTTTTTTACCTTGGAGGACCGTGACTTTTGGCCTAAAAATGACTCTGCTGCCCATGTGGGTGAGCGTATGGGTCCAATTTTTCGGATTTCGAGTTTTCTCATTGGGGACAACATTTTGACGAACATTTGAAACATTTTCCGACCAAGCCCATTTCTCCCCCTCCCCCTTACCCGCTAGAGCCTTTAAACTAAAAAGGAGGGATTTAAAGCATCCAGTCTTATTTATAACTTTGATAAGATGCGGTAGAATAGCATATCTTGTGTTCTCATACTCCGCTTTTGGCATTCATACAGGCACCAAAAGTGATCGATTTTAGCAGTGATTCCTTCTCTATTCCTAATAAAGAAATGCAAAGGGCAATGTTCAGTGCGGATATACGAGAGGCTGGATTTAACGGGGATCCAGTAAAAATTGGTAAGATTATACTGCACGACTGTAAACCCCAGACAGACAACACTGTATCAACTATAAACTTTGTATAATTTCTATTATATGATTACAGCTTTAGAAAAGAAGGCAGCTGCTTTATTTGGAAAAGAAGATGCCGTTCTTGTTGCTACAGGATGCACTGCCAATCTCGTATCTAGTAAGTACCCATTGTACGCAGCGAAGTGTAGGCCTATGATGTCAAAAAAAAAAAATTTCCATCAATATCCACGTCTAATTCATGAATAGAGCAAATACGCCGAAAATGAACGACTTGCTGGAATGAAGGGCGGTTCAAACTATCAATGAAGATGATATAATTAAAAATTCAAAATGTTTGGAATTATTATTGACTCATTATAGTGACGTCTTTTCTATATACACGGTCACTTTTATTGACAAAGCTCTCAATAATGATCATTTTTATTGATGGAGTGAACCGCCCTTAATTAAAATAAGTTAATTTTCCTATTTATTTTCTCTTCACAGTATTGGTTCACTGCAAACAAAGACCCAGCGAAATAGTTTTGGGAAACAGAAGTCATATAAAATTATTTGAGCAAGTGGGAGCAACTGAAGTAAGTGGGAAATTCATTGTGGATGTATAAAGTTTATGGAAGAAGGGATTTTTACTCCAACTAAGAGTAATTATCTGTCTAGGTTGTGAAATACATTTATAGCTTGCTCGCAGGCGAGAAAACTGTGGCTTAAAGACTTTCAAAAGAAAGCAAAACTTATCACGGTTGAAAAATATTATCTTTTCACAAGAATGAGTTTATAGCAGCACTGACTAATAATCTCCTAGCAATCCACTCATAAAGATTGAAAAATTTTACATATTTTCGTGATAAAAATGGGGGAAAATGATTGTGTATCTTTTTCAGACACGCATTTAGGGTCCAAAACAAATCAATGAAAATTATGACTTACCTAATATTGTCAGTGGGCATAACCATCAAGGTATATGACGGTAGCCCCTGAAGAAATTTGAGAGGGAATCAAAGAAAATTTCATCATTTTTATCATTATAGAGGGAGATCATTTTCTAACGGAAGTGGAAATTGCACTGGCATTCAAAATTGATAAAAAATAGGTTATATCTCAAAGATGGAGGGAATCAGAGCTTGTGCTAGATTGCGTCAAGATGAAAAATGAGTACGGAAAAAACTTCCAAAATAAAGAAAATCAATACAAAAAATGAAATACTTAGATTGAAAATTTTTGGATGGGTGAGTAAGAAAAAATAGAGTGAGATAGTTCATATTTGCTCTAAAAAAAATGGTAAAATTGGTGACTCAAAAAATTATTTTAGGGAGTTTAAAAAGGTCCCAAAAATAAGGGCAAATGGTTTGTATTTGTTCTGAAAATGGTAAGATTAATAACTTATAAAATGTATCAAAAATGAAGGAAATCAGCAGTTGCGTTAGACTGCGCAAGGGTGTAAATTCTCTCAAATATCATCTCAAAAATGAAGAAATCTGTGAAATTTGATACACAGTTAAAAATCAGACTGAAAAATGAATACTATTAAATTCTGTTGAATATGAGTTGAAAAATGATGAAATGAGTGATTGCGTCAGACTGCGCCAGATCAAAGAGTTTATATCTACTTGCGTATGATTATTTTGTAGATTGCTGGAGCAAAATTACGAGAAGTAGAAAATAATCCGAACGGCACATTTGATTTAATTCAACTGAGAAGTCAAATGCCAACATGGAAAGACAGTGAGCTACAAACCAGACTAATATGTGTAGAAAATACGCATATGACTTTAGGTGGCCAAATCATGCCACTAAAATGGCTAGACGAGGTAAGATAATCCTTAGTAATTATATGACACATCGTCAGATTCCATGCACTAATTACAATTCATCTTGAATTACTAACAAATTACTGAGAAAAATGAATCAGAATCAGCTTATTGAAATTGGTAGAGATGTGCCATTAGGGGGGTTAGGGGGCAACTCTTAAGGAGTCATTATATAATGATAATTACAAGTACCTGTGCGTAGCCCAAACGACTAAATACATTTTCCATCGTAAATAGTCTCCTCCTTCGCAAAGAAATTTTATTGCACGCCCCTGCAGTATATGGTTAGGTTAGGTCAGATTTCAAACCTTAACTGTACCGTCATACCTAATTGTATACAAACACCTCCTTGATTTTCACAATCCAAAAAGTTTTGCTTCATAATCATTATGCCTAATTGATTGTTGTATGAGACGTGTTTCAAGCATTAAACAAAAGAAAAATACTCACGCAATCAGCCTCATAGCTAATTATATAAAGTAGAATGTTTATTTCTGTCGCGTGTAAAGAGGGTGGACTAATTGTTTTTCTTGTATCTTGATTACAACTTGCAAGCCCATTCAATAAAAAAATGAACGCTCAACAATGAGAAATTCTTGTATTTTTTGGCATAGTACACTCTGAAAAAATTTTTCTGGGACATCACTGCCGCAGTAATTGATCAAAAAACTGATGGTTTTTTGTCCGTGCATTGCAAAGCCCAGGACCACATCCTCTATTCATACTCATAATTTTTTACTCACGCCGATTCCAAGCTGTCGCCTTTGGTGATACGTAATACGTCCCTTCTTCTTTTTCTAAGAAAGGATCAAGTGTAGGTATTTATAAGTTAATTTTTTGCCACGCGGAAACTCCATACATGTGACCGAGGATGAGAAAAGGGACCTTAGTGGGCAAAAAATAAATTTTCCTGTTTATGATAGTTCTGAACAAAATTTTTCACGCTCTTTCACATGGTGCAATCAGGAAAAATCAATTTTTTTGCCCACTAAGGTCTCTTTTCTCATCCTCGGTCACAGCCATTTGAAATAATACAGGGGAAAGGCTGGTTTTGCGAAAAGCAAACTTATTCTCCTTGATAAGCAATTTGGAGGGAAAATAATCTTTGCTGTTATGGGAGAAACACGATGACCGTTAATTTGCGAGTAGTATTCGATTCTGAATAATAAAAGTGAGTACCTACACAAAAGTAAATGTTTCTCGATTGGTTTACTCATACTTTTATGATTGAGAATCGAACATTACTCGCAAATTAACGTCGACTAGTGTGTTTCTACCAACAGCCAATGTTATTTTTCCTCCAAATCGCTTCCCAAGGAGAATATGTGTATGCAATTTGTAAGAACAGCCATCGCTCTATTACTCTCTATGCATTCACATTCTAGGTAGTTGGATTTGCAAAAGCAGAGAATTGGCCTCTTCATATGGATGGATCTCGAATAATTAATGCATCAGTCAAATCAGAAGTACCAGTTTCAAGAATTACGAAAGGATTTGACTCGATCATTTTTGCTTTATCCAAAGGATTAGGTTGTCCCTACGGCTCAGTTATATTAGGATCTGAAGATTTTATATCCCAGTAAGTAAACAATTCACTCGCGCATCTTCCGAAAGTCTACCGTGTGCTCAAGAGTTTCTGTGTACCTATTTATGATTGACCGAGCAATATTTTTATTCAGAGCTAACAAAGTGATAAAAATACTCGGTGGAGGTTGTCGACAGATCGGATACATGGCTGCCGCAGGCATTTATGCACTCGACAACATGATTGACCGGCATAAGGACGACCACAAGCATATTCAGATGTTAGCTAACGGTTAGTACGACACATTTGGCGAAATATTGTAGGTCTTATTTTAGAAAAGCTAATTGACTGATTTTCACTTTCTTTGTAGCCATTCGAGACTTGAATCACCCTCATATTAGAGTACCTGCATCTGTAGACATCCACACTAATATTCTCAACGTTGACTTTGACATCAACCACATCTCAGCTAATGATTTTCTTACCAAATTAGCAACAGTAATATTACCTACTTTGGGAGTTCCTCATAGTTTCCATCTACCTACCTATATTTAAATATTGTCATGATTTTCTTCCTTCTTATATGTACTGTGTATAGGTATCAAAAGATGGACCAAATATCAAGATAAAGGCACTCAGCTTAAATGGCAGGCCAAATTCTATCCGTTTCGTCACTTGTGGAAATATAACAATGTCCAATATATTGGATACAATCGAGAAATTTGAATGGGTGGTGTATGAGTTTCATTGATCAAACTTTTACTCAATATAAATGTGATTGCCTGAATGTGATACTCTAAAAATAAAATATTTATTTTTCTCGCCGTTCATATGTTTAATATAAAATTGAGTGAGACTGTGACGGGGTTTTGTATAACTCTTCCAAAATATCACTCGATGAAAATACAATTTTAAGAAAATATGACTAATATGCCCAGACGTTTTTGGATTATTCTACTCTCAATAATTTAGGTTTCACACAGAAAGCAATAGTACATTGACATAATATGTTTTATGGCTGGGAGCTTGTCTGAAATTTGTGTTATACAATCGCAAACAAGCTAAAGGTGTCCTGAGCGATATGAGCTACATTGGGGACAGAAAAATCTTGACCTTTCCTCTTTTGGAACTTATATCCTTAGGCTTCATGTACAGTATGCATAGTTTAATTCCAGGAGGCCTATGATTGAGTAAGACCTGCACAACGTAATTGTATCACCGGGTCAAAATGAAGTCAGCGCTGGTAACTCCTTTTCTATTGCCCATATTGATACATGAAACCTGATCTTCAACTAGTCTTATCAGTTCCATTCACCACCCAATCATGTTACTCATCCGCTTCATCCCTTAATTATAAACACACTATTAAATAGATATAAATAATGTGAACTATAATATTAATATGTAAGAATGCACGCATTCTTTTTGTCTTCTACTACTCGCAGGTTTCTTTCTGCATGCAGACTTTATTAGGTATTTCGATAGTTATCTGGTTATCTTCCGAGAGCAGTCAGCTGACCTGCATTTCCTACGGGACTCTCGACTTTATGTTTCGATTCAGTGTTCACACTGCATCGACATGATTTGTTAAGATTTCATGATCTTACAAATATTACCAATAAATTATAATTATATATTCATATGGACTTGAAAAAAATACTCATCCAAAAAGCCTGGCTAACCCTCCTTCTCCAATTGCTTAAATCATCGTCGTCGTTGCGCCAGCTCGTGTCTCGAGCATTGGGGTCACTTTGGATACTGGTGAGGGAAGAAGATAGTGAGAGCAAACCAACAGCGAGTGTGTAGTTTGTGTAGTTTTACAAGTTCGCTGTATGCGTGCGCCTATGGCTGAATAGTCTGATCCGAGAGCCACAAATTCTATCACATACGTCGCATACACATCCAGTAACGGGCTCAGCCTTTGGGGATTCCGCGCGCTCCTTTCTATTCGATCGTTTCTTCTCCAATGAAGTTTCCCTGTCAAGTGCGTAGTCTTCCGCGCCTATGTTCACTAGTGCTCGCCAGCCAATGCAGTACGCAGCAGCAGCCCCAAATGTGCTGTCGGGCTGTCGCTAATGCCACATCTTTTAAAAGTCGGCTCCAAGATATCCATAAACCCCAGTTTCTGTCCACCAGATGCCCAATTACCCTCTGTTAAGCAGGAGTTGCTTTGGAAGGCTAAGATTGTCTATCTAATGCAACCTTAATCTGATTGTGATCTCTTCAATATTTAGACATTTGGATCGGCAATAGTCCTTTGTTATTTGTGAAGATCCTCCAGCACCCAACTCTCACTTCCATATATTCAGGTTGGTAGCACTATTGCGCGATGAGATTCTGTATTGGATTTCTAGATTTAGGGAGGCATTTTTCTCCAGTATACTGCCAAGATATTTGAAGTGTTACACTGCTGCAAGCTTATTTCCGCGTATACTGATCTCAGGATCATGTGGTGGTTGGCAGTGCACTACTTCTGCTTGCAAACATTGATTACCATTCCAAAATCAGTATACGTACTGTCCAGTACAGCGAAAATTTGACCTCAAATATAATCATATCCTATGACCATCCACAAAACTGAGCTTATCCTCTACGCATACCTACCTTGAGCACACTTTATATCCGTAGGCAACTCTTCGCGCAATTTCAATTATAAATAACATAAAGTTCAAGAGTCGGAAAAGTCAACCTGATATCACGTCGGCTTCAGGTAGGTGGATCAGACCTTGATACTTTCAAAACCTATAGAGTGAGCACTGATTGAGTCTAATGGAAAACTAGTAATTAAGGAACATAAGTCTATCTACTAACTAATATAGGTCACATAGGAAACGATGCATTTTATCTGTCGAGAGTCCTAATAAGAGACAATCTCGCAGCTAAAATCACGCCATCGCCATTTAGTTAGTAGGCTAATATTTCACCTATTGCCTACACCCTTATATTGTAAACATCCTCAAGCATTATTGTTTATGTACAGATGAGAAGAAACGAGCAGTTCAAGAAATATGCGGTATCTGTAATGGATAGGTGTATTATATTATAAACTTGCCGTACAAGCAAGTGGAGGCTACTCAGTAAAGGTGTAGCTGGATACACTGGAAGCAATGGTTATATTATCAAACGATAAGGAGTGGCCCACATCCAGAGCAGAATGAACATGGCATCAACAATAGGTGTAAAGTCCAATAACTGACAGAAGAGCTTCAGTCCGATAAAGTGGGTACTGTCATTACTTGCCAAGCTAAGCAATGAACTGGGCGCCTTAGTTCGCTCAAACGACAATCCCAATTACAACGTTCATCAAATATACCCTACATACTTGTACCCTACATACTTGCTAAAGGAGTGACCATTAACTGATATTGAAACCAAAAGCAACGGCACTTGGTTAAGCCAATCAGAAATCCCTACTAGGTTTTGGACTGGAATCCAACTTAGGCTACTTTTTTTCTTGTCACAATATGGGTAAAAGAAGTAAGAAAACCGACTAAATCCCTCTAAGGCTCTATAAGTATAGGTAATGACACGACGCCATGATGGATCTTTCCCAGGGAATTGCCATAAGAGCCTGTGTATTGATATCTCAAAAACTATTGATTTTTTTAGAAAAAAGAAGAGAATGAAATTCTTTTGTCTTGTAATTTCCTAGCAGATGACCTCACTTCCAGAATATTTTGTGATAATTTTCATACTCCAAAATCTGACACTGGTCGCTCCGCGTAGCTACGCGGAACGCAATCGAACATGCTCGCTCTACCGATAGATCCATCATGGCGTTGTGTCATTACCTATAAGTACTTATAGAGCCTTAATCCCTCTTACTCTTTGCATTACCATATACATATTACACTCCTGTAGACCACAAATCTAGATCAGTAATGAAATGTACTCTCCACAATCATAACCCTAGTCCACAAGTATGCCTGTGTTCTTCAATGTCCAAAGGAGTCATAGAAAGGTTCTTAGTCCTTATAGTATTTAAATGAACCGTAGAGGACAGTAAGACAGGAAGATGACTGTTGATAGAAATCAGACTTGATTGACATTTAATTCTGCTGCTGAAGTTGGCCGTTGCGGACCAGCGCCGGTATGCTATCGGCGGAAAGCTTCGCTGACCTCAATGGTGCAATGTCAAATACAAAACACGATTTTGAGGTAAGACTGACACCCACTTTCGCAATTTCTTCAATTTATTCCCGTCTTGGTGCTTTGTTCTTATAACTTTTAAACTGAGTGAACTTATACATAGGTAATGCGAGCCTCTGAGTCATTATAAATTAGGTCGATAAAACAGCGTCAGGATTTGCGTGGAGAGAGTGTTTGCGCAGAACATCGCGGCAAACAACTGCAAAACTGACATTAACGTCCCGACCATAATACAACTGTGCAAGATGTGGTACTTGATGGTAGGTATATAAAGTAGAGTATTACACTTCATGTGCAAAAAGTACCAAATTAAATACCAACGCGCCGCACTGAAGTGTATCGAAAAACTGTTCTAATGATGACTGCCTTAAGTGTTAAACAAGCCCTCGGGGCATCAATAGGGTCGATCTTGAAGTGCGAAAACAGTTGAAAGTCTGTTTCCTTCATTAATTCTTTGATTAGGGAAACGACAGTGACACCAACTAATCATAGGAATCTCATTGACCTCTCCTATTCTCAGATCATCACTCTTATTACCCTCCTTTATCCAAAAAATGGTCCCTGGTTCAGTAGTTTAACCTTGACCTATTTTAGAGTCTTGGAAAAATCTCGAACTTTCTCAAACTAGTACATAGGCTAAATGACAGACACTATAGGCTATAGAACTCAACCTCTATATCATATTGCATACTTGATTGCCTGATACTTGTAATGGTACTCGCTTTACATTGGTCTTAAGGCAGGAGAATTGAGTATGCAATAATAATAGCATATTTATTCTCCTGCCATAAGACCAATGTAAACCAAGTACCATTACAATAAGAATAAGGCAATTAACGAGTATACGATGATGTGATATAAGCCTTTCACACTTTGGGTTCTTAATGCGGATAGTATAAGCGTTTGCCTGATTTGTTATCAAACTAGTAGTCAAACAAAATTTCAAGTTTTTGTTTTCAAATAATTTTTATAATTTTGTGGATTATATTTACATTTTACCATCCCATAAAGAAGCAAAAATAAAAATTTGCCCAGAACTTTTGAGAATTTTGTCAATTTTTCAATCTCAATTTTCTCATTTTGATAATATGACTACGTGTATGATAAGAAAAATGTAAACAAACGCCAAGTGTGAGAGGCTTATAGGGGAAGAGCCCTACAACGCCTTAGACCAGCGGTTCCCAACCTTTTTCAGTCCGCGTACCACTTTTGATTCTGGAAAATTTTCGCGTACCACCAAGAAAAATTTGAACTAAAAAACAAAGTAGGTATAATATTATGTAATTTTTCTATTACGGTTCATCGCTACAGCTATACGGCATTACAGCTACACAGGTACACTTGTACAATATTTCAAAGTTTAATGCGACGGTTGAACTTGCTTTGTTTGGACAAGCGCGTTAATATCGGGACAAATATTCGATACTTTGAGTCTTAAATCGTCCTCCACCTCCAATTTGTTTCTATATTTATTTTTAATGTACAATAAATGAGAAAAAGCACTCTCACACAGGTAAGTCGAAGCAAATGGAATCAACAATTTTAACGCTTGGGTACACAGTGTAGGAAATTCTTCACGTACGTCCAACCAGAATCGTGCAGGACCCTTTTCTTTGAAAGCACTTTTCAATGCTGAATCGCTTGTCAAGTCAATGAAAGACTCTTTTTCCGTCACTGTTTCTGGAATTTCCGTAATGTAGCTGTCGTCGAAGGGATTGTTGATCCATTTCATCGTTGCGTGGTCATCCGGGAAATATTGAACAATGTTGGCTTTCAGTTTCTGCAGATGTTCCAAAATGTCTCCCATTACAGTAGCTTCGAATGTGATTTCATTATCTCGCCAAAACTCCGTTATTGTCGGTAATGAAGATAAATTGTGCTTAGAGACTTGAGAGATCAACAGATCCAGCTTTCTTTTGAATGCATTGATATTATCACTAGCATTAAATACAGTCCTATTTCGGCCTTGCAGATTTACATTCAGGTTGTTTAATCGAGTAAATATGTCTGCAAGGTAGGCTAATCTTGAGAGCCAGTCTTCATCAAGAAATAATGACCTCTTGTCGCTGTTGACGTCGTTAAGGAATAATAAAACTTCATGTCTGAGCTCAAATAACCGTAGCAGTACTTTCCCGCGACTTAGCCATCGCACCTCGGTATGGAGGAGGAGGCTATGATGATCACTACCGATTTCGTGACACAATTCTGCGAATAACCTTGAATTTAAGGGTCTTGCTTTGATGAGGTTCACAACTTTCACAGCGTCTTGAAGCACATTTTTCAATCGTTCGGGCATCTTTGCCGCAGCTAATGCTTCGCGATGGATCACGCAATGGGTCGTCATGCACAACGGGGCGATACTCCTTATCCTCGTTGCTACCCCCTTCAGCCTCCCCGTCATAGCTTTCGCTCCGTCTGTGCAAGCACCAACGCATTTATTCCATGACAGTTTTATTTTGGTCAAGTAATCATCGATGGTTCCAAAAATAATTTCACCTGTAGTGTTAGTTTTTAAAGGCGTGCAGAATAAGAACTCTTCATCAATATCACCACAAAAATCGAAACGTACGAAGACCATTAATTGAGCCATGTTCGAAACATCAGTGCTCTCGTCGAATTGAAGGGCGAAGAATTGACAATTCTGCAAACGTACAACCAATTCCTCCTCAACATTAGATGACATGTCATAAATTCTTCTTCTGACAGTATTGTTTGACAAGGACACTTTCTCCAATTCCTTCGCAGCTTTCTCTCCTAGAACACAACGTACTAATTCTTTTGCAGCAGGTAAAATAAGCGTCTCACCAATTGTATGCGGTTTCCCATCTTTAGCAATCAATAGACTTGCCGCGTATGAAGCTTTTACCAACCCTGCATTAAAATTCGTGAAGGTGGTCATACGTTTTGCTTCCCCTCTGAAAGAGGACAGTTTCCTTTGGAAAAAGTCTGTAGGTTGATTCTCCGTTTCTGCATGCCTGGACAGTTGGTGACGCTTCAGTAGAGAAGGCTTCAGGCTTTGATTTGACAATACTTCTTTGCAAATGACACATTGAGGAAGTGGGATCGAATCTTCTGAGCCTGCTTTGACGGTGAAGCCGTAGTTTAAGTATTGACTGTCGTACTTACGAACTGGGTGACCCTTGTGTTTCTTCGCTCTTCCATCTGCATTTGGATAGTCGGTAGCCTCTCGCGATCTCTTCATTACTTTCGATGCACAATAATCGTAAATAAAAATAGGTAGGTATCTACACGAGTTGGTACTGGTACGTCTGGATAATAGGTGCATTGAATGAGTACTATCGAAAAATGATAAACCAGTAGGCAAGTGGTACGTATATGATACGATACCTACAACACCAACGAGTTCAGTCGTGTATAGACTGTATACAGATCGAACAGAGTTAGGTATATCGAGGTCTAGTTAAAAGCTGCAAGCACATAATATTGCAACGACGGATAAATACGTTTTAGGGAGGTACTTCTGTAGGAAGGAGATTATAAGGTGTATTTTTATGTATAGGTATTTTCATTTCTTTTTTTATGTACGTTTTTAATTTTTTCAATTTTTTCCCCATCTGAGTATGTAATTTCTCGATCTCGTGCTTTACTTTTTCATCCTCTTCGCGTACCACCTGAAATTCCTTCGCGTACCACCAGTGGTACGCGTACCACAGGTTGGGAACCGCTGCCTTAGACCATACAACAGATAGACCGAGCATATAGCAATGAATCTTTGAACGGCGGACATGATAAGAATACACATAAGAAAATAAGAGGGAATGGACCTTGTTTACAAATTTGATGGGCGGCGCGGGTGTACGGTGTGTTTCACTGCTCCGCGCGTTCACCCGTGTTGCCTTCATTGAGGTCCAGTCCCCCTTATTTTCTTATCATGTCTTCCGTTCAACGCGCATAAATACATCCGCTGTTCATTTCGGGTCAATGACGTCATACATTTTATAACATTTACTGATACGAACGTACCAGTGCCACCAATGTTGTAAATTCGAAAGTGCCACTTAATGCAAGTGTAGACGATTGTCGGTGGTTGGCCAGACTGATCCTCGCAACCTTTTCTTGTTCGCCACCGGAGCGCTGCCGACCGACGTCGATGATCGTTTGGTGGCGATCCCTGGTGGAAACTGAGCGAACTCCGTCGAACGTTAGCCTAGAAACCTAGAGTTGTACGAATAGGAGTACGATAGTCGAATACCTGTGTAACGGTTGAAAAAGAATAAAGATCGTGTGTACGTATATTTTCTGGACATTTTTGAGAATTCTCTACAAAATCAGAAGTGGGATGTAATGCCTTTCTGTTCGTGCCATTTATTATAACTTTATTGTAAATCGTGATTGTGATAAATTTGTGACTAAAATTATGTGTTTGTGATGTAACAAGAGTAAGAGCGGAGAACATACCCGTACAACACAGAGACCGACAGGAAAACACGGATAACGCAACTTATCGAGACAGCAACCAAATCAAATGTTCTTGCTTACTTCGGAAAAGCTTTCACATAGACATAGCCCGCGGGCCACCACCGTCCACCTTTGGAAGTACTCAAGACTCCGATCTCAGTCTTACCCAACTCGCTAAGACCAGACTAGCTCAGGCGGCAGAGCACGAATACCCACAAAAAGGGGACGCGGGCAGTCCGAGGGTAGACCACTTATCCATTTTCGGTTCACTTTTCGAGATCACTTAGGCTATAAGAAACGCTTATACTAGGGGAAATCAAATTTGCCGTCGATGTAAGCTCCACTTACTTACCAAAAAAAAATTTTTGTCGTCATCGTCATTTATCCGCAGCTAGAAGAAGAATTACGCTCGCCCACGAAGACAGAGTGCGAGAGAGAAAAAAAAACAAAACTAAACGAGGATCGCATAAATCGATCAAATAAAAAAAAATTATGGGACTGCTAGAAAATTTGGAAAATCGGACCGGAAGAAGGAGAAATCGAATAACGTTCGTAATAAATTTTCGAATCATTTTTTTTTTTTTTTTTTTCAATCAGAGGTCTAGCTTCAAGCTGTTCATTGCTAATCAATAGGTAAAGACGAATGCAGAGAAAAAAAAAAAAAAATCGACGTGATACATTTATTCAACTCAAAATTGACATCCGATAAGATCAAATCGAAGTCGGGTTCGATTTGCCGCAGGAAAATACGAGTTATTTAATAGAATAAATTTAATTAAGTCTATGAACCAAATGAGGCAAACTTGAATTCGGACGATATAGCAGCTATCATCCAAAAACCAGATGTCCAGATCACGTGATGTTCCATTTAATCCACAAACGCGTATCCACTTCTCGACAGCAAAAATCTCCGAAGCAATTAGCGTATGAAAAATTTATATTTACCACGATTCACTCTTTTTCGACTCACGATCGAATCAAAAAGAAAAAAAAAACTTTGAACTTCTTGGTAACGAAGATCGAAAGAGAAAAAAAAAAACTTTTTTTTTTTTCATAATTTACGCTCGTTCTTCCTCTCCGAAAAAAAAAACTCTCAACGCCACCACTGAGCCCTCGTCGGCTCATCCACTCCTTTTCGTGCCAAAACTCCCTTCTCTCTTTTAATTCGACTTTGATTATCAGATAGTCGAGACATATGGTGGGAGAAGATAAGTTAAAAACGAAAAGGTCTCGTTTTGTAAGGGGTAGAGTAATTTGCTTCAAGAAATAACCACTATATCGAGTTCGGTAGAGAGAGAGAAAAAAAATAATGATAAAATTTCCTTTTCGACTCTCTCTTTTTTTTTTTTTTTTTTTTTTTTTTTTTTTTTTTTTAAATTCTATCTATTCGACTCGTTTACCATAGGAATGACTTTCTCATATGAGTAATTGATCGATATTTCACACTGCCCCCTCGAAGATCCACAAATAAAATCGGGGGACTCTTCGAAACAATTTTCTGTGAAATTCAAGTGATGATCGACTGAAAGAACATCATTCGGGGTAGAACGTGATCATGGATATCCAATGGCAACGACAGTTTCTGGTAGCTAAATGCGGCAGTTCGTCGTTCTCCTCTTGGCTGAAATTAAGCCCTTTTTTTTTTTTTTTTTATATAAATCGAAACAAGACAGGAAGAAAAATAGAAAATATCCACTATAATTTGACTGTATTACAGGTAGAAAAGGAGGATAAAAAAAAACAAATAAATAATAACTAATAAAATTTAGATACAAATATATAATCAAACTATAATCTAACTTATAACAAGAATAACAAGGACAATATATTCATATTACAAAAAGAAAGAGAAGGAGAAAAGAAAAAAAAACTGATTTGATTCCATACCGGAATAAAAGATGTATATAAAACAATTCAAATTTTCGAAAACAGAGAAGAGAAAAAAAAAAAAAAATCTTCTAATACAAGTTGTCTTACACAAAGAAATTAAAATTCTTCATTTCTTTTTCGAATCTAAAGTTTCTCTTTTTTTTTTTTTTTTTTTTTTTTTTTTCGAATCAGTTCGAGTCAGATTCGTCCGATGCGAAGCTAATTCTTTTCGACTTCGTTTTCCTCATTACCCTTTCTGAGTCTGATTCATCAGACTCAAACCTGATCGAGGCTTCTATTCGACTCGGCTTTTCATAAATGTCGTATTTTCTGATTGGAATCTTTCTGTATTCCTCCTCGAATTCGTTAAACTCTTTTCGAATCAATGTGATTTGTTTTATCTCTTTCGACGGCCGACTCATATTGACGGGCATGTCTCGAAGCACTCCATCGACAGTATTTTTCATAAATAGGTGTGGTTTTTGTGCGCCGAACAGTGCGGCCGATACGTTTGCCATTTGATTCTTCCGAATATAGATTTGCAGAGTCGCCTCGGTCCATTGTTCTATTTGTGTTTTGAAGTAATCTCTGCCTTGGCCTTTCGAGTCAACCATGCTACCTCTGATGCTCTTACCGTATTCTTCTAAATGGAAGTTCAGTTTCTCGCATGATTCTGCCCCCAGCACCATCACTCGTCCCAAGGTGTCGTCTTTGATCACTACCGGGTTGACCATGATCAATCGGCTCATTTTCTGTTTCGACTTGTCTTGAATACGAAACCCGATTTCCCGTCGGTATATCTCGGCTTCGATGTCTTTCATGACTGTGTATTGGAGGGTTATTCCATACACGTTTTTTCCGTTAAGCCTCGGAGCAATTTGTCGGGCTGTTGGAAATCGACATTTCTGGTAATTTTCGATGAATGCTGCGGTTACATAGTCGTGATTGCTCGACAAGTCAAGGATGATTGACCCCTCATGCTCCACTGATTTCTCGACACCAAACCAGGCGCGGATTTCGGGCATCAATACTTTGAAAAATAATTGGTGCTCGAAAGTGGACAGGTTAATGACCTTGTACTTTTGCGGTCCTGCTTCAAAGAGACAGAGTTTGCGGGTTCCCTTTGATAATTCGGACTGCAAAGTCTCTTTTGCTCTATCGGCAAACGTGGCTTCTCTCCAATTTCCACTTTGACGCGTTAACGGATCATCTTTTTGTTTCTGAATCGACTCAATCTTTGATGTAGGCTTCGACTCTTTCATTGATGTATTGACGATTTCTGACTGTTTCGAATCATTTATTCCAATATCTCGATCCTGCAGCGTCGATTTCCGTCGCTCCTCATTTTCGAGCACCGACAGATGTATCTTTTCGAATGTTGTATTAACGAACCACTTCATGACTTCTGGATCGATATATTCTTCGTCAATGTCTTCGGCTGTAGTAACCATATCGAGGAATCCCGGGCATTCGGGGTGTGCCCACTCAATTCCCTCGATCGTTTTCATGTCGTCATTTTCGATTGGTGTTGAGACAATGAATGTTGGGCATGTTGGAATCTTCATCCCGTCTTGGCTCAGCCCCATGTTCCATCTTGATCTGGCCAATACTTCGAAACTTGCCTTGGGATCCAATTCACATCAATGTCCGCCTTTACAGCGAGCATAAATTTTTGGCATTCGGAATCTAACTTTTTCGGAAGGGCGTTTGAACTTTTCTGGAAGTTCAGCACCCAGTATCTCTATCGATTTTTCGTAAAATTTGATGATTCTCTCCTCATCTCGAATTAAGATTCCGTGACTGTAGAGGTGGAAGTTTCTCACGTATTTTGACATGTTCTAAAACATATAACGAACTCTAATTAGTAATATTATTTCATAGGTACATAATCGACGTGATTACCTATATCCTGTGTCTGCAGAATTGTTGAGGAGAAAAAAAAAAATATATATAAAAAAATATATATATATTTTTTTTTCTCAGTTGGGTAAAATGGCCTTCTTGGCCAGCCTATCTGCCTCATTATTATTCTGATCGAGTTGATGACCTTTAATTTTGGTGAACATTACTTCTCTCAGACAATTTGCAGCCTTTTCAAGCTGCAGATAGACAAAATCATTTGGACGACCATCAATCGAATCAGCCATTTCCAGTGCAGGCTCCGTCGATATAGATTACTACTCGTTTTTCAAAAGTCGGAGTCCAATCGTCTGCGGTCTTGTGGAATTCTGTCGAAGCATCCTCTAGTTCCCTAGTTATAATTTTTACTCGCGAATTTCCCCAAAAATAGAAGAGTTCTTTTCGAATTTCTTCCTGAAACTTGAGCGGATTTTCCGTTCCTTCGAATTTTATGTTGTCAACATTCGTATGAATGGCGATTGCAACTGACCCTACTTAATGGGCTGGTTGAGATCTAGGACTGCGTCTATAACTAGCATCTCTTTCGATGTGTTGATAAGCTTCTCTAAGCTCCTTTCGACTCTCTTCTCTTTCGACGACTGTCTTCCTCCCCTTTTTGGGGGGAAGTAGAATTTTATGAATTCTCTGATTCTCTTTCGGATCTTTGAAGCGAATAATTGGTAATTCACTAGAGATTTCTTTTCGATACTGTTCGTCGACGATTCGTCATTACGTACGCATTTAAATACTGCATTTTATTTATTAGACAATATCATAATTAGCGACTATTTCTGCATAAAGTAACGTACGATTTCTTTCTAGTCTGTCAATGTATACAGTCACTGAAATGGTTTACGTAGTAACCACTCGATCGTCAAATGTTTCCATCTTCGCTATATTCGATCTCGAATCTATTTTCCTTTCTCGTTCTTCACTCTCTTATTTCCCATGAATTTATGTTGCTTCATTTCCTGATTCTCAGCTTACCGAATTTTTGGTTTTCAATGCGCTATCGAAGGATCGTAAGCGAGCTTTCGTACCTCAAGTTCGAGTCTGAAACAAGAAATTCCGCAATGATTGTTCAGTAATATTCTCACTCGGGTGTATGTTTGATTGAAAAAGACGCTCGATTATTTCTGATACTTCGGCCGCATACCTATCGCACATATAATATTACTTATTTGCCTACAGTAAGTACTCGATAAGATAGCTCGTGTTATAAATTGCGAAGTACAAGAATGAAATATTATGTTTTTTTTTTTCTTCTTTTTTTGGTGCGTTTTGATGCTTTCCTTATTTTCAGCGCTATTGTCTTACGACGAAGCCTCGGCGTGGATCAAGTCTGAAAGCGCGAGCAGTTTGTCATCGGACGTATCTACTTTACCAGTACCTGAGAATGAATACCTTCCTAGTGCGAAGAGGCAACCTAAAGCAACAGCGAGATTCTCCTACGGAAGTTCGTTGTTACCTGTCGCCAAGGAAAAGAAGCCGGAAAAGACTCTCGAAGATGCGTCTGTCAACGTTGAAAACAATTTCGGGTAAGCGCGTGTATTATTTGGCTGTGTTGATTTCTTACATATTGAACTACATTATAATGAAATTATTATTACAGATATGTTGTACATGATGGTGCTGATGATGGTGCTTCTCGCGCCTCAGACTGCTCTCTTTACTCTTATCTGACTACACCAGGCAATGGAGAAACAACTCCTTCGAAATCTATCGCGTTCGACCCAGCCCGTCAGTTTGGAGTACACCATCGAGCAATTCGCCATTCTGTCATTTGCGATTTTCTGATGTAGCCGAATCAACCTCATCGTCGTTGGTCGAATGTTCCCAAAATTAACGGGACACCGAGTCCATCACGAGTCATGAACTGTTCCGTCGTCTTGATTTACCAAAATCAACTAAGTCGGAGTTCTTGGCGTTTGATGAAAAAATAAAGACTACTAGTTCGTACTTTCAAAGCGTTGTGCGAGAAAATTTTGTAAGTTGTATATTGCTTACTCAAATGCTTAGACGTTTCTTACCGTATGCACTTGTATACCTAACTGATTCTTTTTATGTACTCTCATTCATTATGTTTGCAGATTCAGGCAATACAAATGCACAATCCTATTCGAGAAGAACACACTCATGCTTTATACTCTTTGTTGAGAAACATCTTTCGTTCATCTTTCAACAGGGAGAATAATAATGACGAGAATGATCCAAATGTATCGAATGAAACATTCGTAAATGGTACCGAAATGTTTTATATTCAGTGGATTCAATACACTGAAGCGTACGAAATAATAATTCGTGAGTATTTTTTCGCAGGTTCTTTTTATTTTTTCTTCGCGTACTCTAGTTTACATGTCTGTTTCAGGTGAAACCAGCAACTAGCCGAGTGAATGCCTACCGATCATACGACCTAATCACCTTCGTAGGAGTGATGGTCCCGCTATTACAGTAGCGTGGAACAAGAAGGATCACCGCGATAAAGTTCGCGCGGTCATTCAAAGGTGGTTGAAATCCAGTCGCACCGTATGTAAACGTCGGTGCTTCAATATGGGAAAAAAAGTTACAGTCAACAGTTTGGTGTCGAGAGAAGCTCGAGATCACGAAGGTAAACTTTCATACAAAAATTACTGTTACTCCGATCACATTAGGGGGGGGGGGGTGGACGGAGACGAACCTGGTACAACCTTCGATATAGATTTTTTGCGCATATTTGTCAAAAATGGTATCCTTGTAAGAATTCCTGACAGTTCCTCTTTTTTTCTTTTTTTTTCACTTTTTCTCGTAAACTGCGTAACCTACGATGATACTACCTCGGTACAAAGATTATCCTCACCAAATTTACCATAAAGATGGGTTGCGCATAAAAATCGATGCTCCAGGTTTATGCCATTTAGTGTTTCATTCGACTGAACTATGTCGCTTTTCTTGAATTTTCTTCCGCTCTTAGTTAACAACTAGCAAGACGGCGCGCCTACGGCGCGCCTTTCACGTTGCCACGTATTTATATTTTTAGATATTTCTCCTTTTTCGGAATTCAAAGATATTATATATTTTTTTCATTTAATCTTATGCATTTTTTGATATTTGTGTCATCTAAATTTTCAAATATATTTTCATATTGCCCATCACTTTTAGCAAAACAGAAGTAAGAAATTGTCAAGAAATTATTGGTGAAGAAAATTTCTATAGAAAACATATGAACAGGAATAATTTTTAATAACCTCGATAAATTATCTAGATATTATGTATATACTCTAGATATTGAAAAAAAAAAAAAAAAAAAAGAAAAAGAAAAAAAAGAAAGAAATTCTCCAGATAACTTTTCTTTGGACCTGATGTATTCAAAATTTTTATGCAAACACAAAGTACTCATAGCTACTTTTAATCCTGTTATTCAGGAATTTGGGTGAGGTACATGAAACAAAGGGAGTAACTCTGGGCTTTAATATTATTTGGAATTTCTTATTTAGATACACTATTTTCTTTGTACCTCTTCATCTCATAGTTCAATTCAATCTGCTTAATTAATTTCGTTCAATTTTACACTCTTTCATTCTTTACTTGTTTTGTTCTTCCATACAACCTTTTTCTTTTTTTCATTTCTTTATCGTTTCCTGAGTCTTCCGAATTGTTCTCTTTGTCAGTATCACATTCTTCCATTTTCCGTCTCTTTCTGTTCTTCTTTTTCAGTTTTCTGCATCCATCTCCTCCAATTAATTATCCATACGGTGATAATTGATTCTACGTGTCATCCTCCTCTAATCTACAAATTAATGGAAGAAAAACGTTTCGATTCTAAGATTAATTCATTTATTTTCCTTTTTCTCTTTCACTTTTTCTCTATATAAATTTTTTTTTGAAATTTTGTGTGTATTATATGTTGACAGTATCATTTTTTTTTTCGGTCATTCCAATCTTCAGCTATGATTAGTTCTATGTCCTCTCTTTTTTACATGCAAATAAAATAACTTCTCCTTCTATTCTCGAGTTGATCAAGTTGAGACTTTGAAAATCCCTTCCTTCATTTAGTTTAATCCGAACAAAATTTCTCAAGACCCTCAATATATTCCTTTGGGTCCACCCACCTCCAACTAACAGTTATTTTTGACGTCGAGTCCTGATTTTTGTAATTCACTATTCTATAGGGATTCTTCTGTTGAATCCTGATGATGTTAAGACCATCTCCAGTTTTTTATGATGTCAACTACTTAACCTGAATCGAGGTTTAATAGGAAACCTGTTCCATAGGGGGAGGGATTTTTGAAAATTTTGGCATCTCGCCATTTACCTAGAACGATAATTGATATTTTTCCAAGTCCTTTTCCTGTCATACACAACGTATCTTGGAAGTTAAAATTCCTTCATGTTCCTCCCATAAAAAATATAGCTTGAAAGTTGAAATTTTTTTCAAGTTATCCACTTGTCATAATTGTATAGATCGATGTACAAAATGCGTTTTCAATTTCAACTCCTCTGATGGTTCAATTTTTTCCAAGTTCCTCTCCCGTCATATATAGCTCGATTCCCGATATTAGAAATGTTTCCAAATCTGACTCCTTTGATATTTAAAATTTTTCCTACCCCTTATCTATCATAATAGAGCTCGAAAGTCTCAATTTTTCCGAGTCCCTCCTGCTATAGTTAGCTCAATTTTCAAAATTCTATCAAATCTAATTCCTATCTTTTTGGAACTTCTCCAATTTTGAATTCAATTCTCAATATCAAAACCAATCCGTCCCATAGAAGAGGATGTGGGAATTCCTTATTCAACTTTATTAAAGACGTGATTGTTTTTTATATTACAACCTTCAATTGAACTTTTTTTGGTTTAATTATAGAAATCTGATTGAAAGCTTCATTACAATCCTTACTCTGTCCAGGTCCTTGTAGACCTACTTTTCCTGAATAGGCCTACATATTCTTCTCAATTTCTCACATGACGTGTCTATAGTTGAGATTATCATTAGGTTTAGGCTCATACTTTTCTACACTCATATGTACAAAACGTATCTTTTATTCAATTCTCAGTTCACATCAGTTACCCTCAACATGATGAAACTGATTGTGCATCTAAAGACTTCACCCGCTCACCCAAAATTACCAATCCCACCTGGTAACTACTGACAATCATAAAAACTGTTATTATTTCTTAATCCTAGCTTCTTGTTACCGGTATCACTCACTTAAAAAAAATAACGCAACAGACTTGGAATCATTAAAAGTGAACCCATCCTCAGGCTTCATCAAACAGAAATTCCCACCATAAAGAGGTTATCTTTGCTCGACTTAGAATTGGTCACTCTCAACTCATCCACTCTCATCTCCTCCTGGGTTTTCATGCTCCACCTTCATATAAATCTTATTATGAAGATAGTCGACTATCTATCACCTTTTTTCCTGTCCTACTCTTCAGAATCAACATACTTCGTACAATGTAATCTCAGTCGTATCCTCTGTCCTGTGTAATCATTTCCAACACAGTTTCCAACTCCCGGAACTACCCGTGTTACTCAATTCCATTTTCCAAATATTTCAATTGCTTTTCTTATTTTACTTCTTACAATTGAAGTGATTTTTGATTCAAAAAGTTGATATTGATAAGGATCATCATATTTTGGTATGACTACTATTTTCTGTTTTGCCTATTGGCTCTCTTTCATTAGATACTTTCTATCATTATGTATTTATGTGGACATTGTGACGTCATCAGAACTTTTTGGCAAATTAATTATCCTTCAATTTGCGAAGTGCTAAATTGTATCGGATAAAATGAGGTATGAAGTGCAAAGAGAAGATCGTTACTGTTATAATATTAGGCTTTAGCTATTTTTTAGCTTAATTGTATCGGGTATATTAGGTACCTATATGTGATGCAGAGGGCGATTGAGTTCTTTCAATTTGCTATTGAGTAATTCATTTTCACGCTGATGTTCATAGAACACATGTGTGTACTGTGTGGCGTCATTGAAAATTTTCGTCAAATTCATTTTCTCTTGCCTTACATCCAACAAAGTTGGCTACCTTTTATCGAGAATTTGGACATCTATAGTCTGAGGTGCGGTCGTTTGGAAGAGGCGAGGTAATCGATGTGAGACTGAATCGTTGTTTTCTTCTATTTTGCTAAGCAATTCATTTTACGCAGATAGGTAGATTCGATGCTCGATGTAGAATTGAATCGTTTTTTTTTTCTTCGAATTTGCTAGGTAATTCATTTTACTCTTATATCTATAGTTTAAATCTACAGTAATAGAATGCACGTATAATATTCGGTTTTAGCTATTTTTTAGCTAAATTGTATCGGGTAAATTAGGTATGAATCGCGGTGAGGAAAAGGGCACAGTTTTTAGTATTATTTTGCTAGGCAATTCATTTTACGCTTATATCTATAGTTTATAATATATAGTAATAGAATACACGTAATATTCGGTTTTAGCTATTTTTTTAGCTAAATTGTATCGGGCAGTTCAGGAAGGAGTGAAAGGTGGAGGTCGTATTTTTATTAATATAGATAAACGTATTTCATTTTTCTACCAATACGCCGGTCACGTCAGCCCCACCACTCAATGATTCGTCGTCAGAATTTCTAGATGAAGAACTTGAAAAAGAACTCGCTAAGCTTCGTAAGACTTCCTCGTCTCTAACTGTCAATGATGACCAACATTCTCCGACAGAGTAGACCAATTGTGTTTGTTTCGCTCGCATGTTGTAAAGTTTCTAGGAGCACGCTTACTGTACGCGAATTTCCTTTTGAATTTTTTGTTTAAATTTATTCTCATTTCGAGTTCCCCATTCCTTATCGCTTTATTTGTACGTACATTTCTTTTTAAATTTTTTATTTCAATATTTTATTTTTATTTCGACTTCCCCATTCGTTTATATTTTTTAACTTTTACTGGTGCTCTTCTCTTCAATTCGCTTGAGATAATTATGCGGTAACGTCGCACTTTTTTGATACTTAAAATGCTAATTTGTTAAAAACGTTCACTTCTCGTTCCGTTAGTACCGTCGATTACATTTACTTCGTATTATTTCAATTTAATCGTTACATTTCAGTATTCATGACGCGTAAATTGTATTTTTCGTGATTTCATTTCTAATAATACACTGCATTCATTTTATAAACATTGTGTTGTACTACTATGTGGGCTTTACTGTAGGATTTTTAAGAATCCTATTGTAGCCTTTTTTGTGGAGGCTATTGCCTCACAAAAAGGACTACTATAAGGTTCTTAAGAAGCCTACTGTAGCCCTTTTCATGAAGGCAACGACAGTAGAGTGGTAATGTATGTTCTAGGACAGTTCTGGATTTCTAAGACATTTCTGGATTTCTAGGACAGTTCTGGATTTCTAGGGCAGTTCTGGATTTCTAAGACAGTTCTGGATTTCTAAGACATTTCTGGATTTCTAGGACAGTTCTGGATTTCTAGGGCAGTTCTGAATTTCTAAGACAGTTCTGGATTTCTAGGACAGTTCTGGATTTTATGGCTTTCTAAGACAGGTCTGATTTCTAAGACAGTTATGGATTTCTCACTTTTTTACTCATTTTTCTGCACTTCTCATCAATCCTCAAGTTTCCATTTATGAGCTACAAGCAGCCAGATTTCTCACTTTTTTACTCATTTATCTTCACTTTTCATTGATCCTCAAGTTAATACCAACTCCAATACCTACGAGATTTGGTTCGATGGTCGAGATTTGGTTCGATCGAATCGAACCACTTTCATGTGAATTTTTTATTTGATCACTGTAGGTATTTGAAAATTGAAAATACTTCTCAATTTCATAATGTCACCGATATAGTAAATAAACTCAAAAGAATTTAGACTATCTTAACGATGGAGGTAGAATTTCGATGGAGGTAGAATTTCGATAGGAACAAGTTCAAGAAATGAAATTTGAAATGATTTTTGATCCAAAAGAACTTACGACTCAAGGCGATTTAACATTGATACGATTGAGAAGACATTTTGATAGGCAATTCAAGGAATGAAATTCGAAATAATATTCAATAAAAGATGATTAGAATATGAAAATGCTGAGATAAAATTAAGAATTAATGTGAAATGAACGGAGCTATGTGATTTTAAGCCTCGTTTACACGAGCGACCAAGTCGCTGCGAATTGGTCGTAGCGAATCGGTCGCAAAAGATGAACATGCTCAACTTTTGCGGTGTGTTCGCACGACTCGCTGGGAGTCGCTGGTAGTTCAAGTCCCAAATGTCCCTAGTCGCAGCGTCTCGGACGCTCGTGTAAACGAGGCTTTACGAGACAAAGGAGAAAGCTGATAACCAGTACCCTACGAAGGAGAATTTCATCTCGTCAATATCTCACCAAAATTTCAAACGAAATAATCCGAAGAGGACTTGGAGCTTAACACTGAGAAGTATTTTCAAAAATACCTGTGAATTAAATCATATTGAACCAATTCAGAAAAAGCCATTACTGTATCACGTACACGTGGACGCAGAAAAAAAGAAACTGAAAGAATGATAACACGAAACATGAATGCATCGTAATGCCATAATACTGATGGAAATAGAGAGTTGAAACCACAGAAGGTTGAAACAATGCCTCGACAAGAGTGAGAGAAATGAAAGCAATTAATACTAGACGTCGTATGTGGCACCACTGTTTAACCACCATGGCACGGTGCTGTTACTCGCGTGAAAAGGCGAAGCCACCGCACCGACTCCTTTACCTCCTTTATAAGGCGCTAGACCTTTACTATGATAAATCAGAGAACGGTGATAAATATTGTTCCGTCATTGGCGAAAATCATATGTTAGGCCTATTAGTAATTTTTACAAATAGAATTATTAAGTAGTGGTTACGAAATAAATCGTTATTAGAACTCATTACAATTGTGAAATTTCGTATTTTGTCGGTATCGACGCGATCATATTTATCTATTTGATTCAGTTCCACGAACCACGATATCAGTATCGATTCCGTTCCAGGACGTTCTGTTTAGTTTCAAGAGATTACCTTTAGATTCTTCAATCATCATGAATGTGGGTAAGTTGAACGTTCGTTCTTATACATCCGCTTAATGCATTGTTTCATCAGAACAAGAAATATATTCTATTCTAGGAAACTGGGAAAAGTTCTTCAACGACGCTGGAGTTCCCGCTTCGGATGCAGCCACTTACGCATTAAAATTTGATCAAAACCAAATTCAAACAGATATGTTGGCAGATCTTAACATAAATTATCTCGAGAAAATGGGCTTTACCATAATGGGCCATGTCATCGCCATTTTGAGACACGCGAAACAAGTTTACGTGGACGTAAGTGAAAATTCTCTCATTCTTGATGCGTGTACTGAGAAAATTCTAAAACCGAAAAACAAAAGTCAAGATTTTGAACAAAGTCACCCCATTTCACCCCATTTTTCTCAAAAACCTTCCATAACGAAAACGAGAACGAAACTGATCACTGCCTAATTCAATCAAATTTCACTACTATCTTCTTTTCAACTATCTCTACCGGAATAATACTGTTGCATTCGCTTTCAATTACGCTCGCCAATTGATAAATCATCAACATCTAAACTCATAGCATAAGAACTATCTTTATTTGGAAAAAATTTGTATTATGGCTCTATTTACGCGTAGAAAAATCATGATGCACATACGGCAGATTGTATGTAAATATACGTTTATGAAAAAGTAGAATTTGTTTTTGTATCTGTTTTTGACTGTTTTTATTTCACTTTAGAGGCAGGTGGTGAGATAATGGTACCTGACGCATCGATAAATGTAAGTAAATAATTTCCAAATCTGCAGTGATGAGGTTTTATTCGTATTGTAAGGTATGGTCGAAAAAAAATGAGTTGAATCTGGATCTTGACAAACAAGATGAAGATTATTTTCTGTGATGTGTGATTTTTGATTACGAATTAGAGTTTTACATCTGATCTAATTCTTGAGTTCTCACGATGAGAACATATTACGATAGGATATCTTTCAGAGTTGTTTTGATTTAGAACTTGACGATAAAGCTGTAGGTAGAACAAGCTTCGATGTTCAAACGCGAGAATTTTCAATATCTTTGATAAAGTGTATTGAAGCATGTGAGATTTCTTTCGTGAACTTCCATGATCGTACTTGCCAATCGATTTAAATGATAGGCCTATTCCTCTTTTTATCCTATATCTAATTCTTGAGTTTTCGTAAGGAGAATATTCAGTTGTTTTTGAATGATCTTTCTACGTTCGAATTTTCGTGTAGGAGAGTTGCATCAGATCTCATGCATAATTTTTATTTGTGATTTTTCATTCGTTCTTAGACCTACGATATCATGAAATAGAAAGTTTAGTAACGTTTTTTCGGCCTAATAATTCTTGATTTTCAACAATCTTCGATTATTCGCGAATTTTATGATCGAGTATGTCAAGCGAATTTAGCGATTTCGATGAACGTGAAAATTTGATTAGAAAGAAAAGGTTTGATGTATGAATCGAAATTAACGAGAAACAATAATTTTTGGATTTAAATTATGTTCCCTTTTTTATCCTCAAGAACATTTTTGTCACAGTCGTTTTTGAACGATCGTTGATGTGTGGATGCACGTACTGTTAGGTTTGAGCTCGAAAAGCGTGGAAATCACAATTATAATGTTCGAGTGTTTGAAATAATTTTATTCGACAGCGATTTGAATTACGAAAGCGGTCTGGAGAGAAGGCGAGTTACTCGGAGAAGATCTGGAAAGGAACTAAAACTGATTATTCTGTCTGTCTACGATGTAGTCGAGTGAAGAACATAGTGGTCGTCACTGATGAAATTGTGCGAGAATTTTCGAGTTTATTAAGGGAATTAATAGGTCTTCGTAGATGAAAAGAACTTCGACAATTTGACTCTGTTATTTCGATGCGTGGACGACTTGTGAGACCACTCATATTAGCTAATGAAATGCAATTAATGCTGCAACGAATTTCCGCATTTTGATCAATTCAACAAGTAGGTTTTTCTTATTTTTGCAAAGAAAATATTTTTTTTAGAGATAAAAATCTGAATCATCGACTGTTGAGATTTTGTTCCAAATTATTTATGCATATCTGTTTCGAAGAACGATCGAATTTCGTTTGCCATCCGTGTACTAAGTCGAATTTCCGACGAGTACATCTCTGTTTCCCCTGATACTGTTGTGTTGAGTTGTAGAAAATTCTTCTTTGAGTTGAATCGACCATCTAGCTGGAGAGACCTGCACCGGAACGACATTTTCATTTCGTGATAATTACAATTTTTCAAAGGAAAGACTAATTCTGATTTGATGGGTAGATACTTTTAGTTGGTACGTTTGTAGAAGAACTTCTCCCTTAACAGACGCGACGTGCTCGGTGTAGAAGGTTATCAATCAAAATTTTTAGCTGTCATGACGAAAAAACATTCTTGTTCGTACGAAACCGTTGTTCTCTTCAAGAATATAGACAGTTTTGTATCACTTCTCAACGTGAATGTAGGGATCTTTTTTGGATTCACATCAGAGTTTATGATTATTAGAGGATCAGATTTTCGTATTCGATCAGTCTTCGAATTACAAACTTGAACGATACTATAGTCCAATTTGGTGCAACCTTTTTCTTTTGTGACGAAAATATTTTCATCCATTCTTACTAGCTGCGTTTATATCGTAGGTATCGTGATCGACGATGAAGAAATTCTTAGTTGTCATGACTGAATCGTTCGTGTTAGCTTCTTGTTCTTCACATTTTACAGACCCTCTGGCGTTCGTAAATTATTCAGTACTCGAGTAAAATCATTCGAATTATCGGTTGAGATTCTGTATCAAATCTTGTACGTAAAATCTGTTTGGAGGACAATCGAATTTTATTTTTGATGATCAGAATCTACGAAATACGATATGAAATAAAAAGTTTAGTGATTTTCTGAAACAAGGTATTTTTGAGCTGTAACGAAATCATTTTTGACTCGGTGATAACTATCTTGGACTACGAATGGGGTGAAAATCAAGGCTGAGTCGTTATTATTAAATGTAGGGGATCTTTTTGAAATGAGTAACGGTTCTATGAAGAGATTGTTTTTTTTCTTCCGAGTTTCGAAGACGAGTATTGAAATTCATCATTTTCGTGATTATAGGGGAACGCGATCTAAATTGACGAGTACACCTTCATTTTCTTGGTTTCTTTTATTGATGAGTAACATTCCTGTAATGACGAGATTGTTTTTTTCAAATTACGCATTTCGAATTTCCGTGATTATACGGGAACGTGATCTAAATTAGAGCCGACCTTCATTTTTCTTTGAATTGTTTATCAAACTAAAATCTAAAACTTTTTCATCTTTCATTTATTAGAACAATCAAGCAAATAGTTTGGATCGTATTGACGTTGATGATTTTCGTGCGAAGAAACGTGAAGCGGATCAACCGACGGCAGGAGCGTTTAAGCGGCCCAAAGATACTGTTGTTAATCTGGTACGTGTGTTATTTTTTTTCTCTTTCATCTAAATTTACATGATCTCTTTACGAAACTTTCATGATATTTTATGGAGTGTTAAGCCATGGGAAATACTTTACTGCTTTCGTTCTACCTACGAGTTAAATTTCTTGAAAATCGATCATCTAGTTGAAAAAATCTGTCTTACTCAATTTTCCCCTTGAAAATCCTGTGCTTTCGAGTTCCTGTAATTTCTTCTTTTTTTTTCAACCTGAAAGGGTACTGTCGTTGATTAACTTCTTCAGATTCGATGCATCATTTTTATACTACAATTGTAATGTATTATGTGCTGCAATCAGCAAAATTTTTAGGTATCGTGATGCTTGGTAAATCGTACTCCTAGTTCGATTGTATTTAATTTTTTCTTCGTCTAAGAGACATTTCCTTTGGGAAAATCTATGATTTTATATTTTCTTCTTTTTTTTCCTTCAGGGTTTTCAGATAGATTTTCTGTCAGAAAGTGATGCAGAAGTTCGGCGGTTATTTTATGCCACGATGGCTAATAGTAAGGACGCAAGTAATACCTATAATCATGTGTTATCAAACATGGCGAGATTCTTCCAAAAATATTGTTTGATCGGATTCAACGATATACTACTATCTTTCACCAAGGAAATAAACGTCGAAATTCTGGACGATTCATATACTATAATTGAAATCCCTGCTCCGCTAGTAGAGATTAATGACACATGTCTCCACAAGCCAATAGAGATTTCCCAGGCTATTCTAAAGTGTTATCGCCGAAATGCAGCATGCTCAACGTTATCTAAAATCGGATTCCAACCTACTGCGTCACATAAAATGATTGACTTCGAAAAGTCAAACACAGATGATCCTCTAACAGACAGCTCGGATGAATCTCTGAGCTCGGATTCCTCAATGACAATGGAAGAAAAAATTGAGATGAAGAAACTGCTGAAATTGTGTCAAATAAAAATACGACAACCCTGCAAAAATATGTTAGATAAGCATGTGGACAATCATACAAAATTGACATATAGCATGGAATTGCCTCAAACTAAACTAAAAATTCTTATTCTTTTTCCTGAAAATCGTATAGAAATAATTCAAAAAATAGCAAAACATATAGGTCTAGTTTTTATTGATAATGTATTCGATGAATGCAGAGATGAAGTGAAAAACAAGAAATTGGAAGACTTAACGAAGAAACCTGAATCAAAAGTCTATAGTCTGATTCAAAACTATGTATGTAGACATCTAGTGTTAGGGCACAATAACATAAACGTCACCTGTAACCAGAACATATTCAAGAACGCATGTGCTGATGTAAAAATGGTGATATGTGAAAAACTTGATTATGCGGATAAGTGTGTCTTGGCAGAACAGTCGCATATGTTTGTTAAACCTCAGGAAGGAAATATATTACATTATCTACAAGCGGTGAGCTACGCATTAAACGAATGCACAGAATTTTCTACCAGTATGAGTGTGGTGTACCAAGTGGAAAAGAAGTATTACAGATGTCAGGTACCGGCCGCTGCCATTATTCCATATTACATTCTGAAATTCTTTTGCGCTAAAAAGGTGGCGGAATCTAAATCAGAGAAAAACCCGCTTTTTGATTTAAAAAGTTTTCTATAAATATTATAGACTAATTTTTTTTTATTTGACTGAAATGAAAAAAATAATAAAATTTCTTGAATAATATAATTAAAAGGTTAATTGATAAGATGAAAAAATGTATTTAGTAATTCTCTGATGTACTATGCACGTATTTGCATTTATATATTATGTCCTATCATCTTCATTTGATTATAAGGACTTGTTCAACTAATAATAACTGCGTCTATTATTCTACCCCGTTATAAGCAATCCTATCTTCCCCAAGTGACAGCAAATCATTCTGATACATATTCTCTAGATCGGAACCATCCCTACTCTGTTACAAAATCAAAACGCTAAAATTTGCAAGCTGGATTTTTTCCTTGTGTGTTTGATTACCTACAAACCTCTGAAGATGTTAGTTTAGATGTACCCTAAGAATTCCATTCTTGTTCCTGAATAGATTGTTGTGATTCAATGAAGCTGACTCGAATGATGAAAATTTTCAGGAAATTGTTCAGAATTTTGCAATGAGGTTTTTATGAGATTTAGTTGAAATCTTCAACCACTCTCATCATTTCAAGGAAAACACAAGGTTTGTATGATTCTATGAATTTATTTGTGAATAGACTATGGTATTCTGAAAAGGAATTTCATAATGTGACAAAAATTGTGACTTGCTGAAAAGAAGAAAAATTCTTGATTCCCTCATAAATTGAGTACTCACTTAAAACCTTCTAAATTGTCAATGAATGATAAATAATCAAACTTTTTATTACTTCGATTTTCTTTTTGTTCATCTGCTTTTATGAGTATATTATTATTATTCAAATTTATACAAACTTTTCCTGTAGAATCTTTATCAATTTTATTATTGCTATGTGATAAAACTTTAGTTTCAGGTTTTTCAAAAATACGAAAGGTGAATCGTCCATTTTTATCCCGATTAATTTTTATATTATTCAGATTTCTTCTATGAGGGATATCATATTTTATTAGATATTTATTAATAGTTTTCAAGCTTATATTATATTTCTCCCTGAAAGATTTTTTTGTATTATTTATGAAATCATATTCTTTCATCAATTTGATTAGTGTTGCATGATCCATTATTTATTTATTTTATAAAAATTTTTAAGAATGGGAAATGGTAACTGGAATGGAATGGGAAAGGGAAGGGAGGATGGTAAAATGGTATGGAAAGTGGAACGGTAAATGGTAAAAAAAATAGAAAAAATTTTATATATAAATGGCAAATGAAAAATCTTTAGTTACATTAACTTCAATAGTTGATTCATTTAGTGCAGATGTAAAAGAGATGATAAGTTTTAATCTAGAAAATTTGAAACATTATTATGAAAATCAATCAACATCAGATATTGCTAAATCATATATGAACCTGATCAAGGAATTTCATAAAGGAATTAATGAGAAAAATTTTGATGATGAAACTAAAAAGAATTATAGAAAACTTGTTAATGCAATTTTTGTTCCTGCTTGTGAAGCGAGATGTAATAATATACTTTATCAAAATTTATCAAATGATTTAATAAATCTTCTAAATAATACTAAACATTTGGAAGAAGAGAAAAAACAATTGAAAGAAGAAAATGATACGTTGCTTAAAAAATATAATGAAAAATCTCAAATTAAACCTGTCAAATATGATTCCGGTTTGGATATATCTGTAACAACAAAATCATTCAATTTACTACCAGTTTCAGAATTAATGAAAATTCAAAAAAAGGTAGATGAAATGAAAATAGATTTTGGTAATAAATTCACAAGAGTTGCTGTCAAAGATTCAGATATTCCATCTAAAGATAAAATAGAAAGAATTTATGCAAAGACTAGTAAATCAGAAAAATCAGTCATAAATCAAAAACCTAAGAAACTAAAAAATTAACACCTAGAACTTAATCTTAGAGATGTTACATAATAAGCCTCAGAACTTTTTACATTGATTAATTTTGGAAGGTTTTAAGTATGTCTATTTTTATGTCTTGAAAAGTTTTATGTCGGTTTTTTACTTCTTGACAGGTTTCAAGTCGGTTTTATGTCTATTTTGGACATAAAGTTTTTTGAAAAGGTTTTGTGTCTATTGCTGACATGTTTTATGTTGGTTTCTTGTCTGTTTTATGTTGGTTTTGTGTCTATTTTTGAACTTATTCTTTTTTGAGAAGGTTATGATTGTATTTTCAACATATTTTAATTTTATATCTATTTTAAAAATGTTTTATGTCTATTTTGGGAAGTTTTTTGTTAGATCATTGTTTACAAAATTCCTTATTAAAAAAATTTCTATATAAATAAGAAGAATGAATCTATCTAAGAAAATTATTTTAATTTATAAGACAATACAAGATGAGGACTTATTTTCAGCTATTGATGCTGGAGAGCTTCATCTGTGTACTAAATGTCAGAAATTTAAAAGCAGTGATGAATTTAGTAAAAATCAGTATTATTGTAAACCATGTAAAAATCTATTAATGAAAAAACATAATGATGAATTGAAATTAATTGATAAACAGTGTGAATGTGGAAAGAGAATAAATATAAGAAGTTATAATACCCATTTAAAATCAGATTATCATAAAAGAAGATTAGAAATGACAAAGGAAAACATCAATTTTAAATTAATCTCTTGAAAAAATAATTTTGTTATTAAAAAATTTTCTATATAAATTAGAAATAGAAAAACTTCTACACAAAAATGAATAGATAACAGAAATCAGATATCAATAAGCATTATAAGAAATGAAACAAGAAGACAAGATACAAATATTGGTCACTGGATTCCGTTTTTTAAAGCGCACAATATATATGTAAATAAAACTACAAGGCAAATAGAATACTATTTAAGAAAATATAGGATTTGTGTAGTTTTTAGAGGACAGGAGGTAATAGAAAAATTAAATAAGTTATATGAAATATTAATTCAAAAATTGGGAGAATCAAGAATTCATGAAAGAAAATTAGAAGTTTCCTTTGAACTAAATAATGAAGAAATTAATTCTTGGCTGACTGGTGCACCATTCAATTTTAATGGAGATATATTTGAAGCAAATACAACTTTATTATCACAAAATAATTACAAAATTAGACCTAGATTTGTAGATGAAAATTTTAGAAGTAGACATGCACAATTTGAAATTCAGAATGAATGGGGAATTCAAGATTTGACAGAATTTTTACGTGTCATGAAAAAACCTACTTTTGGTCTCTTGAAAAAATATTTGAGACAACATGTTGGAATTAGAGCTAATTTTTGTGTTACTGCAACCTATGAAAGAAGAGGTCAAACAGAAATCATCCAGACTGAATCAATGCATTTATAGACGAAAAATTATACAATTCTTCCTGAATCTAATATGGATAATATATGTATGATAATGTTATCAACTACATAATGGGAAGATATGAAAATATATCTGAAAACTTAGAGGGGTCACAATGGGTTTTAGCATCAATTGATAATTTTAGAATCAATATAAATAGATATGATCCATTAAGAGCTAGTTCATTCATTCAACTCCCAAAAATCTTAGCAAGTAAAAAAGCTATAGTAAATGTAAAGAATGAACGAGATAATAAATGTTATTTATGGTCTATTTTAGCTGGTTTATTTCCAGTGTGTTTCCAGTTGATGAACATCCAGAAAGAGTGAGTAAATATAAACAATATGAATATATTTTTGATAAAGCTTTAAAAGTGATTGAATTTCCAATCAAAGTTCAAGATAATAATAAATTTGTAAATAGAGTTAATAGGCTTAATTTGATCAAAGGAGGATTATCAATTAACATATATTATCATAATAATCAATATAAAATCTATCCTTTGTCAGATATAACTAAAGATGAAAAAGAAAATCACGTTGATTTATTATTTTTAAAAGATAATAATAGAAATGCTCATTATTGTCTAATTAAAGATTTATGGAAATTAGTTGGGAGACAAGTTACAAAAAATTGTAAAAAGAAATATCCTTGTAAAATGTGTTTAAATAGTTTCCCTTGTGAAAAAGTATTGTCAGATCATAAAAATTATTGTGGATTGAATAAACCTGCTAAAGTAATTTTACCTAATAAAGCAGATAATATTGTTCAATGAAAGTACCATTTGCCATATATATGCTGATTTTGAAAGTCTTATAAGAAAGCTCAATAAATTGAATGTCAAGATAGAAGAACTGAGTAAAAAATTAAATAAGACGAAAGAAGAAGTTGAAAAATATGAATCCTATACAATAAAGCTTCAAAAACATTTTCCAATTAGTTTTGTCTATTATATTAAGTATGCTAATGGAGAAATTCAAGAAAATCTATTTGAATATTTTGAATTAGATGCTCCAAAGAAATTGTATGAGAAATTAAAAGAAGACGCAATTTTCATTGCTAAGAAATATTTAGATAAGAAAATAAAAATGAAAGAATTAACAGAGACACAAAAAATGGAATCATATTTGTGAAAGAAATCTCAAAGATAATCCTCCTTTGATTGAGAAAGAAATAAGAATATTAAACAAAAAAATTGATATTATTTGTAGTATTTTATGCACCCTGCATGAGCAGGATTTATCCTGTGGATTAAAGATTGGAGATGCACCAGCAAAGCAGGTTTATGATGGAGATAAAAAGAACAAGCTTTATGATGAACTATCAGAATTGGTAGTAAAGGTAAAAATTGCATATATCAATGAATTTCCAAATAAAATAAAAGTTCGAGATCATGATCATTTAACTGGTGAATATAGAGGTGCAGCTCATAGTAATTGTAATCTTAATTATAGAGTTCCTCGATTTATTCCTATTTATTTTCATAATTTCTCTAGGTATGATGCACATTTATTTGTTAGAGAATTTGGAGAGGATTATGATAACATTAAATTAATACCAAATAATGAAGAAAAATATATATCATTTTCTAAAATTGTAAAATATGATTCAGGTTTTAAAAATTTAAAAGGAGAAACAGTTAACTATAATATTGAGTTGAGATTCTTAGATTCATATAAATTCTTATCAAGCTCGCTATTTCAATTAGCTAAAAATTTGAAGAGGTGTCACTTTAAAAATTGGAAGAAATGGTTTAATGAAAAAGTACCTAAAAACCTATCTGAAATGGAAAGAAAGTATTTATTCAAATTATTGAGTAAAAAATTAGCTTATCCATATGATTATATGAATTCATTAGAAAAGTATAATGAAACAAAATTACCCTTGAAAGAAAACTTTTATAATTTATTAAATGATGAGCATGTTGATGATGGAGAATATCATTATGCGCAAGAAATTTGGAAGTACTTTAATATTAAAAATATGAAAGAATTCACAATGTTATACAATACAATAGATGTACTCTTACTGACTGATGATGATTATGGAAAATTTCAGAGAAACATCTCTTAAAATATATAAATTAAATCCAGTTTGGTATTACACAACTCCTGGGTTTGCTTGGGATTGTATGCTGAAAACAACTAAACAAAAGTTGGAATTATTAACTGATGTAGATATGTTATTAATGTTTGAAAGAGCTAAACGAGGTGAAATTTCTCAATGTTCAAACAGATATGCAAAGGCTAATAATAAATACATGGGGAAGAAATTTGATAAAAATAAGGATTCAGTATTCATTCAATATTTAGATGCAAATAATTTATATGGATGGGCTATGAGTAAATACTTACCGTGTATGGTGGATTTGAATGGAGAAATCCAGAATATTTCGATAAGAATAGAATTTTAAAAATGAAAGATGATCGGGAAATTGGATATCTTTTTGAAGTAGATTTAAAATACCCAAAGGAATTACATGATAAACATTCTGATCTACCCTATTGTCCAGAAAATGTAATTGATAATAATCAACTTCCAAAATTATTCACTACATTATATGACAAAAAGAAATATGTTCTTCATTATTTAAATCTTAAACAAGCTCTTCGAGCTGGATTGAAATTGGAAAAAATTCACAGAGTTATAAAATTTGATCAATCCGACTGGATGAAATTATATATTGAAAAAAATACAGAGCTAAGGAAAAAAGCTAAGAATGATTTTGAAAAAGATTTCTTCAAACTAATGAATAATTCTGTTTTTGGAAGAACTATGATGAATGTTAGGAAGCATGGGGATATAAAATTAATTTCAGAAGGTAATAAAATTACACTAAATATGTTTCAAAGCCTAATTTTGAGAAATCAACATTTTTTGGAAGAAATCTTGCAGCTGTACAAATGAAAAGAACAATGATTAAATTCAACCAAACAATTTATGTGGGAGTAGCTATCTTAGATATTTCAAAAACTCTTATGTATGACTTTTATTATAGACTAAAGGAAAGATATGGAGATAGAATAAAATTATTATATAGGTACTGACACAGATTCATTGATCATTTCTATAAAAACAAAAGATTTCTATGAGGATATGAAAGGTATGATTGATGAATTTGATACATCAGATTATAAGAAAGATAATATTTATGGTTTACCACAAGTGAATAAAAAGGTATTAGGGAAATTTAAAGATGAGATGAATGGAAAAATTTTAGAGGAATTTATAGGACTTGCTTCTAAATTATATTCTAATAAAGTTTTTGCTACAAATAATGAAATGAAGAAAGCTAAAGGAGTAAAGGGGTAATTCTACGTAAAGTCTGACATTTCATGTAACGGCAATTTTTCGAGTAAACAACAGGATTATCCACTACTTCTTATACATGGTTATAGATAGAGAATGAAGAGTTCTATCGAGTACAACACAGCACGGTGACTTTCAACTCAAGGGATAGTCCTCAGATTTGAGTAAGTGCTCAAAAATTCCATGGTCATGGATGTAACCGCCTTAGATCTTCAGAATATATATATCATAGAGTCAGTACTAATGAATGGAATCTTATTTGAGCACTGTTCCTGCAAAGAGGACCAATGTCAAACTCAATTTATAAAAGTGAAAAAAAATTTTGAACTCCAAATATATCTCGGAGAGGGGAGCAAATGTGTGTAATGAGATTCTTCGATTGTTTGTTCCATCGTGTCGTGGGTAGCATTCATAATCCCTATTTAGGATGCACAGTAATATTTTTAGATCCAAAGATGGATAATTTGGTTCATATTAAGTGCATATACAAGTCTACAATGAAGAAAAAAAATCTAGTTTTGGTGTTAAAATCAATTTTGGGAGAAAAAATTACATTCGACACTTTATCTGTTCCATCGTCATGGTAATGATTTACACTAAACAGAAAAATAGAAGCACTGCCAATTTTTGCTCTGTTACAAGGGTAACAATGGTAATGACGCTGCTCAACCTCTTTTACCCAGTGCAGGTACAGTTGCTCACTTATAATCAATTTAATTGTAAAATTTTCCATCGTCATGGATGGTATTTTTTTTCCATGGTCGTGCCCATTTTAACACGACTATGGAAAACCAATGTTAATTATATGTACTTTTCCATCGGCGTGGCTATTTTTTTTTTTTGTGTTTCTTATGCATGTTTGGTCCTAGTAATGTCTTCTACAGGCTTTTTCTAGTATTTTGGACCAAAAATTATTGAAAAAAAAAACACATACTTTTTTTGAAAAATGAGCGTCAAAATGTCAGACTTTTTGTAGAATTACCCAAAGAAGAATATTATTAAAAATCAGATAACTCATAATGATTATAAGATGTGTTTAGAAAAGAAAGTAACTAAGACTATTAAACAAAAGATGATAGAGAGTACAAAACATAATATTTATACTATTGAGCAGAACAAAAGAGGATTAACTGCATTTGATGATAAAAGATGTCTATTTCAAGATGAAACTGATACATTACCTTGGGGCCATTATAAGGTGAATGTAGAAAAAAATAATTTTATTCATCATTTAAAAAATCTCAATAAAAATGGAGTTATTGAATAAAAAGTATAAAAATATAAGCATAATCTAGTCTACAAATGTTTATGAACATAAAAAAATATGGATGTCTATGAAGTTCATTTTGAACAAAATTCTGAAGAGTACATGGAAGTTATAAGAGCAATCAAAAATGGAGAAATCATGTTTTTAGGTGGTAGACCACTTTGGGATGATATTCGATTTTATGATCCACAACCTGAAGTTGATCTAGGATATGAATCAGGGAATGAACCAGATATAGAGATAATCAATGAACCAAATATAGAGATAATCAATGAACCAAATATAGAGATAATCAATGAACCAGATAATAGTTTACTATCAGCTAGCACATCTTGTGATAACTTGAGAAATAAATCTAATCAGGAAACAGAAAATAAATAAATAAATAAATAAATAGTAGACCTAATTATTTTTTAAACTAGAAATATCAGTCAACCTTTTTATATGCTTAATTCTACTTATATAAATAATAATCAAAATGGAAAATCAAAACAGCATGCGAGATAATTATAATGACTATGAAGAAGAATATGAAAAATTTACTCAAAAATGTAAAGATAGGGCAAGAGAGAGAATGAGAGAAATAGATAGAATGAAGATAGATAGACCTATTGATAACTATGATAAATCACCTATAAGAGAGGATAATTTTGAATCAGATATTGACTCAGAGGAGGATTAATTTTCTATATAGTTTATCTCAACATCAGATTCAAAATCATCACAAGGTAGGTTTAGATTTTTTATTTCTTTTTCAATAATTCTTGATAAAGCGCTTAAATGAGCGATAATATTCATCATGAATTTAGTATATTTTATTCTTTTATCTTCAGGTAAATGATGAATTTTATCTGATAAGGGATGTTTCATATTTTGGTCTTAATCTTGCAACTGGATCTTTAAAATATGGTATAATATTTTTGAAATCAAATTCATTCAATCCAACAAAAGAACCTTCATAGGCCTCCATTTATATTGAATACATTTTTATATAGAAAAGTTGCTTGAAAAAAGTTGGATGAGAACAATTAATTGAACAAAAAAAAATCTGGTCACGTTTTTTGGCGAAATAAAAGTGAAGAATTTTTGGAGCCTTCAAAAGTAAAGAAAATTGAATGAAAAGTTCAGGAATCCATAACTGTCCTAGAACATGGAACTTGAGTAGTTTTGTGAATCAATTAAAATTGCTGAAATATGAGTGAAAAAGTGAAATATTTGACAGCTTGTAGCTCATAAGTAGGAACTTGAGGATCGACAAAAAGTGTAGAAAAATGAGTAAAAAGTGAGAAATCTGGCTGCTTGTAGCTCATAAATGGAAACTTGAGGATTGATGAGAAGTGCAGAAAAATGAGTGAAAAAGTGAGAAATCCATAACTGTCTTAGAAATCCATAACTGTCCTAGAACATACATCACCCCTCTACTAACGACCTCCATGAAAAGGGCTACAGTAGGCTTCTTAGGAACCCTATAGTAGCCTTTTTAGTGAAGGCAATGACCTGTACGAAAAAGGCTACTATAGGGTTTTTAGCAACCCTATAGTAGCCTTTTTTGCGGAGGCAATGACCTCTATGAAAAAGGCTACTATAGGGTTACTAACAACCCTACAGTAGCTCTTTTTGTGGAGGCGATAAAGGGGCTGTACTAGGGCTACTATAGGGTAGCCATAATGGGGTCGCTACATGGTCACAGTAGAGTTACCAAAGAGAAACCAAAAGTGTCATTTCAGGGCAACTATTGGTCTACTACAGGTCTACTACAGAGTACGGGTATCGCGTTACTAAAGGGTCACAGTGTGGTGATTCTAGGGTTGTTCGTCCAAGGACTACAACAGGGTCACTTTAAGGTTACTAATGAGTTACTGATCCTATGCACTTCGAAGGTTACTTGAGTGTCACAATAGGGTATACCGTGCGTTGAATAGGGTTACCACTTTTCGGGAATATGTTGGGTCACTGTTGGGTTTCAGGGTCACAAATGCACCGATGCACTTTTCCTGGAGAAATTGCTGGAGGGGAACTAGGGTCACAGAAAGGCAATTTATAGGGTAGATTTTCCGGTAGTCACACTAGGGTTACCGATTATTCACCGGGTCGATTTACCAGTAGGTTTACCCTAAGGTTAACGCCAGTGTTAAAAATTTTAACCTTCCTCAAGAGTAGGGTTGTCGCCGGAGTTGCCTGTTGACCGTTGTTTTTCTCGGAGGGTTTTTAGGAAACGTTCGTTTAGTTTATTGATAACTGGACACTTTCAGAGTTAAATGATGTCATAACTTGTAATTTTTGGTGTACCCCGTTTTTACAACAGGTTTAACCTTGGGTCAATTTTCTGTGGCTAAACAAACACAACTAACTTATGCCAAAAAAAGGTTTTCAAAAGTTATGTTTACTTTTCTCACAACGTGATGTAGTCTTACAACATGCTTTTTCTTTGCGGACTTACTTTATAAATGGACTTTTGCTCACAGTTGAACGGTTTTGGTGCATTAGGTGCGGCCACTTTTGTCGGAATTGCATTTGATTTTAGTTTCTTCCAACCATCTATACCCTCTTCACTTCAAACTGATCCTCTTCGAAATGTATCTATCGAACATATAAATATTTTGTATCTGACGAAGTGAAGTATATTCCAATGTGCGTATTTATACGAAGAACAAGCATGTGGTATTTAAAATATGAGACACTTACCTCACAAACTCGAGAGTTATTTGTGGATTTCCAATTTTTTCTTTTGCAATTATTTTCCCAGCGAGCTCGACGGTTAGGATCCGTACAGGGAAACGGAACAAGCGAAAACCCTTTTCTGTTGAGTTATTGCAGTTTATAACTGCACAACCCGCCATGATGATCAATAAAGAAATCGGAAAATTTTCGTATTTTCTACCAAAATTACCAAAATAAGTAGAGATGAAGAATTACTCGTCAAGTCGCAGGTGTTATAAAAGCGAGAGCCATACCCGACCGCGAAGTTTACAAATCTCGAACCAAAATGGTGGCCTAGCATACCTACTCAAGTTATCATATTTACCGTTGGAAGAGAGACCTAGCAAGGAAGGTTAAAATTTTTAACACTGGCGTTAACCTTAGGGTAAACCTACTGGTAAATCGACCCGGTGAATAATCGGTAACCCTAGTGTGACTACCGGAAAATCTACCCTATAAATTGCCTTTCTGTGACCCTAGTTCCCCTCCAGCAATTTCTCCAGGAAAAGTGCATCGGTGCATTTGTGACCCTGAAACCCAACATATTCCCGAAAAGTGGTAACCCTATTCAACGCACGGTATACCCTATTGTGACACTCAAGTAACCTTCGAAGTGCATAGGACCAGTAACTCATTAGTAACCTTAAAGTGACCCTGTTGTAGTCCTTGGACGAACAACCCTAGAATCACCACACTGTGACCCTTTAGTAACGCAATACCCGTACTCTGTAGTAGACCTGTAGTAGACCAATAGTTGCCCTGAAATGACACTTTTGGTTTCTCTTTGGTAACTACTGTGACCATGTAGCGACCCCATTATGGCTACCCTATAGTAGCCCTAGTATAGCCCCTTTATCGCCTCCACAAAAAGAGCTACTGTAGGGTTGTTAGTAACCCTATAGTAGTAGCCTTTTTCATAGAGGTCATTCTTGTCTGCCATGTTGTTTACATCAACAAGTGGAAGAAGTAACAAGGTTTAAGATTTCAAGGATATACCCTGTGTACATGAAGTGGTGATAGTTAAGAACTATAATGAATGAAATAAGATTTTATTATGGCCAATTTAATCGACATAATATGTACAAAGTAAAATCAGATATTTCACAAGAGTTCTAATTATCAATCAATGCTCCACAATTCATATGCCGTATTCATCAATGAGAACTCCTTCTCAACTACTTCGACGACAACTCCAACTTCCTTTTCAAAAATCTTGATATCTCCTCTGATAGTAACTTCAATGACTTCGTCAACAATAACTTCAACTTCCTCCTTGATCGATGATAGTCCGATGACGGTCGTGGTAACCTCCTTGGTAGTAACTTCGATAATTGCCTCAATGATAACTTCAACTTCCTCCTTGATCGATGATAGTCCGATGACAGTCGTGGTAACCTCCTTGATAGTAACTTCGATAACTTCCTCAGCGATAACTTCAACTTCTATTAGGTCTTGGGTCCACTACCCTCTTCTGAGTTCGTCATCAATTGACTGCCGGAACTGAACTGATTTCATAACGCAAGGCGGTCCTATATTTATACTAAACATGGTGATTGGTATTGTCCAATCACCATCGTTCATTTGTATTCCATTCATTCGCGGCTTATGATTGGCTCAGATGAGAGGAATTCCACTTTACATTAGTTTTAATGTATTTTTGGTGTCTTGTCTTTTGATTGGTTCATAGAGGCAAAAAGTGGTTGAAGTGGAATTGGGATGTTAACCTATGTTTGGTAGCGCTAGAATCGCCTTCCTCCCTCGCCGCACTCGCTTGAATTTCTGGGTGACGATTTTACGTTCAATGTATTCGGCCATAAGAAACGAGATTTTCAATTAGTCGTAGATGACTCAATACTTCACTATTAGAATTACCTCTTTTAGTTATCGATTCTCTTGAAGTGTTTAAACGATTTATAGGATATAATTTTTTGATATTACGAATTGTAATAATTTAAATCGTATTTGAAAATTTCAAATTCTCCATCATGAAGCATGGTACGTTAAAATTATCCCCCACATGTTCGAGCACGGCTACCAACTTACGCAACTTGGGTTAACATCCCAATTATCAGTTTCAAACTAGACTGTACTAGTTCAGCATGTAGTGCCGTATTGAGAACATTGAGATTTGACCAATACCAATACTCTCGAAGATATGAACCATGATTGGAAGGTATGATCGTAACAATTTGGTCTAATGGACTCGAGTTGCCTGTCTATATAAGGGTGTAATATCACTTGTCTATGGATATACCATTTTGTTTCTTAGTTATATCGTGTTTCGTTGATCATATTTTCCACACAATCGATATGGAATTAAATAATTTTGAAGCCGAATTTCGGGAATACGTGTTCGGCGTAATGCGGAGAATGAGCCCCGTATCCCAACGAAATTTTAGAAAAACCTATGCTATGCTAAAGACCATGTGAGTGATTTTTTCGAAATATACACCCGTCACCCTTACAAGTATAATGTTTTGATGAATACCGTATCTTCCTTTATGTAGAAGCAGTCAAATGAAAGCAGTTATCGATTCCCGTCAGATAATAATTGGTCTACCTTATAGATACCTAAAAGAGACAAGATAGCTAACTTCGTTAGTTCTAGTGTTCCACCGCACGCCAACACAGCGACACAGTATTCTTGGGCTAAATTAACATTGCGCTTATGGATGTTTTTCAGTTTTCATCAATTATCTCGGAAACCGTTCATTTTTATGAAAAAATGAAGAGAACAAAATTTATTCCCCTTGTAATTTCCTATCAAATGAGACCTACTTTGAATTTTTTTTTTTCAAAATATGAAATAGGTCTCATACGATAGGAAATTACAAGGGGAATAAATTTTGTTCTTTTCATTTTTTCGTAAAAATAAACTGTCCGAGATAATTGATGAATACTGAAAAACGTCCATAAGCGCAATGTTAACTTAGCCCTACAATACAGTGGTGCTATCTCTCGGCACGTAACTCGACAAAAATCGGGTACCGGATTTTAACACAGCGCATATGGAGAGTTAGCTATCTTGTCTCTTTTAGGTATGTATAGTCTACCTGTAGGGCAGATTCCTGGTGGGATGTCAGGCGAACCTGACCAGGATCAAAATCCAGAGAACGATTGTAAGTCTATACTTATTTTTCAAGTATTTGAGATATGATAACTAGTTATTCAGAATGTTTGTGTTTCTGCAGTTCTACCCATGACGGACGCACAATTTAACAAACTCCTGGAAAAATATGACCGCGTCATGTTGAAGTACTTCCCCAAAGACTTAGCAAGTCTTGCCACAAGAAGATTATACGCATCAGCTTTGTGCAGTGCCATGGATATACCCAGTACCCTTGTGCATAAATGGGTTCCTTAAGAAATAAAATACAAATTAGTTAACGAGTTGTTTATTAGTATTCGTTTTCACACTTTATTAAACCTCAAGCAAAATACTCTCGAGAGCGTCTTCAGATTCTTCGGTTTGATTACAACTCGAATGTGACATATCAATAGATCTTGTGTTAGGATGGGAGATTCTAGTCGTGTTGACAGTTGTTGACTATTTTACAATCTGATAGTAGAAATACCGATACGTTTGTAGTCAAGTCTACGGAAAAACTGCAGCTTACTACGTAATAACAATATATTCATCGTAATAATCGAGGTATCAATGTGAATCCAGACGTCGCGACACATCATTCTTCGTCAAAGGAGTAGAAAACTATTCTTAGCCTCTAGTAAGGTAGTAAATCGGTTATCTGTTTCGGTGTTCTGGAACAATGTTTATCGGCCCCTGTCAATTATGTCGAAGTAAGTAAGAATAAAACGTAATAATTCCCTCTCTCTAACTAATGATGTCTTTTCAGAGAGCTTGAATACTGTACGTACCGTACAAATTTCATATACCGTCAAAATACGTCATGAATTTCTTTTCTTTCTTTTCAACACATAGTGAGAGACTTGGATTATTACCAAAATTTTACCAGATTGAGGTTCGTTATTATTTCAAGAAGGGTTGCTTTTTATCAAACTGCAGTCTATATAGACAATCTTTATCTGAATTCTGTCTGCAATTAGTTTGAATAACCAATCAAAAAACTTGAGAGTTCTAGTTATAATTAAAATAATTTCACTTTACATACTTCGATAAATTATAATTGAACGCATAGTAAAGTTTGAATGGTATTTACTATAACAAATTTCACGAGGAACATTTTTTATCTGAAACTTTTCATGATTGATGCCCAATTTTTCAAGATATTTGCAAAACATTGATTTTAGGGAGCTAGAACGTACCACAGAAATTTATTAGGATGTGAGGGACAGGAAGTTGGATATGTTATTTGGGGCCTTATTTTCTTTTATTGAAGAAGAAAAGTAAAAAATTTGACCTATACAATATGAGTTATTCGCCTTTTACCAGAAGACCAATCTGCCATTTTGAAATTGGCCGACATTTTGAAAAGCTGCTCTTCTCAGATGTCTATCATCGTTTTTTATATCAAGTATCACCCCTACTAACATATCTCGAAGTATCGCTTTGTCGCCCCGAATGGTACCGCATTTTCATATGGCCCATGGACTATAGGAATCTCATTGACCTCTCCTATTCTCAGCTCACTCTTATTCCTCTCCTCCCTCCAAAAAATGGTCCCAGGTTCAGTAGTTTAACCTTGATCTATTTTAGAGACTTGGAAAAATTTCGATCTTTCTCAAACTAGTACATAGGCTAAATGACAGACACTATAGGCTATAGAGCTCTACCTCTATATCATATTGCATACTTGTTTGCCTGATACTTGTTGTAATGGTACTCGCTTTACATTGGTTTTAAGGCAGGAGAATTGAGTATGCAATAATAATAGCATATTTATTCTCCTGCCATAAGACCAATGTAAACCAAGTACCATTACAATAAGAATAAGGCAATTAACGAGTATACAATGTGATATAGGGGAAGAGCCCTACAACGCGTATTTTCAGCTAAGAAAAAGGCGAGGAGGGTATCATACCATTGTAGGATACAAATCGATATGGAAGTCAATTCAATGTACCGGTTGGTCGATCATATCGATATAGAAATCGATACATTGGCTCGCCAAGTCCCGCGTCTCAGTACCAACTTAAGTTTTGAATTATTTAAAGTGAAGGCGCAAAAAACTTTCTTATTGTCAAAGCAAGAGCTTCGGAACGTGGTATCGATCAAGGTCACGGCATCGGTACCTTCTCCGATCAAAAAATCCTCATCGCATCTTGTCTTTCTCGAAACAGTAGCGTCGAAGCATTCTATCAAGCTCATTAAAATGTAAATTAATCTTTTCAACACTTTAATATTTTTTTGAACGAGAGATACTCACATAAAAAATAGATACAGACATCGAAAACACATGAAACGTGAAGGGTGACAGGAAACCAAAACAATTTATTGAAAAATTAAGCACAACTAAAACAAGAATTAAGATAGATAAATATCACAGTTCCGCATGTTTTTCATGGTGTTGTTTATCGATTGACGGCTGAACGATTTCCTCTTCCGCGTGATCATCCACTTCCAACTGTAATTTCTTAATTTCGGCGTCGTAATCTTTCCACTCGCTGACAATTCTCATAGCAGCAGTCAATTTCGCTTCTTTGGTTTGTGGATTGTTACACTGAAAACAGTAATATGAGTTCATGAACTATTCATTGATAGAAAAGAAAAAAGCAAAAACAAAATTTACCAAATCTATGGTTTTCGCTCTCTCTTTTGATGCATTGTCGCACCATGTTTCGCACCATAGCCATTCTTGAGGTAAACTTTTTATAGAAACTTGATGGATCATATTATTAGGTAAATCCTGAAAGGGTAAACAAATAAGGAATTAGAGAAGTCGTACGTTCGATGGGAAAATTTAGAAATCATGGAAAACAGTTCTTTACTTGATCTAAATTCGAAAGACTGTTTGGATCTTGACTAAGGGCTTGATATTGCCCACGTAATCGATCACCCGCGGCAATTTTCCTAAATCTTTTCAAATCGACTACATACAAGGCGCTTATATGGTAACTTCTACCTTGTAAATGTGTCTTCCAGTAACCTTGTTTCCAAAACCTGCATAAAACACACCAATCATTCAATATCCAACGTCACTTGAATGTCGATACTATTCGGAAGGAGAGTTGATAACGAAATAAAAATAACTAAAAGTTACAAACCGAAATCCATCCATTTCCTTACGACTATCACAGAATGGAGTGTATCCATATGGTGCACCTTGGAGATCGAAATCAACGAGCTCTTGCATGTCTGCCCTAACAATCTGAAATTGAGAATTAATAAGTCGAATGAATACAAATGAGATTGATCGACGTGAATGCATTTTTTTACTCCCGTTACTAAAGTCATTTGATAAAACACTCAAACCATACACACCTGATCAGCGTCGACAAATATTATTTTCTTAACATCCAAAGGAAATAGTACGTCCAAAAATAATATTTTGTAACCCCATATGATACGTTGTTTTTCACTCTGTTGATGCAACCAGCGAGGCCACTTATACTGCACCAATTCATATTGAAATCCGTACTTTTTAGCCATTCGCGGAAGAAAATCCTGAAATATCATTCAGAATGGAATGAAATTTCTACTCAATATTTGTCCCAACACGCGATTTTCAAACATACCTTGAAATTTGGAGACAAATAATTTTTAAGAAACCAGAATTTCACCGGCGATTTCGTATTTTTCAACACGCTCAACATCATAATGCGCAAAAATCTTTCATACAAATGACCAGAGGCAACGGAAAATATGTTAATCGGTTCGACGCTTGGTTGTTCATCACCTCCACCCGAAGTACCGCTGAATGTACTAAACATTATTAAATAATTCGCATATAAATGCTTCTAGATTAGATTTTTTTAAAATTTTTCAAAAACTTACTTAGCTATTGAAGACCATATACCACTACTGCTTCCGACATCATCTGCTAGCAATTCTTCGTGAACTTTATCCGCCTTTTTGCTTACTTTGAGTTTCATCACATGCGATTGAAACGAATTGATCAGTACTTTGATATCGGAGCTATTTGGAGGCGTGTCTGAACCTTCGTGACTGACAATGTCGTAAATATCAGCCGATCGTCCCTGCCGAAGCCTCAACACCCAAGCACCAGGATTAGCCTTCAGTTGGAAATAACCAAGATTGGCCATCACAATTGTATCGAAGATGACTGGATTTGTTTCCGTGCCCAAAGTGATTTGAAGACCTCGAGGTGGTGTACCATAGGCCACATCAAAACAGTGTCCTTCGAGTAGTAAGTGTTCTAGTTCGAACTGACTGCGATACAATACTTAGATTTTTTAAAAGATTCTCGATAGTTCATTCGTTTTGGAAAGAGAAGGTACGAACCTGTACACAGATGAATCGACGTCCTGCAATTTTATGTTATCTAAATCATAGGGCGTTACAACTGATTCAACCAGCCAATTTTCAGGCACGTGCATATTTTGGGTCAATAAAGAACCTGGAGAAACTTCAGTAAAGTTGGCAATAGGACCGTTATCTAGATTCCCTTCAGCGGTGAACCGCAGCTCAGGCTCAAGAACGTAACGATAATAACTAGATAAAACAATACTGGTTAATATTATAAATGTATCAGATCGATACTGTGTAAACAATATCCACTGACCTCTTCAAAGGCATATCGCTCAATCTTTCTTGACAGTTCAAGTAGATTTTGATTTCACTATTTAAAACTTGACGTAACACTGACACAATGGGTCCAACTTTTTGAGCGCCTCTCGATACAGGATCAACGATGACAGAAATCTCAAACACAGGTTCGTCGGTTTTATTCGGTGGTATTTTAATTGCGCTACAAAGGAAAAAGAGAATGCGAATACATAGGAATACTAGTCGAATTCTCTCACTTTTTAGATCTCGTCGAAAACTCTACCTGTACGAATCCGAAATATCATTCAGTTTCAATCGTGATTTAGAATGAGGTTTATTCACGAGTAACGCAACCGTTTTCAAAAATACATTACTCTTATCTTTCACAGTGCCTTTCAGAGAACCTGAAATCAATAGATTTTGAAATGATTTCATTGAACAGAAAAGCAGAGTTGCTAGGTATATCACTAATTATATTGAAGAACCCACCAATTTTTTCTTCCACAGCTTTATAAATTTTATTGACGGATGACTTCAATGCGTGGCGCTCGAGCAATAAATAATCTGCCGTAATGAACTCTTCGTCTTCGTCCAACGGACCAACTATGCGGCCATTCGCTACAATTCCTGCGTACCCTGGCTGAAAATGCAGAATTTGATTGCAAAATTTTTCGTGTTGAAGTATTACTTTTCCCATATCATCCAGATCCGTGTTCTAAAAAAAAAAAAAAAGAATAAAAGTAAATTAAAAGAAATAACGTTCGGAGGGTAATTACGTGAGTAAATTTTAGACGTGTACTTGAAGATCGAAATCGGAAGCCGTTTTCGCTTGATTCATGATTGCATCTGCATTCTTCAATATTTTTTCAACACTCTTCTTAGAGTGAATGGCAGCCATGATATATTTATTGATAATACTTTTATCTCCTTTCGTCGAAGGATTTACAATAACTCCAAGGCGATAACTGTCACTAGATTCGTGCTATAATACAAAAGAAAAATACAAACGCAAGGATCAATCAAAAATCCCTTATTTTAGCAAGATTTTACGTGTAATACGGGGTTTTCGCGCACCAAGTATTCCAGTCCGTGTTTCAGCAAACTTCGACCAGCACTGGTTTCAAAATCAGCCACGACCCAGTAAGTCATCAGAGCAATAGCTTCAGTCTTTTTATTCGTAATATACTGCATACTATCCATCATATTAATAACTAACGGATCAGAAACATCCACTGATTTACTCTTTTCGACATTCAAAATCCTGGTGTTCAATCTATGAAAACAAAAAAAAAAAAAAAACAATCATTTAAACTTCTGGACAACTTCTTTCGTAGTCAAGTCAACATATGTTGAAAAAACGACGCAAACGAACAGTAGTTTTTCCTACGAAAATATACAAGTACGAACCTTGGCATAACATTTGGACGATTCATGATAAAATCTAGAACATCATCCGAGTCTGAAAGTTCGCCTTTATACACAGCTCTTTGAAATGTTGGAGTTTGACTCATTATTTCAGTCAACATAGCTTCCTCGAAGTCATCTTTGTTAAGAGATTTTTCAGAAAGAGGTACACCATTCACCAGCGCCTGAGGCAGAGTCCGCAAACCCGATCTCGAAATGAAATCAGCAGCCAATTGTCTACCAGTATTGTAGTCCGAATCTACTCCTAAAATATCGAGTACGTCACCTCCGTACGATAAAGTTTGAAGACGTTTTTTAATGTCTTCTACTTCGACATCTCTATCAGTTTTAATTGTAGCATACACCTCTGTAATGAAAGCTAGACCGGCGCTTCTGTCTTTTTCTTCGGCCACGTAGTTGAATGCATTCAAAAGAGCAACTGATGCGCTTTCGAGACCGGAAATTGGCATTGGGGGAGTTGCGAAAATCAAACCCACCCTCACAGGAGCACTGTGAATGACAAATGATTCAGCTAATTTCAGCAGCGGCCAAGAATCTCGATGTGCAGGGTCGCACACAATGACTAGATTGTAAAGATTTCGTCTTATACTACGCAACATACCAGGGAATGTAGGTTTTAATAGGTCCATTAATGATATGGACCATCTTTTGTATCGGTTATCAGTTTCAATATCATTGACCCACTGAATAGCCGAGTCTCGAATATCGACCGCGTATCCATCGTTACCGTTGTTTGATAAATCTAGGGACAGGATCGAACTTACGATCTGTCTGTCAGTTAGACCAATTTTGTACAAACCTTCCATGATACGGATTTCTTGACGGACAGTTTCGAGTATTGTAAAGATATCTACTACATCCATATCGAAAAACATTCCGTTAAGAAAAAGTGCGGTGTCACTTGGAGGTAAATTCAGAGTCATTAAAATTTGATCGCGGTTTCTCTTGATTTCGTTTTTAAGTTCTTGTGATACCTTTACGTCAATTAGAGATCTTGTCTGCATGGGAAAATTTTGAGCTATATGGACCATCGTATCCAACGCTTCTTCAACTGGTTTGTTCATAATTATTTCAGCCGCTTGCATACTCAACTCTTGAAACTGCCACACTTTCAGTGGTTTCAGTTCGTCCGAGGAACTTATTAAATATTGACGGAATTTATTGAGTTCCTCTACTTTATCAGGATGCAAATTTTCAAGTGTTTTAAAATTAAAACCTTCAACTTCAATGATTTCGTCATCTTGAGAGGTTTCTTCAGTCTTATTCTCTTGAACAATCGAATCATCTTGAGCTTTGTATTCTGTGGATTTCATCTGTAATTCGACACCGTAACCAGAAAGACGGACTTTTCTATTCGATTCCTTTTGCGTGCGATGTCTCAAAACGTAAGCGATTTTACCTTCTAAAGAATACTGTTTCAGCAATTCGTGGTACCCTACAAATTCTGGAGAGCCTAATTCAGCGTATAAAATTGCGATTCGAGACCGATTTTCGCCGCCGGGATAGATATGATCACTGTCAAACATTTCAGATGTTTCCGATATCTACGAATTGATCAATACAATGAGAAATAAAAAACTTTGAGAATAGTATTATCGAAAATTTTGGAAATATCAACTCACGACAGAACTGTCAATGAAAGACTTCGCCTCATCAGGTGTACAGAGAACTTTTCCCGAAATTTCAAGAGGAACAGGACATGGTAAATTTCGCTGAGATCCCATTTGAGTATACATCTGAATCCGCGGAGAATATAAGTGCAGTGAGAGAGCTAACTTTAGTAGATTTACTTGCGCATTTGATAAATACTTGGCGGCAATGGCGATAGCGGTGTCATAACGAATTTTATCACTTTCTGTAAACAACACATTACTTAATAACCCAGAAATACAAAGTTTTTCGATATGAATGAAAAATTTATTACCAAGCGTCCAGAACGCGGGTTCCAATTTAACTATATCATCTACAAACGACCAGAATAGATTATTATTTTCTTCGGCTAAAAATTCACTAATTTCCAAAACCAATGGTGTTTCATGCCACTTGGCATCGATAAGAGTAGTGACAAACTTATTTTTTTTTCGACACTCAGACGGTAGCAATAGACTTGTTGATAGAAGAAAGAAAAAAATTATCTTTCTAGCCATGATGAGATTTCTAAAACATTTAATGCAGAAAAAAAAAATTAGTTGTTCGAATAAACTGTAGAAGTTGCAACGACCGGCATCAAACACTATCCATGCCGATGAATAAATTATTAATGAATAACAATTCAGAAGTGAACACGTAGGAAAATTACTTACGTGGTGACCAATCCGTTTATTATACAATAAGTTTAAAGATAAAGACTAATAACATAACAAAGTAGAAAATTTTAAGCTATGAAAACGACGAAACATTTTCAAAATTTATAATATTGTTCTGATAAGAATAAAGGAATTCTTTAATAACGATTCCAACGAACGATTAAAATTAATGAGATCTTTACAGTTGAGATGAAGGAACAAAACTTTTCAGTTTTCAGTAAGTAATTTTGAATTATTTTTTCATCCTCATGGAGTAAAACATTTGAGAAATTGAACGGCGAGAAGCATAATAATTATCTTGATAGCAGAGAAGAGATGGTTTCATCCTTCCCTTCCCCTGGTCCAAGCCGTCCCGTCACATAGGGCAGCAGGCAGCCTTCAGGCAGGCAGCTTGTTTCAGGCGTTTCAGGTGATTTCAACTTACGCGTTCGCGGCCACATTCGCGGCTCACTGCGAGCGCTGTACCACTTCCCCCCCTGTCGCCCGACGCCCAGTCTGTAGTTGTGACGTCTGTAAGATCGCATCAGAATATTTGAAAATTGGCAACGTCCTTAGGGGCTGCAATAGTATATTACATAATAAGGGTCTAAAGTGAGTGTTTACATGCGAGGGCAATGTTTGCGAAACGAGGCGTAGCCGAGTGAGCAATTTTTCCCGAGTCATGTAAACTCACTTTAGATCCTTATTTTGGAAGATATTTTTTGTAATACATGATCAGAAACGCAATGTTTTTCGCTGATACACTCTGTATCTAGATCCAACGATGTTCGAAAAGAAAATGAAACGCAGATAAATTCAAAAGTTTAATACTTAGAAACAAAAATTCGATAGAAAACGAAAATTTGATAAAAAACGAAAATTCGATAGAAAACAAAACGTATCGTAAATAATAAATTCGAAAACTTAATAGAATATAAAGAAACGCAAAATATTTGAAATCATTTCGAAGTTGATCAATTCATTTCGACGCAAGAAAACGAAAATGCACACACTCGTAAAGATTAGGTAATTGAACCACGTGCATCGACGTAAAAACCTGTGCATCGACGTAAAAACGTGACGCATCCTTTTACATCAAGGCACGTTCACTTTACATACAAATTTCGTTCGCTCTCGATTCATCGATGATAAACGCTCCTTTCAACTCGCAAAACTTCAGCGTAAACATTGCCTTTCTGATCATGTATTATAAAAAATAATAATATCGTACACGCTCTTGGAATTTAGCTGGAATTTGCAAATGAGGACGTATCTGGCAAAAGGGCGTCTGCAAAATTTATTTCTTATGGGACGGACGCCCTTCTGCCAGAACCCTCCTTGAATAGTATTCAATTCCGTCTTAGACCATTTTGTGGACGTGGAGATGAAATGAATTTGTCCATCGAAAGAGTAAACGCTTCTCGATTTTTTGAGGTAGGTCTCGTTAAGATTGATTTACTACAAAGCGAGTTATAAACGCTTTTGAAAGAAAAAAATTGAACCGGGGACAAAGCGTCGTAATGTACCGCACTCAATCAATAACTCGACCTGTATCAAACACTCATCTAACACTACAAAAGATTTCATAACAATTGGTTCATTTTGTGGACAGTAATTAGTCGCCTCGGAACCTATATTTTTGTATATTTACGCGTTTTTTTCCTGTGTAGAGCATACCCTTAACCACGGCCCTTAATATAGGTTCTCACGGCGGTAGTCTTTCTAGGGGTCAGAATGGCGCGTGTCAATAGTTGGGTGTTCAAATGCTCTACTTTCTCCAGTTTCTATAGCATCTTCAAAATCTTTGATTTATGCTTTATCTGTTGCTCTCTGAGTCTCTACAGGCCGCAGGCCGTTGCCTTTGACTATATATTATATGGACTGCGCTAAGCAGTAAGATGTACAGTTCAACATCTACGGTAAGGAGGAGTGATGCGACTGAGTTACGTTTATGACGTCCGTCCACGATCAGTTGTCGATACGTTCATCTAAATGAAAGTCTTCAGACATTCACGCGCAAAATAACGATGAGGATGTGGTCGGAGAAAACTTCTCCTTCCTGCACGAGGTGCGGCTGAAACGGCAGAAAATTTTGGGGGAAGAAAGTCGGCTCGTTTATCCACAGAGGGTCGAGTTAATGTACGTTTTCTTGACACAGTTCACTCAATTTCCACTATCGATGAGCCATCCTCGTCGCATATATCTCTTAGCAGGAAATTATACCCACCTCGAAAATCGTTATCGAATTCGAACGCTCGTGACTCCAGAAGTCGGACGGGAATCTCACAATCCCGTCAACCCTCTTTAGTGAATGTATGAATTGTTTGCTCAAAATGACGATAGCGTGTTCGTTCAACCTATATGTCCACAGCGCCTAGATCAGCTCAGTTATTGCCGTACGTTGAAGACAATGGCGTAGCAGCGTTACCAAGAAAACCTCAACATTCATTTGGTGTTCTATAAATATCTCATGAAGAAAATGCAAGAGGAATACGGTATCGAGACAAATGCCAAGGTCGTTCAAGTAGCCGAGGATATTCACGCAAAGGCAGAAGAAATCTCGTGGCCGAAGGAACATTACCCCGAACAATTCAAACGTGTCTTAGCTCGAAAACAAAGTGCGAAGGCATTACGATTTCTGGTTCTTCTCTTGGAAACATTTGAATGATTATTTCATAACAAAAGGTTTCCCTGTTATGAAGAGGTATACTCACGATTAGTCTTTTTTACTCTTCGTGAGTGTACCCCTTCGTAATGGATAACCGTAAAATTAAAAAACGAATTGATTCTAAAAGCTTTCCCTCTTTTTGTTATCAGAAATGGTGAACGACAATTAAGGGACTGTACAGGAATTTATGAATCAATATCATCGAGTGTGGAAAACGAGTATTGGAAATCCTTTATGAAATGATTCTACCTCGCTTGTTGTTAGTACATTTCTATAATTTTATTTTTTTTTTCTAGTCTGTAACTAAAAATAGTTTTAAATTACTCTCTTCTATGAATGATGGGTATCGTATTTATCTTTTATTGTTTACCAGTATAATTTCCCTCCTATTTTTATTATTATTGTGCAGTCTAAAATGATGTCCCTGCACATGTTTCATAATAATGAATTTTTCTCTACGATTACGGAATTCTTCCCATTCTTGAGATGCGTTGGCTAAGTTTTACGATTTTTCGATTATTGACCTCATGTAGGTACACAATTCCATAAGAAGCTTGAACGCGGAAAGAAAAATAGTAAGAACGCCTCTGTTCTTGAATATGACAAGTGAGCATAATTACGTGAGACTGACTCTGCATTTTTTTTTATTTATTGAAAACAAAGCCGTCTTTCTAATTGTATCAAAAATAGTGAAAGACAATTGAGGGATTGTATGGGAATTCGTGAACCAATATTATTGCTAGTGTGTTAAACGAAATGGAGTGGGGGAAATCTTTTATGAATTAATTTTACCTCGCTTGTTGTTTGTATAAGTGTACATTTTTTTCGCTTTTCTGTTTGTACTAACCAAAAATTATTAAATTAACCTTTTTTATGAATGATGCATATCGCATTTATCTTTCTTCTTTTACCAGTTTTTTAGGCTTCTAACCTCAGGTACATTTTCTGTAGCATCTCGTAGTACCTTTGAAAAATATGCACACTTTTGAAACGCTAAATTTTCTTCAGTGATCATAATACTTTTTTTTTAAATTTCCGATCGATCTCGAAAACTTTCTGTTTTCTCTTTTGTTCCTAACTTTTAATTTCTCGTTTACTTCGTCTGAAAATTCAACATAGCATTAACTGATTCATGTACTAATTCATACAATGAAATCGAAAATATTGATGGCGCATGAAGTTGGTCTATGGTATTTGTACACTGAGATTGGACAGGAAGGCAAAGTTAGGGAGTAAAAGTTATCCGGAATATTCTTCATACAATCTCGATATCGCTAGAATAGAGACTCTCATTCCTTGTGTGTCGAGTGGTAGGTTCTAAAACTTGGCAGAAGAATGAAATAGAATTTATAAGACGTTCTCATATATTGCGAGTTATAATATCATATACGTAAAAAATAACGAAAGTAATAAAACGAGTGGAATATTTACAACGTACAAACGAATCCAGTTACTTGAATACATCGCTTAGCTTATAGATTATATCGTTATCGTTTCCATGGAGGAAACAAGAATTTGAAAATTCATAAATAAAAAGTTATACAATTTGTGTTAATCACAACCAATTCAAAATACGAAAATTAAAATAATTAAAAAAAAAACGGAAGTTAAAAAGATACCTTATCATAATAAACGAAAAAAATACTGTCTCTAGGAATAAATTATTAAACTTACAGTTCATTTCAAGTTTTGATTGCTCGCAGCCAGAGGTTTTTTCGGGGTTTTGAATTTCGGAGTGCTAGGAAGAGTGATGCATGACTTCGTCAATGGTATTACCGGTAATACAGGTCTTTTCGAACCAGCCCGAGGTAATTTGTTATTTTCTGGGAACAGAAAGGAAAAAATTGTATCCATCAATAACGGATAGCGATACACTGAAATTTACTTTATTAATTTTTCTGGACAAGATGTTACAAGAGTAACATCAAAATATTATGTACTCTACAAGGGATTCTCTATCAAGGGAAGAAAAAAAGTTACCTTTCATCATTCCTTTTTTTGACGTCTTTATTGGGACAAATGTTCGCCCAACTGATTCGCCATTAACAGGCTGGCTGGACTCGGTCATCGTAAAGGTAGAATTCACTTCTGCCGGTAACTCCTCTTCAACCTATTCGAACACATTGAACCAAATTCATTAGAGATTAGATTACTTTTCAATCACAATAACACCATTACCACTACTTAACAAGCCTACTCACATCGTGTACGATGAATGGACACGGATTCTGAATTGTATGAAGGAGATCAATAGACAGGCAGGCGTACTGTTTCAAGCTATCAGACCTCTTCTTCACTTCTGAAGTAGGCGATATCTCCCAACTGATCGTACCTTTACCTCTAAGCATACTTTTCAAGTCCTAAACAAAAATAAAAGGTAAAATCGCTTCAAAATAATCGCGATTTTATGAGGAATTTCTGTATTTCCAACGTCTTACTTTACGTTCGCCAGCCATACTCGTAGTAACCTTATTGTATCCACGCAATAATTCATGGTGTTGTTTATACTGTTCGGCCATTTTTGTAATTATATCTTGGTGACTGATATTTGTTTTATCTAATAAATCTAGCAGTTTCATGAAATGCTCAAACTGTATATTAGCTTCCATTTGCGATATCTGAAATTGGGTGAAAGAGTAATCAGTTTACGCGAGTAAACTCAAATTATTAGAAAATACAAATTCCCAACTTACTGCGCTCTCCTGCCTCAAAACTTCAGTTGCTAAAGGTTCTGCAATATTTTGTTCGACCATTTGCTCATGCAGTTCCACTAATTCTCTGTCTACTTCGAGTTTTCGTTCCCATAACTCGTTCATTCTAGTATGAACGCCAGACAGTGTACCTTCCATACGATTCACTTGTATCTCAAGAAGATTTATATTCTGCAAACAGTACTCGTAATGAATAATGCTCTCGTAATAGTACAAGATTTACAAGAATTTGATTATACAGTCTATTTACCTCATCGTCCGAATTATCGAAGACGTGAACTCGTTCCGCATTATCGTGCTTATACTTAATTCTCCATTTAGTTATCTTTTCCTTCGATTCTAACTTTAATATCTTTTCGTAGATTTCTTTCTTCTTCGAAAATAAAGCAACGATTTTTTCAATCCACGTATTCAGATTACCAGTCTTTGGCAGCATCGCTGCTTTGCGTAATTCTTGATTCTCTTTCATAATCTCTTCGATTCTCTTTTCAATTTCGGTTATCTTGGTCTCTTTCTCTATTAACATGCGTTGGTACTGCGCAGCGTGCTGATTTACATTAATAACAGTTTTGGCAATTTTGGTCTTGATAGTACGAGCACGAGCAGCATACTTTAACGTATTATAAGTATCCTCGTACGACAATTCGGTTGGGCCAACACAGGCAATCATCACTGTTTGACAATTACCTCCCAGGGAATCTTTGAGCAGACGCGTTAATTTAGAATCACGGTATGGTATATGTCGTACGCCATCCGCGAGATTATTGATACAGTTTCCTGAAATACAAGAATGAAGATGATGAGAGGCAAAAGAACTGACCAGGCATCAAGTAAGATAAGATCATTATTTAGAGATATAGTCTCAGTTTCAAAAGTATGGCAGACGATTCGGCTAATATCTCTACGAATCCAAAAATTACAAAAATTTAAGAATCGGCTTTTCCTTTTTTTCAATCAATAATCGTACACACACCACGTTAAAATTTTGTAGCTCATCAATTAGGTTAAGCATTAAAAATATTGTCTCCAGCATAGAAGAATACAACACGTATCAAATTTTTGTATCCCTTACCCAACGCAAGTAGAGACTTATTAATGTTAGCGCCTTCCTTGAACCGCAAACCTTTACAGTTGGTAGCTGCTCCACGCTCTGACCCCGCCAAATCTATCATCGATAACTTTACCAATTGTACTCTTCCGTTATCACTGGACCGCATTCTGATGAACACCTGCAATATGAAAGAAAAAAAACGAAAAAATCACTATCCGTTACGCTCGAGTAAAAATTATACAGTATCTTCAGTTTCAGAGGCTTTGATGAATGAAAATATGTGCATTTGGAGGAAAATATAATTCAAAAGTTGCAGACGAAATAATACAAGCAGCATCGACTAGTCAAGATGCCATATCAGTTCTTACTTGGAATACAGCGTGAGACCTGGACGATTCGGCGTTCGCATCAGTTGGATGTTGCGTTCTATTTGAATTGCCTTGTCTCAATAATTCAAATAGATGTTCTGCGTTTTCGATCTGCACTAGTTTTAAACCAGATACTGTAACACCATTCACTGGATCTTCCCGCAGATGCAGAGGTCCTGAGCTTGGATTCAACAAATCGTGGACGTTCTCATTATAAACCTACAGAAAATAAATTAAGCACTGATGAATTACAGAACCTCACAAAAGGACCCAAAATCTACTTTTAATTACCTCTAGATACGAAATTCCTATGTCAAAGTGTTTGTCCTCCACGCTTTCCATTTTTTGAAACAATGATCTCATAGTTAAATATATGATACCCGGAGTCTCATCATTTCCCAACATTGTGAACGTTTTACCGGCCCCAGTCGCTCCGTATACAAACACTGCGCAAAGTAAAAATAACTCATCCGTATTCACTGTAGATGGAAAACTTAACGAGAAATTGATAATTAGCGTACCCGAGCAATTGTAGCCTTCCAGAAGAGATCCGAAAATACCGCAAATGCTGTTGGTAAATACATCCTCATTCGAACTCTCGAACTTATAAACTCGGTCAAAAACAAATTGTATCTCTTTATTTTGTTTTTTCGCAATATCCCGAAATCGTTGTTCCGTCCCGTGGAAGAAGAAAGCCTCCTCACTTTTTTTGGGATCAAATATTAACGTACGATCGTCAACTACGCTGATGATACTCCTAAATGGTCAATTTGATAATACAAAACAGTTAACTATGTATACAGCGGTGGCTAAATAGCCATACAAAATATTACCTGCAAGCGTTAGCTGCCACCACTTTTTCTTCTCGATTATTGTAAGGACGTACACGGATATATACTTTCATTTTTGTACTCGTCGGTACATCTCTCGACATTTTGGTCGAGGAGCCCGGTGTACACATCAATCTCAAATTTTTCTTATTCAACACCATCTGTCTTCCTTGAGTATTCCGATTTATAGAGAAAAAACGAAACCGAGTTATAAAAATAGGTCATAAATAAATGGATAATAAATAAATACGCGTAATAGCACGAGAATGTACGGTTCGGTTATGGAGAAAACAGTTTAGTCATATAATAAAAGCTCTGTTCAGAAGGAAGCAAGTTCCAGTTGGTAACGAACATAATTTCAAAATGGGATTGTCAGAGAGAACGTGAAAATGAAGAGCGGCGCTAGTGGCGATTGTAAAACTCATACGTCACAAGTCACAACTCACAAGACGAGCAGTGTGCGTGCCGCGTGCGTCATATATTTTTCGTGACGTCCGAAGTCGAAGACGAAGAGTGACCACAGTTCAATGGATAAAATGGTGCAGTCTTGTTCGTGGAGGGGGCGGGATGATACCATTATCAGCTAAGTATTTGAGAAAAAGTTTAGGAATGATCCATTTCATGATGGCCACGTATGTTTCGGTTGCGGTTTAGGTGTGATGTTGTTGTTACGCGAATTCCCTTGATATTGGATGAATCCGAAAGAAGTGAGAAGTTAACGAGCCATATAACTTCCTTCTAAAGTTGAAGTGGTACAAGTATTATTGAGCCGGTAGTGAAGTAGCCGAAAGAACCGTTTACTCATCAATAATTTTATGAACGATTTTCATCCAACGATAGTGTACTGATATCAATTTCTACGGTTGATGATTCTCAAGGTAAGAATATTTAAATCGTAATTTAATGAAAAAGTTTGAGTTATATTTTGTGCGTTGCACCTCAATATCATCCGAATAATTTCATCTCTCAATAAAATTAAAGACGCTCCATAACACCAGAACGCCGGTTCATACGGAGTAATGTTGTTTTCAGGCTCCAGAATTATGTTATGGACGTGACTGATCAACTTGGTCATTTAGTGTTGCATGTTGATGGTACTCTTCAATCTGTGAGTGTTTGAAACTGGAGTAAAAAATTCTGATTATTTGTTAAATGACAATCTATCTAAAATAAGTATTTCTGTTCGTATTTTACAGTCGTGTGGAGAATTAGCGAACAACGAATTTGTTGCCAATCTTATCAGCCGTTTGGTCACCATTGCGAAGAACATTCCACCTCAAGAAGAAAAATATAAGAAAATAAGCAGTATGTGTAATCGTGATCTCAGCTCTCGAATGATTATCTCTTTCTGATATTAACCTTGATCTGTTTTCAGTAATATATCCAGATACTGTTTACGTTGTCTGCTTATCGAACGCACGAATACACGTATCAAAGCTGAAAAGAAATCAGTTTACTTCGGACTCCGAATCTGATTCAATTGTCGGTTCCATAAATTGATTGAAAATGGGTTACCTAGCTCCATGTTTCATTATCTTGTTTACAATCTTGTCTCAATTCGAGTGCCATTATGTGGAGAAAACACTCGTGTTAGTCGATAATTTTTTGATCAAAGAAACTCACTCACTGTTCTTCAAGTCGTTGAAAGATCGCGGCCACGTACTCACTTTCAAATCCGCCGAAGATTCAACGCTCAGTCTCTTCAAGTATGGAGAATTATTATATCAAAATTTGATAATTTTTTCCCCGAAAGTAGAGGAATTTGGTGGTAAAATAAGCAAGAAGGCAATTCTGGATTTTATTGATGAAGGAGGAAACTTGATGATAGCCACTGGCAAAAAACCTGGAGTTCTACTGCGCGAAATTGCTGTTGAGTGTGGTATAGAAATCGATTCTCCTGGTGCTTCAGCTACTGGTAGTTTGGTGATAGACCATTTCAATTATGATACTTCTGATCCATCTCACACTTTGATCGCCGTGGATGGCGAAAATTTGATTGATGCTCCGGTGGTAGTGGGAGCTCGTAAAATCGCACCACTTTTATACAAAGGTATCGGTTTACTCGTGAACAATTCGAATCCTTTGGTGCTGAAAGTACTAACTGCCTACAGCACCTCATATTCTTGCGATCCATCTGGCAGTATCGACAAAACTCCAAATGTAGTCGGTAAAGAATCCACGCTGATAGCTGCAGTACAAACGCGTAATAACGCAAGGATAATATTTTCGGGATCGATAGAATTTTTCTCTAATGAAGCGTTTTTAGCGAAAGTTGCAAAAGTTGATGGTCCTAATTACGAAAAATCTTCCAACGCCGAAGTCAGTGAAAATTTGAGTAAATGGTTGCTGAAAGAAACCGGCGTCATACGAGTAAAGTCTGTCGCACATCATCGGTTTGGTGAGCTGGAAGCCCCGATGGATTACACTATCGGTGAAATGGCAGTGTTCGAGATGGAGTTGGAACACAAAGTGAACAATGAATGGAAACCTTTCGGCGTCAAGGATCTTCAATTAGAATTTGTGAGGATTGATCCGTTTATAAGAACTACTATACCGTTAATTGGCCAAGGCAAATATCAAGTGGTTTTCAAAATACCAGATGTTTACGGTGTATTCAAATTTCTGGTTGATTATAAGAGGATTGGTTACACGTCAATATTCAGTAGCACACAAGTGTCTGTTAGACCTTTAAAACATACGCAATATGAAAGATTCATCCATAGTGCGTACCCTTACTATTTTAGTGCTTTTTCGATGATGTTTGGAGTTTTTATTTTTTCTTTCGTATTTTTACATGCCGAGATGGATAAAGATAAGAGCGAATAATGTGTTTTGTCATTGTCGGTACTCATTCCTTTTTCTCCACAAATAAGGCTGTATTACTTATAAACAACTTTCTGTTAATTGTTTGTTTCATGTCAGACTTTATGAATGATTTGAAAAACCTTTTTTGTTAATTATAAGTCATCTCACGAAGTTCGTATGTTGTGAGGACAATTACTTGTGTGACCAAAGGTGAATCTTGAATCTAGATCTGTGGCTTTATATGAATGTACGATTTTCTTTCTTACATCTAACATAAGTTGTCCTTCTCCGTTTTCAAGATAGTTTTGAATTGACTATTCGATTGCCGACAGGACAATGTAGTTTTTATTGTATGTACTTGTGAAAAACGTCTATAATCCAACTAAAACAGTGTACCTGCCTTAGTACTTGTTTACATGAAACGAACATTTTGTTAAGTTCTGAGTGTGTACACCAGTGTCGATTTGCGTCATGAGATGCTAGTACACTTTAAAACGAGCGAGTTTTTCTGGTTAATTAGAATCGCATATCTTTCCATGCAAATGATTTTATCACAATGTCATCCATATCAAATGATGTCGAGTCTCCCGAGTTTCTCGTGTACATAACAACGTAGTTAAAAAACTAGTCTAAAAATAATATTTTAGTATCATGTAGTTCATAGTAAGAATACACGTGTAATATGATTCAAAAATTCTACCTGTTCTCATTTTAAGCAATCCAAGAGGATAAGAAAACTATTCGCCATCATTACTTGGTACTCAATAGTTGATGAAGTTAAAAAAGCTTGATTTAAAAAAAAAAAAAAAAAACTACAGTCAGAGTAGGAATGTGACGATAATGCAAAAGGGGGAGAGAAAATAAACTATTGATCGGTTATATAATTAAAAATACATCTTGTACATTCAGGATCATATTTTTTTGTTCGAATAAACTATAATTTCGGTTATACTTCGAGTTTTTGGAAGTCAACATTCGGTCTTATTCTTATAACATCATTATCTTTAAATTGAGAGACAGAAAAAATCAGTATTGAATGAACGTTTTGTACGCTACCATAATGTGAAATAAAATTCAATGAAAAAAATTAAAATGGAAATGAAAATGAAAATAAATACAATACATAAATTGACCGTATTTGTTTATTAAATTTAAAATACGTACAACTATAATTTATTTTCAGTTCTTTTTGAAAAATGAAGCTATACTTTTCGAACCAACTGCGGCTTTAGCTAACGCAATTTGCTTGGTATTCTTCTTTTTAGGCGTCTAAAAAAAATTTAAAACAAGAAAAAGATTAGTATTTCTGAGTCATACATAGTAGGTATTACACCTTGGGATGATGTTCTGTAAAACTATTCAACATTCAGTCATAATGTATGTTAGAGTTGAGGATATATTATGCGGATTTTATTGAGAACATGAAAACAATGGCTTGAGATAAGTATGTGTTCGAATTTTGAAATTTCGCTTCCTAATTTTAGTGGAACCATTCCACAAAAATAACTGAACAAGGTCTAACGTCATCAGAATGCTCAACTTGAGAAATTTCAAAATTCGAACACATACTTATCTCAAGCCATTGTTTTCATCTTCTCAATAATAAAATCCGCATAATATATCCTCAACTCTAACATACATTATGACTGAATGTTGAATAGTTTTACAGAACATCATCCCAAGGTGTAATACGTATTAGTTCATAAACGTAAATCTAACCTTACTTCAATGACATCTCGAAAAATTTAGCTTAAATCCCCTCCTCTGATTCTGATCATCATCATATCATAATGTCAACTCTGATAGAAACGGCCTATCGAGTTCAACTTCCCCTCAATTACAGCCGCTTCATACAATACTGAAAACTAAATTTTCGAATCGTCTTTGTCGAAGCTCAACCTCATATGGACCAGTTTCTACTTACTCTCATCGAACCCTTTCTTCCCCTCAAATGGATGATGGAATTTTTCAAAGATCAAGTTACATGATACCTCGCGAAAATATCTTAGTTTCATTAAGTTAATGATGTATTTTGAGTAGATGGCACTTACCATCTCACTCTGTACAACTTGTAAAATGATTCTTACTTTTTCTTTTTTCATTTCAGCTTCTAATAATTCTTTTTCCTTGCATTCAATTTTAATTCTCTTAATCTCTTCGGCATCCAATACACTTTTCCTCTTTTTCGGATTCACGTCTGGAAGAGGTATTTTCATGAAGGTTGATAATTTTTCACTGAGCTCGGGCATCAAGTAATCTGATATCATACCGTGAGCGTATCGAATATAACTTTCTGTGAAGTTGAAATTATATTATCTTTAATGGAAAGAACTCATTACGAAGTACGATTTAGGAAAATACTGAGAAAAGAAAAGAGACAAACGTCGTACCTGAAGAATCTTTTGTGCTTTTAATAAAACTACTTGATACAGCACATGATAAATTCACGTTCATACATTTATCCTCCAATACGGCTGAAAGACGTTTAACTTTGTGTGCTAACCACAATAAAGTTTGCTCTTCATCATATTTCCAGATCGTGAGTCCTCCATAATCTATAAATTTCATTAGAATACTCATCACAATTCAGAGCTTTATTATTAACAATTAATGTAATAAATATGATCTATCTTTATAATTGTTGGAAAAATCCTCTATTCGTACCATCATACTACCATACCTTTTTTTTTGGCTATAAGTGATAGTTGATCATTGTCCGAGAAAAGTGCTTCCAATTTCATGGCATCTTCAAAATCATCATCGTGAATTAATTGATCGATTGTTGATCCCATTTTGGCCTACATGAAATATACACGAATAATTGTGATAATGAATCGAATGATCTTTCAAAAAGAGCTACACCTCATTCACCTACTTTACAGAAATATGGTAACACTAAGAACAGAGGATCAATACCAGTGGAAAGGTACAGACTACCATCCGAACACACGGAATTGCCGATAAACCAGGATCTGGTAAGTGAACAAAATCGAGAGATAAAGTTCGAATTTCAAGTACAACGTACTACCAAAATTGACACTCAATCTTACCTGCAAGGTTGAGAAAATTTGAGTAATTCATGTACGGAATTATTTTTGGAGTTGTAAATAAATTTGGCACGACCATCAGACTTTGGATGCCTCAAATTTATAATTTCCAAGTATTGTGTTTCGGAATTTTCACCAGCATTTTGGATCTCTGCAATGAATGAATAGCTTTAATATGGTTTACAGAACTTACGATGCAGGCTATTTAAAGATTAGTTTTACGCGAAAAAATGCTCACCTTCACCAATTAAAATCATTGTTTTACACGAATGCTGATCGAGAACGTTTTTCAGTTTCTTCATGGTGATTTAAATTTATTTCACAGGAACCTGAATGTCATGGGAGAATAAAATTTTTCTTCTAGCTTTAATTTTGCAGAAACGAAATACAGATCTTAGATTGAACGAAAGTTTGTTATTTCAGTGAAGTATTAAAATATAAAACATCCCAAGATTTATATATTGTGTATTAATTCGTGTGGAAATTCATTTATAATATACACCTCAAAGAACAAAATTAATAGCCTTAGCGGGAAAATCGAATTATCAGCATGTTTGAATGTTGGAATGATAGGAACCTATACTCAGTTCACGTTAAGAAAGGATGGAAGTTCACCCGTTCTCGAAGTGTCAAGGTGTGAACTTCTATCCTTTCTTAATGTGAACAGAGCATAGTGTTAGATTGATTCTGATAAAAAAATTCGATGACGTCACATTTGTAAATAATAATATTTTTTTATCAACGGAAATGTCGGAAATTATAAGCAGCAATCAAATTAATTCGCAGTAATTAATTAAAGTTTCATTAACAATTTAGAATTTACATTTTCCCGACTGTTCGGGAAGATCAACACGTCACTCATGACATGATCCCATGAATAACTTTTTCCTGGACTTGCAACTATCGTTTCCTAGCCTTTCAGTAAAAATTGACTGCTGATTCAATGATCGACAGACCGTTCTATCTAGCTGTTCATCCCAATTATTCATGAGAAACGTTCTTGGTGAGATTGTTATCATCTCAACCTAATTTAATCGATCATCAACACTCGTTGCATCTCACGTTCATTTGACCTGGTGTAGAAATTACTTTAGGGTCAAGGACTAACGTAAGATACCGGTATCCGGTTTTTTCCACGGTCTCACTTCAAGCAACAATACCTGAGTGGAAACCTCTGCGCGTTAGCTTCGAGGTCAGTTGGAACCGTTTGTGTTTTCATCAACAAGTAAAGGGCAAACGTGATTCGAGCAATTATCTGTCGAAGCTAAATTGAAACAATGCATTCCTGAATAAGACTGTATTTCTTGGTCAATCTCGAAGTTTAACGTAGTGCCACTAAAAGTTATGGTATATTATCATGGATCGCAAAGAAACTCCAGTAAGCATTACATTACCAGAAACTATTCAAGTTTTTCGGAACCTGAAAGCTGCTAAACGTTTCGCTATCGATATCGGTGAGTAACTGAAATTCAAATAATTTGAGTTCTGTTATCCTGTAACGTTTCTTTCGTGTTTATAGGTGGTTCCTTGACCAAAATTGCGTACTATTCTACAGTGCCATATCGACGAGTCAGCTACGATAAAGACTGCAATGAAGATCAACCGAACGTAAGATATCATAGTGTTCGCTTCATTTTAATGTAGAATTTTTTGGGGGGGATATTCAGTCAGAAACTTATTATCAGAATAATTTTACATACATTCAGTTGGAAGGAGCTCGGTTACATTTTGTCAAATTCGAAACGAAATATATTGCTGACTGCCTCAACTTCATTTCCGCTCACCTAGTGAACAGTCATGAAGAAATGAAGGGAAAAAGTATCAAAGCAACAGGAGGTGGAGCTCACAAATATGCTAACCTCATTCATGAAAAACTCGGTCTATCGTGAGTAAAACGGATATTGTTCTCTGTTCGGACCGATTTTGTATAAAGAAAGATTATTTCATTTTCAGCGTGGATAAAGAAGATGAAATATCATGCCTTATAAAAGGATGCAACTTTTTACTAAAAAACATTAGTGATGAAGCGTTTCAGTACCACAGAAATGGTAATCCTGAGTATGAATTTCAAACTGCTCATACCAACATTTTTCCGTACATGCTTGTAAATATCGGATCGGGAGTTAGTATTATGAAGGTAAGCTTCTGTGTATCGAGATCATTGTTACGATTTTGCGTGTATTAAAACGCCGATCCACAGGTAGAGTCTGAAGAGAAATACGAACGCATCGGAGGCACTGCTACTGGAGGTGGAACTTTTTGGGGCCTTGGTTGTTTACTCACTCGAGCCAAAGTTAGTCCATAAATCTTCAAATTTTGTTATTCGTGCACTATACTCAATAACATAAAATTATCTTTTTTATTTTTTCCTTTCAATTTAGGGATTTGATGAATTATTACAATTAGCCGAGAAGGGAGATCATAGATCAATCGATTTACTGGTAAAAGATATATACGGTGGTGATTACAAAGATCTCGGTTTGCCTGGTGATTTGATTGCTTCTTCGTTTGGAAAAGTGTGTCATAGATGTGACAAGAGTACGTGGTTTTTATTCAAAGCGATCCTCAGAGTTTGCTGAAAATTGTCATCCTCAAAATATTCCTTACTGTCAACCGTTTCCAGAATTTACCAAAAAATGTCATCCTCAAAATATCCCTTACTATCAACCGTTTCGAAAAGTAAAGAAAAAAAAAAACAATCTTTATTGTTGTTGCTCATTTCTGTCTTTTTAGAGATCCATTAACTCGATTCGTTCATTTCTTTTCAGATGAAAAAGTTGCAGAAGAAGATGCGGCTAGGAGTTTGCTATTTACCATTAGCAATGATATCGGTCAAATCGCTTGTCTCTATGCAATGATCCATAATTTAAAGAAGGTACTTCAGCCGGAGCGTGTACTACTCCTATATCTAATATGAAAATTGAGTGTATTTGTGACATTGTGATTTCTCGTAGGTCTATTTCGGTGGCTACTTCCTGCGTAATCATCCTCTAAGCATGCATACAATTTCTTATTCCATTAATTATTGGTCTCGGGGAGCTGTTCAAAGCTTGTTTCTTCGACACGAAGGTTATCTGGGAGCCATAGGTGCATTTCTGAAAGGCACTGAAGAATGGGGTAATGAGACAGAGAACATTCGAAATTTTTAAACTATTGTTTAATGGTTTTGCTTGTTATAAGATCGAGAATACTCTTTGACATCAGGATTCCAAGGTTCAATAATTCCATCTTCAAGACATACACTTTATTTTATTTATTGGAAGAAATTGAAAAAAGTTGAAGAGTTTTTGGGTAACTCGCAACCTTTTAGAGATGAATTTCTTATTTAATGCTATATTTCGAGAATATTCTTAGAGCAACTTTTCTGTTTGTTCTTTTCTCAAAATGTATTGAAGAACATTTAAAACTTGGTATTTGTTCCAAATTTATCGAAGATAATCTCGAGAAGAATGCTTATTACAGCTTCTTCTTCTGTTAGTTGTTTGCGTGGGGCAAATAATCGGAATAGTCTTCTTTAAATTCTGTACGTGAATGTTTAAATATTTCACAATTGGAATCATGTCGATCATCTTTTTCTGGATAATTCAGAGTCTATTTATAATAATTTCTGGTATCTTTTCCTTCTTACTAATGTTTGATTTTGAAAAGGAATATTTCTACGAAAAAATGATTGCAATAAATATTCTTGATCTTTTATGAGATATTGTAATTACCTTACTGTATTTCAGTCGCAAATGTTTTGCAGATGGAAATAAATATTCGTGGTTAGAAAATTACGCCGGAAGTTGTGGTTTGAAAACTGGTTCTGTACTACCCAGCAGTAACAGTAATGTCCCAATTCATCAGTTAGAATTAGACCGATGGGAATCAGCGCTTACGTACTGTCCCCTCTTGAGAGATCCAGCCAATTATGTTCCTGACACTGTCGATCTGAATGCGGATGAAGAAGCGAGGTAGAAGTTTTTTGCATAAAATATAGCGACGTGGATGATTTCACTTTTTTTTTTCTTTCTTCGTTTCAGAGAGTACTGGCTAAAATGTTTCGAAGATAAAATTGATACGTTTGTAACCAGTGCTGCAGCCAGCCAACCTGACAACAATACTGCTTCGGAACGAGCTAATTTATTCAAGGATAAATACATTAAGCGGTTGCATCATTTAAAAATACAACCATTGTTGGTGTTCAACTTTTTCTTCGTTCATTTTCTTCAAATTAATTTCTTGAATGTAAAATTATGGCATATTTTACGTTTCAGCGCGTATGGTAACTTGACGGTCAGAAGTTTATTGGACACCATTGAGCACTATTTAAGAGAATTTGATTTTCCTGATCTATTTTTAGAAGTAAGTCGATAAAAGTTGATATTTGCCTTAAATCACGAGTATTATACCTCTAAAAATTTCATTAGCAACGACAAAATGAAAACGAAGCCGCTTTGAATTTTTTCAAATCGAGAATTGAGGAACTTGATGCACTGGAGCCGGAAAAACGTTACGAAGAATTAATCAACGGTTTTCTAGCTGGTAACATTTTCGATTGGGGTGCTAAAGAGGTTGCCAAGATTCTCGAAGCAGGAGAATTCGGTTTCCGTCAGGCTCGATCGAAAATACCTCGTGAGTATTCGAGTAGAATGAGTTTATCATTTTGCTAATTGGCAGTAGGCCTATTTTATTATTTACTCCTTGTACCTTTTAGCTAGGCCATGGTTAGTAGATAATTTGAAAGAATGGGTAGAAAAAATGAAAGAGCCTTCGCCTTACCATAAAGTTGCCATATTCGTGGACAATAGCGGAGCCGATATTGTGCTCGGTGTTCTACCTTTTGTGCGAGAATTGCTTTCCAAGAATACAAAAGTATCGTATCGAGTTGATTTTTGTTTTCAGTTTGAAGCATTTGTCTGTTTTTATTTTTTCCATTATAAATTTCTAGGTGATCTTATGCGCTAATTCAGCTCCAGCATTGAATGACGTTATATGGGGTGAATTAGTAACTCTCTTAAAAAAGATATCCGTCATTTGTCCTGTGATTGAAAAGGCACTTAATGAAGGAAATTTGACTGCCATGGAAAACGCCCAATCAGGACCGTGTTTAGATTTAAGGTGATTCAGCGTTTTTAAACTCATTGCATGCGGTATATAAATTGAAATAACTGGTGAATTATGAGCGAATTTATGTTTCAGCCGTTTGGGAAAAGAACTTGTCGAAGAGCTCAGAACAACTGATCTAATCATACTTGAAGGTATGGGGCGTGCAGTTCACACGAATTTGGACGCGAAATTTACTTGCGATAGTTTGAAAATCGCTGTTATAAAAAACTCGTGGTTAGCCAAACGGTTGGGTGGTGATATGTTTTCTGTGATTTGTAAATTTGAGAGTCCGTCAAGGAATATCTAGGTTTTATTAAAGTACTCGAATTTTTATCTGTTTTATTTGGTACAGGTATCCTTAAAAATAATCATGATATGCAATTATCTTGTAATAGAATTTTAAATCAAAAAATGAAAGTTACAAATTTCAACGTTTTCTTCTCATTATACCGAAATTTATTATCGAATGTTAATCCATCATATCATCATCGTTCGAGGATGTCGAAGCGACCTTTCAAACGGAAGAACAATCATTCAATTTATTAGGCGATGATTCTATACATTACTCAACATAACTTATTGTCTTGAATTAACAAATGAATCAACTTGGCTCGTTTATTACCTGTTACTGGCAGTTCAGTGTACTTCAATGGTTTCTTCCGCAATTCGTAACGTAACGTACTAGGTACTGTTTGTTCTGTCTGAAGTGATTGAAGAGCTGCGCTTAAACCGTACGATACGCACTCTTCCTCCCGAAGGTTTTGCAACATAGCTACGATGTAACCGGCAGCAAAACTGAAATTAAATTTAAAAATTTGTCTTCGGTTCGAAGTTTAATTCTGGGCTTGCGTTATTTAGGTATTAATTATCGATTACCTATCATTGATCTTACCAGTCTCCAGCTCCTGATGTACTTTTTATTTGATCCATAATTTCTGTACCGTAAAAGTTCACCTTCCGAATTCCGGACTCGTTTTTGACTATCTGATCGCGAGGAAACGTTTGTATGAATGAAACGCGTTTATAATTCCCAAGTATACCTAAATGATGATACTGCGCAGACGAACTTACTAATAATCCGAACTTTCCCAGAGTGACAATAATATTTGGAAAAATTGGTGAAAGAATTAACGCCATTTTTCTGGCGGTGTCTACTATTGAATTGACGTCTACGAATTGTGACTTCTCAACTGAAGTTTTGCTTACGTATTCCGCCATGCTACATAATTCTTGGAAGTTGGGCGAAATGTAATCAATTTTAAGCGGACCGTCTAGGAGTAATGGTTTCGATGCAAGAGTCAAATCGGTTGGCTCAAACCACACTGAAATCCATCGAATAAAGCATTAGAGGAAATGTATAAATAGATAAATTTAGTCCCTTCCTTCAAAGAAAGAAAAAAAAAAAAAACGAAGTGGTGTAGGTTTATTCTAAAACAAAAACCACTGTAATTTTCCCCTCCCTCTCTTTCCTACATCAGTACTCACCAGTGATATCATATTTTTTACTCATTGCTAGTAAAATTTCCATCGTATTCATAGGTATATTTGAATCGAATACGATTAATGAACTTTCGGCAATCATTCTTTCCCACCGAGAGATCTGAGACAAGATTAATATCTATATTGGATTCATGAATAAAATGTTGGTATTCTATAAACATCAAGTACGCGAAGAATACTCAATAGGTTAATACGCGTTGATTAAAAATTACCGGCCTATAAATAGGTGCGTAGTCCAAGATTGAAATACGAAATTGCATATCTAAGGAATATTTCAAACGCCATGGTAGAATTAAATTCAAAGAAAATTTTTAAATTAAAACAGAGGGGAGGCTCAAAAATTCTCGATACCAGACGACCGTCTCGAATATTTTCATCAGAGACCGTCCCACAAAACAGGTTCTTTATCGAAAACAAGATGACCTCCTCATTACGTTCTTCAGGGCTAAACCTAGCTTTTATGGGCCCTAGGGCCAAATTTTTGTGAGGGTCCTCTATCTCTTGAAGAAAATCCTTATAAACTCCAGTTGGCGTCAACTTACTAACTCAGTGGTTTTCAACCTTTTTGAGATGGCGGCACATTTCAGATGATGAAAATTTTTCGCGGCACACCAATTAAAAATATATAGGTATTTAAAAAATTTTGAAATGTATGACAAATATGTCTTCAAGAACTACATACAGTATTAAAAATCTCCTAATGCGAGGTTTGCGCTTGTGATATTTCACATATTTCGTCAATATTGAGGCTGATTTTCGACAAATAAATGTGCATTTCTGGTTCAAAAGATACAGAAGGTGCTCCGACGTCTTACTTTTATTTAATTTATTTATTTAATGCTGTTTATTTGTTTTGGGTGGTGCCGTCAACAGCCTTAAACCCAATTACCGCCGACACCACCCCCACAAATGTGGCAAAACGAAACAAAACAAAAACGAAAAGTAAAACATAATATCAAAACAAAATGAAAAGTAAACAAAACAAAATAAATGAAACAGGCAAAGCCAAAAAAAAAATTTTAATAAAATAATAAAATAAATAAAACAAAACAATGACCTCAAAAAAAAAAAAAAAGAAAGTAAAAGTAATAATAAATTAATTATTAAAATAAGTCGGCATGCAGGCCTGCATAAATACATGCACATAAACGCAAGCAATCAGAAACATAATCGGCACCTCCCAGAAAAACAAAACGCAAAGGTATCAACGTGCAAGCACCACCATGACGGCACAATTTATGCAACCAGGAGACAGGATTATGAATAAGAGTAAGAGCTGAGAAGCCCTGTTCGCAAAGATAGCAGGTGGAAAAAGAAGGTAATATGGTAAACGCTTTTTTACACAATGCCTGATATTCTCGCGAGATGTTGATCCGAAGTTTATCCACGGATACTTTTTTTGAACTTCAATTCCTTTGAAATCTCGCGGCACACTTGGAAGGGGTTCGCGGCACACCGGTTGAAAACTACTGTACTAACTCCATAATCATTCCCTATCCAAAAGTATCAAGTTCGCTTATCTCCTTCCCTTTTTTACACTCCTACCTTCCATGGGCCATACCTCAGCCAAAAATAGTCTGTGTGAATTATTCGAACAATCGACCAATACTTCTGCTTACCACTTCCACTTCCTAAATATACGCATTTCGGCACCATCGTCACCCTTTGCTTTGCAGACGATTCAAAATTCAATGACTGGTTTGCATATTCAATTAACAACGGAATTTCCTCTTACCGACATCACAACTCCGTCACAAACCTAATAGCCAACATCCAAGCTATCTTTTAACACCTAGAATCAATCCTAACCCTCCCTTCTACCTTTCTTAGTGCTACATATAATTCCCTATCCAACTTAAAAACAATTTCCAATGTTCACTCCATTCACATCTCCTCTTAAAAGTCTCTCATCAAACTCCTATTCCGTAATCATCATGCGGGTCCCCAGCCACAACGGAGTCAGTGGTAGCAAAAAAGTCGATCAAGCTGTAAAATCTGTTACGAGACTACTGTGCATTAACCCCCGAATTCTCCTCAATCGAATCTCATCCACTACATGCAACTCCAAATAACAAACCAGTAGATTACCCATAGACAAGAACAGGTCTTTCGTAGAATAAATTAGCGCAAATGAAACCAATATTCTTCTCATGGTCCTTGACTCACCAAGAACACGGTCGTCACAAAATTACCCTCTCACACGTCTCCATAAAGGAACATTTTTTCAATATGCGCGGACCCCAACCTTCTTTGTCCTTTGTAATATGTGCATAATTTTTCATTGTTCATTGATGGTTCTTAGACTGCAATTGCGAGGGCCCCTAAAATGCGGGAGCCCTGGGCCAATGACCCCCTTGGCTCTGATGACCTCACAATGAATATTGAGTGCACAACTGGGAAACATTGGTTGTAAAACCACGCTCTTTTCTTACCACATCCATCATTGAGGGTACATGAATGGATTAAAATTACCTGCGCCGGCGTAATACATTTCATAATTTTCATATCAGCGACCATAAATAAAGAATCTTGATGGCCGTCCATGAGAATAACGCCGCATGCTGTGGTATTAGTTTCGTTAATTATCACGCCAGCTGAATCCTATTGAAAGAATAAAATTTAAAAATTAAAAGATTTTTTAAATTGGACGATATGTTTTGAAACGATAATCGAGAATTCTTTTATATACTTCATAAGTATAACTCAATCGCTAGTACAGAGAGTTTCTCTCGTTGTACATGACCTAACAAACCTTTGCGGATCACTTCAGTGTCTCCTTACTAATCTCCAACCCCTTCCATGAGCAGCACAACTGCTCCAATAAACACTTGACAAAACCTCCGAAGGGTCATTTGACTTACCGGTAACTCCCGTAAATCCGTGCTTGCCGACGTTTCTAGAGATTGAAACTCATAAATATTACCTACTAATTATTCTATTAAATTGTACAATTGCATTTAAACTTGACTTCTGTGTCCAGCTAAATTTGTTTTTCAGCGTTCACCTTGCAAAGCAGACCCCCCCCCCTTCTCTCCTACGATCTCAAACCCTACTATTGCTTCCACACCTCTCCTCTTGGTCCGATTTTCGGTCCAACAGGCTCCGCAATATTAAAAAACGACGGCTTCCTTAGCGAATGCAGGGGACTGTTCTATCGGTTGAAAAATGGTACATGATGCATTAGGATAGCCCCTTCAAACAACTACACATGCAATGCTTCACACATCAATTGGCTTAGCCCCTTCAATGAGCCAGATATGCAATTCTTCAAACGCCATAAGTCCCCCATCCATCATACATTACGGCTTGTGCGTCGAAATTTTTCGACGTGCCTCTTAGTCCCTCTCCTATCATATGATATATAATAGCTCGAGAGTCAAAATTTTTCCATGTTTTCGTATGAAGATTTTTCGAAAAAACTATAGAACAGGTTCCTTGTTGAGAAAAAAACTATAAACCGCCCTTCCCAATATTCGTCTAGAACACATCTCGCCAACTGTTTTCTCTTTTTACGCTTAATTCTCAGCTCCTTCATGCTTATACTGTAATGCTGGAGATCTATCCGTTCAACATTTCTTTTCTTACCCAGTCCTCGAAGACATCCGGCTCTACCATTCTGTCTCTTCCTGCATTACAAACTTCCTCTCAAACAATCATGAGAAAATCATTATTACGACGAACTACCTCCGATTTACCTATACAACGCCATCTAATTCATATTATTCAATCTCATCGACCTCATTTGCCCACTCAGTGCACTTGCAAGGTTCGTTGATTATAGTATAAATGATTTATTTAACGACGCATCAACTGTTAGTTTTTAGCGTCTAATATGTATAAATAATAAGTTCTCTTTCTATGATTAAATTAAAAGGAATAGAATGCTTTATATCTATATAATAGTTAATGAGATCTGTAATTTCAAGAAAAAGGATGAGTTTGTGAACCGTTTCATCGTTGTCCGTCATAGTTGTTTCGTCGGTTGTAGATTCTTGATGGTAGACTTTTTGGCGCTCTTGAGTGTATTTTTTGCAGCAGTTGATGGCGTGTGCAACTGTCAGTCGTTCTGTTGGACAGAATTCACACATAGGGCGTGAGTTACCCGAAAAGTACGGCTGGTGCGTGAAAAGAGTGTGGCCGATTCGGACACGGGTTAAAACAACATCATTCCGGCGGTTTGGGTGTTCCACATGCCACCTCTCATTTACTACAGGTTTTATTAATCGAAGACGGACGGTCGTACTTCCAGTTGTCTGCATCCATTCCTCTTGAAATTTTGCTTGGATTTTGTGGAGAATATGTGTTTTGATGTGCTCAAAAGGTAGGAAAGGTACTTCCTCGACGGTGGGTAGGTCCACATGATATCTCTGGGTCAAGTCTCGACATCTTCTCCCAAAGGACAGCGTTCCTTGGTGTGTGTACGGAGAATAGAATGTGCGGTAGTGGTTTATGTTTTTTTGGTCGATCCAGATTTTTGCATAGTGGGTGAGAGTAATTAGGTTTCTGTGGTGAGTCAATGTAAGTGTAGAAGTATCTGCGTGAAAGTTTCAGATCGGGCTCGTGCGGAATGCTCCGGTGCATATGCGGATTGCTTGGTTTTGTATGGTATCGAGTTTATTAATATGTGTCGGTTTAGCCGAGCCATAAATTGAGCAGCCATAGTCCAGTATGCTTCGGACGTATATACGATAGAAGCGCAGAAGCAATTTGCGTGGAACTCCCCAGGTTTTGCGACTCATGGTTTTCAATAGATTCATTCTCTGTAGGCTTTTTTGTTTTAGAGCGTCGATGTGATGTTTCCAGGTTAGACGTGCGTCGAATGTGAGGCCCAGAAATACGGTTGAAGGTACTACGGGAATTGGTTCGTTGTTTACAAGGATGTTGGGCGTGATTGGTACATCGTGTTTCCTGGTAAAGAAGACTGCTTTTGTTTTTGAAGAAGAGAATTTAAGTCCCTTAAGTTTGTACCATTGTTCAAGGTTGTTGATACTGCGTTGTAGCCGATGTACTAGTTCTGGTATGTTGACTCCACGTGTGTAGATGGCTAAATCGTCGGCGAATAATGAATAATGAACTTTTTTCTGGAGGCATTCTGTGATGTTTGTAAGGGGTAGTATGAAGAGGAGCGGGCTGATCACTGAACCCTAGGGTATACCTGTTTCTTGAATTTTGATCGCAGAGAGGTGGTTTCCAACACGTATTTGAAACGTTCTATTCTTGAGGAAGTCTGCTAGGAATGAGTACATGGGGCCTGTTATACCGATCTGTTGTAGTTTATTCGTTATAGTTGCGTGCGAGATTCTATCAAATGCTTTTTCGATGTCAAAAAATACACAACACGTGTGTTCATTGTTGATGAATCCGTCGTTTATCTCTTGCGATAGTCTAAGGAGGTTATCAAGGGTTGATTTATTTGGAGTGAAACCGCTTTGGTACTTGTCGAGAAGCTGTTTTTCGAGTAGAAATTTTTGAAGACGTTTGCTTATTATCCTTTCTATCAGTTTACATAGAACATTGGTTAGTGCGATTGGCCGATAGCTGCTCGCTTCATACTTGTTTTTACCTGGCTTCTTGATGGGTAAAATATGAGCTTTTTTCCATTCGAGCGGAATTCTTTTACTTTTCCATATTATCTCAAAGAAAAGGGTTAGTTTTGATACGTGCTCGGTGGAGAGTTTTTTTAACATCGCTGGGTGCACGCGATCTGGGCCAGGAGCAGAGTTGCGCATGCTCTTAATAGCTGAGTAGACCTCCGCTTTTGTTATTGGTGAGTTGTAGCCTTCAGTTGGTAGACATTCAGCATCGGTTGTTTGGTCAATTGTAGCATTGACATTTGTCGCTGAATTTTTGGTCACATTGTATTGGTGTGTGGCGAGGATTTCAGCAATTTCTGTCGGTGTTGTGTAGTACTGTGTCGGATTGTTGATTCCTTGGAGGCAGGTGATGGGTTCGTAGGCTCTTTTGCCGGAGATTTTTCGTAGTTGAGCCCACATCTGGGTGGGAGGGGTAGACGGTGAGATGGTAGAGAGAAAAGTGCGAAAGCTTTGTCGGCGGCTATCGCGTATTGTTCGTCGTGCTTCGGCTCTTGCTTTTTTAAATTGCATAAGGTTTTCGAAAGTCGGGTGTCTTTTGTATTTTGTAAGGAAACTGTTTTTATTTTTTATACCTTCTGCGCATCTTTGATTCCACCATGGAACCCTTTTTCTCGATTTCTGCGTACATGTCTGTGGAATACTCATCTCTGCTGCCGCAATGATGGCTTGAACGACTTGTTGATTGAGTTCGTCAATATCGATGTTTTCCTCGCTGATATTTAGATTGATGCCATCCGTGAACTGCTGCCAATCCGCTAGAGCTATCCTCCATTGAGGATAGTGCGTTTGGGGCATGTCCTGTAGAACAAGTTCCAAAATCTGGGGAAAGTGATCACTGCCATACAGAGATGGTGCTACGTGCCATTCTAAAAGATGAGTGATAGAAGGACTAGCAAGAGTGAGGTCGATGGATGAAAATGTTCCTTTATAAGAATTAAAATGTGTCGGTTCACCGGTATTGAGCAGGGCAATGTTACTTCGATCAATGAAGCGTTCGACCTCAAATCTCCTGTTATCTGTATGTAGGCTTCCCCAAATACTGTGATGTGCGTTGAAATCTCCTGTAAGTATGAAAGGGGGAGGTAGCTGGTTTTTTAGATCTTCGAGTGTTCTACATGTTATTGAGTCGTCGTGGTGTAGATATACTGAGCAAACTGTGATTGGTTGAGGAAAGTAGATTCTGACTGCGATTACTTGTAGATTGGACGTCAGTTGGATTTCTTCTGATCGGAATTGACGTAGTACGGCAATCGCTACGCCCCCTTGGGCATTTTGGATTGGAATTTTGTCGTGGCGGTAGATATCGTATTGTTTCAGCGAAAATTTGGTTGTTGGTAAAAGTTTTGTCTCTTGAAGACATAGCACTGAAGGAATCAGGTCGTCTATGAGAATCTGTAAGTGTTGATACTTCGCGTGTATGCTATTTATGTTCCACGATATCAGGTTCATCAAGTACTGTTGAGGTTTGATGGTCACTGTCGGAGCCTGAGTCAGATCCTCCTTTGTCTAATGCTTTTTGGATCGCGGTGAGAGTACGTTTTGTACTTGCGAGGACGAGTGGTTTTACTTCATCAATTACTTTATTTAGGTCTTCTATGTCTCCTGATAGCATTTTAGCTTCTGCCACTTTGTCTTTAGATTCTCTTATTTTCTCAAGGAAAGACGTAAATTCGTCAGCCGTGAAGGGGCACTTGTAGACTTGCGTAACTTTTATGGCGTTTATTTGGTTGTGGACTTTTTCGATTTCATCCGGCGTGAGCTTTAGAGGTTTTTTTGTGCTAAGTCTTGTTCGCTTGCGAGGGTTGAGGTTTTTCTCTTTCAAATTCGATTGCTCGCTTTGGATTGGTGGTGAAGTGTCATCATTTGGTGTTATACTTAAATCTTCGTTAGCAGATATAGTCGAGGCACCTCGTTTTCCATTAGTTTCGTTTGGCTACTAGAGGGTCAATAGTTATTTCGGCACGTGTGCAAAACTTTGCTAGATGGCCGGATTCTTTACATTTAAAGCAGGTGAGAGTTTGGTTATCGCTGAGGAAGATTCAGTATTCATCCTCTTCATATTTTATCAAGAGTGATTCTGGTACTTTAATCTCTGAGTCGGGTGAGGTGGAAAAATATACTGATCTTCGGAAGCTCTTGCAATGTTTGAGTAGAGGGTTTGAGAAACCCGCGCTAAGATCGGTGATCGCGGAGCAGAGTTTCAAACCGAGTTTTTCTAGTTGAGAAGCGATTAGTTCATCTGGTATGAAAGGACATACATTCGAGATTATTAATTTTTTTGCCGGGTTAACGAGTCTGCGGGCAGTTATGCGTTGTTCATCAATATGGATAAAACCAGCTTGTTCAAAGAATTTATCGACTGTAGCTTTACTATCAAGGTATATTCCAATGCGGCCATGAGACATTCGTGAAACGAAGGAGATAGCTTGTGGGTCGACGAATTCTAAGAGAGCCTCAGCGTAGCTTTTGTTATTTGTGTCATCTAAGACAGGAAAAATAATTGCATTTTCTTTGCTAGGTCTGGAGATGGTTTTTTTTGACTGCGTATTTTTAGAAACGTTTGCATACGTAGTATGAGAAACAGTAGTAGAACTATTCATGTTACCTGATGCCATAGCGGAGCTATAGGGCTACGGACGGAGTCCTGTGCAGGTGGAGACTTGAGCACAATTGAACGTCTGTATGTGTGTTCGGTAGTATGCAATGGAGTGGACGCAGTACTTTATATAATATGTTAGTGCAGCTATGTGCGAACACGATAAGATAGCGAAATGAAACACAGGAAAACACGTCTTATGCAGTCAACACGCGAATTCACCCTCTCTTCGTTGATTATAAAAAGATGGAAATAAAAATAAGAATAAGTTAAAAGATTTTGCGGTTGCTAATACGTAATACATCATGAGCACGATGAAAGTTTCGGAGAATTTCTTACGCCAGGAAATGAATTGAAATTAGGCTGACTGCGGTAGAAAACAAATTAGAATTCTCTCGTTTTCCAGGCAGCTCTAGGCTTGTTTTATGTCTCTTCCATCGTCTCGCTCGTAAGTAGTTTCGAGGGCGGATTCGAAACAACTCTACCAAAGTAAAATTTGTAACACTCGCGAGTCTCAAAGGGTTTTCGAATGCTATCGTTAGAAGCGCAAAACTCTGAAGACTAACAACTGATATTTATTTTTTTGGAAAACTCAGAGACTTTGAAGGACCATACTGTTGAATAGAATAACCACGTTTACTTTTAATGCATGTCAGTATTTCACAGAAATTTTTCAGTCAACTGCTTTGTATGTTATCTTTTACTAGTTCACGCTACATTTAGTATGAAAGCTACCATCCATTCACGTCAGGTCTCGTTGATTCTAATCATCTGCAAAATACATCACATTGGTCTACGATAAAACCGGAATATCTAAATGAAAATAGGTATGCTTCATCCCTTTCACACCACACCCAAAGGGAGTCAACGGCAATCTGAGGGAAGTTAGTTGTTGGACGATTGCTTTTGGGAATTGTATATACGGCAATAGTTTTCCGTTGTTTCAAGTCGGATTATCTCGGGCGGTTTGTTCTTATAACTGCGCGTTTATCAGAACGACTCGGTCGCTCTTCCGTTACCTACTTATAATGCGATCGTAACTGGGCCTTTTAAGAGAATACTTCTGATGAACTTTCGATAGTAAAGGGAAGTACTTCCAATTAATAACGCTTTATTGGGTAGGTTGAGACATGTACTCGAACGTATGATGTCAAATGCAGTAACTAATGCGTATGATTCATCTCTTTTTCGACAACTTTAGAGTTGAGGAAGCAACCATTGACTCCAATGTAATAAACATCTTCTATGATACAGAGAGTCCTTTTTCAACAAGCTATGTCGCAGACGACATAGTAGCAGGGTCGGCTTAAATATATTCTACTTATGCACGATCACGAAAATCCAACTTGTTGGTCAACTCAAGTTTTATTTCTTCTTTATCCTTTGATGGAATAGGTTTTAAGCAAAATAATCAAATTCCGTTATTGACCAACAGAATGAGCGATGATTGGCTAATTTTACACCACAATTCCTTAGATTGGCTTATAAACTCAGACGTACAAACCAGGATCAGGAGAAAAAAGTGATAACAATAAGGTCGGCTAGCGCCTGCGCCGACCCTAAAAACGATGACCGTCGGTACTCGGGCCGATCCTTAAAAGGATTATTCACTCAGAAGATCTCAAAACATAGCGAATTTCATAATTAAGAACCTTTTCTATTGTTCTGATGCTGTACCTGGTGAATGATAATGTGCCGCGAACTAATTACCCAAAGTTTTGTGAAGCCTTCTTGACCAATTAGGGCAGAGATTCAGAGGGTTCAATTCTGCAATGGATGATTTTAGAAGACCTCTCATTGTACCCTCATTTCGCCCTCAAGCAAGAACCCTCATTGCATCCTCATCGCATCCTCAAGGAAGAACACCCATGTATTCTCATCCTCCTCATAAAAGAACCGTCATTGTATCCTTATTATGTACTTACAGAAGAACCTCATTGTGTCCTCATTATATTCTCATGATGTCCTCATTGTATCGTCATCATATCCAAATTACGTACATTCATAAGGGGAAACTATAATTGCACTCTAAAAGAAACTGTACGAACTTTAGAGGAAGAACTTTAAAATCAAGTGTCAGCACTCTAGGAAATATATTTATGAACTTTAAATATTGCACTCTTAATTATAGTGAACTAACTTTAATTGAACATGGGACGAACTATAGGAAAATACATTGCAGTACCTATAATTTTTTCTATATTATTATTTTCGGTCGCACTTGCATGTGTTACTATACTACTGCAGCAAAAGATTTTCTCGTTACCACAGGAATACTTACTCATTTCAAATTAGATAACGATACGATATGACGCTCGGCAATTCGTAATATTCGTACATACATACTGCTACATTTGCCGACCATTAGTATACGAAGATATAAAGTCGGGTGTGCACGTTCCGGTCTGTTTTTCTATCAATACCTACCTACGTATTTTTTAGCCTACTCACCTAGATACCGGAATGTCGCGTATTTTACATAATTTTTGCGATGAGTCGTCTGATGATTGTAGTGGTGATGATGAACCAAAAGCGAAACGGAGACGAATAACACGCCAATGGGTGAAGATAAAGGATTTCGACACCAGAGAAGATGCGGAAGAAGCAATCGAATCAGAAGAGGTATGGAAGAAGACAACATTTCACACTACTTGTGATGGTGAGAAAATCGTATTTCGTTGCTCGGCGGGCAGGTACAGGGTGGCTGAATGCCCGGTTCGCGCGTACCTCCTGTATCATGGTGATAGTCAAAAAGTTTCGTTGTTCAAGACAGATTGCACGCACGAAAATCATAACAGCCATCCATCTCGAGGTTTACCTCATGATCTCAAGGCATTTATTCGTGAAAAATTCGAAGAAGGTATCAGGAAACCAAATGGTATTCTACATGCAATAAAGTGCAGCCAGAAATTTGAAGAACCTTCTAAAAGTAAGTTGATATGCTTCTTACAACAGGTACGTTCCGAGAAATACGGCCAGGCGACTGTTTTTGGCCGCGATATAATCCAGTGGTGCGATAATCCAGTGGTGCGAAGAAAGACTCAGTACGCCGTCTTCTATAGATCAACCTTTCGTTTTGAAGTACCGCTTGCATGCCGAAACGCTTGACCCCGCTGAGCAGGACCTAAAAATAGTGTTATCCACAGTACGTTTGCTTCAAAATTTAGATAAATCGAGTATGGTTCAAACCGATGCCACATACAAGGTGGTGTGGCAAGGATACCCTGTCATGCTTGTCGGAACCAGCGACCAGAGCCGAGCATTCCACCCATTTGCGGTCGCTGTCTGCAGTAATGAAGCCGAGGCCGATTTCGCATTCATTTTTGAAGCTTTGAAGACTTATAACTTAGCTTGGAAGCCGGAAATTCTTCTCGCCGACGCAAGTGCTGCTATAACGGCGACATCTGTGAACCACATACCATTCCATACGACACCACCAAGGACATTACGGCACTGGACAGACGCGTACCAGTGGGCTGTCCTGAACGTTCCCGTTTTGAGCTTAGAAGATGACGATGATGACGGTGAATGTCAGCGGTTTTATGTGTGTTCCACAGGTAGCGATACGAAAATAACGAAGGAGCTTGTTGTCGCGTACAAGGAGCATACATGGACTACTTTTGACGATTTCGTAGACTGCAACATTTATACTATTTCAATACAAGGTGAAGAAGCAAAATGTACCTGTCCCTGCTTCCTGAAACGTATGCAATGTAAACACGCTCTTGGGTTGCAGATTCGCCTGAAATACGTTACTGTACCGCTGGAGGCAAAGACGGTACCTCTTGGGCAGAAAAGGAAGCGGGGGCGACCTTCGAAAGCGCGTAAGGCATTAATACTAATGCAGTAGTTAGGTATTGTTTACATAGTCCTAATGCTGACTTTTTCTGTACCTATCATTTTAATGTTTCATGATTATCACGCTAAGTTCCTATTTAACGAAGTGTATTATTTACAGTGATGTAACTTTTTTTAAAAGCTATATTTCAATTATTTTAAAGTGATCCATATATAGCTATAAAATATTTTTTGTTGTTGAAATTATTTTTTAATGGAGGTAACGGTTTTTCCAAGTGCAATTAAACTTTTCTGTAGTGCATCCATTCATTTTAGAGTTAATTGCTTTTTTTCTAGGACATAAAATTTTTTGAAAGTTCTATTTCATTTTTACCAAGTTCTGACGCTATCTTTAAAAGTTCGATTAAATGACACCCCATTCATAATACGACCTATTAGGAAAATGCTGTGACTCCAGTTTTTTTTGAAATTGATATTTTTGTGCTTTATAGTAGTAGAGAAGATTTTTTTGAATACTGTTTTCACAAAAGGGGGTCCGGGAGGTTTCTTAATAGGCAGTCATTATGATCTGTCATCTTCTACTCTCAGGTCATTTTTCTTCTACAGGACTACTCAGACTTTTGTATCAATTGGTGGGGATAAATCCGTTTGATTGCATTGAAGACACTAAATTGACCAAAAAATTAGAAGCCATTGCAGACGTTGCAATGGCAGCGGAATTCCTTAACTCGACCTCTCAGGTGGTGTGGAACTGAGTTGATAATCTTGTCATATAATTCAAATCGAAATTGTCATTCTACATTCCCTCCTATCATATATAGCTCGAGAGTCGAAATTCTTCCAAGTCCCCCTTCTATCATATACAGCTCGAAAGTCACAATTCTTTCAAGTCCCCCTCCTATGATATATATCTCAAGACTCGAAATTCTTCTAAGTCCCCCTCCTATCATATATAGCTCGAGTCTCAAAATTTTTCCAAGTTTTTGGTTGGACGGCGGACGGTAGTTCGAAAGTCAAAATTCTTCCAAGTTCCCCCCCCCTTATTATATATAGCTCGAGACTTGAAATTCTTCCAAGTCCCCGTCCTATCATATATAGCTCGAGACTTGAAATTCTTTTAAGTCCCCCTCCTATCATATATAGTTTGAGGCTCGAAATTCTTCTAAGTCCCCCTCCTTTATAGCTCGAGACTCGAAATTCTTCTAAGTTCCCCTCCTATCATATACATCTCAAGACTTGAAATTCTTCTAAGTCCCCCTCCTATCATATATAGCTCGAGACTCGAAATTCTTCCAAGTCCCCCTCCTATCATATATAGCTCGAGTCTCAAAATTTTTACAAGTTTTTGGTTGGACGGCGGACGGTAGTTCGAAAGTCAAAATTCTTCCAAGTTCCCCCCCCCCCACCTATTATATATAGCTCGAGACTTGAAATTCTTCTAAGTCCCCCTCCTATCATATACAGCTCGAGACACGAAATTCTTTTAAGTCCCCCTCCTTTCATATATAGCTCGAGACTCGAAATTCTTCCAAGTTCCCCTCCTATCATATATAGCTCGAGACTCGAAATTCTTCCAAGTTCCGTAACCTAACCTAACCTGCGGACGCGGACGTTTTCTGAGGATGTAATCTCCTAACAAAATAGATAGCGGGTTCCCCGCTAAAAAGTCGAAAGCCCGATAGGAATGCAGTTCAGCTGACTGCTCTCCAAAGATGATCATCTTCACACCCCTACCTAATCTGCGCTCGCTTCTTTCTCTGCGAGTATTACTGTAACACTATCGTTGATTTGTTTCCTCATAAAGTAAGTGAAATTCCCACTCAGGAATAATACGAAATTTTAGAAACAGGCCTACGTTCACATACATAAGTAGAACTACTCACCACATGTTCTAACGACTGTAAAATAGATCTACCGAAATCGTCATCACCCACGGCGCTCACAAAGAAAGGTGGGTTTGATATCCGCAATTTGCCGATGGCATCAGCGATATTACGTCCAACACCACCAACGATCGACTTGAGCGAACCATTTAATGTACGACCGTCTTTCTGCAAAAATGGGCAAAATTAAAACAAATTATATAAAATAACGCAAAATGCCACCCTTTGTTAGTGAAATTATGCAACAACAACCTTCTATGTCTTCATCAGGACAAGTGAGGAATTTTCTTAAAAAAAATAATTGTGACTTCGAGTCAGCTACTTGAGTAAAATTTACAAGACTTACAGAAAAACTTTTGATTTTTGAGCTCAATAATCATCAAGCGTTAAATTTCATATTTTCCACGACCCATTTTGGTTGTATCTTTCTAAAACCAGGAACATCTCGTCAGTTCCAGTTATTCTTTCATGACTTTGATTCCGTGTTAGTTTCTATATACTTTTCTATATTCAATGTTCACACTAATGTTTTTGTTCTGGGCCATTTTCTTTTCTTTTTGCATTTTTAATGTCTTTATCGGCACTTGACCCCAAAATCTGCGAGTCCGAGGCCTAGTTCCACCCCCCCCCCCCCTTCCCAATCCTTCACTTGATTCAGAAATCCGCGAGTTCGAGATCGAGTTCCTCAAGCCTAGCATATAATACGGGTATACTTGGCCAAATTATACTACACTAGGCTTCACGTACAATATACTAAACTATATTAGCACTACACCAGGATGCTACGCTATATTGATGCTAGGTTACTCTCAATTTAAACTAAGTTCAGGCACCCTCCGCAGATATAGCGTATAGTATGGCCTAGCTATATTATACTGAATTATACTATAGGCTTGAACTAGGCATAGTATGCTACTTAATCCAGAAATCTAAGAGTCCAAAAGAGAAAAAGAAGAGAATGTTGATAGTGTCATCAACTAATGACGTCACAAGCCTGATGACTTTACAGACAGATTCAAGCTATTGATATCACAAGCTTGATGACTTCACAGATATTGATGACGTTTAAGCTTGATGACGTCACAGAAAGACTCAAGCTATTGACGTCACAAGCTAATGGCGTCAGAGATGTTGATGACGTTATAAGCTTGATGACGTCCAGGCAGATTCAAGTTATTAACGTCACAAACTACTGTTGTCACAGGTATTGATGGCATGATGTCCAACCAAAACAAAAATAGCTCATGTTCCCCTCTATCATATTGGCTCAAAAATTGAACTTGAAAAAATTTCGAATTTCACAATTAGAACTTTTTTTTTCTTGCCAATAAACTAATTCCACAGCCTGCCATTTCATTACTGTCGACGGCTCTGGATAAAGGTATCACGCTTGACACTTATAATTGGAATATCAACGGAATTTACCACCTTTGTAAAGAGACACACGAGATGAATATTATCATTTGCTTAAGTCAATGTCGTATGCGCGAGGGAATAAATTATATTATCATGTAGGCACGTAAAAATGAGTACGTTTTACGTGATAAACGATTACTTTTACTAAAGACGTGCAACGGTTATGTCTGCGAAAAGGAAGAATGTGTAACTGTTTATGATCACGTGCTACGCGAGGTTCGTGTATAATATATTTTGAAATTTATGTCTTTTTCTATTATCTTTTCGGTGTGTATGTGAACACATTCAGGTACGCGTGTCATTGCGTAAACAAATCATTCCTTTTTTTTTTTTTTATCTCGTTAAAAAGAAAAATATATATTTTTGTGTACTTTAACGTCGATTTTTATTATTTCTTATGAAAGGAAAGAAAGGAAGCGCGCGTGTTCGCTTTGTAAGACGTCGAACGAATTAAGAGGGCAGAAGAATAAAATGGAAAATCTGAGCATCGTAGTAGAAGAAACCCTGGAATATTTTAGCCTTTGAGTCGACTAATTAACGCAAAGGTCGAGCTGTAAGTTGAAAATCAGCATCAGAAATGAGAGAACGAGAATAACAAATTTTTTTACAAAGCTGAATATATATATTTTTTTTCGTCCGGTAAACATTCCAATTTTGGGGAATCATAAATATATTATATTTACAAATAGAATTCTAAATCAAAAAACAGAACTCATCATTGACGTTTGATGTTTTTCATGATACCGCTCTTTGTAAATCATTTGTCGGTTTTTTCTTCTCGTTTGTTTTCGTTTCGGTGTCTGTCAAAGGATTCTGACTGCCTATTGGAATCTACTCTTTGATTCGAGATAGAGGAACCTCTAGCTAAATACAAATGGCAAAATCGTGGAATATTATTACATCATTCGTTGTACAAACCTAAAGTTAATTTAAAAAACGACGGCTTCCTTAACGAAGTTAAACGAGGAACGCAGGGAACCTGTTTTATGAGTCAAATGGGATTTGGTATTGAAAATTCAAGGAAGCCTAGACCTAGATAAAGCTAGTATAAAGAAGGCCTAAACCTATTAAAAGCCTATAGTTTCAGAGTCTAAATTTTTCTCGAATCTCCAGCTATATAATTAAGATAGCTCGATAGTCGAAATTTTTCCAAGTAGCCCCCCTTATTAAACGCGAAAAAGACGAATACTCCGAATGGAGAGTAAACCTTGCAAACCGCAGAAAATACAAAACGATGAGCGCTTTCGGTTAATAAACCATCTTCAAGCCTGAAATGAAAGCAACTGACGAACGGAGGAGAAGAACAATGTATTAAGATTGGCTAAACTAGAAATCACGGTGTGAATCATAGACCAGTTCGATCAGGCCATCCTCCGGAATGAATGAGTTGAGTACAGTGATACCGTCAGTGTTGCGATGACGCATTATCTCTATATACTCGAGGGCGATGCGCTTTCGGTACGAATTCTCCTTATGGAGGAGCTTTTCGGATCCCTCACGGAAGCTGTGGCCACTGTTTATCAAATGATCAGCAAAGCTGACCCCCCTAAGCGTCCCTTCTCCCAAGACTTCAGGTACTCAGCTACTATAACTTTCATTTGGCGGCTGGTCGAACCAATATAAAAGCCTCCACAATCCCCACATTCCAACTTATAAACACCACTCCTCTCATCAATGGGTATGGGGTCCTTCAGTCTCACAAACAACCCCTTAACTGTTGTAGGGTTGTAGAACGCGGGTCTGAAGCCAAACGGGCGGAGGGCCCGACCCAATTGGAGGGAGAACTTCCCCAGAAAAGGGAGACTGATCCAACGCAACCGGCGATCACGGATCATGTCTCGGGGGAGGGAGGTGGTGGAATCAAGAATGCTCCTTGTAACTTTCCTCCGAACCATTACGTCAACGTCGACATTGAGCCCATTCACTCTAGCCAGGTGTTTTATTGTGAGTACTTCTTTCTTAAAAGCAGACTGACTCAACGGAATACGAATCAGTCTGTGAACTAGGCTATGAAATGCAGCCATCTTGTGAGCAACAGGACCGAACGAACCACCGTGGACTAAAACATCGGTCGTAGTATCTTTCCTGTAAGTTCCAAACTCATGGATACCGTCTACAATAGAGATCGATAAATCCAAAAAGTTAATGGAAAATACCCCTATTTCCAACGTAAATTTGATGGAAGGGTACCAGGAATTGAGATACCTCAGAAACTCACCAAGGAGATCTGGGTGACCAGTCCAGGTACATAGAACGTCATCAACGTACGAGCCTGTGCCAATGGTGAATATGATTAAGTAACACCTGGTTCGAAGATAAAAGGTTGAGTTCAAACTTAGACATGAAAACTTCGGAGATAAGAGAGCCTAAAGGTGATCCAAAAGGGATCCCTACTTCATCAGGGAACTCGAAAAATTTCCCTTCAAATTTACAGTAGTTAGGGGACCAGCAGGTATTCAGAAGATCGAAAAATTCCTAAAGCTCATTGTGAGGAATGTTGGCTCTGACGAGTAGCTCACCCATCCGCTGGATAGTAGCAGCCTTGGGAATATTCGGGAACAAACCAACAACATCAAAAGAGCAGATGGTCGTTCCCGGGGGAAGACTTACACACTTCAGGACATCAGTTAAAGAGGCCGAATTCAAAACCGAATGAGGAGATTCAAAATCAATGTGATTTTTGAACCATCGGTCAAGGAATTTGGCAAGGAGGTAAGTGGGGGAGGAGACGAAAGAAACAACGGGTCGCATCGGGGTATTGTTCTTATGCACTTTAGGCAGCCCGTAGAGGAGGGGTGGTGTGGGGTTAGGAACAAGGAAGGCTTTTTTCAGAGCAGGAGTCTTGATAATAGCCTCACTCCTGTTGATGACTCTCCTAACTTCTTTGACGTGCTTCGGGAAGCTGAAATCCTCGCTCTCTTTATCATATATAGCTCGAGAGTCGAAATTTTTCCAAGTCCCTCTCCTATCATATATGGCTCGAGAGTTGAAATTTTTCTATGTTTTTTGCTAGACCGCAGACGGCGCACGGCAAATTTCTCAAAAAGCCCCCCATAAAACAGGTTCCCTGTTAAAATATGATAGGAGAGGGACTTTGAAAAATTTCGACTCACGAGCTGTATATGATAGAGCGGGATGGGGAGGGGGGGGGTACTTGGAAAAATTTCGATTCTCGAGCTATATAATTTTGATAGGAGGGGGACTTGGAAAAATTTCGACTATCGAGCTATCATAATTATATTATAGCTGGAGATTCGAGAAAAATTTAGACTCTGAAACTAAGTATATTATACTAGACTTATAGTAGGTCTAGGCCTTCTTTACACTAGCTTTATTCAGGTCTAGGCTTCCTTGAATTTTCAATACCAAATCCCATTTGACTCATAAAACAGGTTCCCTACGTTCTTCGTTTAACTTCGTTAAGGAAGCCGTCGTTTTTCCAAGTCCCCTTCTTTTCATATATAGCTCGCGAGAGTCGAAATTTTTCCAAATCCCCCTCCTATCATATATATATATATAGCTCGAGATTCGACATTTTTCCAAGTCCCCCTCCTATCATATATATAGCTCGAGAGTCGAAATTTTTCTGTGTTTTGCTGGACGGCGGAAGAACTGCAACACCATACTAACATCGTCGAATCACCCAGGTGCAGTGCGATTTAGAAACGCATTACAGGAAGCACATGGAACATCGTATGACGAAGACACAATTGCTCGAGATATGGCGCTCGCAATAGTATTTCGAGGAAATCTTAAACATGGTTCGGCTGCAGCAGAGGTAGATCTGGATGTAATAAACAGCCCTGAAAACCTTGTGCGGGCGCTAAAACAATAGCACTGTCTCGAAGATCCCGATCGTCTAAAAGTGGTGAAACTCTTTGAAGAAGTGACTAAGGGTAGGTTATAGTTCTAAAATGATCATTTTTAGGGTCGGCGCGTGTCGCGGAGCCGACCGTATTGTAATCACTATTTTGTATCTTCTTCTTCTTCTTCTTCTTCTTCTTCTTCTTCTTCTTCTTCTTCTTCTTCTTCTTCTTCTTCTTCTTCTTCTTCTTCTTCTTCTTCTTCTTCTTCTTCTTCTTCTTCTTCTTCTTCTTCTTCTTCTTCTTCTTCTTCTTCTTCTTCTTCTTCTTCTTCTTCTTCTTCTTCTTCTTCTTCTTCTTCTTCTTCTTCTTCTTCTTCTTCTTCTTCTTCTTCTTCTTCTTCTTCTTCTTCTTCTTCTTCTTCTTCTTCTTCTTCTTCTTCTTCTTCTTCTTCTTCTTCTTCTTCTTCTTCTTCTTCTTCTTCTTCTTCTTCTTCTTCTTCTTCTTCTTCTTCTTCTTCTTCTTCTTCTTCTTCTTCTTCTTCTTCTTCTTCTTCTTCTTCTTCTTCTTCTTCTTCTTCTTCTTCTTCTTCTTCTTCTTCTTCTTCTTCTTCTTCTTCTTCTTCTTCTTCTTCTTCTTCTTCTTCTTCTTCTTCTTCTTCTTCTTCTTCTTCTTCTTCTTCTTCTTCTTCTTCTTCTTCTTCTTCTTCTTCTTCTTCTTCTTCTTCTTCTTCTTCTTCTTCTTCTTCTTCTTCTTCTTCTTCTTCTTCTTCTTCTTTTAGAATGAAATTTAAATGAATTTATGATTTGTAAAAGAGAAAAGAAAACTTTGAGAAGTAGATTGTGTGAGGGAGAAAATCCTAGTGCGCTCAAGTGCGCTAGGTAGAATTTTTTTCTATTTTGAAAATAAGTAAGTACCTATTCTATAAAAATTAACTTGATTCACAATAGCCTCTTCTGGCTTCTTCCTCAATAAATGACTTGACTGATATATGTATGAGCCTCTTTATATCAATAGCTGGGCTTGTGCTCGATTGATGTTAGGCACTTCTAGTTTCATTATCTCATCAATACAAATGAAATAGATAGAAAAATATCCTTCTTTTGGGTCTTCTCGAAGACTGCGATGAGTTGAATATCTTTTAGAAAAAGCCGTTATTCACATAAATTATCATCATCACAAATTCTACGATTAATTGTTGCTAACATGAATAGGTAGCTAAAAATTAGACGATAGTATGACAGAAGCATGAAAAAAAATTATCTTAATGATAAATAAACCAAAAATATGAGGTACATACAAAATCTAGCCAGAAATAATAAAAACAGAGAAATACGCTGGTAAAGGTTACGGCACGATATCAAAAATGTAAACGATATATAGTTCATTTCGAAACAGTTCAGGGTAGAGGTTGACGACGTAACAAGCGTCAGCATTGCTCTACATAGACTGCATAGAATTTAATATCTTAATGGATTAATTCAATTATTAATCCTACTTTATTATCCTTACCTACGATATGATGCGATGCATTTCCGATCTCATCAGTATGATTTTATTCACACAAAAAAAGAGCTCGACATTTCGAAACAGAACGTTAGATTAATTATTTCAAATAAACTTCATAAACAACAGAGGAGGGGGGTTATTGGTAAATGAAGAACTCGAGCGAAAAAATTGACCACCTCGTTGGGATCTGAACGCGAGACCTTTCGCTTGCCGGACGACTATCTTTCGCTTTGTAAACAACTATAAAAATATTACACCTCACCACTTACAAAAGGACTAATTATCAGTGGAAAATTTTGAAGTGGCGCTGGATCTAGAATTCGACAAGACACCAGATTCGCGAGTATTTTTCTGACTAGCTCGTCAGATTGTTATAAAAAAATACTAACGCAGTCGCGTGAGTAGTACACGACTTTTTTTCTCACAATGCAAACCTCATTGAGAGAGTTACTCCTTCTCTTTAGATTAAATACCAATCTTTTGTCAATCAAATCAAATATTTGTAGAATGAACCATAAAACTCAGTTTGTGACGCCACATCAATAATTGATAACAGAGTAAAAATACCTATAATCCAATGAGGAAACCTGAATTTTGTTTTGATTTAGGCTAGGAGTCATGTGAAACCTACGAAACGTCTCCAGAAAATTCACTCTCCCTCCCCCTGCCCACATTGTTACGAGGCTATAACAGTTGTTTCTGCGATCTTTTGCAAATTGATAATTCAATTATTCCCAATATGATTAAACGTAACGTACAGAATCGAAGAATTACTATCAATTAATAGTCAAAAAAATTGTTGGTACCCATCTTCAGATTGAGACTATAGCTTATCTAAGTCACGAAAAAATCCATCCAATAGTTTTGGAGGAGATCCGCGGATAAAAAAACGACGGCTTCCTTAACGAAGTTGAACAAGGAACGCAGGGAACCTGTTTTATGAGTCAAATGGGATTTGGTATTGAAAATTCAAGGAAGCCTAGACCTAGATAAAGCTAGTATAAAGAAGGCCTAGACCTACTATAAGTCTAGTATAATATAGTTTGAGAGTCTAAATTTTTCTCGAATCTCCAGCTATATATGATAGCTCGAGAGTTGAAATTTTTCCAAGTCCCTTTCATATCATATATAGCTCGAGAGTGGAAATTTTCCCAAGTCCCCCTCCTATCATATATAGCTTGAGAGTCGAAATTTTTCCAAGTCCCCTTCCTATCATACATAGCTTGAAAGTCGAAATTTTAACAAGGAACCCGTTTTATGTCGGGCTTTTTGAGAAATTTGCCGTACGCCGTACGCCGTACGCCGTGCGCCGTCCAGCAAAAAACTTGGAAAAATTTCGACTATCGCACTATATATGATAGGAAGGGGGCATGGAAAAATTTCGACTATCACGCTATATATGATAAGAGGGGGACGCGAAAAACGAATACTTCGAAGGGAGAGTAAACAAATGCAACCGCAGAAAATATATAAGACGACGATCGCTTTCGGTTAATAAACCCTCTTCAAGCCTGAAATGAAAGCAACTGACGAACAGAAAAAATGAGCAAGGTATTAAGATTGTCCAAACGAGAAATCGCGGTGTGAATCATAAACCATTTCGATCAGGCCATCTTCCGGATTGTACGAGTTGAGTACAGTGATACCGTCGGTGTTTAGATGACGCATTATCTCTATATGCTCGAGGGCGATGCGCTTACGATAGGAATTCTCCTTATGGAGGAGCTTTTCGGATCCCTCGCGGAAGCTGTGGCCACTGTTTATTAAATGACCAGCAAAAGCTGACTCCCCTAAGTGTCCCTTCTTCCAAGACTTCAGGTGCTCAGCTACTCTAACTTTCATTTGGCGGGTGGTCGAACCAATATAAAAGCCTCCACAATCCCCACATTCCAACTTATAAACACCACTCCTCTCATCAACAGGTATGGGGTTCTTCAGTCTCACAAACAACCTCTTGACTGTGGTAGGGTTGTAATACGCGGACGGGCGGAGGACCCGACCCAATTGGATGGAGAACTTCCTCAAGAAAGGGAGACTGATCCAACACAAACGGCAATCACGGATCGTGTCTTGGGGGAGGGAGGTGGTGGAATCAAGAAGGCTCCTCGTAACTTTCCTCCGAACCATCACCTCAACATCGACATTGACCCCATTCACTCTGGCCAGGTGTTTTATTGTGAGTAACTCTTTCTTGAAGGCAGACTGACTCAAAGGAATACGAGTCAGTCTGTGAACTAGGCTGTGAAAAGCAGCCATCTTATGAGCAACAGGACCGAATGAACTAAAACATCGGTCGTAGTATCTTTCCTGTAAGTTCCAAACTTATGGATACCGTCTATTATAGAGATCGATAAATCCAAAAAGTTAATGGAAAATACCCCTATTTCCAACGTAAATTTGATGGAAGGGTACCAGGAATTGAGATACCTCAGAAACTCACCAAGAAGATCTGGGGGACCAGTCCAGGTACGTAGAACGTCATCAACGTACCTGTGCCAATAGTGAATATGATTAAGTAACACCTGGTTCGAGGAAAAGAGGTCGAATTCAAACTTAGACATGAAACAGCTTCTGAATTTTTGGAAGGAAATCAGTATTAACGAACTGCCGCGCGGGAATTTTATTAGATTTAACAGCGTTGCAATGAACTCGTTGCAATTGCTCGTCTGTCAGATTTTTAAGATAAGCTCGAATTCTGGAGGCTGCTGTTCTTGCGACAATCGACGAACTCGCGCTGGTTAATAGTAGGGTCCTGATTATAAATCCGCTCGATGTGGCTGTTGAAAGCAATTTTATGACTCATTATTGTGCTACATACTCAGACGAACAAATATAGCCTGTATGCCTATTTTTTCACTCCCTGTTTTCCGAGGTTCCACCCCTCAAATCTAAAAAGCTCATTTATCTCGAGAAATATTGACTTTTTGAAGAAAGTTTTCAAACAAAGGTTGTTTCATTATGTCTCCTCTACAACTTTACTTCTTATAAAAATTTCATTTTGAGCAATCCTCGCGCTTCAAATTTGAAAAAAACATGGTAAAAAAACAAAGAATTATTTTTTTTTTACATTTTATCGAACATACAGTCAAATAATTATATGATTACAAAAAGTGTTTAGAATTAAGTTTCCTTTCGAATGAGTATCAAGACGAGAAAACTTCACCCCTGAATCATTTCAAAATCTGGTGCCCCGCCCCTCCTCTTGCCTCGCAAACATTTGATTAATGACAAATTTTCAAAAAAAGCTGCTCCATTTTTATTCATAATGATTGTTCACTTCAACTATTCAAAACCTCGATTCTGACTAAGAGGAGGAACCGGGATGAGCTTTTGAAATGAGAGAAAGGTGGGGTGAAGTCTTCTTGACACTCATTCGAAAGGAAACTGAGTTCTAAACATTTTTCATAATCATAATATTATTTGACTGTATATTTGAAATTTTCTCAGTAAAAATGTAAACAACGTAATTCTTTGTTTTTTTGTATTATGTTTTTTCAAATTTGAAACGCGAGGATTGTTCAAAATGAAATTTTTATAACAAGTAAAGTTGTAGAGGGGACAAATGGAACAACTTTCGTTTGAAAACTTTTTTCAAAAAGTCAATATTTCTCGAGATAAACGAGCTTTTTAGATTCGGGAAGTGGTACCTCGGAAAACAAGGAGTGAAGAAATAGGCATACAGGCTATATTTGATCGTCTAAGTATGTACGAGTACAATAATAATTCACTACTGAACAGCTATCCTGTTACAAAGATTCTATTATGTGATTCTTGAATACTTTTCAACGCTGAACACGAATCCGTTGTCCGTTTTTTGCTAGCACGTCACAATTTTTAGTAATCTCGATTAAAGTTCTCGTTTACTTACCGCGCGTCGTCGCGAAACACATCGACGATAGCAGCGTCGCTATCGAAAACGTTCGTTACGTTCCGCGACAGCGCGCGGCAAGTAGACGAGAATATTTGTTATGATTACGTGAATATTTACCTTGATTACTAAAAATTGTGACGTGCTAGCAGAAAACAGACAACGGATTCGTCTTCAGCGTTGAAAAGTATCTAAGAATCACGTAATAGAATCTTTGTAACAGGATAGCTGTTCAGTAGTGTAATCAATCATAAAAAAATTGCTTTTAACAGCCACATCGAACAGACGGGTTTTTGTGTACAATTCGGACCCTACTATGGTAGTGATTGGCGTCAAATCAGACAAATTTTTTCCAATCAAACGCATATTTTTCTCTTTCTTTCACCCTCTCGTTGACGTTTCTCGTTGGTTGTGCACCAAAATGTCGCTGATTAATAATTGTCAGAATTGCAATGATAATTTTAGAAAAATACATTCTTCATCTCGATGTCGTTATTTCCAAGGAAATCGTTGACCTTGACCTGTCGCAGCATCACGTACGAAATGTAGACGCTGTAAGAGAAATATGTTCGATTTTTACACGATCCTGCACATCCTCCCCCTTTGAGATGGAGGATCCATATCAATTACAGTTAGATCAGGATTTGGTAAGGCAGTGGTAAGACCACAGATTACCTAGAAAGTGACCTGGAGTTAAGGCCGACGGTTCATTGGGATCAGTCGATTCGAGAATTAAGGGGCGAGAATTGAGTATTGCTTCAATTTGAACCAAGAAAGTAGAATATTGCTCGTAAGTAAACAGCATATTTCCGGTCTGTGCTTTCAAAGGGGTCTTTGCTGCTTCCGTTTAGCTAGGTATACATTCCCACAACCGCAAAAGACGCATGGAACATGATCTTCATTTATTTGGCTACGCCAAAAAATCTCTTACGATTTTTCCAAGAGTAGTCCCAAGTTTTTGAGCATACAAAATGCTAAATGTAGAGAATGAAAGATCTAACTGTTTTGATTATCTTTTAGATGCGTTCAACTCGCACAGCTTCATTTTTTCCAATTCGTAAGTCAGTATTTGTTTCACCATCAGAGAGCAAACTTTTTGTCCGAATTGCGAATGGCTCACAATTCAAAATTTCCCAAGTCTCGAAAGTAGGTTAGAGCCACTGTCCCTCTCGGAATCATACGGAAGGTGAACGTTTTTCCAGAACAGGTTTCCAGTTACACAAGGGTTTGTTCTCTTCTTCTCAAGCACAATCGTCTAAGACTTCATTTTTTATAAACAATCGGAAATTAAGTGCGGTACCTACAAATAATATATTGTACTTCTTTCGGTTCACTGTATGGCTCTTCCAGACAAATATAATATTCCACGTTTTTATACGACAGTAAAATTTCCTTTACAACAGAATGCGGAAAACTTGAAAAACCCCTCAATTGTGTAATTTCGCATGAATCAATTATCGACTGATAATTACAAAAAGATAATTGGTTCATAACTTTAAAAACTTTTCAGGTTGGTATTTTGTTTTTTTTTTTCTTTCTTTCTTTCTTTCGGAATCGCTCTCACCTGGTACAAAATTACAAACATCTGAAACGGACAGCAAATTATGAAATTTCACGATTACATCAGCTACATATAATTACCTTCAATATTTATACACGAATATTGTACCTCATGTCTATTTACGTAAACAGTTGAATATCAATAAATTTTGTACACGAGTATGCAGTACAATTCTTCAGTGACATTGGTTTATCAGCGGTAGACCCTATCGTTTCGTAATTTTATTGATCCTTACATTTCGTCAACCGGCGTAGGCTACGTTTTTTTTTTTTTCGACAAGAAACCTACCCGAATCAAGAATAATCAATTTCTTTTGATGAAAATTCTGTTTCCAATCTGAAGGTTGTAAGGCCAACTTTCCATCTCTTCACGTTTACAAAAACCGATAATATCATTATAGGTAATTATGACGACCTCTAAACTCGAATAAGAAAATTACTAACGTAGAAAATACGGGTACATTGAGAGATTCAAAAAATCGTCATTCAAACACAAAACAAGAGAAAAGGATGAATTTCAGGCCGAGAGGAAAACTAATTTTTGGTTCATTATTTTTTTCCATCCCCCCCAAAAAAGTGACGAAATAATTATCTTCTCTCATGTTAAAATTATTCAATTCTTAGGCGCGTCATTAATGGAAAATTATTCCTTTTTCGACGAACCATGAGGTGATCGATGATTCTGATGACACGCGTTTACTCAAAATTTACATAAATAAATAATGGTAAACGCAGCTTCAATTGTAGGCCACCTATCTCGCAAAACGTAATGGGAAACGAACACCAGTGGGTGTGTAAATTTGCGAGGCGCCTTTTTTAACGGTAGATCTGGTAACTTTTGAATCGAATAAATGGAGCAGGAGAATAAAAATTACAACAGCTTACCGTCGTCTAATTACCCCTATTAATTCTTCTAAAAATGTTATTTATATAACGACGAAAATGACCCGCTGCGTTGACTTGTATTCGATTTTACTAAAGCAAAACCGTACAGCGCGAAGTAAAACCCTATATATAGTGCGAAATAACGTCAATAAAAATTAACAGGATAGTAGCTACAATATTTCTATCGTATTGACGTCATCTGCTCGTACAGTAGCTTAACGAAATTTTAGGTTCAGTTTGATATATTCATTCGAAGAAACGAGGGATTGTCTTTTTCGATGAATTGCGGTTTTCGAACTTTCGCGAGCCGAAAACCTCTCTCGGGTACCTTTCCAATTTTTTCTCTAAACCGTCTTCCATGCCCTAGTCCCTCAAGAAATAAGGAAAAAAAGAACCGGAGAATCCAACAAAATATTATTTTATTGGCTGTGATTTAAAAATTATATTTATTAAATTCCAGAAATCCGTTATAGAAAAACCGATGTAACATCGATACGATATTTTCCTTAACACTACTTTGTAATTTGCGCGATTGACCAAATTGTGTAGTAAGCAGAAATTTTACAGAATGCGAGCAACTAGCAATCGCTTTGCAGCCTATAATAAGCGCATTTAATTTGATGACCGTTGAATACGCACAATTGTCTGATGAAAATTTATCTTCATCCCTTTTTGGGCAATAATTTTTTGCTGAAAGGGTCTGTTGAACAATCAGAAAAAATACGCCGCACTATTAGCAAACGATACCTTAACAAAGAGGAAATTGACTGAAGATAACCCTAGTCACCGTGTCTAATGATTACCGCATCAAACATTCGTACCTTTAAAGTCCAGTCAAATTAGGCGAAAAAAGGACTCTAGCTGGACGAAAGTGGTCAGAAATGCCACCTGATGAAAATACTAAAGAGTCCACAGCACCCTGCTCTCCGGAAAGCCTTTTCGTGACCACCAGTGCCCCCTAAAATTCAGTTTTTTGCAATTTTCTCGGAAAATACGCACTTTAGAGAAACGATTTTCAAACAAAAGTTGTTCCTAATCAAATTCCTTATAAGATACACTAATCATTTGTTACTAGTATAAACCTATTCGTTGTCTTGAAAATTACTGACTAAGCATCATATTATATTGCACTTTGGATGCATTTTTTCCACTTTTCTACAACTTTCTCAAAAACCATGTATTTCAGATAAAAAAGTTTCAATCGAAAATTATTCTTTATGAAATTTTAATCATTCTGAATCTATTTTCGTTCATTTAAATCATATTCTTACTCATTTTACAAATCATTTCAATAACATAATTTTTCTATAATCTTTTTTTTTTTCATACAGCTCAAATTATGACATCACTTTTCTTTTAGGGAACGTACCCAAACTACGTGACCCATATTTTCCGACTTTTTACCCCCCCCCCTATCGTGACCATCCGTAGTATATACTGGAACCCCCCCACTAATTATCACGTAGTGTTTTTGACATGTTCCATGTCTTTTCTCTCGCCGGACCCCGATTTTGAAACTCGCGAGTACACCCCCCCCCCCCCCCCCCCGTCAAGAGAAATCTCTACCCTGTGGGTGATTCAGAAATTCGCGAGTACACCCCGCGTAATGATAATAAATAATTATATTAATTAATTAATTAATTAATTAATTAATAATTAAATAATTAAATAATTAAATAATTAAATAATTAAATAATTAATAATTAAATAATTAAATAATTAAATAATTGAATAATTAAATAATTAAATAATTAAATAAATAAATTATTAAATAATTAAATAATTATTATAATTAAATATTTAGATAAATAAATGATTAAATAATTAATATAATTAATAATTAGAAAATCTCTACCCCGTGGGTGATTCAGAAATTCGTGAGTACACCCCGCGTAATAATAATAATAATAAATAAATAAATAAATAAATAAATAATATTAAATAATTAAATAATTAAATAAATAAATAATTAAATAATTAATATAATTATGTAATAATTAGAAAATTTTCTAAGTCCCTCTTCCTATCATATATGGCTGGATAGTCGAAATTTTTCCAAGTCCCCTAAACTTGAATTGTCTCATACCATTCCAATACAACAGCGAGTTCGCGCTACCTCATATTTTTCATAGAAGGCTTGAATTTTCTCATACCATTCCAATACAACAGCGAGATCGCTCGTTCGCCCCACGAAAGTTGATACCTCAAAATATAGAACACCCACAATTACCTCAAAATATTTCTCATACAAGACTTATACGACGCCAAGATAGGTAAAGGGGTAAACGAATAATATCTCACGAACACTTGACCTAGTACAAGAATTAATAATAAATAAATAAATGAATAAATAAATAAATAAATAAATAAATAAATAAATAAATAAATAAATAATATTAAATAATTAAATAATTAAATAAAATAATAAAGGCTGGATAGTCGAAATTTTTCCAAGTCCCCTAGACTTGAATTGTCTCATACCATTCCAATACAACAGCGAGACAGGGGGCGAACGAGCGGAGCGAGTTCGCGCTACCTCATATTTCTCATAGAAGACTTATACGACGCCAAGATAGGTAAAGGGGTAAACGAATAATATCTCACGAACACTTGACCTAGTAGAAGCCTAGACTGAAATATTTCAAGATGACTGATAAAATATAAAAGACATGGAACATGATTTTCATTTATTTGGCTATGCCAGAAATTTTTGTTTTTGTTTTTTTTTCCAACATACTGCCCTATATAATTTTAAATCACTATTTGTATTTCTGTGATGTTGGTTGAATGTTGAGAAAGTCAATTTTGGACACGTCTACAAGAGAAAGGCTATATTCGGGAAAACGTGCGTTTTCTGTACAAGATTTTAAAAAAATTAAATAGTTTTACAGCTCTAAAAATTGTAAATTTTCCAGAAAATTAGACCACGTGACCAAACCCTAAACCCCCCTCCCTCCACAGTGACTTGTCGTGGTATTTTGACAACCGCCCCCCCCCCCCCCAAATGGTCACGTAGTTTGGGTACGTTCCCTTATGTGAATCAATAGTCAATTATGTTAATTTTAATTTCAATTTCTTTTCTCTCGTTCCATAAGTATTATGTAATTATCATTTTTCTTTTTTATATTATTCTTTCTTGTATTCTTGCATTCCGAGCTAATGGTCCTAGTGCAGCTTAAATGCTCATTAAAGAAATAAATAAAGTAAAATTTTCTTTGCGATTCATTACTCACTTGTTACTCTAAGCTTATGGGTTGGGATAGAAATTAGGATTAAGCACCATATTTTGTACTTTTTCAAAGATCGGATTACAAACGAAATTCTTTACGAGTGAATTCGTTGCCGTAAAGTTTTCCGAAGATTTTAAACAGGTAGCCTAAAACTTGGAAAATTTAATTAATTATGTATTTCCGAGTGGAAAATTGAATTAAGTATGTATTTCCGAGTTTTACACAATGACCTAAAAATGCCGATATGAATTTTCACACTTGTTCTATTTTTTGTGTCGTTCAATTTAATGGCTATTTAGCTGAAAATATTTACAATTTTTTGCATTCTTCGATTTCTTGAAAGTTTTTCCATCTTTATAATTTTCGATTTTTACCGTTTTCGATGACTTATCTGTGGAGCATTCCTTTTCATACTCTACATTACAAAATACTCGATCGAAACTCAAAATACTTTCCACCATCACCTCAACACTAATTAATATTCTGCGAAACAATAAATCCAACTTGAACCTACCTACGTGCAACCCATTTCTACGACTGTATCTAGTCATTTTATTTTTATTTTTTTGGAAGAACGTATTTATTTTATTTATTTAACGAGCTTTAAAACTGCAAGGTTATTAGCTCGACGGTATAACATGGTATGAAAATAGAAAGACAAGATTAAGATAAAAATTAATGTGGACGGTCAGGTTGTTTAGATGTTGTTGTAAAAGTCAGTTGATTGTAAGTATCATAGGGTACCAGAAATGATTTCATTGTTGTTTTTGAGTGCCTGAGTGAGGGAGGAGGGCGTGTAAGTGGAAGAACGAAGAGGTAAGAGTTGGGGGCAGGAGAAAAAGTGGTCATCTGTTAAATTGTCTTGTTGACAGTAGGGGCAAGATGGAGGGGTTAGGGTGTGTTGGTTAGTTATGTGGGAGTGAGTAATGTTTGTGTGGCCAATTCTTAGACGGGAAAAAATCACTTCTTCTCGTCTTCTGTCTCTGATGGAGGATGACCGAGGGACAGGCATTTTTTTAATACGAAGGAGTTTGTTGTTAGATTGAATTTGCCAAAATGAGTTCCAAGATTGGGTGATGAGAGAACGGTAGTAATTTTTATAGTCTGGAGATGGTACAGGGTAATTATCAGTTATTTGGTCGAAAGAGGTGGTTAGATCAACGGTATCATGTTGAGGGAGGCCAAGTCCAGGAATCCATATGAAGGTTATTTGGGTGTTGAATAAGTTTAGAATATGAAGTGGAAGGTGAATGCGTTGAACGATTGGATTGGAGTTGTATGCATCTGTAAGGGAATGAAGAGAAGGAAGGGAGTCAGCGAGGAGAAGGAATTGGCCGTTTGGGGGAAGTTGGGAAAGGTGGGAAAGATAGGTAAGTATGCCCATAAATTCCGCTGTAAATATGGAAGCCATGTTGCGGATACGTCCTTAAAATATTTCCCCGTCAATGGAGTATGCGTACGCTACTTTATTAGATGTTTTAGACCCATCGGAGAGGCATAGTGTGTAGTGAGCTATTCTTGAAGTTCTGTGACGAGTTGGATACAAGCAGTTTTGTCATATTTACGAATTTCTGTGAGATCGAGACGTATTTTAGGTTGAGAGAGAGTCCAGGAGGGTAGGTTGTATGAATGGGTTCTAGGGGGTTTGCTGTGAATGGTTTATTAAGCGAGTGATTAAATTGTAGGCGTATATGTTTTGTGGAGAGTTGACCGTTAGCGTGGAAGATTCGGCTGAAAATTGGAAGTTGGGAAATTTGGAGACGGAAGATAAAAAGTTCGAGGTGGAGGGGAGGTTCTGCGGCTTTTGCACATAGGCTATGTTTAGGGCTAGTACGGTAAGCCCCCCGGACAATCCTGAGGGAAGATGTTCGATGGGGTCAAGTAAAGTAAGAACAGTTTTGTTAGCTAAGGTATAAATTGGGGCACCGTAGTCCAATTTTGAGCGGATGAGGCTTTTATAAAGTTAGAGGAGTAATTTTTGGTCGCATCCTTTCGAGGGGTGAGATAAGAATTTTAAAATATTTAGAGCGCGTATGCATTTGGCTTTGAGGGTTTTAATGCATGGGACCCAAGTGAGTTTTTGATCAAAGTGTAGGCTGAGAAGTTTGCCGTAAATTCGTGATGGAATTTTAAAATTTTGTAAAATAAGGCGAGGGATAGATGGAATGGGGTTTCTTTTCTTGAAAATGACTGAATATGTATTTGAAGCAGAGAATCTGAATCCGTTTTTTGATGTCCATGTAGTAATTGAATTGAGAGTTTCCTGGAGGAGTCTGTGGGCCCTCTGGGGGTTAGCAGAGCAGTTGGAGATATTATAATCGTCGGCAAAAAGACGTTGTGTGAGGGGAGGATTGACATGTGAGGTGATATCATTAATAGCTATCAAGAAGAGAAGAACGCTGATAACTTCGCCTTGGGGGCTCTGTTTTGAACTGAAAGAGGGGGGGGAGGTTGTGTTATTGATTCGTACTAAAAGGGTTCTGTTATTGAGAAGTTGTAATCAATGAAACCTATCTAAGACGGAACCTTAATAAGCCAGAAATCGCCGTATAACGGAAAAAAATCACTCTCCCAACGAATTGTCAATTAAGATCACTCTCAGTAAAACGGAAACTGTCTAGACGGAAGACGGAAAACATTTTAAGTCACAGAAGCCTTTATAATACGGAAAAACATGTATGATACTGCATTTATTCTGTACATACAAAATGATGCAATAAATTGGCTTACTTTCGCTCGTAAAAAGGTCATGTCAAAAATTATTCAGGGGTGTTTCGCTAAGGCCGGGTTTTCAAATCAGGAAAACGATTCATCAGAAGCAGCTACATCTTCTACTCAGAGTTTACTCGATGAGATTAAATCTTCCCTCGAAAGTCGTCACATTTCTACCGACTTCATTGACCTTGACGCTCTACCTGATTTCGATAACACTCTGAGTACTGAAGTAGGTGTGTCAGAAGCTACTGATTTACTTCCTCATTCAGTCGATGACAGCGATGAAAACGATAGCGATGGAGAGGATAAGTAAGTACCGTCAACTATACATAATTTTTCGCAGGCTCTTGATCTTCTCAGTGACCTCAAAATGTTTGCTGTCCAACAGAATTGCCCAACATTGCTGTAGCATCTCCTCGATGCACAGCAAGCTGCCTCCAACGCTCTGATAAAACAGGGTCGAGTGCAGTTGAAGGTCAAAGACACCATATAAAGATGAATACCATGCAGTTTTAGAGAGCAAAACCGACTATCGTTTCAAAATGATGAAGAGCGGAGACTGGACGGACACGATTATCCAGCAGAAACTAACGAGAACTCTGACTATTGCAGAGGGAATTAATCCGATCCTCCATGCATGTTGACAGACACTCACGAGAGTAAAAGCACTCCCACTCCATGAGCCGGGAGAAATTTCGGTGGACTAGGCTCCCTTTCTTGGGAAAGTTCTCCCTCCGGTTAGGACGGGCCCTTCGCCCCTTCGGTTTTCAGCCTGCGTTCTACAATCCCGTTGCAAGCAAAGGGTTTTTTAAGCTGAAAGACTGAGTTCCCAAGGAGAAGAAGAGTAGGGTGTATAGGTTACAGTGTAAGGATTGTAAGGGTGTTTATATCGGTGAGACTGGTCGGCAGTTGAAGATCGGGGTGGCTGAACATAAGAAAGCCTGGGAGAAGGGCAGCGGGGGATATTCGGCATTCGCTAACCACTTAATCACCAGTGGGCATACCTTCCGGGAGGGTTCTCAGGTGCTTCTTCACAAGGAAGATTCGCACTTTAAGCGCATGACCCTGGAACATATAGAAATCATTCGTCATAAGAATACTGGTGGTGTCATCGTGCTGAACAGGCACATACCGGACCAGGGTCTGATCGAGCTTGTTTACGAGTCATAACTCGATGATTAGTTCTTCCTTTTGACTTGGGTTAGTGTTGTTGTATCATTTCATCGTTGGGTCAGTTGCTTTCTAGTTCTCGCTGAAGATGGTTTTTTTAACTGAAAGCACTTCAGAGTTGTCGAATTTATTTCTGCGATTTTTGCAACTTTCTTTACTCTCGTGAGTAATTTTATGCTTTTTGCTTTTACTCTCATGAGTATCCGTCAATATTGCAGGAGGGTTCATTCATGGATGTGATTTGACTCAAAATGTGATCACTAGTCGGCTGGTCTCTATGCCAACTGCTGTTGCTATCTGCTCTGAGTTAAATGAATTAGCTGGTCTCCCCCTGCAGTGAGCAAAACCAGCTAGATGTAAGAATATGCTTGCATATTCTTGCATGCTGGCACTCGCAGAAAGAATAGGTTGTCGTAGTCGTTACAAAATGAAGAGTAGATAAAGCGAGTGTCTGTTGATTTACGTTTCGTATGTGAGTTGACATAAATATAGTCGATACATGAACGCCATCATCAATTGTTCAAGTCTCATTATCCTTTTTCGTAGCATAAAACCGTCTACTCAACTGCCACAGGATGCGTTGCTAAAATGAAGGGATAAATAAATTGATAAGGGCGAGATAGTACGGAAAATATGATCGAAAAAGGTAAAAACTGCAATCAAACGTACTGTGAAGACAACAACTTTAGCGTCAGGGTTATCTTCATTATGGCATTATATTTCTCTCGCATCTCAAAGTGATTTCTGTCATTTGCTTTTTCACTCTCTTGAGTATATTTTCATTACAAATAGCCGTGACTTAGAGGGTTGAATTAATTCCACTATTGAAATCACTTTTTTTTTTTGTCTCACCATTATATTCTTTCAGACGCCTTTTCTTCATTATGATCCACTTTTATGGTCTCGTACAACATCTCTACTCATTCTTCACGTCAATTCTTCCACAAAACAGATATCTTGTGAAGTAGAGAGGTGAATAAATTAGCTCTGAAAAGCTACGCTATTTTCACGCATCATTCTATATTTCATCTGTTTTCTGCTCCATCATTTGTCAGTTACTTCCTCGTCCAGATCGAAACTCCACCCGCTCGTTATTTTTTCTACGCAAAGACCACCCTTACATTTTAGAAGAAAACCTGTTCTATGTTTTTTTTTTTTTTGAGAAATTCGCCGTGCGCCGTCTGGAGAAAAAGTGGAAAAATTGGGAATCTCAAGCCATATATATGATAGGAGAGGGCCTCAAAAAAAATTTTGACTCTCGAGCTATATAAATGATAAGAGAGAGACTTTGGTGCTTGAGGCATTGCGTATCTGGCTCATTGAAGGGGCTAAGCCAATTGGTGTACAATGTGTTGCACGTCTACTTTCTTGGAGGGACTACCCTAATACAGGTGCAATACCAACGACCCACTCATCGTTAACCTCAACTTCACGTACCTGCGTGCCTTTGACTTTCTTCATTGGGACACATTTTTCACCCCAGTCGTTCTTGATACTCAAATTCTTCGAGGGTGGAGAGAACTTCACAATCTCCAGTTTCCCTGTTATCCCACTCTTTCGTTAAAAGCTCGACGAAAGATCAGGCCGTAGGTTTCTATTAGTAACACGTTGGGCAACGTAATATTCGCGGGGCACAAATAATAAATTTCTAATCCACTCCATCCGAACGTAGCATTAAAGCATGTAAATTTAAATTTCTTCCTAGTGCACACATTTGCCCCTTCTCATTCAAAATTCATAACAGATCACCATAATGAAGAGTATGTAGTTGTCTTTGCTCTACTCATTCCGTACGTACGTAAACTACTCACGGTTCACTGGTATAATTTTAGGATACTTGCGCAAGGGTTTAAGGATAGACTTCAAATCCTTTTCCAGCCATTGATCGAAAATTTATACCACGAAAATAAATGGAGGAATTTGTAATTTTTTACGCAAGTAGAACAATACACAATATGAAAATGAAGAAATTGTTCCAAAATACTTTCTCTGGTAACCAAGAGCTGAATTCAGTATAAGTTACCAATGCTAGAGGGAAAATTCCTTTATACTTGAAAACACTAGGGAAAACTCGTTTAAGGGTAGCGAGGAATCGATTACGAAGCTCACATTTTTTTCTTTCTTTACCCTAGATAATCTTTTTTGTCAATACACGCCCGTATTCGTAATTTTAATATGTCTGTCAGGAAAGTGATGAAGCTGAATAAAAAGATGTTATGGCACCTATCTATTCTCAGCAACTATTGGACGTATGTAGAATAGGAGGAGGCTGAATATTGTATGAAACGTGAAATCTACAGATTATATAAACTTTTTCCAAGTATACAGCAGAAGAAGGAAATATTCTCTTTTATCTCTTAACAAGACTACAATGATTTGTTTCAAAAGTGATATCAGGCGAATTTATAATTTAAAAATAGTCTTAGAATATTAGTATTGTAGTCCACGTCTTCTGTCTACACTTGTGAATAATCGTTTTCTTCAATCATTACTATGCAAGTGCACGACCATAATTATTTGATTTTACTCGTACATCTTCACGGCAAATTAGATATGCAACATTTTCAACCTGATGGTTTTATAGCGCTACATTTTTTTATCTCCATATTCGCTACACATACCAGACGCCTTTTCAATATAGCCACGCTCCTTCATTATTCTCGGTCAATCCCTATTCACAAAACTCGACAGTCCGATAATATATATATTTTTTTTTTTGCTCTTGGCGCCTAATTTGGCACAACTCACCACTCCTCCTTTCTGCAGTAAATATCGTCAAAATCGATAATTTTAAAATTTTTGTAAGCCCCATTCCTCATACAACTCAAAACACGAAATTTTCTTGTGTCCCTTAAGTAAGATCATCCGAATCGTTACAACTTTTGGACCGAGAATTTTGATTACGCACATTCTTGTTCCTGCCAGCCTCCTCCCTCCACCTCGTAATAGACATTTTCACGTCGAAAAAAAGTAATAAAAATCTTCCAAGTCCCAAACAGATGCCTACCTTATGATGTCGTATCCTTAGCTTCGTATATGCTAGGCTAATAGTGGTATTGTTGAACAAACCAGGAATCCGAATATAATTCAGGTCCCGAGGCTACACCCATCCTCTAACGTCACGTCATGAGAGAGTTGAAAATTTTGGCCACACAGATCCTTACTTTACTCTCGTTACAATCGACAGTTTCTTAAAGGAGAACGTTTTACGCGAAATCATCAACGACTTACGTGTGAAATTTAACACATGTTTGTAGTCATATTTTTAAAGAGACCAGAAAAAAAGAGAAAAAAATCGCCTCTCGCAAAAATGTTCAAAGGAGTTTTATTGTAATCAATTATTGAATTTTGCCATAGTATTTTACGATATCAAATACCCTTCGTAAAATACGTATCCTACATTTTACTGTCAACTACATTAATAAACTTGCAAGTTTTTCACTTTTCTTCTGTCCACGATAAGACCAACAAGGTAATTGTTTTATTCAGTAGTATAAATAACGTCACTACTTGTGAAATAGGAGTTGTCAGTTTACATAATTAAAGTGCCATTTTTGCGAGGAAGAAAATGTACGCTTGTAAAGATTTGTCGAGAATGTTTGTACTTCACAAAAACAACTTCCACCGTAATCGCAATTGTTGTATATAATTAATTAAAAATGTATAAGGTACCGAAAGTCTTCTCTTTTCTCCTCTTTCTTTTATTCTTCAAGTTTTTTCGTTACGATTCAAAGCTCTATTCAATTACTCTGATTCGCGTATTGATCCTAAGATCGATCAATCACCCAGACATTTCCAGCTTACAATACCAGATGATCTAAATTTGGACACGTGATGAGAGAAAGCAAGAATTCAATACTTATCGGTACTTTATTTATCCATAAAAGACGTAATTTGTTCTAGCAACTACAAGTGGGTTTTCGGAAAATCACGCTGAAAGAAAATCGAGGCTAACAGGAAACATTCGGCTCAGGGTGTTTTTTTTTTTTTTTTAACTCTGAATTACTTTGAAATCCTTAGATTTTGTTTGCATCCTCGTCCGGCTAGAAAAATACTTATATCGAGGCTATAAAATACAATAACAAAGTCTATAGACTATTTTCCGAGTTCCAAGATCAAAGGAACGGGGCGAAGGGAGAGAAGCGAGGGCAGATGAAAGCAAGCCACTTAGGGTGGGGATACAGAGTTTTGGAACCATTTAGCTTTTTTAAGTAAGAACATTTTTTGGTGTGTGTGGAGAGGAGGGGTAAAAATTGCGAAAAAAATGCATCAGAATTTGACATTTTTTGCTATACTTCCTAAGTTTTACTTTATTGTTTTTGAGAAGAGGAAAAATTAATTCCTCCCATTTCCACTTCGTTTTTCCCCCTCCACCTGATATTCGCACGGATCTGGCACTCAGAGGATGGCAAAAATGTTCAAATACTCCCATCCTTCTCGTAGAACCTGTTATACAAAAGCTTATTTTGAGTTTTATGAATGGCGAGGGGGAGACTCGAAAAGATTTTGAAATTCAAGCCATATAATCGAAAGGGCGAAGGAACTTGAGAAAATTAGAGCTACATATTAAGTATATCACGGTATATCAGAAGAAGAGAGAGAGAGAGAGAGAGAGAGAGAGAGAGAGAGAGAGAGAGAGAGAGAGAGAGAGAGAGAGAGAGAGAGAGAGAAATTTTCATTTTCCAAGCTATATATTTGAAGAAGGAAAGGACTTGGAAAATAACGATTTTATGAGGAGAGGAAGGACTAGAAAATTAGTGATTCTCCCTTTCAGGGAAAACATCAAATGATGGATCAGTCTTATACCTTGAGACTACGTAAGCTAGTCGTGAGAAACGATTTGCAGTAGGGTGAAGGCTATCTTAGTATACTTTATACTACGCCTAGTATGAGGGGTCCGTTGTTAGGCTTAGTAAAGCCCAGTATATTTTAACCTCAGGCATATCATAATGAAGGCCAAGAATACAGATTCTGTAGCACCCTCAAAGCTCATTAGCTCGTGACGTCACTTTTGTGTCGCAATTTCGTGACGTAAGCTTCAGAATGACCCCAATTCATGTCAAAATAAAACAAAGTGAGAAAGAATTCTGCTATCACGATACTATCCAATTTTTCCTTCTCCACTCTTTTGACATGAATACACATATGGACACTTTTAGGCTAAACCCAACCAAGCGACAAAGATAAGAACAACAATAAAGTATTTCTGGTTCATGTAACATGATATACTTTTTAGTTGTTTCTGTAGATAGAATGATTGTCGCTTGGTTGGGTTCCACCGAAAATATTTTATGCCGTGACGACGTCATAAAAAGTGTAGTGCGAGGGTTGGGGGTGATGATGTCGCGGGTTGACGATGCGAAAAAAGTGTATGTGAGGCTAGTGTATGAGTCTTGAGGTTAGGGGTCATGACGTTACCTAGTTCTTTATACAAACAATTGGGAATAATGTTGAAAGGGAGCTGGATTAGGTTAATGGATCTGTCTTTTTGGAAAGAAGCGGGGTTAAACCAGGCTGAAAGTGTAGTTGAGAAGTATGATGATGTCACGGGTCAATGACATCATCGAGGATGAGGTTGAAGACATCACAAAGTGTATACGTCCCAAGGTTAAAGTTGATGACGTCACGGATAGGTGCCGTTACAAAAATGTACACGGCTCAAGGTTAAGGGTGATGACGCTGACGTCATTAAGGTTGGAGTTGATTACCTCACAAAAGTGTATATGGCTTAAGGGTAGGCATGATGATGTCACGGGTTGATAACGTGAGAAAAGTATACCGGAAAAGGCCAAAAGATATTACCAGTCACTCAAGAATTTACGCTAAATTCACTCCTGCGCAAAAACTCGAAACGCTAGATGTATTCTTTAGATTTACGAAATTTTCATCTCAATTTCAACTTCCATTTGCATCCCTACCCAACTTTTTACGACTTTTCTGAGCCAAGTTATGGACCAAAACACGCTAAAAATTGACCAAATTTGCCGCAAGATTTCCAAAATGAGAAATTGAAAATTTCCCACTTCGAAGCTTCATAGGGTTATTCAGGTATTTTTTTGGCATACATTTAACCGCACGCCTCAAAAAATGAAATTGCCCGCCTATCGATAACACGCCAAGGAAACAAAATTGACTCGCCTAAGAAATGTAAAAACGAAGTAAGTAGTGCACACATCCTCATATAAGTTGTGCACTCAAGATCCAAAACACTAGAAATCCTATGAAACGGACAAATACACAAAGTAAGTAGTGCACACATCTTGATACAAGTTGTGCACACAAAATCAAAACACTCAAAATCTATTGAAGAGGACAAATACACCACCATGTAAGTAGTGCACACATTCCCATATAGTGCACACTTAAGAACATGCAGAACAATGTGCGATCCACATTTAATTCATTCAACTATAATATATCAAGTAAGTAAACCTGATACAGGAAAAAGAAACAGGAAAGAAGACAATGGAATGCTTTGGTTACTGACAAGTCAGTACAAGCCTCAAGGCAGCATTCCAAGTGGAGTTTTTTTTTTTTTTTTTTTTTTTTTTTTTTTACCATCACCATATATTTCATAAAGACATTACAATATTGATACATATTAATGCAATTAACAAATATAAGTTTTCAAATAATTTACAACGGCAAAGCCCAACCGCTTCTTGAATGAATCTGAGTTCAAGACTACATGATACCTGCCTTCATAATAACAAACGCCGAGAAGAGTCGAAATTAACATCCGTCTACCACTTGACATGTGCAGCGTGAAAAGCTTCCTGAAGATCGAAAGGAAGCTCCAAATGGGCTTGAAGATTAGACTCCATCGAGAACCTTGATTGCCAAAAAGGGCCTGCGGAAAGGAAGAGTGGAATTGGCAAATCACAGGAAGGTTCAGAAGTGCGAATATTGTCAAAACGGCGAACTCTTGAATACAAGTCAATAATGAAACGTCCACGGCTATTGCACTGACCCATATAACTACCGCGCATCCCCTTGGCATCATACTTCTGCCGAATCATCTTATTTTGACGACGAACCGCAGTATTTGACCAACCAGAGAAGATCTCACGACAATGCTCGAAATCCAATGCATTAACCAACTGACTCGACCGACTCCTTCGGGGTGGAACAACTGGGAAAGCACCTCCATCAACAGTCATACCTTACTCATGAGGAGTTTTGAGGTTTATTATGGAGAGGCAGTCTCTACTGTCAAGCCCATCCTGGCTGGAGTTCCTCACAATAAATGCAGAAAAATCATATTCTTTTGAAATACGGGTCGTGTGCCAGTCCTGGCGTGCACTCATGGCGTTCGTCATGGTTTCAACGTCGTGTCAGTTTTTTTCCATGGCAGGAGGGGCACTGGCGGTCAATATAATTTTATGAGGCGTGCACTTATATATTTCCCTATTTTTTTTTAAATTTCACTTTCAAATCAAATAAGAAGTTTGAACAATTTTCAATTTTTGGCACATTTTGGTCCAGAACTCAGTTCAGAAAAGTTGTAGAAAGTTGGGTAGAGGCGCAAGTCGAAGATAAAATTGAGTTATAGATTTTTTAGATTTGAAGTATACATCCAACATTTTACGTTCTTACGCTGGAATGAATTTAGCGCAAACTCCTATTTAACTGCTGGTAACACCTTTTGGCCTCACCCTGTATACCTTCCAAGGTTCAAAATAATGACGTCACGGCGTGATGAAGTTATCAAGGTTGGAGTTGAAGACGTCGCAACTCAATGACCACAAAGAAGTATGCAGCTCAAGTCATGAAATATATTTTTCTCGGAGATAATTTCAGTAGTAATGATAGGGAGGTCGCTGGTTGAAATCCCACGGAAAGGAGCAGACATTTGTGCGTTTTTTCATCTTTCCTTATCCTTACTATATGGTTTACGGTTAGGGATGATGTCTTTATGAGTTAATGACGTCATAAAAATGTTTGAATTTTCAATTAGGTAGATATGTAGTCACTCATTTGAAACTTAATCGAGAGAATTTTTTCCAAGTTTCCAATTATCCAAATTTCTCGTAAGTGGGAGGTAAGAGCTCGCCATCTTGATCAGCTTCTATCTCATGAAAAAATATCTTCTACTCGTAGTATAAGTAATAATCAAGAATGACTTATTAAACACCTGAAAATAACTCTTCTTAAATTACTTTTTTTTTTTAAATCTACATTTCTGATGATATCGAAGCTTCCCTGTATCATTTTACGTGTTCTTAGGCCATAATGTAAGTTTTTAACAGATTTATAATGACACTATCATCATCATGCATGAAGACGGCTAGTTTTTCATACATATTTCTGTAGATTTTCGTTTCAAACAAGTCAACTACTCGTACTCTCTGAAATTTGTAACATACAAATTATTTTTCAAATAGAATATCAATACTTTCGTAAAAATTCAACCCATCGCAGGATAATTAATATTCACGCGCGTTTTATATATTATTACCTATCGCGGTAACATTTATTAGACGTAGGAATTCATCAACGAGTAATAAAATCAATTGGTAACAGGAAAAAATGAATCGCGCTCGGCACAAAAGGCCGACTGCGACTCGACGATCGAAACGAAAGAGAAAATATAAGTACAAATACGAAAATTGGTATTATTTTCGTTATCGTCATCGGAGGAAATGAAAATTCCAGCGACGATGAAAAAAGCGAACTCGTACCTCCGTACCTCGTCACCGCGTCGAAAGATTTTCCAATAAAGAAGAAATTCTATACTAAGTCTGTGTGTGACAAACAATGTGCGAGTAGACACGACAAAAATAATTACGCTTTCGTCCTCGAACAGCATTTTATTATACACGTTAGCTAAAGGAGTTTTATTTTGGCGAAGACCGTTTAAAGCTCATCACGATGCTGAAAATTCAAGTAACATTTTTTTTTTTTAAAAACAATCGAAACGATCTTTGACGATTGAGGTCAGAAAATGCGCTATATTTGCTTACTTTCACGACTTGGTGCACGTCAGCGGTTGGGTAAATTTGAAAATTTTTCAACCAAAATTAACGTGCCCCGTAAATGTAGGTACTCGTGTACTTCTGATAATCGGACCCAGGTAGTGCCGACGTAGTACCATCCCACATTCAAATTACGTATACGCTTTTTGTCCTTTCAATCGCCTTTAAAAAAATTAAAAATAGGCCAACTTCCGCTGCATTTCGATACCGGCGTGAGAAAATCGTTCATGCGACCTACCACCTTGAGCAAAGTTTACAGCAAACTCGACCAATTACCGTGAGCTTGTAACAGGCCGATAAATTTGCGATATACGGGCTTACGAGATTACATTTAAAACGCAACGGATTTACGTAACACGAAAATTTTCGAATACTAAGTCGCGGAGTAATGGAAAAAATTCGAAATCAGAATATTTATCGCGGATTATTATCGCATTATTCGTCCTTCTCATTAAGAGGCTCGACTATATTTACCGGTGCGCCGAAGATGATGTAGAAATTCAGAGGTAAGCGAGAATACAAGAACGAAGGTACTGTCCGTATCGTTATTGTTTATCGGATAACTTTCGAGAGCTTTCCTAAATTCGCTTTATGTTTCTCGCAGTCTTTTCCCAAAGGACTATATAGAAAACAAAGAAAATGAGATACAAAACACGATGTTTCAGTTCTCATTCCGGTACATAGTTGTACATATATGTACCTATATACATTTTTTTTTCCTCTGAGAAGCTGTCGATGGCCCATAAATATGACGTAATCGCTTTATTTTTACCTTCGTATAGCTCTCAGGTTAAATTTAACCGTTTTACCCCTTCTCTCGAAAATTGGCAACACTGGCGCCACTTTGCGTTTTATACTGCGCTGTATAAAACGTTAAGGTTCGCAGTTTATGCGCTTCCTTTGGCCGGTGGAAGCTCGAATTGTGTGCCGCTCGTACGGTAGCGCCGTATTTCGAACGCGTGTGTACAAAACGATTTTCGGCGGAAGGAAGGAGAGAATTTCGCGAAAATATTCTCGAGCACAATAATCGAAAAATACACCTTTTTCGCAATTATTTTGTCCGGAAATCGAATCCTAATTATTTGCCGGAGTAAATGCGCCTATCTCGCGTGTAGTGCAACCGGCGTTCGTGAGATAAATTTCTACTTTTTGTTCGCTCGTCGCTAAAAGTATCAGAATTTTTTGATTTTTTTTTTTTTGAGTTATTATCGTTCGTTTATTCTTCGCCATAGAGTGAATTTGAACAAAGTTTGACGATGACGCGTTTATTATTACGATACCACTTGCGCGCTATATCACATACTTGATAAAGTTTAATTTGCAAAAAAAAAAGTTCCCCAGTGTGTTCAAGCTTTTGCTCGCGTACCGTGCCCCATTAAAATTATCCTACCGGCTAATTTGAATCGACGGTATCAGGAAGAAAAGATTTCCAAGGTTGCGACTTTTAATTCATTTACGAGGTAAGACAATCTTTCGACGACCCGGTGATTTTTCGCGGGGTGAAAAGGCGAAACCGATTAACTCGCGACAATAACGTACCCAGAGACTAATTACATTTATCGAGGCGCATTCACACGATGGTTTGAATGATAGAATTTTCCAATTTCTTCTTCTTGACATACTTTTAATTTTGTAATCAAAAAACTTTTACGAGTCCCCGAAGACTCTAGCATTCGTAGAAAATTGTCGAAAAAAAGTCTTCCAATTCTGAATCGGATTTTTCCGATTCCACATTTTATGCGCGAATTTTGCTTAGTTCCGTTATTTTTCCCAAACTAAAGATATTCACTATAGAATAAAATTGTGTTTTATACGTGGTAACAATTAAACTAATTTAAATAACATACACACGGTCACGTGAGTCGTTCACGACTTTTCATCTCACAATTCAAAACTCATCAAGAGAGTCACTCCCACTCTTTAGATTAAATACCACACATCTATCTAGCAAGCAAGATATTTGAATAGAATAAACAATAAAACTCAAGTTTATAAAGTTTATCAGTCACCATGACGTCACATCAATTGATAACAGAGTACAAATCGGCTAGAATCTTCTCCTCCCCCTGTCCACCTTGCAACGGGGCTATAACATTTATTTCAGCGGTCTTTGCAAATTTATATTTTGATTACTTCTCTGGATATTCTTATATATTTCAATATGATTAACCGTAACCTACAGAATCGTATCGACTCAATTGGAAATGCATTGATAAATCACTCATTCGATCCTTGAACAAATTGTTGGTGCCCATCTTCAGATATGAGACTATAACTTGCCTAAGTCACGAAAAAATCTATCCAGGAGTTTTGGAGGAGATAGGGGAACAAGAAAAATCTTATTAGCCTAAATATAGGCGGCGTATACATAATTATACATAAAGAAACCTGAAATTTTTTTAGGCTAAACAAGGAAGTTCATTGCTTCCTCCCCCTGTAATACCTCACTTTTCGAGCTTAAAAAGTCTCTAAAAGAAAGAGCTTCACAATTATTTTTTCCTATACGTTATTTTTAGTCTAGTATACTTTATATTAGGCTGAGTGGCTTAGTTCTTGATTACCTTCGATTCCTGGCATCACTTAATGGTGTCTCCAGCCGCTATGCTTTTCATCTCCTCATAAATTGTATTCGCGGTCTCATTACGACTTTCTATGAAAACTCCATCCCAAGATTCTTCATCTGGAATGCGGAAAACAAGAAAAATCGATATCGAAACCAAACAAGCAACCAATCACCCATCAGTCAACCTCTTATTCCCTCCCTCGCGCTCCGACCTCTTCAAACGCAATACGAACAGTTACATGAACCGAACCTGGTTCACGCATAGGTTCAACCTCAAATCTCACTCAAAGAAGGTGGTCCACTCCCATCTCCTGAGACACCTCAAATCAACTATGAACCACTATTAATTATGTATTCACGAAAAAATTACATATAAATCAATAATGAATTAAGAATAAAGTCACCAAGATAGTCTCGCAGGACACTTGATGAAAACTAAAAAATTGTACTCAATCATTCCAGCTCAAAGTTTTCACTATCGAGTACGACTAATAATAATAAAAAAATGTACAGCCCGCCACTGCTACTATCCACAAATTTAACGAAACAAAATTCAAAAGCTCTAGGTGCTGCGGGAAGCGAGATACAAGGCTACTAAATTTCCAGGTAGGAAGAATGAATAAAATATCATTGAAAATAAAATTCAATGAACTCTTCGTCAAGAATGAACCTGTGAAATTAAAGTTTCGTCATCATAATACACGAACTGATAACAAAAAGCGTAACGGAAGCAGGTACTCGTAAGAGTAGGAAATTTTTCAAAAAAATGAAAATTTCTCAGAACTGCTCGTTCGATTCTCAAAAAAATTGCAGGAGCACATCTTCAGATATAACACTACAATATGGCCAAGTTACAAAAAAATTGTCCTAGGGATATCTGCCCAAAAATCGACTTGAAATTTAAATTTGGTGACTGGCGCCTCACCCGATAGAACTCATTTTAGGCCGAAAAGAGAGTATGAAAACGTTCGTAGATATTGAGGACAAATCGTCTGAATTGACCAAGATGTGTCCTAGGGATATCTGCCAAAAAATTGACTGGAAATTTTGGTCACAATTGAGTGACTATGTGGCTTCCCGATAGTACTCATTTTAGCCTAAAAAATTGAGTAAAAATATTGATGGATGTTGAGGAAAAATCGACTGAAAATGGACGAAGGTATCTCCCAGGAAATCTACCCAGAAATCGACTAGAAATCTTAGTCAAAATTATCAATTTTAGACTAGAAAAAGAGGAAAAATTCCACTCTACAATATTGACAGTATAACAACCAAAAATGGACCGAAATGTATATTAATGATTAAAAGTCAACCAAAAATTATGGTCAATATTTAGTAGTCGAAAAATATCTGACATATAATCAACTGAAATGAAAGTCAAAATTTGGTCGGTTTATCTCGAAAATTTACTAAAAATCAACCATTTTCCAATGGTACCACAATACTAATGGTCTATTTTCAGTCTTACGATAAAAAACTAAATCGACTATATCATAGTGATGGTCCATTTGGTTTATCGGGTACATATTAAGCTTAGATAATTTATCGCCGGAACAATTTAGGAAATGGTAATCAGCGAGGGACTCGGAACAACATGATCTAGGCGTTCACGTTGATGCCTGTATATATCTTTTGCTATTAACGTTATATAGCCGACCCTCCCTTAGGAATTCTTGTCAGAATGTGTTATTGTTTAAACACTTTTGGAATACAATAGTTATGACTGGAGAAGCGATATTGTTTTAATCTTGTAAGTTGGTATACGCTCATTGTTGACCTACACAGTGCAGTAATATACACAAAAGGTGGCCTGTCACAAGAAAACCCTCCTAACTAAAAAATTGATCAGGACAAAGGGTATTTTCCAATTCATCAAAATCACCTCAGAACATAGGAAATATTACCTTAAAATATTTTTTAGACTTTTGATGAGGTCTTCTTGTGTCAGAAAATCCCTACAAGAGTATACGAAGAAATGAATTGAAAGATTTTATTTTTCACGATCGGTTTCTAGGTGGGTCTTCTTGCAACAGGTCACCGTAATTTAATTCACATTTAATATTGGTATGCGATTTGGAAGCTCAAAAACGTCAAGTCGAGAACAGATCTATTGGTGGAAATATAACAACTCAATTAACTCAACAGAATCCCAACAAATGTAGCGGCATGAATTGACTTTTCTCTTCAATTACAGGAAGAGAACTTCTGATGTCTTGCCGGGAAATTTTTGCTTGCTTGTCTGGCTGCGGAGTCAATGGCATCGTGTCCCGGGAAACTTATGTAATCCAGATATAATTAAAACGAGAGAGTGGATGAATGCGTTGTGCGAATGGGTGTTGAAGAGGAGGTTTTCAAGAGCGCACTTAGGAGGGAAAGAAAGTTCTTAAGGAGGAGATATTTGCCATGGAGGGGGACGGGACGCCTGAGTGAGATAGGAGAGGCAAGCAAAAAAGATTGATGCAGTGTGAGGTATACAATAATGTATGAAGTCCAAGATTGAATAGGTGTAGGGGATTCTGTGGTTTGATTCAGAGCTGCCCGTCAGGTATGATAATTATATGTTCATTACGCCTCTTAATGATGAGAGCATTTGGTTTATTTTGGATGCCCCGAGAGATCGAGTCGAATGCCAGGTTTTTGTGGGGTCCAAAACGGGAAGCCACATTAATGACCTAAGAGAATTGAGATTGAGTGATATATGTATTAAGAACGAGTTCGAGTAGTTGTAGGATAATTATAGTTAGATTGTATTGGAGGAGGGTTAGTGAATGGAACTCCATGATATCCATGTGTTCTGGGATGACTAGTTTTCATTTCGGGTTCTGACGGCCAATGATATCATTAATCTTGGATCGTCAATTTACGATTTGGGCTCCATAAATTCAATCTAATCTATGTTGGTTGCTTTGACTATACAGTCAAAGGTTGGTCGCGATCCTGGTTTAGAATTCACTGGAACTTGCATTGAGACCTACGATTATTTTTGACGTTTTTATTGTCTTTATCGGCAATCTACCTCCAAGGCACTAATGGAGATCCGCGAGCCCAAGCCCCCCCCCCTGAAGGAATCTAGACCCAGTTAGATGAGGAACGCAGGGAACCTGTTTTATGAATCAAATGGGATTTGGTATTGAAAATTCAAGGAAGCCTAGACCTAGATAAAGCTAGTATAAAGAAGGCCTAGACCTACTATAAGCCTAGCATAATATAGCTTGAGAATCTAAATTTTTCTCGAATCTCCAGCTATATATGATAGCTCCAGAGTTGAAATTTTTCTAAGTCCCTTTCATATCATATATAGCTCAAAAGTCGAAATTTTTCCTTGTCTCCCTCCTATCATACATAGCTCGAGAGTCGACATTTTTTCCAAGTCCCCCTCCTATGATATATAGCTCGAGAGTTGAAATTTTTCCAAGTCCCTTTCCTATCATATATAACTAGAGAATCGAAATTTTAACAGGGAACCTGTTTTATGGGGAGCTTTTTACGACATTTGCCGTGCGCAGTCCGCCGTCCGGCAAAAAACTTAGAAAAACGACAGTTTCCTTAAGAGGGCGTCCATAAATTACGTGAGGTATTTTTTGGGGGGAGGGGGGGTCCAGCCAAGTCTCACCAAAACTCATGTGAGGGAGGGGGAGGGGTGCCGACAGGTCTCACGTAATTTTTTTCTCACACAAATACATTTTAAAATATTGCTCAACTGGGCTTAAATTTAATAAAAACTAGTTCTTTTTGAATAGGTATAAAAATGTGATCAAGAAAATTACGTTTTTTTAATAGATAAACGCGATTAAGCACAGATAAACGTATTTAAAGCAAAAACACACATTTCGGAAAATCTCACGCGTGATAAGAGGGGGAGGGAGGGGGTCAAGGCAAATCTCACGATATCTCACCAAGGGGTTGTTTGAGAGTCTACCTGTTTTATAGGGGGCTTTTTGAGAAATTTGCCGTGCGCCGTCCGCCGTCCAGCAAAAAAATGTTGACTCTCGAGCCATATATGATAGGAAAGGGATTTGGAAAAATTCCGACTCTCGAGCTATATATGATAGGGGGGGACTTGGAAAAATTCCGACTCTCGAGCTATATATGATAGAAGGGGGACTTGGACAAATTTCAACTCTCGAGCTATCATATATAGCTGGAGATTCGAGAAAAATTTAGACTCTCAAGCTATATTATACTAGGCTTACAGTAGGTCTAGGCCTTCTTTATTCTAGCTTTATCTAAGTCTAGGCTTCCTGGAATTTTCAATACCAAATCCCATTTGACTCATAAAACAGGTTCCCTGCGTTCCTCGTTCAACTTCGTTAAGGAAGCCGTCTTTCTTCAAAGTCTCTCTCCTATCATATATAGCTCGAGAGTCCAAATTTTAACAAGGAACCTCTTTTGTAGAGGGCTTTTTCAGAAATTTGCCGTACGCCGTCCGCCATGCGCCGTCCAGCAAAAAAGGACTTAGAAAAATTTCGACCCTCGGGCTATATATGAAAGAAGGGGGACTTGGAAAAATTTCGACTCTCAAGCTATATATGATAGGAGCGGGACTTGAAAAACTTTCGACTCTCAAGCTATATATGAGGACCTATCTGTACAAAGGGCGACGCCCTTTTTGCGGAGACCTCGATTTTAGTGCGTTTCAGATCAGAAAGTATCTTTTATAATTTTTTTTTTTTTTTAAACCCACAATTTTTCCCATCTCAGCAAGAAGAGCGTCCGTTGTCATATTTTCAATGATCTCTACTTTGTTCGTTTTTGGATGTATTCAAAATGTGATTATCGTTTTTTATAGAAGAAGTGTTGCTCTTCAATTTTCATCCTTATCATTTTTTAAATTAAACTCGTTGTTGCGGAAATATTTTGAACTGAAACTTCAAACTGATTTTTCTGTAATGAATTTTTCTTCACGGACGCCTTTTGTACGGATAGGTCCTCATATGTTAGGAGAGGACATGGCAAAATTTCGACTCTCAAGCTATATGATAAGAGGGGGATTTGGAAAAATTTCGACTCTCGAGCTATCATATATAGCTAGAGATTCGAGAAAAATTTAGACTCTCAAACTATATTATACTAGGCTTATATTAGGTCTAGGCCTTCTTTATACCAGCTTTATCTTGGTCTAGGCTTCCTTGAATTTTCAATACCAAATCCCATTTGACTCATTAAACAGGTTCCCTGCGTTCCTCGTTGAACTTCGTTAAGGAAGCCGTCGTTTTTCTAAGTCCCTCTACTATCATAGATGGCTCGAGAGTCGAAATTTTCCCAAGTTTTTTGCTGGACGGCGGACGGTGCACAGCAAATTTCTCAAAAAGCTCCTCATAAAACAGGTTCCTTGTTAAAATTGGAAAAATGCCTTCAACAAAGCACTTTAAACGTCATAAATTAATAAAAATATAAAATACATTCACAGACAATTTTAATATTTTAAATTATGGGCCACGCCCCTCAAGTAGCTTTCCACCTGTACCTAGGGACGACGGTAACTAATCTATTCTCTTTTAAGATGACCCGGTTTTTTTTTTTCTCGGGAAGGGGACCTCCTGCGCAGTCCTGCTCAACCACCGTTTCAGTAAATGATTGTTCACGACGGAAATTTTCAATACCTTCCCATAATTTGCAACATGAGTCGCGCTCAGCGAAACCATGTACTAAGTCGGAAAAAAAAACTCTGATTTTTTTTTTATTCGAAAGCAGAAGACCTCGTCTGAAAATTTCACCAAAAATCGGAATTTTTTTTTCCCGACTTAGTACATGGTTTCGCTGAGCGCGACTCACATATCTACTCACCTACCCCCAATTTTGATGAGCTTACCTGTGAATTGCAAAGACGAGTTTCTCACTAGTAACTAATAAGTAATCAGTTCACGGTTTTTTGTATACTAAATTTATTCAAAAATATTGTGAATAATTCCTGTAAAATTTTACATTTTTTGATTCGAAAAACGAAAATTCCTTCATTTTCTCGTATTTCGGTATATTCACATCTCGTTCCACAGAATGCGGCACGCGGCACGCGGGCCCCGGGTTGCCCATGCCTGGTCTAGACTTTCTTACTAACTTTATCTAGGTCTAGGCTTCCTTGAATTCTCAATACCAAATCCCATTTGACTCATGAAACAGGTTTCCTGCGTTCCTTGTTTAACTTCGTTAAGGAAGCCGTCGTTTTATGTATTCTTTTTTTTTCTTGAAAGAGAAGGTATCTTGGTATGTATACTTGGGTAAGTGATGGTAAACAAATTTTAACCTTTAGGAATAAACATGAACTATAAAAGGTATTTCTAAAAGTATTTTCGACGCTGAGTACCATGCCATTTACTTCTTTTTGATATTACCTCTCATTATTGTGCAATACTTATGCTCAATTCCCGGACTTCATTGCAACAAGCAAGTGTACCTTCTCGTGCGTTGAAATTTTGTAGCTCGATAAGATACGTTCCGTGTCGTAACAATCCACGGTAGCTAAACATAAGTATTGCACAATAATGAGAGGTAACACCAAAAAAACGGTAAATGGTATGGTACTCAGCGTCGAAAATACTTCTAAAAATACCTTCTATAGTTCATGTTCATTCCAAAAGTTTGAAATTTGTTCATGTGTATCATCGTTTAAATACTTGCAGCAAATTAAATGGAAATAGAATTTTCATCTTTAACTTCAATCTCAATCAGGACGTCATCTGTGTTCAAGAAAGTCAGAAAGTAAAGGACATAACATATAGCTGACTCTCTTTCTACGGGGAGTCGCTCCAAGTAGCTTGTTCTTCACTCTTTCCATCTTACGTCTCTATCAGTTCGTCAAGTCTAAGAATTAAGTGGGCATAAGGCATTTATACGAGTAGTGTACTCTGTTTGGGAGACAGTATGTATAATCACTAAGTCTTGCTGTTTCTAGCGTCTTATCTCCCCCCGAACTGTCTGTCTTTGTTTCTTCGTCATTTTCTGTTTACACACCTTAGTTCGTACAGAGTTCTAAAATTTATACACGATTCAACTTATGAATACTTCCTGTACAGTCGAATTGCATAAAACGTCGAAGATGAAGGAAGCATTGAGTACAGTATTCAGTTTATCAATTTTTATATTCTGACCAAACTGTAGTGCGATTTCAGTACGCGTAATATGTAACCGACTTTCCGAACAGTCTATATTTTCGTCTCGCTATCAATTTGATCTGCACAGGATGCATAATTCATGCAAGAGTCAGAATACTTGATATTTTACTCGTTTCTTATTTCTATTACTTTTTTCTTTCTCACACCATGTTCGTAGAAGAGCGTTTCTGTATAGGAAGAAATTTTTATAACCCACGCTATATACTATACGTATACATCTTCTCTCCAGACTTCTCGCACATTCTCGATTCATTCAAGAAGGAAGAGTGCTAGGCCCGAAATTTATCAAACCATACGTGGCCACGAACACTGATATCCGTACAGTTGGTCTTTCATTACGTGACTCGCTATACATAGAATTAATTTTAGAGGAAGAAAATCGTATTATCAGATCGAAACTTTTCGAGAAGAAAGAGAAACGCTACAGTGAAAGAAAAGCTTCGAGAATAAGGAAGAGTAATAAAATGTCGGTTCCTTTTCGTATGATCAAGCTATCGCGGAAGAAAAAAGAAGAAAATAACGTAAGAGAGTTCTCATTATACAGAATCAAAAAATAAGTGTTTTCAAACTTCAAATTGTTCTTGCTACTCGTACTACGAGTAGGTACGGACTGAAAAGATGACGTTGTATTCATCACGAAACTTTATAATAAAAGAGTAAAGTTGAAAATTGAGAAGGAAAATATTCTTACGATTTGCAAGAACTCGAATCACTATACAGTTCTCAACGAACAAAATTCATTTACTTCCAATTATGTCTTCCTTCTTCGAATCGAATCAGTATTTTTACGTTAGTGAGTTATCTATCCGAGAAAATAAAGTAGTGAATTTCTGAAGGTGACATACTCTTTGACGTGATGTAATGAAGTTTAAAAGGTCCTTCCGTACAAAACAGGTAGAAAGTACATCCACGGTGGCGAGGGGAGGTCAAACCAGAATGAACCCGTGGCGTGGTTATGTCTAACACAACTTTCTGGACAAATCCGAAACAGATTTTGCGGTGAAGTTAACGTAAAGTGACATCCCTTCCTGGTACGCTCTCTCTTATATCTTTATTTCTGAGTGTCAGCTAGCTCTGCAACCTTATTTCGATACGATTATATGCCCCGTTCATTTTCTTTCTGGACTTTTCAAATTTATAGATCGTTAAAACTTATACGTTGTTCGAAGTCGGGCTTTTTTCTTCGTCATAGGTACGGAACAAGTTGTGGGATGGAACAATAAAACGGCGTCCAGATAGACCGAACGAATTTATTATAGTGGCTAGTTAGAATGAACAAGACAAATTCTATTGATATACGGTCTCAAAGAAAAATATTGTTCAGAGGAGTACAAAATCTTGGTCCAAAACGCACACATGATTTCCATGTCAAATTCTTAAATACGAGTACTTACCTTACCTTTCTGAAGACTGTTATAGAACCTTATAGAAGTTTAACCCTATCAAAACTAGACTACGGTGCCCTAATATATGACCCAACTTATTAGATATTACTCAGACTATACGTCCCTCGAACTAGCTTCGAAAGCGTTTTGAACAAGCCCCAATCTCGGTGTCTGTCCAGAAGCAGCTGAAGCCCTTCCCTAGCGTTCCATTTGGCAGGTTAATTCTGTTTTTCAAACTTCTCGACTATGGTTCCCCATCCGCGAGTCTTCCACGAATTTTTGAATGGGTGAGATTTTTTCGCACGAAAGGAAAAGTCCGAAATCACGAAAAAAAAAAGTCTTTAAGCGGTTAAGAATCATTTCAAGAAAAAAAATAATAAAAGTGAACATTAAAAAAGTACATTAAATAAAAAAACAAAAAAATCACAAAAAATTAAAACTTTTGACCGAAAAATTAGTGTAAACAAAAGAAAGCATACGCTTCAAGTATAAAATAAGTTGAAAACTAAAAAAATTAGAAGCCATTGCAGACGTTGCCATGGCAGCGGGGAACCCGCAATTCCTTAACTCGACCTCTCAGGTGGTGTGGAACTGAGTTGATAATCTTGTCATATAATTCAAATCGAAATTATCATTCTACCTTCCCTCCTATCATATATAGCTCGAGAGTCGAGATTCTTCTAAGTCCCCCTTCTATCATATATATATAGTTCGAGGCTCGAAATTCTTCTAAGTCCCCCTCCTATCATATATATCTCCCCCTTCTATCATATATAGCTCGAGTCTCAAAATTTTTCTAAGTTTTTGGTTGGACGGCGGACGGTAGATCGAAAGTCAAAATTCTTCCAAGTCCCCCCCCCTATTATATATAGTTCGAGGCTCGAAATTCTTCTAAGTCCCCCTCCTATCATATATATCTCCCCCTTCTATCATATATAGCTCGAGTCTCAAAATTTTTCTAAGTTTTTGGTTGGACGGCGGACGGTAGATCGAAAGTCAAAATTCTTCCAAGTCCCCCCCCCCTATTATATATAGCTCGAGTCTCAAAATTTTTCTAAGTTTTTGGTTGGACGGCGGACGGTAGATCGAAAGTCAAAATTCTTCCAAGTCCCCCCCCCCTATTATATATAGCTCGAGACTTGAAATTCTTCCAAGTCCCCCTCCTATCATATATAGCTCGAGTCTCAAAATTTTTCCAAGTTTTTGGTTGGACGGCGGACGGTAGCTCGAAAGTCAAAATTCTTCCAAGTCCCCCCCTCCTATCATATATAGCTCGAGACTTGAAATTCTTCTAAGTCCCCCTCCTATCATATATAGCTCGAGTCTCAAAATTTTTCCAAGTTTTTGGTTGGACGGCGGACGGTAGCTCGAAAGTCAAAATTCTTCCAAGTCCCCCCCCCTATTATATATAGCTCGAGACTTGAAATTCTTCCAAGTCCCCCTCCTATCATATATAGCTCGAGTCTCAAAATTTTTCCAAGTTTTTGGTTGGACGGCGGACGGTAGCTCGAAAGTCAAAATTCTTCCAAGTCCCCCCCCTCCTATCATATATAGCTCGAGACTTGAAATTCTTCTAAGTCCCCCTCCCATCATATATAGCTCGAGTCTCAAAATTTTTCCAAGTTTTTGGTTGGACGGCGGACGGTAGCTCGAAAGTCAAAATTCTTCCAAGTCCCCCCCCCCCCCCTATCATATATAGCTCGAGACTCGAAATTCTTCTAAGTTTTTGGTTGGACGGCGGACGGCGGACGGTAGCTCGAAAGTCAAAATTCTTCCAAGTCCCCCCCCCCTATTATATATAGCTCGAGACTTGAAATTCTTCTAAGTCCCCTCCTATCATATATAGCTCGAGTCTCAAAATTTTTCCAAGTTTTTGGTTGGACGGCGGACGGTAGCTCGAAAGTCAAAATTCTTCCAAGTCCCCCCCTCCTATCATATATAGCTCGAGACTTGAAATTCTTTCAAGTCCCCCTCCTTTCATATATAGCTCGAGACTCAAAATTTTTCTAAGTTTTTGGTTGGACGGCGGACGGTAGCTCGAAAGTCAAAATTCTTCCAAGTCCCCCCCCCCCCTATTATATATAGCTCGAGACTTGGAATTCTTCTAAGTCCCCCTCCTATCATATATAGCTCGAGTCTCAAAATTTTTCTAAGTTTTTGGTTGGACGACGGACGGTAGCTCGAGACTTGGAATTCTTCCAAGTCCCCCCCCCCTATCATATATAGCTCGAGACTCGAAATTCTTCCAAGTTTTTGGTTGGACGGCGGACGGCGGACGGTAGCTCGAAAGTCAAAATTTCTCCAAGTCCCCCCCCCCTATTATATATAGCTCGAGACTTGAAATTCTTCTAAGTCCCCCTCCTATCATATATAGCTCGAGTCTCAAAATTTTTCCAAGTTTTTGGTTGGACGGCGGACGGTAGCTCGAAAGTCAAAATTCTTCCAAGTCCCCCCCTCCTATCATATATAGCTCGAGACTTGAAATTCTTCTAAGTTTTTGGTTGGACGGCGGACGGCGGACGGTAGCTCGAAAGTAAAAATTCTTCCAAGCCCCCCCCCCCCCCTATTATATATAGCTCGAGACTTGAAATTCTTCTAAGTCCCCCTCCTATCATATATAGCTCGAGACTCGAAATTCTTCTAAGTCCCCCTCCTATCATATATAGCTCGAGTCTCAAAATTTTTCCAAGTTTTTGGTTGGACGGCGGACGGTAGCTCGAAAGTCAAAATTCTTCCAAGTCCCCCCCCCCCCTCCTATCATATATAGCTCGAGACTTGAAATTCTTCTAAGTCCCCCTCCTGTCATATGTAGCTCGAGTCTCAAAATTTCTCCGAGTTTTTGGTTGGACGGCGGACGGTAGCTCGAAAGTCAAAATTCTTCCAAGTCCCTCCCCTCCTATCATATATAGCTCGAGACTTGAAATTCTTCTAAGTCCCCCTCCTATCATATATAGCTCGAGTCTCAAAATTTTTCCAAGTTTTTGGTTGGACGGCGGACGGTAGCTCGAAAGTCAAAATTCTTCCAAGTCCCTCCCCTCCTATCATATATAGCTCGAGACTTGAAATTCTTCTAAGTCCCCCTCTTTTCATATATAGCTCGAGTCTCAAAATTTTTCCAAGTTTTTGGTTGGACGGCGGACGGTATCTCGAAAGTCAAAATTCTTCCAAGTCCCCCCCCCCCCTATCATATATAGCTCGAGACTCGAAATTCTTCTAAGTTTTTGGTTGGACGGCGGACGGCGGACGGTAGCTCGAAAGTAAAAATTCTTCCAAGCCCCCCCCCCCTATTATATATAGCTCGAGACTTGAAATTCTTCTAAGTCCCCCTCCTATCATATATAGCTCGAGACTCGAAATTCTTCTAAGTCCCCCGCCTTTCATATATTGCTCGAGACTCGAAATTCTTGCAAGTCCCCCTCCTATCATATATAGCTCGAGACTCGAAATTCTTCCAAGTCCCGTAACCTAATCTAACCTTAGGTTACTAACTTCGCGGACGCGGACGTTTTCTGAGGATGTAATCTCCTAACAAAATGGATAGCGGCTTCCCCGCTAAAAATCATTCTATGATTAAAAATGTATTGCACCACGAGAGCGGGTTTGGCTTTACACGGCCTACCACCTTTTCTTTTTTGGAAATGTTTTCGCCTCAAGTGGCACTGGAAGTAGCTTCAACCAAATGCACATCCCACCGTATGCTTACACTGCAAACTTTTCAGAAAGGGGGGGGGGAGCATGTGCATTTCGATTCCCGCAAATTTCCTCTGTTGGTGACTATGGTCCAGACACTGAATTTGCGGTCTTTGAAGTCGTCGAACGTTTGCCATCTGTCGTCGCCTCTCAGAAATTTGGACAGCTCTCTTTCCCAAGTACAATTCTCACTGCTTCCTGCTGCCACAAAGTACTCCGTACAACTGTGTTCCTCGTGAGGGTGTTACAGAATTGCCTTATCAGCTGTAGCCCACTGATAAGCGGCAGTCCATAGCGGCAAAGAAATATCTGGTACGTCGACAAATGGAGTGCTATTTTTCAAATGTGGATTTCGTTCTTCTGACCACTCTCTGACTAGTCTAAAACTTTATTTAAAAATTGGCCGGTAGGTTCGTCCCTTCTTATTTTTTTATTTTATTTTATTTTTCGTGAAAACACTCTGAAAATTTCTTGTATTTGTCTTTTTTTTTTTTTTTCTCGTGAGCATACTCGAAAATTTTGTGTGCTGTACTTTTCATCACCACCACTTGGTTATTTCCTTATTTTGGATGATTTTTTCGTGCTGCTGTTTTTCGTTCAAACGCCTTTTTCTTTTCGTGCAATTTAATATTCCCCTTTTTAAATTAGTACAATCGACAAAACTGATTTGCTTTCAGCTGAGAATCGAATTTTTCAAGATCGAAGAAATTACGTACTTAATTTTTCAATTTAAAAGTTTTTAAACATTCACCATTAAAGGACTTCCCTCTTTGTCTTTCATTCTCTCGGGTGTTACTAACACCAATTATTGGAGGCTTGCGATGTTATGTCGTCGTTAATGTACACGAAACTGAGACCGTCACTTTGCCGGCAGTTTCCCCATGGAATCCACGTCATTTGTATTGAGTGGTGAATCCTCAACTAACAGTTACAAAACTTTGACAAGGTCTTACTTCTAAGTCTCAGTTTGAATGAGACGCAGAGGCTGTTTGGCTGTTTATACATCAGCTGAACTTCTGGGTTGTTTGGGTTATAGTAACAAAGTTTCACGCGTACAAATGTGCCTAAAAACGAAAGTTTATAGATTTTGGTCTCACGATGTTCGGATGACAGCTCTTGTTAATGAGCTCATCTCTTTACAAGACGTAAATAAAGTATAATATTTACTAACGTTATCACGCGCACTTCATTTCTGAAAAAACTATCTTTTGAAGATTTGTGAACTACGAGGGTTCGACCGAAATTATTTTTAGAAAGAGCTACAGAACTATACTAGACTTAAATACGTGAGGTTGGGCATAAAATAAGCTTATATGCAATTTATAGTCATAAACCTACTTTACTCGTCAGATACATTAGGTTTTGTACATTGATGTTAGGCTAAAAGGAGATCAATGAATGTTTTATCGAATAGGGTTGTTTCAAAATGACCCGATTAGTGCATTTCATTGTCGTTGCAGTTGTTCACTATTTTCCGGACGTTTGACGCTTGCACAAGGAACCAGGGTCATTTGAAACAATCGAGCTATTTTTCTCGCTACAGGATGATTATCTTTTTTCCAAAACCAAAAAACTGAGATTACTCTAAAGATGAATTCGCTTATTGATGGGTTTTTTTTTCGGATTCTGCACAGCGTTTTCTAAAATATATCACAGTTTGTAACGGTGAATCAATTTTTCTCTTTCAGCATCACTCATACATCGTTTCGTTAAAGCTCAAGGTTATTTAAAGTACGGACCAGATCGTATGGGGAAAATATCTATATGTGACCATGCATTTTTCCTATTCATAAATTTTGAAAGAAATTCTCTTTCGAGGCATAATTTGATCTCTCAACAATTGGTAGCTGTTGACAATAGCAAATTTGAAAATAATATAAAGTTTTCGATAAATGTCAGAAGAGGTGATTGATTACACTCTGCAGCTCGATAGAGAAAGCAGAAAGAAGCTATACATAAAAAGTGACTGTAGTATCTTGTTACGGCGCCCCTTATTTGTCTACTAATCTAAAAACGTTCGAGAGAATATCATGTATAGCGAAGACTCATTTAGGGTAGACGAGGCGCAACGGATTTCAGAGGTTTGCAAAATAATACGGTTCATAATGCGAAAAAAGATGATGACCATCATTTCGTTCAATAGCCTTTATTCCGAACGCGTTGCAAAAATTTGATAACGTTGATCTTTGAAAGCCTTAGAGAATAGCATCAAATTTTGTACTCCTTCTATGTAAGTATCATAATTTGTCTCTCCATTCAATGGATTTTGATTGTCTTTTGTATCTTGATGAAGCGAATACACCTTTTAATTTCTTACCGCACACTGTAAAATAGAAGGAAAAATATTCGTGATTTATTTTGTTTGAGATTTCCTTACAGTCAGACATGTCAAACTCGCGGCCCGCGTCCAACTTCTAGAATCTGGAGAGAAAAAATTAAATTCCAAAAACTAGAATTCAATTTCTTTTTCCAACATTTTTCGTACGAGTTTGACACGCCTGCTACATGATAATTATGTAAGAGCAGGAGCTATCAAAACATTGTTCTAATGAGAACTAGGCTTGTTACCTATAATGGAGGTAGAAAACAAACCGTCCATTTTTGGTAATCGTGAGTTCTCCAAGAAAAAACAATATTTTATCGTATTTTTTCTCTTATTTATTCTCTTATAGCAGCCAGTACCTAGGGGGGAAATACAATGGATAAGTGCTGCATGATTCCTAGGAAAAAATATTCGAACAGCAATGCTATTTTAGAAGGAAAACTTGAACATTGATGAATGAAGATTGTTTTTCAATATCTCTCATAAGATCATCAATATGTTTCACTTTCATTCTGTCTCGCTCACTCTTTATTATTATTCTTTATTATTATTCATGACCAGTGACGTCATCACCCCTAACCTCAAGACAGTGGTTCTCAAACCGGGAGCCGCCATAAGTAGTCTAGTAAAGTATTATGTATTCTATATTCAACGACGATTTTTTAGTAAGGAAGCCGAGGCAAAGTGGAAGCACCTCAGTCACTGCAGACATGAACGTGCATTTATCAACGACAGATATATTTTTGACAGTATTTCTTAGCCTTATGTTAGGCTACGTATTTAGCCTTGTTTAGCCTAATATATAACCCACACCTCTAGTATCCGGCTATTCGCCTTCACCTACCTCGCTTAGTTTAGCCCTCTTCAACAGTATCACGGGACCAGCCTAGAGTTGAACGCTCTTCAAACAATTACTTAAGCTGCGCTCTTAGCTTAGTTCAGACTCCTTTTAACTTTATTTCTATACTAATATTCGGGACGGCCTTCCGTTAGCAACGTTACGATCGGTAAGATTGAAAACAAGGACAGGGTGATTTTCCCATTCAAAATGTGTTCAGTGATTAATCTCGAAATAACTTGCGAACAAAGCGATTTAGGAGAAAAATGAGAAGAGCAAAGTTTTAGGATGTAAAATTTTCTAAGAGTCATCTTCTCTCATAAAAATTGATTCACAGCGATCATCGGCCCATCCCCGCACCGTCCATCAACCGTTTGTGACTAGAGCCCTGTAGCCGCGAATATCTTAGCAGTGCGGATCTCGTTCGTGTCTAAGCGAGGATGTGACAAACCGTGGATACGTATAAACCCGAGTTGCTGAGGGTAGCATAGCCTGCGGGTCATGCAGATGTGTGGGTCTTCAGGGATAGGACGCCATGAGGGAATTGGGTTTGGCTGTGGTACCCGGCCCACTCTGGGGCCCGGTGTTCGATGGTTGGCGGACTCCTTCAGGTACGGCGATGCCTAAAAGTTGTCTCACAAATCTAAAACGGGGGAATGCGCAGCCCCTTGGAGAGGCTCCTCTGTCCGGGAGGCACTGCAAGGGAGATGAACCTCGCGAGGCAAGATTCTGGGAGCTCGTAGTCGCGGTACTGCGTTGAGCAGTATTGGTTGCAGTTGTTTCAGATAGGAATGTTAAGCGGTCAGACCGGTATCTAACAAGTTCGAGCGGTGGTCCCGAGGGTCGGTGGTGCCAAGTTTGGAGTTGGCGTCCAAGTCTACGCTCTGAGGAAGTGTGTGCTCAGTGGTTAGGTAGATTATAGTAGGAGTAGATTTTGGGTATGTTCAAACGAGATTTTAAACGGTCTGCAGGAAGGTCAGAATGGAGTCCGGGCTAGTCATTTGACAGTGACGTGGTCTTCGGTTGCATTCAGATAAGGTATTGCTTATTGATGAATTATGATTGTAGTCTTGACAGACGGACACCCAGTGTAGTTTTGGCTGTATCAACAAGCTGACAGGTGCACGAAAGTGCCTTGAGGAAAATTTCAGGTTACACACTTGTCAATCATCATCACTCAGATTGACCTTTGAAGCTTTCCGCAAAAGCCCTAATCTTAGTCTTTGCACGGAAGCAGCCGAACTATTTTCATGCTTTTCCATTGACTACTAATTTCCTCGATTCCTCAGTTCAATTCCCTGAACTCCTATTCTATTCCCATTCCTTTATCCCGTGTAGAATCATCAGTCCGCCCCCCCCCCCCCGATGATTACCCCTTTCAGTTAACAGGTTTAATTTCCTAGATATTCTCAATTCAGAATTAACAAAACATATACGGTACAATCATGTTGCCCTAATGGTTGTTGCATACTTAGTTCACAACTCTATTACTGCCCCGCGTGAGAAACTCCACTGCACTGCTGAATTAAGCGCTGTCCACTCCTGTCACTCACAACCTACTTAGCATTCATCATGTCACCTTTGCCAACGTAAAAGCAACAAGTAAACGATATGCGCCATTGTATTGTACCCGCCTCCTACATATCTTCTTCCTAGATCTGCGCCTGTCTGTCTGAGAGGTGTCCTAGAATTGTACTCTATGGCTGTAAGAAAGGCAGCGCGTTTGAGCGAGCATAGATAATGGTTTTTGAACGATATAAATTAATGACGATTTGTACATTCCAATAGGCAGTTTGTATATTTTTCGATGATGGCAACCAACCGAATAGTTGAGAAAAAGTCATCACTAGCGGAAGAAAAATCATAATAATAGTGATTTTTCTACGAATTTGACGAATTTCAAATAAAATATTTGCTTGGATAAAGCCAGTCAATGATAATTGATTCAACCCACATTACTGTTTCAGGTTCGAACGATTTTCTCAACACGAAATTTAGAGTGGTTATACTTTGAATAGTTCCCCGCAGTCTTTCGTGAAAAATATATGAAAATAAAATATCCTTTTTCTTTTTTTCCGGACGATCGAGAATGAAAAAATTTAACGCGCTCACTGGAGAATATTTCAGTTTTTGCGATTTCCAAAAAATATAGAATTGTGAAGTGCGGAGAAGGTCCTACCTTTTCCTTGTTCGCGTTTTTGCATTAGTACTTACTTAGTTCTTATAGCAGCGCGTATATCTTCTCGAAATCCGACATTAACAACGACTTGAGAAAATAACTTATATCTATCATTATTTTCCATTTTCCTTCGGTTAGAGTCATTTAAAATTTCCAGTGTTAGATTCTCTTCGCCCTGTCCTACACATTGAAAATAATTGAGATTCATTTTTTATAATTTCTACTGCAGCAACGTGGGTAGAATTTTTTGAAAAGAATAAATTATCTCAGGTCAACCGATATTATCATTTCTAAATGTTATTTGGTGCTGTTGATTTTGTATAAAATTATGAATAACTAAGTTACTGTGCAAAATTCTGAAAACTGAAAGCGTAGGCCTCGTACGCGGTTTGCAATTCATTTGATTGATAGAAAGATCGTTGAACGATGAAAAAAAAAATTAATTATTCTATGCTTCGATTAATATAATTTGACGCTGCTCGCATTATACTCACAAAAATTGATGTATTATAAAATCATAACTTTTTAAATTCCAAAAAATTCAATTTTTGATTAATATTCTTTGGCCAGCCAATTCTCCAGCCTAAAGTATCCCACCAATTTAGGGGATCGACTTCTCCTTACATTTCGCAACATCGTATTTTTGTGGATTCCAAGACACGTAGAAATTGCTGGAAACAAATACGAGTAGGTAGAATTCGACGTCCGCAACACATTTTTATTGATGTACACAGACGATTGAAAAATTATTATCATACTTGTACGTTTTCAACTTTTATTCAAATATTTATCAAATTACTCGATTCGTCAGGCTGACGAATAGTTATATTTACTTCAGCAGCTTTAAGTGGAAGTAGCACAGTTGATGGTCATCCATTTATCTTTTATCATACTCCATTTCGTTTCAAGTACATATTGTGATTACGTATAACGCACATTTACACGCCTTTTCTGAAGGAAGTACTGACCAAAATTTTGTTACTGGTATAGCAAAGCTAGCTCCCCTAGTTGGCCTGAGTAGGCCTATTTTATGCGTAGTATGATGGACTTAGCTGCGACGTTATTCCGGTGTCTAATAATTTCGATATCCTCAAGAGCTAACCGCTTGAAATACGAACTTTTCCCCCGCCCTATAGCAAACCTCACCGTCCCTCCCATTCACTCGGCCCAACTATTGACTCCCTCCCCACACAACTGTTCTATCGCTTCCGACCCCCCCTTACCCATACCCTACCTAGCTGCACCTGAGATCCATGCATTCTATACTGCCTACTAGTACCTTCCCATACTCCCACCAGGGTGTCTACCAGGTCAACTAAGTCAACTAAGTCAATTAAAGTCAACTTTTTTGAAACATGGTCAACTAAGTCAAGTAAAGTCAACTTTTCTATCCGTAGGTCAACTAAAAAGTCCAAAAATGCATAATTTTGTGTAAAGAATGTTTTTCACCTGTCTTTCCTATATGCACAATATCAAGGTATAATAAAAAATTTCTGACTTTTAAAATTACACTTTTCTCGATTAAATATTAATTTTTGCAAAAGAATAAAAAGATACTGAAATTACGATATTAGTTTGGAGAGAGAGAGAGAGAGAGAGAGAGAGAGAGAGAGAGAGAGAGAGAGGGGGGGTGATATTTTTTAGGGTCAAATAAAATATCGAAAAAAATGTCAACTAATGTCAACTATTTCCTTTTTTCAATTCTGGTAGACACCCTGTCCCACGCCCACACCCATACCTCTTAGCTTCTTCCTTCCTCCTCCACTCATCCCCTCATGTCCGCAGAACATCATGCTATCCTACACAAATATTCCTTGGTCCTGTTCTACCATAGCCTCCCCCTCCCTTCCTTCCTCCAGCACTACTCCTACCATCTCCCAATCCTCAATAATGGCAAACTCTCCATGGTCCCAAACAGCACTCAACATAGACCCATGGTGCCTCTAACTCTCAATCATCCTATAATTGGCTAGCTTCCACCCCTATTTACAACCTATCACATTACTTTCCCCAATTCGCTCTCTTTTCACCTGTACTACCTCCCTCTTCTCCCCGATCCCCTTCCACTTAACTCTCCTAATTCCACTCCTCTTGGGCCGGGAGGCTCTACGCACTTATACTTGGGAGCCATACCAAGTTTATCCATGCTTTCATGGCTCAGTCTGCGTGATCCGATTAGCTACCTTTTGTTTGAGGCTTAGGTTTACAGCAGTTAAGCCAGCTGCCAGCGACCTTCGGAGGTGAGAAGATGAGTGATCTTACGCGGTTTTACCCAAGATTAGTAGTTCCAACTCAGCAGAGCCTACTCGCTCCTTCCCTGTCCAACTTTGAGCTCCCTCCCTCCTTCCCACCTTACCCACCTAAGTCTCTCATAGGATGTCATCCCAGTATCACTCATAAGTCTCTCAAGAAACCATCTGTATTCCGCCCATCTGACCTAACCGAAATATACCCCTTGCCTCTATCTTCCCCCTCTCCTGAGTTGTTCCTATACCCGCAACTAGACTCGCACCTGAAACTTGAAAAATAGTCCCTCCCCCCTGCCCTAACACCCGTCTACCAACCCGACATTACCTAAATATGCCCCTTCCCCCTACCTTCCCCCCTCACCTAACTATTGACTAAACTGTTCCTATGTCCGCGACTAGACGTGCGACTAAATCTTACCTAACCCCATAACTAGCCTCGCACCTAAAACTTGGAAAAACCGTCCCTCCCCCTCCCCCCTGCCTTAACGCCCTTCCACCAACTCGACATTACCTAAATATTTTCCTTCCCCCTACCTCCCCCCTCGCCCAACCCTCGACTAAACTGTTCCTATACCTGCGACTAGACTCGTGAGAGGGCCTCAGACCCTTCTTTGAACTTATGGCCACTTTCGATTATATGATCAGCAAATGCCGACTTATCCAATTTACCCCTCTCCCTTGCCTTTTTACGCTCAGCCACTCTAATCTGGAGCTGGCGATCAGTCATCCCTACATGGACTCTAGAGCAATCGTTACACGCTACACTGTAAACTCCACTCCTCTCGGCCACAGGAACGGGGTCTTTTAATTTCGCTAATAAACTTTTAACTGTATTAGGATTATAAAAGGCCGGTCGGAATCCAAACGGGCGGAGAACACGTCTCCAGAAAAGGAAGTCTAAATCACCTCTTTCTACTCTGTCTAGTGATCCCTGGGGATGGAGGTAGTGGAGTCGAGGCATTGTCTAGTGACCCACCTTCGGACAATAAGGTCAATATCCACCTTGACTTGATTCGCCCTGACCAAGTGCTTAATCGTCACTAGTCCCTTTTAAAAAGCCACCGCAGTCCATAAATTAGGCTATTGAAAGCAGCTATCTTATGGACAGTAGGTCAAAAGGACGACCCGTGGATAACAATATCGGTCGACGTTTCTTTTCTATAAATTCCAAACTCATGGACACCATCATTAATAGAGATGGACAAATTCAAGAAGTTTATTGATGAGCCACATCTTATGGAAGGGTATTGGCTATTTAAATACGTAAGGAACTCACTCAGGAGTTGTACAGGACGGGTCAGCGCACACAAAACGTCGACGTACCTATGCCAATAATAGACGTGAATTAAAAACACTTGGCCCGAAGAAAATGAACCAATTTCAAATTTAGACATAAAAACCTCCGACATGAGTGAACCCAAGGGGAAACCAATGGGAATCTCCACTTCCTCGGGGAACTCAAAGAATTTTCTATCAGATTTACAGAAATTAGGGGACTAACAGACATTTAGAAGGCTAAATAATTCCGCAAATTCTTCGTGTCTTGCATAGCGACGACCTTAGGGATGTGTGGAAATAATCCTACAACATCAAAGAAACCTAAAGTCGATCCCGGAAGAAGACTTAAGTCCTTCAGCCTATCCGTAAGAACGATCAAATGGATTAGAACGGAATTGAAAAGATGGTATAGGCAGCCTAATATCACTACAAGACTCCATCACCTCTTGGTCCATTCAGTCTTTCCTCCTTCATCGCGGTGAGTTTGATTCATTTATACAATCCGTTAACGATGATTGTCACGTTTTTGAACGGAATTTGAAAGAGCAGAAAAATCGCAAATTTGCCTCCCTCCTAAGTGCAAAAGCCTCAGCTGAGAAAAATTAGATGCCATTGCAGGACTGCAATGGCAGCGGTGAACCCGCTGTCTCGAGTCCCCTTGAGCCTGAAGTTTTTCCAAGTCCTGAAAATCATGACGTGACAACATGAACGCGCTGCAATTTCAAGGAAGCCGTCGTCTTTCCTATCATATATAGCTCGGAGGTCGGAATTTTTCCAAGTCCCCCTCCTGTCATATATAGCTCAGAGGTAGGAATTTTTTCTAAGTCTCCTCTCCGTGACGTCATCAATCTCGTGACGTCATCGACCTCGCGGACGAAAATTTCCTGGAAGTACCCCCAACAAAAGAGATAGCGGTTTCCCCATTAAAAAAGATTGTGCTGATGATGGTGGTATTTTCCAGCAATTCCAGCCATGATTATCAACTACAGTAGAGTGGAGTTTAATAGTGACGAATTAACTCTCTTGGAGAAGGGACTAAAGATTGGGCTACCCCCTCTTAAAAATCAAGAGACCCTCGCTAACGTAGTGGCTGATTTAACAGTAAAAAAAAACTCGATATGGAAAAGGTGTGAGCCCGTCAAGAATTTTCCCAGCGCGATGGAGGGGTAAACTTTCTGTAGTACACTTACGGGGACCTCATAGAAGATACTCCTGCAGAGAAACCTTTACCGTCAATTTTTTCTTCATCAGAGCTTCATTTCCTGGACTATTCCTCGAGTTTCTAAATGAGCAATATCCTTCCATAAAATTTACCTTAAAAGTTGGTGGTTCTTCTATCACTTACTAATATTTGACTATCTCTGAAAGGGGTGGCGTCCAAGTGCCATGAGTTTGCTATCTACTATCGTTTGAAGAAAAACCTCGAAACCAAACTCCTCAAAAAAAAAAAAAAATTTTGCTACCTACATCAGTAAAGATACTAAAGATACTTTGATCAATATTGTAGTTCATGGTTCATCTTCTTGTCCTATTCCTCACACGATGCCTACATTTAATAGCTTAATTCATCGACTGGCCCACATTCCACTTTTCACAAGGAATTGTAGGGTATAAAACACCTGACCAGAGTGAATGAGGTGAACTCGCGGATAGGAGATGCTTCGATTCCACCTCCCCCCCGCGGTTTGAACCGTGATAGTCAGAAGCGCTGGATCAGGCTCCCGTTTCTGGGAAAGTTTTCCTTACAGTTGGATCGTGTCCTTCGCCCCTTTTGCTTTCGTCCTGCATTCTCTTTTCTAATCACAATTGGAGGATTATTTGTCAAGTTAAAGAGCTCTGTCCTGCCGGTTCAAAAGAGTGAGGTGCATAGAGTGGAGTGTAGAGACTATAAGAGGGTGTATATCCGGGAGATCGGCGCCAGCTCAAAATTAGAGCAGCTGAGCGAAAGAAAGCTTGGAAAAAAGGGATCGTAGGAGGATAGATTTTTGTGAACCATTCAATCACCAAAGGGCCACACTTTCAAAGAGTGTTCGGAAGTCTTCCTCCACAAAGAAATTTCATATTTCAAACGTATCGCACACGAGAATACCGAAATAATTCGTCATCCGAATGTCACTGTGCTAAACAGGTACCCTCATTTAGAGTTTACGAGTATTATTCACATCAAGATGACTCGCTAGTTTCGGTCTTGATTATTTTAGTCACCGTTAGGTTAGTTACTTTTCTTGTCTCGCTAGATATTGGTTTTTACAACCAAAAACGCTCGCGGTATAGTTTGCCCTTTCTGTGTTTTTTGCAATTCTAGTTCACTCTTTGGAGTATCACTCCCCCGACATTTCGATTAAGAATTTGATGAACTTGGCGTTCTAAACATTTCTCATGCACTACTTCGTGCAGTGTGCCATCTTGCGTGACAATCCCAGCCCCTCGTCTTTCTAAAAGTATAATTTTTATTCGGTCGCTAAAAAAATTTTCAAGTGCCTAGTCTCCGAAACTTTCAAAAGTTGATATATGTACTCAAATTTAGATTGCTATAGGCACTCGTTCCACCATGAATTATATCAAACGTTCATATTTCGTGACCATGAATTTGAAGGGTATGCATGTACTCTATTTAAACGTAAGATTGTCAGTCGTCGGATTCTCTCTGATGACCGACTTAATGTGCAGTCGACATTCGTGATCACGGGGTTCACCGTAGCAGATCAATAAACTCTGACAATGACACAATTTTCTGGCAACCTTCCATCTTTCTCGACGTACGTACATTCATTACGTCCTCAAAATAAATATTCTGTAATAAAATGTTGTCAGGAGAACAAAAAGTTGAATCAGTATCGATTTCTTTCGTCATGTAGGCGCCCTGAATTGACTACGACTCTTCGACGGTTTAGATTCTTTATCAGCGAGATGGTTTCAATCGCTGTTCATTAATATGACACGACATTTTTTGAGATTACAGTAGAATGAAAAAGTGCGGGAAGAAGTATAAGTGTTCGACTTGAACTATTGAAATAGTTGCCTCTGGACGTGTATAAGTAAATAGGTGCCATTAATATTTTGAAAAGAAATCTTTGAATACCCTTAGAAATCAATTGTGATGTGATTCTCCACCGTACATTTTATATATTCGTTCTTTAGAAATCTCTTAAATTTGAAAACTTTGAATTTTTATCGTCAATGTCACCTCTCGAATTGCCTGCATAATTATATGAAGTACTGTTCAATAATTAATTAATCTTTTATTCCGATATTACACTTTCTAAACTCCTTTCTTACGTGATAGGATTCTGACAAAATAATTATTTTCAAAGCTTAGAGTTCTATGTTAAGTATCGACTTGGTCAATCATTATTGTTCTTCTTGGAGATATGAAGTTACTCGTAAATTCATTTGGAAGAATTTAACTTTTTTAGGTTCACGAATGAATCGCAAGAAAAAGACTTTTTGCAGCGTGAAAGATAAAGATTATGTTTCATTTCACGTAATATTTCATCTTGAAAGTAGGTCAAGGACACAACCTTATGACGTCATCGGCGAGTTGAAATCGGAGCTTAGCTCGTGCGTTTATAAATACTTGTTTTAACAGGGAACCTGTTTTATGGGGGGCTTTCTGAGAAATTTGCCGTGCACCGTACGCCGTCCAGAAAAAAACTTAGAAATAAACGAGGAACGCAGGGAACCTCTTTTTGAGTCAAATGGGATGTGGTATTGAAAATTCAAGGAGACCTAGACCTAGATAAAGCCAGTATAAAGAAGGGCTAGACCTACTATAAGCCTAGTATAATATAGTTTGAGAGTCTGAATTTTTCTCGGCTCGAGAAACGAAATTTTTTCCAAGTCCCCTTCCTATCATATACAGCTCGAGAGTCAACATTTTTTCTAAGTCCCCCTCCTGTCATATATAGCTCGAGAGTCGAAATTTTTCTCAAGTCCCCCTCCTATCATATATGGCTCGAGAGAAATTTTTCGGTTTTTTGCCGGACGGCGGACGGCGCTCGGCGCACAGCAAATTTCTGAAAAAGCCCCCTATAGAATAGGTTCCCTGTTAAAATTTCGACTCTCGAGCCATATGTGATAGAAGAGGGACTTGGAAAAATTTCGACTCTCGAGCCTTATATGATAAGAGGGGAACTTGGATAAAACGACGGCTTCCTTAACGAAGTTAAACGAGGAACGCAGGGAACCTGTTTTATGAGTCAAATGGGATCTGGTATTGAAAATTCAAGGAAGCCTAGATCTAGGTAAAGCTAGTATAAAGAAGGCTTAGGCCTACTATAAGCCTAGTATAATATAGTTTGAGAGTCTAAATTTTTCTCGAATCTCCAACTATATATGATAGCTCGAGAGTTGAAATTTTTCCAAGTCTATCTTCTATCATATACGCCTCGAGGTCGAAATTTTTCTAGGTCTCCCTCCTATCGTATATGGCTTGAGAGTCAAATTTCTCCAAGTCCGCCTTTTATCATATACAGCTCGAGAATGAAATTTTAACAGGGAACCTGTTTTATGGGGGGCTTTTTGAGAAATTTGCCGTCCGCCATCCGCCGTCCAGCAAAAAACAGAAAAATTTCGACTCTCGAGCTATATATGGTAGGAGCTATCATATATAGCTGGAGATTCGAGAAACATTTAGACTCTCAAACTATCTTATACTAGGCTTATAGTAGGTCTAAGTATCCTTGAATGTTCAATGCCAAATTCCTTTTGACTCATAAAACAGTTTCCCTGCGTTCCTCGCTCAACTTCGTTAAGGAAGCTGTCGTTTTTTTCCAAGTTCCCCTCCCATTGTTTATAGCTCGAGAGTCAAAATTTCTCTAAGTTTTTTCCTGGACGGGGGACAGCGCACGGCGGACGGTGCACGGCAAATTTCTCAAAAAGCCCCCCATAAAACAGGTTCCCTGTAAAAATTTCGACTCTCGAGCTATATATGATAAGAGGACGACCAGGAAAACATTTCGACTCTCGAGCTATATATGATAGGGAGGGGGACTTGAAAAAATTTCGACTCTCGAGTTTTCCGTTCGTACTGGTCTTCTTCCCCTTCCAACCTTGCAGGGGGCTGTATGCCAGGTCAGGCCAGCATGTCGTGCTCCATTTTTGGACTGAAAACAGGCTGGATTTCGTGTGCTACGGTTTTGCTGTATTATGCTCTCAAGTTTTCCATTCTGGTTGTTTCACGCGATGGTGGGAATGGATGTGGTCTTCTGTTGTGGACACGCGGTGAGAGTTTGACTTCGACCCGCATACAATTGAAGTGGGCTAATGTGTGGAAATTCTCCATTGTTTCAAGCAATGGAAGGAATGTCACCAAGAAGTTTGTTATTGTTGTGTGCTCCCACAAATCCAAGAAGAACCGCCGCAATACAAATCCGAGAATAACGCGCTTCTTGTCAAAGTTGGCGTAGTCGTATGAGGATTTCACGTTGATAGTCAATTGGGTCAGGCAAACTTGCTCCGCCATTTCAGGCGATCTCCCGAGAAGCTTGTTTTGCGGTGAGAGATTGACTACATGAGTCTTGCAATTATCAAAACGGAGAAACAAGAGATAACAAGGTTCTTTGTATCATTCCCTATATCGCCTGGAACAATAAGAAATTCAGCAAGTTTGCCTGGATTTCACGAGGAATAATTTTTGACTGATGACTTCTTTCTCTAAAATGCGTATTAAGCGGGATATTTACAAAAAACTGATTTTGAGGGAATTCAACCCCCATAAAAAAGATACTCTTGGGGAAAAACGCGGAGAAGTTAGTATGTTGTTTTGGACTTCATTCTTGACCATTTCCAGCAATCAGACCTTTACCATGTCGCAATGTTCTTTTTTTTTTCCGAAACCTGTCTAATTTGACTACACTAACACTAAAATCAAAAATTTCAGAAAATCGCTCAACTTTCAAACCAACTTTTCAGCTCGAGCTTTTGGGCTGAGTTGACATACATATAGTGAGATTTATAGGAAATTTTATGAGAAACAACTTTTGTTTGAAACTTTTTTTTCTCTGATGCTTAGTTTTCGATTTATCCTCAGGAAACTAATTTTTGTGGTACTTTGACCCCCTTTGGGGGAGGGCCCGCTCTCTGATCGCTGTGGACTTTTAGTATGTTTATCAGGAGACCATTTTAAACATAATCCACGAAAAAAACCTTTGCCGGCATTTATTTCCATTTCAAAACCCAATCTGCCTGGGCTACAAGGCGAATAGCCGGATACAAGAGAGCTGGGTTATGTATTGGGCTAACCTGGGCTACATGCGTAGTCTAATAATTATGAGACTAGGAAATACTGTTGGAGGTGTATTCGTCCTGTCGATGTCGGTTGTTTTATTTGCTAATTTACTCCAGAAATGCACGTGCATACCAAGAGAGACATGTCTCAAGGTTAGGTTGATGACGTCACAAAAATGTACATGTCCTAAGGTTGGATATGAGGATGTCACGGGTCGGTAACGTAACAAAAAAATGTATGTCTTGAATGAGCAAAATTTCATTATCAATATTACACGTAATTGTTTTAATAGAAATTGGAAGATACGTGATAATGCTAACTTGGAGAAAGGAATAAACAGCAAGCGAAACGTATCTATGAATTTACGATTTTTCCAAATAGACGAAGATTTATTTTTTTCTCAACGTGGGTTAGCGATCTTATCTTCATTTTTTGAGATAAATATCGTCCTGAAGCAAATGATAAAACGAGAATTATCTTCTGGAGCGTGGGATTCGTGAAATTGCGCACTCATCTATCAAATATATTCATTCTAATTTACCGGGAAAAGCAAATTGCGGCCAAAAGAAAATCGTTGCAACCAGATTGCGGCCTAGAAAATCAAACAACTCGACCAGATTGCGGTCCAATAGAAAAGCAATTATATACAAAAATGGTTAAAATTCCTTCATCTGCTAAAGATTTGCAATAAACGTCGAAATTTTGTACAGATTTTCAGTAAAGTGCGGGTTTCAGAGATCAAAATTAAGTCGATTTATTTAGGATTAAGTAGATTTCATTGTCGACTGAAAATCGACATCGACATTGCATGAACTGGATCCGTTAATTTCATCTATTTCCATGGTTTTTTGAGTTTCCTCGGATCATTCTGACCGTGTGTTCAATTCACTGTAGAGATAGGAGGTCAAGCGATCAATTTTTTGTATCTCGCAGTTTCCGGCTTGATGATATAAAGCAAGATGAAAATGACCGATAACCGACTGCACCAAGAGAGAAAGAGAGACAGAGCGAGAGTGACTTAGTTTTGGCTGTGAAGTAGGCAGCATTATATTTTCTAGACTGCAAACTGGCTTCTTCGGGGGCCGCAAAGTGGTTCCCTCGTATAGAACGCAATCTAGGTATCGTTCAATGCCCATGTATGGAAATATTATACACGATTTATACATTTATCGTAGACAATAAAGTGAAGTACATCCGATTTGTCGTCGAAGTTTGTAGTCTTCAGTGCAGAATAGTGTGATAATAAGTACGACGTACCTTGCACTGCACTGTAAAGCGAGGATTTTACCAACGGGTACAAAATTTTCCGAACAAAACGAAGCTAATTTGGTGAAGCCGCGAATGGAAAATTCGCAACTTTGTTAAGCGAAACAAGTTGAAGAATGGGCGGTGGAAAGAGGGAAGGGCGATCTTTCTTAGTTTCCAAGAATTACAACGATTCATATAGCAAAAACAAGATGAGACAGCTACTGTTCGCAGTGGCGGGATTACAGGTGGTGAAGGAAAACTTTTTCTCTAGAGATTTCAAATTTTGCTAAATATCTATCATTTTCGAGTGTTCGAACGAGGAACGTTTTCCATAAAGAATCACCAATTTTTTCAATAACTTTTTTTTTTCGTTCCCTTACAGTGTTGTGATATTGATGGAAATTCTTATACGAGTGTAACCAATAAGAAGAGAAAATAAAAATGAAGACGAATAAATTAAAAATTTTAGAGAGACACAGAAGGTTCAAACTGACTGCTAAGTGAAAAAATAAAAACTTGGACAATATTATAAAAATCAAAGGTAAAGATAAGAGAATGAGAGAGAGAGAGAGTGATGTACACATCGAATTCAGAAGTTCTGCGGTACAAAAAAAAAATTGAAATTGATAATGATAACTCAGGACGTCATAAGAGAAGAGAAGTAATCGGTCGCGTTCGATACAATAGCACAAAAGATGAAGCCAAGCGATAAAAAGGAAGATGAAGATGGCAAAATTTCAAAGAAATGATGAAAGAGAAATGAAGAGAGAGAGGAAAAAGAAAGTGTGCGGAGACAAAACAATGAAATTTTGATGAAAAAAAAAAACCAGGTCGACAAAAATAAGACAGTTAAAAGAATAAAGTAAGCTCATGGTCATGACCGGCCGGTGGCAATGAACGAGATGAACAATATTGATACAGCTACGGGAAAAATATCGAAAAGAAAGAAAGAAAGCAGAGACATCAAATATTTGAGAGCCGAATTAAAATTGAGCAGAAAAACAGAGACTACGGACGAGAGGATTGAAAGCAGTAAGCATTAGAAGATGGATTTAAAGAAAAAGAAATGAAAGATGAAAACTTCCATTCTATAATGGATTAAGTGAGAACGGATGAATGAATTTTACATGAAGGCATGAAATCACCGAGGTACTTCAAGTTATTGAAAGGGCGCAGATCTGAAAAATAAACCATGGTGAAAGAAAAGAAACAACATAGAATCTTATACACAAACACGGTAGATAATGGAAAGAAACTCCTCAGCATTGAAAATCACTTGTTTCAGAAATTTGAACGGAGAGGTGATAATTTGTACACAAGTATCAAAATAATAGAATTATGGGAGCATTTACCTTCACGTCACCAATGTCAAATCCGTTGAAAAATACACGCAAAAAGTATGCAATCTGCTTGCTGAATTCCCATCATTCTTTGTTTACTTCTATTTTACACGCCATCTCCCATAAGAAATGATAATGTTTCACAAATTGATCAATCTTTTCGATGTAGATCATAAATAACGAACTGGAGGTCAATTTCCAATCGTTATGAAGGATCTTAATTTGCGAAAACGAATCCCCTGTTCCTTATTTGTGACTCATATTTTAAATATTGATCAATTTCTTCTTATGAGCTATTCCGGGTCCATTTTTCTGTATGCAAACACCTCGTTCCATGCTTCTTTGGACATTAGCTTGGTGGTTACCGGGTTACTCGGAGCAAACGCTTCATCGACCCAAATCTCTTGCAGTGACCGACTGGGCTTGCCTCGCTCATGCCTCCAAGTCTTACACTTAAATGAGGTGGACTGCGATCCATCATCCCGCTCTTGATCGCAATGCGAACACAATGCCGACTCAACTTTCCTTAACTTCTCATGAAGGGGCTTGTTAGAGCACCATGACCGCTCAACACCCTCGTCAGGTGAAAGTTTAGCTGGTCAGGATCTCGATTCATCTACTCATTAAGGTCGCGTATTGATGTACGGGTCGTCTATTTCCCCAGCTCACTCTGGGCAATGCTCGCTTTTTATTTCTCAAGCAAGAAGCGCCTGACCTCCTTCTTGACGCGCAAATCCTCTTGATCAGTCATTGTCCCCTTCACGGCTTTAAGAAGTGGTGAAGGTGACGTATGCGAAGAACTTTTGTTGAAAGAGTGCAGTAGGCACTAACACAACTGAGCGCAACAATTCGTTAGATCTTTTTCATCTCTTTTCTTTTGTAGGCTATCTTCATGGAGTCGGCCCATATTAGGGCACCAAATAGGAGGATCGACAAGGCGGTCCTTCTCCTTGCTTTCTTCATCACTCCTAAATGTGTCATCAGGCAGCTTAGGTAGGTAACCACCCGCTCCGCTTTTCCCGCTGCCATCAGGAAATCGTGCCTGAAGCTCAGCTTTGAATCAAACCAGATGCCCACTCACTCCATCACTCTCTAGAGCGTAATATATACGTAATAAATGAAGTCTCGACTATAGTCATCTTCTGTGAGTAGCGACATGCGAGGATATCTTGGTCTTCGTCCTCGTAACACCCCTCAATCATCGTCAACAACTTCAATTATTGTCATCTGACCTACATTCAAAAACATTTGATCGCAGCACGGTCGACGCATGAATTTCAATAATTTAAGCTATGTGACTCGAGAGGCCCCTGCACGCTACAATGGAGGAGAGAAACTAATATTTTGTTCATTAATGTAGCGAGAGGTCATACCAGTAGAAGATTAGGCATACAAATCGCAACCAAAGAGAAGTCTTTTCAACTCGTCTCATTACACTGGAAAAGGCTAAATGTTGTCCTCGTCGTGTCAGCGTCCCGCTAAAAATGCAATATAAGCGTATTTTCCAATAGTTAATGAATTCGACAGCTTTGAATAAAGTCTGCGCTGTTTGAGAGGATGTTTTGCAAAAAATAACCTATTGTTAGATGATTTTTTTTTGTCTCAAAAATCTAATTCAACAAAATATTTGCAAGGAACTGATTTTCGAAGGTTTGGAGTTTTTAAAAGTGGAAGCTCAATGCCGGTCACTCTATTTTCGGAAATTTTCCTCATTTTGCCAGATTAAAGTTACGTTAACGATTCTTTCGTACCTTTATGGCTGCTGGACGTTTCAGATATTTATACATTTCTCGTTTGGATTGTTTAAAAAGTGTTAAATTACACCTTCTAAATTTATTACCTTCTCTGATTAATTTTTAAAAAGCGCGTGACCCTTTGGTAGACTTGCATGCATTGTCTGTCCCTGTAAAAATTTGAGCGCGCGTTAATTTTGTATTCATTGGTAACTTACGCACGTATTGTAACCAAGGGTGAATTAATTTGATATAATCTTTTACAGCGAAAACGTGCCCCTGTCGGATTTGTGTTCGTTAACTGACTTTCTTAGCGACTGTAGTTAGTTAAAGCCCTCGTTCTGTACATATTCGCCTTCTAAATATAATACCGTGAATAATCTAACCTACAACACATGATAATGCGGTAATGTAATTGGTATAACTTTGTAAAATAATATTCGACATTCGACGGCATTAAGCATTAATTTTACTCTTCTCATTTTCAGACCAATTTCAAACATAATATTGACATCCATTGATAATGATGACATATTATTTACTGCGAAAAAATAAATAAATAAATAAAATTCTTAGTCCTTTGGCTTTCTGTAAGTCACCATCGAATAATAGTCGACTAACGGATATTCATTCCTCGTCTATCACTGTAATTGCGAAAAAGGCTACGAAAATTACTGAAGATAGATTAAAGTTAATTGAATTCGTAGATATGGTAGGTACGGCAAAGACTTGCGACCGGAAAAAGAAAATGTGATTTAGGAACATTTTGTCAGGTTTTTCCGTTTTCATTTTGAACAGTTGAGGGTTGTGTTAGAAATCGAGGAAATAAAATACGATATAAATGAGTATTTTTCCTCTTGAAAAATGAAAATACGACTGTTGATTAATGATTTCGATTCACAGCTAACTGTGAGCCACATGTACTGTAGTTCAGGGTACTCCGAATATTTCCGAAGTAATTTAGGTGATTAATAAATAATAATAATAACAGTATAGTATGTAGAACGATGGTGATGATGGAAAAAGTTCCAGGCCGCAGTAATGGACTAGTTTTATTTGCGGGATCAGGATTTAATATGGTCAGCTATCGCAAAGAAAACCTCGCACATTTTTCGAGTGAAAATTTGGAAGATACCCTCATGGGAAAAATTTCCTTTTCCAAGCTATACAAATATAGATGAGAAAGGACAGAAAAATTTAGACCTTTGAGCTATAATACTTGCAGATACGATGCAGCAGAAGGGGCGGGTAGGGGAGTGTATAACGTCAAGACAGGGGGTTCGTTGATTTGAGCCTACAGGTCTCAAAACTCTTATGTACTCGCAAATGATACACAATGATACATTAGAAAATCAGTACGAAGAAATCAGATGCATTTATTGCTAGTTATAAACCTGTTTCATACAGAATTCACTTGCCAGGAAAGGCTGAAGCAGCGCAATGAAAATCATATAAATACTGTAACCACGTGAGAAGTACAAAAGATAAAATCTATATATCACTTGGACATTTTCCTCCAGTTCTGATGGTAATGACAATCAACACTTCACTACTTTATATACCAGAACAATCTTCGGGTTCCTCTATCCCATTGCTGCTATCGACCGAATGATTTCCAAGGCTTGATGTGCCTATATTTATTTTACACCAAAATTGGCACTTAACAACCGACAATTGCAATAATTTATCAGTGATTGGTTTCTAATTGATTCACATAAGAGGAAATCTGCATTCCATCAATTTTAATGAGAATTTGTAGTTCTATACTTTTCATATCACGGCTAACATTAACCAATAGCGAGTGAGTAAAATAAGTGAAGAATTATTGTTTGTAACATTCGGCCATCTTCAGGCTTGTCTGTTTCCAAACAAAATTTGTTGGTTGCTATGTTCAGCTCTTATAATTCTACCCTTGGTCCTCTTGCGTTCTTCAACTTAGAATGACCATACCAGATGCATTTGGAACACTGAATTTTTCCTTTGGAACAATCCGTCACTTAATAATTTTTGCTTCGCAATTGAAGCATATACAAATACATTCTGATTTCATGAATTCTTCCAACATTCCTCGGTTTGTGGTTTATGGCTTTGCAGGATTCATATTTTTGTAATATTGCCTCATTTGGTTGGTTCTTTTATGGTAGTTGAATTATCTTCCTTCATTCAAGAATTTCATTATTTTCTGCTCCTTCTCTATCATTTTGAAATTATGTGTAATAGAATCTTGCTGTATGATCTTTGTTTCTGTCGATTATGATTGACTGAATTTTTCTTGCAAAAAGGGTAAATCCTTCAGGGGTTGAGAAACTTCTTACACTAATTGCTGTAAGGACCGATTGATCGCAGATTCCATTTATAATGTCGTCAACTTCTTGCCAGGGAAATAGGGAGATAATTGAAAAGGTCTCAGGAATGTTTGACTAGCCATACAATTTGTATCTTTATTCTTGCTGAGATCATCTCTGTAGATTATGTGTGGTCATCATCTCTGTAGATTATGTGTGGTCATGTGTTCTATGAATCATCAACAACATTCTTCTCGTGCCATTCTTTCCATCTAAAGGTTGTTGTACCACTCATATACATTCCTTCCAGGTGTGCCTGCAAAATTATCTGTCCAACAAAACATCTTTTCAATATTTTTAAAATGAATTAATTCAAAAATTTAAAGAAATGCAACCGCATGATTGAATTTAAAATTAGGACGCGAGCGCGTTTCATACCCTTTCTTACTGTGTGGAAACAACATCTCTTTAAATTGATTCAGTGAATATAACCATTGTTTTGTTGTCTTATCTTTTGAGAACTGGGATTAAACTCTGGTATACGTTGTGGTTCTGGGGCTGCTTGTTCTTCCTTAAGTAGCATTTCAATGAGGTGATTTTGCTGTTTTATCTTCATCATTAGCACTTCTAATCCATTAGTTTCATTTTTGGTGGTGGAATAGAGTGACTGCAGAAACCTTTGATTTGCCTGGTCTTTTCATATTACAAGGTGCGGCCAAAACATTCCATCAAGGACTCTGTCTGGTATGCCAGATTAGATTGGATGCTCTCCTGGACACTGCTATTGCTATCGTGACCCATAAGAAAGTTACATCGTCATTCATAGCACCTGGATTAACCAGACCTTTTCTCGATAAACCAGTTTGTTGAGAGCTACGACCATGAGGTCTTCCTCTACCCTTAACCTTCGATCTAACTGAGAACCATTCCACCACGCCTCAAGCGTCGCTTAGATACTACACAGTGCAGTGTTCTAGCCTCCTTTGCTTCTGCAAAAAAGGTGTCAGACTATCTAATATTTACTCTTGATGCACATCTGGTTGTACTTCATGACATATTGGTAGAGTTTCATTGTCAACTAAGCTAGGCAATCCATCCCTGAATCTACTATCCACTTGACGTTCCAATATTTGTCATCAAAGCCCAAAAGAAAAATTCCCAGCAAACTCCAAACCTCACCATTCTTTGTCTCATTTCTGGCTGCTTATAAGTCAAGTATAGGATTTAGGTAACTAGCTTTGAAATCTAGGTCCCTCTCAATCATATTTTCCTGACTAAAAATCTCCTCCGCTTCACTTACAGCAACACTGGCTTTTTATCCCACTTCTGGAATATTATGACTTTAAGAACAAAGACCAGTAGAAATCTTCTTCAGATAGATGTCATCAAATTGAAAAGAAATAACTAACTCCCCTCCAAATTCCTCCAGTATTGGTATCGACAATCGGCAGTACTTCCGTCTTCCTTGATTTCCTCAAAAACTTTGTATACATCGAAGCAGTTTCCTTTTTCTGGGTTCTTCATCTGGCTGCTGCTGTTCCCATATTTGTACTAAAATAAACAGTCGTCTTCTGATTGGTCCATGTGAGAGGAAAACCAGGGCTGGGCACAAATCGGATCGCCGCGCTTCATGATCCGTGATTAATTCGGATCATTTTCGTGTTTATGGTTGATTTGATCCGAATCATTTGCATTGATCCGCGCAGATCACGATTTTTTCTCGCTCCAATACGACCTGCCGTACAGAAAATAGTTGATGTACGTCACGAATCTCAATTTGTAGAAATGAGCCTTCTGTACATGAAAGAGAGATATTTTCCTCCAAGTCGCGTTCTGTGATTCACAGCCTTTCAAATCAGGGACTAAGAAATTGGAATTTAGAAATTTGAAGACACATATTTTTCCGCGCTCGCAAGCACGGATCAAATGTTCTGATGCGCAGTTAATTGATCCGTCGGATCGCGAAAAAATGGTATGCATTCGTGATCCAGATCACTTCTGATGCACGATTCCTGATCCGCCATACGATCCCCTGGGAGAACCATAATTCGAGATCTGCAATTCGGATCAAATTTTTGTGATCCATGCCCAGCTCTGAGCAAAACCGCTTTCCATTAATTTGAGAATTTCTATGCTTTTCACATTACTGCTGATATTAACCAATAGCGACCGAGTTAGACAGGTGAAAAATTATTGTTTGTAAAAGAAGGGTATGAAGAAGTCAGTATTTGACGTATCTTCAATTTCATGAGAGTCCTTTAATAGGATTCTGATAATTAATCGGGGAAGGAAAACCAAGAAATTATGGAACTTTATTTATTAACGACCAAATTCGTTTTCTAATTCGTCGTCTAGATGTGCGGAATAATATTCTGTTTATCGTTTCCAAGGTGGAATAATCGCTCGGAAAGAAAATTAATTTCATTCCGAAAAAATGGATATCTCATTTATCTTGTGTTTCGAGGAAAAAATGTTGTATCATCTCCACTCCGTCTTTCTCCGCGATGTTGTCAGAAATACGCACTACCGCCAGGGCATGCAGTAGACCATTTGTATCCTCATTCGATACGAAGCGAAGCGCAATATAAACTTTACAATGCAAATTTAGTCTAAACCTCTCATTCGCAGTTATTGTTTTCGAAGGTTAGCTATATTTTCCTAAAATAAAGAAAAACTTTGGATGGTGTTGAAGACAATATCATTAATCAAAAGTATTTAATGCGGGGAAAAATTCAGAGAAAAAAAAAAAAAAAGATTAAAAAACTTTTAAGTTATAATAAAGATGAACGATCTGTAAAATTAATGAAATGAGAATATGAACGAGTGCTCTTCAGTGCTGCGTGAAAGTAATATTTTTACTCAAATTATTCGTACTGCATTGTGCATCTCGTCACGAATTGTTGATTTTTGGTTTTATTAATTTTCGGTTTAGTGGATTCGAAAATTTTATTACCAAGAATAATTATCCCAAAAGGGTTAGCTTGTTTGGTCTGCAATATAAGCAATAATAAAACAAACTCTTTGCTGCGTGTGGTTCCCATGGAGGTGGATGCTATTCGGGAAAGTGTTCCACAGAAAAGTGCACAGGTATCCTCCGACCTACTTCGGAGATTTGGAAAAAATTTTGACTTCCAAGCTGTGCATTTGAGGAGGGAGGCGAGGGTAACTTGAAAAAAAATTCTACCATTGAGCTAAAACTGTTCACTTTCAAACAATGTGTATAAGAGAATGCACAAGAAGCCTCTTATTATTTTCAAAAAAGTTGGACAAATTTCATCTCTGAGGTCTATATATTAGGTATTGTGGTTTCGGAGGTGAGCCAGCGCTCAGGATTTTTTCTTCATGGGAAAAATTGGATTTCATGGACGTTTCCGGTGCTGTATCCGTCCTGACCAAAGGCTGGGCTCTAGAAGATACCCACTTTATGACATCATCAGATACAGCAGCCACCCAGAAAATTTTTGAAAGCAGGATTTTAAACAGGAAAATTTCTTAGAAAAGAGTCTTCTGCCGAAAAAAATTTCTGGTTTTAATGATCTTTGAGTTCTGGGAAGGAGGTTTGGTCCATAAATTCCCCCTCCCCTGTGAAGACTATATCCCTTACTCCAGTTTCCTGTATAAATTACTACCTATAAGAAGTATGTTAGGCTAATTAATTGACATGCTCCGTCGGTAGTATGAGCTTTATATCCGGAGTAGCAGAACCTGCCAACATTGATGGCGTTTTGGATTTCGCTTTGGAAACGGTTCTATTGTAGTCATTAGATCCTTACCCAGGTGTCACGTGATCCACTACTGTGGATTTCTGTTGTATAGGGTATGATGGACTACGATTTCAGCCTAGTTTAGCCTAGTACATTTTAGGCTAACTTAGACACTGTATGTGGTGAAGCCATTCCTCTGTAGGAAAATTGTACGCAAATTTTTATGAGCTATTTGGCAATGAACTATCTGTGTAAGACCATAACCTTAAATGGATCAGGTCTTATTGTGTATGTATTATCTTTCATTTGCACCCAAATTATTTTTTTGAAAAGTTTCTTCATCAGTTTTTCTGTTTTTACGCGGATATTTCTTGAGAAATTTGGGATACGTAATGACGTCATAAGTGCCCTTGACCTACTTTAGGGACTGGAAAGAATTTCGGCCTTCGTTATACTTCGGAACTTCTAGCCTGAGCTCTCATAACACAGTATACTAGGCTATACAAGGCCTAACATGCAGTATACTTTGGCTTTACTACTAAAGGCTCCATTATACTAGGCCTTACATATAATATAGTAAACTAGCCCTAACATCTTCAAACCTAGGCCAGTGTTCCTCAAAGTTTTCGAGACGCGATCTACTTTTTGGCGGTCGACCGAAATAAAAATAAATGTAGTAAGAAACAACCCGCCGCAAGTGTATTTAGTATTTGGCCTTACATTTTTACGATTTCTCCAAAAGATTGGCGATCGACCAAAAATGCCTCAAAGACCGACCGATCGATCGCGATCGACGGTTTGAGGAACACTGCTCTAGGCTATACGGTAAACGCGTATGTTACGCTGAGAAAGAGGCGAAAGGTTATAAATCGATGTATCAATATTCAGTCGATATAAATTTGTTATACGCCTAATCTGTGAAATCGGCAGCGTCTTTGCCAAATTCATAAAATCTGGAACAGCATTGCCGAATTTGTGAACTCATAGTTTTCGTAATAGAAATTTAACCTGTCTCGAGTGTTTTTAGAAGAATTTCGAAGGTCGTGAAGTTTCTCCAAGAATATCTGATCAAATTGTACAAGATACTGTAGATTTTATTGAAAATTTTCATCCTCGTTTAATCTCTTTTCTAAAGTTGGATTAGAACAGGACGCTTTGTATGTACAGATTTAGAACTTCCTAACTTCCTAAGACGATTTCGAAAAACAAGTACATTAGCAAAATAATTCTCGAATACTTCGACTTGACTTTCAATTCTCTCGTCTTCAGGAGATATGAAAACAAGTTGAGTACACGAACAATGCCGTAGCCAGAAATTTCTGTAGGAAGGGGATGGGGGTGGATGATTCCGACCTTGAGGTAGGGAGTAAAAATTCTGTTGCTCATCAGCACCGAAGGTAAATTCTGATCTTCGAGAGGAGGGCTCTTTATCTCCTCCCCTACACAAATTCGGCAGAGCTGTTACCAATTTCACAAATTAGGCGTAACAATCGACAATCTTGTCAATTCATAAATATGCAGCATATTTTTGCCCGGTTCACCCAAAATCAAATAGATAACCCCTACTTAACTTTCAGTCGTCTCTATGCACTCCACTTTCATTAAGGGACTGACGAAATTTCAAGTTTTTCAATTTTTCTCGACGTTGTCTTATTTGAAGTAGCATTTTTGGGTTTCAAGACTCTGGATAGATTTGTTTTTCGGATAAAATATAGTCTTCGTCCTGGTACCTATACATATATTCCTATATATCACGAATTAAGTTTAGAAAAAATAACCTAAATACGGGTAAATTAATTTTCTCCTACTTATAAGGGAATTTTTCAGAAGAAGATTTCCAAATTACTGTCTTTCATTTCACGTACTAGTGATAAAGAAAATCTACATCCCTACGTTTAAATTTTTTTCAGGTTTCGAGGAAAGAAGGAAGAATCAAATAATGAGGAACGACTCGAATTACCACGGGCGTCGCAAAAGAGAAAATTTCAAATTGGTTTTTACTCAATCTCGAATTCGCATACATCCAAATTAATTGATATCGAAGCTCGATGAAGTGAAACAGTGGATTCGTTAAAATTAATATTGCCTTGTGGCGGTGATACATCCGAAACGTGACAACAACATTCGCAGAAAGCTCGTAATTTATCTACACTGTAAATGCAGTCCCATCGGCTCTGGATTCAACAACGAGACAAGAAAAGTGAGTTCATGACAGTAATGTTCATTATTTTTTTCCTTTCGACTGTGTTTCAATGTGGGCTTCTTATCGCATTTGAGTTTAGAGTTTGTCAAAGCTACGTTATTTGAACTGGCGATTATATGGGTTTAATTAAACATAGTGCGATATAACATACGGTACAAAGAAAAAAATAATGATCGTGCGAATAAAATGATGAATTTCGTGGATTATCACACTATACGATACAGGAATCATAATCACTATGTACATAGTATACGTTGTAATGAATTATTGAAGAAATGTACCCGGGATATTTGCCAGTACACCAAAAATTTCTTCGCTGTCGACAATAAAAACAAAATACTCGTAGTTATTTTTAAAGCCGAACGTGGAAAGGACGAAAGGTATCGTAATGAGCCAAGATAAGCAGCGGTCAAGGTTATATTTAGCATCATCTCGCACTAATACAGGTGTGATCAATTTTGATTAGAAGATAAAAGAAATAATTATTGTACAAGGCGCGCGTGGTGATATCAATGTAAGTTTTCCTCGCCCGTTTTAAAAATTCTCGCGCTTTCGTGAATGAATTAATTGAAATCATGTAGGAGTATATTGCAAAATTAGGGAAGATGAACAATCCATTTTCAGCTGAAGAACAGTTTCAATGAATAAAGTTTGTTTTAAATTTCTACCTTCACAAAAAACATAAACATTCATTCCATCTCGCTTGCTTCTTCTTATCATTCATTATCCAGAATTTTTTGTTGATATTACTTATCGTGTTTCTTTCAATTTATATTATGTGAATATGTCAATTAAATGTAATATACCATTCATACTCTTTTGTGATGACATCAAACCGTGACGCGATATTCTCAACCCCAATCTTGATGACGTAATCAATCCCTGATATTACCCACCTTAATTTTAAGGACACCATCATCTCTACCCACAAATCGTAATCGTATTCAATAATTACAGACTGAAACGAGATACACATTTATAGCAAACGCATTTCTAATTGAATAACAATCATCATCAGGCAAAATTTAAAAAGTGTACCGACTAAATAACAAAATAATAATAAATTGACGCTCAAACAGTAACAGAGAAAAAACTCATTGAATGTCTTATCCCACCAATTTTTATTCACGCTTTCCAATCAAATTACACGATCAGCTTCTCTTCACCAAGTAAAGTGGTCAAATTGCACTATTTGGGTATGTGAGCTCGGCTAGGAGCGCTACTTTTGACATGGATAAAAACTTGATACGGACCATTTACGTAACTCATCGAATTTCCATATTATTTCATTTTTTTCAAAAAACTCAAATGAAGACCTACTCAGGAAACATTAAAAATCAGGGAAATGAACCTCTCTCCATCTTTTGTATATCTAATTTTAGATATTTACAAACAATTAACGCGAAAAAAGTTACTGAAAATCACCACCCATATGTTATTTAAATGAAGCGATTTTTTAGCGGGGAACCCGTTATCCCTTTTGTTGAGAGTACTTTCAGGAAATTTTCGTCCGCAAGCGTGGGCGCGAGCCAGGATGATGACGTCACGGAGAGAGGAGGGGGACTTGGAAAAAACGACGGCTTCCTTAACAAAGTTTAACGAGGAACGCAGGGAACCTGTTTTATGAGTCAAATGGGATTTGGTATTGAAAATTCAATGAAGCCTAGACCTAGATAAAGCTAGTCTAAAGAAGGTCTAGACCTACTATAAGCCTAGTACATATAATATAGTTTGAGAGTCTAAATTTTCCCAAGTCCCCCTCCTATCATATATATATATATAGTTCGAAAGTCGAAATGTTTTCTAAGTCCCCCTCCTCTCATATATAGCTCGAGAGTCGACATTTTTTCGAGTCCCTCTCCTATCATATATGGCTCGAGAGACGAAATTTTTCTAAGCCCCCCTCCTATCATATATGGCTTCGAGAACCGAAATTTTTCCAAGTTTTTTGCTGGACGGCGGACGGCGCACGGCAAATTTCTCAAAAAGCCCCCCATAAAACAGGTTCCCTGTTAAAATTTCGACCCCCTAACCATATATGATAGGAGGGCGACTTGGAAAAATCCGAGCTATATATGTTAGGAGAAAGACTTGAAAAAATATCGACCCTCTAGAGTTATGTATGATAGGAGGGGGACTTGGAAAACTGACGAACAGAAGAGAAAAATAAGGTATTAAGATTGGCCAAACGAGAAATCACGGTGTGAATCATAAACCAGTTCAATCAGGCCATCTTCCCGAATGTACGAGTTGAGTACAGTGATACCGTCGGTGTTGAGATGACGCATTATCTCTATATGCTCGAGGGCAATGCGCTTACGGTGAGAATTTTCCTTATGGAGGAGCTTTTCGGATCCATCGCGGAAGCTGTGGCTACTGTTTATTAAATGGTCAGCAAAAACTTACTCCCCTAAGTGTCCCTGCTTCCAAGACTTCAGGTGCTCAGCTACTATAACTTTCATTTGGCGGCTGGTCTCACCAATATAAAAGCCTCCACAATCCCTACATTCCAATTTATAAACACCACTCCTCTCATCAACGGGAATGGGGTCCTTTAGCCTCACAAAGAACCTCTTGACTGTGGTAGGGTTGTAAAACGCGGGTCTGAAGCCAAACGGGCGAAAGGCCCGACCCAAATGGAGGGAGAACTTCCCCATGACTGATCCATCGCAAACGACGATCGCGGATCGTGTCTCGGGGGATGGAGGTGGTGGAATCAAGAAGCCTTCTCGTAACTTTCCTCCGAACCATCACGTCAACGTCGACATAGACCCCATTCACTCTAGCCAGGTGTTTTATTGTGAGTAATTCTTTCTTGAAGGCAGACTGACTCAAAGGAATACGAGTCAGTCTGTGAACTAGGCTATGAAAGGCAGCCATCCTATGAGCAACAGAACCGAACGAACCACCGTGGACTAAAACATCGGTCGTAGTATCTTTCCTGTAAATTCCAAACTATGGATACCGTCTATTATAGAGATCGATAAATCCAAAAAGTTAATGGAAAGTACCCCTATTTCCAACGTAAATTTGATGGAAGGGTACCAGGAATTGAGATACCTCAGAAACTCACCAAGGAGATCTGGGGGAGCAGTCCAGGTGCATATAGAACGTCATCAACGTACCTGTACCAATAGTGAATATGATTAAGTAACACCTCAAGTTCCAACTTAGACATGAAAGTTTCGGAGATGGGAGAGCCTAAAGGTGATCCAATAGGGATCCCTACTTCATCAGGAAACTCGAAAAATTTTCCTTCAAATTTACAGTAGTTGGGGGACCAGCAAATGTTCAGAAGATCGAAAAATTTATGAAGCTCATTGTGAGGGATGTTGGCTTTAACGAGTAGCTCACCGGTACGCTGGATAGTAGCAGCCTTAGGAATATTCGGGAACAAAACAATAACATCAAAAAACGTTTATTATGGATAGCCGTAACCTTGAGGAAGGTATTCGTTTAATAGGAGGGGGACTTGGGGCAAACTTCTCAAAAAAAAACATAAAATAGGTTCGCTGTTAAAATTTCTATATATGACAGGAGGCGGACCTAGAAAAACGACGGCTTCCTAGAAATTCCAGCGCGTTCAAGTTATCACGTCATAATTTTCGGGACTTGGAAAAACTTCAGGCTCTAAGATTTATATGATAGGAGGGGTATTCGGGACAGCGGGTTCCCGCTGCTATTGCAGTCCTGCAATGGCATCTAATTTTCTTTGATAATATCTATAATATGTCTTTGGGCTCGGAGTCAGTCAGAAAACTGCATCACGTAACGCGACGCTTTATGACATCATGAATGACCTTGACCTACTTTAGGGAGGCCTGTACTAACAAGCCTGCTTAGTAAGTTCAGCTTTCATTATACTTGGCCCAATATACAGTATACTAGACCATGTTGACGCACATTTCATACTCCAATGTCACATTGTGTACAGAATGATGACTTTGAAATGTAAATATCTAACCTTAACTGAAAGAGTACGCATAGAAGTGCTTGATGTTCTCGAGCGAGAAGATTTACGTCATAGTGATCTTGTAGGCAAGAGAAACATATAAGTTCAAGATCTTTTGAAAAATGAAGAAAATGTGTTAAGTTGTGGTGTTCACAGATGAATTTGTGCGACGTTCATCCTCAGAGAGGAGGCTACTGCTGACAATATTTCATCTATGATTCCATGCTTCAGCTTGGGAGTGATGCACTCATGCACAGGTTCAATTGTCATATATTGGTTGCGTGTGTGCGAGACGGTTGTGACCAATGTTTGCTCGGTGTGATATCACATTTGGTCGAATCGCGTGCACTTTTTCGTGGTGAAGTTCATATCACAATTTTAATTCATGTGAATGGATTTTATTTCCCTTTGTTGCTCGACTAATGTTGAAGGAATATTTTACCAGGATTACAAACATTTTAAGCTAATTTCTCGAGATTTAATTGGTGAAAGGTTATTTTCAAATCAGGAAATTGAACATCACTTTTCTATGTGGATAGTTGTTGAGTACAGGGTGCGAAGTTTAAAAGATTTCATAAATAAAAAGGCAAAAATCCGCAATCTGTTTCTTTTTTTTAGCGAGGAACCCGCTACCTCTGTTGTTGAGGGGGTATTTACAGAAAACGAGCGCGAGTGCGAGCGCAAGTGCATTCAAATCGTGACGTCATTATTTTCGGGACTTAGAAGAATTTCAGCCCCTAAGCCTTATATGATACGTGAGGGACTTGGGAAAGTTTCAGCTTCTGAGCTATATATGACAACGGGGATATGAAAAATTTTCAGCCCCCATGCTTTGTATAATAGAAGGGGGACTTACAAAAATTTCCTCTCTCGAGCTGTATATGATAAGCGAGGGGGGACTTGGAAAAATTTCAGCCCCCAAGCTTTATATGATAGGAGTGGGACTTGTAAAAATATCGACTCTCCAGCTATGTATGATAGGAGTTTGGAAAAGTTTCAGCTTCTGAGCTACATATGATGAGGGGGGAGGGGGGACTTGGTAAAATTTCGACTCTCAAGCTGTATAATATGATACGAGGGACACTTCAAAAATGAAAATTTAATAATACTAACACAAAATGAAACATAAGTATTGAAACTTTAATTACATACAAATTATTACAAAAAAAAATAAAACCAAATTGTTAGGAAACAAAATTGAATAGTAAACAAACAATACGTGATTCTCATGGGAATTAACACGCTAAAAGTTTATTCACGTTTTCATCCTAGACGACCCTGCAGCACACAGGTCTGTATTGAACGAATCATAGTCTTTCATTCAATATCTGACGTCACGGGGAATCGGTCTATTGGACAAATGTTTCCCTTCAAAATGTATATACAAAATGCAAGCTGCAACAGCTGATTAATCAGGTGACAGCGGGGAGCCATTACACTCCCACAATGGCATCTAATTTTTCTTCTTCTTTTTTCATACTTGTTTTATATCTTTATTTACTTTCATTGGACGTAAAGAATCTTCAAAGCCACAAGCTATGTTTATACTCACTTTTACTATTACTCGTCATCATGTACCTTATATTTTCGTTTCTTCCTAATATCAATATCCCTATTGGTTCCCCCCCTCGGATCTTCGATCTCCGAGGTCTTCCTCGAACGTTTTAGGAACGAAGTCTTCTATCCTCGTTTCCATCTCATTCCCTACATTACATTGCTTATTTATTGGCTCGGTTATGTGGATGATGTCTTAAGCTTCTGGAATGGCTCCCTTTCTGACCTTCACTTTTCTCTCACCTTACTCAGCAGTCTGTGTTCCACCATTTATTTCACTATCGAGGTGGGTGGAGCGTCCAGGATCAACTTTCTTAACCTTTCTATTATACAAAACTTGACATACAAATTGACTTGACCCCTTCAATGAGGCAGATATGCAATGCTCCAAACACCATAAGACTCAGAAGGTCCTCCTAAGGTATTCTAAGTCCTCCTCCCCCTTCTATCATGTATAGCTCGGAGGTCGAATCATATAAATAAAGCTTGGAAGTCGGAATTTTTCCAAGTCCCCTAAGCTCAGAAGTCCTAGTCTGTGACGTCACAATTTGATCATAGATCTGGTACGTCAACATTTTTCAGATCCCACGAGCCCCATAAAACAGAGAGTCGAATATGTCCGGCACTGCCGTCCAAAATATGAAAAATTCAAAAAATAAACAAATAAATGACTATTTATTTATCTATATTGAATTTTTCATATTTTGGACGGCAGTGCCGGACATATTCGACTCTCTATTTATATAATCCGTCCAGACAAATAATTAACCCATAAAACAGGTTCTCTGCCACCCCTCGTTCAACTTCGTTAAAGAACCCGTGAGTTTTTCAATCACTCTATTTCGCACTGATAAGATTTGACGAAATTCTCATTTTTGAAACGAAGCTTCGATAATTGGAAGCCCGGAAGGACCGAAATCAGATTTTAAAACTCGTTGGAACGAAACCTTTCTATTCCAAAAATTTTTATCTATATAAATGTAGCTGTAAGTTGCAGTTATACATGGGAACTGAACCACAAAGAGACGATGTACAATTCATAAAAGAAGTCGGCCAAACATAGAAAGCTTCGACGAATAAAATAAAAATTACGTAGGTACCACACTGTTTTTCGTTTTCTAACGCAAGCTTTACGATAAAATGCGGAGACTTACGCATCGAATAGTTTTCTATGTGTTCGCGGTCTACTATCAATATTGAAAGCATTTTATACAATGAAAATTTCCGTAAATATGATGTTTATCCGAACGTGTTTTCAGAATAAAGACATTACTTTACATACTGTAACACATGAACTGGAATGAAGCTCGTAATTAAAACGGCACATCTTTTATCATTATTACCTACTATGAGGTGCTGCCCTTTCGAATGTTAACCGCTTTATTTATTGACTAAATTTATATCGCCTCGCGGAGAACATTTATCTCATATTTGTATAGGTTTTGTTCTCGTACATCTTGCTCTATTTCAGGATAAAAAATTCAACGCGGCGTAGAGAACATCGATCTTTCCGATTCAATTCATTCTTTGACAGAGAAATTTGGAGGAATGGATTTGTTGTTTCAAAGGCTATCTATTAAATTGATGGGCTGTAATCGCTTGTCTTTGCACAATATATTCTCACTTCTTCAATGTGTTTTCAAGAGTTACGTAATTTTTTTTAATCGGTATTTCACAGCCGTGACATTTGATACGTACAGACATTGCAAAAATAATGTGATACACGATAGGTGTAAATCTAAACCGTATCGATTGAGGACAATTTCTGGTCGTATTTGACACGGAATATAGCGAAGAACAGCGCGAATCTGTTTTCAAACAACTCGTACATTCATTGAGGAAAGTAATACAATAAGAACAGCCAAAGTCTCGATAAACAAGGATTGTAGCTTAAAATTCATACGTATATGTTACAGTATGCTACATAATTTAAAAAAAAATCAATTTCATTTTAGTTTTGAAAGTCTAGTTACACTATCCATAATCTATTAGACAAATCAAAGTTTGTCACGCCAGTCTGATGGAATCCAAACATGTTTCAATCATATGCAGACCACAGGATTAGAATTGCCTTTGACAAGCCCGCAAGTGGACGTAAGGACTCTGATGGGAGCGGGTGCCCATTAAATTATACGGAAGTAAATTGTACGTAAACAAAAATTGTACGTAGGTAAAATTCTATGCAGGGAAAATTATACGCCTAAAGAAAATTGTGCGTAGATATAATTCTTCGTAGGTAAAAAGAAAGAGTTGTCAATTGATGATACGACATTTCTTTGCACACCTCCAGAGTACCACATCACCGACAACTTTATCTTTAATATACATACAAGAGCATAAAACATACAAATGTGCATTCGCGCGTATTGTATTTTACTGTTTTTACAATTATAAAATCGTACTTTAATCACACTAGAAAAAAAAAAAAAAAAAAAAATTGCTAGACCATAACCACAAAACCAAACTCTGCTTTAAAATAATCTGTGATTCAGTCACATTTATAAAAAGAAAAATATTTGCCAAACGTTAACCAAACACCGTTTTAAAATAAGTTGACTTAAGACGCTTTGAAAAAAAAAAAAAAAAAACATATTGCTTGACCTTGACCAAACCCTATTTTAAAATAAGTTGTACTCTAGTCGCATTTTTTAAGAAGTCCAAGAATGCTAAGTCTTTTGTACAACACTTACCCCTTACCTAACCAACAACTAATCTTATTTCAAAGTTAAATGAAATAGGTACTTCAATAACAGCCAGAAATGAAATAATGGAACAACGAACTGTTTAAACAAAACAATTAAAATATAAGGCACACAAAATAATGTTCAAAAATTGGAATATTTAATCACTCAAAGATTCTTCAAAATGTCAGATTATTGAAGAATTTTTGATCATTTTCACATTGAAGAATTCTAATATTTGAAACAACTTTACATTTTTCAAACAAACTCTACATTTGGTGTTTTGGCTTTTGTTCAATTCAGCTAGGTACTCCTTCATATTTATCAATCAGTTTTCTTTTTTTTTTTCCTACAAAGAGTTGAAAGATCGTTTCAAGAAAGAAATATTTATCAGAAATAAGTAGGTACAGGTACTTATATAGGGTTGTTGATGCTTGTGCTTTGTTTTGATCACATAGCATTTTCTATCAATTTCATATCAGTCCTCAAGTACAATTCATTACTCCACCTTGAAATAAAAATTGTACGAAAGAAACAGTTTTCATCTCCTGCACAAACTGGAAATGCTTCAGAATTTTTGTTACATATTCAACCTTTCACTATCATTATTTGATTGGTGCCAATACTTAGCTGAAATCAAAATTTATTCTGCAATTTCCGTTTCTGGGAAACATGTTATCTAATTATCGCGTTGTTTATTTTAGAAACTTCCATATTGAGGAAAATGTTAGGTTGCAAAAAGCATGCGCTATATCATAAAATGACGTAGACATACATACAAAGTATAACCTCACTGAAATCAAAATTTACCATGAGCCTTTCTGTCTGTGGACAAACACTCATCATCACTGCTACAATTATTCATTTGAAAATTATAGCTTTATTATGATCCAAGAAAAAAGAGATTCAAATATTATAACTGCAAAAAAACAAAACTTCTGAAATTCAAAATATTTTGCGGTATATACATGGGTACACGGTATATACATGGGTACACGTACCATTCACTCAAATTGAGAAAAGGGGGGAAACACCACTGAATTTATCAATTTGTGAAAATAAAATTAACAATATCTAGGCTATCTAAATGATTGAAGAACTTTGAACATAGGCTTTATCTAATGATGATGATATTGGTGACAATAATGAAATCCAATAGTCGTCTTTTCATCGGAAACTCTCATGATGATTTTTATATTGGTTCAACATATTGACCTAGTATTAACAGTAGCAATTATTACCGCACTCAGTTGCATTCTTCATTTTTCTCAACGCTTGACAATTGTAAACATGATCCTTGAATGAGAAAAATATACAAAATAAATTCAGCGGCAAATTATTTGCATGCAGGCAAATTATTTGAATGCAACATCTAGAATTTCAATCAAAAACAGAGACTCACATCAACTTCACAATCCCAAATACCAACGTTTGAAATTGTAAGATTTCATTCCACTCAGTTTATTAAGTAGATGCTGGTCGGTGATATGACAATATACCGGTGATATGATAATATACCGGTACTTACAAGTATTGAAGACAATAGATTCCGACTTCCAAGCTTATTTATTTCAGCTCTTCACAGAACTGTTTAACAATTGGACCCTATTTAGTCAAACCCAACCAAGCGACATGATAACAATGTAGAGAAATGCTCCTTCACTATAAGCGGAGATTCTCCTTTTTGCCAGATCGTTATCATGTCGCTTGGTTGGGTTTGGCTAAATAAACCAGTGTCCAATTGTTTGTTGAAATATTATCAAAGGAAGTTGAAATATCAAAGGAATGAAACTGAATTGAAGAATCACGCGTGTATTCAGAGGGCTCCAACTGACAACTGAGAGCAGCAATATGTAATGGATCATTTGATAAATGAATGATACATACAACTACAATTTAAAAAAAAAGCAAGGATAGTAAATTTCAAAAATTGGAAGTTCTACAGATGAATAGAGTTCCCGATGTGCAAGATAGAAATTTTGTAACAAAATTTTTTGTTACTTTGTTGCATCTCGTGTTACAAAGTAGCAAAATTATTGTTCAAGAATTTTCCTAATGGGAAATGATAGATAGCGTTGTAGTCAAAATGTTACACGACAAAGAGAAGCATATTTGTCACAATTTTGTAACTTTGTCACAATATTTTTTCATTACATTGTTACAAAAATGATTGAAAATTTGTTACCGAGTGATAATTTCGCGCGTAGTTAGCGATCCTAGCGGGTGGCTGGCCTGAATAATGTTGAGCCGCGATGGGCGCCTTCCAACTCTTTCGCGCATGCAATGCCAATCCATTTAATTTTATTCTCTTAATTAAGATAATTATCTCGTACCGGCACGTGAAGGCGAGAGGTGAAAAAAAAATACGAGTTTGATTTTAGTTCGAGTTTGATTTTAGTTCGAATGAACGAAGTTAAAAAATTATTGATGTAAATTATCTTTGTGGAAATACTCCTTAGAAATACTTATTCGTTCATAATTATTTTCATTATCGTTGGAGCTGGAACTTGCGGTGCTTCACCTGTTGCTCTGGAAGAGGTAAGATTTAATTTTTTTTTCCATTACAATGAAGAATCAACATTAGTTTTAGAATGTGAGATGATCATTGATCAAAATACCCCATCAAAAACTGAAAAGAGGTGAATGTACCTACGTTTTAAACAATAATCTCACAGTCGTAAACGTATTTTGTTGTTGGTACGTACGTATCTGGTACGCACGTATCGTAATTCTATCTTTTGTACGTCGTTTTTTAAAAGTTACTGGACAGAGATACCCAAGCTTTCATTTTCTTTTCGTTATAATTTTTCTGAACAATGTGCTATCATGATGTGAATGTACAGTGTATCTACGCTTTCGTTCTAGTTTCCGGACTTTATGGACCTTCAATTACTTTCGATTACTTTCGATGGTCATGTCTTGGATGCATATGACAGTTACTCGTACCGGTACTTCATGAGGACATGAGAGTTGGGTTACGGAGAATTACTGGAGGTAAGATTGATGCTACAGTTAGTCAACAATATGATTTTTAATTTCATTATCCCACGTTGAGAATGTTTTTTCCTCCCCTTCGTCGTCCTTATCTCATTTCCGAAATAATTTCCATCTAGTTAAATTTGTTATTTCATGCCTTTCGTTGTTTTTCATTAATCAGTCGTAATTTGTACCCCTTTTTTGATAACTTCATTTGAAAACTCGCGTATACAGGGTATGTATGTTTTCGTTTCAGGTTTCATTGTTAGTATGGTACTCGCCGGTCTTATCATTGCGCGTTTTTGCTTAATTTGTTCTTATTATTCATGCACGTAAAAGCTTGAAGTAATTAGTGATTATGAAAAATAACACCACACAACTAAAAAGAAAATTCGAAAATGCATGAACGAATGTCCACGATTCTCGAAGTACTTTTGACGCCAACCACAATGCCGTACTGTGATCTAAATCGCGGGAACTTTATACGATCATTGCGCGATAACCGGAGCCAATTTTGGAAAACGGTGAACGATATTGTGATGAGCGCCAAAAACACCGCCAGAATTGTATGATTTCGTTAATGCATTTTTCAATGGAATCGATCCTTTTTTTTTTTTTTTTTGTGTGTGTGTGTGTAGTGTAATGTAAAAAGAGTGAAGTTGATAAAATTGCATGTTTCGTAAATGCACGTTATTTTCGATTAATTTTTCCTCAATTCAAGTCCTACTATCCCATTAGGAAATTCCTAATGATTAAAGTTAGTTGTAGAATTTCAACCTCCAATCCACATCATACATTCAAAGAATACCTACATTAAGATCGATAAATTTTATCGATTTCGCGACGTTTCGGACTATGTAGAGTCCTTCTTCAGGCGACGATACGAACGAACTAGAAAAAAAAGAAAGTTCTCTTTATTTGTAGAAAGATCCTTGCACAAATAAATTATCTCATAGAATTAACACGGTCCGATATGTTACGGCTCGACATAATTACATAATCAATTTTTTCGCTTACTCTTTGAGTAGTCTGTAATTAAATTATCTCAGTTGTAATAACACCACGTTTATCGCCACTAGTGAAAATAACTTCTGAGTTTTCTCTATTTGGCGGATAAAGACGCGTTTCCGCTGATTCGTTTACTGCAGAAAAATTGTTTTTCCGTGCACATATAAAAAATCTAGACATCGCCCTTCAGTTTTTACCGACTTTAGGAGGTACTTGCTGTCTTGCGCGCGGTGGAATTTTTGGTGCAGGGTATGTTTTCTCGGCGTTTTATAGGGTCTAGATTACGATTTTGATACTCAATTAAATTCATATGTATGTACGTACGTATAATAGGTGATTAATATTTAATTTAAATAGTAGGGTGGCTCTAGTAACAAGTTTTTGATTCAGTCATTTGCCGTTGTTAAGTAACGATTTCATTTTTATGAAAACGATATTCGTTGATAATGTTTTTATGAAAACGATATTTGATAATACAGAAGGAGAGCCATTTAACGAGCTCCAAGCAAGCGCGAGCCAAAAAAACGAGTGCGTAGTGTTCGGCAAAAAAAAGAGGACGATGTCAAAGTAGGTGGATGAAATTTTAATGAAATTTTTTTGGTTTACATGAATAAAAACGCGTTCCTTCGGCGATATGTTGTACGATGCAAGGGTGCGTTTTGTTTTCTAGGTTGACATGCATGCGTGTATTTAATTTTACTGAATTTTCAAATTTTTTTTTATTGTCAGGCTAATGTTGATGTAAATGAGAAAATACTTTTTAAAGTCGATGAAAGTCGATCTCGTCATTACAAAATTGATATTTTGTATCAGAAGGAACGCGGAATGTATTTAATTCACGTGAACTAAAATATGGCATACGGCCCATATAACGGAGAAAAGCGATTTACTCATGGGGCATTGCGGTTCTCGATAGGAATTGAGTCACCAAGGTGCTTGTATACTTGTATAGATATCGCTTTTTTCCATCATCCCTTTGAATAACCTATGATGTAAATAATCAAGGATTTCGACACTCCCCCCTACTCAAAAATAAAAATTTACTTGTATATTAATAACGTATTCAAGGAGAAGTCGGTTATACTTTCGCAGCGCGAAAGCTTTTTTTTGGTTTAGATCATCCCAAAAAACGAGTTTTATAAAAATTTGAGGTAATGAGGTTTGAATTTGAAGAAAAATTAGTCCAAAGTACCCCGCACTTCATTATATTATTATTATTATTATTATTATTACCGCTGCATGGTGCACCTTAGTGACCAGTAATACTGGTCTATAGAGGAACAAACGTTCATGTCTATAGACAGTGTATACTTATTATTCTCCTAGAAATTTACGGACTGTATGTGTCGTGTGCAGGATTGTGGCCTTCTGCATCAGCCTGAGTTCTGTTCTGCCGCACCCAAGTTCCATTACATTTTGAGTCGTCATCTTTGGGTACATTCCAGTGGTAGTTATTACTATCGGTACTGTTTTCATTTTCATTTTCCACTGCCTCTCCAGCTCCATACTTAGGTCTCTATATTTTTCTACTTTCTGGTGTACTGTCTTCGTCATATATTATTATTATTATTATTATTATTATTATTATTATTATTATTATTATTATTATTATTATAACTATTATTGTTTTTTTTTTTGAGGGGGGAGGATCTAGGGGTGATATTGTAGGAAATTTGAAGTAATGGATCTAAATTTCCATATATTATGCTTTTGTATGTGAATTGCAAACAATGTAGAATGTCAACAATAATGGATAAATGAAATTTCCTAACTGCGTGTATCACTTGGGCGCTGATGTTAAACTATGAGCAACACCAAAGAACGACCGTAGTCTCCACTTTCAATTTATTTCACAACCTTCAGCCGGAGAAATATGGTGTGAGGCTTGCTTGACTTTTAATTGCTTCTCTGCTCTATAATATGAAAGAACAAATATTGCGTACGATTAGCTTCTTTTCCATTACCTTATCAATCAATATGACAGCATGCACATATCAACTTCTTTATATTTACGGGCACACAGTTTATTTGTGAGGCCATCTCATCTTGCATGTCATTTTGGAAACTTATTTCGAAAAGCCATACGCTTTCATTGTCCATTTCACGCTTTTGTGATGCACCAATAAAATCTGATTGAATTGTATTGACTTCTTCCCAAACATTTATTCGCGTATCTTTTTTTTTTTGCTTTCTTCAGTAGAAGGTAGAATTTACTGCAGTGATTCAGTATGGACAGTCAAGACTCGAGTGATGAGGGGCCATCGTCTCCAAAGAAACTAAAGTACACAATCAATGGAAAATCATGTTCGAGAGCAACTTATTATAGAAAAGAAAAGAAGGAGTGAGATGTTCGTAATGCTGAATGTAAGGCAGATTTAGAAAAGGTGTGTATAACAGTATCTATATCCATGGTGATGGTGCTTACTTCTATGTGTGTGGTAATGGAATGAGTCATAGTTCAGTGTACTAATTCTACATTGTAATATTGTTTGTACCAGCGTGTGCAATGGCTTGAATTACGCAAGAAGTTAGCAGAACAGATGGCTGAACGGCGTCGTCTTTGTGAACTTGGCTCAATTTCAACTGAAAGTCTTTCCTCATTTTTGCCCCCGAGCACTCATAGCGAAAATCATTATGAGAGCGTCTCTTCCAATTCACAATTTCCTTCGTCTTCCTCTGAACTGTTTGTCTGTCCACCTGATGCGGGCAATATCACTACGGGTGAAAATACAAGTCCTGAGCCCGGTGAAACACTTTTGTCCTCTGCGTCCAATAATCTTTGCAGTGGTGATCATGATCCCGATTATATCAGTGATGATGAAGTATTTCCGGAAACTCTTGACATTGGTGTCAATAATGATGCTAATGAACCTTCACCAGAGGCTATGACTCCAATAAATTCACTGAGGACTTCAAAAAATTTACTGAGGGAAAAACTCACTGAATTACATGGTATATTTGCTGTCAATGGTGTAACTTTGAATGCGCAGAAAACGATTTTAAATTTTTTTAAATCTTTACCTCAGGAGTTGTTGGAAAAGCTCCCAAAAGATGGGCGTACATTACGTCCACCCCCGATCAAATATTTGCGCAGAAAAGTGCACCCAGGGGTAGTAGCATATTGGGGTATTGAGCAGATGCTCAATTTATCAGGGAAAATTCTTTTCGACGAGAATTGTAATGTAATTGAATTGGAGGTGAACATGGATGGTCTGCCGCTCTATCGTACCCCTCGCGGCAAAGGTTTTTGGCCTATGTTGGCGTGTGTCAATGACTACCCTGTGTTTGTCATTGGAGCCTATGAAGGTCGTAAGGAACCAGAATGTGCTAACAATTACATTCGAGATTTTGTTGACGAAGTGAAGAAATTAATTAGGGAAGGTGTCACTATTGGCGATCGAGTATATAGATTTCGGCTTCATATGATGATCTTGGATAGCCCTGCAACAGCCTTTTTAACAGGTGTCAAACAACACGGAGGGTATTGCGCTTGTCGTCGTTGCAAGGTTGAAGGGAAATATGTCTGGATGATTGTTAGAGACAAGAAAGGTGTTGAGAGACGGCGACGTGTAGGTATACGTTATCCAACAATTGATGACAATTTGCGTTATCATGAAGACTTTGTTCGATTTGCTGAAATTACTGCGGAACCGCATAAACAAAATTATATGTACACAACAAATGAAGTCACTGAAGACAAAGAGGAGGATCTAGCAAACACCAGTAATAGTGATGCGGCTCCGGCCAGTCGTAAGAGAAGGCGTAAAAAGAAAGTTGATAATAAGGTATACCATTTACATCCAACCATCCTCACAGAGATCCCACATTTTGATATTGTACGTGATATGGTGCTAGATTTGATGCACAAGTTGGGTGGTCATATGAAAACTGTGTTACAGTATCACACTGGTACCACCCGAGCGGGTGCTATATATAAATTGTCTGCGGATACTCTGAAGATTATAGACATGCGATTGATGGAAGCCTCCAAGTATACCCCAAACGAGTTTCAGCGGAAACCTGAGTCAATCAATGAATTACCATCTTGGAAGGCGACTCAATTTCTCCAATTTGTGTTGTATGTTGGTGCGGTTGTTTTCCATGAAGTTTTGGACCACTCAAAATTGCATCACTTTCACCTTCTAGTAGTGGCCATGCGCCTTCTTTGCAGGCAGTTACCTCGTGAGCCATCACCTGAGCGCACTAATACCGTGAGGAAAATTGCGGCCATGAGCAGAAAATTACTGAGGAAATATTTTGAATTAGGTAACATTTTGTATGGTGAAAATTTTTCGCGCTATCTAGCCCATCACATTCCACACATGCCGGATGATTATGAACGGTTTGAGAGACCTCTAATTCGACTTTCAGCTTTTAAATTTGAAAATGCTAATGGTCAAATCAAACGTTTGATCACCGGCCATTTTCAACCGTTGACACAGTTAATCAATAAGGTCAGCAGTTTGCTGTACACAAAACTATATGGACGGTGCGAGAAAAATAAAGTTGTTCACAGTGTTGAAGAATATTACGAGGAACCTACATTATCCCTGCCAAAGAAGGTGGATGACAGTAATAAGTATCTGGCTGAACATGAAGCAGGTCCATGTATGAATGCTGAACGTACTCGGCGACTGGAATGTTTTCAACAACTTCAATTTAAGAATTTTAGAGTGCGGACCAACTTACCCGCGGACGCCTATTTTTTAATGGTCCATGATGGCAAAGAGAGTTATATTCGCGTTGAAAAAATATTGAGGGATAAGGACACGCTCGAAATTTTTCTTGTTGGTAAATCATTTGAAGACGTGGAACCGTTTTTCAAACTAGGGCCTTCCCCGTCAGACATATCTTCATCAAAAGTTGGTATCAGTCTTTGTAAGCAACTCTCTCAATGCTCGCATAGTTTCCCTTTGGATAGTCTTTTTGAGAAATGTTTTGCTCTTCCTTTAAATATGAAGGAAAATGTGCTTGAATCAGAATACACTGAATGGGTGCTCACAAGATTTCTACACTAGTTTTCTTGACTCTACATTCTGAGCTAGGTATATGTCACTGCTTATCCTATGATGATCTGTTGTGCGTTCTGAATTCATAATAATTCTGTTTATTTTTTCATTAGAAATCGCTATAAGAACAGAAATTTAAAGTTGCTTGAAAATCATCGAAGTTAGTATGGAAAATGCAAGCGAAGAAATTGTTCACGAAGACGACAAAGGTCGTGGTTTTGTGATAGTCAAGGGAGCACGGTGTCATTTCAAAGACTATACTTTGTCGCTTAGGGAAGAAAACGTTGACTTGCTGAGGTTTGTAGCGCTCACAGATTGTTCGGCTAAAAAGCAATGTTTTGCTGCACCACGATACTTCCTTGATATAAATGAAGGTGTGGTCTATTGGCCAATGAGTGCAACCAGACCTCCTCTGCCTAAAGGAGAATACGACGCCTTCTGCGATTTCCTGGTTAGACAAGATGATGTAACACCCTCAACGGAGGTCTATGAATACAAGGGTGTCAATTACAAAATAATGTGGAAAAAACACGCAATAAAAGCGGTCTACAAAGATTTTGGTAAGTAATAAAAGCTAATGGGTGTAACTTTTATAACCTCGTCCTTTTCATTGTGTATCATTGTTGTCAGCGAAGCAATGTATTAAATTTTGTGTCGGGAAAGATAAAAAGTAAGAAAATGACCCCTCTCTCAAATCCTCTAATTTACATCCCCCCCCCCCCCACATACGAAATATTCTAAGATGAAAGAACAATTGAAGTGTACCAGGGAAGGTCAACTATTGCTTAATTATCAGTTCCAGTTTTCTTTTTTGTTCAACTCTTTACATATAAATGATGTGATTTTAATGAACGTGTATGTTGGTAGCGACAATTGAACTTGCAAATGAGTTTGTCGATGAAGCTGGTGGTATTGCCGATGATTGTTCCACTTTGCCAGACAAGTCGATGGCAGAAAAAGATATGTTGAGCGTGGATGGAAAAAAACGCATTCCTCGTCCACGTCCATCGATGTCACCGCCAATTCCAAAAAAAAAAAGGAAATCAGAGTACGCTTTCACTTGATATTAATTTTATGCCATTTGACTAGTTGTGTAGCAACGCGAGTATACTAATTTTGGTTTGAACTCTTTCTCAGTTCTTTACCGCAACAAAAAGAAGTAATTAACCGTTCTCCGCCACCACCAACAGAAGAGAATCCGTTAGCGCCCAATGACACCAGTGATATAAACTGGGATGAAGATATTGGAATCTTCAACTCGTCAGAAATTTCAATGGAAGGCGGATCGTCTCTCACCTCCAATTCATTTCTAAGAGATACCCAATGCTCGCATCATTTAACTCCCGCTCGCAAACGGGCTACTCATGCCGAAATTGAGGTTCGTAAAGAAGTGAAAGAATCCGTAGCTATACTGTCTGCTGATGTTGAAGAATTGTCGAACAAGGTTGAAAGATTAGAAAAGAAAATCGATTCAGCGAATGCGCTGTTGGAGACTATCGCCCAATTTGTCCAGTTACTAGGAACAAACGGTAATTTCAAATGCTTTACTCATCTCCATATTTTTTTCGAAAATTGTCTAAAAAATAGTTTTTGTTCATGTTCAATTTTTAAAGGAGTAGAAAATCTACGACAGGTTCCCAATCCGCCCACCAATGTTGTTCTATTGAATCGGACGCCAGACAAAATGCGAGACTTGGGAAATCTCAAGTTTCCAATAATAGATATGAGTGGCCTTCAAAAAACTATCGCAGCTATCTCCGAGGTTCCCGAGAGTGAGGGCGCGCTACACCATTATATTAATGATAATCGTACTAAAATTGTGAGTATACAATATTTTCTTTATTACTGTTGGTATTGTTGCTGTTATTGCACTCCTTATATTTTTGTTTTGACAGGGTCATATGATTGCGATTTATAAAAATAATTGTGACCTTTATGTGCTCTTTGAGGCCATATTTGATAAAACATTTGCCAATTCTGTGAGTATTGTTGTCCTCAAGCGGACGGAGTTGTACTTCATGTTGAGAGGTACGTATAGACGCGTTATAGATTTTGGCGTCTAAACATTAGCATGCAAATTCTATACAATTCCTTCAGCCTCATTGTGTCCTTGAAAAAAAAAAAAATATGGGAAAAAAATTCAGAGCTAAACCCCAAAAAAAGATGATGTTTCATTCTTTTCATCGAAATGAAATTACAATTAATGGGGGAGGACTCGGAGGGAGTCCCCGAGTCCTAAGAATTTGAATTGCTGGCGTTCCAAAGACGGGGTCACCCTCAATAAAAGCAATATCATCGCTCCCTTTGTTGGATTCTCGCTGAGCCTGGAAGTAAAGAGATCCACTCAGCTCAGAATTTTAATAGGAAACCTGTGCCATGTTTTTTTTTTTTTAATTTCCCGCACGCCATGCGCCGTCCAGCCTCGAGCTATATATGATAGGAAGGGGCCCTCGAACAAATTCTGACTCTTGAGCTAATTATGATGGGAAGGGGACTTGGAAAAATGTCAACTTTCGAGCTATAATGTATGTTAGAAGGGCGACTTATAAATTTTCTGACTATCGAGCCATAATATATGAGGTGAGGGACGAGGAAATTCCGACTCTCGAGGCATAATGTATGATAGGAGGGGACTTAGAAAATTTCCGACTCTCGAGCTATACATACAGTTTATTATGATAAGAGGTGGATGTAACAAAATCTGACTCTCGAGCCACAATATTTCCAAATCCTACAGTCAATGGGCTATCTCTCTATCGAAGGGTGAACTCGCGAATTTTGAAGTCAGTATAGGTGGGACTCAGGAGAGACTCATGAAAACATGTGAACTTATGTGGCTCGAGATGAACGTGAGCCCCTGATTCCTCTAATTGATCTCGTTTTTTTCCTGTTTTCAATTGTCTTATAGAAGAAGTATCCAAATGGAGTACCGTTTTGGACGCCACATGGAAAAAGAGAAAAATATCGAATCAGAAGAAAGGTGAAGAAGATGATACAAGTAACATCTCTGATGAAAAGTGGGCCTCTTTCAGTGGTCCGGAGAAATTTGATAAGCTAATAAGAATGTGGATGCGCGCAAGAAAACAGACAGGTCGGAGAGTGAATAAAAAACATACTCGTAGTACTCAAAATGAATCAACGTCCAGTATGACGTCCAGTGTGACTGGAGATGGATCCTCCCATGATACTCAAAATGAACCATCGTCCAGTGTGACTAGAGATGGGTCCTCCCATGATACTCAAAATGAACCATCGTCCAGTGTGACGGGAGATGGGTCTCCCCGTATGGTACAACTCTTCGATACATTCCCGACTCCTTTGCAGCCGACTTCTCCAATCATGAGTCCTGCGGATATTGCCTTATTGTCAAATGACCTTGGCCCGGAGTACACACGGTTTATTGAGAAGAGTGAGAACAGTCGTTCAAAGTAATTTTTTTTTTTTTTAATATTGACTTGAAATTGTGAAATCTCTTTGTTTTTTCTCTTTTTTTAATTTTTTGTGTTTGTTGTAATACAATTCATAAATATCGTGCTTCATCTGTATTGTGTCTTATAGATACATAAGAAATTGGTTTTAGGCGGATTGTGAATCATGAGCGCAATATTTCTGGAAAACTACTGAGTACACAAAAAATGAATAAGGAAGCAGTATTACTTAAAATTGGGTTTTCTGGTACTTGTTTCAATCATCTTGCTCCCCCTTAATTTTTTTCATGTACATCAGTAATTTTCCTTAAATAATACCGCTATCGCAATCCTTCTACAGTGAATTCTTATGGGGTGCTTATTGCTACATTGTAACAAGAAAAACAAAAAAATTTGTTACAATGTAGCAATAGAGGCGGAGCTTGGGATTGTTACAAAGGAATAAAAAAATTGTTACAAAATGACAAATATAATTGCGACAAAGTTGCTAAAAAAAGACTACAATGTAACTAAAAAATTGCGTCATTGTCGCAAATTATTAAAAATTGCTACACAACTCCCTCTTCTCTGATTGGTCGAAATTTTGTTACAAAGTTGCAAAAACTGTGTTACAAATCTCAGTGTTACAAAGTAACAATTTTGACTTACATTTTGCACATCGGGTTTAAAATATGCACTGTATTGATCTATTATCGCTGCATTGATTATCTTTGTCTGGATCACTTGATATTAATACGGCAATAACAATGTAGATTAGGATAAATGAACATCGTATATTAGGATAAATGAACATCGATGAAAATATTGATTTTATACCTGAAGTGAAAATAATAGGTATGATTCACAATAACATCTACTAGTCAGCTGTCTTTGACTGTTTGTTATCTCAAAAAATTGAAATGACAGTCTGCGATATTGCGACGCACCTATGCAAACGAACAGCAAAAATTGGTTTAAGCAAAAATTGGTTTACGAAGCAAGCGCAAGCGCGAAGCAAGCGCGAAACGTCCTGCAGGTACGGCTGCGGCTCTTTGTTTGTGTGCGATCAGGTGACGAGTCTTCCTCTCCATCCGTCCATCACTTGTTGCTCGTTAAACCCATCCGAAGGCGAACGTTGACGAACAATCCCAATGCCGACGGACGTTTGACAAACTATTCGTAGCGTTGTCCAGGGTTTTCGTAGGTTGCTTGTGTTTTATTATTATGGATGGATGGATGGATGGATGGATGGATGGATGGATGGATGGATGGATGGATGGATAGCCACTGTCCACAAGTTTTTGTTCACCGCGTTCACTCAAGACGAATTTTAAAGGTGCCATAACACGAAGTACTTTGAGACTGTTTCATAAACACTACAATGCAATAATGATAATAAATTTTTTAAATTCTTTACCTACGCGATTAGACCATATTATCCGTGTCGGCGTGGCGTCGGCACGTTCTGAAAACAGGAACAACCCCACCCGTATTTGTGAATCACCACTAACCCCAGTTTACCGTATTTGTTCAAAACAAACTATCGATTCCCATAAGAAATGCATGGGAACGTTTCGATCATACATTCTTAATTAAATGTGAGAAGAAAATAAGAAATAAAACGTTCATATTTAGAATCTGGAAGTTCTGAAGTATTCATAAATGTATCTGTAATTCTTTATTTATTCCTTGTTTTCAAATATTGACAAATGATCCAAACGTCCTGTGTATTTCTTATGGAGATAATTTTTGTTTTGAACACAAACGGTAAAACTGGGATAAAACCATAAGGTGGGGTTTCAAAAAAATTTAATCCATTCAGATTCATCTTTCATTTTTTTTTTTTCAGAAGCTTGTTATGATCTTGTCAAGTTTTTTCACTAAGACACTATAGTACGATAGGTATGCTGGACTGATAACACGGAGACGACTTTTAGGCTATAAGGTAGGAATCGACGACACTCGTCAGTTCCGCGACATTACGTGAAATGTGTTTGTACCTTATAACCTAAACGTCGTCTCCATGTTATCAGTCCAGCATACCTATCGTACTATAGTGCCTTAGTTTCACATTCTTGCAAGAGATAATGTAAAAGTAGGTACTATAGTGCCTTAGTTTCACGTTCTTGCAAGAGATAACGTAAAAGTAGTATGGTATTTATATGTTCTAGCGCAACTTTGGAATGCGGCCTGCTAATTACCCCTGATGCGACCCTTAATGATATCATACCTACATGATAATTACTCGTACAACTTTTAATGACTTTCCAAATGCTAATTGGTTTATATCCAATCCTTAATTATCCAGGATATTAATTAAGTAGGGAGCAAAGCTAGTCTGTATTTCTCTTCTATATCCCGCAAATATTCACACTCACATTTCATATTAGTCAACAACTGAATGTAATATTGTTTCAAGTAGCAATAGTGTTTTTTTCATATTGTTTGCAAGTAGCAATAGAGTTTTTGTGATTGCAGTAAGAATGAATTCGTTCCAAAATACATTGTCAACACCTTCATCATCTTTTCATGTAAGTTTTTTAAAATTATTACTTCACCCGCTGTATCTAGGAAACTCGAATATATATATTTTTTTTTTTCCTCACATAGAACCCAAGTAGAGGCCAAGGAAGGCCACGAGGAACCTCTTCAATGGATTTATCCATGGACAACTATATTAACTACTTAAACAAAAGAGTGGGAAGATCTGGAGAAGCTTTTCAAAGTGTAAGGTTCATTAAAATTTATCTCATTACTGACACCCGTCAATTTTCTAAAAAAGTGTATATTTGAAATAGGGTGAACGTATACCATGTCCTCAATGTGGAGGCACACTTCTCAATGTAGGTTAATCAGCTTCAAAGTTGGCACATCACTCAGCTTGACATTACGCCGAATAGCAACTGACGGTGATGCAGAGATGACCGAATCATCCATCAGAACATCAACACATTCATTTTTACCCGGCGATGATTTCCATCTATGGTTTATTCGACTGGTCACGATCATACAAAGCAAATATGAAGAAATGGCGGAAACAGGATCTGGTTGGACCTTGGCTGCCATCAATGATTTTGAAATGCATATTAGCCGGTAAATATTTTTTCACATATTATCACGCGAATCCATACTTCGAACTTCCAACTTTTCTTCTCTTTCAGATACACTCCACTCATTGTAGGCTCTCACATTTCGCTACCAAGATCTATTGCTGCGAAAAAGGCGGTCATGAATGTCAAAAATTTAGATGAAAAGTGTTTTGCCTATGCAATAATGCAAAGGTGCTGCATGATACAAGAGTTCGAGATCCTCAACGTGTCCAAAATTATACTCCTGAAATTTGGAATCAGTTTGATTTTACGGGAATCCGCTATCCCACACCGTTCAAAGACATCAAAATTTTTGAGGGAAAAAACCAGGCTTCAGTGAACGTCTGGGGATTAGAAACCGATTGTAAAGGTAAAATTTACGTGTATCCCATCAAAATATGCGCAAATTTCATTCCAAATAAGCATTTTAATCTTCTGTATTTGCAACAAGATGAATCAGAGAATGGGCATTACTGCCTAATAACGGATTTAGCACGTCTCGTTACTAGTCAAATTACAACAAAATCTATTGCTACTTGCAAACAATATGAAAAAAACACTATTGCTACTTGAAACAATATTACATTCAGTTGTTGACTAATATGAAATGTGAGTGTGAACATTTGCGGGATATAGAAGAGAAATATGGGCTAGTATAAGCCTAGTATAATGATAATTCCAAACTTCTGTTCTTCACCAGAATTGAACGAAAGATCAATTTCATAGGGTAGTGAAAAAGAGATTAAGAATATTTTTATTTCTTTGCTTACGCTGAAACATTTTTTTTTTCCATTCAAAATTTTTCGCATAGTTATTCCATTGTCACAGTAACGTCTAGCTACTACGCGCAGATTGTACTCGTACATATGAAATATTTACATTCACTGCCATCAATTCACTGGACCAAAGATTTGAACCAAGTCGTTATATAAAAGAGTTTTGAATATCAGTTTTCTAATTTAAAAAGACAAAAAAAAACAGAAGAGATAAAATTTTTATCGAGCTAAACGTATGATTTGGCTAGAAAAATGTTCTCAAAGATGAAAAAATTAAACTCATCATACCATGAAATATTGAAAGCATAAATTGGCACACATTAATTTATTTTATTAAAAACTTTCTTGGTTTTATGAAAAAACTTCCTAATTTCTTTCCGTATTTACTAGAATTATAGTTCTCGTCGATATCTAATGTGAAAAGATTTTTAAATTGAAAACATATAGAGATAGAATTGTGAAGGAAGAATGAAATGAAACGAAAATGCGAGCAAGAGAACATATCCTAACGTTAAAATAAGGAAAAAGAAAGGAAGAAAAAAAGAGAGAAAAAAAAAACTTCTTTAATAAAAAATCGAGTTAATGATAATGGTGAATTCTTCTAAAAGATTGCGGATTCGTTGAGTTGCCGAATCGAATTGATTCTGCGCAAGTTTTCAAAGACTCGACAATTAATTACTATCCTTTTTTCTTCTTTTTTTTTCTTTGTTCAGTATTCTCAATTCAGTTAGAAAATTACGAATAATGGACTAATTAAAAGTATTGAACGACACGCGGAGCCTGCAAATAAGAATATTTCACATTGACTCGCCTCAGCTGAATTCTTCCTCTTTTAGCTCTTATTATACTCGTTGAAAGATCTTCTATCAGACTTTGAAAAGTAGTTTTTCAAACATTTCTCGGTTTTATTTCAAGTTTTTCATCCACTTCAAAGATAGCTGCGTGTAAAATGAGAGATTTTAACAAAGATATCCATACTCAAAAATAAGAAAACAATATTATGAATTGTTATGGAGTACACTTAAGACAACAAACCATCTATCCGGCCAAAATTTCAATCAACCTTTTTCTTATTTTTGATAGGCTACTTCGCATTTTATCACCGATGGCACAACACTTTTCACTTCGAGAGTTTTCATTGTGCATTAGTCTTCCTAAAAGATATACCTACGGGCTAGTAAATGGTATTGGTATCTTGGTGCTGCATAATTGCTTTCTTCCAATATCGCAAACGCAATAAAAGCAATTTAATGAGAAAACGGCTTACGATGGGAATCCTTCTTGAAAAATTTATGAACCGTAATATGCGGGCGTTACAAAGCCGAAGAGCAAATTACAGAAAAGTCTCAAGTTCTCAATTTCAACATTGTGTCATTATATTGGTCCGACGATGATATAATTTCTCATAGGACATTTTCGAAGTTCGATAATAAACTATAATAGGAAGTTTTCGCTTATTCCCAAAATTCAGATTGTGCGATCGTCGTTTTTTATGAACTGAAATTCAATTAAATGGGACGTATAAAGAAATGAACGATCTCATTAGGTCAATCGACCGAAAGGAACTCATTAATTTCTTTCAAAGTTAAAATGGAATCGTTATAGACCGAGGACGTTATTCGATACATACCTCCCTCTAGTTTAAAACTGTTTCTCTTAATTAGATTAGGGCTGATCTTTTGGAAGAAAACAACCCGTTTATACTGGAAAACCTATATTAATCTGAAAACACACTAAAGTCAACTAACGAGAAAAATATCCCTCTCTTTCAATTCGACTTCGTCTTCGATTTACATTCTGTTTTTCTACATTATGCAAGAAAAAGGGGACGCAGATTCTACGCACTGATTGTTTGTCTTAATTTTTTCACGACATAATATTCTCACACAAAAACGCAGGGTCGTAACCAGAGGGTATGAAATTGTGAGGGCGGGTATCAAGTATGCCAAATGTAATTGAAAATTTGTTCATACGTTCAGGTGACTCTGTCCCCATTTCCCTGGGGTAGGACCTGCAAAAAAAAATCTCTACAAGCATTTCTTTGATACCATTCTTATAGGGATCCAGTGAAGAATCAGATAAGGACCATCAAAGAGCCGAGTAAAAGTAATTTCCAGGTTCTTGTCGGCCCTTTGAATTACTTTCATTTATATAATAAATTATTTGAACTGTAGATTGTCGGGTTCTTTAACGGAGTTGAACGAGAAGTGCAGGGGACCTGTTTTATAGGAAACGCTATACATCGACCGCCGTAACTTCATTTGTGACCGCGAGCGGTAAAAAAAAATCTTCTCTACCGTCATATAGCACTAAAATATCACTTTTATGGAGTAACGGCATTTTCTCAATAGGCCGTCGATATTATGGGAGGGAAACTTGGAAGAATTTCGGTCGAGCTCCGTTCAACTTTCGATTATCGAAATTTTTTCCCAGACTCTCTCCTATCCAAGAAAGCTGAGCGACGCCGTGGCTACGACGTGACTCTCCGCTGCTTACGTCCTCGCAACTCGTACTTTCATCTGCAAGTTAACAGGGAACCTGTTTTATGGGGGGCTTTTTGAGAAATTTGCCGTGCACCGTCCGCCGTCCAGCAAAAAACTTAGAAAAATTTCGACTCTCGAGTAATATATGATAGGAGGGGGACTTAGAAAACTGTGACTATCGAGCCATATATGGTAGGAGAGGGGCTTAAAAAAATTTGGACTATCGAGCTATGTGTGATGGGAGGGGGGGTAGCTATCATGTATTGCTCGAAATTCGAGAAAAATTTAGACTCTCAAACTATATTATACTAGGTTTATACTAGGTCTAGGCCTTCTTTATACCAGCTTTATCTAGGTCTAAGCTTCCTTGAATTTTCAATACCAAATCTCATAAAAGAGGTTTTTCCAAGTCCCTCTCCCATCCTATATAGCTCGAGATTCGAGGAAAATTTAGACTCTCAATTATATTATACTAGGCTTATAGTAGGTCTAGCCCTTCTTTATACTAGCTCATCTAGGTCTAGGCTTCCTTGAATTCTCAATACAAAATCCCATAAGTATGACTCATAAAACAGGTTCTCTGCATTCCTCGTTTAACTTCGTTAAGGAAGCCTTCGTTTTTTAGTGCAACGCTACCTACACAAAGTGGTCTTGAGAACATCGTGCTTTTTTATATCTTTCCCTCTTAGGAAGGTCCACCTTCAGAGAAAACTGACGAGATGATTGTTAATTAGTGCACCATATCTTTTCGTTATTCTGTTTTCCCCAACACCCAGGAGAACGACGGGCTGATTGGTGGTCTTCATCTTTCCGGCATTCCGTTTCCCCTGACACCCAAACTCTGTTTGGTGGGCGTGCTACTCGTTCTGTAAGACTCACAAGCTTGTCATGCGAACTTGTTCTTGCCTCGTTTTATTGTAGCTCAGAGGTGACCGGAGCAACCGCCTGTCACTTGTCTTTCCCGTCTAAAAACTGCTTTGGCTTAAATCGACCAATAACTTCTTAATTCTGTCGTATGATCTTCAAACTAAAAAAAAAAACGAAAATTATGTGATAACTCATACGCGGAAACGAAAATATAGAATAAGCTTTTGCGATCTCGAACGCTCATAAAAAGCACGTCGAAAAATGACAATCGAGTAAGATATTTTTCATAGCCTATCCCGGTAATCTGCCAACTATGACATTTTTCGTAAGACATTGTTTCGTCGTGTATGTCACGACCGTAAGTTGACTTTTTTTTTTTTTTTGTCAAGTATAAAAATATAACGAGAGGAGAAACTTTTGCGAAGAAAACACGCGATAGAAAACAATTTTACATAGTCGTTTAGGTGAAACAATATCAAGTTGAAAGTTATCCTTTTTCTCTCGTTCTCCGAGTTAAATTGAGAAAAGATACTTCGAAAGCTCATCTTGGTGACTTGCTGATATTCGAAAAAGTAATTTTCTAGATTTTTTTTTCTCATCTCATTTTGACGAAGGAAGACGCGAGCTTTTGTCAAAGAATAAAAAAATTATTCGGAATTAAAATCGTTGGAGATTTGAATTATGCCCGACCATCGCTTACTAAACTCGAAATTTCCTGAAATTTCACTTCATATTTTACTTATAGAACAAGTTTTCTTCTTTCTAATTAAAATCTGTATTATTATACACTCGTCGAGTCTACTTTTTTCCCTTTACTTTATCGTCCATCCTGCTCTATAGCTGATGTGCCCTGCTGAAAGGAAAAGACATCGTCATTTAAATTCTTCAAACACACAATAATCCTCTTACATTCTGTATTTAATGAAGTAAAACACCAGTGGTCGATCTAAAATTCCGCCCCCCCTCACTGTCTGTTTGGTGATTCTCCTTTTCATGGACAAAATTTGGAGTCATGATAAGGTATATTATGTTAAGACACATCATAAAACACCATCATTCGTAAGACGTGCACACAATTTTAGCATTTTATATACGTATGCTTATAGGATTGAGACTATTAATCGTCACGAACAACCGTCAGAATTTTTTAATGACGCTCAATGACGTCATCGGTGACCTTGACCGACTTTAGGGACTTGAAAAAATTTCAAAATTTGCTACCATCATCGTCTCGCCTACAGTAGGCTTATACTAGGAGTCTGATCTTGTAGCTAAGTCTATACTAGCCCTATCACAGCCTAAAATCCAGTAAGTAAGCTATACCAAACTGAAAGCAGCGAGTGCATCCGTCAGCTCCTCAGCCAGTTAGCATTTGAGACTGAGACTACTCTTTGAAAAATGGTTCTTTGTCACCTTCGATGACGTCGTCAGTTACCTTGATCTACTTTGAAAACTAAAAAATGTTGGCCTTTGCTAGTTTCATTCCACTAGGCTCTACATTAATGGGGCGAAAAAAACAACGAAAACCGAACTGAAAACAAGGTTAAATTAAAGGTCAATTTAATAAAGTACGAAGTCCAATCACAAAATTTACAGTGATAAATAAAATAAAAATAAGTCCGCCAAATACGATGGTAAATATAATATAAGTAAGCGAAGCAATTTTTCGAAAAAGATAGTTTGAAACTTGGAAAAAGCTCTTCCGAGACGACCATTTTCGCTCGTTAGACAAGCGTCTTCAAGTGCATACTAATTGATAACGGCAAAAGACAAGGAAAGAGATGGAAAAGATATGTCAAATTACGGCATTTTAGGTTGGTGGTAAAAATCGTAAGAAGGGGCTTAAAGCCGTCGAGAGCAGAGATCATTAAGTAAGTCCGAGCCTGCTGAGTTGTGAGCTGCGAGTATTTCCGATTCTTCTGGCCGGTTCAATAATTTCGTTTTAGATCCGGTGTGCAGTAATTGGCAATGGATAGAGTCGATATTATGGCCGGTCCGTCGACAGTGTGGTCAGTGACAGCAGACTCTTTTTCGTTTGAGGGATTAAGAGCGTGTCGATGTTCCTTTAGGCGGAATTGGATTTTCGTCCCGGCTGTCCGATATAGAAAGAGTTACAGCCATCGCAGTTTATTTTGTAAATCCCTGAACTCGATGTCGGGTCTTTGAGACGGATATGGTCGGCTACCTTTGAGATCGGGTAGAATGCTTCATTGCGATTATGGTGGTAGAAGAGGAAGGCGAGTTTTCCGATGAGAGGGGATGGTTGAGACCGTTTCCGCGGGCTTTGTGGGGGGATGAGGTCTCATCTTGGATTCTTACTGTTATGAATCTGTTTTCGAGGAATGTTTTGAGGATGTTAGGGGTTGCCGCGTAGACCGTAGTCGAATAATTTTTAACAGGGTACCTGTTTTATGGGGGGCTATTTGAGAAATCTGCCGTCCGCCGTCCGCCGTCCGCCGTGCGCCGTGCGCCGTCCAGCGAAAAACTTAGAAAAATTTCGACCCTCGAGCCATATATGATAGGAGAGGGACTTAGAAAAATTTCGACTCTCGAGCTATATATGATAGGAGGGGGACTTGGAAAAAATTTCGACTCTCGAGCTATAGATGATAGGAGGGGAACTTAGAAAAATTTCGACTCTCGAGTTATAGATGATAGGAGGGGGACTTAGAAAAATTTCGACTCTCGAGCTATAGATGATAGGAGGGGGACTTAGAAAAATTTCGACTCTCGAGCTATATATGATAGGAGGGGGACTTGAAAAAATTTCGACTCTCGAGCTATATATGATAGGAGGGGGAATTAGAAAAATTTCGAGTCTCGAGCCATATATGATAGGAGAGGGACTTAGAAAAATTTCGACTCTCGAGCTATATATGATAGAAGGGGGACTTAGAAAAATATCGACTCTCGAGCCATATATGATAGGAGGGGGACTTAGAAAAATTTCGACTCTCGAGCTATATATGATAGGAGGGGGACTTAGAAAAATTTCGACTCTCGAGCTATATATGATAGGAGGGGGACTTGGAAAAAATTTCGACTCTCGAGCTATATATGATAGGAGGGGGACTTAGAAAAATTTCGACTCTCGAGCTATATATGATAGAAGGGGGACTTAGAAAAATATCGACTCTCGAGCCATATATGATAGGAGGGGGACTTAGAAAAATTTCGACTCTCGAGCTATAGATGATAGGAGGGGAACTTAGAAAAATTTCGACTCTCGAGCTATATATGATAGAAGGGGGACTTAGAAAAATTTCGACTCTCGAGCCATATATGATAGGAGAGGGACTTAGAAAAATTTCGACTCTCGAGCTATATATGATAGAAGGGGGACTTAGAAAAATTTCGACTCTCGAGCCATATATGATAGGAGAGGGACTTCGAAAAATTTCGACTCTCGAGCTATATATGATCTAGGCTTCCTTGAATTTTCAATACCAAATCTCATTCGAATCATAAAACAGGTTCCCTGCGTTCCTCGTTTAACTTCGTTAAGGAAGCCGTCATTTTTTATTAATGAGATGTCTCCAGACTCGGGGGAAAGCTTGTTCGAGGTCGAAGAAGACTGTGTATAGGCTAGATTTAGATAGGCTTGCGTCTTGTATGCAGTATTGTAAGTCAGCTAGGGCATGTTGGGTGCTTCTTTTTTTACGTAAGCCGAACTGATATTCAGAGATGAGGTTATTAGATTCGAGGTACCATATAAGTCTTTTGTTAAGAATTTTTTCGAATATTTTTCCGAGTACACTTGTTAGAGCTATAGGGCGGTAGGAGGAGGCCAAAAAGGGGTCTGATCCGGGTTTAAGTAGTGGGATGATGATGGCTAGTTTCCACTGCTGGGGATATTGACCTTGTTCGAAAATTTGGTTGTATAATTTAAGGAGATAGTTTATGGAATTTTTGTGTAGGTTTTTGAGCATGAATGGGTGTATTCTGTCGGGACCTGGTGATGAATTTTCTATGTCTGCTCTGATGGCGATGTTCAGTTCGAGAAGAGTTATTGATAATATCAGGTAGGAATATTATCGGTTTCGGGATTTGATCTTTTGCAGATAAATTTCTTTTCAAGTGAGTGAGGTGTCACGGGGACAAGTCGGGTGTTGACGATTATTAGTAAGTTGACAGCCAACAATTGGTTGACGAATATAATTCTTTGTTACAATACGGGCAGTAAGGTCACGAAATCAGCGAGAGTGAAGGTGTGTGGATGTAGAAGTGTTTGATTTTTATAGATTTAGTAATGTGAGTTAGTTTAGATGTATTTTGACACGTAACGATTAGCCATCTAAACTCACATCAACATGACTCGTACCTACGAGGACTCCGTCTCCTTTGGATCTAGTAAGTTGAGAAAATTTTTCACGGTTTGCAATCAATCAGAAAACATACAGGATAAGCGTTGAGGATGATGGCGAAAGCCTCTCAAGGCGGGGCGGGGCAGGGATCAGAGAATCGATAAGGTAACAGTTGAGAATGAGTAGTTGCACAGGTGAAGAGGGATCGTTGAACTTTAAGAAATTACAGGCTTGGGTTAGGTACTTATAAGGGTTCTGTACAAAGGACGGGCATTTATGTTTGAGGTACATAAAACTCGTATATTGTAAGTCTATTCATCGCGGATAAGACATTTCATAATTTTTTTTTACAGAATACAAAAATAATTTGTTTGAACTTTGAAAAGTACAAAAACTAACTTTTTCCGCATTATTGCGAGTCATATTATAAATTTGAATTACCGGCTGTTGTGTAAAGACTTTCCATTCGGCTATTCTGTATAAAATTCAAACTGCCTGCAAACCTTAGCTACAAAGAAATTGCCAAAATTGAACGTTAATTAAATCAAATAAATGATTTTTATATTCATCTTTGAATCCCTTCACACTTGGTTTGACCATAGGAAGATCTCTAAAAGTGATTCGAGGAGAACTTGTGTTACTTTTTGAGTGGAGAAGAGCTGATAGCTAAGGCCACCCGAGAATTCGCGAAACTCATATTTTTCACACTTCAGAAAACATGAATCACGCATTCATAACTAAAGAACTTCGTCGAGGAAAACTAAGTTCATAAACTAAGCAGCGATACAGCGAGAGAGATCAACCGAGGGCTCAGAGAAGACAGAAAATTGTGATTACAAGATTATATTGCTTCTTATTAAATATGGGAACTGACTTGTGGTAATCGGATGGGGAATAGCTTTGCAACCAATAAGAACACAAATTATCAACCCCAGCGATCCTACGACCATCCATCATTTGATTGAGCGATATAAGCTTATTCAATTTTTAAATTCCATGAACCATATAATATCTAATTATGGATATCTAAATCTAATAGCCCTAGAGCAGCTTCAAGGCTTGTAAAATTAAAAAAATCTATCAAGAAAGTTTCTCAAGTTTAGAAGAGAACTAAACATAAGTATGTGAGATTATTCATTCTTCACTATCATTTTTTTAAATTTCTGTTTCACATTTTAATCGTACGTACGTAATATGATTTTCGTTTCCTTCTCTTTATCTATATCCTTTCATTTTAATTTTTCAAATTTTTATAAGGAATACAACTTTTATAAATGTTGCGATGGATCTTTCACGTTAAAACGACGTTCAAGATTTCCAAAAAAAGAAAAAACCGCGATTGGCCTTATCTTCTAGCCTCTCCGAAAATCATTCTCCGTCGTTATCTTTATTGTTTCAAAAAATACATGTACTCATTCGAAAGAAAAAAGAAACTGTACTTTTTCAGTGAGTTTCAGAAGAAAACTATTGCAATAACTTTGATAAACTGTGAATGATACGCAGCAGAAACAATATTAATGGCGCATCATTACAAAAACTTTCAAAGCAGTCATTCGTACATCCGAATACGACGGTTCAATATAATGTCATTTTTATTTCTACAAAATGATAAATGTTAAGCTGATGGGATATCAATGTGGACGCAAGAGAACGTGGATTAACATTTCACGAAGGAAAGCAGCTTCAATTTTATACAGAGAAAACTTTTTTTTTCAAGGTACAATAATACGAAAGAGTACGCCAAAATAAGGTACCCTTTTCACGTAATATCTTTAAAGAAAAATATTGACATATTTTGGCGGACCTTGTGTTATCATTATTATTCCCATCGTTGTATTATTATCATTTTTTCTTTCCCCCGTCGTATTTATAGTTGTATTTTCAAGACGTGAGGATTTGCTCGGAGCTCGAAAATCCAATTTTTCATTTACTTTCTAAAAGTAAATCGGCTTACTGGAAACGTACATTTTAACGTTTGTTCCCATAAGGAAAAGTTCGATATCTCATTCATAGGCGCGGAAAGCGCTTTAGGAGCCTAAAATGAGTTTGACCGAGAACTGAAATTCGCATAATAACCTTTAAGAACCTTAAATCAACTTCATCTTTTTTTGAAAATTGAATAACTAGAGACTCGTACAATAAAGCTGCTTTGATTTCCTCAATAATTTTCCGAACCAAAAGAGTTTGTTGGCGCAAGTAGAAATTGGAGAACTGTTCGTAGATCATAACGTCGAAAAGCACATTTATCGTTTCCTGGTAAGGGTAATTGCAGAGACATTGATACGTTTATGTTGACGCAGATTATGTACAGGATAATTACAACCGAAAGAATTCGAAACAGCTAACGACTAGTTTGAAGAATTTTCGTGTATTATTATTGAATGACTGTAATAATTGGTAATTGGCCAATAATCTTATAATTATTGAATAAATAGAAGTATGGAAATACTTAAAAGTTTGGATTTTTTAGCATATCATAAAAGTTGTTTCAGGCTGTGAAAGAATACATTCGTAGTGAAATATACAGTTCACAGCGAAAAATAATAAAAACAACAGCAATAATATACAGCAATTTGGGCAATAAAAAAAATCAAATGACAAGAAAAAATATCGAACAGTGAAAGTAGAATTGTACGATAAGCGCTTCCTCCCCACAGCAGAACGACCGCGTTACATTTTCGACCACAAGGCACACATTTTGCCTAAGGAAATATGTTGAAGCCTAGTCAGCATACCGAGTAAATGCCTATTTCAGGACCATCATTTCAACAAGAGAGTTTTCTACATGAAAAGTGGAACGGTGGCGTAGGTAACAGAGGAAATTCGATAAAAATAGATCATAAAAAAATTTTCTGGCATTGCCAAATAAATGTTTCATGTCTCTTATATTTCATCAGTCATCTTGAAATATTTTAGTCTAGGCTTCTACTAGGTCGAGTGTTCGTGAGATATTACTCGTTTGCCCCCTTACCTTTCTTGGCGTCGTATAAGTCTTGTATGAGAAATATTTTGAGGTATCGCTTTCGCGGGGTTAACTCGTTCCGCTCGTTCGCCCATAAGTCTGGAATGAGAATTATTTAGGTATTGCTTTTCGTGGGGCTCACTCGCTCCGCTCGTTCGCTCTCTCTCTTGGTCCCTGTCTCGGTTTAGCATGAGTCTGATATAAAACAGTATGGCAATTGTCTGCAGCTGAGCAAACCTACGAAATCTTGATATTCCAACAAATACAGTATACTAGGTTTATTCTAGCTAAGATGTAGCCTAGTATAAAGGAGACCTAGACTTGTTTAAGCTTAGTATGAAGGAGGCGTAGACCTACCTCCTTGTTGGTCTAGTTTACTGGAATTGGGATACAGTATACAGGCTTCTTAGACCTAATATGAAGTTAGTGATTTCGGGGTCACAGAGGTATAGTGTAAACTACTACTACAGACCTCTTAGCATAAAAGAAGTCAAGACCAAGTGTACATTCTCGTGCGTGTTTTGTTTCCTAAGTGATTTCGGGGTCACAGAGGTATAGTGTAAACTACTACTACAGACCTCTTAGCATAAAAGAAGTCAAGACCAAGTGTACATTCTCGTGCGTGTTTTGTTTCCTACTGATCGCCGTGAAAAACAGGTTTTACATTTTCAATAGAAACTCTAGAAAGCGAGTGAGTAGTGCGCAGCATGGGGTAGGTTTTGCTTATCTATGTGTATACCCTCTTTTCAGGTATAAAATCGTACTCTCTCTTATCTTACGGCGTTATAGATTGAACATCCTCCACCCCTTGAGGCAGGACCTCAGAGAAAGGGGTAGGTATTACAGAAATAGTTTTACTTTTATTTCTTTATTAGTGGATTGCGCAAAATGAATTTGTTCTCTTCTATTATGAATATCTTGAATGAATTCTAATTCTTGTATTATAAACAATAAATTCTTCTTAATTCCGACGACCAAATATTTCTCCGATTGATCATTCGGTTTTTTCTTCCAAGGACTTCGTTTTCTCGGGTTTAGATTCTGAAACAAATCAATTGGTTGGTGAGAGGACGAGTTTCGAACAAGGACGCTTTAGAGATCCACTTTTCGTTTGTACAGTGACAACTCTAGTCTGTCCATCTTTACCAGGATGCAATTCCGATATTCGCCCTAATTTCCAGATGGTAGGGAATGTGTCATTTTCTGAAATTATCACAATGTCGTTAATTTTCACATCGTCTTTTACGAAACGCCACTTCATTCTTTGTTGAAGCGTGTTCAGATATTTTGCAGACCAACGACGCCAAAAAGTTTGGGTAACTTGTTGGACCTGCTGCCAGCGCTGTAGACGGTTTTCGGGAATATTTGTCACATTTTGACTAGGAATGACTGTTAAAGGCCCTCCTTTGAGAAAGTACCCCGGAGTCAAGGCATTTAGATCATTTGGATCCGAGGATTCCTCACACAAAGGTCTCGAGTTAAGACAAGCCTCGATTTGTGCTAGGAGAGTCGCATATTCTTCGAAATTAAAGGGTTTATCGTGTAATACTGCAGTCAAGTGTTTTTTGACCGAGCTTACTCCACTCTCCCATAAGCCTCCCATATGGGGACCGCTAGGTGGCATAAAATGCCATTTGGTTACGGTGACTGAGCACACTACCTTCAAATTCCTTATATATTATATGTAAACGATTCTACTCCTCGAGACGATTCTAAAAATATATACTTTTTCTCCCCCCAACGATTTTTTCGCTAAGAAATCGTCGATCGAATTTGCGCGAAATCGACAAAATCCCCGCGAAACTCTCATTCGAGTGATTCACGTTCGCGCCTTTTTTTGTACCGTAATCAGCGGGCAAACATTTCGCGCGCTTCACCTTCATATAACCCATTCGGGTAGTTTTGGTTGGCGCCTTTTTTTGTACCGCAATCAGCATGAATCATCAAAGTTGCGCGAAATCGACAAAATCCGCGCGAAACTCTCATTCGGGTGATTCACGTTCGCGCCTTTTTTTGTACCGCAATCAGCATGAATCATTCGCGCGCTTTTAATATTATTTTTATACGGCAATCGTTCGGGCGATGTGGGAACGTGGGAGTTTTGAAGGGCGGGAAAATATTTTGGCGCGAGACAAATTTCCGTACTTTACAGGTAGTTTTGGTTGGCGCCTTTTTTTGTACCGCAATCAGCATGAATCATTCGCGCGCTTTTAATATTATTTTTATAGGGCAATCAATCGGGCGTCTTTGGTGAATATGCCAGTCGCCACAAACTTAATATGGAAGAGTGAAAATTAGAATGATAGGAGCTCCAACAATTTCATTTTTGTATTGACATCTCGGGTAATTGAGTACGCATGTCAAAAATTTCAAATTATATTTACAGGTAATACCTATTTTTTAAATTTTCCTACATCGCCATTTTTTATTACATGTATATGAATTTAATGTGATAAGTACAATATTTGCTCTTTTTCTTCCTGCAAAATTAGTCAAAAATTTCAATTTTTTTTATTTACGGGTAAAACCTATTCTTTTTAAATTTTCATGCATCGCCATCGCTATTGTATATTTATGAATTTAATGTAATAAGTACAATATTCGTATTTTTTATTCGTGCCAAATTACGCATTTTATGAAATCACATAGATTTTCGCGCCAACATTTATCTTCCCGCCGAATTACGTATTCTTTTGGCCTGTGTAAATTTTGGCGCGAACATTTCTCCCGCCAATTTTAATCATTCCATAAACCACAACACGTCATTTCCCTCTTCAAGCAACCGATCATCATTGTTCATCCTGTTCGTTTGCTTCCTATAGAAATGCAGTTCATTGAACCCTATTGAATGGTTCACAATCACTTGTACACAAATGCAATACCCTTGTTCATTGAACTCTACCCAACACAGCAGGGACTCACGTTACTTCTTACCTGCATGTGCGTGAATAAAAGAATGTAGAAGGGAAAAGCGCGCGAACGAACTACCGAAACTACCTAAAGCGCGCTTAACGGGTTGTTACCTACAAAAAGAAGCGCGCGGATTTTGTCGATTTCGCGCAACTTCGATCGACGATTTCTTAGCGAAAAAATCGTCGGGGGGGAGAAAAAGTATATATTTTTAGAATCGTCTCGAGGAGTAGAATCGTTTACATATAATATATAAGGAATTTGAAGGTAGTGTGCTCAGTCACCGTAACCTGCCATTTGATGCCTTGAGCGTAGACGAGTTTCTCAAAGGTCTCGATGTTGTTATGTAGAAACGAATATAATTCTTTTAGTTCGCTATTGGCTCCAACAAAAGTCGTGCCATTGTCTGAGTATAAGTTCGAGGGAAGTCCTCTACGACTTGTGAATCGCGCAAGAGCGGCCATAAATGTTTGAGTGGTTAAATCTGATACTAGCTCTAAATGAATTGCTTTGGAGGCGAAATAGACGAAAACTGCTATATAGGCTTTGTTTATGGTTTTATGTTTTCCTCGGCCTCCCTTCATTATTGTTTGTACGGGACCAGCATAGTCTATCCCTGTGTTGTTGAAAGTTTTATCGAGCCTCACTCGGGCCGCTGGTAAATCTGCCATGATTTGGGTTAGTACCTTAGCTTTATTACAAGTACAAGTGATACATTTATGTACGTACGAAGTAATGCAGTCCTTTACTCTCAGTATCCAGTACTGGCGATGTATTGTTGATGTTAGGAGCTTAGGTCCTGCATGAAGATTTAATATGTGGTAGTGTGCAATGATTAGCTGAGATAACTTATGTTTATTATGTAGAACGATAGGATGTTTTTGCTTGATAGGATGTTTTTGCTCGATAGGATGTTTTTGCTCGAAGGACAGATTAGAATTTGAGAGTCGACCACCTACTCTGATGATGTTGTTATTGTCGAGAAAGACGTTGAGACTACTTAATGCACTGGAAGGATCTACTGGATCTCCTTTAATTAAACATTTATATTCGTTCGAAAAATACTCTTGTTGTGAGAGTTTTATTAATTGAGTGGTGGTATTTTGAATTTCGAAAAACTTTAGAGAACCGCTCGGTTGTGAATTAAGGATATATCGTAAGAGCCGAGCTGTAAGGCGAACTAACTTCGAAAAACCTTGACCTAAAATTAATTCAAATGAATATTTCCCTGTATCTGGGAGTCCAATTATTTCAAATATATTACTCTGGCGTGTGATAACGCTCAGGGAAAATTGTGTTTTTAGAACTTTTCTCTCCGTAGTTTCACGGGCGTTTGGAGTGTATGAGATTATTTCTGTCCATGGTTCAATGGACTCTGAAAGCCACTGAGGGCCAGTAAACCAATTGGAGATTAATAGCTGTTTTGGGGCCCGTCCGGAATTAAGAAGAATTTATTGTTTATAATACAAGAATGAGAATTTATTTAAGATATTCCAATAGAAGAGAACAAATTCATTTTGCGCAATCCACTAATAAAGAAATAAAAGTAAAACTATTTCTATAATACCCCTTTCTCTGAGGTCCTGCCTCAAGGGGTGGAGGATGTTCAATCTATAACGCCGTAAGATAAGAGAGAGTACGATTTTATACCTGAAAAGAGGGTATACACATAGATAAGCAAAACCTACCCCATGCTGCGCACTACTCACTCGCTTTCTAGAGTTTCTATTGAAAATGTAAAACCCGTTTTTCACGGCGATCAGTAGGAAACAAAACACGCACGAGAATGTACACCAAGTATGAAGCTAGAATAAAGAGGTTTGGACCTGGTATCACCCCAGTATATAAGTCTAATTTAGAATATCTAAAGCTAATAGCTTTCTCCTAAGCCTGTAGTATAAAAGAAGCCTAGACCTAGTATGAAGCTGGTAAAAAGGAGGTTTGGACCTAGTATAAGCCGAGTATAAATTTCAAATAGTATAACTTAGCTATGTACTAGGCTAGTATACACATGAAACATGTCAAAATATGTATAAAAACTTAAAATTACAATTTCCGTAACATTGTGTTTTTATGTACGTATTTTCTATGGAGGAAAATTAGGAATTTTAGGGGAAGGGATTTGGCCTTTCCCTTTCTCATATCACTGAAGTGATAGATAATCCTTATTCGAAAGAATTTAAAAGATGAAAAAATCAAAACAAAGTGTTCTGAAGGAAGATATTCGACTTTTAGCTTTACTGCTGCTGTTAATTCCGTAAGTCATTAGTTACATTCAGAACCAGAAATTTTTGCTCAGCTCTACAGGAGGTGTAGCAAAGTGTATGTTGAACTAAATAACTCATAGACCCACTCGCTCCGCTCATGCTCAGAGCTCTATGGTCCGGGTTTCTGCAAATTCCATGTCCAAGTGTTCACCATTAATGTTGGGGGCGGGGGAGCAAACAATTTCCAAATTTCCAAAATAGGAGGAAGGGGTCGGTGAAGACATTAAATGCGTCAAGAAATAATTTCTTATTCTGGGAAAAACATAAGATCATAAATATGCCTGGCTCCCTTCTAGTCTCACATTCTGTCGTGACATTTATTTGAATCAGACAGCGCTAGCGTTGCCCTGAAGAGGAGAGAAATCGCAAGAGGTATTGGGGTTTAAACCTGCACTAGATGGCGCTGCAAAATTACCTGCGCGGGTGAAATTGAGTAAGTGATCGTAGATAGTTTTAAACGGAAATACTGGCGACTTTAGGAGGGCAAAAAATGATGGAAAATCATTCTGCGTAGTTAAATTGATTATAATTCGATTTTTTAACGACAGTGCAATAAAATGTAGGATAAGTTTTCTTTCAAAATGAAGTTCTAGATGACTAAAAAAGGTTTAAATTTTGCCGTAGTCTAACGATGAAATCATCATGGTCACTCACTCAGTAATTGATAACACGCAGGGAGCCAACCATTGAAACTCTAAGTTTAAATCCCAATTATATAAAACTACAGTCGTATATGGCGGCTTAGCCAAATAAATAAAGACCATGTTTTCATATCTTTTATATTTCATCACTCGCTCCGCACGTTTGCCCCCTTTCTAGGTGTCCTATAAGTCTGATATGAAAAATATTTTGAGCGATCAGCTTTCCTGAGAGTAAAGGACACGCAAAATTTTGAATTACTCACGCCGACCATGTTACCGACAAATGTTGCCGCATATGTTGTTGACAAGTTGACGACAAATGTTGCTGATATGTTGCCGACACAATGCCAACCAGTGTTGCTGACATGTTGTCAACATGTTGACCACATGTTGCGAAGAAATATTGTCGACATTTGACGACAAATGTTGCTGACGTGTTACCGACATGTTGTCAAGAAATGTTGCTGACATGTTGGCGACATGTTGCCAACAAATATTGCCGACACATGTTGGTGACATATTGTCAACATGTTGACGACATGTTGCCGACGTGTTGTCAACATAATGATTAAATGTTGACGACATGTTGCGGATAAATGGATACCGATATTGCACGCGCACACGAGCTGTACTTGCAAATTTTCAAATTAGGGGTACAGTGAGACAAAAGACACGAAACATGTCAAAAATTGAAATAACCTTTCGATGAGGGAGATTTGGTTAAAAGATACGGATATTTTTGAAAACCAAACGCAATAACCAACATGGCGGATGAGTTAGCTATATCTTGTCTCTTCTAGATATCTATAGTTCAATTGTATCGCATACATCACAACGTTTAAAAAAGTTTGCCAGACACCCTTTTCTCAAAAGATATTTCCATTGGAATGTAATTTCTTCTCTTTTTCTTCACGCCAACCTTGTGTAGCTCGCGACCCATTCAGAATACAGTAAATGACGTCATCTGGAGTAGCGACCTTATGACGCCATCAGTGGTTTAAAATCATAGCAGCAATTAAAGGTCATTTTGCTCTGTATGTATACAGTAAGGTATACTAGGCCTTGCTGTCCCCAAAGTAGGTCAAAGCCTAGTAAACTATGTTAGGCTAATTAGCTGACGGATTGGCTCCTCTTTTCTAGCCTAGTATGGCGTAGACTGAGGGCCGCGAGGGCGGTGCTACGTAAGTGGGTATATCAACTTGGTAAGCAATTGGGCAACTGAGTAGAATGCGTTTTAAAACCATTACCCGCGACCCGTTAGAGCTCGCTATAACTCACCCAGTGCAAGCTTCAGCATCCAAACAATTCAACAAGTATTACTGGTAACAGTCCTTTCCTCGGTTGGGATCGAAAAATTTCGAAAAAGAATACACAAAGTTTCAATATAAGTATATTGATACTCGTAAAATCTTGGTCATCTTTCATTAAAAATAGTCATACCCTCATTCGTACTCTCCTTTCTAATGCCTTTCTTGATCGCACTGTCAAGAAGAAATAAAAATAGAATAATTTTCAGCCCGCGTATTAATTCGTAAGTTCCAATCTAAACCAAAAATTTCAGTCGCGAAACTTATTCGTATTTATGGCTTCTCGGCGTACCAAATTATCGACTTCATTCTACTCGGCGCTGTCCGAAAACCAGAAGGAACATTTTTGTAATTAGAAAAGAGTTTTGAAAACCGGAAAAATAAGTGCACAGCTTTTATATGCGCTAAAACGAAATTCCACTTGAAAAGAATTTGAAAGAGCCTTCTTTGAACATTATGAATAGCAATACGTGTAAAAAAATGGTCCGTAGAAATGAGGAGCGCTCCAAATATTTAAATAAGTAGTGAGAAAGAAAAAGAAATTAAATTTCTAATGAATGAAAGCGTAGACTGCAAACCGTTCTAAAAGTACACTTCACCGTTTTATGAAATAATTTTCTACTTCAGAAGGACCTTAAACTCTCGAGCTCTAGGGCAAACCACTTCAGTAGCATTTATTGTTTTCCTTTTTTTCCTCTTCATTATCATTAAACCTTCTCTCTGTATCTGTTCTTCTTCCTTGCTTTTATCTCAGGACAAACTTGGCCACTTTCAACTTCTACAATTATGTATCACACCGAATTCGTTATACTTTGCCTCATTCTATTCTCATTTTTTTAATTCACGCAAGAAAACGTAGACCAAAAGTAACTGTTTATCACACCATTTACAAATTATACAGGAGAAAGTGATACGCTCCAGCTAAAGAAACGAAAATTACGCAGACTCGTAAAATCACGGAGAACGAGAGAAAAATCTAATTCGAGCGGCGAATCTGTAAGGTTTTTTTTTCCTCTATTCACGAGAAGAGTGCATTGAAATATGGAAGTTTCTAATCGAAACTCTGCTTCGAGCCTTCTCATCTCCCCGCAAATTCGGTTACTATCTGATCTCACCCTATCCAAAACCCCCATTCTATATCACTCCTATCGTCCAAATTTTTCACGCCCCAAGATCAAAGGGAACGGATCAAACGCGTGAAAGCGCCTGGAAAAATTTTAAGGAACAATTCTATGCCATTAGGAATTTACAATCAGGTCGAGAAAAGTGGGAGAAGATGAAAAGGTAGGCGACCATAGCCATAATTTTGGCTGTGAATAGAAATGTACAAACATCAAAGAGAAAAGGAAAAAGTTGTCAGCGAAAACTTTTGATAATATAAACGATACAAGGAGCAAACGTATGCAGATATGCACAATTTTCACCCTTACAAAGTCAGAATTCGATTCACATTATAGGTAGGAGTATTTCAAAAATTCAACTTTTTCGCTTAGATAGTTAAGAATCCGATGAAAAAAGTGTACCAACATTATTTACAAAATTACATCAAAAATTTAATTTCGAAAAACTCAGGGATTCGCAGTTCTAAAAAAATGAAATAATACCGGGGAAATATTCGATATTCTACATTTCTTCTCGTTTTCCCTCAGGAAAGAATGTATTTACTGTAATGAAGAAATGACAAGAAGGCAACATGGAATAAAAAAACGGAACGAATTTATAAATTCTTCTAAGGAAACAACAGTTTTTAACTTATCTTCCTCGGAGGGTATAACGATGAGTAAGAAACCACACATTCATATTGTAAGTACCTATATCCATATTTCAATCTATTAATAAATAAAGTGTACCTATTTATACCGGTATGAACTTGAATTGAAGCAAAAAATCGATAGGTCTAATCGTTAAACTGAAAATATTTTAGATATCTAGATTATAAGGTTAATTGTGGCTCATAATGCTACAAACCAAAATGCTGAAAAATCGTTTACAAAAAATGAACTATAGTATAGAGACGTATATGCGCGGTTTCATCGGGATATAATACGTATTCTGTCTATGGAAGCCGAACCAACTTCATAATAAAATTCTCGACTTGAAGAAGCATCGAGAGTTTTCCTGTAACGATGAAAAGGAAAGTGGGAAAAGGATATTTTTCGACGCTTCGTTGAAGGAAAGAGAAAATGATGACGACAACAACATTCAAGAGCCAAATTTCAGCCCCAAGTATAATATACTTCGTATACAGGCACGTGATACACTACGATACGGTAGGACTTTTATAAATTTCTTCATATTATTATGATAGACATGTGAACAAGTTAAGTGAGCTTGCTGACGTCGAATTTAACAACGTGTAATACTGACGGATCAAAAATTTTGAGAAAGAGATGATAAATCTTGGAAGCATTTCTAGAGCAGAAGAATAACCTTTCTTTTACGCGAGAATATGGTTCTGCAGTCTTAAGTGATATTCGATTTCTCTTTTTTTTACCCTCTTTCTAATTTATTTAAAGGATTTACAATACGAGTACCTACTACAAAAAATACACCAAATCAAATACGTTGATATTTTTTTCACGTCATGTTTGTATTTTTCGAATTTCGTATCAGTTCTCTACGTATAAAGGGAGAAAATTATTATCATTTCGGCAAAGTAACTAATTTGATTTTATAAACAATAATAAACGATGTATAACCTAATCCATAATGTATAAATTTTCATTTACCAATAAGGGATACGGATGAGGATTATCATAAGGGTTGCAGGACGATTTCGAAAAGTTGAATAGGAAAAATAGGCAAAAGAAAATATACGATTCAGGATCATAAATGTACATGACTGTATTGAATTTCATCCAAAAAATTTTATTTCGCGAGAAAATCCTGAAACTGGCTCTTTGTAAGCTACGGTTTAAACGAAGGACGAAAGTACGTCGTACTTTTTAATTCATCTGGACTTCGTCCAGAATTATTCCATATTAAAATTATTTTAATTTAATTAAATTCATTTTTACGTAGGTAGTAAATAATGCTACGCTTTTATCTTAAAAGCATTATTGTACATAATATTTTTAACAATAATTTAAAATTCTCTTCAGAAACTATAAAAGAATTTAAATTGAAGAATTATAATGTATATCAACAGGTTAATTCTCTTACTTTTCACAACGAGAATTAATAATTTTATTAAAAACTAATTTTTGGACAGTTTGCTCGCACCTTTCTCGAAGGTATAAGAGTCTCAAATTTTTTTCGATTACTATACCCCTAGCAACAGAATGATAGTTATTGAAAGAAATTTAAATTCGTTCAAATGCTTCATAAACAATTTACACGAATTCAAATCAAGTTAGCTGAACAGAGATTCTGCGGTAGGAAAATGAGCATTCGAAAAAAAAAACAAAAAAATAGCTGGTAGGTAGGAAAAGTATACATCGTTGAAAATTAATTATCACAGGCACAGTATGATAGTCAGCTGAAAGCCAAAAGTCAGATTCAGCTGAATTTTTACTGATAAGAGAAAAGCTGAAAGTCAGCTTTATTTAAACTTTTGTAAGCCAATTTTTTTCGTTTTTTTTTTTTATTCCCGCAAAATAAGAAAATGTTCAAGTTCAACTGTTCCACTCTCCAATCTAGGTCAGAATGGATAGCCAAAAATTAACAAAGATGAGGAAGATTGGTTCCAGTTCAGGGTACAGCCCCGATAAACCAAATCGACCATCACTATATGGTCGACATTGGTTGGTTTTTGGTCGTACGACTGAAAAAAGACCAAATATTATGGTACCATCAGAAAATGGTTGATTTTTAGTAAATTTTTGAGATAAATCGACCAAATTTTGTCTATTCATTTCAGTTGATTGTCGGTCTGATATATTATTCCTACTAAATTTTGATCATATTTTTAGTTGATTTTTGATCACTATGCGGAATACATTTCTACCCATTTTTTGGTCGTTATAATTGTCAACACAAAATGGAATTTTTCCTCGTTTCTTAGTCGAAAATTGATATTGTATTTATCACTCAATTTTGACTAAGATTTCTAGTCGATTTCTAGGCAGATATTTTGGGAGATACCTTGATCCATTTTGAGTAGATTTTTCCTCAACGTCTACCAATATTTTTACTCTTTTTTTTGGTCTATTCTCATGTAAACCGCAGTCACTCATTTTTGCCCAAAATTTCCAGCCGATTTCTTAGGAATGAATCAACCTTCATATTGCTCGCAAACTCGCAGCTAAATAAAGATATTTAAAATAAAATTTAAAATTGAAAAATTAATATTCTTAATAATAAAATTATTCAATAAATGAACATATTCTACTAATCATAAAAATATTAGATTTATTATATTCAATTTACGAAGTTCCAACAGGAATAAATTATTAAATATAATTTTTTTTTTGATTTTAATTTTATATCAATTTTATTTTTTGAAATTAAATTTCAACTCTATTTAAGAAGTTTATAATATAATATTATTTTGAAAAAATGAAGATCTTATTTAAATTTTCTTGATATAATTGATTTAATCAAAATTATTAATTTCTTTCAGAATTATTTATTTAATAAAAATATTTATATTAATTTTCAATAAAAATTATTATAAAACAACTAAAAAAATTGAAACTAAATAACTTTTTATATCATTCGATTTATTTAACATATTTGATCCTTTAAATGAGAATTAATTATTTAATCATTTCAATGATTTTAAATAATCATATTGAACCAGAATGATATTTTTCATTTTTTTGTTCAATTTTACATTCAATTGATAGAAAATTATTAGGTTTATTAATGACAAATAAAAAAATTATTAAAAAACAAATTTTAAAGAGTTGATTTAAATAATAAATTGACATAAATTAAATTGATAAAAATTAATTTATAAATAATAAATTGATAAAGAATAATGATAATTATTGTATTATATCAATTAAACTATAAATAATAATTCAATTTAAAATTACATAATAATGTACAAATTTTATAAATTGAATTTAAATAAATAGATACATATAATAATATTTAGATTCATTTTAAAAAATTATTTAAATTAAATGATTCAATTTTAATTGGTATAAATCCATGATAAATTCCACAAATTTCTGAATTTAAATAATTGAAGGTATGTTAATTAATATTGTAACTGTAGACCAAAATCGGACTCCTGTCGATATAATCCTGCTAACGGTATTGCTATCTTCATTTCTTTCTTCTCTCACATGAGGAAGCCTTAGATATAGACTGGTTTTTCCTGTCGAAAATGGTGCGGTGTTAATATCATCTAACTATAGACCGTTTTATGGCGTCTCTACTGCCCAAAACTTGATTGTTCTGCTTTGTCAAAAGGGGTCTATTTATAAAGGTCCGTTAATATCGCGTGAATATAGTCTACAACAGACTATTTTATAATCGTCTACATTGCCCAGAAATCTACCAATCTTTTTCGTCAGAAGAATTCTAATCATGGTGGTTCGTTGAATTGACTATGAGAAAATATTTTATATCGTCAAGGTTCCCTAGAAATCGACTCTTTTTTTGGTCAAAAATGGTCAAAATATAGTCAATTGCAGAGGAAGTATGGCCAATGACTGAGGATAGACCATTTTATGGTACCTACATCACTTACAGATCGACTAATTTTTTCATTCAAAATTTTGTCAAGTTGCTTTAAATGTGGTCTAAATATGGTAGGGAAGAGCGGAAGTAAACCGACTGAAAAAGTTGGTCTGTTATTAGTCACTCATCAGAGCGCCCCCTCAGTCTATTTTTGGTCAACATTTACTCAAAATCAACTGAGATATCTGGTCGATCTGGTTTATCGGGGCTATGCAGCGTGGAAGCCTACAGTACAGTTATCCAGCGGAGATGAATACAAACTGGAAAATAGGTATCTTCCTGATCGTTCCATCTAGAGCTAGACTCACATTTTTTCATAAAATTGATCAGCCGAAAATCGCAAGTCTCAAATCTTTGCGTTGATTCCTGATCCCTCACAGAGCCTACAGACTGATCGAAGAAACTCTCAAGTCGTCATAACATGGACAACCACAGATGGTTTCCGTTTCCCATCATCTAAGACTTACTTCATCATCGACAAAAAAATCCTACTCCTACTTTTCCACCTTTTTCTTTACAAAATTTTCGAACTCCGTCCCCCATTTGTCAAACTCTTTCGTACACATTTTGATCGAAAACTCACCTGGACCCACCGCACCAAAACTCTCGAAGCTAAATTTATTTGTACCTCAAATATATTAAAATTTATCTCTCGCCCCTCCAAAGGCTGCAACAAAAAACTTCTTCTTCATCACTCACAAGAGTCTTACTTGCTCGCGGCTAGATTATGGAGCGCCGATCTATAACCAAGCCAATAAATCGATCCTCTCTTTGCTAGGCACCATTCAAACCTCCTCCCTCAGGATGGTCCTGGATGCTAGGGAATCGGAAGAATGAATTACGAGTACAGGGGCGAGAGATGATACTTACTGAGAGAACGATTTATAGAATGAGTTGAAGTTCTGAAGATAAGATGTAAGCGCAATACTTGATTGCAGGCAGAGAAAAATTTTTAATTTTCATTTCATTTTTTTAAAATAAAACAAACAAAGTACCGCAAGCACTTTCGGCTAAGAAGCCGTCAACGGGCGGAGAATAGAAAGCGACTGACCGAGAAACAGTCGACGACAGAAAACAACGGTGAGGTCATGATTGAACTAACGACTCCTCGCGATGTGAGTCATACTCATAAATTAGTTCAACGAATCCCTCGTCCGGAATATACCTGTTAAGTACGGTTACGTTATCACTGTTCTCGATATTTCTAGCGCCATTCTTTTTAAATGCGATCTTTCTCCATGGAGGAGGGTCTCCGACCCCTCCCTGAAACTGTGGCCACAGGTGATCAAATGGTCCGCGAAGGCCGATTCTCCCAATTGTCCTTTTTCCAGGCTTTCAAGTGCTCAGCCACTCTTACTTGGAGCTGGCGACCGGTCTCACCTATGTAGATTCCGTCACAGTCATTGCACCTTATACTATAGATCCCACTCCTCTGTAATGGTGGTATAGGGTCTTTCGATCTAACAAACAGGCCTTTTAATGTGTTAAAATTATAGAAAACCGGCCGGAAATCAAAGGGCCGAAGGACGCGACTCAAATTTGACGAAAACTGACCCAGGAAGGGGAGCTTCATCCACCGCTTTCTGCCTTCACGACTCCCCTCCCGAGGGAGGGAGGTAGTAGAATCAAGGCATTGCCGTGTGATTTTCTTATGGACCATCAGGTCAATGTCCATGTTGACCTCGTTTACCCGAGCCAAGTACATATTTGATAGTACGTAGTTCTTTCTGGAAGGCTGCTTGACTCAAAGGGATATTAGTGAGTCGATGGATGAAACTATTAAAAGCAGCTATTTTGTAGGCGACAGGGCAGAATGCAGGAAGTTGATAGTAGAATTACCGACCTCCAAAGTAAACTTTATGGAGGGGAACTGAGCATTTAGATACTTAAGAAACTCACCAAGGAGTTCTTGGGGACATGTCCACGCACACATATCTGTGCCAATAGTGAACATGATTTAGGAAAGACTGGCCCGAGGAAAAGAGGTCAGCCTCGAATCTCGACATAAAGACCTCCGAAACGAGGGAACCCAACGGGGATCCAATGGGAATGCCCACTTCCTCCGGGAATTCAAAATATTTATCGTTAAATTTACAAAAGTTAGGAGACCAGCAAACGGTAAGGAGGTCGAAGAACTCCTGTAGCTCCTCATGAGGAGTATTAAATTTAACAAGAAGGTCGCCTAAATATTGGAAAGTGGCCGCTTTCGGGATGTTTGGAAACAGACCGACCACATCGAAGGAGCATAAAATAGTACCTGGAGGGAGTATTTCATCTTTGAGCCTATTGGCCAAGGAGACTGAATTTTTGACAGAGTAAGGAGACTCGTATTCGATATGAAATTTAAACCAACGGTCCAGGTATTTCGCGAGCGAGTAGGCGAGGGAGGAGACGTAGGATACGACAGGTCGCATAGGAGTATTGGCCTCATGAACTTTAGGCAACCCGTACAATAAAGGAGGTACAGGGTTAGATTCGAGCAAGCGTTTTTTCACTGAGGGTTTAGTAATGATAACGGAGCTTTTATTAATAGCATTCCGAACCTCCTTGACATAGTGAGGGAAATTGAGAAGGGGGTTTTCTGTGGCCCCGCATTGGCTTAAAACCTGTTCTACCTTAAAGTGGTAAGTAGCCTTATCCATCGCAACGATGGAATTCCCTTTGTCGGCCTTTGTAAGTATCGTCTCCTCCTTCCTCAGCCTTATCCTCAATCCTGTAATCAACTCTTTCACAGTGTTATTTATGCGCGGAAGGGGGGTGTTTCGGAGCAATCCTCACGGTTAAATCAGTGACCACATTAGCCAGGGCATCGGCATTATCAAGAGGGGGTGTACTGAACTTCAACCCCTTCTCTAACAGATTCAGCTCATCGTTACTGAATTCCATCTGACTGTTATTTATAACACGGGGGTGAAATTCTTGGACCAACCCAACCTCATCATGGTTATCCCCGAGGATAAGAGAGGAGTGGTTGGGAATAACATTCATTGATGCTAGAGAATCGGAGATGATCAGGAATCAATTAGAGGGGCAAGAAATGGTGAGAATGTTTGTGCCTTATTAAGAGAACGATTTATAGAATAAGTTGGAGTGCTCAAGTCAAGGTTTAAGCGCAATGTTCAATTGCAGGTAGAGATGAAAAGTCTTGAGTTTGCTTACGCGGCTATGTAAGTATTTTTTCACTTCATCTTCAAGCCAAAGAATAACTTCTCTTCAGCCCCCAGAAACAAACACATCCAGCTTCAATGCGAACACTCCCTCGATGAACCTTTCACAGTTAACAGCTTTTTACCTATTTATATGTCGTCTCTTCCTTAGACCCTCACCCAGCCCACCATCCATTTGAATCTCACAGAAATACCAAAGCTAACAACGACACCTTCGCCATCTACGTAAGAAACCTGACACAAGAATATCCTCATCACACTCTTTGTCTCACTGATGTCTCAAAGAATAAAAACAAAATGAAGTACGCATGTTGGATATATGTATCCATCGTCTCCCATCGCATCTGTAACACAGCCTCTATATTTACTGCCGAATTGAAGGCAAGATTCGCCTGTCTTTTTCATCTCTCTCAACTCCTTTCATGTGGCAAATTTCTCTCTTCGCAGACTCTATTTCTTCACTACACTCTTTCACTGACCCCTACACTACAAACCCTTTCACACACAGAATCCTCCTCATGTTCCAAACTTTGACCTCAATTACCACCCCAGTCATATTCATTTGGATATCCGGTCACATTGGCCTACCCGAACAACCTTCGCTGCTTTCACTGATCGCATTCCCCTCCCCGTCACAGATTAAAAAACATCTTGAATGTTTCAACCGAACTTTGGAAAAGTCAACCTTCAAAAAAAATCCTCCGAATTAAAAAGACTCCCACCCACTGGTCTACCTTTTTCAGAAATTCTAAAAGTACTGTATTCCAAAACCCCCGCTCTTCATTAAATCCCCCTTCTTTCCTCCTCCACCTCAAAAACAACTCATACACCATGTCCCTCACACTTCCGTAGTACACACTTCCTTCTATATGACCTTTCATCTTCCTCTCCTTTAAACATTCTATCTTCGTACCTCATATTTATTTTCCATATCAACCTAATACGAGTTAATTACTTTCTTCTTTTTTTTCCCCGCTATTGAAATTGCGTAATTACTTAACTTCATGTAAATTCCTTCATAATATATCTAAGTTAATTTTCATTTCTTTTCTTTCGTTTAATATATTATTATGTTCACATGACGTATTCTTGCGCTATTCGATTGGACAGATCAAGATGGTTGCGAATTGCATAATCGAAAATTCAGTTTTACTTATTAGGAGGCAAATTCTTCGCATTCTCATTCTATATACATAGTCAATGAAACATACCTCGCGTGTCATAAATTACTCCGTTAATAAATGATAGCGAGCATAAATTTCACATTCAAGTTTTCGTACTGAGTACTCATTTTTTTTCCTCGATAGTAAAAACATTTAGGAAGTGAGATGATACTTCTCAGAGAAAACATATTGCCTAGCTGTTTCAAGTCTTATAAGTTCCCTTCATTGACTTGCAAATGTGCCTTCGCAAGCCCATAAAATAGTAAATATTGTTAGGTCGATGGAAGACCTTTGCATAGTGTAAGTACGAGTATAATACCGTACAAAAGTTGTGAACGATATTTGTAGACCTGAAAAAAAAAAAATAAATAACGTAGAAAGTCGGTTCATTAATATGGAACTTTTCACTATTCGAAATACCTATAATAGGTAGGCCTACATACATTTAGAGTTTATTAGCTTAATTAATTTTTTCGTGCATGATGAAGAATAATTTGAAACTCAGCGTCAGTACTTCGGGAAGTCTTTACCAATATTCTGGGTCCAAAATGAACTGAGTACTTGTTAACAATAATTTGTTAACGGCTTATAAAAACAGAGAAAACCAATGAAGCGACTTGATTCACAAATTGGCTTTTTTATCATCTGGATCGGGAGGAAAGTCATCGTCATCATTCTCGTCCAATAGAATGGAGTCTGCTCCGTGATCTACTATGTGCGCTCCAGCGTTGAGCCAAGACAAGTCCACACATCCACTACACAAACATACTTGGCACCGTATCAAAAGAGGAACTTCTCACCCTACTGCGAAACAACAGATACCATTGGAAACCCTGACGGGCTCTGAATTGCGTTAAAATAGTGGAGGAGATCGTGAATCCGGAACTACTGCCGATTCAATGACAAGTTCTACAGTTAAGATGAAGGATTACCTATTTCATAGGGGGTAATTTGAAGTAAAATGACAGGCGCCGTCCGGAAAAACGTAAGACTCTACCTCCGGGCTGTATATGATAGGAGGGGGACTTGAGAAAACGTCTACTTCAAGTTATATGATGGAGGAGGACTGGGAAAAATTTGTATCTTCAAGTTATATGTGATAGGAGGGGAAGGAGGAACAATTTCAACCTCCAAGCTATACCGATATGAGAGGGAGGAAGACATCGAAAAATTCCAGCTATATATGACAGGAGGGGAACTGGGAAAAATTTCGGCCTTCAAGCCATATATGATGAGAGGAGGACTTGAAAAAATAAAACAAAGAAACCCCACTAAAAAGAGATCCCCTGTTAACTTAGATTAACACAGTTAATGCAGGAAACCCAGAGCAGCAAAGAAAATAGGCCGCGAGTTTTTTTTTTTCTCTAGACCTAACAGAACTCGAAATATTGACGAAAAACTGATTTTAGGGGGCAAGAACGTGTCACAGCTCCACGATCCATGCATTGAGGGGTCTCGACTTTCAGTATGTATTTTCAAACAACAAACCCCTGAGACATTTCCGTCAAATCTAGAACTTGCACCCAAAATGCATAGTTTGACTTTTTTTTGCTACACATGTGTGCTTCACTCATTTCCTTGCAATTGCGATAAGGTAGAGAAAAATAAACAATTTTTAGCACACATATGTATACTCAGATTCGTACGTTTAAATCAATAAGCTGTACAATAGTTTTCCGAAATAATTCCTAAGAATACGCGTCGATACAAATTTTCAACGAAAATAAAATCGGTGCGAATATTCGATACAGAATGTGGACGTGAAAAGAAGTTTTGATTTTGAAGGTGTCACATATAGAGCGTGTTTGTAAACTCTGCGAAATTAGATCAGTGAGACCATGAAACGCCATCAAAATTTTTATTTCACCCATGGACTCGATATGGTGAGTTGTGTTTATTCATGGCAGAATTCTGAAAATTGTATTACGAGAAATAGAAATTTACAGGGAGAGAATAAATTTTAGGTATTTATGGTATTCGTATTTTTAAAACCTATCTCTTAATGTACAAGGACTTGACTGAAAACTGATTTCCTCATAACTTTGATGTCTAGAGTCGTGCTCTCAAACTGTCTTCTCCTTCTAGGTTTTTGACGACATTAAAACAAACAGAATTCGCACGTCGAGGGAAAAAAATTGAGTAAGGTATGCGATTAACTTTAATTCTATTTTGTCTGCTTATATTTGTATATGAACTAGATTTTATACTTTGCGGTTTATTATAATACTGAATGTAAATGGATTTTCAAAAATCCGATGAAAAATGTCTCCGTCCTATTTACTGTCAATATAACCTCACGTAACGTCCATCGCAAAATATTTGCATTCTAATGGGATAAGTTGCGAAGCGCAAAAAGTTTCACACAACGTCAGCCATGCTTGGCGTATTTACACACAACAATAAAAAGGCTGAGATTAGTTAAATATTCGCTGTAATTGATTTCTTATTTCAAAAAACTTCATTCGTTATTCATAAATAATGCTGTAAGAAATTATACACATGATGTACGATCTCATACATTTTATTCGTACAATGCATTCAGCCATATAGGGCTAAGAAAATTGAATTAAGATGACCTAATAGTCCAACATTCATTCCGAATAAAATAAAATTGTATATTATTAGAAAAGATAATACGAGGGAACGGCCAAAGATTCTCTGGAACGGAAAAAGCGGGTATTAAAAAATCTAATACCGAACTTCATTTTCCGAGAGTATGTCGTTATATAATATTTTTTCTGCTACTTAATTTTATCAAAAGCCTTTTTGCGTCGTCTTTTTAAAATACGATGAGGCGGAGGAAAGCTTGGAAAAATATCGACTATTCGGCCACATACATAGGGGAAGGAGGGAGAGACTTCGAAAACATTCCAATCGCCGAATTATATAAAATTAAGAGGGAAATTTACAAAATTTGCAACTTTTGAGCTCTGAGTAAAAGAAAAATTTGATCTTCGAATGTAAGAGAGAAACTTGGAGAAATTTTGTCTTCGGCGATGTACGAAAGGAGGTGGACTTGAAGAAATGCTAACCATGGAGTGAAGTGGACCTAAATTAGTGATTTGAAAACTTTTCGAGTGAGCACGCAAAACTAGGTAATATCAATGCATATACCATAAATTGGGCTTCATTTATTTCTAGTTCAAGTGAAACGGTCTCAAGACTGCAGATATGGAGTTGAGGATGGCTGAGTGGAGCTATATCAGACTTTGGAATTCTTACAAATTGCTATTTTGTTTTCAATAGATATTTGAAAACAGGATACGGATGATTCAAGTCTCACCGACCTCTGCATCACCGGACAGCACAAGTATCGCGCACAACAAAAATTGAATAAATAATGGCGATCTGAGTTAAATATTATGAGAGAAGATGATTTGTAGAAAATTTTAAGGTCTACAAATTTTATTTTTGAGTTATTTTGAGATTACTCAATGAACATTCAAACGAGAAAATGGCCCTGATCACGTAACGCTCCAAGCGAATAGCCGACCCGTAAAAAAGTGAATTTTTGTCCTTTGAAATCTACCGCCGATACGGGATTCTTATGATGAGCAACAGAGATCTGGTTATAATAAAAAATCTTGTGGGTAAAGGAGGAAGTCGAAAGACTTTAAGATAAACGTCGATCGTGAGGCCACCCTCCAAATTCGGATCGATAAAAGAAGTTACCGTAACATTATTCTTCGATAATGGAATATCATAATGATTACCTTATGAGATGAGAAAAACATACCTCCCTCCACACATGAAGGCTTCCAGAACAGTTTTTCCTGCATCCCCTGTTTCCGGTTGCTTTTTTCACCTCGGGCATTCGTGTACCGACAGGTACAGGCAGTCGGCCTACAAGCGCTATACCGCGACACTATTCCAACATATCGATTAGACGGTATAGACGTATGCTCATAAGCCTCGCCATCTCCCGTGCCTCCAATACACTGAGAGCATCCTTCCCCCAGCTTTGCATCCCGAACACCGGCCAGAGGAAACCGCAGAGCTGTACCTCTCTGATACCCGCTCTGCGTCAGCTCTCGCTAAGTCGCACAGAACGAACAATATAAGCGAAAGCTGGCATAATCGGTTCCGGCAAGTAGTCGGTAAAGACCACCCAGACGTCTATTCAGCTCTATTAGAATTCCAAAAAGAGCAGGACTATGCGGAGATATACATCTAAGAGCTTGCCTTATTTCGGTAACAAAGTGAAATAAGGACCTGATAAAAAGTGACGCGCCCGACAAGAATGAATCAAAAATATCGCTACAAGTACGACACTTTCCTACGTTGGATTATCTGATATCATCTTACAACGCTGACATATGAATTCTTTCTTCAACGGAGTTGAAGGATGGATGGCAGGGACCTGTTTTACGGGGTACGTGGGATCTGAAAAATATAGATTGTGACACCACAAGGCTGACTTATGACGTCATCAAATTGTGACGTCACAGGCTCCGGCCCAAGCTATATATTTTAGGAGGAACACTTAAGAAAAAAACTGATCTATGACGTCTTCATAAAGCTGATCTATAACGCCATCAAACTGCAACGTCACAGGCCTCACGTCCCCAAGCTATATAATAGGAGAGGAATTGAAAAATTTTCGAGCGTCGAGCTTTGCCAGCCGGCCGAAGTTTTTTCCGAAACCCCCCATAAAACAGGTTCCCTGTTCGAAATCTTTGTCGGAAAAGCATCGCGTCGTGTCGGAAGAAAATAAGGTTGGAAATAATTGTTGTGTCGGAATACTTGTTTTTGTTTGACGGCATATTTGCAATGTCGGAAAAATGTTTTGTCAGAAACAATCATGTCGAGTTGGAAAAACGCTGTCGGAAAAACGTCATCAAACTTAAGAAATGGAAAATATGTAAGTGCACGCCTCATAAAATTATATTGACCGCCAGTTCCCCTCCCGCTATGGAAAAAAACTGACACGACGTTGAAACCATGACGAATGCCATAAATGCACGCCAGGACTGGCACACGAGATAATTTTGCTGCATTTTTGTGAGGAACTCCAGCCAGGATGGGCTTGACAATAGAGACTGCCTCTTCTTAATAAACCTCAAACTTCCTATGAGTGAGGTATGACTGTTGATAGAGGTGTTTTCCCAGTTGTTCCACCCCGCAGGAGTCAGTCGAGTCAGTTGGTTAATGCATTGGATTTCGAGCATTGTCGTGATATCTTCACTGGTTGGTCAAATACTGCGGTTCGTCGTCGGCAGAAGTATGATGCCAAGGGGATGCGCGGTAGTTACATGGATCAGTGCAATAGCCGCGGACGTTTCATTATTGACTTGTATTCAAGAGTTCGCCGTTTTGACAATATTCGCACTTCTGATCCTTCCCGTCGTTTGCCAATTCCACTCTTCGTTTTCGCAGGCCCTTTTTGGCAATCAAGGTTCTTGATGGAGTCTAACTTTCAGGCCCATTTGGAACTTCCTTTTGATCTTCAGGATGCTTTTCACGCTGCACATGTCAAGTGTTGGGCGGAAAAAAAAAATCTTCACTTGGAATGCTGCCTTGAGGCACATGCTGACTTGTCAGTAACCAAAGCATTCCATTGTCTTCTTTCCTGTTTCTTCTTCCTGTATCAGGTTTACTTACTTATAGTTGAATGAATTAAACGTGGATTGCACATTGTTCTGCATGTTCTTATGTGTGCACTATATGTGAATGTGTGCACTACTTACATGGCGGTGAATTTGTTCTCTTCAATGGATTTTGAGTGTTTTGAGATTTTGTGTGCACAACTTGTATCAAGATGTGTTCACTACTTATTTCGTTTTTATCCGTGTAATACATTTCATAGGCGTGTCAATTTTGTTTCCTTGGCGTGTTATCGATAGGCGGGCAATTTCGTTTTTTGAGGCGTGCGATTAAATGTATGCCTTAGGAAATTTCTTCAATTTCTGACTCACGAGAATGGGATATAAAAAACGAAGAGCCAAAAAAAAGAGATTCTTTTAATTCCAGTTTTCTTTGATACTCGTGATTTACTTGCACGTATTGGATATTTTTGATATAGTAAAAATTCGTCCACGTCTTCTTAATAAATTTAAACTAGCCAAGAATTTCGAAGATAATTATTGTGAGTAGTAAAAACCACGCCTACCATTACAAACGGATTTACGGCGCGTGATAGACAATTTTGTCAACATTTGATTATTTCAATGATTTTAATATGGTTTCTTCGGCCATTGCTTGGAAGTGACGAGCTTTCTTAATATTCAAAAATTAATTGGGAGTTATATGAACTTATTTTTTTCAACCTGAACGATTATCATAATTATTCGCTTCGATATTTTGTATTTTTGAATTTCTGAATCACTTGATTTTCAATCGAGTCACTTCAAATAATTTTTTTTTTATTCTCTCGTTGGACACACTTTTTCTTTTTTTTTTTTTTTTTTATAAACCGTCCTAGTACAATCTTGAAATTCATGAAAGTTTTAAATTAGTACTTGTAGTAATTGAGTGTTAAGTTTTACGTTACATAGCACCGCTTCATCAAACTGTGCTTTTTTATTTTAGCAATGAGAAAACTTCAAATAATTAAAAAATAAAATCATTGTCTTTCATTAAAAAATATGTTCTGTTTTTTCATCTAAGAAATCTGATTCATAATTTAATTCATCGCTCTTTTTAGATCTTACTATATATTTTTTTTAAAGATTAACCATCAGTGAAAAAAAATAATGAATTTTTCTGCAAAATTTATCATTTTTATTCTTGTTGATAATTATTATTAGTTGGACAAGCTGAAAAAAAGAAAAAAAAAAATCAGATGCCATTGCAGGACTGCAATGGCAGCGGAGAAACCGCTGTCCCGAGAATTTTTCCAAATCCCCCTCCTATCATATAAAGCTTAGAGCCTGAAGTTTTTCCAAGTCCCGAATATGGTGATGTGACACAACTTGAACACGCTGCAATTTCAAAGAAGCCGTCGTTTTTCCAAGTCCCCCTCCTGTCATATATAGCTCAACAAAAGAAATTTTTCTGGGTCCCTAGCTCGAGAGTCGAAATTGTTTCAATTCCCCCCCCCCCCCCGTGATGTCATCAACCTCGGGCTGCTCGCGGACGAAAATTTCCTGAAAGTACCCACAACGAATGGGATATAGCGGGTTCCCCGCTAAAAAAAAAGATTCGGACCGTGACGTCATTAAGGTCGATAAATTGAAAATTAAAATTTCTCATTTTCTGTTTTGCTTCAACTTTCTTGATCATCAGCAACCGTCTGTTTTTCCAGAATTACATTTTGACATGTATATGTCTTTGGACTGGGGGTCAGTCAGAAATCTGTGTAACGTCACGCTTTATGACGTCATCAATGACCTTGACCTACTTCAGAGACGTAAAAATTTCGAGCCTTCATTATACTGGGCCTAATATAGAGTATACTATGCCTGCCTGACTAGGCTTCTATAGTAAGTCCTCCAGAAGCTAGTTAGCTTAACACGGCCTTCATTATAATAGGCCTAGTGTACAGTATACTAGACTTATAATACCTAGGCTTAATATACGTTATACACTAGACTTTTACTAGATTAAGAAGTGAGCCCCGAAAGCTAGTCACTCTAGAACAGCGCTTCTCAAACTTTTCCACTCGCGGCTCCCTTTTTGAAAAGAAAATTCGATGCGGAGCCCTGAAAGATAATAGGTACGTATATTGGAGAAATTTGAAAAAATTATAAAATGCTCAAAAATTTAATAATGGAAAAATTTTAAACGTGAAAGTGTATTTATTGGGCGAAGCCCTCTTCCCAGCATTTTTTGACAATCAAATAAACACTACTCCTCCAAAACTAATGAACTGATTTTGATCAGATTTGGCAGGCAGAATCAGCATAATTTTCCGGACATGATAGCGCAAAGATCATCTCGATATTCCCATTAAATCAAAAGTTATTAAAGTTTTTCTTTACGGTATCCTAAAAAAATATGCATTTCTTATAGGAGCTTTTTTCTTTATTCTTCAAAAATACATTTAGATATTGTGCTCCATACAAACGAGAGAATGGAAGTCTATTGTAGAAAGGAAACATAGCGTAATTCATACATGTTACAGATGGAAATAAAATGAGTAGACAAGCTTGTCGCAATATTCAGTTGCCATATCCTCTTCTAGACTACGCATGCACTCTACTGTAAGGATGCATTGCATCATTGCATATCATTCTAAATATAAATAAAGAATTATATTATAAACAACAGCTCATGTTGCACAAATATTGGCGAGAAGAAAGAGATCTGAAAAGTCCAAACAAGTCTTGGTTTCAAGCAAGTATCCGTCAAAATTTAGTCCAGCAACCACCACTTGATTTGCAAATGGATTCAGATGATGACGATCTGTATGAAAATGAAAATGTTGAAATTTTTAATGATATGGATTGGATGGCCATTGCAGAAGTGATGCCTAATAGATCACCAGCAATTGTGACGCTAGGCAATCGAGATATCGATTTATTAAATGATTGGGATGCATCATTCTATGAACACCAAGATATTAAATATAATCTTAAATTCATTGAAAAAAATCGGCATCGTATGGGTGATCAGTATGATCATATTCCCAGTGCAGGCATTGAATTCAATGAGGAGCAACTTAAAATTCTCAATTTTTTAGAGACTCAACTTTCAGAAAACAACAATGATAAACTTGCAATTATTCAAGGAAAAGCAGGGACTGAGAAGAGCTGTGTTATAAATGAAATGGTAACACGTATCAATAAAAAATATGGTACTGATTCAGCTCTTTTGATGGCACCTACGGGCAAGTATAGCTGCTAATAACATTAATGGGAAAACTCTTCATGATGCCTTGAAAATTTCTGCATAAAAAAATATTCTTCCACCACTGAATGGAGATGCTAAGATAAGGTTTGAAACATATTTTGAAAATACTAAGTTTGTAATTATAGATGAAGCGAGTATGCTGGGTTTGAATTTATTTTTTAAAGTCGACCAAAGACTCAGACAAGCTAAGCCGCAATCTTCACATCTACCTTTTGGTGGACTTTGCATTTATTTAATAGGTGATTGGTCGCAACTGCCTCCTGTTTGTGACCAAAGTTTATACAATACAGGTAAAAATGAGTCAGCTGTTCAAGCAAGTCTTTTGTATCAGCAGTTTAATAAGGTATTTTTTTTTAAACAAATAATGCGACAACAAGGAGAAGAGCAGAGATTGTTTAGGGAAACCCTTAACAGTATTTCAATTGGCACTATTACACAAGGGGACTACAATCTTTTATCCACCAGGTTTCACACTAATCTCATTAGTGATAATAATTTCCAACAAGCTGCATGCATCATGTCAAGAAATGCAGATATTGCAATTACGATAAACTAGAAAGTTTAAAACAGCCAATAGCTGTCATAAATGCTATTCATAACTATTCAAAAGCTTCTGCTGCTTCAACTGATGATGCACAAGGTTTGTTTGCCAAGTTGCATGTTTGTAAAGGGGCACGCGTCATCCTAAGACGCAATCTCTGGGTAGCAAAAGGTTTGGCTAATGGGTCAGTTGGTAGAATAACAGATATTATTTATGAGCCTTACAATCGTAATAACAATTACAGTGACAATATGCCTCTATGTATACTTATTCACTTCGATAAATATACTGGCCCAACTCTTTACAACGACTCGATACCAATTTTACCATTAACAGTGTCTTTTGAACAGTCAGGGGTGAATCGTTCAAGAAAACAATTTCCATTGATGCTCGGATATGCCGTCAGCATTCATCGATCGCAAGGAATCTGTAGTCAACTAGGGAGATAATGAATTTGCATGTGGTTTGTCTTACGTTGCACTATCTCGTGTGAAAACTCTACAAGGATTATTACTGAAGCCATCATTTCATTTCAGTAGACTACACAAAATAAATACAAGTGCAGCAATGGCTGACAGACGCAAAGAATTAATGCGGCTTGAAAATATTGCCGCTCAAAATTAGTTATAAAAACTCATACATATTTTTACATATTTTTAAATAATCCGACCTATTAAAATGAAATAAAATTTGAATTGTTTGTGGACAATAAATACTTAATTATTGATGTATACTCAAAATTGTTCTTTTTTTCTTCATCACACATTTACGCACACCTTCGCCCATTTTATGCCCACGGCATTCCTAGTACTCAAAAATTTAGGCTAAGAAAACGTAAAAATGAGATAGTAAAGTTAGTGCAACGTATAAGATTGCATTTTGCCAGTGTTAAGACGTTTAACTCGGTTTTATTCAATTTGTGGATAAAAAGGCTGCACTGAGCTTATCGGATTTTATCATTCAACTTTAAAACTTGTATATCTCGTGTAGTATAGTAGTTGTTGTCGTTGATATCTCGTCTTGTCGATTATTGTCGTAGAATGTAAAAACCTTTTCACTTGTCGTTTGTTTGTGAATAAAATTCGATTAATTCGTCGATGGATATTATTCTTATATTTTCATGGTCCTCCGGGTGTTTACCTAATTGAGAATATTTTGTGATTGTTTCGAGTCGTACTTAAATTGGTCCGTTCGTCGATCGGTGATTGCTTTTCGTCGTCACTTTGCATAACTTTGCGTCGTTTTCGTGTTGCGTCCTGAATCGGTGGTGTTATCGCCGTTATGGAAAGCCTGCAAAAACGGCGCCGTTTGTTAAAATTGAACTTACAAAGATGCAAGGAAGCTATGCACAGTATCATAAATCGTAAGGAAATCGATTTTGAAGGTATTTCTCGCCTCGAATCCTTGTTAGAGGAAGAATATCGTCCTCTGAAAGAAGACTTTCGAAAGCTACTGTTTGAATTGAACGATCAGGTAGACGAAGCCACTGAGGAAGGCTTTAAGCTAACCGAACAGCTGTTGAAAGAAACAGATGATTGTCGCGATACGTCGGCCTACGTTTCGAGTAAGATAAAACATTTTCGTAAAAATATTAATAAAGAAGTTAGTCGACAGTCGTTATTGTCGGCACCCGACCCTGGGCAGTCGGCGGGATCGAAGTCTAACGATAGTCAGCCGAAACTCAAGCGAATTAATGTACCTACGTTCGATGGAAATTTACAGCAATTTTATAATTTTAGGAGCCTATTCGAAAATTTGGTGCATAATAATGAGGACTTGTCGAATGTACAGAGGCTGTATTATCTGAAAGAAGCGTTAATTGGGCCAGCGCATGCCATTGTTAAGGACTGCGAACTGGCTGACGCTGCTTACCCCGAAGCTTGGTCGGATTTCTTGTCTCGTTACGATAATCGTCGCGCAATCATTCGAGATTATTTTCGTGAGCTTAAAAATATCACACCAATAAAAAGTGAGTTGCAGATTCGCAGTGTGATCGATTCGGTAAACAGTATCATTCGTGGGCTCAAAGCCGCCGGTGAGCCGGTGGAGGGAACTTTTTCGAAGTACGTAGCTTACCACATTAGTTCGATTCTCGATCCAATTACAGCGAGGGATTGGGAGAATTCGCTGAATACATGTAGCTCGTTTCCAACCTTCGGGGAGTTGAATAAATTTTTACAGGCGCGTACATTTGTCGTTGAGGAAAGAAACAAAGACGTCGGTTCGCAACTTCCCATAAAGGAGGGTAGAAAATCAGGTGCCGAGAAGAAAACGTTTCTGGTAACCAAATTAGCCTGTGTCGTTTGTAGAGCGGAACACCGTCTGATTGATTGTAAACAGTTCTTGTGTTTGTCACCTCGTGATCGGTTTAATACTGTCAAGAAAAATTCACTTTGTTTGAATTGTTTTAATCGAAACCACACTTCAAGTCAGTGTACCCGTTCGGGGTGTAAGGCTTGCAATCGTAAACATCATAGTCTTTTGCATTTTGAAGCAAAACCGGCTGTCACTGCACTGCCTGCAGCACCAAATGCACCGCTCACAGCGTCGGGGACGTCGTCTTCGGCTCAGCCGACTCCGCCGGCTGATAACGCATCTAGTTTGTCGTGCTATGAAGCGCCAAATTCAAAGTCATTTATATTGTTGCCTACTGCTGTCGTTAATTTTGGGTGCAATAGTATTCATGGAACCACTCGTATACTTCTCGATAATTGCTCACAACGAACACTTTTTTCTGACGCGTTCATTCGCAGGTTTCGGTTGCCGACTTATCAATCGGATAGTGGTCCTATTACAGGTATCGGTGGCGGTGTAAGTCCGTCATTTGACGCGGCCATAAGATTATTTTCTCGTTACGAGGATTTTGAATTGCGAGTTGAGGGAAATGTGGTTCCTCAGTCTGCTCTTAGCTACAACGTACATCAATTGTCTACTGGTTCACTTTGGCCGCAAATTAAAAATCTCGAATTGGCTGATCCTGCGTTTCAAAATTCATTTGTTGACATCTTGAACGTTGATATGATCGTTGGTGCAGCATTTTACGAGCGTTGCGTCATGGATGAGTTGAAAATTATCGAGGGAACCTTTTTGCGTCGTTCTCATTTTGGCTGGCTGCTAGCGGGTCCGGTCAATCAACCTCAGACATCAAATTTTGTTGGTACTACAAGCAATCTTGTTTGCGGTCACGCGACTCAGGAAGTTGATTCAATTCTTGAGCGCTTCTGGAAAGTTGAGGAAATTCCTATAGAGAAACCATATCTTTCTGTCGAGGAGGAAGAGTGCAATCGGCACTTCGAATCTACAAATCGTCGTGATCCTGAAACGGGTCAATTTATTGTTCGCCTAGCTTTCAACGAGAGTCGTGATTCTTTGATTAATAACTTCTCTAGGGCTCTTGCTAGTTTCTCTCGGATAGAAAAAATGTTGAACTCCGCTGCTGAAGAGATCAAAAGTCTGTATGTTGATTTTATGCGGGAGTATCAAGAACTTAACCACATGTCGCTTGTGTCGCTGGATGATAAAACAGAAATTGCCTATTACTGCCCACATCGAGCTGTCCTTCGCCCTGATAGTGAAACCACAAAACTTCGAGTAGTGTTCAATGCGTCGGCCAAAACTCGGTCTGGTCTTTCGTTGAATGATACATTAATGAAAGGGCCGTTATTACAACAGGAGCTGTTTGACAGCCTTCTGGAGTTTCGTCGTCATGTGGTCGCCTTTATGGCAGACATCGCTAAGATGTACCGATGCATTGAGGTGGATCCTGCTGATCGCCGTTTTCAGCGGATTGTCTGGCGTGAAAATTCGTCGGAGCCGTTGAGGGAATTCGAACTCAATACGCTCACTTATGGAACTAAATCGGCGTCGTTCATTGCCACAAAGTGTTTGGCTGTTATTGCCGAGGAACTGCGCAGGTCTAATCCCTCGTCACTCGCTGCTGATTTTATTTCTAAGGGATTTTATATGGACGACCTGTTGGCTGGAGCGGATACATTGACAGCGGCGTTGGAACTACAGCATGAAATTCATACAGCGTTAGCTGCTGCGAAATTTCCATTGCGAAAATACAAGTCAAATTCATCCGAATTTTTGCGGAATATTAGTCGGCTGAATATGGGAGATGCTAGTTGCTCGGCCTTCAATTTTTCGGAGAATTCTTCAGTTCTTGGGTTTGGTGTGGGAACCAACTACGGACACCTTTGCGGTAAGGGTCAGCACTCGTGTATTAGGTGATGTTTTAACTAAACGCATCATTTTGTCTGAGCTGTCTCGTGTATTTGATCCATTGGGATTCTTGTCGCCTGTCACTATTCGGGCAAGGATTATTATGCAGCTCATCTGGAAAGAGAAGTTGGACTGGGATACACCATTGCCGGAATCGTTATCGCGGCTTTGTTATAGTTATTTATCAGAGATTCCCCAGCTGAGTCAGATACAAATCAATCGTCGCTACTCATCAATTGTTTCGTCAGCTTCTGATCAACTTATTGGTTTTCGCGATGTGAGTCAGTCGGCTTATTGCGCGGTTATTTATTTTCGTCGTTTGTCCACCAACAACCCTGCGGAAGTTGAATCGTACATCGTTTGTTCTAAGACACGCGTTGCTCCAGTGAGGACGCTAACGGTGCCAAAACTGGAACTTCAAGCGGCTTTCTTGTTGGCCTCATTATTGGATAGAGTGGCGGCCAAACTTGGTGTCGACCCATCAAGCGTTTTCGCGTTTAGCGATTCAACTGTAGTCTTGGATTGGCTGAGAAAGTCGCCTGCTGAGCTGAAAGTATTTGAAAGCAACCGAGTGTCAAAAATTCAGTCAATGGTCTGCTCTCATTGGGCACATGTAGGAACGCGGGATAATCCTGCGGATCAAGCCACGCGGGGAATCGCTGCCTCGGCGCTGAGTTCGTCGGAGTTATGGTTTTTTGGACCCTCGCATTTGTCGTCAAGTGATTTTATATTACCTGAGTCGTCGATATTTCCTAGTGTAGAATCGTCGTGTTTGATTGCAAACAGTGATAGAAATGTGAAACCGTCGTTGTTTGTTGATAAATTTTCAAGCTACCGAAAGCTTGTGAACACTGTCGCGTATATATTTCGTTGGAAACGTCTTGCTCTTGACCGGGATAACCCTGTCGTTAAATCAATCTCGTTTGTGGAGTTCACACGCGCTCATTTCGTAGTTGTCCGGGTCGTGCAAATGTCATTTTTTCTCGCTGTTATTAATTTGTTGCAGGAAAATCAACCTGTTCGAAAACAGAGCTCATTAGCAAAGTTGGATCCATTTTTGGACCAGCATGGGGTAATGCGGGTTGGTGGTCGGTTGGAAAAATCATCGTTCTCCTCCGATAAACGTCATCCAGTCATCCTGCCTGCAAAATCACATTTTTCTCTGATCCTTATCAGTCACCTGCACACCAAATATTTTCATGCTGGGCGTAAATTTCTCGAATCGCATTTATCGTCTCAATATTGGATCATTGGTGGACGCACAAACTTGATCAAAAAAGTTTTGAGAACCTGCATTCATTGTCGTCGTATTTGTGCCAAAGTTCGTCATCAGTTAATGGGTCAACTGCCGGAACCGCGAGTTTCCATTACTCGCCCTTTCAAATATACGGGTGTTGATCTTGGCGGACACTTTGACTGTAAATGTGTTGGACATCGCACCACTAGGAAATATAAAATATATCTCGCCTTATTTGTTTGTTTGGTCACCCGTGCAGTCCACTTGGAGATCGTGTCGAACCTCTCTGCCCATGGTTTCATTGAGTGCCTGCAACGCTTCATTTCCCGTAGAGGCATACCGGTGCAAATGCACTCGGACAACGCAACCAATTTTGTTGGGGCTAGCAATTTTTTCATTGATAATCAAGAGGAGTTCACATCATTTGCAACTTCGGAAAATTTCGCGTGGCATTTCATACCGCCAAGCACTCCTCATCATGGCGGTATGTGGGAGGCGGGAATCAAGAGCGCAAAGAAATTTCTGTTGAATGCAACAAAGGGTAGTGTACTAACCTTTGAGCAATACGCCACCTTTTTCGCTCGTGTGGAGGCTGTTATGAATTCTCGGCCACTGTGCTACTCACAAAATATTGGGCAGGCCGCCGAGGTGCTTACGCCGGCGCACTTTCTAATTGGCGAAACGTTTTCCGCAATCCCAGCGGTTGAGGCCAATGATATTCCTCTCCCTCAACGATTTCGACTCATTCAGGATCAGCTGCAGTCGTTTTGGCGTTGCTGGTCGAAGGATTATATAAATCAGCTCCAATGTCGCCACAAGTGGAAGCAGCCTCAGCCCAACTTGGCGGTTGGTCAAATAGTGTTGGTAAAGGAACCCAGCGCCGGGCACCCATTAAATTGGCCATTGGGCCTGATTACGGAGGTCTATCCGGGTACTGACGGGCTGGTGAGGGTGGCAGACGTCAGGATGCGGAATAAAATATTTCGTCGTTCCATCTGTAAATTGATCACATTACCAATTGAAAGCTAAAATTTTAATGTGAATTTGTTGTTTTTGTCGTTTTTTTTTTTCTTTGTTTTTGTCGTTTTTTCCCCTCTTTGTTGTCGTCGAAATGTATTTTTGTTGTTGTCGAAATGTATTTACCACCCCTCTTGTGGGGGGATTGTTAAGACGTTTAACTCGGTTTTATTCAATTTGTGGATAAAAAGGCTGCACTGAGCTTATCGGATTTTATCATTCAACTTTAAAACTTGTATATCTCGTGTAGTATAGTAGTTGTTGTCGTTGATATCTCGTCTTGTCGATTATTGTCGTAGAATGTAAAAACCTTTTCACTTGTCGTTTGTTTGTGAATAAAATTCGATTAATTCGTCGATGGATATTATTCTTATATTTTCAGCCAGCACAAGGAGCCCCTATATTTGGTTTCAGAGATAATAATTTCAATCGAAGGTCTGGTCGACCATCCAAGCAGTTTCGGTATTTTGTTTTCATTGCAACAAAGTATGCTGAGAAATCTGTTTCACAGGAATATGAGCTGACAAATTCTGGGCTTCGCGGAGCACAGTTTAAATATTGTATAGGTACTAAACTTATACTAGACTAAGAAGGGGAGGGGGTGGACGAGCAGAGCGATTGAGTCCCCAAAAACTAGTCTGCTTAAAATATTTGTACAGTGTACTAAGTTTTATATACGTGTATGCAAGGCTAAACTTACTACAGCAAATTCTTGAACTTGGTCTTCTAATCTACGGCTTATTATTAACAAATTGGTGAGGAATTTTCGAACAAATTAAATAATTCGTATTTTTAGTAGAATTTTTATGTATTGAAAGCATATGTGAGAAGAGCAGGTACCAAAAATATCATATTCTGCTTCCAACATACGGTATACAAACATAACTGACCTAAAATAAAGATTATTGCGAAGAAAAGTTAATATGATCGTCGACTGCCCAGGAGCAATATATCTATTTTCTAATTATTGACGAAGTTTTTAAGAAGTCAAATATTGTATCTGATTTCAGGGTCGTAAATAACATGCAGCCCACGTCGTCAGAACGTATCAGTTGTCTCGAAAAAATTCCAAAATTGAAGTGTTCCCCACTCGAACTGAAACTTCAGTGCGTACTTTACGAGCGTGGAATACAGGAAGCTGGCCGGACTTGAAAAGGCATCGGTAGCTGGTCGCCAAACCAAACTCATCACACCCAGCTGCGAGGCCATCAATGATGACAGTGATGCTTATTCGGCGACATTTAAGAAGAACCGCCGTTACCACAACTACTACATCGTCGACGATTGCTACGTCTTCAGCGATCCACTATTCTGTACAGCCACAATATCCCGTCCATCCGTTAAAATTTCGAATGACTTACTCGTCGCCTACTAGGGCTATGCGTTATTATCGAATTTGGATTTATACTTGCAATGCCGTTTTATTCGTTTGCGTTATCGGTTTCATAATTGTAGCTTGTAAAGTTATCGTGGCCGATCCGCGAAGAACTTTGATACCGGATTTCACTCTAATGCATCCGAGTTTACTATACGTCTATTTCGCGCTTTTCATGCAAAGTGGCTTTTTACAACTTGTCGGTTGTTTGGGAGCACGAAACTTAAACGAGCGTTTATTAAACATATACTGGTGCTTATTATTGATTTTACTTATCGGTGATGCCATATTAGGAATTTTTTGGGTAAACCATTTCGAGTACATCGTTACACAAATGCGGCCAGTCCTCAAACAGCGTTTTCGAGCGCAATATGGTAGCGATCTCGACTTCACTGAATTATGGGATATGGTACAGCGAGACGACCAATGTTGCGGTGTAGAAAATTACAAGGATTTCTATCAAAATGATTCCTTATTCAGTCTGGGTAAGTCATGGTTATCATCTCTCTTCGACATACTTATTACTCTTTCAAATTGGAAACGGTACAGACACCCGCGCTATACTTAAATGTAAGCCTATACATCATTAGGCTCATTTCAAAGGATTGAAACTTCCAGAATTTTTTTCTCTCTCTCTTTCGAACCGACAAAATAAATCATATTTATTTTCACTGTACTATGTAGCGAAGTAGGTCGCGTAGAAATCGAGATAGCAATAATATACAGTTCAATAAAACTCGAACCTATTATTTTCAATGGAAAAAGAGAAAAAATTATTCTTCCTATCTTGCGTACTCCGTCTTCTATTTAGTAACAGGAAATATAAGTTGCTAACTCCGCATAGTTGTGAAAATGTACATGATACACATATACGGTACACGCGAAACTTCTACACGAAAGAAATACGTACAGAATTTCATGAACGCGAAAATATAGTTTTTTTCAGTTCGCTCGAATTTTAGGAACCATTTTATGTATGATCTCGATGAGTTATTTACGTACCTAATCTTAATATTTTGAACGTACGTGATTTTGTTACAGTAAACCCTCCGCCCTTTAATGAGGGAACAAGTAGTCACCTTTCACCATCCCTACCAGCAAGCTGCTGCGGAAGCTTATCAATTAAGTCGTCGGCAACACTCAAGCCGCCGGAGGCTCGTCGAAATCACGCTTTTTCGACAACTACGACCTCTAGCACTACCGTACCTCCACTTCCGCCAATATTTTCTACCGCCGAATCGATTCCAGTTACAGACCAAATAATCATGAACGGCTTCACAATTCGATGTTCCGACAGTGGAAAAGTCTTTTACACGATCGGTTGCGAAAAACGATTGCTAACGTGGCTACGTTCCAGTCTCGATATTCTTTTTGTCCTAGGTTACTGCGTCATATCGTTCCTCAAATTATGCTTCCTCGGAATTCTAAGGTAATTTTAATATGATACAGAATTTACCGTCTAAGTTAGGTGTAGTAAAAACAAACTTTGTCCATGCAAAAAAAAAAAAAAAAAAAATTGCATTTCCCCCTGCCAAAAATCAACCGAAAATGACTAAAGATTAAAGAATCGTTCAGAAGTTATAAATAGAAAAAACATTAATTTAGTATACCATTCATCATTCTACAACTTTATGATAGGATATCCTACGCGCTGACACGGATCGCTAAATTAGAATACAATATATTGCAGAGTATTATTATTGGTTCTGAAACAAATTACTGCATCATGTAACGTGGAAAACAAAAACATATTTTCATGCAGCCTATAATGTAAGCTTATCGTCTTCAAAATGCCTTATTACTTGTCCTATGAAAATGGGGAAACTTTTTCTGCTGAATCAACGTCTTCTCGAATAACAAAGTTTAGTAGACTGAATAAACTACAGCGAAAACTTTCAACCAGTGAACCGTATCAAAAGTTTACGCGCGAAGAGAAAAAAACAATATTTGCAAGCCAGATAAAATTGACTCGCGAATAAAATATGGGAAGGTATTCATCATCGCGAAATAGCTTCATACGCGAGACGATCCGGGAAAAGAGAGTCCGTGAAAAATTTAAATGAAAATCTGGTTTTGCATAATTTTTGACTAATTAACAAGTCGAACTGAGCGAAGAGCTGAAAAATTTTTCACCCCGATTCGGCTGCGGAAAATAATAGTCTAGATAGGTACCTAACTCGTTTTAGAATGAAAAATACTCAACAAAATGGAGAAAATAACTCGTGTTTTTTCTCCATTTTTCTAATCATTGAGACTATATTTTGTGGTTTTTAAAACAGCGTAAGTTTTGAAATTACCCAACTTCCAATCGCCCTTACAACGTCAACAATTATTTTCTCTACTGCTTTTTCTTTTTTCTTTTTTTTTTCAAGGAAATCAACCATGAAAATCTGTTACATACTCGTATCGCTGAGCAGCGTTTTTTCAAATGTATAAACCTACTTTATTAGTTGCTTTTAGAAGAGTACTTTTGGGTGTTACCCCATCATCAGTTGTGTCGCAACTGGAGAACAATGCCTTAACCATGAGTTTATTAGTGATGGGTAAAAACCGGTAGACCGGTAGTCCTTCAAGCTTCACTACCGGTAGACCGGAGGTTACCAGCAAAAACAACCGGTAGTACCGATAGTACCGGTTGTTTGCTCTTCAACAAAAGACCTTGTTTTGCAGATCCTCGATATTGATATGTAGTGACGTAGGTATCAATTCTCCAGATTTTAATAAAAATACAGCACTACCGTTTTTTTTTTCAGTTGTCCTCAATAATACCGATTTTCCTCCAACAATCAAACTACTGGTAGTTTGACTACCGGAGGTAGAAAACAACCGGTAGTACCGGTTGTACCTTCGGAGGTGACCCATCACTAGTTTATATAGTATAACACTGTGATCTTATTGGCTATAACAGTGCTGTGTTGTGATTGGTTCACTTCTTAGAGACTTATTTTTACAATAATATGAGAATGTGTTCTTATTGGCTAAAACCTGCTGCTTAAAGATTGGTTCAATCTATCGTCCTAAATGCAGGAATGGAAAGCCAATCGTCATTGCGGATAACGGCTTAAAAGTCAAATTAATATAGGCGATCATTTTGCCCCGCTACGGATGAGCTTCTGACGTTTGGCTTTCGGCTGAAGTTAAGCCAATAAAAAACTTTGCCATCTTTTCTTATCGTTTCAAAATTTGATGTGGGTTCATCCACGACTTCATCATGATTTATGATTTGAAAGTGAAGCGTTTGACATTAATTTATTACGATAAGATGGCAGCTACTGGTTGCCAGCTGCTTGACGGCTTCCCGCTTTCAACTTTTTTTCTCGTTGTGCGCAGGCTTAAACGCTTTTATTTTAAGCCAATGAAATTGGCTTTTGACTGATATTTTGCTTTAAGCTTGACTTTTGGCTTAACGAAAAACGGCAAAACATTGACTTAAAACTTAAGCCATTGATGGCTTAAGCTTTTCATCCCTGCCTAAATGTTGCGTTTCTATTGGCTATTGGTTTCCTGCCGTATCATTGGTTCGTTCTGTTCTTCTTCTCTCGTCCAATCACCAGGCTGAATAATTTTTCGCTGTCAAACGTGATTACAGTCTATTCCACGAGAGTTTGATATTATAAATCACGGGGAGCCCGTATTTGATTCGCATTCCGTAACGTAAATCGAGTGTGAGTGACGTGGGTTGCCTATCCTCTATAATGTCAAATTGTCGTGGAATAGACTGTACATTGTTCAAGTGGCGTATTGTGTCAGTTCTTTATCTAGTTTGAATCGGTCTAACAAGGACTTAGACTAGGGCTCGTAGATTTCCAATGGGAAGAAGGCATTGCTGGTAAAGACGGAGTTCCTCAAAAATTCTCCAGGGCTCTATGACGTCATAAGATCGGGATCATCGATACATTTAGGACAATACCTTACCTATAGTTACCTACCCCTAGTTAATTTATGTTAGGCTAAAATTCATCAATTTAATATATCAGCCACATTGATACATGGAATACAATCGATTTTACTCGTCGACTATATCGATGTGTCGAATATAATCGATTTAGTATACAGAAATCTATTGTTAGGACTATTTTGTCGTATGTTGGGCCTAGTATATAATGGAGACTATGGACATAAGTCCCAAAGTAGCAAAAATCCAACTTTTAATAGGGGTAAATTGAAGGAAAACGACGGGCGCCGTCCGGCAAAACGTGAGACTGTGAAAAATTTTTACCTCAGAGCTGTGGGTTATAGGAGGGGGGCTTGAAAAAATTCCGACTTTCAAGCTATGATGGGAGAAAGACTGAGAACCAATTCTAATATTGAGCTGTATCTGATAAGGGAACACTGGCAAAAATAATTATGGACTTTTGAGATTAAACTCCAAAGGGAAGTTTAATCATTATTTAGAAAAAATCATAAATTTGGAACGGTATATAAAACTCTTGGTAAAATTGGAACGGATTTTCGGAGATGAGATTTTATATCTACATAATTATGTAAAATCTCGAGGAATCCTTAGATTTTAGACATAGAAAAAGATTTTCTGGGTAGCCAAATGAATAAAGATCATATTTCATATCTTTCCCAGTATATTTCACTGTTGAATGTCAGTATGGCCGTGTAAATGAAATTTACAGAGTGAATATTGATACGCTTAGCAATCTGTATCCTCTGTACTATACTTCAGTACAAACTAAAGTAAGGAACTATTTAAGATAGGTACGCGCAAGTGATAAGAAGAGGACCGTCGCCATGTTGATAAAGTAGAAAGAGGAGCAGTTCCATGAGGTTTCAGGAGTTCCGTGGGAGAAATTTAAATATCAAATATAGAATTTCGATTAGTTAGAAAAATTAAGACGAAAAAATAAATGAGTTCTCGTTTATTTTTTGTCGCTAGCATTCTTGTATTTGGTATTTGATGTTAAAAATTCTCTTACGATACTACTTAGATTGCTCCTCCTTCGACTTTATCAACACAGTGACGGTCTCATTCTTATCCCTTACGCATACCTATCTTATAATATAGTTCCTTACCAAAGTGGTTGCACTTTCCTTTTGAGACTCTCTCGCTCTCGCTCTTGGTCTAGTATAAAGATGGTTTACTAGTTTCATGCTATCGATAGTCCTAAAATTTTTTCCAAGGTACTATCGATAGTACTATCGATAGTGCCGATAATTCTTTCTAAAACTATCGATAATACAGATAGATTGGATGAAAAATGTCGGTCAAGAGAAAAGTACCTCTGCTACAGGTAGGATAGATACCTTTCTTCTGCCCGTTGTCTATAAGAAGTCTGTCAAGGAATGCATCTCAGTGTTACCAGATCATGGACGTGACTAGACTAGAAAAAGTCATAAAACCGTCTAGCCATGCCCATTGCACAACTAGTACCTCCTTACTGATCTTGACTCATTGATCTGGCGCGCATTATTTTTCAATTTTCACGTGTCATTTCGGACCGATTTCGTGATTTTGATAGAGCGAAAATTTGTGACCTGCGATGAGAAAAGGACGCTCATTGCCTATTGGCACAGGAACGCACTTTCTCTCTGACTGGATATCTAATCAGAGAGAAATGGTGTTCCTGTCAGTGGGCAATGAGCATCCTTTTCTCATTGCAGGTCACATTTTCAGACTACTATCGCCAATTTTTTATAAAAAAACTATCACTCGTCCCGATAGTTTTTCCGAAAATTATCTATGGTATCGATAGTCTATCGATAGTTCTCAACACAACCTAATATAATCTAGCATGGCCTAGTATTAGTATAACCTGGCGTAAGCCTAGCACAGAGCTAATATAGTGCAGTATACCGCATGCTAGACCTAGTTCAAACCTCGCAAAGCCTCCCTAGAGAACTCGAACTCGCAGATTTCTGGATCAAGTCGCGGGTGCCCCGAAAACGACGGCTTCCTTAACGACGTTAAACGAGGAACGCAGGGAACCTTTTTTATGAGTCAAATGGGATTTGGTATTGAAAATTCAAGGAAGCCTAGACCTAGATAAAGCTAGTATAAAGAAGGCCCAGACCTACTATAAGCCTAGTATAATATAGTTTGAGAGTCTAAATTTTTCTCGAATCTCCAGCTATACATTCTAAGTCCCCCCCCCCCCTATCATATATAGCTCGAGAGTCGAAATTTTTCCAAGTTTTTTGCCAGACGGCGGACGGCAAATTACTCAAATAGCCCCCCATAAAACAGGTTCCCAGTTAAAATTTGCTAAATCCTTCCTTATGGGGGGAAAGAACGTGGAGCGGATAAAAGCAGGTGTTAAAGAGGTTGATTTAAACCTCCTTGTGATGTCATCAACATCCGTGATATCATAAGTTCGTGACGTCATCAGCCTAAACCTGCCTGCGCAAATAACTTACTATTTCTTACCCCCCTCTTTTTCTCTCTTTGTTTGGAGATTTCTGGTTTAGGTCGAGAATTCTAGGTCCATCAGTGAGTAGGAAACAAAAGCCTAGTATAATTTAGCATAGGCTTAGTATGGGGCTAATATAGTCTAGTATACTAGATATTAGACCATACTATATGCTAGGCCTGCGGCTCACGGATTTCTAGATTAGGTTGAGGGAGCTCAAGCCTAGTTAAAACGTAATATAGCATAGCGTAGTCCTTTAGTATAGGTATATTATAGGGCTGAACGAGTCTAATAAACTGTATGCTAGGCTTAAGAAGCTCGGAATCGAGCTCGTCATTAAAGATATCAGAAAAACTATTCTACTTATATACGATACAAATCACTTACGTCTCCTCTCCACCCAACTACTTCTCCCGAACTTCAAGATCAGCCGTCAATCCTCCACTACTAAATTCCTTAGCCTCACCTTCGATTCCGAATACTAAGGGACTCCCCACATTAAACTTCTAAGAGCCAAAAGCCTAGACTCACTGTGTGTTCTTAAATATCTATCTCACACTAGTCGCAAGTTCTTCCTTTAGCTAAACAATTCTCTAATCCACCCTCAACTGTACTACAGATCCCCAACCTACAGACAGGCTAACAAATCTTCCCTAAAATCATTGGTCCTTTAGGTTTATCCCTTGGTACCCTGCGCACCAGCCCTACGCACAGCCTATGTGCTGGAGCTGGTATTCTACTCGTATTTCTCTTTTACCCCCGCTTTCATGCTCAGCGATTAGTAACGACATTTTGATTTTACACCAAAATCGAGGATATATACAAATACAGCTACAAACTTCAACAACTTCTTAATTTATGTCAAGAATTTGAGAATCAGAGAACAAAATAAATGGTAGCAAAAGTGAGGAACAAGTCATTTGTCTCAAGGGGCGATGATATGGTCATCAAAAGTCACGGAGTCTTCGTTTTCTCACAGCCTAAATTTTCTTTACAAACTCGCAATGTAGGACGATTAAACAAAATTCTAACGCTTCAAACATAAGGTGACGTGATTTTGTCATGATGATTAATGTTACAGATATGAAATTCGAGAAATGATACAAAAGATAAAGATTTTACAAAGCGAGCAGCGAGGCAATACCGAAGGTCAAGACTCATCCGCCATAGGATTGCAGAAGTATCAACCCATTCGTCGTTATGATCACAATGGTAGCGTAATTGGAGTAGTTCAACCATTACTTGATCGTCGACATTCTGATCGTGGTTAGTTACCACCTTTCTATCTCTTCTCGTTTTCTCTCATTGACATATTGATAGGTACCTATTTGTCAAGTTGACAAAGGCATATGAGACATTTCTCCTTTGAAGATGGAGGCTCACTATGAGAACATCAGGCACGAACGCCAAGCTTACATGAATCAGTGCACTGCATCAACTTGAAATCTGAAGATACATTTTTCTGACAAATAGAAAGGCTTTAGTTAGGCAATAAATATCTAGTACGCAAATGCCGTACACGATGAAAAATTTCAACTTATCATTAGTTTTCTTCCTTTTCAGAATCCATCAGGAGTATCGAAGATGAAAACAACGTGCGCGAACAGGCCGAAATGTCGAGCACTTTAAATCGTTGTTCCGAATCTAGCGAAAATCTAAAAAGTTACCAGACGACGCCCGCTCATCTGATTTCTTCTAGTCACCAAAGACATTTTTCGCTACTAAATAGCGACACCGGAAACGACTCCGATACAAACAGCCATTGCGCTTTAATTGTCCCGGATGAAGTCAAATCGAATAAGCCAGTTCGTACGCAGAAATCATTCACAAGTAATCACCATTACGAGCAACACGAATTACAAGACTTGGACCGATTAAAAGCGACACGAAATCGAAATAAAATTTGACTACGAAGGTGTGTTGAATTATGGGTCACACCTGATGATGAATTTGTAAAATTTCCTTTCATCAATACTACATCAGGATGTCGCCAATCGGATAGGAACAGACGTTCTTTATGATCAACGACTGATTCCATTTTCAGCACCTCTAATAAATTTCATTGTACAGTGATAGTGAGGAGTAGTAAGTACAGAATACGAGGGGCGTAGCTAGAGGGGTCGAGGGGGGTTAAAACACCTTCCCCAAGAGTTGGCGCAGTCGGCAAACTGGAGAAATTGCAATTTTCGAAATTATGAATTAACTAAAATCGGCATTTTCATACATTCGAGTCGCCCTCCTGTGGACAGTCCTCGCTACGCGCCTGCAGCGTACTGAGAGAATTAATTACTTAAGTGTAACTATATTTTGTTTAAAAATTTTTTGGTGCGGGGTAAAACACAGTGATGAAATTAAAATAATGTGATAATGAATAATTTGACGTCGGTAAATTACAGCGTTGAAAAGACGGAGTGTAAGTCACATAAGCTAAACTCTTGTAGACATTTACTGAAATTTTGATGCTAGACAAATCTCAAACATTACGTATACTTTACCGTTTGCAACCTTGACCATCAAAACAATTTAATATACCTGCTTATTCGAAGGTATAAGTACAAATAGCGTAATAATATTTTCTTACTTTGTATTTTTACAACAAAAGTTGGAAGCATAATATAATTTTCCACTTCCGCCATTTTGCAAGGAGTTGACATGCATTTTTTCCACTCGTAAAGCATACCTCGTGATGTATGTAAATATATAAGGTCATTTAGTGATAGAAATTGTACATTTTTTTTTTAGAAATACTATTTCAAATAATAGAGTAGAGTCTGTACAGAATGCGCTGTACTTATAAATTGATTCTACTTTAAAAGTTTTACAATAATTTTAAACTTATATTATAGAGGTTCAATGGTGCGCATGCATTTTTGATTTTTCAATATGTATTTCAAATTTGATTGTTAATTGGTTTATTCTTGTGTATTTTTGTGTAAATAATACGAGTATTTGTTTCTCAAAAAGCCGATTTCCAATTTCCTTTAGGAAGTGAAACATCGTAAATATTATTTTCTTACTTCATTATCTAAGGAAACGTTAGACTTCCAAATATAATATTGCTTGTTTGTTGTGTTAAATCTGTTCTATCGAGCTTACAAACGAAGAATAACCTATTTATGCGGAAATTTTGTTAGACTGATAAAAAGGATCGTGTTGAGCGGGAGATCGATACGGCTCCCATTTTTTTATTCTGCTAGTCAAAATTAACCTTTATTGTACCCTAATTCTTGAGTCAACACCTCTCATGGGGTTTTGCGACTATCTCAATATCCTCTACGCGAGCTAGGTTTTGTTCTAAGGTTCAACACAAATCGGGAATCATAATGGAATTAACAGAATATTTTTTGAGAGGTTGATTGACACACTAACCTGGATATCTTCTTCAGTTTGAACAACAATATCCACCATAGAACCACCGATGACAACCTGTATACAACATAAATGAATCGATGATATAAAAAGGAGACAAGATTTCAAATAATGGTGAATATTATACTTACGATATTTTTATTGGATCTCAATTCATTTGATTCGTTTCTTTTTCCATATTGGTAATTTTTCAAGCTGCTACAATTTGTACTACTTACACGTTTAGACAATCTTTTTTTCTCACTCAGTTCCACTGCGATTAAACTGCCGATCGTAGCATTATTTTTAATTAAAGCGATATCTGTACAGAATGATCAACGAAATAAAATAATAATATTCGTCAATTTCTCAAATTCTTTGAACAAGCGAAAATCGTTTTAATAATTAATCGATAAAATATTTTCTAGTTATAATTTTCAATATTTTCATAGAGTTTTGCACGTAGTGACATATTACTTTATCTAGTATCTCATAATCTTAGTTAATGACACGAACTTGATTCTAAAGATTTCCCTCTCGTCAACAGACTAATGCGGTCCAGTACAAATGGGGTAACGGCTTTTCCAGAAATATTTTTATTTTTTGCTGAAACGAGGGCTTCTTCGATTGCAGTTTGTATCGCCTTCTCTGAAAATTACGTCCCAAAAGTTATTTGAGCTGTAATAGGTTTTTATTGATTATCGTTCATTAACTAGGTAAATTTGTAAAAAAAAGAGGGTGCTAAATTAGAATCATATAAGCAAGCACGAAAAGTAATGATCAAATGAAAAAACGTGGAAGGTGGACAACATCTATGAAAGTAAATGCATTCATAGTCAGCTTCCTATATGACACCATTCATAAAAAATGAACGAATACCGTCGAAAGAAGATGTTTCTGGAATTGGCACGCCCACTAATATTCCAGACGCAGATGAAAATTCCAGAGAATTAAAGATCAAGTTGGCAGCAGCTTCAGGATTCGAAACATTATATGCACTTTGATGTCCACTTTTTCGAGTATAAAAAGCAGGAAACTCTTTCGTGTCACCATATGAAACGACACATACTCCATGTGTTTCCTAAGAGGTAGAAAATGAGAGAAATCTGTGTATATGTAGGCATACTGTATCGATGGATAAGATGAGACACGTCTTAAGGACAGGAATTTAGAATTTCAGTTTTCTCTTTCGGGTGATACAAATAAATAAAAATAAAAAAATAAATGAGTTATAATTTTGGTAGCTATGAAAACTTCAAATAAATCTTTTTCTATCCAAAACAATCTCAACTTTATAGACATTGAAAATACAATTATAAGGTATTTTTACCAAAAATTCAAGAGTACGGGCAATATCCAGAATAGATTTAACTCCACTACATACGACGCCTACTGAGCAACGAGATAGTTCGAGGAGATCGGCACTTATATCCATCGTATCGTTAACATCGCGATGAACTCCTCCAATTCCACCTTCAACAGAAATAATGCTTTTCACAATAAAATTTACAGCACTACACAATAATCTACAGTATTTGGAAACTTAGGTCTACATTAGTAAGTATATATTTTACCCGTTACGAATACGTTTATTCCTACTTTCTGTGCCACAACCAAAGTTCCAGCGACTGTGGTACCTCCATTTAAATTCTGATCCAAAATAACAATATAGAAGTTATTTCGATGTCATAAATTTCCATCAAAAATAAACACGATGAAACAAAAGCTTAGTGTACCCACATTACTTAGAACATACGGAAAATCCCGTCTAGATATTTTGACTTTTTCCGTATCAGGTTTTGATAGTGTATAAATTTCTCTTTCGTTCATACCCACTTTAATTCTTCCGTTGATGACTCCGATCGTTGCTGGCACGGCTCCCTAAAATTCAAGCAAGTATTCAGTGTTATAAAAAAAAAAAATTTCAATCGATACATTTTTGAAATCGTATCTAATAGGTCATCTAGAAACTGTGAAAGAATCCTCAAGTCTCATCCTGAACGGAGACTGAGAATTTAATGAAAAACGAGGAAACATCTCCCCTTATTTATCGCAGTTGTAACATTATCATTTTAGAGGAAAAAAATACTTTGTTTTAATAGCAGTATCGAACTCGAAAACTCCTCTTCAATAACTAGCTGCGTTTTTCACTATAGATATCAAGAGAAATAAAAATAGGTGTTCGAAAACGACGTTCCATGGTGAATACATGCCTGTTCTCTAACGATACTCTCAACAGCTAAGGCTGTTCTCTCATTTTCTGGATACGGCATTCCATGCGTAATAATTGTACTTTCGAGAGCGACAACTGGTTTTCCCAAAACTAAAGCTTCAGTAACCTTTTCAGAAACATCCAAGTATGTATGGAGGGTTCGTTTGCATCGAAATATTCGTTTGTAGAAATTCTAAGAAAGAAAGAAAGAAAGAAAGAAAAAAAAAAGTAGTTAGGTATAATAGTTAGGTACCGGTATTCATATTTTAATGAGAATAATTATTCACACATGAGATTTATTAGCTAATGTACTTAAGCCACATGATCCCACTGATATCAATATACAGGTTACCCGGAAAAATATTCAGTACTAACCATTTTCAGGCACCTTAACCAAAAATCAAAAGTGATTAATATTAGGTATCTTTTTTTCCAGCTTGGTTTCTATAGTCCACAATAATGATGATAGGCCTAAATCATTTTTCTTTGTAAGTTACCTTATTTTAATCTTTCATACGTACACCTGCGGTAAGAGTGTTGCTATTTCTATCAAAACACAGCAACATGAAAATGAAACCGGTAAGTTTTGATCGTTCAGAAAAATATTGATTGTAATCGTTATAGTCTTATCTCCACGTGTTTATTTACACTTGGCACTTGCGTATGTTTACCCTTTAGCCTACCTGCGATCTCATTGCTATCGCACGAATGTTTTTCTTCGATTATCTGATAACGCTGTACTTCCTATAGGTATTTAAACGTGCATTGTAGATTTTACCGAGAGGATATTCGATTTAATCATTATTCTGATGATTTATTCGATGCGATGCAAACATAATATTATATAGGTATACTATCTTACTATAACACTAAATAACAGTTCAGGAGTAATGATTAGATATTATTTGTAACAAAAGTGGACTGATTTTGCTTTAGAATAATATAATAACGAGTGGACAAGAAGTTTTTCGTGTTTCATGCATGGATTATAATATAGTTTCTGACATTGGTCTCATGGCTGAATCTATGAATCTCTACTCACAGGTATCTTTCTCTTCTGAGGAGAGAAGTTCATTACACTATACACAACAAAAAAAATATAGAAAAATCCATGAACGAAATTATACGATTCCAGAAGTATTTTCGACGCTGATCACGATGCCATTGACCGTTTTCAAAAATTGGCTCTGGTTATCGAGAAATGAACATACCGGTATCAAGTTCTCGCGAATCGTAGCGACGCGCAGTGTATGATACCCTACTATCGAATTTCGCGAGTACGAGAACATATATTGCGCGTCGCTACGATTCGCGGGAACCTGATAAGTTCATTTCTCGATAACCACAGCCAATTTTGAAAAACGGTCAACGGAATCGTGATCAGCGTCGAAAATGCTTCCACAATCGTATAATTTCGTTGATGCATTTTTCAATTTTTTCTTTTTGTTGTGTAGTGTTATTGGGTAACCAGAAGTAGGTACGGACTGATATTTCTCTCATTCTATTGAAAAGGAAAACGGATTTGATGGGAAGATGCCTGAAAACTACCACATATTTCCGCTCAAAACGCTCATGAACTATAAACAATGTTCTAGTAAACCATACAAGAAGAATCATTTATTTTAACAAAAAGTACAATTTTTAATAGCAGTACTATCTGTTATCATTTTATACAATTATAAATCAGCAACAGTACACATATTTAGTATAAATTATACAAAATCACACTGAGGTTACAATCTGACAGGTCACTTTTTGAGAAGCATAATTTTTACATTCTTGGAATCATCATTTCTTCAAATCCAAAACGAATACCTGAAATGGAACAAAAATTAACGATTCGTTCGTAAGTAATATTTAAGAATATTCAAGTACAAATATTAAACTTACGCTTCCGTCTGAAGCACTCGCACCGACTTTATCTCCTCTAGAATTCCAACACACTTCGAAAATGCCCCCAGTTCCTTTGTAACTATGCACCAGTTGACCGGACTGGATCGACCAAATTTGCACACACTTATCAAAACTGCCAGAAGCCAAAAATTTACCATCTGGTGAGAAAGCTACACTATATACTGGTTCAGTATGCTTCGTCAGTGTATGAATCCATTGTCCTCGCTCAACATCCCATAGACGAACAGTCGAGTCAAATGAAGCACTAGAAAAATACATTTCCGTTGAAGCTTATAAATAAAAAACTAATACAGAATTGGAGCCTATTTTATATACTACACTAACCTAGCCAATATTAGATTCATATTCGGATTATTTGTGCCTGGACCTGTTGGACTCCATTTTATAGTATAAATTTCTTTACTGTGGGCTTGCAAATCATGTACGTAAGTATCGTGATTCATTGACCAAATTTTCAAAGTCATATCATCAGAACAAGATGCCAACAACACGCCTTGAGGATCCCATTTGATAGCATTGACTTCGTTCTTGAATTAGAACAAAAAAAAATTTAAATTACTAGAATTCGATAGAAAAAAAAAATAAATAAATAAGGTGATCCTCACTGTATGCCCCTGGAATGATTTTATGGGCTTATCAACTCCTAATTTACAAACATGAATACACTGATCTGTACTACAAGATGCAAAACTTGTATTTGACTGCCAGTCAACATCCAGCGCAGGAGCTGTGTGAAAGGAGAATTGCTGAGTGCACAGGCCAGAAGCAGCATCCCAGATGATAGTAGTCTACAATATTCAGGGGAAAAGATGATTAGCGGAGTTGTTGAAAAATTAAATTTGAAGGATGTTCTTCTCAAACAATAACTACCCTATCGACGCCAGCACTTAAGATGTAATTGCCTCGTTTATTCCATTTCAACGCAAAAATTGGTCCTTTATGTTGTCCAAGAGTACTGGAAAGTGTACCATTTGTTTTCCAAATCCTAGCATAACCGTCATAAGATCCCGTAGCTAATAACGTGCCGTCACACTAAAGAAACAGAATAATGAATAATGATTGAAGTCATATATTAGGTTAGCCATGAGGTAAGTTAATACGTACGTTCCAGTCTAATGAAGTAACATCCTTATTGCTAGGAACCTCAGTTCCTCCTTTTTGTATACAGTGTCTCAAAATCTGCTGATGTCCCAGCGGCACGGAGGTATTGGTCATATCCCATAATCTAGCTGTACTATCGCCCGATCTGGTGGTAATGATAATAAAAAAAATACGCAGAATGAAAATAAATTAATATAAAATATAACACATAAATATCATTTCGAATACAGCGATATAGCCTTATAGAATGTGCAAATAATAAACGAAGATGCTAACCCAGACGCTAATAAATCACTGGTTGGATTCCATGCACAAATGAATACTTCGGATTCATGCCCTTTCAACACCATGGCTCTACTAGCAGGTATCTCTAAATTAGCGTCGATGTCAGGTTCACTGACACTATTTGTAGCAGCTGGCAAAACAGCTGTTGATTTAAGAGTATCTGTAAAGAAGATTTAGTGAATATAGTAAAACAAGAAGAAAATAGAAAAAGTCGTGGACTGCAATTAAATACATCGCAAATGATGAAATTAATCCCCTTACTAATTTTTCGCGATCAATAACTCATGATAATAAGCAAAGGAGAGAGGAATTACGTACAATAGAAAAATGTAACTTGGAAACAGCAAGAAAGAAAAAGACGTGAATAAAATTTCTGAATCGGGAAAATTTGCTGTAATCATTGACTTAGATTAAAATGATCGTTTTCCTGCTTTTCATAAACATTAGACGAAAAAAAAAAAAAAAAAAAAAACGGTCAACAATGAATTATTGTATCCTAACATGTGTCTTGTGTTAAATAAACACGGTCTTCTTGTACTTTCAACTTAATGGAAAAGTGAATGTGATAGAAGATAATTACCTTCCATCGGAATATCACCATCCGCTTTAATTTTTGCTATATGATTAAGTTTATTAGAGACGACATCTGGCATGACAGCATCTATTAGAGAAAGCCCTTCCGTGAGTCTTTGTTCAGTTCCATCCTGAAAACACAACGGAAAACAATGCAAAGATTTGAAATAAATAATTGGCCACTCACTGATAATAAATTTTCGAAGTAATCTTTCTAATGATAGTTCGGAACGAGAATGCACAATCATGCTTGACAGATTTTTCGTACATTTATGTATTATACTTAGTATTATCACAAGCTCCTTAGTAATTTGTGGATTTTTGTTTATAGATTTATTCATCGATTCGGGCATTATTTATTTAGATAAATTCAATGCATCCGGTACGGAGCACCGAACCAATGGACTCTTTCAACATCCTTATAAACGTAATCAATACTTGAATGATAGTAGCGTGAATAAACTGAAAGATTGTGTTCAAAGGTACGGACAAGAATTGAACATCAAGTTCAACATCGCGGATACGATCGCGGTTTTCATACTGATGGGGACAGTTGCTATTGGAGTAATAAGTTTGTACACATTTTAACTTCAGATCATCGCACTCGATAGAAAAATAACATGATAATTCGGGAGTTTCTATCGACGTTTGGACGACGTAGAAGATACACTGTTCAACAAAAATCTAGAAACTATTTATCGTTAATTTGATCTTCTTCTTCTTTTTTTTTTGCTCCCTCATTACATCACAATAGAGGCCAATATTGCGGATTTAAGTTTAATGTTAAGGAATGAAAAAAATTAATTAAAAAAATTGTATAATGAAGATAATACCTCGCCAATACATATTTCTGCTTCTGTATATTGTAATCCTTTCTGTAAAATGCTAATGAGAGCTGCCGGAGGAACTAAGCTTCCATTTATGTTCGATTGAGATATATGAGATTCAATACCGAAAGTATAAGCAGAATGCTTAAAACCTAGAAATACAGAAGTTTACGTCTGTTCAGGACGATCATTTCACGAAGAAAAACCGGCGAGACCGACTTTGTCAAATTATATCAGTACTCAAATTTCAAGAAATAACAAACCTGATTCTTGAAGGTATCGATAGACCAAATAGTTAACTTCGTCACTAGAGAAACTCATATTTGCGAAGCAAATTACTACATAAAAGATTTAAAGCATTCAAGTACTTCAATCGGTTAACGTTTTTCTAAATCCTCAAGTCGAACATATCGTCATGTCTGAAGTGTTAGGAGATTCGTTCATTTCTTGGGTCTAAAACGCGTTCCAAGATTTTCCACTTGCAAAATAAGTTGAAATACGGGAATGTGAAGTGAAACTCGAAATTTTATTACTGCGGGTATTCACTGTATTGACTTGAGAAAATTTATAAAGTTATAACACTCGTCACAAACACTCTTTGAGTCTATCAAATTACTTTCGCTTTGATGTGATTGAGTGAGCGGTGTGATTTGAACTTTGAACTCAATTCGAATCGAATTTTATTTGTCTCCATTTTTTTTTGTTATCAACTTACCTTAGACAACCGACGCTAGTATCGCTACTAGTCTACTATGAAACAAGATGGCGATTCACCGTCCTGCCAGTTGAAACTTGAAAGATGTAAACAATTCATATCATGCAATAATATCAAACCTTTGACCCTGGATATCAATACTTGTTTAAAAACCATATCAGGTCATAAACATGAATCGGAGGTCTTATAGTCATATTTTTCCATATTGTTCTTTAATTTTCTTTCATTTCAAACTTTAACAAAATAGTCACAGCCGAAGAAACAACGAAAGTGAAAGCTCTTCTTTTCGTTCAGTCCAATTAGTCGGCAGCTCTGGAAGTTTCTCTAAAAATCGACTTCATTTCAAGAATTATCAGTAAGTTGCTCGTGACATCAAAAATAATTAAATGAATTTTTTAATTTTACTGCTACTGAAATTCAATTTTCCTATCAATATCGCAGATAGTACTTGAGCGATGCCTGTTGGAGAAGCTCGTTTTATCAAGAAGAAGGTGAAAACAGGTACAGTTGATATTCATCCTACAGACAACGCTCTCGTTGTGAATTACGAGGTTGAAGCTCTTATCCTTGGAGATGATGGTCAACCAATGATCGGCGATCAGAAGAAATGTCAAAAACTCATAAGATTTCACAGTTTAAATCCATCTACTAATTGCGCTGCACTTGCGAAGGATGTCATAAATAAATGTAAATTGATACACCCTTCGAAATTGAACGAAGTGCAACACTTGTTGCGGTACCTGCAATATCGACGCCAGTGTGCTCCATCATTGCTTGTCAAAAGTACTGAAGCAGTAGACACTAGTCCTGTAGAAGAAAACGTAACCTCAAAATTGGAAGAAAAGGTAAATTTGCTCGATTTGGAAGATTACATAGAGTTATTGTACGATGATATACCAGATAAGATTAAAGGCTCTCGTTTAATTTTACAATTATGTAAAGATGATTCGAATCTAGATGAATTAACCAAAAACGAATCGTTACTTAGCGTACTCTCTCGTGTCTTGCGAGAGGATTGGAAAAAAAGCCTGGATCTGACTATTAACTTGGTTAGCGTTTTTGGAAAATTCTCTGAATACAGTGTTTTTCAAAGTACAATTCTTGAACAGAAAATAGGTTCGCTATGCATTGAAATTATTACACATGAGATGTGCAAGTACGAGAATTATGATACCAATGTTGAACGCAATGATGAGAAGAACGAAAAAACGAAACCTTTTCGCTCAAAGTTGCCAATACCGCGGAGTGTCAAGTCCGCCCTTCCCGCAGAAACAACTAAAATTAAAAGTCAAATTCCAGTTAAAAATAGTCGTCGACATTCGTTAGTTGTTGACAAAGCGGCAAATGATCAAAACCTTCTCGATAAAACAGAATTATCTGGTCAGAAAGCTGAAATAGTTGTCAAGAAACAAGATCAACTATTCAACGTATGTTTCTCATTGTTGCTGAATATATCGGAAAATGAAAAAATCGAAGACAAAATACGGAAACGTAACATTGTTACGTTATTGGTTCAAGCTTTAAGTCGAAAATCAACGCAATTGTTGACGACTGTTTTGAAATTTCTCCAAAAATTGTCCGTCTACAAAGAAAATAAAGACTTGATGGCGTCAGAAAATATTGTAGAAAAATTACCAAGAATCTTATTATTATCGATGAAGGATAATAATTTGATTGATTTTTTGTTACCGTTGTTATTCAATTTGTCCTTCGATCGTAAATTATGTGAACAAATGATCAGAGTTGGTTTTCTCACTGAATTAGTCAAAATGACGGAAAAATATCGTTTGACAAAGAATCAAAAGTACATTCTCGGCTTGTTATACCATTTTACGATGGATGATCGAGTCAAGTCTATGTTTGCTTACACCGATTGTATTAATGTGATTATTGATCTACTGTTACATCCAGAAATTGGTAATGATCTTATTTTGAAGGCTTTGTGCGTAAATCTTACACTGAATAGTAAAAATTCTGAAGCTCTATGCGATCATCGAGTCATAAGTGCAATTATGGAGAAAGTCTTTAGTAATAAAGATGCGATTTGTATGAAAATGATTCGGAATATCGTATCTCATTCCAGTACTAAACATATGTTTGAGATTTACGCTTCGGAGGTAGCTAGATCCCTAAAATTATGTATTCACACCCACACAACTTTTACGTGTGAATGTATTGGATTTTTATCTAATTTGTTGACCACCGATGTGGATTTTAATGCCTTATTCAAAAAGTTTCAGCTGTTTCCCCTAATCAAGCAATGTTTCAGTAATCTAGATTTTGTTACGGATGATGTTAGATTGGAATTCCTCCTCTTATTGGGAACTGCCGCGTACGATGAAACAATGGCTGACAATTTATTTCAGAATGATATTCTTTCGTTACTTATAAAACATATTAAAGATAAACAAGAAGACGACGAAATAGTTTTGCAAATAATATTCATATTTTATCAAGTTCTTCAACATCCTTTGACAAGAGATTACGTTACCAAGCACACCGATGCACCACTTTATTTCATAGATTTATTACATGATGACAATCCAAATATCCGTAAAATATGCAGAGCTTGTCTCGATATAATAAAAGACTTCGATGATACGTGGGTTGAACGGGTGAAAATGGAGAAATTTCAGTGGCATAATTCCGATTGGTTGGAAATGATACAAAATCAGATGTTGAGTACAAATAATTTTGATAAACCTTATGGAGAATCATTGTCCAATGATGATATTCTACCGCAGTATGATTTATTGCAGCAGTCGTTAATGTTCCACTCTGGATCGCATTTATCATTAAGTGTTGATGGAAGTATGGAAGTTTTATCTAATATTATGAATTCAGAAGAAAGTAGTCAGTCGCTTAGTGAATATAATAGTGACGCTGATTTGGATATAGAGCTCTACAGAAAAGCATCGACACCGTTCGATGAAAAATACGATTTGAATGAAGGGTTCAATAATTTAGTTATTGACGGTAGTAATGGAAACGAAACTGTGCAATAAACGAAATTATTTAATTTTTATTATTATTGTAGTGGGCCTATGTCTATCCGCTTATAGATTAACATTCATATTATTCCGATTTATTAAACATTAATTTTTTATCTATAAATGACGTTTCGTACAGGCTTATTTAGATAGGCATATGATATTTTTACAATCTTTTCTACCAAACATTATACTTTACGATGTACTTCTTTATTAATTTTTTAATTTATTTCAATATTGAGCGATTTATTCATTTTTGTTTTTACGTGATAAATACTAGGTATGTAAGTATTTTCTATTTTTTTTTTTTTTTTTTTTTTTTTTTCCTTTTCATTGGAAATTTTCCAAATTTAGATTCTTTCTATGTGATCACGCGTAATCTACTTTTAGCTTATTTTACTTGCTTATCTCTATACCCGTACTTTGATCAGCAATCTTTCGCACATTCTTGAAAAATGATCAATATTGTTGTGCCTATTATATATTATAGAAGAATATTATTGTTTGATTTATTGTCTAACTCAGTGCAAATATACATACATGGTAAATCGAGTGACAAATGGGCATGAAGAAATTTTCTTTCAATCTTTCTTATCTATTCACATTGTATTTAAATTTGTTTATTTTTTTTCCTAAGAAGGTATGGTTAAGGAGCGTTATAAATGACATCTTTGAAGCTGCAGTTTTCTAAAAATATTGAATTATTCAATTCCAAGCCTTCCTCTTCACTAGAAACGCAATAATGTTAAAGAAAGCTGGTTTTGATATTTGTGAGATTGATCCCTGGTGGTTAGTGAAATTAAAAAGCAAGGAAACTTGGAATACACCGTACTCCAAAGAGTAACCTTGAGTTGTAATTTTGCTAGATAATGATTTTTGAACCAAAAGAGCTCGTAATTTGTCCATTGATTTCCTCTGAAGTATTCAAAACTCAAGGTTATTCTTTGTCTTTGGAGGGTCTCCCCCTCAAAGAAACTTGTAAAGTTGAGCTTTGAGTTGTGCATTTGGACTATGGAGTATGGACCTTGTAATATTGAAAAAAAAAAATTGATTAAATTTGAAAATTAAGATAAGCAAAAGAAAAAGATAAGGAAAAATCCGAAGCTGCTCAACCAAAAACAAGCGCATTATTAATTTATTGCAGAGGTACAAAGTTAAAAGTTGAAATTGATAAAGCAGAAGAAGGATCAACGAGACAGGGTCTTCCGCGCAATTTATTGCAAATGTATTGGTAATGAAACTTTGTAATCACACCACTACTACCACAGTTAAATGAATGAGCGACCCTTGTTGAAGAAAATTATCATTAGGTATTTATTGGGAACCGAAACTCCGAACACATTTCTCGATTTGTATTGATTTTAATGTGGTTTTGATACTTTTCTTTCTCCATGATCGTTATTTGCATACGTCAAATAAGTTTCGTTTGTATGGCAGATAAGCGATCCTAGCGGATGCCCGGTTCAAATTGTTGACCGCGTCTATTACCAACTTTGTAGTTGTTCGGCAAAAATAATGTGAGTACCACAGTTTGGAGTGGAAACGTTGGATCGAAAATAATCTTAATAATAATAAAAATTTATTGAAACGTATAAAACATCGATTATATTAATTGAACCATTGACTATTACTTTGAACTAATCTCTCTGCCTCTTTATCTCAATTCTTTTTCAAGTTTTTGTCTACCTGGCAGTCCTGCAGAGGGTAAACATCTACCATTGATATCCACATTCTCAAGAAAAAATCTGTGAAAATTGATTTCCAACCAATTACGCAGAACAACAAAAAGATTGACGAAAAGTTTGATTTTATTTGAGACCCGAAATATTGGTCCACTTTATTACAAGGTACTTTTATTCCGTGTCTTCATCTTTAGCAAAATAATGTCGTTTTAATAAATCGTTTTCTCGCGAATAAACTTATCAGATCAATACATCGGACACTTTTGGCCGATTTATATTACCATTTTGTGCGGCGTGTGTGTTCTCGAGAATCATTCGTTTCCCAATTTGCGATAGATAACTTTACTTGCGTTGTGCGATAAACTTGAGATTTCGCGTTTGGTAATTCTCAGAAAACATTTCGTATTACCATAACATTTAATATTGTGTATGCGTTTTAAATGCAGCGAGTAAAAGGACACGGAAATCAAGGTAAGTAGTTCCATTTGAAGATACAATTTATTCTTAATTTCCATCACTTATGTATCTGAGTATCACTTGAATACTCTTCTTTCCTTTTTTTCTTTTCGAAACGTATCTACACTCACATCTTTCCTCTTGTATCTTTGCATGGCGATCGGGAAATGAGGAAACATTAATATTTTTTTACCCCATGAATTTTTCCAGGTGGCGTACGTAATGGAACTGACAATAACGAGTATGAAAACGTGAATAATTGGGCTCATCAAGTAAGGATTCGTTCTTTATTTCTTTAGTCTTCCGTAGTTTTGTTTCGTTGAGCTACAAATATAACTTTTCTATCAAGTTGCTCCGAAAGTAACGGTTGTAATACACTGCTCCACCTGAATGAGACCCGATCGTACTCGACTTGATTGAAGTGACGATCAGCAGTTAATAACTAGAACATTTTACGATTATGGGAGTTCTTTCGCTGCTCTGGTCGTGTATTATTGTTTGCATTAATTTTAGTGTAACCTTTTCAATAAAGGACGTCGAATTCTTTGATTTTCCATAAATTTATAGGTCATTATATAATTGTCAGACTGACTTATATTCGAGTGTTTCCAACTGTTGTTGTTCTTTTTAGCTAACGCGATAAGCGTTGTATTCATTCTTTTGAGGCAATCTTCCATTCCATTACAAACTAAATTCTTTCTTACAGAATTATAACGGAGCGAATCCGGGAATGGCTGCGGGCGCTTACCCTGTTGCAGCGTACTATGGAGCAGCTTATTATCGCACTTATTGTATGGGTGATGGAACAACCCCTTGGCCAAACAATGACCAGGTAACCTACGTGAGTAATTACAATGGGCAATTGCCGCCCGAAGCAGCAGCCGCGTATCCGATGGATGGAGTATATAACACTGCTCCTTACAGTGGTCCTTATAATCAGACACCAGTCCCCAATGCTTCTCTCAATTATTATCCGAACACTCCGGCTGAGTATCCTGCATGGAGCGCTGGCGCGCCTATGCCTTCGGTACCTGGTAAACAGTACGAAGAGTACTATCGCGAAGGAACGTACAATGGCGTGGATGCTATGAAAAGCGTTGATCAGCGGCTTCAAAGTTTGGACATAGCATCCGACTCAAATTCTCTTAAGATGTCTGACCCAAAATTCAATTACGGTCTTGGTCGATCCGACACTTATTCTAACTCAACCTCGACTAGTAATGAAAAGAAAACCACTTGGGCATCTATAGCTAAACAACCTGCCAAACCTATTCCTCAAACAAGTAGTGGGAGTTCTAAAAAGAAGGGGCCAGGTATGCCGCCACCGCCGATGGTACCCGGACGTCATAATATTGATTTAAACACATGGGAACCGAAAAATAATACTGTTCCAAAAGCTCCCGTCGCTCAGGCGCCGCCTCCGCCTTCTTCGGTAAATTCGTTAGCTGCCAAGCCTGTATGGAATGGCCCTGTCTTAGTTTCTGAAACTCCTCCAGCCGAAATGAATTCGCATTGTGAACCCGTCGTCAATTCTGCTCCTCCACCGCCATCATATTCGTCAACGTCGATGCCAATGCCGATACCGACCCCGTCTCCTCCTCATTCGCACAAACCTTTTTCAAATGCTCCTCCAGTAAACAGACCACCTCCGCCTGTGCAAGCAGCAACAACTACAATGTATCAACAACCACCAATGACGCGTGCGCCTCCTATTACCACGGTACCAACGGAAGTGATAACGAATTCTTCGTCGCTTTCGCCATCAATTTCAAATTCGCCACCTCATTCGGTTGTCGATAAACTGAAGGATAAGAATAATTACAATCCATCCGAATTAGAGTTACCGCCTGTAGGTACGCGTTTCTTCGTCATCAAGTCGTATTCTGAAGATGACGTGCACCGATCAATTAAATACGAAATTTGGTGTTCTACTGAACACGGAAATAAGAGACTCGACGATGCTTATGCCGACCAGAAGGCAGCCAACGGAGCAGTCTATTTGTTTTTCTCGGTCAATGGTTCGGGCCATTTTTGCGGGGTAGCGCGTATGATTTCGCCTGTTGATTACGGCGCTAGTAGTTCTGTATGGGCACAAGATAAGTGGAAAGGACAGTTTCGTGTCCGTTGGATTTACGTGAAAGATGTACCAAATCAGCAGTTAAGACATATTCGTTTAGAAAATAACGAAAATAAACCAGTTACAAATTCACGTGATACGCAGGAAGTACCGTACGACAAAGGTATTGGTGTGTTGAAAACCATTCATTTATTTTCGCATACGACGTCAATTTTCGATGACTTCACGCACTACGAGAAGAGACAGGAGGAAGGCGATAGTAACAAACGAGGACCAATCGCACACCAAGGACTACCAATGCATCATACAGCGCCGCTGCATCGTAATCCTTTTAGCATGCAAAATAAAGTAAGTGTTCAAAGTTATCGTTAGATTTTATTCACAACTTTGAGCTTTCACTAGACGCTACGAAACTTTACAGTACCTAGTTGTTTTGTAGGATGACAAATCGAGTAGCTTCATAGTCAACGAAAAGCCTGTTCATATAAATAATCGAAATTGAACTCATATTTTGGCAGATCTAATTATTCACCCTTGAAAGCAGTGGTATTTATTACTCGAAAAAATTGTATTATATCACTTTACATTGTCATGAAATGAAATAATAAAACGTACCACATTCTCATTCGTTCGTTCAGCTTTGTCAGTGTAACAAAAATATTGATATTATTCATAAACCATTTTGGTAAAATATTCATGTCAACATTTTAATTTTTTCAGGATCGCGATGGAGGGGGCAACAATTATTCTCAGACGAATCGTCGTGGCGGTTTCAGAGGTGGTTTTAATTATCAGAAGAATCAGTCAAACGCATTGCGTTCGTGATCCTTACACTCTTTTGGAAACAAGTATCCCCTTCCCTTGTTAGTAAGACCTGATAGGTGTGAAAATTATTGATGAAATTAGTTGCGTTTTAAATTTCAAATAATTTTCCTGGTGCATACATTGAATTTTTTTTTTTGTATTGTTGACGATTTAATATTTTATGCAGAATATTCACGATTAATTTCGTTTTTGCTGAAGAAAATATTTTATTATAGAATAACTCTTTTTGTGTGAAGATAATTCTTCCGGCCGTATAAGCGTGCTTCATCTTCAAAAAAGGTGGTTTCCATCTCATCGTGTATACCTGGGTCTCATATTTTTTATCATGGCCAATAGGTAGTTAGAAAAATGATGAATAATGTGTAACAAATGAATATGTCGTGGCACCTGTTTAAGAAATTTGAAATCAGTCTCACTATTTTTATTAAAAGTGTGGACGTATCCTTTGTATGCTGAATTTATGAGCTGAGTATTTACTATGGAAATTCAACCGTGGGAATCGTCGAATGTAGTTGTGAATTCTATTCTCACCTTCAAATAATACCGACTTTTTATACATCCAGAGTGTAGACTTGAAAATCTGAGAATAGAGTGTTAGCGTTATCGTAAATTATTTGTCAATTCTTCTAGTCGAATATTATTAGAAAGCAATTGACTATTGTATATTTAATTTCTGTTTTTTTCTTCTGTAATGAAATTATTACATTTCAACATGTTTCAAGAGTTCTCTTCAACAAATGTGTGTATGAAGATCGTAGATCTTGTGTCATTTTGTGTTGTACAAAGAAATGTATTTGCTCCATGAGAATGAATTTATGTGAAGATCGTTTTTCATTTCAATCGTTTCAACCTACAGGTTTTATCTTTCGTTCGAACATCCAAATTCGATAGTGCCAAAGTACCTATTATATATTTTTTGTTTTCGTGAAACGCTTCAGGATATTTTTTCGGGTTTTAGAGTGGCTATATTATGAAGTGATTTTCGACGAGAGAAAAAGAATAGTCTAGGGAAAAGATCTGGTATGAGTAATTACCTTTATGCTCGTATGAGTTTTGAGAATTTTCCCTTCTACAAATCCTGTTGTGCGGTTCAGTGTAAACATTGACGTTTGTACTTGAAGGGAATAACAGTTGACTGCCACTTATTTTAGGCCACTACCTGTGATGATCTCAAGTCTGATCCTTCTCGATATAGCGACGAAATTTCTTGTCTCATCTAACATTAAACAGACTCAACTAGGATAATATTTAACAATTAACTAAAACGTGTTGTACCTTCATCCTACAGCATTTTACGATCATGAATATTTTGCACTATAGAATTATTTATTTGGTAGAACGATCTTCTACCTTTCTGTTTGAAACCGTGCGTAGACATTAGGATCACAACATTATCAACGCACTTTCTCGTTCTTTGTGATACGATAAATTGATTTTCTTTTCACGCATATTCGGTTTTTAATGTATTAACTAATAATTAATATTTTTATCATTATTAATGAATATTATTATTTTTATTATCGAAGAATACCAAAAGAGGTTTAACAATTCTAATTATCTTCAAAATATATCTATACAGTATAATAATATGACGTAACTTCTTTGATTTTTGATTTGAAAACAGATTTTATATTGATATATTTTGTAATCTACTTGTTTTCCCTCCTTATTATTATTTCTTTGATAGAGTGTAAATTCTGTACTTTCAACTCAGCGATTTTATATTTTTGATTTTTGATTTTTTTTTTTTTTTTTTTTTTTTTTCTAAATAATCGTACTAGTAGTTGTCTAGGTCCTCTTTAAAATGTTACGTAATAGATGAAATTATAGTTTTATTTTCTTATATTATGTTTTAGTAATACGAAAAATTTTGAATGTGATAAATTTTACAAGTGTGAAACTGAATAGTAAGTTCTTGTATCATTCTTCTTTTTCTCACGCGCGATTTTTTGTCTTTAATTTTTGTGTTTTTTTGTTCGTAATGTGTGTGAGGTATGAATTATGCCAGCACAAGATGAGTACCACTGGAGTAACTACAACTGAGTGAGAGTTTTCATGTCGAAGAACTATCACAAAATATTTCTGGGTCTATACGTTGATCGTATAATATCGTCGATTTAATTTTACAGGAACAATATTATGTTTTTCTAACGAAACTTTAAATTATGTAGAATTATTATCTTACGAAACCTTTATTTTCTTACCTGTCTTCTTTTAGCTTTCTATGCGACGTGAATATTGAGAATTTTTATTACTAGCTAATGAGACTTTTTTCTCGTTCATTTTAATGTATCATTTTGTTACGTTATAAATATTTTAGAAATCACTTGAAGTAAATTGTATTTTATTAATGATGTTCGCGTTTTTGTGTCTTATTGAAAGAATCACATAAAAATCCAACTGAACGCTACTAGGTAATAGCAGAACTTTTGAACCTTGTTACCAACATTTTACAAAAATGAATTTAGAAATATGGATTATCAACTTATACGAAAAGAATTCGTAAGATAGCCTAAAACGAGAGTAATTTACGATCACCTTTCGCGCTCGAGGTTAAAATAATTTTCTCGGGTGAACCGCTTTCAGTGGGCTCCGATTTCAACATGTTTCAACGTTTTCCAGCTTGTGTAGTATTTGTGTGGCTGAGTATTTGATATTCTCCAAATTTAATCCCACGGCTTTTGTGTGGCACTAAAAAATCAAACTTTTTTGTATCACGCTCCTGAACAACATTATATTTTCTGTTCGCATGATGAATTAAGAAGGTTATTTGAAAAGTATTTTCAACGCTAAATTCAACACGTATTTGAGTAAATTTAAATATTGTTAATTGTTGTGGCCCACAGGGTCTCATCAGAACGTCATTTGATGTTGAAAACAAACGATAATTAGATAAATTCGAATATTGAAATCTAGCTTAAATCAGCCGCCGGAAAAAATTTGCTCAATGCTATTTTTTAAGCATTCTAATTGGTCAAATTTCAAAAAGTGGGCGTGGTCAGTTCTATTAAGAATTTGGCAACATGTCAGCCATGTGGTATCAATTTTTCCCGGCTGGCTGTCTTTATCGCATATTAAATATCCAAAAAGACATGGGCGGATTAACAGGAAGGGGAACAAGGGGAACCCCCTCCCCCCCCCCCCAAAAAAAGTACCCGTAAATCCGCGCATGCTTTAAAAGATTTTATACCTATCCATCGAATAGATGATTTACAATTTTTTGGAACCTTGGTGGTAATAATATCAAAACACAATGTTTTGCAATATTGCTATAGTTGAAAAAGGGTTTTTCAATTGTACAAATGTGACCCCGTCTATAGAAACCCGGCTTATCATTAAATATCGATCAGGAGGAAAGGATCTTTTACTGAGGAAGGAAGATTCCTTTTCTCCTGATTGTAATTGAACACTAAGCCGGGTTTCTGTAGACGGGGTCCCAAATCTACTTTAATAGATTTGTACAATTGAAAAACCCTTTTTCAATATTAGCGCTCTACTTACACCTCACTCATTATGAGTTCCGATAATTGCTATAGTACCTGGACCTACATTTTTGAAGAACGTCGAATCTTTCTAAATTCGTGATGAGGAAATATTCAAGCTAGATTTCCACGTTTGAATTCATCTTTAATCCTTTGCTTTCAACATGTTGTATTCTAATTTGTCACATTTTCCGTGATCACTCAAAGAACGTGCCGTGATATCGAAAAAACTGATTCTGAATTCAGAGTTGAAAATGGGTGTTTTACAACTAGGCTAACTTATTGTAAGGTAGCTGTTTAGTAATGTTGATCGTCACACTTGGGTATGCCCATATTATGCAAATGAGATTGAAAATCGAAGATGTTTTACTAGTGGAATGAATATCCGTATTGCAGCAGATCAAGGGCTGATACTCACTATACTATTATGACGAATTCTTTCCCTCGGTAAAAAGTCTACAAGCCCTGATCTGACGAATGAGTTTCTTGGATGTGACAAAATACTTCACGTTGTATCTTTCCCCCCTTTTTTTTTTCTTACGGCCCAAGAGTCACCAAACCTTTATTCCCTATTACCGATAAGAGTAAGTCTTATCTCCTCTTAGGCAAAAAGAGTGAATTTCTCTCTGAGGATCTCTGGTTTCCAATTCACGAGTAGAAAACTTGCGGCGGCCTGTTCTTCGTGATGGTGTTCAACAGTACTTCGCTTTTTTGTTACCTTATTCTTCGACAGACGACAGAATTCAATTTATCACAGCCATAATATTTTTCGGCGGGGAGTTTTTGGAGAAATGAGTTCCTGCAAATTCAATTAGTGCGTAATCAATCAATTATTTCTGCAATGGAGGAACGTTTCTTTGGGAAAAAAGAAGAAATAAAATATGAACGATGTACGAAATTATTCTAACGAAACGATTGAAACAATCAAATTACAAAAAGAAACACGAAAACAAATGAAAATGCAACATTTACAACTTATTTTTTTAATGTTGAGCCATGTCAATAAAATTAATGAAAGGTATGTAGTTAGAAGTAGGGCATGCTGTCAAATGAAAAGAAAAATAAATCATTTGACCGAAATGTTTTTTAATGTCTTATCAAAACCACAGAACCAGTATAATTAATACAAAAAAATGCAGTAGAACTAATGAATTAAATGTTTCGATCATAGGAAGACATCATTTTAAAATTAATATAACTGTGGGAAGAACTCCATAACAGGATGTAGCCATTAGAATTGAAGTTCCCTTCAATCAACTCAAGATGGTCGCTATTTTTCTCCTCTCTTTCAGTCAAAGTTGACCTAGTTAAATACAGGTAACAAAACTTGGACACGGAGTGGTAATCGAAATTTCCAAAAAATACTGTTGTACGTCGATTTAATAGATTAAAAAAAAAAAAAAAAAAAAAAAAAAAAAAAAAAACTAAGGGGATGAAGCGATTTAGAAAACTTAATGTTCGCAAAGAAATAGCTTCTTTTAGGAATAACAAAAATAACACAATTAGAACAACAAAATATTTAGGAACCGAGATTCTACGAAGATTGCTTAAGAACTTAATTGAGTATATCATACGCATTATGAAATAAATACAATATTTCGAAGATATAAATCAATAACTTCTTTTGCACGAATTATCATATTAAAGAGATAACATCTTGCAGGGACAACAAAATGGAAAAATATAATAGCTCAAAAAACAAGCATGACCTGAAAAACGCCGGAACATTGAAGTTCGTCATTCGATTCAAAAGAGAACTTGAAAATTGGACAATAATATACATGAGTCGATAACGAAAATTCTATACAATAAAATAAAATGGAAGTAGGACGTCTTACTTTAGGGGAAAAAATAAACCATATCAAAGTAAAGTGAACTGCTCTTATAATTGTAAAAATAAATGATACTAATACTGAATTTAAAAAATTTTCTTTCGTCAATAACAAATTTCACTTATTATTGTGGAATAAAGTCGTTTGTCTGACCACTACCGAAGAATGAGGTCGCGAGTTATTCGTTGTACTACTACTCACAGTTTGATAGGTGTTATCTAGAAACGCCGGTGACGAGTTGTTAAGGTGTGTAGTTGATACTGAAGATGTAGATGGAGAACATAATAATGAATTGGTTGTATTGGTGGTTGACGAAATACGTGGCAACAATGGCTAGAACAAGAATTAAACTCATTATAATCTCATTATTTCTTCGAGTAAGAAATCAACATCCGATCGAACGAATTAAATCAGATTTCTGGTCATTCTCACCCGGTAATTAGCTTTCGTCGCAATGTTATTTTTAGAGGTATTTTGTTTTTTGAAATTTCTTGAAACCGTTACGACAGCGTTGGAATTTTGATACGAATAATTAGTTGTGGTAACAGATTTTTCGTAGCCGTTAAGAATATAATTGTTCGCAACATCATTCTGCATCATGATTCTCTGAAATAATAATTTAAAAAAAAACAAGAGAATAAGAGTTTGAGAGAGGAAATTCGTTTAAAATGGGTCCTCGAGATAATTCACTCACAGGAGGTTCGTTTTCACTAGATTCAGCTGCCTTCTTTTTTACATCATTTTTACATACGTGCATATGGTTCATCCAGTGCTCTTTCTACATTTGAAGAAAATAGAAAGAGAAAATATTAGTTTCTTTACACAACGGTAACGGACGGAAAAAATAGAGGTTTACTCACCTGACACTCAAAATCGCAATACGCAGTATTCCAACAGCAATAATAATTAGCGCTCTTTTGGCAATTCGAGCACCATTGCTTAGACTTTGCTTCCTTCACAGCCTTTTCCTTTTCTTGTTCAAATTTCAATCTCTCAGCAGCTAAATCAAACTGCGTCTTCGCTATACTAGTCGCTCGAAGCTCAGCAATTTGTATTTCTGTAATTCAAAAACCATCGTTAGTAATAAAATTTCGGTAAATTTTCGATTTCAAAGAAACTCTTTTTTACCATATTCTCTCTTCAACTCATCAACAAGCAAGTCATGGTTTTTCTTAAGACTTTCTATTTCTTTTTGCAAACTGAAAACCTTCGCTCGATGATCTCCTTTTCCAGCGATTTTATCGATAGTGTCTTCAAAAAACTTTTTAAAATGACTCTGGTACTATAAAATAAGATGAAAAGTTATTTTTCGAATCTGTCGTCGACAAACTTTGCTACGACGAAATTTTCTTACCTCATTATAAAGTAATTCGTCGAGTCCATTTATAAGTGATGGATTCGACGTAGAATCAACTTTCAGCGGGCCAACTGTTACCGACGGCGGTTTCTTAAGGCTTAAAGAGGGACCATTTACAAGAGGAACTGAAATTGAAGTTGGCCTAGGTAAAATTTTTACCTGCGACCTGGACACAGGCACAGCTGCTGAGTTTGTCACTGCTTTTCCTGTCGACGGAGGAGTGAACTTCGACTTACCAACGAGTAAAGGAGTCTCGCTATTCCCTTCTATTACTGGATAATTAAGGCTAACAGGTTGAATTGGTTTCTTTTGAGGACCACTGAGTTTTACATTCGTAATTCTCGGAACAGAACCATTCGTACTTAACGTTGGATTCACCACAGATAGAGTTACATTCTCTGATATGTTCACAGAACGCAAATTAGAATCGGGTTTTAATTTTTTAACATTGACCGCGTTAAGTACACATTCCTCGTCATTGATTCGTTTACTCCTGGTGGAAGCAGGCGACGACGCTTGAACGACCTTGGTAGGCTTCGTTACATGTTTCTCATTTATCGGCTCGTCGCTGCTTGTCAAATCGACGTCCATAGGTTCATCTTTAACTTTATCTAAATCAAACTCAGACAGCTCGTTATCTTTCGAAGCAGTTCTATTCTTATCAGCACTATCTTTCAACAAATCTTCACTGGATTCTTTCTCTTTTTCAACAAGCGTTGCAAATATTGGTGAAGATTGGGATTGTAAATTCGTTACGAATGGGGGGATAGAACGAGGCGAAGCTTGCGATTGTGAATTTGTTGAAAATGCTTGTTGTGAAGCTCGGGATCGCATACTTCCTAACTCAAGAGAAGTTGACGAAACTTTGCCAGCAGTTTCAGCAACTTCTTTCGTCTCTATATTTATTATCGATGCGTTAATGGTATCAATATTTCTGACGACTACGAATTTTCGAAATTTATTAGGATCTTCTGGTTTACTGCTTTCATTAACTTTTGATCCTGCGATATTCGTATTTTCAACATTTGAATCCGCGTTTGGTAAAGATTCAGGAACCGCAAAGGACTTCTCAGAAATATTCTTTACATGACTCGATTCCACTGGATTATCAGATTTGTCTACTTTCCATTCATGTGCCGGACTAGAGGTTTCATTTTCGCTAGAGCTGATACTTATATCGGTATCCAACGATTCTTCTAGCGGAGGAACTTCGAGAGGCTTGTCTTGATCATCGGTACAAGTACTCTCATTATCTGCTTCTTCTAAGCGTTTCTCATCGTCAATATCACTTTCTCCTTTCGTAGAAGCATTCTCTTTATCGTTAAATAAGGCCTGAAATAAGTGAAAACCCCAGAATAATGAGACAACTCAGTCTTGGTTTGATCGTTAATTTCTAGCCTAGTTAATGTTACCTTCGGCTTGACTGCTCCTTTCACACGATCAGGATGAATCAAGTATTTGGTACTCAAACGCCCAATCGATTTGGAATCAAACTGGAAACAAAAATACATAGTATGAAGAAAAAAGAAAAAATATTTGCGAAGGCGAATAATGTCAGCAAAATTAATAATCAAAGATCACACGAAATTATACACCGAAACTTGAATGATTTTACGATGAAATCAAATTTTTTCCCAAATAGATTCTTAGCTTTGGAAATATGAAAAAAATTACCGGGAAAGTACCCCTTGAAAAGCAGAAAATAAGACGTTCAATACATTTCAGCACTACGTTGTAGTATTTACTATAAAAGACATAAAAACGTGGAGTAGAGTCACGATCCAAGCAACAATTCGGTGGCCTCGAACATTCACGCAAGTTTAGACGAACGGACAATTATAAGAGTAGACTAACCTACTTCGCTTAACGTTTTCATTTCTTTTATTATAAGTTCTATGACGTAGAGTTAGAATTTGATGAGCTTATTTTCTGAAAATGAGAGAAAGCAAACGCTATTGTACATTTACCCTCGGTCTGCGAATTTAGTGATTAGTAGGAGTGATGTTTAAAATGTACTATTGCCGATTCTACCTTGAATTCTGACACTTCAGAGGTTAAAATGACTTGAATAATTCCACTATTTTCATGAATAGCGCGATTTGTAAAAACAATCTTATTTCTGATTATTCCAGGAGGTATTTTAAATTTAGTTCTAGGATTATTTACAAGTTTTGGGAGAGACTTGCGTGCTTTGAGAGAGGTATGACTTTTTCTGCAGAAATTCCCATTAATTCGACTTAGTACCACTCGGTGAAAATGTTACAAAGAATGTTCGGTTAAAAAATTCTTTCCCAGCCTGAGTGAAATCTTCTCGCGTACAAAGGTTAGGTTAGTTTTCAAACTCGTTATCGTGATTACGCCAGAAAATGAGCAACAATGTGTGATCTATTCAGCAATCTAGTGTCACAAAATCATGAATGAGATATTGTTATCTAAATCGAGACAATTCATTGCCATGAACTGATTATGAGATGACGATGAACACAGCGCCATTGTAAATAATCCAAACCCTATTAAAGATAGAAAATCACAACGCGCAACTGATGTATATAACGTAAAATTTGTTTCATACTAAATCAAAGAAAATTTACCGAAATTACGAGAATATCTTCCATCAGTAAGAATAAAATCCTCTATATTTGTCCACAGACACTAACAATTATTTTTGGTAACAAAACAAGAATCGTTTTCTTAGAATAGTCACCTTACTTCCATTAATTTCCAAAATAAAAAAACCTCCTTTACTGGAGACTCAACATAAGAAAATCCAAATATTTCGAGAAAATTCGTTCTTAAATCTTCTACTCACGTTTGGAAGCATAAGTCGAATTTGATCGAGTTCGACGAGAGGTTGATACGGAGTTCGAGCTGGCGGATAAGTAAAGATGCCGAATTTATCTTTCAGCTTATTAATATGTTTTTCAATTTCCTATAGCGCAAAATAATTACAAATTTAGATTTATTTCAACAAACTACAACCAAATAGGGTAAAAATATGACACTAACCTGAATCCCCATCTCTAAATGATTACTTTTTTTCATCTTGGTTGGCTGTGGAGGTACTTTTGAGTACAGGAAACAATCTTTCAAAGGAACCCAAGCTCTGAAAATAAAATACAGGTCACAATGTGAATATAGTGAATTATATTATGCGAACTTCGATGCTAAGCAAGATAGTATGCTTACTTATCGTGCGCTCCGAAAAATCGACAATCTACCATATTGTCTTTACACTTCAACGCTTTAGCTGGCCACGGAGGGTATCCTTTTAATCTTGCCCACACCAGCATATGTGGTCTTTTCTAAAATGAATGAAAGATTAACCGTATCATAAACAGCAAGAAATCGATTTTGCGAATTATAAAAATTTCTTCAACTTACACAAACTTCTATGAACCACGTATCTATTCGCACAAGCGAATTATAGTAACATTCAGCGCATGTTTCAATTTCGGCTACTTCACGTTTACATATTTTTAAAAGGTTTTTGGCGACATTTGTGATCTTAGAAGCTTCTGAAAAAAAAGTTTATGCAATAAAAAGAGAGAAATTTGTACCAAGCTAACTTCGACAAGAAATGAAGACATACTGGAATTAAAAACAATAGAATTATGCACGATCCATTTGACATCTGCTAGAAACGCTTCAGTACAGCCGTAAATTTTATCGGAGACATTTTTTTCCAACATCATAAGATCCATCGGATGGGCAATATATTCACGATAATGTGGAAACTCCTTCGTATCCACAGGACCCCAAAAATGATGAGACTGGAACATGATAATTCAAATCGTTCGGCTATAAATTTAATCATTTTATTTCGAATAGTTTAAAAGGGCAGAATTCTTGATTCATCGCGGAATGTAATCTGTTCTAGTGCAACCTGTTGGTGGAATGAACAGCGTAACGTGTCTACTTTCACTTCATACGAAGTTATTTATTCAGACTCGTTCACTCTTTCACTGTTGCCAAATTACGAGCACGAGATCGTTCTATAAACGTTAACAGTTGGACCCGACGATAAAAATAAGACGGACAAGGGCATTTAGAGGAAACGTAGGTACTTACATCTTTTTGAGCTTTCAGGAGATCGATAACATGTTTGAGCGAAACACATAGTTGATCCAGATTGACAGTCGCTAAAGTAGGAGATCTATAGAAGTGAACGAAAGAAAATGTAAGAACCATCAAAAATATATTGATATGAAAGACAAAGGCTAAGAAATTTTGCAGCATCCCCCTACCTGGTATTCACGTTGTCGGCTCTCAAAACAGCAACGCATTCGGGACATTGGAAATTATTTGGATCATCACTAAAATCAATTCCACTAATTTGTAAGTAGCATTTATGGTGGAATACTCTGGGACAGGCTAAACATTTGTAGAGGATACCAGAATCTTTATGACACGTCCAGCAAAATTTGTCAGTTGGCTGAAATAGGTCAAAAATAGAAAATCTTGGAAAATCACAGCTCCGTAAAGAACGATGAATTGAATTTTTACCTCATTCGTTGAACTAGAACATCTTCTTATGAACGAATGCAAAGAAGAGTCAACAGGAGGTACGTATAAATTTTCTTCTGACGATGATGATTCAATGGCATGATGAGAACTTCCTTCCGATCGTTCGTCCGCTAGAGATCCTTCTCCTTCAGAGATTCGTATACCGCCCACACCATTATGACGGCTAGATATATTGTGGACCAGATCGTATTCATCATCAAGTTTCTTCAAATGATGAGTTTTCCTACGCTTCTTATAACCGATCATGATAGGTGGTTGACGTCGTCGGGATTTTTTCTTTGGTGACACTTTACTTCTGCTAGAGACATCAATGAAGAACGACGAGGGTGTATCGCCCATTAAACTGTCACATTCGTCATCTGGCTCATTGTTGTAATCAATCGAGTCGTCACCGGAAGCGGTACTCATAGTGGAACTATCACATACTTTACTGGAAACATCATTTTCACTGTCATTCGGATCATCAGTATTATTCCTTTTCAAATCATTACAACTTTTTTCCAAGGTTGAACAAAAATCTCTTTTTACGTCTTGATCTTTGACGACAGGTGATTCAGTAGGGACATATTTTACACGCCGAGGCGTATTCGGGAGAGAATTTTGTCTGGCGACTTGGACATCACCACTGCCATGAACTGAATCTTCAATACTTTTCATACTCGAAGAATTCTCTTTACAATTTTCAGCAATACTGATGTTCACAATTTCAGATTTCGAATCACTTTTCTTTTCGTTGGAAATCTTCTCGATACTGCCATCGATAGAGCACAGGTCATTCTTCACAGAAACGTCGGTCGATTCGACAGAATCATTCTCCGTAGGAACAGTTTCACTTATTGTAGTTTTAGAATTTGATTCAAGTTCGTCAGCACTTACATCGCTCAATTCCGTAGTGCTCTTAATGTTGGCAGTATTACATGGACTATTTTTTCCATCATCAACTTTTTTTTCATTTCCAGTCGATATTTCCGTCTTATCGTCCGCACTCGTTCGGGAAGCGCTGTAGGAATCTTCTTCGTGTTCGATCATTAAACTCTCAACGACTTCTTCCTCAATAACTTCAAATTCGTCTTCATTCTTCTTAATAGACGTCGCGATCATTTCAGGATTCACGATTGTAGTCGTCGTATTTTTCAGACGATTTTCATCCCTTGTTTTCCAGCTAAAGAAAAGAAAAAATAAAATCTCAATTTCGAAGGACAATAATTTCTAGAATTTGACTAGGACGAAATTCCAAATTTTCAAAGAAATTAAATCTATTGATAAAACTAAATTTCTCCCTCAAACTGATGCAAGTAGATTGATGACTGGTCTTATGAAGTACACCTAAATAGCTGAACAAGTAATAATCGTGAAACTTACTCACAGCGAACGGCCGGATATGAGGAAGGTAAAAAATAATCCGAGTCATTTAAACTCTCGAAACAATCTTCAGCAAACTACTGTTTAGGTCTCGGAATTTTCCTAGGTTGCTGAATCACTACACTTATAAATGCCGAAATCACGCGACTCGATATCGCGGTGTACTTAGATTCATTAGAAAATTACAAAATATTACCAACAAGTCGATTTATGGATACGACTTCGATACGATCAAACATTAAGCAAGACGATTACACTCATTGTCTAGATCCGTAAATGTGGTCGAGAGTACGGTAAATTTGAGTAACAGGAGGAGCGTCGAACGCCGACTAATGCTGATCGGAGGGGAGGCTACTCGCTTGACGATATTCGTATGGTAGAATCTGCAGAACGCGAAGACGAGATGGTAAAGACACTGCCCAACGAATTGACGATTGTACATGTGGAAGAGAACTCAGATTGAACACGCGGTAATTGGAAAGATGCGGCGTTGCCAGCCAGCACGACGAAACCTGTATTTTCTGCCCCCGCGACATAACCAAAGTTATTTTACAAACGTTCACTAAACGGCGTCTAAATAAAATACTCTACAATCAACCAACCAGTCATCACTTGCAAGGAAAATCAAATTAGAAATTCTAGAAGAAAAAAAACAGTCTCAACAAAATAACGCATACAAGATAAATGAAACATTATTGTATTGAGCATTCTTTCAAACGTTTACACACGGAATATTTTTCAATCGGCCGAAGAACAGGTGAAGAATAGAGGTCAGAGAAATGAGAGAAAAAGAGAAACGATCTCACATTCATATTGTGTACTCGAAAGCCGTAAATTTTTTACAATTCTAAAATAGATAGTTTATCTCAATAAGCAATATACGCCTTATATTTTTTTCTTCTCCAAAATCAGTACATGAAGAGAAATTCTAATTTACACACTAAATACAGAGATTATAAAGCAATTTTTCATCGTTGTGAAAAATCGAATTCTGAAATACAGTTCCTCCTGAACTACCCACAGGAATAGATTTTTGCTGTAATATTCCGATTAAATATTATACTCGAAAGTACAGAATATGGAATCGAACAAATATGAATGATCAAAAGAGAATGAAGGACAAAATTAAAGCTACGTCAAGACTGGACTTTCTATCACGACGATCGAGAAAGAAAAAAACTTTCTATTATTAATAGAATATTTTGGAAAAATCAAACGGATTGATAAGATGACGTAACCACAAGGTCAATATATTATGAGAGGATAAAGAAGATGTTTCGAATATGTGTGGTGGAATTACAGCAGGATATAAAGTATTTAAGAAAAGATTAATCAAGAATAATGAATTCCTTGCTCTGAGTATTGACTTACGGGCAAGTATAGTCGTAGTAATAAATATTCATTGGTAGCAAATCGACAGATCAGAAGAAATCGTAATGTTGGGCAAGTTTCCATGGCATTTTCTTAATCATCAGCATTCAGTACATGTAAAGTCTAAAAACTCAATTCAACGGAAGAAGAATTGCATAGACATAGCAATAAACGCATGCGAATACGTACTTTGCCAAGTTCGTAGTTCAAACAATCGAGAGTAGGACTGAAATGAATAAAACCATTCTTGCAAGAATTATCGAACTTGAATTCATAAAAAGATCAAAAATCGGAACACCCGAGAACAAAAATGTGAATTTATCGAGATGACCACGAAACAGGAATTTCATCATTTTCTTAATTCGTGATCTACGATGTTGGATATGAGTACGATTATATTGCAAATTCAAGACTGAACTAAACAAATAGTTTCGGAAAACTCCACGAACAAGTCGACAGGAGATCTCCGAGACTATTCGTACAAGTCACAAGAAATCCAGACGAAACAGAATATTTGAAACCATTATAGCATAACTAAAAAGGTTGAAAGAAATTAAACAAAAATAACTATTTTAATACGTTTCAAAGCTTTATTTCTTTCAATTTATCGAAATGAATTTACATGAGCCTAATATTTACCCCTTCGCGAACAAAATTTATAGAATTGAATTCATGAAGATATAACAAATCACACAAACCAAAAAAAGTCCTTTTCAAAAATCTCGCAGCGGACAATCAATCGAGACATTTCTTGAAAGGACGGAAATGCTTTAAAAGAAGACAGCATTGAATTAGAGAACTGATGGAGTAAATTAGCGAATACATAATAGTTTTCTAAAGAAATTTTTGTTTCTGGTGGGAGAATGAAAGATGATACAAGGGCTAAGATCACATCTAATGATCTCAAATCGATACCTAGAAATGATTAACTGATGAATTTCGATACAAAAAAAGACTACAAGAAAACTGATACCAAAAGCCTGAATTGATGATTCTTACAATTTATCAGCTAATATTCAGAGTATCAAATGAGAATTATTCTATCAGACACTCATAATCTATGAATTTTAAAGTTCAAACCAACGAATATTCTATAATAATCTCATAGCTGAACAGCCAACGGCATAATCTGCAGCTCTGAAAACTTTGAAGTTTTCATCAAATAAATACTATTTTTAGTCAGAATGAAAAATATACCTTTCTACAGTTTCTGAGCTCACGAAGTAGTTATGATCCCCTTCTTGGCTCTTAAAGGAATGTGCTGAGCCTTCCATTAAGTTGATAATTTGCTTCTTTCAGAAATTCTGAAACACAATAACACATCAATTCAGAAAACAAATATAAGCAAAAATATAAAAACGAAGCATAAAATATCGTGTGCGCTTTCTTCTTTTTTCTCCCTCTTTCATCTTTTTCAAAGCGTCTTCGGATGATCTTGTTTTTTGTTGTTTTTTTTTTTTTGTAATAGAAAAAACAAAAATTTAGAATCGAAGTCAGAATATCTTGGAATAGTTTTGAAATAATTAAACTAGTCATCGGATATAAATATACATTTCGAAATAAGATCATCTGCTCAAGTAATAGTAGTTCTCGTGAATGACCCTTGTAGCAAGGAAATTGCCACGGGTATTCTACCTGAGGCGCCTCTATGGTTAGGGTGCTTACAGATAACCTCAACGTGATCCGCAATATACCCAGGCGACACTACTTATAAAGGCTGGATAAGCACGATAGAGACCTCATTTGAAAATAATTGAGACGCGAAAATAAAATTGGATTAAGTACAGAAAACTAGTCGAACTGTTATGTTTCGCTATGTTAGTAATGCTGACCCGAGAATTGCAGAGAACGGGCGGCAGTTTGCACAGTAACACGCGTAAAAATGAAAAATAACATGGCAAATAAAAGAGAGCTACCACGGTGTAACATTGAGGCCGGTGATACAGAGGACATGGAAATTACAAACAAAATATTCAATCCTCAACGTTCATTGGACGTCTAGAATAAAGCTGTCTACACATTCTCCTGTGGTTCATATTTCACGCTGTACACGAAGACGTTAGCGGGGAACAGTAGAATTTTACAGGATACGAGCAGTGTTGCTTCGACAGGTGCTTTCAATTCCCATGAGATATCGTTTGAGTATGAAAAATTTATCAAGCATTTTACTCGAAAACTTATTTCAATCTTAGATCCGTTCGATAATTACTGCTGAAAATAGGCCCATCATTAAAGCCGTTGGTCGTCAAAAAATATCGATATATTACTCATATTCCGTATATCATACTTACTACGTTCATGAAATTGACAAGATGTTCGATCGTTACTCTTGTAATGTCATAAGAAATTTAAAACTGATTCACCAGTTATGACTCATTTTTCAAATCCTAAAAATAAGACAATCATGCGATGAAATTTCGGATAAAATTTCCGACTCGGTTAGGCGAGAGTTAATAGTAATTATTACAACCTAAGAGGCAGCCAGCTTTGCCTTTCTCTTTTAGTACAGGTGAACTAACGTATTGCGGTCGTTCTCAACATTCTTAGGGAAACAGTACTCATTTCTATGATCACTCGGATCACAAAAATATTGTCCGTTGTAGCACACAATAAATGATAGGCCCTACATTAAATTCTCGGTTTGAAACTTCAATCTTTCTTCCATTACAACGATTTTTCTCGATTCCGACCTTGGTCGTTTTCATATAAAAGAAATACGTTTGTATAATACAGGCTTCGATCACCTCTTTTTCCTTCAAATGAGAAATGATACATTTGATAATTTTTCTCCCAACATCAATGATTAAAGTAGTCTTTTTCTAGAACGTTGTTCATTACAGATTTTTGAATCAAACTGATTTATGATTTTCAAGATCCACAATTGGAATGGACAGTCGACTAGAATAAATGAGATTCATTGTATCACGCGGAAAACCGAAGTTCCAGCAATATCAACGTGATAGAAATATATTCATAAATACTCACAAAAATGCGTGAAACCGACGAAATGATAGGAACAGTATTGGGAACACATGACACTGCAAAAGCAATATGAAAGTTAACCACAAATCTTTTCCTCATTTGGCTCGCGAAGATTCCTCAAATTCTCGAAGACTTCGCACAGTTAGGCGTACTTCTGCTCTGCACCTCTTCACCCTTATTATCAATCCTGTGATCAGACAAGCGTAATGTTCCTCAGATGGTTCGGTAGATTAGATCGCCTAAATTTCAATAGAAGAACAATATTATTAACTCATAATGATATAAGTACGTGGAAAATTTCACAGTTGTACTTACTTGCATAGAACCTCTTGTCACCAATGAAGATAATATTCTCTCCTCGTGAAACAAAGCGACTAAATATCGAGCGTAGAACGTAGAAACGACGTATTTATTTCTACCAACACAACGTACGAGTACACGAGAATGAAAACGAGAAAGCGCGGAGACGCGAGTCGCGACAGTATGCAGAGGCCAGAAACCAGAATGCTGCTTTGTAGGCTGTTATGATATAATTTGCGTCTTGTGAGCCATCCCAAGTTTCAGCAGTGTTGTTCTTCAACGTCGTACGTCTTACTCTTGCGATGTTTGTATCCCCTAAAAAGATTCGCAATACTTCGAAATTTCTGCAAATTTTAATGAATATTATGAAAATAATTTTCGCTGCATATAAAAAGCATCCGTGTTCATGATTTATGTTACAAATTGACGGTTATAGATGAAGAAGCGATATAATTTGATTTTTAAGGTACCTACAACACTGATGATTAATGACAAAACCATCTAAATGTTACAGGACTACATACTGGGCAATTGAGCCTAATTCCCGCCCTCCATCATCATGAGATCTTAATTTCCGAATTCTCTTCAAAAAATTGTTTGTAAGTACTGAGCACCTACATACGCCCATAGGAGTGTGCAAAATTATTTTGATGCAATAGAATTCTCTGGAAGAGGAAAACAACCGGTTCTTACTTCTCAGTTTTTTTGGAGCTGGGAGCTAAAAATCCGAAATCGGCGCATGCCCCACAGGTGATTCACTAGAAGTGTAAATTAGTAGCTTATTGGAGCTGAACAGTGAACTTGCTGTCCTTGTTAAGCTTGGCTTCTAGTTGTTTTATTGGGAGCTGTACAACTCTTTCAAAATTAAGGGAAGTTCAATTGGCTTCCAGATTGGGTAGCCCCTGAAAAATTATGTCTAGCTGATTGGGATTCTTCATATTATACTCAGTTCAATGATTTGAAATAGGGTTTGCAATATAACAGTTACAGTTATATAACTGTTATAACTGATAACCGAAACAAAAAAAGTTAGTTAACCGTTTGACCGATAACCGTTTCAAATTTTCAAGACCATTTGACCGATAACCCTTAACCCTTTCAAAAATAAAACTGTTATAGCGGTTATAAAACGGTTATAATTGTTATAAAACAACAGTCATGACCGATATTTTCAGGGAAATTTTCTGACCGTTTGACCAATAACCGTTTTAAATTTAGCGAGTCTCCTGACCAATAACCATTAACCGTTATAAATCATTTTGGTTGCAAACCCTAATTTGAAATGAGGTCCAGTTCTATTGCTCCCCAGCGCGCTCAACTGCTAATTCAAGTGGAGTTGATTGCGAACCTGTTTCTGAAATTGCAGTCAAGAGGTTATGATGCTGTAGTGAACGAATGATTCCAGTATTTGAATTTAATTTTCAATTTCTCATGTCTCTGGATCCGATGGGTATTCCAGCGTACCCCCGTTGAACCATGTCGACTGCAAATCGACGTCGATCTGACGTCAAATCGACGTCATTTCGACCCATTTTTTAAATAAGTAATCGACCCAAATTCGACGTCGATTTCGAGTCGAAATAGTTCCGGGGTATGTCGACCGTAAATCGACGGCAAACGACTGGATTTCGACGTCGATATCGAGTCGATTTAAGGTGAGCGGTGGCCTTCGACCCAAAATCGACGTCGTTATGAAGTCTCGCAATAATTATTAATAATAATTATTATTATCATCATTATTACGCAATATTCACTAAAGAAAAGAGAACAAAAAAATAAAAAAAAAACCTATCGATGAGAATCTTTCTATCATCATCACCGGGGCTCGAACTGCGCATCACAATTCCTTACCTATCCTGCGCGAACGAACCTAGCCTAACACCTACGGGGACCTATCGATGGTAGAGGTATAATTCCAGTATAGATTTTCGCGATTGAAAATTCGCGCTTGCAATTGAATAATTCCCCTCGCGATTAAAAACCCATCTTTTATGAAATACTTCTGGAGAAAGAGGTTTCGTGCACAGGTGCATGAGACTCATTTCTCCAAAAGTATTTTGTGAAACATGGGTCCCTTATTTTGTGACAGGTAGGCTATTATATTCACCAAATGATTTGTCATTCATTGTTCATCAACGTCGATTTTAAGTCGATTCCCTGTCAACAATTGTGGTATTGTGATCGATCAAAAATCGACCGTATATTGACGTCGATTTTGAGTCGATTTCCAGTCAACAATTGTCGTGTTGTGATCGACCAAAAATCGACCATATATCGACGTCGATTGTGAGTCGATTTCCAGTCGACATTTGTGGTATTGTGATCGACCAAAAATCGACCATATATCGACGTCGATTTTGAGTCGATTTCCAGTCGACAATTATCGTGTTGTGATCGACCAAAAATCGACCGGACATCGACGTTGATTTTGAGTCGATTTCCAGTCGACAATTGTGGTATTGTGATCGACCAAAAATCGACCATATATCGACGTCGATTTTGAGTCGATTTCCAGTCGACAATTGTGGTATTGTGATCGACCATATATCGACGTCGATATACGGTCGATTTTTGGTCGATCACAATACCACAATTGTCGACTCGAAATCGACTCAAAATCGACGTCTTTATACGGTCGACATGATATTGGACAAGATGCTTTCTAAGTCGACGATATTTCGACTCCAAATCGACGTCGTTAGGCAGTCGATTTACCTTCAAAATCGACTGTAATTTTATGGACTTCAATAAAGACGTCGATTTGACGTCGAATTTCAGTCGATTTCGAGTCGACATTGCCGTCGACTCAAAATCGACCCTAAATCGACGGTCGACATGGTTCAACGGGCCTACCTGTATTCAACAGGGCTTGCGACCAAAATTTTTTTAACGGTTAACGGTTAGGTATCGGTCAAATGACCTCACAAACTTTTTCGGTTATCGGTTATCGGTCAAAATGATCCTCCCAATTTTTTCGGTTATTGGTTATCGGTCAAGCTGTATTTGGACCAATAACTGTTAAATGTTGAAAAATATTTCGGTCGAAGTCCTAAAATTTTCGGTTAACGTTGTTAGAAGACCTAGAATTTTCGATCAAATAACAGTTAGGTATAACCGAAAAAATAATGGTTAACGGTCAATCGGTCAAGATCGATCGTCAATTATAACGGTTAACGGTCAATCGGTCAAAATTGATATTTTCATTTTGGTTATAACAGTTAACCGAAAAATAACTGTTATTGTGCAAGCCCTGGTATTCAAGTATATTATAATTTTATAGGTACCCCAACCGCCCAAACCAACTGACAATACAAAATGATGAAGAGACAAACAAAGCTATTGTGGTGGTTCCTCTTTGAAGTGCTTGCTCTCTGTTTTTTCTGGGCTCCACTACTCCATAAAATCAAAGAATTCGCGTAGAGCAATGATGTTGCGATGGCATTCATTTTTTAATTCTCTTTTTGGAAGTTTCTTCATTTTCTTTCTCGATCCGTACTGTGTTTTTGAAGTTTTTTTTTTTCTGTTTTTGAGCTTTTTTTTTTTTTAATTCTTTCGAATTTATTTTTTGATTTTTTCAAATTTTTCATTCCGTGCAAATCGGTTTATTGACTCCTGTTGCGGGGTAACTGATTAGGTCAAGAGAAGTCAGTTAACGGATTTTCATGAAACGAAGAAATGCGAAAAAAATTTCGAAAGCTCGAAAACAAAACAAAAAAATAAACTTGAGAAAATAAAAAACTTGGAAAAAAAATTAAAATTGGCAGCACAGTATAGTCCTATAAAAACGTTTAATTTATCAGCAATGAGTAGCTTTAGCTTATCCCACCATTGTAGCTAGTGTTAGATCGACGAGAAAGTTAGTCATTAGGTACCGGTAGTCAATGAAATTGCATTTAACCGATAATAGTATTTAGCCAATTGCTAAATGACTATTTTATTTTCAGCTTATTGTTAGGAATAATTTTTATGGAATTTTAGCCAATACTAGCAGTCAATCAGCCGTTAGCTTTTCGTTCTTGAATCAGAATATTACAATAATTCAAAAACAAAGAAGAAAGAAAAGAAAAGAATTCAAAAACATTTATGAATGAATTACGGATCACGAAAGAGAATAAACCAATTTCCAAGGCGGGAGTTAAAAACTGAATGCCTCACAACGTCATTGCTCTATACGAATTCTTTGATTTGTTGAATGTTGTTGAAAAATAGATCACAGATTGATAATTATGGAAATTATATTATTTGAACTAGCAGTATATCGCTACTTTCTAATCCGAGTTTGTACGTTTGTGTTTATGAGCCAACCTTCGGAATTGCATTTCAAAATTGCCAATCATCACTCACTCTGTTCATCAATGACGGAATTTTATTATTTTGTTTGAATCTATTGCATCAAAGGATAAAGGAGACACAAGATTTGAGTTGACCAACAAATTGGATTTTTATGATCGTAAATAGAAAGAATAAATTCAAGCCTGTTCGCTACTACGTCGCCTACGATATAGGTAGCTTATTAAAATTTTCATTTCTTTCAATGGGTTCCTGTACACCAAATCATCTCTCCTAGTAAATATATTAAAATTAATTAGTATTATTTAACGCTCTCACTACTCAAGCTTTCCTTTGATTAAGCTTTGAAACAAGGGTTTGCAACCAAAATAATTCATAATGGTCTACGGTCTATCGGTCAAGAAATTTCTAAAATTTATAACGGTAATTGGTTATTAGTCACGTCAAAGGTTTCAGAAATAATTTGATCATAAGAACAGAGGTGGCAGCCTTTGTGTAGCAGGTATAGCAAGCTGCTTAACCTGGAAAAAGTTCGGTACACACAAAATTTCTCCGCCGGCAAAGCGACCAAAAAATTTGTTTACTTTTTTTTTTCATAAAAAATATTTGCTACACGTGGAGAAGATCTAGGTTACCACCACTGCATAACAAATTTTTAATCTTCATTTTCCGCACTTAGGTTTTGTCTTCGGAATTTTTCTTCTTTAAGAAACAGGCAAAAACCTTCATAGTGGGATTAAAGATTTTTTTTTTTTTTTTTTTTTTCAAATTACTGAATTCAAGTTGAATTACAAAATTATTGGATAGGTATATAGATAGGTCTATTGAAAATAAATTCTCATTGCAACACCAACCATATGCTTGTTAAAATTGATACTTTCAGGTTCTGTTGGATTCGGCTGAATTGTCCATTACCAGATGACATCAGGAGACAAGACGAGAATAAGATGGAAAGCAAATTACGGCACATAGTATTCTTATGAGAATTAAAATTTACGACTAAAAAATTCAAAGTAGATACCATCCAATAGGAATTTACTAGTGAAATAGATTCTGTTCTATAAATTTTTTCAGTATTTCCTTTTGGCCAAAAGGAACTAGGGACAAATGAGCAGCTGGCTGTACTCTGTTCACGTTGATAAAGGATAGAAAATAGTACCTCGAGAACGGAACGGTAGATTGAAATTACCTGGAGCGTTCCGTTCTCAAGATACTACTTTCTATCCTTTCTTAACGTGAACGGAGTACAGAGTGAATCAAGTGAGTGCGGACATCGACCTAATGGTCCGTAGGAGGCTTACCAGAAAAAGCCTCGATTCTACCACCTCCCTCCCCGGGGATTCACACCTAGATAGGGAGAAACGTTAGATTAGACTTCCTCACCTGGGTAGATTTTCGTTGAAGTTGGGCCGTGTGCTCAGTGCTTTTGGGTTCCGTCCGGCATATTATAATACTAACACGGTAAAAAGTTGATTCGTAAAATTAAAGTACCCCATTCCTCTAGCCGAGAGAAGTGGTGTCTATAGCATAGCCTGCACCGATTGCCGTGGAGTTTATACAGGAATGACCGGCCGTCAGCTCCAAATTGATGAGCATAGCTTTCGTTTGTGCTCCGAAGATGGTTGTTTAACGGAAAGATCTTAGCGGCTTTGATTAGTGTGGTTTTAATATTTCGCTACTCTCTCGTGGAGCTAGTACACCTTTTGTATTAATTTTAAATACATCGCTTCTGAATATCATCTGTCATCTGGCAACACTGCGATAGGCCAATTTGCTACACCTGGTCACACTGATAAACATTGGCATTTTCTAATTGCGCTGGAAGCACTTGGAGGTACCTCCAGAGACATCTACTTTGGAGGACAGGAGGCGCCTCCAAACGTGTCCACTGGAGGCAACCAGAGTTGAAGGGTCATTGTTTTGGAAGCGGAGGCCTCCGAAAATAATTATGCCTCCAACAACCTTGCTTTAAACCCAGTTAGTTTGGATGTGCCGTGACGTATTTGCGCAGCTCGGCAGTACAATCGGCAGATTCTGCCGTACCAAGTTGATTGAATTGAAGTACCAACCTATTTGCAAAACAACAGTCAGTGGAATAAGGCTTCCTTTAACTTTTAACCTCCAGATAGTTGGAGTATATAGAAGAGGGAGTTTGCCAATGGTGATTTCTTCCAACACCAAAGTTATACCCGAAAGTGTCGATTCCTGTATTGGAGTCTTGGAAGAAACAAAATTAAATGCATAACGCAACCCGTATCCACTCTATCATTTACATCTTATAACCGCCGTGAGTGTCGCTGTGGCTATAGTTGGTGAAAAGCAAGGGGATAATTTTGTTTGGCTATAAGGCCATGGCGCAATGTTAATAAAATCAATATTATACCACTCAAAAACTTTCATTTTTGCAAAAAATGAAAAGAACAAAAGTTGTAGCTCTTTCAATTTTCTTCCAGTTGACTCTATTTCTGCGTTATTTGAGTAACTTTTTTGAACTTGTCCTCTTGAAACAAGCTTCAACCTAGTTTACCTCTACAGTAAAATATGTAGAGAGCGCCTCCTTTGCGTCAAAGTCCAAATGGCAAATGGACTTTGAAAGATGGAGGACGGGTGGCGTCACACATGCGACACAAGCGACCTCCAGACAATGATTATAAAAGCCTTATTCTCCTGATCGTAATTTCATTGGGCGATATGATAAGACCTTGATAGAGAGACTAGACCTTTACTTGACCAGGGGTGATAAGCCAATAAATTTAGCTATTGGCTGAGAGAATTCCCAGCCAATAGCTTACGCTTAAGCTAGTGCTTTTTCCACATCCATTGGCTGCTTAAGCGCTTGAAGGTTGGCTTAATCTCATCCGCTTTGAAGCGCGCTTTAGCTGCTTAGGAGCAAAATGAACCGGCTCCGGGACAAAATAACCGACTCTGGAGTAGAATGAACCGGCTCCGGAACAAAATAACCGACTCCGGAGTAGAATGAACCGGCTCCAGAACAAAATAAACTTACTCCGGAGCAAAATGAACCGGCTCCGGAGCGGAAAGAAAGCAGCTCTGCCGTACAAAGTAGAACGGACGTATATGCGAAAACAACGATCACCGAGACGAGGCGTTCGGATCAATGGGCTGTATGTGTGATGGTAACGAAGCTCCGTATTCACATACCACTACTATCACAGTCGATTGCATATCAATGCATATACGTCCTTTTTTGGACGTATATGCATCGCGAGGTGAAAAAATGTACTGTATCTGAAGATTGAGCCTTTATTGAAGAAAATTATTAGAATTATCGAATTCTACGTTGAAAATTACTATGAGCGATCAATTTATGCGATCTTAATATCTTTTGAATACATTTTTAAATTCTTTTTGATACTTTTCCGTGATCGTTGTTTTCGCATATACGTCCGTTCTACTTTGTACGACAGCTGCTGATAAAGTATTGGCCATTGGCTGGCTATTGGCTTAATTGGAATATTGATTAGCTGCTAACGACTATACTCTGTCCGCAAATAGAATGGGTCACGTCAACAAACCCGCGACCCGCTTTCATGCATAAAAAATTGATTACGATGCGAGGAAGCGGTTCGCGGGTTTGTTTATGCGACCCATTCTATTTGCGGACAGAGCATAGCTTAAAAGCGGACAAAATATCGGCTGCTGCTGCTACTTAAGCGCTTCACGGCTTAAACTTATCACCCCTGGACTTGACATTGCGAACGTCAAAACAAGAGTCGCTCTCTGGTGGCATCACCAAAATTCCGAGGATCCGTATAATTTTTGTCGTATTGTAAACGGAAGAAAATGAAACTTCGCTCGCTCTGTGCAAAGTTAAGAGTGAATTAATCCAAAAATTTTGAATCAACGACTTATTTTCCCAACTTTCATCTATTGATAAAACAAGTTATTGTATCATGATGAGTCATAATGAGAACAATTCCTGCTAAAAACTTTACCTCTATTTTGTAGAGTTTTAGTACAACTGGAAACCATTGATCCTCGGAACTTTTACATGCAATTCCATTGCGATGGTAGCGCCCTCGACGAGTCGACGGACGCGACGTTCCGAATGACAGACAGAGTGACAAGAAGTACAGCGAACACTGCAGCGCACTCTGTGGCTGCGTAGCATTAATGCGCAGGTCACGTGCAGGTGCAATAATTTTATCAGTTTCTAAAAACCTAATGATTATTCCTTATCACAATTCACCTACATTTATTCCGAAGTCCGAATCTGAGCTCAGGCGAGCTGATCTGTTAGGGTTGTGTTGGATGTGTTACGACTTTCGCGATTCCTAGAAATCCTTCATTCTAGAAATGATGTGTCTACAGTCTTCTTCTGAAGCGTTGATTCTATTTTACGCGAACTGTTTTTGTTTGGTATGCGTCAAATTTCTGTCAAATTATTCTATGCTACATTCTTTTCGCGTGTACGTTGCTACTCAACTTTAACTCTGCTAAATTGTTGTATGATTTCAGAAATATCACGCATTTTCTGGTCAATGAGTTGAAGTGGATGAATGAACGAGGAAAACTCAAGGTTATTATCATTGTCATGGATTTCATCGATTATATTCTTGTTTCTCAAGTTGACCGGGTTATAATGCATTCGTGTCCCTACAAACCACCTGTCGATGGTACTTTATGCATTACTGGACATCATTTAATTCTATCATCTCGCAAAAAAGACAGAGACGAGCTTATGGTAAGTTTTGAGTTAACTGGTATATTTTTCTCCAGGTATTTCAAGTCTTTTCATATTCAAATATCTCGTAAAATTTTCATTTTCCACCAGCTAATGCACCAGAATATAGATACAGTGGAAAGACGACCTAGTAATATTGCTGGAGGAAGTTTGATACTAAAGTGTAAAGATTTCAGAATGATCAAATTGGATATCGCCAGTACTGAAGACTTGAATAACGTCGCCACCACCTTGGAAACGCTGATTACAGTCAACGAAAGTATTTATTCGAATACTTCACCGTTTTACAATTTTTGAATTTTGATTTTCTATCATACTGGTGTTTACTATTTTATTATAGATAACATTCTTCTCATGTACCCCTTTTTTATTCGACCACCTCACCAAATCATAGAAGATGGATGGCTTGCTTACAGACCCGAATCTGAATTTGCTAAACTTACTGTGGATGATGAATGGCGTCTTACCCGTGTCAATAAGAATTTTGATGTAAGACAAACATTGCTATAATTACATTATACAATTATTGTACCCCACGCTCATAAGATGACGTCTATAACTCAAGTAATTGGTGAAATTTTGACTCTAATTGAATTTTGAAAAGGGGTAAATCTGTTCACCGAAAATTCCACTAGTGACTGTATTTGTTAATTTTGGAGGTTTTTCCAGCGTATGATATCCTCAAATTTTGATCGTTATTTTTTATTATTTCGGTCTAACGTAGGTGTGTCCAACATATCCAAGCTTACTGATAGTTCCTAAACAAATTGATGACGAAATAATTGTCACGTCGGCGAAGTTTCGCGCAGGAGGTCGTTTTCCTGTTCTCAGTTACCGACATAATGGAGGGGTGAGTGATACATAATCTCCTCATGGTACTTTTAGTCCTGTCCTGTGAATTACTATTTCATTATTCGTCTGTTTATTTTTATCAGAGCGTATTAATGCGTAGTAGTCAGCCTCTTGTTGGGCCTTCTAACAAACGGTGCAAAGAAGACGAAAGACTATTGAATGCTGTTTTAGGAATCGGTAAACGAGGTTTTATTATTGATACCGGCAATATAGTGTCGAAGGTAAGTAGTGCCTTTAATTATACATGAAGTAAAATTGATTTCATCTCTGGTTAACAACTGCGCCCAATTTTTTGGTGTATGAGTGTAACTTCTGAAATATCAGTGATTTGAATGCATGTTTTAGAAAGGAAATATAGGTTATGAATCACAAGCTCACTATCCACAGTGGAGAAGATCATCGAAACCAATCGTAAAACCTCAGGTTCTGTTGGAATGCTTATCTAAAGTTGTAGAAGGTATGCATATTATAAAGATCTTGATCCAGTATTTTCTGTTGTTGAAAGGATATTAAATTATGATACATACATGTTCGCTTTTTATTTTTAGCTAGCCATGATAAAATGAGTTCTATGGATCGATGGTCGTCTAAATTAGAGTCCTCAAATTGGTTATCTCATGTTCGAGATGCTCTCAATTGTGCTTGTCTTACCGCTCAATGTTTAGATCAGGTTGGAAAATCGTAATTATGGTTTGAAAAAATATTATTCACGGTAATTTATACTTTTTGATTAACATTTGCCTGATTTTGATCGTATAGGATGCATCACCAGTATTGGTTCACGGTTCCGAGGGAACTGATAGTACTTTATTGGTTACATCTTTAGTTCAAGTGATCTTGAATCCAGACTGCAGAACAATGAGAGGGTATACATTTTACTTCTTAGACTGGATATTATATTCATTTTTATCACTTTCGTTTATGTATAGCTTTCAGGCACTCATTGAAAGAGAATGGCTACAAGCCGGCCATCCGTTCCAAACCAGACATTCCCATGGTTGCTTCTCGTCCTCCAATTCTTATCGTACTAAATCCCAAGGTGCAACATTTTTGTTATTTCTCGACTGCGTTTGGCAAATACAGAGTCAATTTATTTGTAGTTTTGAATTTTCCACCGAATTCTTAATTCTTTTATTCGAACATTCTTGTTCCTCTGAATACGGTAAGTAACAGAATTTTGCTACAACTTTTATCAAAAACCTAATCTGTCGAAAGAAATTGAATTCTTAATGATGTCATCTAAGTGTCTCAATAACTAACTGTGCGTTATCTTCAAGGAAAATGGGAGATGAATTATTTTTCAGTACAAAACTTGGATAGTAACGATAACGTTAGAAAGTTTCTTACATTCAATTGAAAGATCTTACTTCTAATATTCTAGACCTTCAATGAGACTAGAAAAAGGATTCCTCAATTTTTTCATAGATATCAATCATTCTATTATCCTGTAACTTCATGAAAATGAAAAATTATAACTATAGATTATTTCCTTATAAAATAACAAGGAAATTTTCGTTAATGATTAGACTTCTGCGGTATTTGAACAAACCGAAAGTTTTTCTTCCATTAACCACGCGTATATTGTATACCGTATGATTGATTTTTTATTAGGAACGTTTCTCGGAAATTGTGAGGCGGATAGAGAGATGTTTGACCTACCTCAGAAGACTGTAAGTTTGTGGTCGTACATCAATCGACCTGATGTGTCGGAAAAATTGTTGAATCCGCTATATACACCGAGTAATAAAATAATTTGGCCTTCAGTGGCTCCTATGAGCTTGGTAATTGTTTATATCGTTAATTTGGTGTTTCTTTAAATAACCGAAATCTATGAACCGTGATTTTAATTTTAGGTTTTATGGAGAGATCTGTATTTACGCTGGTCAATTGATTTATCAAAAGAAAAAAATGTTTGGAAAGTTATTGAAGGCATAGTTGACGAGAATCGAACACTGAAGAACGAAGCTGTAAATTTACGAAAAGTATTGAACGATCTTGAAAAAGAAGTTGCTTATTTGAACGGTACGAAAGAGCATACAACTTAATGAGGTTATGTTTGTCGCTTAGACATCGTGAGTAATATTTTTTTATCTACGTCAATTATCCGTCTCATCATAACGTGAGTCGAATTATTGAAGACTGATTCAATTTTTTTCGTCGACAACAATAAACGCTGCAAGGCAGAGTATTCACCTATATTTATCATCGAGAAATGAGTTATACTTTTTAACAAGACGAATATTTTTTTAATAGGAATATAATTGCATTCCTTCTTTTCACAGTATTTTTCGTGATATAATTGTGTTTCACTCTCCCATCTTTTTCTTTCTCTTTTCTACTTTTCGCTCATCCTCGCTCATCAGGCATTTTTCCGTTTTCGGTTGGCTTCGAGTATTTCCTTGAACCTATGGATGATCTTATCCTATCTAATGTAGCTGCATAACCCAATTCCTGAAAAAAAAAAAAGGAAAAATGTGTACGTAATATCTCAACCAGCCAGGATGGCTCCCATTCACCGATCTGAGAATATTATCATGCATTAATGCGATCAAAATCGCTGTCGCATTTAGTATTTTCTAATTTTCTTTCTAGTCGTTCAGACTTGTTCAATTTTATATGAGAAATTCTTTCTTATATCATATTCTTAGCCAATTTTTCATGGGTATCATAATTTTATGAATATTCTTGTTATTTTTTACTCAATATACGTTTTACGTTGTGTTAACGCGTAAAATTTTTTCATGCATTTCTCGGTTATCAACTCGTAAAATGACTTGTTTAGTCGAACTTTTAGGAAGTTTCATTTCTTCACTTCTTCTTCGACAAAATAACTAAATTGTTATACAAAAATAATGCGGTGCCATGCTGAAAGAAGACTACACTTGATTGAAATTTGTGTACGAGGTCAATTTCTAAACGATTTGTACCTCGAGGCACCGGCTCATCGAAACTAGTAACAAACTTTCATGAACAAGACAAATCAAAAACGAGAAATCGAAAGAATAAATTACTAATTTTTAGAGGCGAAATCAAACGAAGGTAATCAATTACAACAGTATTTACAAGCTATCCTAAAAAATAATATGGCGTAAAAAAATTCAACTGGATTTCTTCTCTTTACCAGGCTGAGCAAGAACTTTCTTCCGTTGAGAAAACATGTACAAGTATAGCTGGGGAAATCCTGCAAGAAAGAAAAAAATGAACATTTTCATCAATAAAAATCAATTACGTAACATCATTTTTCCTAAATTTTTGCACCTAGATCAACAATACACGGACGTTACATTTCTTAGTGTAGTAATATAACCTGCATAGTCTTATTCATCGAAAATGTCCATCTTATTGCACCGATATTGTTAACAAAAACAGTGGATTTATGTACAATTAGTACTGAGTCAAAGTGGTTTCAGAAGATGTGACCCTATGAATTTAGGATGGATTTTTTTTTTGAAGCCTTAAAAGTGCTGTTAATATAGATCAGGAATCAAATTATACCTGGAATATAACCAAACATGTTGGCTATTAAAAAATATTGGTAACTGAATGTAGCGTTCAATTTGTTCGGCATTTCCAACGTGAATGTTTTATACTCGGCTACATACGCTTGGGCAGCATAGATACATAATAGTTCTCCTGTGATACCGAATGGATATAAGACGATGAAGAAAGTGTACCTGGAAATAAAATGAATGTTCAGTAATTTTTGAGTCAATCTTTCTACTTTGAAAAAGATAGTCCAAACACAGGGTTTCCGCGTATCAAGATGAAAGTTATTGCACGATATTACATTTTGGAGGATGAAGTCAACTCTACTAAAAATTATTCAAAGATCCTGAATCTAGAAAATACTACATTTTAGTTCCAAGAATACTCTTCACGACCAATTCATAATGAAGATACTCTCATAAATTCTTACAGGAATATGAATTACATTGCATTGGTACCTATCATTAGTCTCAATACATCTCGAGTTTATTTGCTACAGAACAGAACTCGACCCTGAAATCGAAAAACGTTATCTTGACGCGGAATTTTCTTTTTTTTTTTTCGTTAATTAATTTCTCAATGGACAAGAAAGTTGTTTCTTTTAATATGATGGCCTAATGTCTCACAAATAAAATGACCTTACTGTATACTGGTAAAAAGCTCTAAGATCAAATTTAAGCACTGATTGTATATTTACGCGGACCAAATAATTGGTACGTACCGGCACCAGAGTAGAAAGTATGGAACAGCGTCAATTAATGTTAGGGCGTAAAACGAGTATCTGATGATTTCAGTCACGGCCCAGCATACTAAACATAAGGGTAATCCTATTGAATCTTGAGATATAGGAACTGCAATGAGAACCCCACAAACAACCAATACTCTTGAATAAACTTGCATAGCTGTTAAAAAAACGCCAGATCTGACTATGCCTATCATCACGTGTATCACCTGTAACGAATAAAATTAAACGTAAATGAAGTCATACGAAGAATAAAAAAAAAAAAAATTTTCGACCTCATTATGTTAGTGGGAGACGAGATTTTCTAGAATTTTAATCGGGTTAGACCACAAAGATTTCACAAATCAATAAATGAGAGCAAATTTATTTATAGCGCCCTCATTTTTATATAATTCCCTTTAACCCCGAACCACAAAGTAAAAAATTGTGTAATATAAGCCATACTTTCACTAGAATTAAATACGCTCATTGTTTTCCACGATCAAGGTTGTTATGATAATCAGGGTCATAGCTAAGAGGTGAAAAACCGTAGTACGTATTGAAGATAGACATGTATAATTATATTACACGCACACCTAATTACGTTAGAACGACAGGTCTACATAATGTACTGAACTCACTAGGAATTATATCATAGCATAAATATCTTTCCGCCATCCAGTCAAAATATTTTTCAATTTCGAGTTTTCCAAAGTTAGGAGTAAAATTCAAACGCTTCGGTAGTTTTATTCGTAATTGAAATTTTTTTTCAGTTATTTCAGAACTGGTCGTACCAGTTTCAATTCTCGTAAATTTCTGTAGGTAATATCTTGACGATCATGACCACGGAAAAAAAAAAAAAAAAAAACAAGGAAATATGATTGGACAATTGAAAGATCGACAAATCTTGATGAACCCAACTGAATGGTAATTAGGATACAATAATTCCTTTCTTCCATATATTTTCCATTCTCAAGAAGTGAACGACGAAGCGATGGTAATAAACTTAAGCTGAATGATATTCAACAATTTTTGACCTTCAAAGCATTCGAAGCCGAGTTTACGTAATTTTATCACTTGGATAATTTCTGGTTTCCATGCGTAGTACACATTTTAACCTCTGAAGCACGTTCGTAGAACAATGATGGGTTTTTTCTCGACGTATAGTGTTAAAATCGTGCGATGTACTTACTTCTAAAATGGCAGCATTTTGGAAAATTATCACGGTCGTGCTAACGACATTCCATAATTTCTCATTGACGAATTGCCCGCTTAGATAGTAGAAAATTATCTGGTAAAGTAGATAACTCCATCTGCAAACAATAAATCAACAGAAACGTTGAATGTAATCGTCATACATCACAGGAATCTATGATACAGATGGATCATTGCTACGAGAACCGGCATTCAATCCCAAAAACGGTTCAGGATTTTCTAGATGCGTGCACATCCGAAAACGGCATTTTGGAATGCACAAGAGCAGTGAGATTTTCATAATTGGTACAGACTCACAGCATCCATACTCGTTGAATAAAGTCCAGAAAAATACGAACTTACCCTAATACTTGTACGCTGTTATACAGTAACAGATAAGCTTTGACCGGGCCACTAGGACCTTTCTTCGTTGATTTTTCCGGGGCCATTTCTGAAAATGGTAACAGATTTTTCAGATTACCGCCGGAATGAGAACAGATAACTGAGATAACACTGTACGATCACTAAAGATGTGAAATAATCGTTGTCGGTCGTTTACAGCGAATTCTTCCGTCGACAATTCGGAAAGAACGCTACACTGGTAACTTTGGAACTGACAACATAATATAGAATAATAAGAGAGCTGAATGGCATGCTCTTTCACTTTCAAAACCTGTAGAACGGCTCATTCAACTGATCACCTTGCGGTCTGCGCGTACTCGTGATCGTGTTTGGGAAGTGAGCCGGGCTGTATTCTGAAAACATTATTAATATTATTTACACTTCGTATTCCTCAAATCGACCGTTACACGCCTCATGCTTGCCTAGTATTTTGTTTTCACTTCGATATAATACAGTATTGCGCTAGAAAATAAACGAATATAAGTGACGTTGCTACGTATTATTCCTTCTCATGTTATGAGAATCGATCCACTGAAACCATTGTGCGCTTGTAGATATTCTGAGTAATAGGTCATTCCAAATGTTATACAATGGACTTCTATGCTCTGAAGAAGAAAGTTGCTTCGCTTCCGAACATGGAGGTACCTATTCATCTGTATTTTCCGGGTCGCTCTAAAAGAATGAACGATTTGTAACTTGCCTATTAGAATACGGACCTAGGTATCTTATTAGGCCGTGAGAATGAAGAATTTTATCGACCGAAAATATTTTCTCTGCCTAACGTCTTGTTCTCAAATTAGCATGACCCTTTTTTCTGACTTTTCACGTACGTAAGTAATCAAAGAAAAATATTTGAAAAAAACACATAATTGGAGACAAGGGATTTTCTGCTAGAATTTGTTCCTTGAGGTTGTCTACGTATATTATGCTGAAAAGATTCACTGCTTCCCAGACTCCAAACTTGACAGGTGAAGGGCCGGAGCCGGAATGTATGAAAAATTTTGGTTTTCCTCATTTTTCTTAAAAAAATATACTTTTTAGCAAAATGAAAAAAATTTATAATGACAAACTTGAGAGTTGTTTCTCATAAAATTTCCAGTAATTCGATACTATATTATTCATCATTTATATTACTAGAGTGCCCTCCAATAGCCGATCGGCCATTGACAGGAGGGCACTATAAACAAAAAATAAAAAAATGTAAAATAAAAATAATAGAAAAATACGGATTCTAAACAAATAAAATTCAAAACTCGAAACTTAAAAAAAAAAATAAATAAATAAATAAATAAATAAATAAATAAATAAATTGATATAATGATAATAATTACAGATATATGGAGGCAATTTGATCCTAGGGGTGCGGACAAGATCAGACTAAAAAATATTTATGATATGGAAAAAAAAAAAAAAAAAGATAGATGAATAAATGAACAAAAATAAGGTATGGGCAAGCATTATCAATTTGTTTCCAAGTTCATGAGGACTGTCGTCACCTTGCTATCTAACATTTTTCTACTGTCAAAAAATATATCAATTTGTGCGGTCTTCTTTAACAACACGGTTCAAAAGAGACAGGGCACGAAGCAGTGGAGCAGAAGCAAATTGCTGCGTTCTGTGCTGAGGAATCTGAAAGATATCCCTACACCTTCTCGTTCTGGGTGGAGCAAGGAAATTTATCTTGCTTAGTAAGAACGACGATTCAGTTTTTCCACACAGGATATCCCTCGCTATCGTTATTAAACTAAGTTCTCTTTCTCACTTTTAGAGTAGTTAACTCGTAACCCAGGACCAATTCCGAGTAAGTAATTATTGCTGGGGTAAGCCTATTGTAATATCCAAAATTTCTAAAGTAGAGATATCTTGTGAACATTTTTTGAATACGTTCAATTTTTTTCAATATATACGTGATGAACGCTTCAAGCTAATAAGAGACCTGATAACTTGTGGACAATATAATAAAGTTCTGTTTAAATTTTGAGTTTTGTTATTTTTTTCTCAAGAAATATGGAGGCACAAAATGACAAAATTTGTTTTTTAAAAAATTTCCTGTTATTTGACACCATATTATCCCTCAAAGTTAAACGCTCCAAACTAAAAGACCTGATAACTTCTGATCACTTGACACTCCTGTTTTCAGTTCATATGTGATCCATGGCCGTCTCTAGTTACAGGCCGGAATATTAAAGCTGGCAACGTCGCGGTGACGAAAAATACGGGGGCCGAGTTTTATACACGCTCTTATGCAAAATTTTGGAAAAACATGTTAATCGTTGATTTGCGAATAGTATTCAATTCCGAAGGGAAAACGTTTATAAATACATCGAAAGAGTAAACGATTCTCGATTTTTTGAGCTAGATCTCGTTAAAATTGATCAACTACGAAGCAAGTTATTCAAGTTTAAAAAAAAAAGTCAGACAGAGGGCGAAGTGCAGTACATGTACCGCGCTTCGCCCTCTGTCAGACTTTTTTTTTTTAAACGTAAATAACTCGCTTCGTAGTTGATCAATCCTAACGAGACCTAGCTCAAAAAATCGAGAATCGTTGGCTCTTCAAATCACATTCTCTTCTTTTTTTTCAAAAACTTCACTGTATTCGTGTCAAATAGTATTTTTGATGTTCTCCCATAAGAGACTGTACAAATATCGGCCCCCGTCCAATGTTGTCGAGTTTCGAATATTCCGGCCTGTAACTAGAGACGGCCATGTGTGACCTGTCACCTGCACAACACGCCAACGCCCTCACGCCTTAGACCATACAACAGATAGACCGAGCATAGCAATGAATCTTTGAACGGAGGACATGATAAGAATACACATAAGAAAATAAGGGGGACTGGACCTTCTTTACAAATTTGATGGGCGACGTGGGTGTACGGTGTGTTTCACTGCTCCGCGCGTTCACCCGCGTTGCCTCCATTGAGGTCCAGTCCCCCTTATTTTCTTATCATGTCTTCCATTCAACGCGTTGTACACGCGTATATGGCCGATGCTCGGTCTATCTGTTGTATGGTCTAAGCCTCACGCTGATCGGATTAGAGAGTTAACGTATGTTTTCTCGTGACAGGTCACATACAGTATGTACAATATACCTGAAGACACAATAATAGGCTCCTACATACTCATATCTAGTAAGTTATTTTGCAGTACATTTTTCCAACAAAATTGAAAGAATCAACTTTGAATAGCCCAGGTTTAACTGACGTCAAACAGCAAATAAGGATAAGCAAAACTACCCATCTCGTAGATCCAACTGACAACTGATAAGGTGACTCCCCTAAGAATAACATGGGGAGCAAAGATCATAATGTAAATAATTTGGAATAAGATTTTATTAAAAAATCATATATTTATATATTTAGAATCTTTAAACTTCTCAGCATTTGATCATCAACCTCTAATTATTAAGAAATTCCTTATTCTCAGGAACACGATGATCTTAGCGTCCATGTGTTATTCAAATGGGAGTCAACATACCAGTTGGATCAACGTTGGGTAGTTTTTCTATACTCTGTTCACGTTAAGAAAGGATAGAAGTTCATAACTCGAGAACGGAACGGGAGATTGAAATTTCCTTCAGCGTTCCCGTTCTCGAGGTATGAACTTCTATCCTTTCTTAATGTGAACAGAGTATACCGGTTATTTGCTGTTCAACGTCACAGAAACCTGGGCTATTGGTAAAAATTGTGCACAGACATGTAAAGAAAAATGTTTGATCTAGGCCGCAGTTCTGCAGCATAAAATACCCTACAGCTTCATCATCAGTATGCATAGAAGAATGAAACAGAATTGAGAGAGTAAATACAGTTACAATACAATGTAAGAAAATGGCTCCTAATACCATTAATCTCATTTGGAAGAATCAATGCTTCTTCAATAATTAGGTACTGGATCAAAATTGACATTCCAGCCCCTCTGCTTTGCATCTAATAGCACAGCAAAAAGAATGTGAGAACAGCAAATGAGGAAGCAGCAAAAAGGAATGTCAAAACAGTTAATGGTTAGGTTTGATTCAGACATAGATCTGGACATGGAATTGTAAATAATGAGTGTGTATCTATGTAGATAAAAATCAACCAAAAGATTTATATGGAAATAAGGAATTGCAATATCTGCTCTTGAAATAAAGTTTTTGATATCATAGTGTATTGATTCGGGGTTTGTTCGTCCGACATCTTTTGCAGCGCAGATATTCTTCCCTATACCACGGCCTACTTTATATAAGGCCGGAATGCAGAAAATGACAACAGCGCGCAGTGGATTCTTATCAGTGATGTTTCGGGGCGGTTCATGTTCATCGGTGCGGGTGTACGTGTACCGCACTTCGTCTCCTATCTGATTTTTAATTTTCAAACGATAATAACTGCACTTGTACAGCACCAATTTTACTAAAATTGGGCTTAAAAAACAGAAAATCGTTTGCTCTTCAAGTTATATTCTCTTCGTTTTTTCCGAAAACCGCGTTTTATTAGCGTGCGAATCAAAATACTTGAATTTTTTCGTTTTTTCCCATAAGCGTCCATGTAAACCTGTATCCACTGATTTTAGAGTGCGACGTTGTGACTTCGCTACATTCCGGCCTTATATAAAGTAGGCCGTGCCTATACACGTTAACAATATTTGTAACGAAAAGTACTGATGAGAGAGATTGGCGGGAGATATTGAAAGTGGGTTGATTTTTCTTTGCTATGGAATTTTCTTACTTGGATTTGAAGTTGAAACATTAGCCAGTGAAAAATTTTTATAGCACGTCTACGACTTCAAGGAATAAATTCCTACAAAAAATCTCTATTTCTAAGTTTGTCCAAATTGCGGACCTATTTTTCTGGACTAAAAAATGAATAGCTGTTTCCGAAGAAATGCACCATTTTGACATGTTCCATGTCTTTTCTCTCGCCGGACCCCGATTTTGAAACTCGCGAGTACACCCCGCGTAATAATAATAATTAATAATAAATAAATAATTAAATAATTAAATGATTAAATAATTAAATAATTAAATAATTAAATGATTAAATAATTAAATAATTAAATAATTAAATGATTAAATAATTAAATAATTCAATAATTCAATAATTAAATAATTAAATAAATAAATAAATAAATAATTAAATAAATAAATGATTAAATAATTAATATAATTAATAATTGGAAAATCTCTACCCCTTGGGTGATTCAGAAATTCGCGTGTACACCCCGCGTAATAATAATAAATAACTAATTAATTAATTAATTAATAATTAAATGATTAAATAAATAAATAATTAAATAATTAATATAATTAAATAATTAATATAATTAAATAAATAAATAAATAAATAAATAAATAATAAAATAATTAAATAATTAAATAATTAAATAATTGAATAATTGAATAATTAAATAATTAAATAATTAAATAATTAAATAAATAAATAAATAAATAAATAAATAAATAATTAATATAATTAATAATTAGAGGGGTCCCTTAGACTTGAATTGTCTCACACCATTCCAATACAACAGCGAGACAGGGGGCGAACGAGCGGAGCGAGTTCGCGCTACCTCATATTTCTCATAGAAGACTTATACGACGCCAAGATAGGTAAAGGGGTAAACGAATAATATCTCACGAACACATGACCTAGTAGAAGAATTAATAATAAATAAATAAATGAATAAATAAATAAATAAATAAATAAATAAATAAATAAATAAATAGATAAATAGATAAATAAATAAATAAATAGATAAATAAATAAATAAATAATATTAAATAATGAAATAAATAAATAATAAAATAATAAAATAATAAAATAATTGAATAATTAAATAATTAAAGAATTAAATAATTAAATAATTGAATAATTAAATAATTAAAAATTAAATAATTAAATAATTAAATAATTAAATAATTAAATAAATAAAGGCTGAATAGTCGAAATTTTTCCAAGTCCCCTAGACTTGAATTGTCACATACCATTCCAATACAACAGCGAGTTCGCGCTACCTCATATTTCTCATAGAAGACTTATACGATGCCAAGATAGGTAAAGTTTTTTAAGTCCCTCTTCCTATCATATATGGCTGGATAGTCGAAATTTTTCCAAGTCCCCTAGACTTGAATTGTCTCATACCATTCCAATACAACAGCGAGACAGGGGGCGAACGAGCGGAGCGAGTTCGCGCTACCTTATATTTCTCAAAAAAGACTTGAATTTTCTCATACCATTCCAATACAACAGCGAGATCGCTCGTTCGCCCCACCGAAAGTTGATACCTCAAAATATAGAACACCCACAATTACCTCAAAATATTTCTCATACAAGACTTATACGACGCCAAGATAGGTAAAGGGGTAAACGAATAATATCTCACGAACACTTGACCTAGTAGAAGCCTAGACTGAAATATTTCATGATGACTGATAAAATATAAAAGACATGGAACATGATTTTCATTTATTTGGCTATGCCAGAAAATTTAATAATACTGCAATATGACCAAGTTACAAATTTTTCTTCTATAAAACTCATCGCATCGCGTAAAAGAAAATAAAATACAACTCAAGTTAGGTGAAAAATCATTTTCATTTAATATTCAATCAATCCATTGAAAGCTTTCGCTGTGACATTCTTCAATCAATTTTGTATTTCAACTCCTATAGCAGTGTTTCCATCTCCCTTCATTCTGTTCTTATCCTAGTCGTCGACTTCATTTCGCACATATATACCTACTCGGCATTTCAGTATTCTTCAGGCGATGTCCGACACGGCAGTCGCTGTCGGCAGACATCGTGCTCGCTGTGGCTATTTAATTGATTCGGAAGTTTTTTATATTTCTATAAAACTCATCGCATCGCGTAAAAGAAAATAAAATACAACTCAAGTTAGGTGAAAAATCATTTTCATTTAATATTCAATCAATCCATTGAAAGCTTTCGCTGTGACATTCTTCAATCAATTTTGTATCTGAAATATTGTTGAATTCCTCTAACATTAGACATTCACTTATGTAAATCCTTATATTTAAAAAAATGTTTTATTTTTTAAAAGAGCTTTAGCTAGCAGCTTACCTGATTTTTTTTTGCTGAGTGGTGGCACATATGACGCAACTAGGAAATCAGTTCATTTGATCATTGTTTCAGGCAACCTTCAACAACTCCATTAATTTTTCCGAGTTACCCAGCTTTTTGACCTTCTGAATTCCCTCTATACCCACATTTCCCCGCTGCTCACTGCGGAAACCGGGAACACGAAGCGTCTCTTTAAATTATTCTCTGCGAAAACCACGGATGTAAAGTTCTCGCTCCCCCTTACCAGCTCCACTCACACCGGCAAGCTCCCGTTTCCATCAAAGGCTCCTTTTTACTGTGTCTTTCTCTGACTCTGTTTCTTTTTCCTTTATTCACGTTACCTTCACAGCAACAACTGTTGTGGTGTGTTGCCGATCCGCCGTCTGAGGCGTTTAGAAGCCTTCAAAAGCAAGTTCTATTAACGTCTCGCCGTACGCAACAAACTAATGTAACTAAAAACCTGAGTGTCGTCTAGTGACATAGAAACTCAATGAAGATCGTTTAGATAGGTAAAATCGGTGAATTTTAGAGTTTTTCTTAGTCTGTGTGTTTTTTTTTTTTTTTTTTTTTTTTTTTTTTTACGAAAGGTTCCAAATATCATCGCTGAACTAATGATTGGCGTCTATAAGAAAAAAGAGTCAAGATATAATAGAAAATTGATAGGTACAAGTTTGATACAAAAGTTTTGATATTTTCAAACTAGTAGATAATGAAGATCAGGGTGAAATAATTCATATTTCCTTTAAAAACAGCTAAATATTTTATGTAAAAATTTAGGAAATTTTTTTGATTTTTTGAGAGCTTGAAAAATGAGGTTTTCTAAATAGAAAACCTACAGTAAGGAACTATCCCGTCGTGGTGAGTAGTGGCGCAGAAGGAATATTTTATATCCTACTTCTAGGTACCTTTCTAATTCCAAAACTGTACTCGTACAATAGACTAGCAATTCTAAATGAGACAATGCGATCTTGCATTCATTGAAAATGCAAATGAAGACATAGAAACCGTTTTAAAAAGTCTTTGCTCAGGTGTTGAAGTGAATGTGTATGTATTAGAAGTCAAAATTAGGTACGTGGTACCTACCTTAAATAATCCATATCTTCTTAGAGAATTGATACTCATAATTTCTTCACGAAATGGACTGCTTATTTTTGGCCTTAATTTTTAACTAGGTAGATTAAAAAATATTTCTCTATTTTCTGTTATTGTATGCAGGCAGTAAAAAATACCACAACTTTGCTTTATTCTATCCACATTTAGTGGGTACTTTTAGTATTTGTTTTGGTTGACTGTAAACCACACTAATATTTCAAATAAACAGGAACATTTTCGTTTTTCTTTTTTTCCAAAGTACAAGACAAGTAGGCACGCTAAAAATACAAATTAAAAAAAATTGAGGAGATTTAATATTTAGGTATCAAGATAGACATCATTTAATTGTGATCGACTCCATCTGTTTCTTTTTTTTTTTTCTGTTTCCTATATAGGGCTGGTCACTTTCGAAGAGGAAAAGAAAAGAGAGAGAGAGAGAGAGAGAGAGAGAGAGAGAGAGAGAGAGAGAGAGAGAGAGAGAGAGAGAGAGAGAGAGAGAGAGAGAGAGAGAGAGAGAGAGAGAGAAGATATGGTATTCGAGGGTTTCTTTTTCTTTGTATATCTCCAACATCAAAAGTATATGATAGCTTCAGAAATGAAATTCATATAGGTATTCGAACATTACTACTCGAATATTGAAGGCTCGAGAAAATGCGCTTTCTCATTGAATAGGTTAACATATTCACCTATTCATCGAATAAAATTTTTGGACACATTTCAGACTGTGAAACAGTTTTACAAATTGAAAGATAGGGACATGTATCGGAAAATCATAATTTTACCTCCGTTCGTTCTCATTACGTTTACTCGTCGAATAATAATGTCCAAGAACGAGTCCAAGTCAGTGATATGCCAACGTGAAATGTTGACTTGCTTTAAAACTTTGCAATCGCACGTCTGCATCTGTTCGTTGCGGTTGTGAGACCTGTTTTGCTGTGATACCAATTCTACTAACCGTAGGTATAACTCATTTTCTCTTCTCAACATTGATAACGTGTTAATATTGTTTGATTGATCTCAGTTTCGTTTTGCAAAAAATTTAGATTTTTGGTGAGCGGTCGGTTTGAAATCATTAAAATCTAATAACAGTAACAAAATTTCCGAGCTATATAGGTGCTTCTCTATGTATAAGAATGGCTCATCCAGCCAAGACGAATAAAACGCGATCAACACCATCAAATAGCAGACATATTTCAAAGTATTTATTTGTCTACAATTTCGTACAACTTCTTGGGTAAGCCATTTATTTTAAAATAGGTATTATACATTATTCGGTATTAGATTTACGGGTATTTCATAATTCAGAAAATTCTCACTTTATACTCTCTGTATAAGTATGTACTTAAAATTTTACTTCGTACTTTCAGGTGGTCCTACATCACTTACCTTTTCATAAATTTCTATCTTACTCAACAGTACAGATACAAAAAATTATGGAATCATATGTTCGTACCTGTGGCATTTTTTCAAACTTTAGCTATTCTAGAAGTAAGTCATGCTCTATATGATCTCACCGGTATTACTTGTTGCGTTTTTATGAACGAACATTAGCGGAGAATTAAATCTATAATTATTCCACTGGTGTACATGTATTTTTTTTTTTTTTGTTGTTGCTGATAGATTTTGCACGTCGTTCTTGGATACGTTAAAACAAGCGCCATGATGACTACCATGCAAATCTTATTCCGAATAGTGAATACCTTTGGTGTTTTTAATTTGATACCGTCTCACATAAATAGCATTGGTGTTCCTATGACTTTGTGTGCTTGGTGTGGCGCAGAAGTAACGCGGTACTATTTTCATATATTCAAGGAATTGAATTATATGCCTTATTTCGTTCTATGGCTGAGGTGAGTCCTACTGAAATCCGATACCTACCTATTAAATATTTTGGAAGGGGACAGAAGTGTTGCATCTGCAGGCGAGTGAGTTTTGTAGACTTTTTTAAAATGGAGGTGTTCGGACCATGGTGAACTGAGAGACATTAGTGATATTTTGGGGAGATTAAGCCTCGCAATTCTGTAAAATAAATACGCCAGTGAGACGCTGATGCAGTTGAATTACTTACATTGTAATGTAAAATGGGAAGAAAAAGAACCAAAATAATTATGCATATTGAAACGAGTCTTCTGAAAATAAAATCTAGCTATAATCTCATTTTTGAAATCATATCTTTCAAAATATGAGAATGGTGTATCAGTGCGCTGCATATTTTGGTAATATTACTAGAAACACCGATATCTAATGATGAATGTGCGTGCGAGAGATTTTATTTCGAATATTTTCTCTGTTTTAATAAATTATTGTCTAATAGGAGAAATTATATTAAAAGAAGAATGGTTTAGCCTAATTGCTGAGATAAGCTGAAATTTTTGCTGATAATTTTCAAAGTATGGCGCGTTTGATTTTTTTTCTCTCGCAACAATAATAGAATTTAACAATTAATATAAGTATAGGTTGGTTTAATGAATAACTTCTAAAAAAATCAGCCTCAAATATTTTTAGAGAAAATCTATAACGTGAATTAATTTCGCTTCTAATGTCCTAAACCAACGAACCAATTAAGTTTTAAAGAACAGGGGGGCCGTGAGGCCATTTTTATGAAGATGATTCTTCCTATTCGTTTTAGGAGGGGCCCTTATAATAATTTTTTTTTTTTTTTTTTTTTAGCTACAAGAAATTAAAGTTTGGGGGGGGGGGTTTCTTCATTCGCCTAGGGGGCTCACGGCACCTCTGAATTTAGACAAATTAGAGGGGAAAGTTTTGGTGGGTGATTTCAAGATTGCTAAATTGCAAAAATTTTGGATTGTTTATTTTATACATTTTTTTTTAATTAGAACAAAAAAAAATTATAAAGTTTGTAGGTTAAGTTTCTCTCAATAGCAATTTTGAAATTTCAAATTATATCATTTTCACCTCCGCATCATAAACAACGATAAAACACATCACCACCTTGGAAATTGAATAATGGAATAATCCAATTTCTTCTTGATTCCGATACGATATAAAATAATCATTTTTGTTTCATGGATAAAAGAATCGCACCTTGCAGCCTAATATTAAGTTATAGAAATAAATAAAAATTACAGAAATATTTTTTCATCTAGCTCAAATTTAGAATAAATGAAAAAATTCTCATCACGATGATGACAAGTTTGATAAATTGATATCAAATAACGCTATAAATATTCGTCACTCACATTGGCTTATTCAAAATTGGCACAAGAAGTTTCTCCATATTTTTTAGCTGGCAAATATACATCAACAAAATGTATCATCTTTGTTATTTTACTCTGTAGTGAGTATTATTATGTTATGGTGTATAATGCATCCATATTCTTGTATTTTACTATGTTCAGGTATTCAGCGTTTATTATCTTAATACCGATTGGAGTTGGCGGCGAGTTATTGGGACAATTCATAATTCAATCGTTGTACCAAAATAAATGGAATATGTTACTTCCGTATCTCAATATTACCGTAGGGTATCGACATTTTATCATTGTGATGATGATAAGCACTGCACAAGGTAATTTCTAAGAAAAAAATATGCCGTATTTTTCTGTGGTACCTATCGACAAAGCGTGACAAAAATGAGAAATCTTATTACATTTTAAAGACATGAGGAGCAATTTATCACATCTATTTAAATTTTGTTACGGATAGTGATGACTTACAACATCTCAATATCTTCGAGATGTGAACGCTGACTCATTATGTTTATGAAGATTTGACAACAATCTAAATAACTTCTAGAACAATAATTATATGAAAAAAGGGTTCCCTTCACAGTCAATTCAACTCAGCTTCTTGAGTCATCCGACATCAATTTCAATCCTTTTTTTTTTTTAAATTTATTTTGTCGAAACTGAAAAGTTTTATTTTTTTAAATCAAGCCATGATTGCATTTTGTATTCATTCTTACCATGAAGACAGTCAGTAAGATACTGTGCATGTGTTTTGACTTATTTTGAATTAGATTCATCAGCAGAGCCCGGATTTTTCGCTAAAATACCGAAAACGTAGATTATAAATAGCGAAAGAATCATTTTTACCGAAAACTGGCCCATCAAATGCCAAGATGTAAATTACACCTATACTCATATGTGATATTCGTCGAGCTAATAGCCCGGTTGTGTTGCTTAAATGCTCGTTAAAATAAAATAAAAAAAAAAAAAAAAAAATCGTCTAAAATATACCAACATTTACGCAAAATCATGTAAAAAATGGTCATTATTTTCTAAATACCGAATAATACCGAAAATCAAAGTTTTAGTACCGAAAATTAAATTATAAATACCAAAAAATCCGGGCTCTGTTCATCAGATAAACGTAGGAAAAGTCATTGAGTTTTCATCATATTTTTTCATCGCAAGACTTTCTTTTCTTGCAAACCTATTTTCTTCTTCTCTCGTATATCTCCCAAGAAAAATGATTTAGAATGAAAACCCAACTTTCATTAAAATTATCAGTGTAAACAAACATGTTGAAAACAGAGGGTCTTCATTTTGAATTTTAAATGATCAATACATAGGTAATTGAATGTTATCAGAAATTGGCTATCTGATAATTTATTGAGACGATATTGTCCTACGAGGTAGGAACGAAATTGATTACAGACTTGGTGACTGAGGCGTAGTTCCTTCTACCTTGTTTTTCTTTCTGAAAGTGGAAAAAAATATTATGGCGATCGACTGTAATTTTAGTGGGCCGTATATTAAATATATCTCTGGCCCTACACATCCCTGCAAATGACAGTGTCGAAGTTCCAGCTTGTGACGCTCGTAATCGACTTCAATTTTAATGTGAACATATTTTTTACTTACATACTGGAATTTTAAAGCGTAAGGGGGGGGGGGAGGAGGAGAACAGTTTTTTTTTGTTGAAAGTCAAAAATCACATGAGATACCTTAGGAAATACAATATGAAAAGCTCTAAGCATATTTTATTAAGTTCTCATCCTGAGCTAACGTAGGTGAATATGAGGACTTTACGTTCCTCAAAAAATCAACCTGATTGCAAAGAAGAGCATTGTAGGTATTTATTTTTGAAATAAGTCAGAATACTTACGTGTTTAAGAAAAAAGTTTGATACGAGTTGAACTAGTATACATAATATAAATCAATTTTTTACTTTCAGGTATATTCATGATGTACAGACATTTGTTCACTCAACGACGAAAAGCGTTAGGAAGTACAACTGGAACCGTCAGTCGACAAAAAATTAAATAATTTTTTTAATCTAAAATCCAAAAAAATTATATCTTTAATTTTTAATAAACTACTATTTTTCATACATTCATTAAGAATGGTATGTACACCGATACACTGCGTTTCCAGACCATTGGTACAGTGATATTATAGGGTGATGTGTTTTTTATTTTGTAACTGGCATCATTGTGATTTTTGTTTTTAATGCAATTCTGACTAAATGACAGAATTAAAACAAATAAATACTAAATTTTCGTTCAAGCTGTGTTACCAGCGTGTTTATGATTCCTTTTCAACGACACCTACATTGAAATATGATTTTTCTTTTTCCTTTACCTGACTTTTCGAACATGAAGACTATTTCCTCAACAATAAAAGCTAACTAATTGTGGAATAGTAGGCCTACTATTAAGAGTACGTAATTCACATAAGAATTTATTATTAAGTTGAGTCGATTCTAGAATAGAGAGTAGCGAAGGGTTAGTGTTGTCTTGAGCAGAAGCACTAGTTTTATTTATGATAGGCATTTCTGTTGTCGATGCCGTTAGCCATCCCTGAAATTGGTAGTCATCTCTGATTCTAGTGGTCAATTCTGATACCGATGACCGTTTATGATGCTAGTAGCCCGTTTATATGGTACCGGTAGCTATCGTGTACTGAGAAATTTCCTAGGCCTACTCTTTCAAATACTCACTTATGTTTTGTTTGTCATCATCCTAGGTATTTACTTCAACAGAAGTTACCATTTGCTGGCCTTGTTGCCCTCCCCCTCTTCAATTTTAGACTGGGAAACGCGTTGCATAATTCGCAGTTATTTTTATATCAACTAAGTATATATAGCTAGATGATCAAAATTTTACCAAGTCCAAGTTCTGTATAGTTCGAAAGTCGAATATTTCTTGGTCTCATGGTCGAAGGAACGGGAAAAGAGAGAAAAAATTAGCACGGACGGTAAACAACGAAAATTCTTAAAGAGCCCCCCTGTAAAATAAATTTCTTCTTAAAATCAATTTTCGGATAAAAATAACTATCGATATTGAAATCGAAATTAAAAAATTGGCTTGTAGAGCAAATCACCAGGACTTCTTGACTAACTCTCCGTGAGTTTTTAACAAGGAGCCTTTTTTATGGGGGGTCATTTTGGAAAAAAGTTCACCGAGCTTCTAGAAATTTTCTTCTGTGAATTTAATCCTTTCATTCATCACATTTGCTTGCAGAAAGAATTATTAATCCCTGACTACACAATTAGGATAATACGTAATCACCTAATCTTTGCTCATTTCTCTTGAATTATTTATAGTACTTATTACATATCAAGATGTAGTACTTTCCTTTCTAGCGTTCTCATCCTGAGACAGGCTATAATAGTGTTCTATGCAGTCTCAGATCAGTACTTACTCTCTTCCTTCCTCAAACTCGTACCGTCTTTCGTAACAAATAGTATTACCGTACTTTTTTTCTTTAGTATTTCTTAGCGGTCATTTGTGGAAGCGTCTATGGCCGCATAATCGGCTATAAATTGAGTAGATGTAGGATATTCAGGATTGAAATGTTATGAGGTAGTTTTCAAGAAAATTCCTCCCCCCTCGCTCCCCCAGAAAATCGAAAATATGCTTGCTTAGAAGTACAAGATATGACGCTTAGTCAGCAATTTTGAAGACAACCAATAAGCGTGCGCAGTAATGAGTGAATAGTGTATTCTAAAGGAAATTTGATGCGGAACAACCTCTATCCGAAACTTTTTTCTCTAAAGAGTGTAGTTTTCGAGACAACTGCAAAAGACTTCATTTTGGGGAGGAACGGTGGCCACAAAAGGGATTTTCGAGAGGCGAGCGCTGTGGACGCTTCAGTATTTTAATCAGGTGGCCTCCCTGACCAACTCCATAATGAAAAGCTTCTATCGCAATCATATCCAGCAAGAAGACTAATTTGACTGGACTATTACGTGCACTTGTGAGGAACAGTGGGAAAAGTCGGCCCTCTTGTACAACGTTGCCGTTCTGTGCGTTTTCCGGTCTTCCCTTCGGGTGGTCGTGGCAACTACCGGATGGAAGAAAAGGACAAGAGCAACTTGAGCGAGTGTACATGCTTAGTTGCAAACAGTACAGGGCAAAGGTATCTGTATTGGTGAAGAGCAAAAAATATCAGTGGAAAATGAAAACAAACACTGCAATGAAGAATAGCACAATGGTGAAAGAACATTTGAGGTCATATATGTAGAAAATCGTGTAAAAAGAAGATATTTATGGAGATAGAAAAGTAAAAAGGAGGAGAAACAGCCTCTTGAATAATGTAATCATAACAGCACGATCAAAGTGATTGAAATGCATGTAATTCTATAACACGCTTTTTATTACAAGTGAACGAATGAGTGAATCAAAACTTTTGAATTCACTTAAAATAGCACGCAAACTCAATCAAAAAAATAAGAAATTCACATTATGTCTTGCAGAAGGTAATAATATCATGCATTGTATCCCACTTTCTCTGTATCACTTCTCATCTTAAACGCAATACCTTTCACTCGCAAAACTGAGCCATAATATTATCGTCATTTGAGTATACGTATAATAAAAAAGTTTTTGGCTCGATGACTGTACGAGAAGAAAAAATAAATAAATAGAAACAACCAATACGATGATAGCAAAGCTGGTAGCCATAGAAACGCAGAACATTGGTTAAAGAGTTGACCAATTACAACACAGTATTGTTGTTGCCAATAAGATCACAGTGTTACTTGTATACTATTGTTTAAAGCCTTGTTCTTTAGTGGCGATGTAACTGAGGGGTGGGGAGCTGGGAAGGCGAACGGGTTGATTTTTTTGTTTTGTTGACATTTTGTTATTGGGATGTTTTTTTTAATTCTTCCCCCCCCCCTCCGTTTTTTTCGCAGATATTCTTATAATAGAGAGTGCTGCATCAATCTCTACTTTATATTTATTCCAAAAAAACTCAGTCACGGGTTCTTTTCAAGAGTTGAACAAGGGATGAATTTCAAAAGTAAAAAAGACATTAAATGATTTTTATTTCTTTTGTTACGCCACAATATTTTTTTTTTTTTACTATTCAATATTTTGTTTCAGACTTACACCACTTTTGTTGATCTGCCGAATAAAATGTACAAAAATGTTGAGTTCTTTCTCAAAGAGAAAAAAGGATGGCGCATCTGCATGAACTATCGAGTGTAGACGATCATGCGCACGTGTGAAAGGTGTAATCTATCATTTTCCATCACCATCAGCAATCAATCAGGAGAAATAAGTATGAATCTTGATTGACGGAACACTATTTTTCCTGACCAAATGCCAGTGGCGTATTTCCCAGCAGGCAAGATAGGCATGTGCCTACGACATAAAAGCAGAGTAGGCGCCAGCGCCATTGTTCCAGGAAAATTTTTGCCAACTTCGCTTGCAGTTCTCAAGAAGCAAGCAGAATTTAATTTTTTGTTTCGCTGAAGTTTCGCTGAAATTCCACTATGAGGACACAGTTGGGAAACATTGCAAGGATACAAATAGGTTTGGAGATCACTCCCTCTTTTGAAACATTTTTTAGTTATCCTTGTTATGTCCTCTGTGTGGATATTGAGGACAGTTGGAGGGTGAAAGGGGGGAAGCAGTTTATATAAGTTGTACAAATCCTCTTTATAACCTCATCTCATCCTCAAAGTATCTTCAATGAAAAAACATAATGGATACTGCAATATCCTCACTGTGTCCTCACTACACTTCTTGAGTGTCCTCGTTATTGAGGACATTATGAGGACATGGAGTGGACGACTTTGATATCCTCATTGTGTCCTCACTACACCTGTTGAGTGTCCTCGCTGTTGAGAATATTATGAGGACATGAAGGGGACGGACGACTTTGATATTATCTTTGTATCCTCAATGTTGAGGACACACTGTGGTCTGTGGATGTAGTGAGGAAGGAAATCAATGACTTTGTATACTCTTTATTGTACACTCATCATTGTTTCTTCAAAGTGTTTGTTATGTACATTTGTAGAGAAAGAAGCTAGCGCTATCTATGTAATGAATTGTATGATCGGAACGTTGCGAGCCATTTTGAACAAAATTTGAAAAACTTTACGGAGAAACGCAATTTTAGAAAAGGTATATTTGCAGACCGGTTTTGTAGTTCACAGGAAAAACTAAATCGTTTGTACTGATGATGTAGTTTTTCCTGTGAACTACGAAACCGGTCTGCAAATGTACCTTTTCTAAAATTGCGTGTCTCCGTAAAGTTTTTCAAATTTTGTTCTATCTATATAAGGTAAGATGGGTATGTGAAGATGACAATTTTTGAAGAGCAGTCAACTGAACTGCATTTCTGTGGGACTCCCGACTTTTCCTGTTGATTCACTGTCTTGACTGCAATGAAGAGGATTTATCTCCATCAACTGATCAAAAATCTGAATGGTTCTGTGGAAGAAATATGGCCTCAGAGTAGAAGGTGACGACCATATGAGTACATAATTTGAACAAGACGTCGATACAATGAGGATACAGCAATAAGGATATAATGAGTACATAATGAGGATATTATGAGGACACAATAAGAATACGGTCAGTATATAATAAGGATACGATGCGGGTTTTTGTATGAGGTCAGGACATTATACGATGGGAGTTCTTCTATGAGGCCGGGATGAGGACACAATAAGAGTGCTTCCTTGAGCGTGTCATGAGAGTGCAGGGAGGGGTCTACAATGAGGATATAGAAAAGATTCATTGAGTATTCTCATGATGAAGGATTAATGAGGACAAAAAAAGGATACGATGAAAGTTCTCTTATAAAGATTTTTGAGGACACCAATTTAAGAATTGATCCCTTTGTCGAATCTCTGGGCTCTAATAGGTCGAAAAGGTCTTACGAAACTTTCAGTCGAAATAAATGAGGACACTTTGAGCACATAAAATGGGAATATGAGTCTCACGGACATTTTGAGGATATAAATTATCCACCTGAATACCCAGATAAAGTTGAATTTTCGTTTCGTTTGCCATCCTTGATTATGAAATAACGCTCGAAAGTAATCTTGTAAGCTAACTAATAAAGTAGATTAATACATTTGAGGTATTTTTAATTTCCATAAAATACACAAGATCCCAAGCCATAAATTATACCTACATTTTAAAAAGAATTGTTTTGAAAATTCTCGTATCTTTGTTTTGAAAACACCGATTCATGGGAGAGTATTTATTTTTCGTTTATAATGAAAAAAAAAATTAAATTCCAATGATTTGACCATATCCGGTATTAAGAGAGGAAAAAAAGGCTCACCCATGAAAAGAATACGCGCTATCGCCTTCAAAAACTCCTCCAACAACCTTACCAACATACCTTACACTTTTTATAGGGGTCTTTTTGTGTCACAAATGATCAACAATACTACTGCTAAATGGGGACAATACTGACTTGGGCGACGATCACGACACTTGCTGGGTCGCGGTCGCTGGGTCTTGTCTTCAATGAATCCATTCTTCGATCTCACTCGAATGCCGTCTGCAGACCATTGCGATCAAATTATTAAAATACACACACGTCAACAACGCAACGTCAGCAAACAGAGAAGGGCGATGAAATACTAATAGTAAACATTACCACTATATCCCATTTGTACTGTACAACTCACACTCATAATATTGTACTTGTTAATATTTTTAAAAAAATTCTGATAACTAAACTACTAAAGAATTGTATTGTGTGCGTCTGTGTGCACTAATACTTACAAAGTACGCGTTGAAATAACCAGTTTTTGTATAATTCTTTGCCTTTGTATGTGTGTGTTCGTGTGTGACAAGTATTTGTAATTTCTTGGTTTTTCATTGACACTCCGTCTTCGCTCGTTCTGCGACTGCGAGTTTTGGATGGAAGTCACTCAGTTTGCCAGTTTGCTGTGTGCTGTCGGTGCGTAAGCTGGTGGTCGTGTTGGCTGTTCGTGATCATTGTCCTTTGAAATTTTGTCAACTCTTCTGAACGTTTTTTTCTCTTTTCGTCTATACATTCGTCGCTTCTATTCGTTTGTAAATTTAAACAAGTGTATTTTACTCATTCATAACGTGCGTATGAATCATTCGTTTTGTGATGTATTTGTAGGAGATTTTGCAACGAGTTGTTTGGGCTAGCCGAAACTATCGTAAGTTTCTTATGAATTCATTAAATTAGAAGATTATCTCACATCATCATTTAGGATGTTGAATTTGTTCGCCGTTTGAATGAGTACGAATATTCATTCATCTTCAGCTGTCTTCATAATATAAAGACTGAGATGGATTACATTGTCGCGTTCTCTTTGTAAAATATTCTCTGGATGACGGTAATGACGTTTCAGTTATACCTGTACCGTGTTGCGTTGTTGGTATTTAACTAATTGGAGATAAACTTGTCATTCTAGCTAACAGAACTAATGGAAGCTGACTAAGCTTAATATCGAATTCTTTATTTTCACGGCTAGAAGGACAGCAAATTTGATGTGAGATTTTCTACGTTGTACATTCAGCTTGAACAAAGCTCATGACAGAAATTCCATTCGCATGTATCAAATGAAGAAACTAGACTCGATCAAGGGCGTCCATACCTCTTGAAACTTATTCACGGTTCATGTGCGAAGTATGATTTAATTCACAGCCCCGTAGTTCCCAATATTATCTTTATTATTATTATTTTGATGAGTTATTCAGCTTCGGATGAAGTTTTGGAGTTGTTGTACCGTAGACCGGCGTCACAAATTTCATTCGATTGTCGAAAAATATTCGGATTTTGTTCGAATTTAGTTACGTAGGTAGCCGTCGAATAATTATCAGCCTCGAATCAATTCTAACAAACAATGCATCTGCTTTGATGTTTCTGCGTTAAATTCGCGGATATTGTTCCGACCAGCGGGTGAAAGTTTCTTGCGAGCTCGGTCGCCGCAAGAACTGGTATCAATGGCTATCTTTCTCAATAACTGTGTCAGTCTTACGCGAAAATCAGAGAGAAAAGATGTCACGCTTCAAGATCAAAGTAATGAGACCCAAACGTACATTGTAAAACCATTCTTCCTTCTGTGTACTTTGCATACGCATTTTATAACCCCAGAACACGCATGCATGGAATGTTTTGAAATGATTGTAGTTCGAAAGGTGCTCTAGAACTATCATTTAGCAAGTTTTATGGTGTTGCAAGTCAATTATATTTGTCACATTTCAATTGACCGTTAACTGGTGTACTGTACCGTGTCCATGAACGGATATCAAGTTGCGTGATAATTAAAAAAATGCTTTCTTCTGTTTAAAGAAAATAGTTACCTTTGGTTTGAGCCTTTGATTTGCCTCGAGACTGTTATTAGGGGCTGAGTAATTTTTTATCGAAGTTGCAAGCAAATTTTTTCATCTGTCGCGACAAAAAATAATGTTCATCATTTTTCTCTCGTTCGTCGATCTCCTTTTGTATTATTATTATATCCGTGAAGTTCGCTAAGCTAGCTTCAAGCTGTTACTAGCAATTGAAATCAATTGAATCTTAATTGAACGAAGAGGGCTACTTCACTTCGTCCTCTCATCGGATTATCCCCAGTTTCAAGATTCAACGAGTTTCGTGCACCGTCCTCATATTGAAATTTCCGGATCTTTTGTCGCCCGTAATTGAACTTGCAAACCTTCATTGTTTCTGCTAGGGGCACATTTTTTGGAGTGAAATCTATGTACGTGTTATGCATACTCGTACGACGTTGTTCACTGACCAGAACCTAAAGTATGACGTGTATACTGGTTCATTTTTACGTGTCAATGCTTCAAGTTTCCCCCATAACGAATCTCATCCTTGTATATCGTGCAGACGACGAATAATCCAATGTAGTGTAGTTTGTTCTGAAATATTATATTTCAATAAATGTTTACGTAACATAAATAAATTTAATAAAACTATACGAGACAGCGTGTTTTCGACGAATTGTCGTTATCAAGCCATATTTATGAATGAACTGAATAGAAGAGTGCGAAAAGTGTACGGCACTTGTAGGGTATAACAGTGTTTCTCAACCTTCCTTACATCGCGGCACATTTAAACCGCGAGATGATTTTATTCCTGCGGTGCAGCATTTCCGAAACTCCCGATTGTATCCTAAATTTTTCTACGTTTTAACATTTTCGTGTCTACTGATTTCCTTTCCCTTAATTTTAGGATTCGTGGCCGTTCAAGGTGGCCATATGAGGCCTCAGCCATCTTTCCCTGTACCGCGATTCCGGGAAACTATAGCTTTGACCTTTCGCCGGGACTTTTCCTCGTCAAATTTCAGGATTTGTGGCCTTTCAAGATGGCCATATGAGGCTCAGCCCTCTTTCCTTATACTGCGGTTCCAGGGAACTGGTGCTTTGACCTTTCGCCGAAAATTTTGCATAAGGGTTGAAAATTTCTTGTATGTACTGGGAAACCCCCTGGGCTTTCCTAGTTTTGAAGTTTGTGGAGGAACATGAAATACAACCTGTAGTTTTTGCCACGACGCTGAAAGCTTATGATTTTAGTGAAAGCCAGTGCAGGTTTAGACTCAAGTTTAAGAAATCATAAACTAGAATTGACATCATTGAAAAGCTGGATCGAGTGAATAGAAAAAATTGCCAACTCTGTTTTTAGTTCATGTTGAATTACGTTTTTGATTAAAATCTCAAGGCATACCGGACCTTGTATTTCATAAAAAAAAGGACCCATTCAGGACAGTTGTTCTGAAGACCCTAAACGACGATCTGAAATCTGGAGGTACGTGATCCAACCATGCGCGCATACCCTAGGGGCAAACGTGCCCCCAAAATCGATTTTTTAAAGATATCTCGTCAGGATGAGAGTTTAGTAAAAAATGTTTCAAACAAAAGTTGTTCCTTCAGAAATTTCCTATAAAAGGTGCTGTACACGTAGTATAGGCTTCGTTGCATGCAACAGTCGAAAATTTCAATTGAAAAAATAAGAAATTTGTTTTTTTTTTAAATTTGTTTTTCAAAATTTTAGAAGAAAAATATTGGTACGTTGCACCTTTTCAAATTCTCTACAAAATGCTAAAAATATTTCTTAGTCTGGGCCTAATATAATATCGGTGCTGAAAGAATGAAAGTTTCTAAAATAGTACATTTTTTTTAATTAATTACAGTCGATGCCGACTATAACGAGATTCAAGGGCCTGATTCTTTTTCTCGCTTTACCCGGAAGCTCGCAGTAGACATACCCCGGTTATAACGAGATTCTCGTTATGTCCGGTTATACCGCAAATATAGAAAAACTTACACAAATGCAGTAGAGAAAAACGAATGAGGGAGTTTTGTACATATTTACGTATTTCATAGGTAGAATTTATTTCGACTGTTTCCAGAGCGCCAGCGTTGTCTTTAGGCCTCTCCTCATATAAAACGTGAACATTCTCAGGTCTGGAAAATGAATGTCCGGTTGCCAGAAGATGGACTGCAAATTATAATTATAAGGTTGACTTGAGAGTAATCAATGAATAAAAAGAACTCTTGTAGCTGCGTTCAAATGCTATTCGGACAATCTGTTCACAAGTGAAAAGCTGGAAAAACTTGTCAAAATAAAATGGCCCACCCATCATAGCTCAAATGTTACAAGTCGACTATTGATACTTGATGGTGCATCTGAAGCTTTCGAACTGTCTCCTCCCAGACAAGTTTTTGATAGAGGTAGAGGAGGAATGCTGATGGATGGAGAAGACGCTTGAAAGAAGGAGGGGGGGGGGAGAATTCGAATCTTCGAGAAGGAGAAAAGTTTTTCCCGCGAGGCCAAAACAGACTAACCGGTGTTTCCAACATTCTATTCAAGGGTAACCTATCTTCGTATGATAAGAGATGTAACATTTTTGCGGGAATATACGCCCTAATTGATAAGGAAAAGCTCGTTAAGACCGGCATCACTCCTCGTAGTAACCGATATAATTTACATAGCCTATATGGGTCAAGTGCAAGGGGACCACAGATTCTGCTCGCAATACCCGAAATCTCGTTTCAACCGGCCTCGTTATAGTCGGCATCGACTGTAATTGATCCGCTTAACTTTAAAAAAATATTCCGTTGACGTCGACTCACAATTTGTTCCACGTGCATGGTGAAGTGGTATAACGAATACTGCAGGATTTCTTGCAGTCATATTTTACCAACACGGCTAACGATTCCTCCATGAGGGAAATCGTTGTCCAAACTATCTCCCAATAGAGCTTTTCCATGTCGGCGCATTGCATACATATTCTCCTACGTGTTATCGAAATGGTAGTATTTCTAACATTGCTCTTATGGGTGTTGCTGGATTGCATACTCATTTTCATTGTGGAGTAGTTTGCCATAAGAGCAATGTTAGAAATACTACCATTTCGATAACACGTAGGAGAATACGTATGCAGTGCGCCGATATGGAAAAGCCCTATAAACGCTGTACTGTCAGGATGAGATTTTGTCTATCTCCAATCCGCTAATGACGATAGATTTTGAATGCGTTCTTGGCTCCGCCTCCAAACTTGCCCACCCTGGTGAACAGGTCGTCGACATTGTTTTTCCACGGCATTTTTGGTCGTTGGAATCTTGTCCAGTGATCTTTTCCTTGTAAACATAATCCTAGAAAATATGAATGAGCATTTTTGTGAGCCAAAGCTTCTTCAAATTATCAATTTTTTATCAGCAGCATGGAAAATCATTCTAGTATCCGTCTTATCGTGATGACAAAGACTAATACCTTCTAAATTTGCTTCTGGAGAGCTTGAAACTACAGAAGTTGAGATATGTAGTACTATAAAATTCAACTTGCAACTACCGCCATTTATTAATTGTCTATTTAATACCGTCATTTTTTCGATTGAGAAGATTACTAGCTCAAAGAGTTGTCTCCCGTTTTCTTTTAGCGAAATTGAAGTCATGCTGCATTCAAAGAAGTCGAAAAATCATTAATCTTAAAAAAATAGTCATTAAGTTGAAGGATTACGATGGAGTTGCCTTTGTTAGCTTTTGATATTACAAGATCGGACAATTTGAGTTATTTTACTCTGTTGAGATGGTCAGGAGATGTGGTGGTGACAGATCAAGTTTCAATTAGCTTAGCACATTTGTCGAGGATCAAATCATCATTACGAATTTCAATCATCAGGTCTGCTCTCAAATAATCTGTGGCGGAGTCTTCGTTGATTGATGGTAGGGAAAATATGAGACCTTTGTTGGAAAATTTTCCGCTACTACTCACTCAAGAGACCCAAATCGTAGAAAAGAAAAGTGGATTTGTCTCTCCAACCTCGGTTTACTAAAATCCACACATTTGTGATCAGCTCTTACAGTGTGAACACATAGAAATCACCGTGGTCAGCTTAAAGATCCTATACCTTTAAATGAGAGGTGTGATGTTTACAAAATTCAGTGTGAAGGGTGTCCCTTCTAGTATATAGGTCAAAGAGGTTAGTCCTTTTAAAAACAAGACTCAGAGCGCAAGCACGTCCTAAGTTCGAGTCAACCCCATAACTATAATTTTGCTATTCATCTTCTGGTATCTAGACATTCGTTTCCTGGACCTGACAATGTTCGCCTCTTAGATGAGCAGAGTTTTAAGTACAAACATATCGCATTGGAATCTACAAAAACCATCAAGTCAGTTTACTCACCTGTAGTAAACGAGATAATCCCCACTGCATACACCGTTGATGCAGTCTACAGAAGATTACTTGAACAAATAATGATCTAATCTATTTGTGATTTATTTCTTTACGGGTTTACTCATATGTTTTTGCCCGTCGATAGATTTTTACCAGAAAGCTCTTGCTATTCTATTATTTTACGACTCTAATAAAGTTTATGTGTTCGTGAATTTAAGTGTCGTAAAATGGAACAGTGAATTCTTGATATTTAACGGAGAAGGATTTGGAAACTTTGTGGCCTATAATCGATCGATTTGTAAGTTTTTCTTTTCTTCCAATCTTTTTCGGTGTTTGAAATTTGGTTCATTTCTTGTTGATTCACGCATGGACTGTCCGCACTTCTACTGGGTGTAGAAGTGAGAACAGTTTTGAGTCTGTCATTATCAGCCAACGGGAGATAGTGTTTAATTTTTTTTACCAACACCCTGTGTCTGCCGGTCCTGGAAAACCCAGGAAAAGTCACGGATTGTGTACAGAAGGTCCGGAAAATCGGATCGCCCCGGAATACAACTCACTGGGTCAACCTACTGTGTGTTTACAGGTCCTGAAAAGTCCTTCAAGTCATCAATAGGCAGCGCTCCTCACTTTATTTATTTCTTTAGTAACCGCGGCGATACAGTCCTCACAGCCTCTCTTTTTTCGGAAGCCGTACTCCTGTCTTGATGGTAGAGGGTCTTCTATTTTATCGGTTCTTTATGCAAGACATCTCTCTAAAAGTTTGCCAAGTGAAGATAAGCCTAGTGCGAAAAGTCAAATAGGTGCTGACTGAAATTTCCGGAAAAAATTGTTCAAGGTGGTGCTTTCAGAAATCATTGTTATAAAAAATATAATTTAAATTGAAGGTAGGTAAATTAAAAAGTCCTAAAAAACTTTTTTCCAAGTTTAATCAGAAAATTGATGAAAAAATTGTTCCATAGAAAATTGATATGATTTCAAAAGTCCTGTGAAGAGAACAAAAAGGTCCCAAAAAAATTCGGGTCAAGTACCAGAAAGATCCCGGAAAGTCCCAGATTTTCATTTTCCAATTTTGATTGACACCTTAACGATTGGTGGATCCCGCACTCTACCCATTTTTTGTTCAACCATTTGCATACTTTTCTCTTCATCTACTAGTAGGGATCGACGGAGCACAGACGATAATTGATGAATTGTGGGCAAAGGTCAAACTCCTAGCAATATTTCGGAGAAGCGATGCGTGAAGAGTAAGATGTGATTGTAGATGAAATTTGACAAAGAGGACAGTAAACAGACACTGTATTGTCCTCATTATACAAATACAACAGCTGCGTAGTTAGGTTCGGCCGTGTTATCAATGTGGTTTGTTTGAAACCATAAAAAACTGTGATTTGATCACATATCTGCTCTTCGTACTGCCAGGAAGTATGAGATCATCTGAATTTTCCGTGAATGAATTTGTAGAGAAAAAAAGCTACGTATGTCGTAGATTTTTGTTCACTTATTCCAGCTTATAGGGCGGCTTCAAATGGTGATTTTGGTGGGGGAAGTTTCACCACTATTTACTCTGGTATTTTACCAGCAAAAAAGAGGAAAATCATTTTCTTCTGAATCGACTCTTTTTTACCTTCGTTTCCTTTTCTTGTTTCCTAGAGGGGGAGGAGGTGTTCTAATACACCCCCCCCCCGGAATCTGCGCCTTCCTGTTAGTTTTATCATTGGTTGCTTCAATCCATTATTTGATTGAAAATTTATTCTTATGTCTCTCCCTCCGTGCCGATTTGATGTTCACGTTTCTTAGGTTCAAATTCGATTCTAATTAGCAATATTGACTGACTATAGTTGCGTGACAAATGAAAAGTAACTGATTATTCCGCTACCAATTTTGTAGCGAATGTCTTCCACGTAATTTTTATTTATGGTAAAAGAATATAATTTTGAATTAAGTATAAGATCGATAAATCTTCGTATAATTTTCTGCGGCTCTTGCAGCTTTTCTTCAATTCACTCTTTGAGACTGCGAAGTATTTTTCCTATAAACTTGTTTTGATGAAGAAAATCCACTAGTATTTAATTTCGTTACAAAATTTCCCCAAGAACGATATTGTATCGAGTTTCTTTTTTTTTTCATATATCTAATTTGCCCAAAGTCCCTGCTGAAATTTTGTACCCTTCAACCTTGATTATGATGTGGTTAAATTCTTGAAAATTTTCTCGTTTGAGTTTTCCATTTTAGTGCATTCTTTATTCGACTCGATTAGCTTTCGTCGATTGTGTACGTCTTACTTGATCAGACTCGCGAATTAGATCGGACAATATTATCGGTCTAGAACTTCTTTTTTTTTAGTAGAGGAGACTGGCAAGTAGTTTTTGCGTACTAGCTTCTCATAAGATTAAAATACTGTTCTAAAAACTCGCATTCAAAAACGTAACTGGGCGTATCAGATGGGAACATGAATAACTCAGGTGAATAAACATCTATAGTACTTGTTTGAATGTAATACGGACGTTTCTTGACGAGTTTTTGGGTCCGTCGTGTTCGTATTCCGAAAAGCCTGCACAAATCGTTTGACCCACGACTTATGTTATAGTAACTCGGATTCATCAACGAATACGTTGGTTCGGGTTCAACGTCCGTCTTTATTTTGGCAAACTCTTGTGTACTCCTACTTGCGAACTCGACGAATTTCATCCATTGTGGTACAGTTGAGTCAGAATGGCTGTTTGAAAAGATGCCCCATAGAAGGCCTCCCAAAACAAATAATTTCTGTTCGAAATTTTCTCAATTGTCAAGTGTAAGAAGATTTCTTCTTGCTCGTTTTTCTACAAACTACGAAAAATTAACGTTCATCTGAGTGATTTTCGTGGGCATTTTTATCCCTCTTTCAAATAATCCATGACTAATCATGCGATGGAAGTAGGTTTTAATCTTGGTAGAAAGTTTTTTTCATCTTTATTATTTAGTATTACAAACTTGATACAGAAGCGCGTAAAATCATTATCGAAATTTCTCCGCGTATAAAAATATTTCTTCCACGTAATTTTCGTATCAGAAAAAAAAACAATGAATTTGCGCTTATCTCGTTCGTAATAAGAAACTCCCGAAGAGTCTTTTTGTTGTATATTTAGCGTTCGGGTGACGTAAACGTGGCTGTGTTATTCATTACGTGTAAGTCGTATTAATTATGATTTTATTCAAAAGTGTATCAAATTTTGATTACGTAATCATTATGTATCGTTTACGTTTAGACGTTGTATCGAAAACAAAATGGAGTGAAACTTGGGCCAACAATAACACCAATTTCAGCCCAGTATGCATTTTCATTCGGCATAAGGAACATTTCTGCGCTGAATTTTTATTTTATCGCGGAGTATGAGTATTTTTGATTATCGAAAGATGAGGCGCACTGCTTGAATTCGAGAGGCACACTTGTGGACGACAGAAATGTTTTCAAATTCATCACATCTACCATGAGGATCGAAAAATATGATGTGTATTATTTTGTGTAATACGTAGGGACTGTAACACACTGGAAATGAATGACTGATTGCTGCTGTAGCGAAGGTGCGGGAAAACAAGATCCACAATCCATTGAAATAATATGGATAATTTTGTAGCTTCGCCTCACATTGTAGTCGAAGACTACTCTTTGAGCACGTTTCTTAAAATATCGGAGCTTATTGGATGACAAGGAGGACCAGAGATCATGCCACGATGAAAGGACGAAGGAGCGGTAATAGGATTTGAAATCATACACGGGAGGAGCGGCGAGGTTAGGTTTCTCACGACCAACGTGTCCCGGTATCCATAGAAGAGCGATAGAGGATGAGGAAGAACTTGGCGAGTGTTTGAGAATGTGAATTCGTTGCTCGCTTAGACCCCTTTGCTTGGGTCTACTTCTTGTATGGTCCAAAGTTGGACGATAGAATTTGTAGAAGGAGGGTTTGAATAGCGAGTAATGATGAGAGGGAATGAGGAAGTAAAGGGAATTTACGGGGAGGACAGAAGTGGATGAGAAGGGAGCGGTAAGTTCGGCGGTGAATATGAAGAGTATGAGGAAGAACTTGGCGAGTGTTTGAGAATGTGAATTCGTTGCTCGCTTAGACCCCTTTGCTTGGTCTACTTCTTGTATGGTCCAAAGTTGGACGATAGAATTTGTAGAAGGAGGGTTTGAATAGCGAGTAATGATGAGAGGGAATGAGGAAGTAAAGGGAATTTACGGGGAGGAGAGAAGTGGATGAGAAGGGAGCGGTAAGTTCGGCGGTGAATATGAAAAAAGAATTGTTCTTATAAAAATTGCAACCATTGAAATTTCTCATTCGGTCATGACCTTCAAAAATTTGGGTACAAATACTTTGCACGTATAAAAAAGAACATTTTACCGATAGGAGAAAAGACCGTATATTTAATGATGAATGAACTCTCAAGTTAGTTCGAGTAAGCGATGAATCGTTCCCGATATTTTGTGTTACGTTACCGATAAAACAGAATATTACTCCTAATACCAATATCGGACCTAGCAGGGCGATGGCGCGTTGGCGTCTCTTTTGGTCAAAACCAATAGCAATAGAGAATATTCTATTTTTATCCTAACGTTGATAAGAAGAACCAATAGCAACATTCAAAACTGTCCTAACGTTGATAAGAGTCTTGTCTTGCTAGGTGCGAGTGTTTTTTCCAATTTTCAACGTTTATATCTCCCGCGTACCACGTGTAAATCGTGAAAAATGACAGGCTTAACTTTTGTTGAAGATTTCTGCGCGAGCGACAATGAAGATTATGATTGTGACAAACCAAAAGCCAAAAGAAAGAGTGGACCTTGTCCGACTGCACGCGCCCTTATTTTGCGAAAAAATTTGTCTGTAAACACATCCTTGGTATGCACATTCGGTTGAAATTGGGGACGGTGCCAGAAAATGCAAAGCGTATTTTCTCTCGGCCAGAAGAGGAAGCGCCGCAGACCATCAAAGACCAAACAAACCCTTTTAGTTCAATCATTTTGTTTTTATAGACTTTCGAGTTTCATACTTTTTATCGTACATTTTATTCGATTATTGTTCTTTTTATCGAGACCTTTTTTAAATTACCGCCAATATTTTTTGCGCATTTTCTAATTATTTTAAAATACGGTCAACTGATTTATACAACGTTCAATATTTATATTACTCGTGCTTCATTCTATTTTACCGCCGATATCAATTTAAGCCGCTCAACGTACTTTCGTATCGATATTTTCACATTCTTTATCGTTCAAACGTTCTATTTTGATGGGCCGTTATTTCCCACCCCAAAAATAGAATTCTGGTTGGAAACTATGGAAGAAATGTTCAAGAAGCGTATTACTTCATGATTTGTACATCATAATAATAATGATAATAAAGTTGGAATGCATTTTCGCTTCTTCTAAATTTTGAAACTGTAGCTCCTAATCGATTTTTAATGTTTCATGCGTCTTTGCATCATATCGATTTGGATATGTCTTCTTTCTCGATATTTGAAGCGATTATAAGCGTTGTAAACTGTTCAACTTTGTTCTAATACTCGAATGAGTGTAAAGAGTGAAAGTGATTAGGTTGATTACGATAATTTTATCCGAAGTTGAAAAATGTTTGTGGAAATACGAGAAATTGACCCTCGAAACTTGCTTGTATTTGTTCAGGAGTGAAAGGATGTACTTTCTGAAAATTTCTTGAATCTTGCTATGCGATTTAAAAGGTAACTACGGAATATTGCTGGCCAAAATTAATGAGCCAAATGTTGGAATTTCAAGGTGAAAAAAGGGGGATAAATACTCACTTTCAAAATAGTTGAAAATATCGGATGGGTTGATGTGAAAGAAGCTTTGACTGTAAATTCTTTCGTTCGAGATAATCCAAATATACATTGTGGGATATGCTGGCCATTCAGGATTCTCGCTCTCTTCCCCCCCCCCCCTTTCCCATGTGAGTGAGCACGTGTACGAGTTTTTGATAAGATGTCATACACGCGTTAATACGTTAAGACGAAGAATAATATCATGTACGTGTAATTCATTTACCTCCTTCTTTCTTCCGATTTTATTTGTTATACCTTAATAGAACTTGACGTACGTTAGAATGCATTATCATCGTCATGAATTCAATTCCATCATGGCACCTATCCCGAAGTGTTACGACTCTATATGCGCTCGGTTTTCGCGAATATATAACCCAGCCAAAATCGTTATTATATTTTCTGCTTAAATTATGAGATGTAAAAATTATTAAAATCAAGAAATTATCATCTCTAATTAGTTTAATTCTCTGATTGGGGGATTCATAGTGTTCTTAAAAATGACCCTTATTCTAACCATATTGATGGGTGATCAGAAAGTTAAATTCCGTGCTCCAAACAATTATAATTATTATAGAGCTTTTGTTGACTCGACGTTTCTTCGTAAACATTCTCCGTAAGATCATAGAATTTAAAGAATCATATATAAGTATACAATGATGTGGTATGATATCATCAAACTGATTGCATGGTGAGAAAATTTCGTCTCTTCCTATTGTTCGTATGTTTGAAGTCTTTGTTTTTCAAAAGACTGTACCCATTACTGTATTGAGAAATCAAGGTAGTATCTTCGCTCTACCCAGTGAGAACAATGGATAGTGAAAGAGTTCGACCGAATTCCATAAAATCTTCTTCGTTTTCCTACACTTCGAAATTTTCGTCAATATTCATCTTCCGGGAATATATCGCGTCTTTTCGTGTTCCAATTGAACTTCACCAACCAAAGGAATGAGAGCTTTGCGTAAAATTGAGTTGTATTCAAAGAAAAACCGATTTGTTCACTACCTACGGCGTGGATTTTTCTTTCTTCTGAAGAGGAAAAAAGAATGGATGCGGGGAATAAAAATGGTAAAATTTTTTTATCGAGTTGTGTAACTATCCTCAGAGCTCTCCCCATCCGAACTAACCTCGAAAGTTATTCTTTTACGGGTCCGGAGTGATTCCAACGTTACCCGGGATGAAGTTGTTGCCTAAGAGGTTGAAGAATCTGCAGTATTTCTCATAGTCTGGTGGATAAGCCGAAAAAAAGAGCCGAATCTTGCATTTTGTGTAAAATAAAAATATGAAATTTGCTACGAATGTTCATGACACCCCAACAAACAATTCCAGCCATGGAGCCACGGTCTGAACCCTATAGGAGACCCCTAATAGCGGCTGGCCTACTTGGATTTTTTCGGTCCTCAATTCGTATGATTTCCCATGACATTCGGAGGGCGCTAAGAAGTCAAAAACTCCGAAATTGTGGGTGAAATTGTCGTGGAATTTTTCTTTGTATCAACCTGCTTTTTGACATGAAATTGAGCGTAGCATTTGAGAAAAATACTGGAAAAATCGTTGGGAAAGACCCAGTGGACTACCATCCCCAAAATTGAGGGGAGAAAATATGTGTTTTTGATGGAAGTTTTGGTGAATTCTGAAGTAGAATTTAGCGTGGTATTCTAGAAAAATACTGAAAAAATTCTTCAGACCCTCAAAATACGTCTAGGAGGCTAAATTGAATGTGAAAAATCTTGTATTTTTTCAGTCCAGCGGCTTGTGAATAGTAAGATCAACCTTGCACTTTGTGCACGAAGTATGACACTTGTACAAACAGTTTCAGTCGTGGATTTACGTTCTAAACTCCCTAGGAGCCCTACAATTGCGAGTTGCCTTACTGGAAGGGGTTATTGCATATAAGTGCCTGAAATTTTTTTTTTTGGTCCGCAATTTGTATGTTTCTTCGTGTAGTTGTAACCGCTGAATCTGAAAAAATACTTGAAAAATTATCCGGACATTTGAGGGGCGCAGAAGGGTGTCTACAGGCGCTGAAAAGTCCTTTAAGTCATGAATTTTGAAAATAAGTCCTGAAAGTGCTGAAAAGTACTGAAATTTCTAGTCCTTCATTTTTATCTTAAGCCGGTGTTTCATGTTATAAAAATTGATATTTAAAATTTTCAATATTTATTTAGGCTGATTAAAAAGTCCGGCAAAAGGTCCTGCAAAAGTGCTTCATTTTTACTTTTCAATTTTTGTAGACACCCTGACTCCCGAAATAGGGATGAAATTGACATGGAATTTTTCACTATATCAACACGATTTTTTATATGGGATTCAGCGTAGAATCCGATAAAATAGTAGAAAAATCCTTCCGACTCTCTAAAGGGCCAGTGAACCTCCATCCCCGAAATTGAGGAAAAAAAATCTGGTTTTTGGTAAAAGTTCTCATGGATTCTATAAAGTAGAATTTAGCGTACAATTTAAGAAAAATACTAAAAAAAATTCTTTCGACATTGAAAAGAGTCCGAGAGGGGTTACTGAAATATTCAAAGTATTCAAGATGAAATTGTGTTGTTTTATTAGTAAAAATATCGATGTCTTGGTATGTAAAATGAATTGCAATGTTTATAAAAAATTTGAACAAAGTTTTCCTACCTTCATAGGCGGTTAAAAAATACAAGAATGTAATCGAGTGTGTCGATGTCTGTATATTAGGAGATAATAAGGAGATAGGTTCAACACAAGTCGAATTTTCGAGTGTACAAATGTGTGCATACTTATAATTTTTTCTTCGTGTTAGTCGCTGCGTTTCCGAAACGAACGACGATAATGGATGATTGTACAGGTCTTCCAACCAAACATCGACTCTTTCGAGTATTTTGTATTTTGTTTTTTCGAATTATACGTCCAGCATACCTGCGTCCAAGTTTACTCCAGAATCCGTGAAATTATTGTTCTCAGTTTAATAGCTCTAGTTACGAATTTTTTGAAATCAACATTAATGAAAATAATCGACTCCGACTTGTTTTCAATACTGATTTTAAATATGACCTCGAAAATTATTTATGAGCTATTATTCACTCGTCGAGGCACTTCGCATATTATAAATTGGTCGCTTCTATATAAAGTGATACGAGATGAGACAAAAGAAAAGTACAGAAATTTTTTTTATGAAACTTTATTCATTCGTAAGGATGGAAATGTAGTTTCAAAAATTTTCAAAAAAGAATTAGCCATAAGGATTACGAATGGGAATGGAAAGTTGGGATGAAAAATGAATAAAGAAGATACCTATTCAGATCACAATAAGTCAACCGACCACGGATAAATTGAAGGCAGAAGCGATATGACGTCTCCTTCAGAGACACGTAGTACAGCATTTCATTTGCAAGTGATTGATCAAAATTGAAGATTGATTTTTTAAATTTTAAATTCTACCTGTTATATCGACTTTTGATACGTTGCTCGTGATGATGTCACAGTAACGTCGTCCTCCACCATCATTTCTTAGTCTGGTATAAACCCTTTGACTACGCATTTTATAATAGGTGCATGTCAGCCTTAGTCTAGTACAAGTTTAGTATGCTGTATGTTAAGCCTAGTATTAATGAAAGTATCAAAGGATGAAATTATAGTCTAGTATAAGCCAAGTATGGCCTAGTATACTGTATATAAGGTCTATAGTATGAAGAAAGTAGCTCAAGTCGATATTATAGCCTAGTATTCTAAAGTAGGGAAGGTCGACATTTTTAAAATAATAGCCTAGTATTCTGCCTATAGTATCATGAAACTAGGGAAGGACCAGATAGCCTAGTACGGATATTATGACAGAATACTCAAAGAGTAGAGTAAACGAGAAACCAATTACAAAGACCGCAGATATAAAGGAGAAGATGCGAGATCTTTCGGTTAACAAACCATCATCGGGCAAAGTTAGAACGCCACTGACCCAGATACGACTCATGAAACAGAATACCCATGAGATCAGGATTGAACGAGCGAGCCCTCACGAGGTGACTCAAACTCGTAGACCAATTCAATAAACCTTCGTCGGGAAAATACCTGTTGAGTACGGTAACATCGTCACTGTTCAGATGACGCACTATTTCGATATTTTCCAACGCAACGCGCTTGAAGTAAGAATTCTCCTTGTGGAGAAGGGTAGCCGAACCTTCCTTGAAACTATGACCACTGGAGACAAGGTGGTCCGCAAAGGCCGAATCACCCAAATTACCTTTCTTCCAGGCTTTTAGGTGCTCCTCTACTCGAATTCCAAGCTGGCGACCCGTCTCGCCTATATATACGCCGTTACAATCCTTGCACTCCAATTTGTACACCCCGCTCCTCTCCCCCCGCGGGATGGGGTCCTTTAACCTAACAAACAAACCCTTCAAAGTAGTGAGGTTATAAAAAGCAGGCCTGAAGCCAAAGGGGCGGAGGACACGAGTCAGCTTGGATGAAAACTCACCCAAAAACGGGAGTTTGATCCAACGTAATCTCTTAATATTATTACTACTCAAATCGCGGGGGAGGGAAGTGGTAGAATCAAGGCCCTTCCTCGTAAGTTTTTTACGGACCATACAGTCAATGTTCATAGTTGACCTCATTCACAGCGGCCAAGTGCTTAATGGTCGCCAGCTCCTTTTGGAAAGCTGGTTGACTTAGCGGAATGCTAGTCAGTCGATGAATATAACTATTGAAGGCAGCGATCTTATGAGAAAATGGACAGAAGGACGATCCGTGGACAACTGTATCGGTCGAAGTATCCTTCCTGAATATCGCAAATTCATGGTCCCCATCTCTATCAGAGATAGTTAGATCCAGAAAGTTTATGGAAGAACCTCCAATTTCTGTAGTGAATTTTATGGAGGGATACATTTTATTCAGATACTGAAGAAACTCACCAAGGAGCTCTTGAGGACCGGTCCATGCACATAATATATCGTCCACATACCGGTGCCAGTAATGGATGTGACTCAGTAGCACTTGGCCAGAGGAAAACAAGTCAACCTCAAATCTGGACATAAATATCTCCGAAACGAGAGAGCCCAAAGGAGAGCCGATGGGGGTGCCTACCTCCTCAGGGAACTCGTAAAATTTCCCATTGAACTTACAGAAGTTAGGGGACCAGCACGCATTAAGGAGGCCAAAAAATTCCTGTATCTCGTTATGAGGAATGTTGAACTTTACAAGTAGGTCACCCATATACTGCATAGTATGGGCCTTTGGTAAGTTGGGAAAGAGGCCGGCTACATCAAATGAGCATAGGCTAGTACCCGGAGGCAAGGTAACATTTTTAAGCCTCTCGGCCAGAGAAACAGAATTTTCAACGGAGTAGGGGGACTCGTACTCGATTCGAGACTTGAACCAACGATCCAAGAACTTGGCCAGAAAATAGGCAGGGGAGGAGACGTAGGACACGACAGACCGCATAGGAGTATTTATCTTGTGAACTTTCGGCAACCCGTAGAGTGTTAGACCTATAGTTCTGTATAATGAAAGTAATAAAGGTCGATATTATGGTCTGGTACTGGAAAGAGAAACAACGGCAGACCCCGGAGAAGAATTGTGGACACGTCAGCATCTTCCGAGACCGATGCGACACCGCAGACGGGCCACTAAGCTTACTCTCACACTGGAAACGATGACGACAAGCGACCTAGTGTACTGAAGTCGGAAGGGTCAAAATTTTTTCTAGTCTCTAAAGTACGTCAAAGTCACTATGACGTCATCAAGCGTGATAGGAACCGTGAAAATTTTTCATGGTGATGTTCCCTGGAACAGTCCCAGCCCAAAAAAATTTGGAAAACAGTGACGGTTTTTCCAAGAGTAGCATTTCATATGGCTGTACGTAAGATTGTAACTACTCTCGGAAAAACTGTTACAAAAATTCGAACTGTCAAGGTTTGGTGATGGTTTTCTGAAAGTTTTTGGCCTGGGGCTACTCCTTGGAAAATCATCACAAAAAAAGCTATGTCTTTTTGTCGCGCTAGATGACGTCATCGGTGACCAATTTCGACCTTTGGTCCGTCATCAGTGAACTTCACCTATTTTGGGGACTTGAATTTCGACCTTTGTTACTTTAGTACACTAGACCTATACTATGTTATAATATCGACTTCGGCTACCTTCATTATACTGAAGGCCTAAAATGCAGTATACTAGGCTGTACTGACCCTATATACTAGGTTTAGGCTGTTCAGGCCACTGAGTGGAGTGAATGACTGAGCTAATCAGCCTGAAATACAGTATACTAAACTTGTACTAGGATAAGAATGACGGCGAACGAGCAGAGCGAGTGAGCCCGTCAGTTAGTCAGCTCAACATACAGAATACTATTTTATCTTCTCTTTCTCTTCTAAGAATCTTTATGATGCATTCATCTCTGTCTATTTATTTCAAGTCTTGGTTTTTTCATATCTTCATGCTGTCTGTTATTCTCTTCTTATTCCCCCCTCCCACGGCTTTTACAATTTTCAGTATCATAACCTTCTCAAGACAGACTGCGTATCTATTCGCATCTCTTCTGTTTCTCATGTATCCTTCCTTCATACACTAATTTTTTATATAGTGTGTAAAATTGGAATCATCTTCCTGCGGTCTCTAGGAAGGGACCATTCGTTTCCCTTGTTTCTAGAACACAATGGTGATGAAACACACTAAGTATTCTTGTAAAAATCTGAAATTAGACTCATTTGAAAAGAAATTTCAAAAGCTACAATTTCATACTCTTCAATTTTGCAAAAAAATTAGTAAAACTTGAGTTCTTGTTTTAATTGGAAAGTGCTGAGCCATTGAACGTTTGGAACAACGCAATTTAGTGAGGAGCGGTTTCACGACGTATTTTCATGTTCGTTAATCTCTTCTATCTTCTACATATTTCAGTTTTCCATTTCAAGGAAGTTATGTCCTTGAAATGAGTTAGCAAACCCTTCCCGGAAAGAGGAGGAATGAGGAAATTTCTTATTGACAGGTCAAAGAGTTCGAAAGTTACAGATGTTTATGTACAAATATTGTACTTAGATCTTTGGAGACGATGAATTAGAACGTAGCGTCATCAAAAGAACGTCACAATATTGTAGGATTTTGATTGAAGAGCAGAGGGAGAGCTATCTGAATGTGAAAATTCTTCTCAAGTCCCCCTCCTCGGATGCAGCTCAGAGGTCAACATTTTTTCATGAGAATCAACTATTGAAGCAGCTTACGTATTTTCTGGCTGTCTATTGCACTACAAATTAGTGTTATGGATTGCTGTGAGTTTATGACATTCATAGTTTAGCATGTAAGATGGATTTTGTATTTGACTTGAAAATTAATCCTTGTAAAACATCATATGGAGTTCTACAAACAAACCGAATTAAAACTAGGGGTACACGACGAACTAATATGATATCGTAATTAAAGATAATTTTTGATGGTTTTATCACCGAGCGCATTGATGAAGGTCATTTTAATTTTACGTAGTTCTTATATTTTTGCGAAGTAAGGGTGATAAGGAAATTACTCGATCAGTCGGACAGTCGAGAGTGTCTGTGGAGTTCGTTATTAGTCGTCGTCGTTGACGTATGAGAAAATTGAGAATTTCTTACGCTCGAATCGACGAAGTGAAGAATTAATTCATCGCGAGCATGTGTTATTGCGTGTAATTTGTTGCGTGCTAACATCTGTGGGAGCGATGCAGATAGTTGAGTACAAATAGGACTATATTATTTTGTCGTTTTACATTTTCAGGTTATGTTCGTAATAATTAGTGCTTCCAAATTCTCGTAAAATAATTCCTGGTGATTCGCAAATTCTCAAGATATAAATATTATGCTCGCCTTCTCACTGTTCGCTTCATTGTCAAGTCAATGACCCGTGAAAAGCAAGTTACTTTTCTTTTGGAATTTATGTGATATTTTTACAATACTGGACAGAATTTGAATATAATTCTATCGTAATGAAAGGATGCTATTGAAATTCTTTGCCGCACGCATAATATATGAAATGTTATACAACTACTCCTTTTTATAAGGTAGTTTCCACCCGGGCGATAAGTATGAAAGAAAACCCTCATCTTTGAAACTTTTCCTGTGCACTTTCTCGTCATTGACCTAGTTTTTCCGTTTATCGATATTTTAAGTGTAATCCTGTTAATTAAATCTTCATGTCTTGTTTTGAAAATTTATTGGCTCACAGTGATTGTAAAAAATTTCAAATAACATATTCTGTCTACTTCGCACACGTGTTCTCCATATTTATCAAGTATTTCTCCCACAGAATATTGTGTTGCTATAATTTTTCGTCAAAATCGATCCGTACTACTGTAGATGGAAAAAAAAAAACAAAAAAAAAACGACTGGGCTCAATTAGTGTACTTTATTTGCGTGTAAGGTATTGAGTATTTTTGCTAGCACTGCACATTGTAAAATAAATAGATGCCATAGTGGTATAACCGTATGTGTATTTAGGTATGTAAAAACAAAGTATTGATATGTGAGCTAGCCTAAACAAAATATAGAAGTGACAGTTTTTACAGTAGTGATGCTTGACATGCCTAGTCAAGTGGAGAGCTTGCAGTTTTCACAATATTTTACGTTTGTATCATCATTCTAGAAAACACCGATTCTTGGAATTGCTGTGGTGAATTATGTTCTTTTGATTCCTTTTATTTTTCTTTCCAATTCTCTTTTTGTCTAGACGTACCATAGAAGTTTAGCAGTTCTGCTGAACGGAAATGTTGGCATAATTCTTCAGACGAATATATGCCACTTGAAAACTAGATATGATTACAAATCATCAAGTTTGTTGTATGAAGATATGACGATTTTCATGTTGGAGTGTGCTCTTTGAATCGACAACAAAATAAATTACTCGGCGTTTACACCTTGGAATTCCGATCGGTTTTGAAAAATTGAAAATCAAAATAATTGAACTTGAAATTTCTAGAAAAAAGGATTTTTTTTATAAAAGTTGTTAAGAACATATCTGATGAGAAAAACAATAATTTCGCACTCGTCCTTCCTTTCTTGGTAAAAAAGACAGATTTAAAAATTCTCGAAGTATCCGGAGAAATTCTGAAACGTCTAGAGAGCTTTTGTAGTGAGAAATTGTACAAAAAATGTTTATGAAATGGGAGGGAAAAAACCTGAAATAAAGTGAAATGGTCGAAATATAAAACAACAAAATGACGATTGCAGTTTTCAATTACTGTCATTCTGTTTATGTAAAAAAAAATATAAATAAATAAAAAAAGAAAAAAAAAGTGGGAAAAGTTAGAAAACTGTTGAATATTCGTAAATTGTTCGCATATTGCTTTGTTTCAATTTTGTCAAATTTTGAAAATTGAAAATAGCGTTACTTATATTTTCTCCCTTCTCGATGAAAGCTAAACAACATTCAAAAAGTTTTTTGGTATCAACTTTTTTAAACCGATGCTTACCCCTAATCCAGCCAAATTGGACAAAAAAGAGGGCTCTAGCCCCCAAAATTCAGTTTTTACAATTTTCTCGAAAACTACGCAGTTTGAAGAAAAAAGTTCCAAACAAAAGTTGTCCCACTCATTACTCCAGGCCGTGCTCCAAGCGTATTGGTTGGAGTAGAAATAGCTGTTTTGTTTTCAATATTGATTCAAACTGCTAATTAGTGAGAAGATACTTTACGTTGCTGTATAGCTTTTTCAATATTTCAAACAGCTGCTATAAATTTATTGAGTAGAAGTGGGATTCATCGAAGCCTATTTATTGCCGTTGTACTATTGATTCATTTTAGTCGTCAGTTTCGGAAATACTTTTCCACAAAATAAGTGCCAACTCCATTGAAGTATTTTTTAGTCAGGTATCTAAGCTGATGTTGTTTCTTTGTTGAATCTGCTATTTGGTTTTTATTTTGCTCCGATTTAGGAACGTGATAAACCTTTGGAGACAATGAGGTTTTAGAACTGCTGGGAATATCTCATTGCATCATTACAGTTGTAAGACTTTGGTGGCAACTCATGTAGGAAGGCAGAATGCCATTGCGGTATCTGGGCTAAGCCATGGCGGATTCACTTGGCGGCCAAGGTCTTTGTGGTTGACAGACCCATTTAGGTGGAGATGTATCGGTCTGGGGTTCAGTACGGGGGTCTGATCAAACCCCTTAGTTGCGGTGGTAGAGAGGCTGCTTTATCCGAAGTCTGGAAAAATTGAGTTTGTCAACTTGGTCACCTGAGGGCTTATAACCATAGCACAGTGAAAAACAATGTTGTGGGTTATCGGAACTCATAATGAGTGAGTGAGGTGTAAGTAGAGCACTAATATTGAAAAGGGGTTTTTCAATTGTACAAATCTACTTTATTAGTTGCTTTTACAAGAGTACTTTCGGGTGTTATCCCATTATCAGTTGTGTCGCAACTGGAGAACAAGGCCTTAACCATGAGTTTTTATAGTATAACACTGTGATCTTATTGGCTGTAACAATGCTGTGTTGTGATTGGTTCATTTCTTAGAAACTTCTTTTTACAATGATATGACATTGTGTTTTTAATGGCTAAAACATATTGCTTTGTGATTGGTTCAATCTATTGTCCTAAATGCTGCGTTTCAATTGGCTACCTGGATTCCTGCCGTCTCATTGGCTGGTTCCGTTCTTCTTCTCTCGTCCAATCACCAGGCCGAGTAAAGATTGTGGCCACATTCCTGAAAGAAAACGTCCAGTTTGCACCCAGACGAAGTATCAGAAACAACGGAGAGCTGATTGAGCAAATGGACAAGTTTGAAATCAGGAGTAGCGACAAGTGGTATCCTTTGATGTGACTAATGTGTTTGGTACCATACCGAAGGAGGAACTTCTCACTCTGCTCAAAAACAACAGATACCATGGGAACCCCGATGGGTCGAAGTACGCCAACATAGTGGAGGAGATCTTGAGCCAGAACTACTGCCGCTTCAATAACAGGTTCTACAGTCAGGAAAGGGGACTTGCGATGGGATCACCGCTGTCACCAATATTGGCGGAGATATTCATGAATGATATGGAAAACAAGATATTGAAGGGCAGCAAGTTCAGAAACTCGATCAAACACTGGGCCAGATATGTAGATGATATCCTAATTGTGTGGACAGGCACTGATAGACAGGTGGATCTATTCTTTTCAGAAATGAACGCGATAAATTCACAGTGGAAAAAGGCAATGAGACCATCAACTATTTGGACCTTACACTCACAATTGAGAACAATAGGATAGAATACAAAATCTACAGGAAACCGACGCATACTGACACCATCATCCCAAATGACTGCTACCACCACCCCAGGCACAAGTTAGCGGCAATCCAGAACTACTGCTATCGGGCAATTTCTATCCTCAAGAACAACAAAGAGAAGAGGAAAGAGATCGAGATAGTAAAGCAGATCGCAGAAGCCAATGGCTACCGCAGACGTGTGATGGAGGGAGTCTTTGGGAAAATGGAAACAAAGAAAGGAACCCATGATAGCATAGTGAGAAAGTACTCCGGATCGATACCATTTATAGGAAAGTACACAAACAAGGTGATAAAGGCGTTCAATGGCTACGATGTGAATGTGGGTATCCAGAATAACCAACCCATGGTGAAGAGAATCAGCAATGACCAGACGGATCAAAAGGACAAGGAAAGCTTGAGCGGAGTGTACAAGCTCAGTTGTGAACAGTGCGAGGGGATCTATATCGGTGAGACTGGGAGAAAGTTTGAGATCAGGAGAAAGGAGCACAAAACGTCGAGGGAGAAAGAAGATGGCAAGTCACTGTTTGGGAAACACTGTAACGAGGAAAACCACGATGGAGAGGGAATATTTGAAGTCGTACACGTAGAGAATCGCACAAAGAGAAGAAAACTCTGGGAACAAATGGAGATTGCAAAATCCAAGAGAAAGAAAGCCTGCCTCTTGAACAATTTAATGACATTTGACAGCGAAAAATTATTCGGACGAGAGGAGAAGAACGGAACCAGCCAATGAGACGGCAGTAATCCAGGTAGCCAATAGAAACGCAGCATTTAGGACAATAGATTGAACCAATCACAAAGCAGTATGTTTTGGCCAATAAGAAGTTCGCATGTTGAATCTCTGAGTCTTAAATGTGTTGTATTTGAGACTACAGGTTACCTCTGAGTTACTGTGTATATGGCGGCGGAAAAACAACTTGTTGAGTCTCTGGATCTTATAACTATTGTACTTGGGCCTTACGGAAGTAGTAAGTCGTCGAATAATGCTTTAATAGTGCATTGTTGAGTTAACTGAGTTAACCCTGTGACGATGGTGATGAAGAAGAAAAAAACTGGCGAGTAAATGAAGTATTGGAGAACTTGGAGGCATAGTCATATTGTGATTTTGGTGTTTAAAACTTTTAAGTCATGCTAAGTCTAAATGAGAAGTGAGGAATCTTGATATTTCCCTGATGTCATGGTCATAAAAAAGAGTTGTAGATCCAATTACAATATTGGTGCTGTTAAAAATGCCGTCGTGCAGTGCCCATTTGAGTGGGAGCATTTTAATGGCAACTGTTCCGTAGCCGTCTGCCTGAAAACTTATTCAGAATTCTGAGATCCTGCGTCGAAGGCTTTGTCGAGATGATTGTGTCAAGGGAACTTCGTGACGCCAGAAATCAACGGTCGGTAGTAGATTATTGGAGGAACGCTTCATGAAACAATACCAAGATGGGTACAGCCGAGGGACTAAGTCTGGGGTAAGCGTTGTGAAAGGATAATAGAGCGGTAACTGAGTGGATTAAATGTATAGCAGCTGACAGCATCGCGTACGTACAGATAATCAACTCTTCTCTGTACATAGTATAGGACATTACCTTTATTTGCGTACTTTCAAAACTTACCTCTTCTAGTACAAAATTGTTAATGAATTAAGGAAGTAATTTCTGTACACGCGCTATGGCGATCTGAGCCTCGGGTTCATGAGCGGGAATTTTCCGTTTCTTCATTTCTTTACTTTCGTGATCCTTTAAACAGCGTGTTTTTGTACACAAACAAAGACCAAAAAATCGACCTTCCGCTCTTTGACTACAATGTGAAGATCAGCTGGAAAAAATTTACAATACAACCGACTCGGAAGTGATAATCTTCCTACTTGTACGTTTACTCAACTCGCCTTGGGCTCCTTTCACAAAATTTTGCATTTGATAGCAATGTTCTCGTCTGAATAGTATTGTATTGTTTCTCAAAAATGTATTCCTTCTCAACTTTGGAGTTGCAGAATAGACCTTTTTATTATGATGTCACAAGTCATGCCTTACAGCTGAATCTGTGGTCTGAGTGAACAACGAAAATGTAAACACCTTTTTCTCCATTTAATTAACACAGTGATTACGTTTAGTGGTTTTCCAAGTATTGTTACTTCCAAGAGGTAGAACAATAAGGGAAATGTTATGGCTTAAAAGATCGATAAAAGCCTCTACTTGATGAATCTAATAACCAAGATTTTTAAAAATCTATAGGTACGTCTAAACAACTCATTTTTTTCTTATGGGAATTCACATGTAAAATCCGTTGTTTACATTTTGCTTGTTCACTCGGATCGAAGCCAGGGGAAAGGGGAACTGCAGCAGCAGCAGCGAGCCATCAGCAGTGTTACGTGACGTCACTGGGAAAAACGTGTATTAGAAAGGAGACATTTTGGATTGTCTCGATTCTTATTTGTCATGGTTATCCTCCTCCTCAGATTTGCGTTCTTGTATGTATCATTAGCGTCCTAACGTTACGTTTTGTTTACCTTCCAACTTGGAGTTTTTATCAGAACATGAAGATCTGCAGAAAAATTTGAATTTGGTTTTTATGTGTAGAAAATTAGAAGGGGGAAAAATATTACTCTCCTCAATTTTTCATTTAACGCCATATTTTTCAAAGTAATTCAATTAAAAGCGACACGCTCTGTGAGATATAATCTCGCTAAAACTTTCGTGCTTTCAACCAATTGAAAAAGTAAACAAACATGTGACACCCAACGATACATCAGTTGGTGAAGGATTAATACACTGGGCGGATATCACACTTGCATACTGCGATAAAGCTTTAAGTAGGTGTGCACTTTTGCTCCTTTGATAAGGTAGTCGCATTTGTTACTTTAATCGCGCACATACATTTACTTGACCTGATAAGTGCGATTGAACTTACCGAGTTTTGAACTTTTTTGCAGTCCAGTATAATAGCCGCGCTGCTTTCTTTGACTATAATATCATGCATATACCTACTGTGGACTGACAGCACTTTGCAAGAGCATTGTGAAGTTTTTGTCCTCTTAAGGGTATGCTTTACACAGAAAAAATACGCGTAAATATACAAAAAAATAGGTCGCGGGGCGACTAATAACTGTCCACAAAATTAATCAGTCGTCATAAAATTTTTTCAGAGTGTTAGATGAGCGTTTGACACAGGTCTAAAATTTATTTATAACTTATCAAATCATTTAGAAGCCTCGTTATCAACGACTGAAAATGCTTGAAATATACCACTTTTTGATCGTTGATAACAAGAGTTCTAAATAATATTATGAGTTCCAAATTAATTTTAGACCTGGATCAAACACTCATCCAACACTCTGAAAAAATTTCATGACAATTCATTAATTTTGTGGACAGTTATTAGTCGCCCCGTGACCTATATTTTTGTATATTTACGTGTTTCTGTGTAAAGCATACCCTTAATAAAGAAGCTATAGTAGGCTACCTTGACTACATTGTGGTAGATGTACGGCGTTACAAATATCACACAAAGAAGAATGCTTGATAATGATAAGACTGTCCAACATAAAAATATTTTTTGCAGTAACATGATAAAGTTAAGTTGATTCTTAAGTATTTTCAACGCTGAACACGATGCCGTGAGTCGTTTTTCTTCAGCACGTCTAGTTTTTCTGGAATACCTGTTGAAGTGTTCGAAATTGCTATAAAATTGACAATTTCAATCAATTATTTTGCTGCGTTCTAAAGAAAAATTATTGAAGTAATATACATTTATGAAAAATTTGAACCCTCTTCAATGAAAATAAAAGATCTCAATTTAATCGGATGAGTGCTTACAGAGAAATTACAATTTTTTGAAAAGATATTCTGCAAGAAAACCAGGTAACATATTGATCATAAATCAGTGTGGCAATAAAGCGAGCGAAAAACAATCATATTGTTGTTTTCTTAGAACAGTAACTTTTGATCATATTTTGCATTAAAAATACTAAAAGGTGAAATAAATCTTTATTTTTATTTTTATTCTAATCATTTTTCCATCTTATAGACGTGTGATGGTACTTAAATAGCAAAAATAATGAACTTTGAATGTTAGGGGAATAATTAGAAACAAGAATTGAAAATTTGAATGATTGATTTTCAAAAACTTGAATAAAACCCACCCTACTGTTTGGATTGACTCAATTTTTTTCTGATACAATCTTCTAGGTGTGAAGCACGTCACTGCGTTGAAGGAAGGTTCTAATTTTGAATCTGAGCTTTCATTTTCCCCATTAAAGTTGGTCAATTTGCGCATTTTTCACAACTTCAACTCAGAATTGAGGAAAACTGAGATGTGCTAGCAAAAAATCGGCAACGGAATCGTTTTCAGCGCGAAAATCTACTTTAGAATCAACTTCTATTTTCAATGTTCCCAAAACACTGTTGGACAGTGTTATCCGCGGAGAAAAGGCAGTCGTCATTTCATAGTATAGGTTGCTTCTTGACAGAATGTCTAATTGCCTAAACGTGGCTCCTTTGTCGCACGCACTTATATTTGAAGACTCTGCTAAACTCCCCCTCGAACCCTTAATTCAAGCACAATGGGTAAGCTGAACTGATAATAGCGAGGCAATTTTTGGGTATAGAGTGTGGGAGGAGGGATTTAAGTATGCTAATTAGGGAGCAACCTTCTTCAGCAATCGTACCAAGTTTTAACTTTGCAGTAATTTTTTTCTTCATTTATAAGTTTTAAGTCTAATATAGGTTTAATTTCCTATGAGGAAAATGTAATATTGTTTCATCTTGCTTCATCGTCGAATGTTGACATAACGTAATTTCGCTCAGTTAAATGTAGAAGTACCTCGTACGTGAAACATAGAAATAGCCACAGTTGGTCAGAACATAATGGAATAATTTATCGCACGTCTTTCCTTTGTCATATCCAATAATCTAAAATTATTTCGTTGAATTACCTACTCTTTTTTTAATCGCTATTTTATGCGGTATAATTTTTTCTGTTTTATCGCGCTTATAACAATACATTAGTAATCTTTGAAGAAATCATTTTCGTGACTCTTTGATTGAACCATTTTTTTTTTTTTTTTTTTTTTTTCAAATTTATCCGCAGACTTACGGGGATTTTGTTTGTTTATAAATGATTCGATTGACATTGTTATTATTATTATTGTTTTAATTTATTGTCATTATTTTGTTTTTTAATTTCAGCTTTTTTTTGTTTCTGTTTTCAGATGAATATTTGTAACATGAGTGCGATCCAACTTTATTCGTATTTTATCATTATTCGATGATGAAAATGCCGAATTATTCGAAGGAGCTGTGATTTTACCATTTTATTCAATTTAAGTGGGCGCAGGCGTCAGTTTGAAAAAATGAAGTGTTTTAAATGTTATTTATTTTTAATACTTTCGTCAATATGCGCGATTCTGTCGCTCGGTACCGGAGTGAATTCCGAACTCCACGGATCTCATATTTGTACAGAACTAGAAACGTAAGTACAAACATTACTCATTCTTTTTATATTATCCTAACTTTTTCTTGATCTAAGGGTGCATCTTCATCTCTTTATATGAGTAATTTCGGATGAGACGAAACACATGATTCTTATGTCTATTAGTGTTGATGATAATTATGTTTGTACTTTATTGTATGCTCGACTCGCATCATATGTGCAAAATCTGCGGTGTATTTTTTTTTTGTTCCATTTCGAGGCATTGTACTCGTAAAGGCTTGTCAGATGGTGCTTATGGATAGGTTTTCAAGTCACAAATTCGAAAGCTTGTCTTCCAAGGTATTTGAACGTAAGAATAAAAAATACCAGTCTGACGACAACGTGCAATTTATGACAGCGTGCGTGTTGCGGAAAGCCTGTCGCAATAGTGAGACTACGTGTGACTCATCGTGTTTGATGCTGTATTTTATATGACGAGGAAAAAAAAATGTCATAAAAAAGTATGACTATTAATATATCGTACCGTAATTCTTCTCAACTTCAACACAATTTCAGCTTTCTTGATACGGAACTCTCATTTTCATAGTGTTGATGTGCAGTTAAACCATAATAATGTTAGTTATATTCGTGGATCAAAATTTTCTGACTAGACGAGACTACTTAGTAGCTATTTGCCTAAAGATAACTTGATGATCGCAGACTTCTTGTTTGAAAAACCCAAACGCATACATCACGATAATTATTATAATACCCTAATACCTCGATCAAATAAGATGTCATATAGTAGAGCTCACATATTTTGGCATTGTAGGGTTTTACTGACTTTTCTAACTAGAAAAGTGAGGTATTACACCCGTAGCAAGGTCAACAGGGGGAGGGGGTAATGAACTTTCTCGACGTTTTAGAGGTCCTAGATCACAACTAGCATAAAAAAAAAATTTCTGGCATAGCCAAATAAATGAAGATCATGTTCCATGTCTTTTATATTTCATCAGTCATCTTGAAATATTTCAGTCTAGGCTTCTACTAGGTCAAGTGTTCGTGAGATATTATTCGTTTACCCCTTTACCTATCTTGGCGTCGTATAAGTCTTCTATGAAAAATATTTTGAGGTAATTGTGGGTGTTCTATATTTTGAGGTATCAACTTTCGTGGGGCGAACGATGAGAAAATTCAAGTCTTCTATGAGAAATATGAGGTAGCGCGAACTCGCTGTTGTATTGGAATGGTATGAGACAATTCAAGTCTAGGGGACTTGGAAAAATTTCGACTATACAGCCATATATGATAGGAAGAGGGACTTAGAAAATTTTCTAATTATTAATTATATTAATTATTTAATTATTTATTTATTTATTTATTTAATTATTTAATTATTTAATATTATTTATTTATTTATTTATTTATTATTAATTATTATTATTACGCGGGGTACTCGCGAATTTCTGAATCACCCACGAGGTAGAGATGTGCACGGACGCACGGTAATTAAGTATTTAATTATCTAATTATTTAATTATTAATTAATTAATTAATTATTTATTTATTATTATTACGCGGGGTGTACTCGCGAATTTCTGAATCACCCACGGGGTAGAGATTTTCTAATTATTAATTATATTAATTATTTATTTATTTAATTATTTAATTATTAATTAATTAATTATTTATTATTATTACGCGGGGTGTACTCGCGAATTTCTGAATCACCCGCGGGGTAGAGATTTCTCTTGACGGAGGGGGGGGGGGGGTGTACTCGCGAGTTTCAAAATCGGGGTCCGGCGAGAGAAAAGACATGGAACATGTCAAAATTTCCGGTCTCCTTTTACATATATATATATGTGACCCTGTCTACAGAAACCCGGCTTAGCGTTGAATATCGATCAGGAGGAAAGGATCTTATACCGAGGAAGGAAGATTCCTTTTCTCCTGATTGTAATTGAACACTAAACCGGGTTTCTGTAGACGGGGTCACATATATGTATAAGATTTTTTTGTTCGCGGAACTCCTCCAAAACTACCTGATGGATTTTTTTGTAACTTGGCCATATTGAAGTATTATATCTGAAGATGTGCACCTGCAATTTTTTTAAGAATCGGATGAGTAGTTCTCGAAAAAACTTCAATTTTTTAAGACATTTTTCAGTATTTTGACTATGTTTTTGTTCGCGGAACTCCTCCAAAACTACCTGATGGATTTTTTTGTAACTTGGCCATATTGTAGTATTATATCTGAAGATGTGCACCTGCAATTTTTTTGAGAATCGGATGAGTAGTTCTCGAAAAAATTTCAATTTCTCAAGACATTTTTCAGTATTTTGAGTATGTTTTTGTTCGCGGAACTCCTCCAAAACTACCTGATGGATTTTTTTGTAACTTGGCCATATTGTAGTATTATATCTGAAGATGTGCACCTGAAATTTTTTTGAGAATCGGATGAGTAGTTCTCGAAAAAATTCCAATTTTTTGAGACATTTTTTAGTATTTTGAGTATGTTTTTGTTCGCAGAACTCCTCCAAAACTACCTGATGGATTTTTTTGTAACTTGGCCATATTATAGTATTATATCTGAAGATGTGCACCTGAAATTTTTTTGAGGGTTGGATGGGTAGTTCTCGAGAAATTTTCACTTTTTTGAAAAATTTCTTACTATTACGAGTAGCTGCTTACGAATAGCTGCGAGTAGCTGCTTACGTTACGAGAAGCGGATTTTCCTATCCTTTTACCACATTTGTTATCAGTACGTGTATTGTGATGATCTGATGAAGAACCTTTTATCATTCAACAGATTTATTCTGGTTTCATTCTTAACCATGGGTCGATTGAATTTTATTTTCGATGATATTTCATTCAAATTTAGTACATTGGTATTAATTTGAAGAGAGAGAGAGAGAGTGACACTCTCAATGATTTTTGCATTATGAGAAGAAAAGTCGTGTACTACTCACGCGACTGCGTGAGTGTTTTTTGGAACTAAAATTAAAAACTTCGGCACTTCTGGCAAAAAAAAAAAAAAATTGAGTGATTAAATGAAAAAATGATGATTTTACAAACGATAAAGTTAGACCAATGAGTGAACCAGGCTTGAGTGATGTAATTTGAGCGAGAGGAAAGAAAAGAAGGTATGACTATGATAGGAGTGATTGGTTGCTTGGTTGGCTTCATTGTCGATTTTTTTCGCTCCCTAAGATCCCTTGTGGCAGAGATGAAGAATGTTGGAATGGAGTTGGTATAGATGGTGGCGATGAGAGAGAGAATACAATTTATGAGTGGATGAGAAGAAGAGCGGCTGGAGATAACATTAAGTGATGCCAGGGAATCGGTGATTGTCAAAAATGGATTAATACGAGGCCTGACGTGCATATTCCGAAAGGAGCTTATCCTTCTATTGCGTGTCTTATTCCAATTGAGATTCTAGAGACGTTAAGTGAATCAGCCTCAAATCCATTTCTCATGCGTCGTCGATGAAGCAGTTCTTTAACGCAGACCCACCCAATGAATATCAAGCAGTGCATTACAGAATTTGGACGGAGGATCTCCAAGATGACAGATATTTACTTCGATTTTATATATTCTTGACCTTTGTCAATCTCTATCATCGTCATTTACCTCCGAAAAATTTGACATTGGTTATTTGTTGACTTATAAAATATATCAACATAAATTGTCTGAGACCTTCAGTAAAAATTTCTTTCTGTTCCAATCTATAGAACGATACGTTGCGGGATCATTCTGTGTGTCTATAATTTTAAATTATATGCCGAGTAAAACATACGAGCTTATTAATATATGGTTGTGCCTCCAGTCATGAGTTGGTCAAGTTCGAGGAAATTTTGGGATTAGGTATCTCATTTGAAACTATTATTGAGAAATGCTATCTCCGGCTCCTTTTCTCGTTTTTTTTTTCAATTGAGAAATAATCTCAGCCCTGTCTTAGAATTTCCCGACCGTTCTCGTCCCTTCATATCCATTCGAAAAGAGTATAGAAGAGGAGCTTAGCTGCGTTACATTTTTGTTATCCAGTTGTATTTTCCAACCGTCAAGAATAATAATCGTGCTATGCCGTGAAAAATGATGAAAGTAAAATTTAGAGGATTTTTCGTACCCATTCAAATTTGATTTTTGTATCGAAATATTATCGCTGATCGAATGTGAAATTTGTTGCTCGTATGCTCATTAACGTGAAAGCGTTATGATATCGCTTCAACATTCTACAAACATGAAATTGTAAAATGTACCTATGTGAAAGCCTCTGAACTCCATGCTTGTCGTCAGTTTAATGGAGAAAAGAAAACAATACTTTTTTTTTTTTTTTTTTTTTCTTCATATATCCAACTCAGGTTCATTGATTTGCGCCGGGAACGTTTGAATTTTTTAATTTGTACACCGTGTCTTTCTCTTTCTCTCTCGTTAGAGTGTGCATTTTTTGTTTCTTTTTTAACCTCGCTAATTGGTACATAGACTTTTTACTCTTCTCAGTTTCGTTCCGTATGCACAGTAAATGGAACAATGTTCGAAGTTATGTTTTCATCTCCGTTAGATGATTGAGCGTGTTGCTGAAACGGTAGATAATTGAAGTGTTTCTAATTAGACTTCATGAATAAACGAAGGAAAAATAGCGTTCTCAAAAAATATTCTATGTTGACTTGTTTGTTGTAAAATTTAGTCAGATAGGTACTTGTAATTTGGAAAACGTGATTACAAAGTTCATCCTACCAATGCTGTTCATTTCAGTAATTGGCATCGGCAACCTACGTAGTTGATGAATCGATTTCATCGAAAACCATTGTTTCTAAACTGCAGTAAAATTGGTTCTATTTTTTATTTTTATTTTTTTTTTTTTTACAGAATGAAGTTTTTAAAACTTGTGACCTCAAAAATTTACTCTTCCTTCTTGTTGGATATTATTATCAAATTATTTTGATGGAAATACGATATTTTCAACCGAAATATGAATACGTCGTTAAATTTAAAAGTATATGCGAATATCATGTTCTAAAAATGAACGATTCAGTTGTCCTCCAAACTACTCGTACTTTTTTTATTGTCCTCGAACTGGTTCTAAACTGGTGGGTCTGGTCTGAGGTTTCGTTCGTCTGGTGTTTGTACTGTTCTATTCTTATGGACTGCAATTTTATGTGCAGGTATTTTTTACTACATAATTTTGATTAGATAGTTTCAATAGATTTATTTCATGATCAGCGAACTTGAGGCCGAGAACATTCGAAAAGCAAATTGGAAAATGGGAACTGAGTTTCACGAAGTGGAAGCAGAAAAGAGTAGAAAAAAATTGTTGTCGTATAAGAGGAGTTCCTAATACTCGTTGTCAGTGATTATTCTGCTCTAAACCCATCGAATGACTAAATTTTTGATGGACTGAAGCCGCGAGAGTTGATAGAGTTGTTCTAGTTTGAAATTCCAAATCTGGGAATTTGAAAAACGAAAAATCCTTCTTTCAGTCTTTGAAGTGTCAAAATAATATTCTCTTTAGAACGATGTAAATTTCCCTGGATTGCTTGCCCTTTTACTTGTTGGCAGGAGGTTTGTTTTGTAGACATCAATTTTCTTGATCTTTCTATCTCTATTGAGAATAGCCGCCATGAATTCGGTGTTTATAGAAAAGCTACGACCAGTGACACTTTCATTCATAGTTCTCACTTCGCCCCTAGGTCACATAAACTGATTGCTTTCAACGCCATTGCCCGTCGCTTGGTTGGATTTTCCTTGAGTGAGTAGAACCTGAAGCAGGAAATGAAGCTTGGGCCACACGCACTCCATGTATGTCAGCATATGCGGACCGTTTGTCGATATTTCCATAGGAAAGGGTCCAAAATCTTACTTCACGTGGAAAATACGTACCGACGCCGCTTAGCGTTAGAAGATGTGTAGATCATCTGTCATGGTCACACTATTAATGTAATCCTCTTAAACAAGAATTTACAGGATCGGAGTCTTACCTTCCTTCTTTTTGATAACCATTGTCAATAATTTCCTATTTTCTTATTCTTATTTCATTCTGTAGCTGGTTAGTTTTGTTTTCGTTGTTCTTTGATGAACGAGAGGATATGCGAAGTACTAATCGAAAGTCTCCTCGTGTCTTATCAATTCGTTTCGTTCGCCGTATGCCATACTCGGAGTAAGAGTGATGCCGTGGGACTTTGAAATATTTTTGTACTTCTCGGACTTGTAAAAATTTTCATTTTCAATTCTTGGACTAGGAAATATTTTCTTTGAAATATTTTCAACTGTTGGGCTTGGAATTATTTTCCAATTGTTGGACATTGAAACATTTTCAATTGTTGGACTTTGAAATATTTTCATACTTCTTGGACTAAGAATTATTTTCCAATTGTTGAACTTTCAAATATTTTCCAATTGTTGGACTTTGAAATATTTTCAACTGTGGGACATGGAATTCTTTTCAAATTGTTGGACTTTGAAATATTTTCATACTTCTTGGACTTAGAATTATTTTCCAATTGTTTGACTTTCAAATATTTTCGAATTGTTGGACTTGCAATTATTTTCAAATTGTGGGACTTTAAAATATTTTCATACTTCTTGGACTTGGAAAATTTTTCATTTTTGATTGTCTCCCACAGTTGAAAATATTACAGAGTCCGACAACCACAAATGAAAAATTTTACAAGTCCAAGAAGTACGAAAATATTTCCAAGTCTCGCGGTATCACTCTTACTCGCCTCTTACTCCGAGTATGGCATACGGCGAACGAAACGAATTGACAAAGCATGAGGAGACTTTCGATTAGTACTTCGCACATCCTCCCGTCTTTGATGATGGTCGTTTGACCGGAAGACCTTAGCCAATTTTGTTCGATTTCTATGGTAGTTGTATCAAACAATTACATTTTAGTCTCTTATCGGAAATTATAGCATCTTAGTATGAGCCGTAACCTAGAAGAGAGAATTAGTGTGATTGTAGGTGGTTATTTTAGGGAAAATATCCATCGTAGTTTCGGCAAAGTACGGTCCCGCGGGGACAGAAGGCAGTTTTGACGTGTCGAAGAAGTTTAAAGGTTTAATAACAGCGGCTTTCAATTCAGCCAAATAACCAGTAGTTACAAAACCATTGAACCAATAAAAGACCGATAAAATAAGTGAAGTAGTCGAAGTCCATAATAACATTTCAAGAGGTTCACTTCGCTTGGCCTCTAGAAAGAGCTGAGAGGCTATCAGAAGAATGAGAAACTTTTCAAAGCGGATAAAATGGGAAAAAGAAACATTTAGCAGCTGATCCAAATCAGCGAACGGCTGACAAGCCAAAAGCTAAGCTTAAGCTGCTCGTGATTGTCTTTTCAGCTCTGCTGAACAGAGGCCATTTAGGAGAGTATCTTTCGAGAAAATGCTATGGAACTCTCTGGCCTATTTTGTAGACTCATAGAAATCGTGATTTTCTAGCTTTGTACATGAGCCGTAGCGGTTTCGAGGCAAAAAAGGCGCAGGAACTCTCCGATTTACTCCGGAAACATGAAAATATTTTGCTATTCAGTATATATGAGATGGGGAGCGGGGGAATCCAAGAAATTCTGATTCTCTAGCTGTTTAGGATATCAAATTCTGTACTTAATTTTTTTAGATCTTCCAGCAGAGCCGTGTGAGTACGAGTGAGAACGCGAGGGCCCAATTTATTTTTCTTCAGACTTTTCTACTCTAGTTACTGATAACAGTTTATTGTGATTTGAAAATGATAAGAGAACAAATAGATTCAGTGCGAAAGCAAAATACAAAACTCGGTGCTATTAAGGAATGCAAAATTGGTCCACTTATCGTATACGAATTCCTCGAAACTGTTGGGATCAATGGAAATTTTAACATGGAATCTGTTTAATGAGACAGGGTGTCTACCGGTCACACAAGTCATACAAAAGTCGTACAATTGCCTCCAATTTAGCAAATTTAATACAATTATTACAATTAATAACTAGCCTTCGATTTAAAAGTTCATTCGTAAGAAAGGAATTATTTATTCAAACAATTTGAATAAAAGAAATTAATACAAAATAAAGTATACAAAAAATTTAATATGTACCTACTGCCACCTACTGATCGTGAAAGAGCGCAGATTGCAAAGTTCTCGTGCAATTTCATGTTGCTTTTTTTCTTTTTTTGCTTATTCATGGATGTAAATCGTTCATAAAAAGTCATACAATGCCCTACCAGTGGTCATACAAAAGTCATAGAATTGAAAATTTGTATTTGGTAGACACCCTGTGAGAGGAGTTTTGAAGAAAAGCAGGGCCGGATACCGTCCGGTGAGCAGCTGAGCTGCGAGTTTTCAAAACGGGGGTTTTGAACATAGAAATTTTTTTTTGAGGGTGTGAACAAAATTTTGTGCAATACTTTTATTTTGGTGGTATCTCGAGACAAATTTTTCAGTTCAGAGAGGGTTTTGATCCCTCCCCCCTCCTAATACTTCCTGGGAACGCCACTGGTGAGAATAAATGATGAAGTAATGACTAAAAATGTTGGTCCGCATTCTCACTCGTATCTATATGTAGAGTTCTACTTCTAGCTCTTTGTAATCTCGGTTCAAGACTATGATCTGCGAAGAGTGATTTCGTGATGAGGTCAATCCTCAAGGGAAATATCCGACGAAGGAGAACGTATTTTGGAAAAGTATATTTTTGTCAAGATATCGTTAATTCCATGTTTGCTGTAAAGTCTAGTTCAAAAATAATGGATCTTGATGTAATTTTAAGGCTTGAAAACGTTTCATAGAATTGACTTTTATTTGACAATTTGATGTGGGAAAAAATGAGCTGTATCTACCTTTCCGTTTTTTGAGATAGATTCGTGGAAAGTTTTCGGTGCTAAGGTTCATGATGGACGGATAAGACCACTAAATTATGCCATAATCCACGAGATAGAAAAAATTGTGGTTAGAAGGCGAAAAGATACTTCGAGAATTCCTCTCGTGTTTGTAAGAGAAATAGTAACAGTAAAAATGGTATAAGAAGACCAGTAAAACGGAGTGGGCGAGACTAGACCATAGACCGAGAACGACCGGTAATTTGATTGCGTCAAGAAAATAATTCTCTTTGGCTGAGAACGAAGAAGATATGATAATTAATTATGGAAGTAGAAATGTGTGGGAAATTTCTTTCAGAAGTTGCCGAGAGAATTGTGTACTTTTTTGAGTCAAGCTGAGCCACCAATTTACAATAATATACTTATAATCATTGTAAAGAATGGTTTATGATTGAGGAAGATCGAAACCGAAAAAGATTATATAAAAACGACGTAGAAGCTCAAGGTCAGTTTGAGAGCGCGAATTTCGAAGGAGAATTGTCCTTCTCATTGCGTTTGTAATTTGATACCGTTTACAGCTCCGAACGTGTATAAATTTTGCTATAAAATCGGATTTTTGTTACAACAGTTTTCATCCGAGCAAGAAAGTTATCGATTCGAGCCTCGAAACTTGCCACGTTATGTCTAGTTTCACTGAATATTTCGCGTAGAAAATGAATTTCATCGAAGCGTTCATTCTAGACTGGACATTTTATTTGATTTTTATGCTTTTGTTTTTGATCTTGGTGTATTTTTCTGCGTCCTTGATTCGACGCATTAATGTGAAAGCGTTATACTGTCAGTTTAACATTCTGTGCGAAATGGAAGAATGCGCGTCAAGTAAAGAAAGTTTCATCGTTACACGAGCGATCGTTTCAATAATGACGTACATCATCAACCATCAAAACCCGAGTTGTCTTTCTTTTATCGAATATTTGAGAATTTTGAATTTTATAGCCAGTTCTTATTTGAACAGATGATTTTGTTAGATACAAAATAATAATATTTAAAACGAATTCCATCTCAACGTTTGAAGGACGTATGAAATTTTTTGTTAATAAATGCGAATGTGAGTTTCGAGGAGTTTGACGCAATCATGTTCGAAGCCTTTGACGAGGACTTGGAGCAAGAATATTTTAGACGGATGAATGGTGGTAATGCTAGATTTTTGGCGGGACAGCAAACGAGTAGAATTGAATCAGCTGTAAAGTGCCGGAGGACAATGAGAATTATGTATAATATTGTGAATGTGATCGTTCGCGTGGTAAAAATATTCAGAGCGTGCAGATACGATATTACGATGAAACTTATTCATGAATGAAATATTACTCGCCTTGTTTCGAAGAAAAACAAGAAGAATAAAAAACCCATAATTATATTCAAATACTGGCGTTTCGTTATTTTGATCTGTTCCCTCGTCTTCGTTTTGTTGAGTCTCTATGTTTATTCTACCAAAGTTCGGGATCGGTTACGCGAGTGTGACTTGATCACGTTGTGTAAATTCCGTCCTTTCTTATCATGAACGACATAATATTATCAAATGAGCGATTATTTGTGAAGATATTGAGCTTGGGCAGTATTATCGAGCCTCTGTAGTGTAAAATGATTTCACTAGATTCGAAGACGGAAATTGCGGAATTCGTTGCGTTTGATTTTTAATTCAATTTCAAACGAGTAGTCGACGATTAAACGAGTGGGAAACGAGATGAAGATAGTGTGACGGTGTTACGTACGTGCATTCGTACGATCTAGGTCTTGATTCGACGCTGTTCTTGTTCATGACCCCTAAAATTTATTTTTGCGACTTACTTGATTGTAAATTGTCCTCGTATGAGTGGTGTAGGTACCTTCTATTTTTCTGTTTTATACTTAGAGAGTCATAGAATTTAATTCATTAAGTTCACCGTAGTTCGTAAGTACTACTGTATCACATTGTCTCGAACAACGAAAGTAAACGTCGTTGGAACTTTTCTGTCCCTCGTTCAGGATACTTTTACGTTCGTGTGAAATCACGCGTGCAGGATTTGAGCTAGAAGTCGAGAAGATGAATTTTTGAAAGGAAACCTCCCTGGATCTTAGGTCAATCAATTACCGATGCTGATTCTAAAATATCGTCAATGGTTTTTGTTTTCTCAGTTAGAAGGAGGGATCTCAATCGTAAGATGATTTATGAGCCTACAGTTGACATTTTGAAAAGAAGAAAATATCACGTTCGATAAGATATGAGACGAAGCTAGAATATATGAAAGAGGCTGAGTGAGAAAATGAACGGACTTTGTTAAGTTTTGCGGATCAAAGTTCATGAGTAGCTGAAAGCAAGAAAAATTACGAGAGTGTGGTGGTGAGATTCTTGTTCCTTTAATTCGCAGCACGCTCGACTTCACGGTTGTAGTATTGGAATGGCGATATTTCAGACTGGTTCGACCTTTCTTCGTCACGGTTGTTATCTTAAAAACCAGGCGTTTGTCCTGCGCGAGCGATATTGTACATTATAGTATAGTCGAATTACAGCGAAAAATAACTTCCGCCCAATCGGCATGTTGAAAGCATTTTGTAGTCCAGTAAAATTGGGCCGCTTTTGTGGTGTGTCGCATTTAACGGAGTCTTTAAGGTGAAGCTGCCACCGGGGGTTAAGCTTATCTGCTATGCGGATGACACCCTGGTGGTATGCACCGCCGAAACAACTGTAGCGGTGGGGAGCAGGGTAAACCGGGCCCTAAAGGATGTGACGCGTTGGATCGAGTCGGCTGGACTTGAACTTGCAGCAAGTAAGACGGAGGCCATTTTATTCACGACCCGTCGGAAGTTCAAGCCACCCACCTTTCGCCTGCGAGGTGTGGAAATTGGAATCAAGAAGCAAATGAAATACCTGGGCATCTGGTTCGACTTAACGCTGAGCTTCAGGCACCATTTCCTGATGGCAGCGGAAAAGGCGGGCCGGGTAGTTGGATACCTAAGCCACCTGATGAGGAACCTAGAAGGACCGAGAGAAGCAAGGAGAAGGATCATGATGAGCACCGCCTTGTCGATCCTCCTATATGGTGCGCCAGTATGGGCCGACTGCATGAAGATACCATATTGAAGAAGAGAGATGGTAAAGATCCAACGAAGAGCTGCGCTGAGGTGTGTTAGTGCCTACCGCACTGTCTCGACGGAGGCTCTTTGTGTATTAGCACGTTCACCACCAATCGAGCTCCTTGCTGAAGAGAGAGCGGTGGTGTTCGAAGCAAAGAAGAGAACGACGACCAACCAAGAAGCTTTACGGGTCAAGCAGGAGGCCAGGCGCTCCTTGCTTGTAAAGTGGAAAGCAAGAATTGCCCAGAGTGAGCTGGGTACATGGACAACCCGTGTGCTAATACGCGACCTTGATGAGTGGATGAACCGACACCATGGTCAGCTGAACTTTCACCTGAGCAGGTGTTAAGCGGCCATGGCTGCTTCAACAAGTACCTTCACGAGAAGTTAAGGAAAGTTGAGCAGGCAACGTGTTCGCACTGTAACCAAGGGCGGGATGATGGACCACAACACACCTTATTTGAGTGTGGGGCGTGGAGGCGTGAGAGGGACGAGCTTAGTCGGTCTCTTCAAGAGATCGGGGTAGATGAAGCGCTCGACCCGAGTAGCCTGGTACCCACCATGCTAGGTTCCGAAGAAGCATGGAACCAGGTATCTGCATTTGCGGCCACCATCATGAAGAGGAAGATGGACCAGGAATGGAATAGGCAAATGCAGAACCACGCTATGGCCTACTCAACACCTGTGTACTATCAAAATCCAGATCTGCAGAAAGAAGAGGACCAAGATCTTCCCTGAAGAGAGAAGAAGATGAAGAAACTCCAACAGTAACCTACTGTATTGTGTAGTGTGGTGGTGTTTGTTGTTGTGAGTGTTCTTATGTTTTTTGTGCGTGCCAGGGGGGCACTGCAGCTTGGCGGTTGCCAAAGCAACTTGGCAGTTGCCGAGTAGAAGAGGGGGTTCGCCTAGGACATTCCTCCTTCACTGAAGTTGAACCCGGAAGGGTCGATTCCGGTGTTGGAGGAAACAATATTAAATGCATACGCAACCCGCACCTACTCCATAATGGATGACGGGCGGTGCTGCACATGCGACACACAAGCGAACCGAGTCCAGTAAAATTGGCCATTTTAAAGATCGAAAAAAAAATAAATGGTACAGAAGCGAAACTTGGAAAAGTTGTTGGGAACTTTCTCATGAGTCTTTTCCCACGTTTCCCCAACATTCCGAGTGGAGATTTTCCCCCAGGTGGGCGCAAAGAAGGAATTTTTTAGTTTTTTAGCTCTAATTCGCAAACAAATGATTTTAGAGAAAAGATGTTCAAATAAAAGTTGTTCCTCTTAAAATTTCCTATAAAAAAGCTTCCTACATATTTTTTCTGTAAATGCACCGTTACGCCGCTACAGCGCGTGACAAGTGAATACCTCTTACTACTCCGTATAATTGACATTGATTTACGCAGCACATTACCATACAAAAATGTAGAGATGAGAAGCGGTTCGCGAAGCGCTTAAACTTTTGCTAAGCTTAAAAGTTTTTCCGAGATTTCATCAGCTTAGCTCCGGCTTTTTTTGCTCATGATTAGCTTTTCAGCTTTCGGCTTTTGGCTTATTTTTTCGACATTATAGTCAATTTCATACAAAATCGACTGTAGACTGTGTAGAGTTCGAAAATGACATCAGTTTACGATTTTAAAGCTTCTAAATCAAATTATATATCCTGTAGACAAACAGAGGATCATAATATAGACCCAACACCGCAACAGTGCTGCACACCAAAATAGAAGAGAAGTACAAATCTGCCGACGGGCCCGACGCCGTGCAAATGTTTCCTTCATGTAACGTTTCAGGTTTGACGAACCTTCGGTTTTGGAGAAAGGCAACATTGTACCGATGTTAGCCTTTTTCCCAAAGCCAAATCCTGCCCGTTCGTCAAATATTATTTACATTTTTTTTTTTGGGGGGGGGGATGAATATCTTAAGTAAGCGGATTCAGCGCTTTCTCTTTGACTGGCCTTTCGCTTAATGAACTGTGAATGACTGACTTTTTATCTGTTTAAAAGCTGTTCAAAAACAAGCTTAAACTTCGACTTGAGCTGTGACTAGCTTAAGCTTCTCATCTTTGCAAAAATGCGAGTTATTGTTTCTGCGCGCCAAGTGGCCTGGGAATTAATTCATGTGGTTGGGTGTAGATTCTTCATCTACTATTTTAAGAGGATATCAACGCTTTATGATCGATACTTAATTTATTTTCTATTTTTAAATATTTTTCTTTTTCAATACTTACAAGTAGAAAGAGCCAGTTACAAGAGCATGTAAAATTGAAAATTTTCGAGTTTACAAAGGATTGAAATGAAATTTATCTTTTCTTACTCATTATTCATTTTTTTAACAATAATTCCTATCTACGACTCACTGGTATCAAAGAAAACAATGTAATAGGTGACTCGCGTCGCGTGGTATACCTGATCTACATTCTCACATACGGAGTACCTAGAGGTGTTCACTTGTCACGCGCTGTAGCGGCGTAACAGTGCATTTATAGAAAAAATATGTAGAGAGCTTTTTTATAGGAAATTTTACGAGGAACAATTTTTATTTGAACATTTTTTCTCTAAAATCATTTGTTCGCGAATTACAGCTGGAAAACTAAAAAATTCCCGCTTTGCAGTTCCCCGGGGGGAGAAGCTCCAATCGAAATGTTGGGGAAACTTGGGAAAAGACTCACGAGAAGGTTCCTAACAACTTTTCCAAATTTCGCTCCTGTACCATTTATTGTTTATTAATTATTACAATGGCTAATTTTACTGGACAGAACATACGAGTATTTAGAACGAATTAAGATTGAGTGTCATTTTTTCCAGCCTTTCCTCCTCGCACGACCAAACTCCTTTCTTGAAATTTTGGATATTTTCTCTTCTACGAGTTTTACAAAAAAATATCTCGAAGTCATCCCGCGGTTGGTGAATTTCTTCAAGTTGAAATTGAGTTGTTCGTTGGTCGATCTCTTCCGGTAGATTTTGAACTGCTTCCATATGTGGTCTAACCATTTTGATAGCACGAGGGGTATTTTGAGCCGAGCAGAAGAAACACTGCTCGAGATACAGACGGTGGCATAGGGAAAAAAATTGAAAACTATTTCTTTAAAATACTTGAATTGATCTTCTCTGGAAGCTTGTTTATTGGATCTCTCAGCTTCCGACGACGCCTTGACAACGGTATTATAGCATACGATATGAAATATAATTTAAATTGTCTCGTAATTTATGATAGACGAATTATAGAAAATTTCTCGGAACCGGGAGAAGATCGTAATAAAAATTGAATGGAGTTTATTTTTACTCAAGAATCAACGCAGAGTTGAGCATCCTAGATAAAATTTTGATTACGAATCAAGTAAACGCCTTGTTCATTAATATCCTCCATGGGGACGATTACAACAATTTCTTTGAGAGCAAAAACTTTGAGAAGTAAGTTTTCACTATTAAATAATATTCCAATCATTGATTTTCGCGCGAATCTTTTTTTTTTTTTTTTTATTTTACAAGCTTTAAAGCTACTCTATGGCTATTAGCTTGACAAAAGTTTATTCGAAAGACGAATACTATCATATGGTTAAATGAGGGGGAAGATGTCGGATGCGATAAGATATTGTATTAGTTGATCTGTAAGTGTAGTGTCGTTAACTGTTAATGCCTCTTTTCTGGAATGAGGAATATTGTGAGTGTTTCGTAAGGTTGTTAGTTCGGGGCATGTAAAAATGTGGTCAACGTTAATTTTGTCGCGGGGTGGCATTTGTGGCATTCTGGTGGTTCAGAGTTATTTAAAAAAAGATATGAATGGGTGAGTCGTGTATGTCCAATTCTGAGGCGTATAAGAACGGAAGTTTCTTTTCTTGATGGTCTGTTGGGAGTGTTTTGTAGGGGATCGATTTTGATGGGGAGAAGTTTGTTATTGGTTTGGTTAGACCAGAAATGGGACCATTTTTTGAGTATGTTGGCGCGATAGTTATTTTTAAGATGATGGAATTTGCGATTTGAGTGTTATTTTGTTGAAATGTGTTGACTGTTTTGCTGCGTTGTCTACCCTGTCGCTTTGCGATAGTCCAATGTGCGCAGGGATCCAGATTAGTGTGACAGAATGATGATAAGGTTTGCGTTATTGTGTGAACGATGGTGTGAATTCGTTGAATAATTGGATTGTTCGAAAAAATATTTTGTATACCCAAAAAGGACGACAGTGAATCAGTGACTATAAGGTATTGATTGTTCTGAGTGAGAGTAGATATTTCTTGTAGACATCTGAGGATAGTGAAGAGATCGGCTGTGAAGACAGATGCACTGTCACAGATGCGGAATTTGAATATTGAACGGTCGATCGAAAAGGCAAAGCCGGTCTTGTTGTTGAGTCGTGAGCCGTCAGTGAAGCAGTGAGTGTGTGATTGGTAATTGTTTAAGAGGTTTTGTGTTTCTTGTTTGAGTGTATTTTTTGGGGTAGATGAGGGAAATTTAGTAAGTTCGTCGTTGAAATTGGGTGAATTTAGTGCTTATAGTGATGGAGTGGAGTTAAAGGTGGGAAGTAGAGGGTTAAATACAAATTTTCGTTCGTGTACGCGTGGAGTTATGGGAGAATGTTTGATAGTTGGTAGGAAGAACAAAGTGGTCAAAAGTGGGAGAATTTTTATCATATATTAGCTAAAAATGAGTCAAATTTGCAAAATATGCCGGAAATGGTCATCCTCAAGGATACGAAAGATTCCGCAGTTTCCGAATACAAAAATCACAATAGTCAAAATCATTGAGTTAATGGAAAGCAGTTGAAAAAAAATTGAGGGAGGGGGTTGGGGAGAACAGAGGGAAGGGAGAGGGTGTGTTAACATAGACTCCTTAGATGTGAAATTCAATTCTGAATACTTCACATGACTATAATTTTCTTTCTATTATTGTTAGTTTTTGCTATGAAGACAAATAATCAAAATTTGTTGTATTTTTTTTTCAAATTTACGCTCAAGGGGTTGCTCTAAATGACTTTTTCATAATACAGTCGACTCTCGATTTAACGAGCGTCGATTTAACGAAAAACGGGATTTAACGAAATAAAACTCTGTTCCCTTGAGAAAAACTCATTATAACGAAGAATTTGTACTCGATTTAACGAAATTTAATGTGCAAGCAATTTTGACGAATTTCGACAAAAATCTAACAAAATTTGAAGAAAATTCGATCGATTTTGACAAAATTGCGATCAAATTCAACCATTTTTTCTTGAAAGCCAAGTATTAAAAGTACAAAACTTCAACAATGACAAATTTGACTAAAATCCGAATCAATAGAAAGAAAATTGAACCAATTTTGACGAAAATAAAACTAATATTTTGAAGAAATTTCAACTAAATTTGTAGAAAATTGCGTTTGAAGTACAAAACGTCAACTTTGACAAATTAGGAAATTCCATTTAACGCAATTTAACGAATTTTCTTTTCTCTTCTCGAATTAACAAATTTTGTTTTAACGAAAACTCGATTTAACGAATTTTTTCCTTGCTCCCTTGGCCTTTGTTAAATCGAGAGTGGACTGTAGATAAAAATATAGAAGAGTCTTCAAGAATTTTTTTGTAACACTTATAGGAGAGAAGATGAAGGGGATTGGTCGTGCGAGGGGTAGGGGCTAGAAAAAATGGCACCTAAACCTAATTCGATCTAAATACTTTCTAGATTAGGAATCAGTCATCAAAATGTTTCTATCGTGCCGATCGCGCGGATTTGGGAATTTGACTATACTAGCAGCTCTAAAAAGCACTTCTTACCTCGAGCCCGCATCAAATACTAAAATTTAGGTTGAACAATAAAATTATGTACGCGGGCTCCCCTAAGTTTTCAGAAAATGATGGAAAAATTGACGTTGAAATCGAGGGACTGAAAGACGAAATCGGGAGAGAAAAAACGTCATAGAATTTCACGCAAGTAAAGACCAAGAATTAATAACAATTGAAAAATGGAAAATTAGGTGTGCTACCAAAGCTGATCAATATTATCGCAAACGTTGATAGTATTCTGTGCTCAGAAAGTCTTACAAGTTTCTTACCTGAATTACCTTTAATGGAGACTAGTTCTGGATACATTCCATGAAATAGAAGTTACTATACCACCAGCAGGTGTTTTCTCTACGTGAGGATAGAACTATTTCCTGTATTATGTGGTAACTCTCTCTCTCTCTCTCTCTCTCTCTCTCTCTCTCTCACATGATCTCCTCTTGCAAGTTTCAACCTGTTCGTCATCCTTTTCCGTTCGTCTTTTTCATCCCTTTATCATCTCGTCAACCCAGCCAATTGCGCTTTACAAACGTATTTTTGTTTTGTGTGCTCAGTTCTAAAAAAGTGTCTCATCACACGTTTTGTATATTGTCCTTCATTTTATTTTTCTTATCATTCTCGAGCGGATCGATCTTATAATCTTTCTTCCGCGAACATAATTTTTCCCGCAAATAAATTCTATTTTTGTTTTCTGTTTACAAGCGTTAGAGCTACACAATATGGGCTATTTGCTTGATCAGTTCTACCTAAACACCTTATACATAAATAATTTCAATTATGGTGAAGATGGAAGATGATACGAAAAATTATTTTATTCTAGAGATAAGTGAAAAATTCGACTAAGATTAGATATGTCTATCAATCGATCAGTGAGTGAGGTGTCGTTTTTGAGGGAAGAATGTTGTGCGTGTAAGATATGGTAGAAGTTCATTATTTGGAGGTGGCACTTAAGGCATTCAGGCGCAGCAATAAGTGATAGAAGGTGAGAGTGGTTGAGTCGCGTGTGTCCTATTCTGACTCTAAGACGTATGAAAACGGATGTTTCTTTTCTAGCTGGTCTACAAATAAGTGATGTAAGGCATTAACTTCGATTTGAAAGAGTTTCTTATCGATTTGGTTAGACGAGACCGTGTACATATTGGACACGACAATGGACTGAATTATCGTGACGTCACAAACTCCGCATCCGTTTACCCCAACGTACCCTACAACTCGTTGAAATTTTCAATTTTACCCCAAGTTACCAACTTGGTTCGTAGACAAAAAAATGCTCCATAAGACATACACAGGAACCTTTCGATCGTACGTTCAGATTTGAAAACTAGAAATAAATAAAGAACCGCTGGTACATTTTCAAATACTTGAGAACTTCCCTCTTCTGCATATAAACACTTAGTTGTTCATTTATTCCCGATTTTTCAATTTGAACGTATGATCGAAACGTCCCAGTGTATTTCTTATGAGAATCAATAATGTGATACAACCAAGAACGATACAGTCGATCACATTGAAGGGTTTTTGGAGTGTATTCGCGCGTTGTTGGTAGGGAGTTTACAATGAGTGACGTCACGATAGTTCAGTCCCTTATTTTTTAGTATCCAAGGATGGACTTTCCCTGGGGGGTAACTTAATTAAGATTTGTTTAATTGTATAATTATATTATTGGCATTCATATTTTCTTCTTATTTTCAGTATTACCAAAATTGTTCGAGTCACTAAACTAATTCCATTCGAAAGGAAAGAGTATGTATGGTGTCTGAATGTTCCACCTCGGTGTTCAAAGATAAAACTGGGCTATAAACCTGGATTCGAAGATGTGGTGAGTATCTACATTTTTCTATGTATTATTATTAGCCTGTATTAAACTTATATACTTTCTGTGTATATCTGAATAATTCAATCTGGATGATACAAATTTTGAGCTCATGAACGATCTGGATTAAATCTTAGGATTGTACTTAATTGATGATACGAATTTAAAAAAATTGGTCTATTGGAAAGCGTTCCACCTTTCCTTCTTCTAATAAGTCTTACTTTGATATTCTATTTTGGTAGGATAGCAAAAAATACCGGTATCGATTCTTTCGGATGTAACGTCGGTATTGGAAGAATCTCACCGGGACGGCAATTACTCTTAAATTAGAAAACGTAAATCTTTAGTTTGTCACCAATGCTTAAATAAGAACTTCATTCGCAAGTTGTATTCAAAGAAATATTGATGAACAACATTATGCGGAATAAGATTATGACAAATTATTGATTGAAAATGAATTTAAATTGATGGAAAACCGTACGTTTTCGTATATAGTTGCGCGCCGACAACGTCCACCAGATATCAGCTACTTCACTCTTAGATTTTAACAGGTCCGAATGGAAAGGAGCAAGAATAAAACACGTGTACACAAGTAATAAATAGGTGTGTATTTGTGGGAAAGAGGATTTTTTGTTGAAACAAATATCAAGTGTGATATATAAGAATGCCATTTTTCACTTGAGTCTGATGCACTGAACTAAAATGGGTTTCTTTGGAATCGTTAAGCGCTCTTTCGTGTTTTTTATGAACTAGGTATCAATTTATATTTTGAGGTCAGTTCATCGTTTAATTGCGTACATCAATTTATCTTGTATGTGTCTTACTTTTAACCTCTAGTCAAATACATATTTCAGTTCGCTACCTGTACTGAATTTGTAATATATTTCTCGATAAGAAATAAAATGTTCCAATTCATCGTAATTTTATCTCAGAGTAAATATTGGGTCAATCATTTCGAATTTTCTTTAGTCAAGTGTGAAGTGTAGGACTTCTGGTTGTAATTTGTTTATGTGCGCACGAGTCAACCAGGTAATTGCAATTGTTCTTATCTATAGGGTAAACTGCCGCGTTTACAATATGAAACGACATCCATAAGTTTGTCCTGAAAAAAAGTCTCCGGGATAACTTGAAAGCGTCTAAAACTTTATGTTTGTACTCGGTAGTTTATTTTTCAATCTATGATCTAAATCTTGAAACTGGTACGGCAGTACTCGGTGCGCAGACCTCATTTTTTCAGAATTACGCCTTCTTTTTTGGCTATTTGTATAATGAAAATATTACCATCTCTGTTTTTTCATTTGAGAAATGGTTGACTTGGTCGAAAAACATCAACTTCTCGGGTTCCTCTGGCCCTGGGGAGATTGTGTTCGCATGATTTTTGATTGGAATTTTTTTATCCTCGTGATTATTATTTAATTGCAATTTACCCTGATTAAGTTCCAAGTTCAATATGTTCGTTTGGACGTTGGTGTGTCAAGTTTTAGGGCCTTACAAGTCATAATTTCAACTTTGCACCATGCATACGCAATATTTAACAGCTATTGCTTCAATGAGACTCATAATGAGTGTGGTGAGGTGTAAGTAGAGAACTAGATATAGAAAAATTCACAAGTGTACTATTATATCTTATTAGTTAGCTTACAAGAGTACTTTCGAGTACCACCCCATCATCAGTTGTGTCACTACTGCAGAACAAAGCCTTAAACATGAGTTTTTATAGTATAACACTGTGTTCTTATTCGATATGACATGCTGCTTTGTGATTGGTTCACTCTGTTGACCTTCGTGCTGCGTTTCTATTGGCTACCAGGTTTTCTGCCATCTTATTGGTTGTTCAATCAGGCTGAATAATTTGTCGCTATCAAATGTGATTTCATTGGCTTCCTTCCTCTTTGCTTAATCTTCGTTTGTTCCCAGAGTGTTCTTCTTTTTGCGCGATTCTCTACTCCTTCTCCATTGTGCTGTTCTTTGTTACAGTGCTTACTGAACAGTGAACTTTCATATTCTTTATCCCTCGAATGTTTCGTGCTTCTTCTCCCTGATTTTAAACTTTCTCCCAATCTCATCAATATAGACACCTTCGCACTGCTCACAACTGAGCTTGTATACAGGGTGGGGCAGAAAGATGTTATCAGTTGAATGGGAGTTTGCGCTAAATCTGTCGTAGCGCGAAAACGCGAAACGTTAGACGTATAGTTTGAATGTACGAATTTTGTATCTTAATTTTATATTTAATTTGAGCTGGACCTGAAGTTTCTTTGACTTTTCTGAGCTGAGTTACGGACCAAAATGTCACCAAATCGTCAGGGTTCCCAAAATAGGGCTTGAAAATTAATTAATTTACAGTACTGAACTGAATTTCGAAAATTTTAATAATTAAATTATCGTTTCTTAAGTGAATTTGGACGAGGAAAACGAAAAAAATAGTAACAAAACCCTAAGAAGTACCGAAATGGGTTAATGGGCCCAAAAAGGGTCAAAATTTCGCCGATCTGGAAAATTGTTCAAACTTCAAATTTTAATTCGATTTTCAAGTGGAATTTTGTGCTGAGTTCGAAAAAAAAAATGCTCACAGAGTTCTTCAAAGCACCAAAAAAGGGTAAATGGGCCCAAAGAGAGCCAAAATTTTCCGAAATCGGGAAATTGTTCAAACTTTTACATGTTAATTCGATTTTCGAGTGGAATTTCGCGCTGAGTTCGGAAAAAAATGCTTACAGAGTTCTTCGAAGCACCAAAATGGGTTGATGGGCTCGAAGAGAATCAAAATTCCTCCAAGATGAATAATTGCATAATCTTCAAATGTTGTTTTCGATTCTAGAGTAAATTTTTGCGCCGAGTCCAAAAAAAATACTGAAATGGCCCTAGATGATCGTCTTCCGTTGAGTGCTTGCGGAGTGAGAAATCGACTAGCGTCGGGTGACAAATCCGAAAGAGGAAATCGCGGAAATTCTCCTCATTTGGGGATTGGCAGGCGACGACATCTTCGTCTTCCGTTGAAGGTTCACGCTCTGATTATGATCAAAGCGAAGCGGGAAAAGTGCGAAAACTCACGTTGTTTTCGGCAAAGAACGCAAAGATGATCTTCTGTTGCGTGCTTACAATGAGAGACCAACTGACACCCTACCTATGAGCGAAGCAGGCCAATCTGCAAAAACTCCTTGATTCAAGATCAAACACAGGGCTTCAACTGGTCTCTCGCCGCGAGCTCATGGCAGACAACAATCTTCCTAGTACCCTTCCCTACTTCGCTGGTCTCCACGGGAAATTTTTCGGATTTATCCGCCTTTATTGAACAGGGGGTCCTACTCGATCTCTCACCGCAAGCTCTTAACAGAAGACAATCTTAAGGACATCATTCTCCTCAGTGGGGGAAGCCCCGAGCAATTCCGGGCCTTCGTCTGCCTCAATCAAATACCGAACTGTAGCTGATATCTCATCACGAGCAAGACTAAATTCGCGGTATCATACCTGGCCTCCCGTTGGCTGAATCTAGGAGTTTTTGCACTGCTTCAAACATAAGGGGGACTTTTATCGCGGGCACGCAACAGAAGACCAACTTTGCGAATCAAGAAAAACTTTGAAGATTAGGCAATTTTTTTCGTTTTGGAAAAATGTTGACCCTTTTTGGTCCCATTAACCCATTTTGGTATTTCGCAAGATTTCTTAATTTTATTCAAATTCAACGCTAAAATTTGTCTCAGAAACGAAAAAAACTTTGAAGGTTAGGCAATTTTATCTTTTTGGGCCCATAAACCTATTTTGGTACTTCGCAGAATTTTTTAACAATTTTATTCAGATTCAGCGCCAAATTTTATCTCAGAATCTAGAAAAACTTCAAAGATTAGGCGATTTTAACATTTTGCGGAAATTTTGATCCTTTTTGGGCCCATAAACCCATTTTGATGCTTCGCAGAATTGTTCAACAATCTTATTCAAATTCAGCGCTAAATTTTACTCCAGGAAGGGGGAACACTTTGGAGACTACGCGATTTTTTCAATAGGAAAATCGTCTTTCGATAATTCACAACTTTGGGAACCCCTGCTGTGAAATTACGGCACATTTTGGTCCATAACTCGGCTCAGAAAAGTCGTAGAAGCTTCGGATATGGCTCAAATTAAACATAAAATTGAGATAGAAAATTCGTACATTTAAAGTATACATCTAACGTTTTGCGTTTTCGCGCTACGACAGATTTAGCGCAAACTCCCATTTAACTGGTAACATCTTTCTGCCCCACCCTGTACACTCCACTTAGGCGTTCCTTCTCCTTTCCTCTCGTTTGGTAATTGCCAATTCTATTTACATCCTTATCATAGCCATCGAACACCTTTTATCACCTTGTTTGTGTATTTTCCTATGTACGGTATCGATCCGGAGTACTTTTTGGTCGTGCCATAATTGGTTCCCTTCTTGATTTCCATTTTCCCAAAGACTCCCTCCACCACACCTCTACGTAGCCATTGGCTCCTGCAATCTGCTTTACTATCTCTATTTCTTTCCTCTTCTCTTCATTATTCTTCAGGACAGAAATTGCCCAACAGCAGTAATTCTGAATTGCCGCTAATTTGTGCCTTAGAGTGTGGTACAAGTCATTTAGGATGATGATATCCTTGTGCGTCGGCTCTCTGCAGATTTTGTCTTCTATCCGGTTATTTACTAGCGTAACTGTTAGGTTCGAATAGTTGATGGTCTCTCATTCCCCTTCTCTACTGTGAATTTGATGCTTTCGTTTCAAGATGGAATTGGTTCACTTGTCCATTAGCGCATGGTCACACAATTAGGATATCGTCTACATACCTAGCCCAGTATTTGATCGAGTTTCTGAACTTGCTGCCCTTCAATACTTGTTTTCCATGTCATTTATGAATATCTCGGCCAGTATCGATGACAGCGGTGATCCCATCGTTAGTTCCTTTTCTTGGCTACAGAGCTTGTCATCGAAGCGGCAGTAGTTCTGACTCAGAACCTCTTCCACTATTTTGGCGTGCTTCAGCCCGTTGGAGCTCGCAATGATATCTGTTGTTTCGATGCAAGACAAGCAGTTCCTCCTTTGGAATGGGACCAAATATGTTCATCATATCCATGGATACTAGCTTGTCATTACTGTCGGTTCTATCAGATGCTTTTTCTGGGTGCAAACTGGTAGTTTTCTTTCAAGAATGTGGCTGCGATTTTCACTATCTTGTGATATGGTGATTGGATGCTATTAACCAGCGGTCTCATCGGACGGTTCGCTTTGTGGAGTTTTACAAGCCCCTTGAATTTCGGTGCTACCTGGTTCATATCAAGCGTCCTTTCATTGCCAGGTACATTGTTCTCTTTCAACATAGCTTTCACACTGTTTTGGTATTTCTGTATCGGGTTCTTCGTCAGCTCTTGGTATCCATTCTTTGCGATTTACGACTCCTTTTTTTGTGTGTAGTCCTCCTTCTCCATACCACTACCATGTTTCCTTTGTCCTTCTTTGTCGAAATCAGGTTTTTCTGTCGGATCTTCGTTCGTAGATTTGTGACCTTTCTCCGCATTACTTACTTTCTGTCATCGGTTCGTTTCATATTCTCCTTGATGTCCAACGGTACTTTCCCAATTCTGATGCGGGCTTCTGGTCTCACTTCGTACTGCATGGTTTGGATCACTTGTTCTCCGTGAAGATGACGCTTGATAGGTTCTCGGTTCTGGAAGCAAAGTCGTGCTTCCATAATGATGGTCTTCTGAGCTCTCCAAGGCAGCGACCAATGTGCCTTATGTAAAAGGCACAGCAGCCAGGGCCCATGCAGCTAGCGTGATAGACCCCGCGGTGCTCTTCAGGAGATAGGAATTTCTGGCTGCGCCACTACCTGTAGAAAGGAAAAGGTGGAGGGATGCATTTATCGGCCCGCGAAAATAAAAGAAAATCACGGGAAAATTGTAGTGATTTCCAGGGAAGAAAGATTTTTGCACGACTTCATTAATGTAAGACGCCAAAAAAAATGGCTACACAAGAAAAATATAAGATGCACGACTTGTAATTAAAACCAAACGTAAGATTAAAAAATCAGCGGCATAATATTATTAATGAACGTAAAACTTATTACAAATATGAACCAAAGTATTTGATTTAGATTATTAGAAAGGTATTGGACTAGTAACGCCTTCTTAGCCAAGCATAGACGACCACGTTTTCGCTTTCTTCCTAGAGGTATTTGTTTAGCCTCTTCTGGCACTTGCACCAACTTCAACCTAATTTTCAAGCCTAAGGAATGCTTGCATTCGCCTTCTTTGAAGAAGTGTGGACATGTGCAAGTGGACTCTCCTATCCGAGTAGAGTGTATATAAATGACCCAAAGGCCATAGTTGAATGTTTTGAAGGAGTCGAACGTTCTCCACTTCCCTTGCAAACCTTCATACTTCTTGAGCAGTTTTGTAGTTGAAGGCTGTTCTATAATTGAGGAGCAAACAAAAAATAATGTTCCTCCCTTGTGGTCTCTTTGGAGAACCGGATGGTTGGAGGTAGCCCATTGAAATGCAGCTGTCCATGTTTTTAGAGGTACGGACGGAGTTTCAACAAAGGTGACACACGTTTGAAATGTAGGTGCATGAAATAAAAATTTTTCATTTTCTCGTTCTGACCAGTTAAAAAGTCGTGCTCAGTAATGGCGGGAATTTCGATCAACGTCACGCCCCCTTCAATTATTTTCCCGCCCTCGTCCTTCCCGTTCAATATTATTTTAGTCGCGTGTACTTTAATATTTCCCAAAGTTGGAATGCTAAGCTAGTTGAGGAGATTTACATGAAATAATTTTAAAGTTGTGAAGAAGAGATTATCGAGGCGAGAAAGTATATAATATGGGCTTTCTCTAGGTTGAAATCGCGCTGGGAAAGAAGAATGTGGTGAAGCTCTAGCAATGCTGTATAGAAGATTTGTATGATGGAAGAGATGCACCATTAATAAGGACGCCCGTGTAGGAAGGACAATTTTAAAATAATATATAGTTGAAGTACGTACTTGAATCTTGAACTTATCAACTTCAAAATAATGTACTAAATATTCCAGACACATATTTCTCCAGAGCTGTTCGTGTCGAGTAGAAATTTCCAACACTTTTATCAGGTATGGTATCTGCCTCAAATCTGTGGCCGAGATCTTTACAGGATATATATCTGCCCATGTCGAATGAACTCTTGAATTTTCGAATTGAAGAAGGCGCAGATGACCTGCGGAAGATTTTATTGTCTCTCTTTGATGTTTTCGTCTCATGATTGTAAAACCCTTGAAATTTTTGGCATGGATGATGATGAAATTTCTTGAAAAATTCAAGCCTGATCGTGAAATTGTTCATGTTCAAAATTTTTCGTACGTAATCAATTTCAAGGGGAAAGAAATAAAATTTGCTATCACTCGTCTTTCGAAAACGTGCTGATGACGATGAATGAAACGTCTTATATTATGACCAGCAATCACTCAATTCGTGACTGTGATTATCTCACTCAGTTTCCTACTTTGTAGGCTATAGGTTTTTCTTATCTGTAGTTTTTATAAATACATCTTACCGTCATTGTCTATTCACTTCATGTACACCTACGACTCTTATAAGTGTATCTAAATTAGAGTTTGGTAAAAAGTTATCTCGCAACCAATTCGCTCGCATTCAGATTGCAATGGTAAATATCGTTCATTCGGTTTCTTCACGATGTTCATTTTGTCACCTAAAACTAGCTTCAATTCTTGGAATATTTGAATGTTATCGCGATGTTGTGAATTACTCGTCGTTTTTAAGAACGTGAAAATATAATGACGAAATAAATTCTAACGAAATGAAAAAAAATTTGTCCTTGGTCAATAATGGGGAAATGGAAAAATCACAATTTACTTTTGGGACCGTCGCGTCGTTACATAATCAATCGATGTCGATATATTTTTATTAAATTTCTCGAAAGTATATGTTTTTTTCTTCTCGAATATTATAGAAAATATCCTACGTACTTCATTAATAGGGTAGAATATGTATCCCTGTGATGTATGACGGTCGTCAAGCCATCAATTATTGAAGAAAAACTTCAAATATTTTTAACCGGTAAACTGTTACCGTTAAATTAATATTTTTCTATATTTTTATTGTGTAAATCAAAATTTTTTTATATTCGTCGCGAGGTCTAATGGTGTGTCGAATTATTATCTTGCAGCCTCAAACGCGAACCGAACCTGTAAAAAAATGTTGTTCGGGTTACGAACTAAATGATAAAGGCGACGGTTGCGTGGCGTCTTGTCCGCAAAAGTGTTTACACGGAAAATGTATCTCACCTGGAGTTTGCCGGTGTGATCAAGGATATGGAGGCCTGGACTGTAATAAAAGTGAGTGTCTAAAATCAATTTTTAAATGATACTATTGATCGTAATATCGTGTGATGATAAGAAACTTTTACAATATCGAATTTTTAAGGTCTCGTGTGGCCTTTGGTGGTAGGATCCTGATAAGCTTATACTCAATAATTTATTCCTATTTGGTCACTGTTGGAATCAAAAACTTTTTCCTCTCTATTTTCTGAGTGATGTTCGTATAACTTCTTTTAAGAGATACGTTTGGATTGAAATTCAGTGGTATGCGCTCCAAGAAAATCGGTTGTGAGTTAAGTGGGCTCTGGGAATTGTAGATGCTCCTGTGCATTCAGTTAGTTTTGGGACTAGGAGGGGGGGGGAGTCGAAGTCATGAAACGGTATTCTTTGAGACACAGATGATGCGTGACGTATTAGGATGGAGCTAGATTGGGGGTTGGTGATGAAAATGTTATGAATTCAATAATTGTGAGGAACGTATTTTGGTCTCTTAACTCACGTAGTCGTTATACTTTTCCGAAATAATTTAGGTTACAGACGACGCAAGATATACAATTAAACTTTATCACCAGGTTTAAAAACTTCTTCTGTAGCGCCAATGTTGAAGCGCTAACAATAGCTGATGGACCCCCCCCCTTTGTTGTAATTGAATACTCTTGAATGTCCTTCGGTTTGTGAAGAGGTGCTCCAAATTTAAAATCACGTGGTAACCGTAGCTCTCGTCCGAACATAATCTTGGTGGGAGTCTTTTTTGTAGACCTATGCTTTGAAAACCGATATGCCAAGAGAGTAATGGGTATCCACTTTTGGCTTTCTTCACAGTATGATCAAATCGTTAGACCACCCCGTCTGTCAGTGGGTCAAATGGCATGGTAAGAGTTCTTCTCAAGTCCGATATTTTTGCAACCTCTCCCGCTACTGTTGACTCAAAATTCTTTGTCTGTATGTGGTCCCAAAAGTACTCCAAAGCGCGTTGACCAGTTTTTTGTGTGTTTCATGTCTTTCGTGAAGTTTCCTGAATCCTAGCACCTAATCCCGAAATTTGCGAGTTTTCACCCCCGTGAGTCGCCCCCCCCTCCCAAAAAAAGAAAGACGCACGGGTTCTTTAACGTAGTAGAACGACGGGTGGCAAGGAACTTATTTTACGGGACCGTGTGATCTAAAAAATGTTCATGCACTAGATCTACGATGTTATCAAATTGTGACGTCACGGGCACGGACTTCGGAGCTATATTTAATAGAAGGGGACTAGGAAAAATTCCAACCGTCAAGTTATATATGATTCGACCTCCAAGCTATATACGATACGAGGGGGACATGAAATACCCGAGAAGGACGTTCTGAGTCTTATGGTGTTTGAAGCGTTGCATATCTGGCTCATTGAAGGGGCTCAGTCAATTGATGTATAAAGCATTGTTATTGTGTTACTAGAAGAGGCTATTTTTCAGGCTTTATACACCGACCACCGAGCTATATAATTTTGATAGGAGGGGGACGACTTGGGAAATTTTCGAGCTCCGAGTTTTGCCGGCCACCCGGACGGCGGACGTTTTTTCCGGAGGTTCCCTGTTATAAAAAACATTTCTTCCCTGTAGTTTCCTAAATCCTAGCGAAAAAAGCCTCTGAAAATCTGTGAGTTTCACAAGTCCTGAATCTTAGCTAACTGCAACCCCCCCGTGAGTTGCTCCTAGTCCTTTAATAGTCCTGTATACTGTATTCCTTCTTATGTATGATGTCATCAACTAATGACGTAATCAACTGTGATTCAGAGCCTGATTCTGAAATCTGTGAGGTCAATCCACCTCCCCTCATTCTTGGCTAGTTCCCCCCCCCCTCCCAAAAAAAGGAAACGTGCCTTTCCCAAAGTTTCCTAAATCCGAGCGAAGGAACCTAGATATAATTCTGGAAAACTGCGATTCTACGAGTCTTGAATCCTAGCCCCTAGTACCAAAACCAACCCCGCAAGCTGCACCCCACCCTCTACTAGTCCTGTATACTGTATCCCTTCTCTTCTTTTATAATAAACTATGACGTCATCGACCGTGACCTAGAGCCTGATTCTGAAATCTGCGAGTTCAATCCACCTGTCATTTATAAAAGATATAATATGAGCTTTTACAGTGCTGTATGTTAGGATTCTATTAGGCCTGTTTTCATGAAGGCTAATGATAGGCTTAGTATATTGTTCAGCCCAGTATAATGGGGGCTAAGGAGTAGTAACCCAATTCCGAAAGCTGCAAGTATGACGTCACCAGCCGGAACCCAGAGGCCTTGTATAAAGGGGACACGAGCAGTATTACTGTTAGACCTAGTATAATGGAGACGGTTGGAGGACTTACGAGCGGAGTGAGTAATCTCGCGAATAGAAGAGAGTAAGAAAGAGAGAGAGGAGCCCAAGCTGTGCTGATGACGTCGTAGGCAGCCGTCAAGGATGGCGTCACGAGCTAATGACGTCACCTAATGTTGGTATCCATAAACGAGTTAGATAGGCTCAACTTACAGTTCACCATGCCTATATCAATCCAACCGCGAGTGAGCCATTCTTAGGCTGGCTAGGCCATGATTTTATCGCAAAGCAAGCGTGGCCTTGGGATACAAATGAGGTCAATTACTAGTAGACATGAAACATGACCTTTATTCATTTGACTCTGCCAGAAAATCTCTCTTTTTAGTACCATTTTACGATTTACTAGTCGGAACGTCGCGGTAATATTTTGACATATTCCATGTCTTTTCTCTCGCCGGACCCCGATTTTGAAACTCGCGAGTACACCCCGCGTAATAATAATAATTAATAATAAATAAATAAATAAATAAATAAATAATTAAATAAATAAATAATTAAATAATTAATATAATTAATAATTGGAAAATCTCTACCCCGTGGGTGATTCAGAAATTCGCGAGTACACCCCGCGTAATAATAATAAATAATTAATTAATTAATAATTAAATGATTAAATAATTAATATAATTAATAATGAGAAAATCTCTACCCCTTGGGTGATTCAGAAATTCGCGAGTACACCCCGCGTAATAATAATAAATAATTAATTCAATAATAATTAAATAATTAAATAATAAAATAAATTAATAATTAGAAAATTTTCTAAGTCCCTCTTCCTATCATATATGGCTGGATAGTCGAAATTTTTCCAAGTCCCCTAGACTTGAATTGTCTCATACCATTCCAATACAACAGCGAGAGAAGAATTAATAATAAATAAATAAATAAATAAATAAATAAATAAATAAATAAATAAATGAATAAATAAATAAACAATATTAAATAATTAAATAATAAATTAATAATTAAATAATTAAATAAATAAAGGCTGAATAGTCGAAATTTTTCCAAGTCCCCTAGACTTGAATTGTCTCATACCATTCCAATACAACAGCGAGACAGGGGGCGAACGAGCGGAGCGAGTTCGCACTACCACATATATCTCAAAAAAGACTTGAATTTTCTCATACCATTCCAATACAACAGCGAGATCGCTCGTTCGCCCCACGAAAGTTGATACCTCAAAATATAGAACACCCACAATTACCTCAAAATATTTCTCATACAAGACTTGTACGACGCCAAGATAGGTAAAGGGGTAAACGAATAATATCTCACGAACACTTGACCTAGTAGAAGCCTAGACTGAAATATTTCAAGATGACTGATAAAATATAAAAGACATGGAACATGATTTTCATTTATTTGGCTATGCCAGAAAATTTCTTCTCAACTTCCGTTTTCCCAAAGAATCTCTCTACCACACCTCCATGATATCCTTTGGCTTCTGCGACCTGATTTACTATCTCGATTTCTTTCCTCTTCTCTTCATTGTTCCTCAAGACAGAAAGTGCCCGATAGCAGAAGTTCTGGATTGCCGCTAACTTGTACCTGGGGCAGTGGTACGAGTCATTTGGGATGGTGATTAGTTTTGCTAGCAAATATTTTTAATTTCTGTTCGATATAATATATTTTTTATCGACTAAAATTCTAGACGTTATGATCAGGTCGATACATCCCGGATTTGTTTTTCTTTTTTTTTTTTTTTTTTCTTTTCAATTCTTCCTTATTCGCTAATTAGTATCATTTTCCTTATTGCAGCATGTCCTAGCGGTCATTTCGGAGCCCAATGTGAAAATGAGTGCCTATGTAAAAATGGTGCGCCCTGTAATCCAGACGATGGTTCTTGTTACTGTCCCGTTGGGTGGACAGGTCCAACATGCGAAGACGAATGCCCTTTTGGTTTTCACGGTCTGAATTGCACGGAAAAATGTCCCTGTCAGAATGGAGCTTCATGCGATAGAATGACTGGCGAATGTATTTGTAGACCAGGATTTACAGGATTACTGTGCGTATTTTGGTTCGGAATTACAGACGTATTCTAGATTTTTGTAACTTATCGAAACAATTTTCTTTTCTAGTTGTGAACAGCAATGTCCATCCGGGAAACACGGTGACGAATGCAAATTAGAATGTGAATGTTTGAACGGTGGATCTTGTGACGCGAAAACTGGCCAGTGTTCTTGTCCCAGTGGTTGGACGGTTAGTTTTTAGGCAACTTACCTCACGTTTTTATATTTTTCACTGATTGGATTTCTGTTTCATATGTTTGTCCCTTTTATTGAAAATAAAATAACAATTTTTCGATTACGGAACATAATTGTGACCTGGTACGTTGGAAAAATGAAACTATTGCTCGCTCACTTGACATGTGTTTTTTAGTGTAATGGTACACCATGAAAGTGTAAACAGGAGTAGCGTTTTTTTGTCGTACCAGGTCACTTCAATAGCGAAAAATTAGTGATGTGCGATGCAGATTTCATGAATCTGGCACAGTGGTCCTGCGAATAATGCTACACTTTGCATCTCGGATTTATACTCGTTTCATTTTTAGGGAAAACTATGCACGATGCCGTGTCCTAAAGACAGATACGGTCCAAACTGTAAACACTTGTGCGATTGTTTCAATGGTGGAGCTTGTGATCCAGTGACTGGCCAATGCAAATGTACTCCCGGATTTTCTGGCAAAAGTGTACGTTTACAACTTAGTACAACTGGTAACTGAAGGTGGACCAACTTCCTAATAATAATTATGATATTTTTTGGTATTATAGTGCCAAGAAATGTGTCGTCCCGGTACATACGGTGAAAATTGTTTGAAAAATTGTACTTGTATGGGACAGAATTTCAACTGTTCGCCAATTGATGGAACTTGTTCTTGTGCACTCGGTTGGCAAGGTAATTTTTGTAACGAAAGAATTTGCCAGGATGGTTTGTACGGCAAAAATTGTGAAGATGCATGCCAATGCGTTACGGATAATTCAGTTAGGTAATTACTTCGATCAAATTTTATAACGTACGTTGTTGATAGATTGAACTCCGATCGACAAGGGTTGGTTTAAACAATCATTCTGATGTTACGTAGTTGACGAGATTCTTTTGTTCGTCGTTTTTTTCATTTTCCTTGAATTTCTTTCTCGTGCGCCGATCGAGCTAAAAAATACAAATCATATTATACAACATTCTCGCAATCTTCTCATGTTTCAATCGTATGCAAGACTCTTAATTATTGACTGGAAAATTTTAGCTGTCATCCATGGACCGGAAAATGCAAATGCAAGGCTGGTTGGACGGGTCCTGTTTGTTCGCGACCTTGCCCATATTTCACGTACGGCGAAGAGTGTGCGTTCACCTGTAATTGCAATAAAAGTGGCAACACGTTACAATGTTTACCAAATAATGGAACCTGCGTATGCAATGCAGGTTTGTAATTTCGCGCGTTATTTACAGTATTCTTTTTTATCGCTTTAGTATTTGATGTTCCTGTAGTATTGTTCTTTAATCATTATAAGTTATACATACTATTTGTTTCATGCATGCCTATAAATGTACTGTGCTTGAGTGTAAAAATGTGAGTACCTGAATTGTAAATAAGAACGCGTATTATCTTTCTCGCATGTTATTGCGCATTCTCGCATACCTGTGTACTTTTCAATGCTGAAAAGAAATGATTTATAAATTTGTAGAGGAAAACTATGCGTGTGAAAAATGAGAGCAGTACAATAGTGCTGATTAGTTTCACTGTGTTCTAACTATGTTTCGTTTCTTTCCTGGAGAACGAGGAATTAATTATAAATATTGTTCTACTAAGAGTTGACGCATGCGAGAGTAATGTCCTATCAAGAAGTGTGTCTTGAAGTTATCAATTCATTAAGCTTTAGAGAAAATTACTGCTTAATTTAATCATTTACGTTGATTGTTGTACGTAAATTCTTAGTAATCCTTGTGTACTTCTTTTTTTTACGATATACGCAGGTTTCAGAGGCGAATTTTGTAATAAAGAATGCCCACCCGGTTATTTCGGCGAAGGATGTTTGAATAAATGTTCTTGTGACAACGGAGCCTCTTGCGCTCCCGAAACTGGGCAATGTATTTGTACTAAAGGTACAATTAATACCTCAGTGTTTCTCGTTATGCGTGTCTATCTCTGTCTGTTTGCATGCTCTCTCTCTTCTTTCCCCATTTCCGGAACTCGGGCTTTCTTTACAAATAATCATAAATTTTCGATAACGATGATATTGATGTAATATTGTTGTGATTAGGATGGACTGGACAAAATTGCGATAGACCTTGCGAAAAAGGTTCCTACGGTATAAATTGTTCGGAAAAATGTCAATGTCGTAATAATGCTACTTGTAATCCTATCAATGGTAGGTATCCTTTTAACATTCTAATCTTTCTTGCAAATTACGTTCTTTCTCCATGTCGTATGTGACCTTTTTTTGTCCGTCGTAAGACTTTCTCAATACATATTTCAATTTTTATGTAGGAAAATGCATTTGTCAGCCGGGTTATGTTGGAGACTTGTGTGAAAACGTTTGCGATTTCGGAAAATATGGTCGTAACTGCGAACAAACTTGCGATTGTATCGATCAAAACATTGAAAGTTGTGATCATATCACTGGAGAATGTAAATGTCGAAGTCCTTTCCAAGGTAAGAAGATGTTTTTCGTATTTCAATGAGACGTTGATGTCGGAAATGCTGTATGCTATTTCTTTTCTACTTTCAAGGTGTCAAATGCGAAACGGAATGTCCTGTAGGGTATTACGGAGAGAGTTGTAATGTTGCTTGCGATTGTTCGTATGAAAGTTCTTGTGATCGCGATACAGGCAAATGTAACTGCGCCAGAGGATGGATGGGTAAAAAATGTGACCTTCCATGCAAAAACGGATACTATGGCCGTCGTTGCAATGAAACTTGTTTACGTGTTAAATTTGGTTCGTATTTTTCGCTTTATGATAGTTCTGTGAACTGTATGACTTTTGTGTTTGTATGGTAGTTCTTGAATTATTTTTTGTTGTTGAATATTGCAGAAGATCAAAAAACTTGCGATCACGTCACGGGTGAGCTGAAATGTCGTCCTGGCTATATTGGATCTATGTGCGAGCATCCTTGTCCTCTAAAAACGTATGGACAAGACTGTAAAGAGGCCTGTGTTTGTCTGAATGCCGCCGATTGTCATCACGTTACCGGTGGATAGATTTTCATCTTGAGGATTTTTTCTTGGAATCGATAGCATTTTGAATATGAAAAAATGTATCTTGCAGGAAAATGCGAATGTTTCCCAGGGTGGGGTGGATCTGACTGTTCTATACCATGCTCCAGTGGATATTATGGGGTAAATTGTTCTCAAAGATGCAAGTGTCAGAATGCAGGCAAATGTCGTCCTAGCGATGGTATGTGCAAATGTCTTCCCGGTTGGACTGGACCCTACTGTACTGAAAGTGAGAATTATACTTTTATTTTTTAAATTACGAATTTCGATTAACTTTTGGTACTAAGAAGATTTTTATTTTTGATTTTCAGTTTGTCCTGAAGGATATTACGGAGACTCTTGTATGGAGGCCTGCAAATGTGGAGAAAATTTCTTCTGTCATCCTGTAGAGGGTTGTATTTGTAAACACGGTTTTGCAGGTTTGTTGCCACTTGAAGATCTGTGCTTTAAAATTGAAATATGAGCAATTCTCCGTTTTCATTGTTAAATTTTTGAATTTAGGTGACAATTGTGACGTTCAATTGATAGCGCCTAGAATTCAAGACAATGATCCACAAAAAGGAAGTTCTGCTTACATATTTGGCATGATTCTCATAATCATGATCGTTTGCGGATTTTTCGCATTCCTCTTCTACCACAGAAGGAAGGTCGCCAATTTGAAAAGCGTTATTGCTCACGTAGGCGTGACATATAATACTGATAACGGCAGCATTGATGGTACGATAGGGAAAGGCAAGGAAATTATTGACTATAGCACAATTTTATATAATCCTTTCTATTTTGCTCTGCTCACAGCCGGTAGACACCACTTCGATAATCCAGTTTATTCTTTCGGGAATTCGACATTCGGTCATGATAATTATAATGGCAAGCTCAATAATATTCATGTAAGGAATAATTTATCAAATTTCAAAGAAAATAATCTGAATAGAATGAGACCGAGCAATATGTCAGATGATATTGACAGCTTAAGCTATGGAGGTAAGAAAAGTCTTTCATTTGTTTTCGTTTTTTCAGTTGTAAATTATTTTCTATATTTCATCGGAAAAATCTTTTGTTTTAGGCGCTTGTAGTACTGCATGTTCTTCGATATTATCAAAGAACGTCGAAGCTGATGGAGGTAATCCGAATTTGTACAATAGTATCGAGGATTTGAAAATCGATCATCTCTACGATGAAATAAAACAGAAAGGTAAATTTTCAACTTATCGTGGAATATTGATTTGTGGGAGATGGATATACTAAAGTTTGGATTTGAATTTCATATATTTTTCATTTTAGAGTATGACCAATACGATCACCTGAATTATACCCGACCAAATGGCCCTGTGAAACCACATTATCAAAGAATGGCGTCGGCCCTCAGAGGTCCCGAAGAGAAAGATGAATCAAGACCGGGAAAATCGTCAGACGAGAGTTGAGACAAAACTTTGACGCCTTATTTGTATAATTCATCATGAATTTTGTGGTTTAAAAATTTTATTTAATACCGTGTGTTCTCATCGTTTTAAGGATATTCCGTTCAGAATATCATCTCACCCATTTTGTAGATTTTTTTAACGTTAAAATATTGATGACCAAGTGCTTTGAAGCAGTTGTTTTCTGGTTGTGTACGCAATTTCCGTAGTGTGTAGACTGTGCATTTTCTGTTTGAAATCGAAGCTAAGAATTATGAATAAGTCAAATTTTTTTTAAATATCCGAATGCATTATTTTCGTTATTTCTTTTATGAAAATCTTTGAGGATGCATTTAACTCATGAATATGCTAAGTGAATCGTTACTTTTATGACATATTGCCATATTTACTTGATGACGAATTCCGATGAATCTGTAGAAAAATTATTTTTTTCAATTGCAGATTCGAAGTTGATCTCATGTATCACGTCGACGTCATCGAACTGTCCCTGTTTTCATTCGATAAAAAAAAATGATAGTAGTTCATTTTATGTTAGCACTGAGTGAATTATTCATCAATAATTCCTTTAGAACTTCTATCTTTCAGATGGTCGTTCTTATTAGAATAATTTTTTTATTTGGGTGAGATATTTTTGAGTATCGATTTTTTTTATTTTCATCGTTATAAAAGTTGCTTTTTACAGAATCACCAAAAGCTTTGTGTCCAAATTTCTGTAGTGAAATGTTGCTTCATCACTATCTAGTCTTTGGAATATTTTACTAAAGAGATTTTTTTATCTCACTTTCTGTATTTTTGATTACGATAAAGCGAGTTCTTATTTTAGGCAAATCGATTTTTGTTTTTAATATTCCGTATGTCTTTTATTCTTTTTATATTTTCGTGAGGCAATTAGTTGTTGAATGTAAGAAATATTTTTTGCTTTTGAGTGCAATTCATTCAATTTGATCGATTCAGAAGTCTTTTGAGTGAGCTTTCAGCGATGGTTGTATCTATCTTTAAATTCTCTCTGTCATTCCTTATTTGCTTCTGAATGAGTTCGTCTTCTGGTAAGGTGATTTTATGATTTCATCTGAAATCAAGTTAGGTGTATTATACATACAATAGCTTTAATACCTTTATCTTTATTTTTTTTTTTCTTTCTTTTTAAACTTTGCTTTTGCATTTTACTCAATTTGACTTTTCATGTAAATAATAATGTTTTACCATAATTATCGTGAACTTTTTCCTTAATAATAGTTAATTTGTTTGTCAACACTACTTTGTCTTTATTTATTGTTATTACCAATATCATGATTATTATTTCATATTCGTGTATCCTAGCGTAATTTTAGTTTTAAATTCTATTCTGTACTGAGTTATACCTGTGATGTCGTATTTATAAATTTTTAGGATTCATTTAGGTTGTACCATTTTCCTTTTCACTTATCTTGTTTTCTTCTTTTTATTAAATATTTTTTCCATTTATGCTATTGTTTTTTCCGGAATACGCGTTTTAAATCAGTTCGTACAGGAACTTGTCGAATTGCAACCACTCGAACTCTGCACCAATTAGCTCAGACCTGTCTCCAAAACTTTATAACTTGACAAAAAAATAAATGATTTTCTTACACGCCTTGGTACAAATTATGCGAAGAACGCAAAAGTTTCCATGTGAGTTTTATTCAGGATCGAAAATCTTCAATTCTGTAAGGAGAAAACTCAAATGAAATTATCCAATTTTGTGAAGAAAAATCGTCGGGTTCGAGTTTTAAGAGTATCAAATCTAGTGAGGGGTTTAAAATTGAATGTTGGACGAATATTACTGAATGATATTCCAGTCTCTACAAAGATACTGAAGAGTGAATAGGGAAGTAATTTCTTCTTTATATCAATGAAGATTTGGTATAAGGCCCAATTAAAGCTAGAAATTCCTACTTATCAGATAAAATATTTCGTAGTCCCCGCGGGGTTTCCTAAGGCTGGAATATGGGTCATCAATAATAGTGTCGTCAAGGCTATCAAATAAATATTTTGAGAGTAAGAAAAGTGCATGATATTCAGTAGTCGGTTAACGATGGTAACCAGGAAGATGAAGAACTTCCAGTGGGATAGAAGAGGATAACATGGGTATGAAATGTATGGTTTTCCCTTCTAATATTTACAAATAAATTGGAAGTAATTTATTTATCAGAAACGTTCATTTTGAAGTGTAAGCACCAAATCTCTGCTTCTGTTCCCAAGAAGAAGTTACCCGATCCCCGGTACTCAAAAGTCTTGTTACTTCTCTTTGAAGACGTGCTTTCATTTTCAAGATACAGTAAATTTATTTGAATTTGTATGAATCGATTGCTAGATGCTAAGTCATGTCATCAAATAATGAGTCTCAAGGGGGAAAATTGTTGGAAAATGATTTAGATTTACAGCGTAGTCCTATTATTGTAGATCCGTTAGTCGTTACGGATTATCTGCCATAAAACACAGTCGTTCATTAATTGTATACAAAGATGATTGACGTATTTGCGAAACCACGATTAGGAGAACAAGGCTTATGACACTGTGTACTACAGGCTGAAAATAATCTTATTCCCCCGATCGTCGATTTGCAGTCTATGTTTGCAATGGACTGTGTTATTTGTGATAACGCAACATGAGTGTGAGTGCAAGATGCATAAGTGTGAGTGAGCTATTTCTGGCAGAAGTACCTATTCTGCTGAAAATTTGTCCATTCGGCATTTTGCTCCCATAAGAAATACATGCGGAGCAAAGATGACCATGGTATTAATTTAATATGAGATGTTAAAATTTACAGAAAAGTTGATATTTCAAATTTATCAACTTCTTGCTACTTGTAAAAAAAATCTCTTGACCGTATCATTTTTTATATTCAATTGGTAGCGTAGTGATCTCTGCTCCACATGTATTTCTTATGGGAGCAAAACAGGGGTGGTAAGCCGTTCGCCATCGGCTTAAGCTGCTGCCATTAGCTTGAAAGCCGTTTGTGATTTTGATTGGCTTTTTATCAGCTTTTTTGTAATTTTAATGGCTGCCCAAAGTTTTTCGCGAACGGCTAACGGCTTAATTTGCGAGTTGTATGTCAACTTAACATGAAATTTTGCAAGGAGTATTGAATATAATTTTCACATGATTTTGAGTTTATAATTAATCAATCGTGACTTGTGACTGAAAAATACAAAATATTATAAAATCATTATGAATTTATTAATTATGACAGCTATACCTGGCCCTGCACTTCTTACCAGCATACTCTTTGTTTTTTACTTTTTCTGGAGTGTAAAAACATGAATTTCTTCTGATCTATTTTTCAATATTTTATAATCTAAATAAATTTGCGGTGCACGTAAATGGCTTTCCCTTGTACACTTGATAAGTTGATTTGATATGCGGGCTTGTCGCTTGTGGCTTTAGCGCTTTGGTTTGATTTTTTTTTTCTGTCCGCCATGTCCCATCCATGCCACCGCCTGCAGAGAGAGTGAAAATGAAAAAAGCAAAAAATAGAAAGAGGATGAAAAACGCTGAAAAAAAGAAAAAGTAAAAAGCAGCCATTTAGGAACGGCTGATATCTGCTAATTGGCTTTCTTCCAAACCTATGAAAGGCTAATGAACTGCTTAATTAGCTCAAAAACCCTGGCTGCTGCTGCTGCTGCTAAGCCGTTCGTCGGCTTCGGCTTACCAGCACTGGAGCAAAATGCTAAATGGTAATGGACAAAATCGATCTTTTCATCTATGATATCGATAATTGTGACGTCACAATAACACAGTCCATTTAATGTAACTCCTGAGTACTAAGCGCTATGCTGTTGGCCTGCAGACTGAATGATGCATCAATGATAATTATCATTTTATCAAAAATAATCAGATATTCGATGAGAATTTTTGTTCACTCACTCACTCACTCACGAATATCTACAGGTAAAATCTTGATGTACGTTGCAGTGGTTGCACAAGCATAATAAATAATTGAATTTCAATTCAGCTCTATCAGTATTTTGTGTTTTTAATGAGAGTGCGATTAAACATTCCTCTGCGGGTTGAGAGCCGTCCTTGTGAGCGATCTCTACTAGTTACAAATTTACCGAAGAAGTACTCATCAATGATTCAAGTGAGGAAACCGAAGACCATTCCAGAGTTCTAACGTTATTTTATTTTTTTCTATTTTTTGTCTCGCTGTAAAATAGGTTATTACCAATTTAACTTGACCGCTCGATTCCTATTCAAAAGATATGTTTGGCATTTCAGAGAGCGTTGACCCTAAGAAGCTGTAATCAAAATGAAATTCAATATTTTGGTCATCGTTACATCCAGTGTATTCAATTTATGCAGTTCGGATACTGAAATTCATGGTAAATTTTTCGGTCGAGGCGTATGTTCTGTTTCTCTGAGGTAAGTGAAAAGAGTCCGCCCAATAGGTACTTTATCGTCCTTATTTTGTTAATTGATGTTGAGCAGAGATGAGAAAAAAGTCTTAGTCAATGAAATTCGTTTTCACAACGAAACCACTTGGGAGTGGTGTTGGAAGTTTCCTCCTTGGTGCGACGTACTCTCTCGACAATGGTTCGATTTTGGCCCGTCGTTAGTGGTGAGTAGGTTGTAATGTATATGTGATTACCGGGACTATGTAAAAGTGGAGAGTACTTTGAAATTGTTATCTGATGCGACCTCTAGAAATTTATTGAAATACCGTATTTTGTGTGAAACTCTGTTTCAAGGGCATTCCTCACGATCATTTAAAGCTGAAATGTTGCCCAGGATACAGATCGAATGCAAATTCCACAGCTTGTATTCCTGAATGTTCGCCTGAATGTAGAAAAGGTTATTGTGTCGACGTAGATACGTGTTCGTTGTGTTCACCTGGTTACGCCGGACCAAAATGTGATGAAAGTAATTGCTACTGCTTCTATTCATTCATGATTTGTATTTTTATAATTCAATTCTTTGGATTTATTCTTAATTTCTTTTCTATTCATAGTTGTTTCAATGTCGTCGGCGGAAAAATTATTTCGTGAGTGCGAATGTGAGGACGATAATTATGTGTGCACACCCAATGGGACATGTGTTTGTGCTCCGGGCTTCAATGGTTCGTAGTGCCATGTAATTATATTGACGCGGACCAGATTTCACGCACAATTCTTATCTGTATATTCTAATTTTGTAGGAACGGACTGCACCACGATTATAGAACCATCATCTTTCATCGTAAACCCAGGAGCAAAACCATCCTGTTTTTCAATATATCTTCAGGTCATAGGTCTCCTTGGGCTTTTGATTTTCAGTTTCTTCGTCTCAGTTTTTTACATAAAACGATATTTCAATATTGCTCGCTTTCAACCCCTCATCGATTATTCCAAACCATCTACTTCTCGTTCTTCAGTGCCTTGACCCTTTCAAAACCTTGAACATGATTTAGTTAACGCCCTATCGTAATGTTCCTCTTTTTTTTTTCGAGTACTTTCTATTTGAGTTTTACCAACCAAATAAAAAGGATCGGTGTAAGTGGGCCGACAAATATCAGGACGTTTTTTAACATTAAATGATTCTCAGAAGAATTGAAATCGAAAAAGTTGAAATGTTGAATGATGAGCTGTTGATTGAGTGTGAATTTTAGTTGTTGTGCACGACCTATTAGAGGCGTATTGAGCTTGTGTTATCGATAAACAGGTATCCTCTTAGTTTCTTAATGACCCATAATTTTTGACACGTTAAATTCAGAAGAGTTCACATATTATTGGTTATTACTTTATTACCCTATTATAATTGATAAATTGGGAGAACGTTGGTGACATTGTAGGCTAAGGAGGCTGTGATCCAGCTTGTATTTTTAAAGTTTATCCTCATTTTATACCCCATTAAATATAAATCTTGATCGCATTTATAGCAATAGTGTAATATGTTTTTATATACGATAAACCTCATCAGTTTAAGTTTCGAAATATGGTATTTTTGATAAACATATTAATCACTATTTATGTCAATAGGTACCTTACGTATTGGCGTCTTAGATCTTTCATATCGAAGTTTCCATTGCCGCAATTTTATGCTGTGTTAAAACTCTATAAGTTAGAATATTGTATTGATCTTTGTATTTTTATGGTTTTTAAGAAAATTGACTGATATAATTATTAATATGACTTTTCACCTCTTGTTATTTTATTCTTTCAAAAACAATATCTCTCATTCGCTCATTCAGATAAATTGTCTTTTCATGAATGTAGAGTTTGGAGTTGATTGAAAAGATTCAAAGAGAATGTCATCGTCAATAGTAAAAGTGTTTTTTTTCTTTTTTCTCTGACCAAAAAGTTTAGTCTTGAATGATTTATGGTGATCATCAATATAAGTCAGGAGAGTTTGCCAGTTGCAGAGATTAAAGAGTGAAATCTTTTTACTGTAAGAGATTTTTGAAGCACAGGCTTCATTTTCGCGTCTTCTAGCCTTTGAGTTATCCCATAAATTTATTTGCGAGATATGTGTATTATGTGTCTCAACATATTTGAGAAAGAGATTGAGATATTGCACAGAAGAATGTAAACTTTTTCCCACCGTTTTTTTTTTTTCCAAATAAAGAATTAAAACATTCTAATTTTTTAATCCTACGCAATGTGATCTAACCCAAACACTATCCTATTTTTTGTTTTTTGTTTTTTTTTTCATAGTTTTATATTTTTTTATAGCTGGGGAAAAAAAGTAAAATAAACAGTATTATACGTCGGTGTATGAGGTGAACGACCCATCAACACGCCTTCAACAAATGTACTTGAAATTTTTCAAACAAACGAACGAAAACTAAGAAAGAACGAAATAAGAAATGATCAAAAACTTGACAATGTCTATTTTGATTTTGAACTAATTTGGTCATCGTCTATCGCCCACCAAGGTCGTGTGGATTCCTTCGTGCAGAGGGATAAATTTAAAAAAAAATTTAGTATCATTTTTTTTCAGATGCTACCTTCATTTGTTTACCAGTTTTATTATCCCCGAATTTCAGCAAATTATTTCACATCCCAGCCAGCTGCGATGTATCTTATTTGATATTTTCAAAACCTGCTTACTTTCCATTTGCGCGAAATAAATAGGAGTAGTACAAAAAAAGTGTGATATAGACACACATTTATTTTTTCAAAGAAAAAAAAGTGTGTGGATATGTCACACTTTTTGTACTACTTTTCCTCTCTTTTCACTCTAATAAACGCTTTTTCAACGTGCTCAATGAACATCAACAAATTCAAAATCGATTCAAGAACCGATTTTCAGCACACTCAATGAACTTTCAACAAAGTCAAAATCCGTTTCAAGAATCAATAATCAGCATTGAGCAGCTGCGTCGCACCTACAGTGCTCCGCAGCTGCTTGTAAAAAATTTTGGCTCACATTTAATTTTACTGGTACTATTTAACCGAAAAACCTGTATCATATTTAGTTTACCACTATACTCAACCGACACCACATTCTTTACCGGTTTCAAGTTCCAAGATCCTGACTTACCTTTTTCGGTGCTTCATAATCAGAACAAGAACCACGCTTATTGAAACCGTAATTTTTCCAAGCTTACATTTTTTCTCAACAGGTTCATCAAATTTCAATGTCTATAATTTCGGTAATAAATGCGTTATTTTTCTAAGCTCACATTTTTTTTTTCTCAATGAACTCAAGTGGTGTTTGTGGCAGAACGGGCACAAGCGCGGTTCGCGCACATCGCAATCCTTCATCATATAAGACTGTATGCAAAACAAAGTGTGTACTGTGTACGACAAAAAAAAAAAACTATATTGGATCACGTCAAAGTATCAAGTCAAGCGTTCTGGTTGAAGGAGTCCTTCACTCTGTAAGATAACATGTGCAAAATGTTGAAATACAAGTCTCTGCAGTATGGCAAGTATACCACTAGCGCTCTCTGCTAAGTACATCAACTTGAGAACCTTTTCTCAAGTACTGCATAATGTGTAAGCTGATGAGCTTTTTTTTTTATCATCTTTTGATATTCTCACTCTCAGAGAAGTCTTAATGAAAGAGTTCTAATGGCGTTTCTTTCATTATTCGCATGAAGACACAAAGTAGGCGCCCTCTATGAAAACTGTGGTGGCCATTTTTGGAAGCTGCCTGAAAAGGGGATGTTACAGAAAATTGTTGAAATCTTAATTTTTTCTTCTTTTAGGTTATTCCATTAATTCCATGAATGAAAATAATAAAAAAATGTTCTTACTACTTTTTTGTATTTTCAATATTGACAAAGATACAGCCCGTTTTAGTTTTATACAGGTTTATGGCAATTTTTGCCTAATCCCCTTTTCGGGCACGACTCTAGCGCACCTACAGTTGTGTCCTCATGCGAATTGTGGTAAGGTTTTTCGGTTAAATAGTAGTAAAATTAAATGTGAGCCAAAATTTTTTACAAGCAGCTGATTATTGATTTTTGAAACCGATTATTTTTGAGTTTGTTGAAAGTTCATTGAGTGTGCTGAAAATTGGTTCTTGAATCGATTTTGAATTTGTTGAAGTTCATTAAGCACGTTGAAAAAGCGTTTATTAGAGTGAAAAGAGAGGAAAAGTAGTACAAAAAGTGTGACATATCCACACATTTTTTTTTCTTCAAAAAAAAACACACTTTTTTTGTACTTCTAATAGGTACGGTTTAGTTTGAAATAGGTATCTTATGGTATATTAGGCCAGAAGAAGTTGGGCCTAATGATTCTGCTTGAAAAATAGAGATCTTGATAACATACATATAATTATGATGCTGTACAAAATTTTAATCTAAAGTTTGACTTCTCTCGGCGCTGTATTGTTCATTACTTTGTGAGCATCATCGACAGATGTTTTTAGCAACCAAGTTGCAAACAAGCCGAGTCCGTGATATTTCCATGTTATACGAAGTTTTGTCTTCTTGATAACCTCTGCGAATAAATCTTGTATATTTTCTATGTTACAACTATCGTCTTTTTTCAGTTGGTATACCTGTATAAGTAAAAAAAAATATGGATTTTGAGTAGGTACCTAAATAGTGCCTTATAGATACTATTAGGAAACTAATTGTGCAGTATGACATAGGAAAGCATGATATCAAATTGAGGTAATGATGGATTCAAATGTATCTAAAAACATAATCCACCTTCGAAGTATGCTGATGAATGTAAGCGATAATGGACGTAGCGTTCACAGCTAAATTGAGAAAGGGATGTCTTTGAACGAAATGCAAAAAATGAGATTATTTTTCATATGACTCATACTGATTGTGACGTGATAATAATTTGAAAGAAATAGTCTAGAAAGCTGAAATCCTCTCCAGCTTCTCTTCCTCCTTTGATGACCGAATCTTATACACATATACATTTATACAATAGGTCAAGTTCCGAGGTGACAATTATGTTGTGTTCCTAATGTAAGTGAAAGTCGTATGCCTCTGCATGTGCCCCGTGCCCTTTTCTTCTTCTTTGATTGGGTCGCGTTCCTAAGCTCAATTTCTACAAGTCTCTCGAAGAATTTAGGAGAGGGATTTTCCCTTCTTACCGCACCTTGAAGTCGAAATTTGCTCAAGTTCTCAATGTAGGTCAAAATGAAGTGAACACAATTACAGGCACATAAAACAGCCGTGCTCGTAATCTTGTTTTTTTAGTTGAGAAGGTCGTACCTTGGACAACAGTATCCTTCTCCTGTCAATAGGCTTACTAAGAGAGCTAGTGTGTGAGTTTCATTTGCAGAGCTCGAAATTCAACTTTTTCAAAACATTGTTCTCTCATTAGGGTTCAGAGTTGTACCTACTCTAAGAATTTAAGTAGAAAAGAACCACGGACGTAACAATTTTCTCGGTAACGTCACGATGTGATCACGTACGTGAACATACCCCAATAAGAATGCACATGCAATAAAAGCAAAAGTGGGTTCCTCGCTTATTGGTACATTACAATTCCTTAATTATTATCAAATTTTACCGTCTTAAGTTGATCCTCTCCACTTATATTAACTGTTGCTCCTTCTATGATATTCATCAATATTGGGATGTAATCTGAATATCTGAAATTGAATTCAAAAACTTGGTTACTTGCAGCTTAATAACATCGATTTACTTATTATGTAAATGGTGAGGATTGACGAACAAGAAACTCTAGTATTAGCATTTCAGCTTTCTATGTTATTCTCTTGAGAATTGCTTGAAGTTATTCGCGTCCGGCCCCAAAAGAGTCGCCCTCTACATTTACTATAGCGGCCATTTGTAGAAACTGGACGAAAAGTTGATGTTTCAGATAATTGGTGAAATTTTTGTTTTTATGAGTTTCATACTATTCTACTAGTCAAGAGAGTCAAAAAAGGTCATTAAAAGTGGTACTCTTTTTTCAGTATTAACAGAGATATAGCTAGTTGAAATAACATACGCTCTTATGAAAATTTTCATGTGATCACCTTTTAGTCCACGACACTAGCGCGTCTACAGTAGGGGCCTGGTGCGAATAATTTGGATAAACAACAATTCTTATGAAGACGTGATGTTAGGCTACATACGAATTTAAAAATAGTGAATGTGCAGTAAATAATATTGAATGATGCAGACGATGATACAATTAATAAATCGCATTACTAGACTATGTACCTAATGCAAAACCACTTCTTGTGAGGGAAATTGAATTTCCATCTTTTTGGGAGACTTAATTCTAGACGAATATTCAATTATAAAAAATTGTGAACTTGAATAATTACTTTTTGAGAATTTGTTTCCAATTTTTTACCATGTAGTCGAATGGGGACGTTGACAAAATAGGATTTTCAGCTAAAGCTTTCCACAGATTGCTAATTTCTGTCAAGTGCCACACCGAATATTCATCCAATAATGTTTCACCCAGTATGCTAAAACGGACGAAAAACAATTTTATCCAATTGTCGAGTCGCAATCTTCCATAGTTTACCGGAAAAAACCGCCAAGGATGCGCAACCAGAGGGAGGATCAGTAGAGTGAATCTTTAGGTAGATAATTTTTTTACATGTATATGTCTTTGGGCTGGGGGTTAGTTTAAAATGTGCGTTACGCGACGCAACGCTTTATGACGTCATTTGGAAAAATCTTGACCTTTAGCCTTCTACATACTAGGCCTAATATACTGTATGCTAGGCCTATACTAACTAGCCTGCTTCATAAGTTTAGCCCTCATTATACTAGGCCTAATATACAGTAGGTATACTAGGCTTATGCTAACTAGTTTGGTTTATAAGTTTACATATGTATGTCTTTGGGCTGGCAGTGTAATCGGTAATGTTACCGTAACGATAACTCTGACATGTAAAGTTACAGTGGGCCGTCTTCAACAATTTTACCGTTGGGAATACATTAATAAAGTTGTAGACAAATTTATAATGCATCATTTATAGAAAGTTATAACTGTGACCGAGGATGAGAAAAGGGACCTTAGTGGGCAAAAAATTGATTTTTCCTGATTACACCACGTGAAAGAACATGAAGAATTATATAAAAAACTATCATAAATGGGAAAATCGATTTTTTGCCCACTAAGGTCCCTTTTCTCATCCTCGGTCGCAACTTATTTACTCTTTAAATTCTGACTGCGTGTCTGATACTTAATTACTTCAATTCATAGATAATGAATATGGTACCTGCTTATTGTTCTGTCAATTTGATTGTAGCAGAATAAACTTTTCAGGTAAATTTCTTTATTGGGATTCATATAGGATGTGTTTAAATATCGATAAAAAAGGAACTCGAAATCAGAAACGTCTGCGTGGTACATCATTCCGCATAGTGTCGCGTATCTCATATTCGGATTTATCCTAGAAATATGAAATGTATTAGGACATACGAGTACATACATTGAATTTTGTCAAAATGGTTTGATGAACATGTTGTAAGTATCTAACGACGACATACTCAACGATTTGTAAGTATTTAACGGAAAACGAGTAACGATCTGACGCTAAGAAACGTTTTCAAAACATATTAGGCTATAAAAGGAGGTACCTAGAGGAGGGCGTGATGTCATCAAAGTGTGACTTCATCAGAGAGACCTGAAAACACTTCAGTCACAAAAACATAGGTAGGTACTTTACCTGCGAGTAACAAGGCTACCAAACGCTTCAAGCTTCGGAGGAAGAAATCGGAAAAATGTCGACTTGCATGAGCTTTACAGATAAAAGGGGGTACTCGGAAAACCAAACTGTGAGTAATAGATATATTGTAGAGTAGGCTTACATAATGTCACCGAGTAGGACTTGCATATTCTAATGATCTTAGGTTTTGAGCTTGTAGCCTTAACACCTAACATTAATTTCTCGAGGAAGACTCTTTTTTCATTCTTTTTTCCTGTATTAGACGTCTTTTAATTACAAGTTGTGTTACATAGAAACTGGAATTCGAGATGAATGATTATATTTTGTCTTAATTTCCTCAGGTAAAGATGTTTCTAATAGCTTTTACCTCGAAGGCGGTTGTCTGTTTGCCCACCTGAGTTCTTATAAATTTAGTGGATATAAGTCCAACGAATGACTTTTATAAAGAAAACGAACCCATTGAAAAAAAATCAATTTTAATATTTTCTGAAAAAGTATCGAGTTTTAAAAGAAAATTAAAAGGAACAAAGTTGGAGACCTTATAATTTCATTTCAGATGACGCCTATTTTATGATTTTTAACAGGGAACCTGTTTTATGGGGGGCTTTTTGCGCCGTCCAACAAAAAACTTGGAAAAATTTCGACTCTCGAGCTATATATGATAGGAGGGGGACTTAGAAAAATTTTGACCATCAAGCCATATATGATAGGAGAGGGACTTGGAAAAATTTCAACCCTGGAGCTATATATGATAGGTGGGGTACTTGAAAAAATTTCGACTCTTGAGCTACATACATATGATAGGAGGGGAACTTGAAAAATTTCGACTCTCGAGCCATATATGATAGGAATTTTTCCAAGTCCCCTTTCTATCATCTATTATATAAAGAGAAGTAGCAAAATCGCAAATCCATTTAACTTTAATCCTATTTCACCTACAAACTTGGAATTTGTTTCCATTGCTGTAGCTTCCCTAGGAGAAGGTTTATGCGTAATAAATTTGAAGTTACGAAATCAGGCGAATGGCGTGTAGTGTATATCTTGGCGGGGGGGGGGAGGGGCATGAATGATTCAAGAGATGAAAAATCTGTATCATTCATTAATTTATTGATTGAAAATGCTAAGCAATCATTTTGGTTGACGTTCATCGAAAATTAATATGTGCTAGGCAATCAATTTTCGAAAATGGTTCTTTTTAACCGGAGAAGTTTTGAATACCCATACTATGAGTGATCGAATAGTGTAGGGTTACGATAAAGATTTTGCTTAGCAATTATCTGAAGAAGTGGTGGTTGTCTTTCATTATTTCAAATTTAACGTGAGGACTAAGAAAAGAAAAACAATTCACGTCAATTTCGAAAATTCAATATCGAAGTCACGTATGTCCCACGTTATTGAAATCTAATTGGAATGCCAAAACGCAAGAAAGCAAATCTAGGGCGGTTGACGAACAAAGGGAAGAGCTCGTGTCAATTCCGAAATTTTGACATCAGTAAATAATGTGGAAAATGATTGTCAGAACAATAATAGTCCATTCATTAGGTACATGATTGAGAAAGAATATACCAGTATAAGTTCAATTGGGAATCTGGCCACGTGCACATTTTGTGATGGAAAATTATTTGAAACTGAAAATCAAAATTTCTGTCGCAGGAGTGATTAGATTAAGTTACCTGATTCACCCTCAATGCAGGATCTTCTTCAAAAACTATTAGACGGAAGGGATAATAGATCTCATTTTCTTAATAATTTGCGTAAATACAACAATGCGCTTTCAATGACTTCTTTAGGGTGTAATGAAGTTCCAAACATATTTACAACTTTCAAAATTTTTGGTGTATCATTATATAAGAAGTTATCCTACCTCCTCCAACAATCCACAAAAAATGACAAATTTTTCAGCATACACCCAGAAAGAAGAATGCGCAAAGGACCTTCTAAAAAGACGGCATCTAACTATCAGAGAAAATATTAAGAACGAGATTGAAAGTGTAAAACAAAATATCAAAAAAAAAAAAAATGAAATTGAAAAATTGGAAATTAAAAGAATTAGATTAGAAATTGAACTAAGAGAATACTAATGATAGACAAATCTCAAGAATTTTGAAAATAATTTGAAATTTTATAATATTTAGCGGGCTTACGGCTTGTATTATATAGCTGAGAGTCAAAATTTTTCCAAGTCGTACATAGTTCGAGATTCGAGAAAAATTTAGACTCTCAAACTATATTAGCCTAGGCTTATAGTACCGTTTTTATACTAGCTTATCTAGGTCTAGGCTTCCTTGAATTTTCAATACCAAATCCCATATGACTCATAAAACAGGGTCCCTGCGTTCCTCGTTTAACTTCGTTAAGGAAGTGGTCGTTTTTTTTTCGATAGGGAACCCATTTTATATAGGGGGTCATTTCGCGAAAAATGTGTGTGTCCACTTTGGGGGCGTCCATAAATTACGTGAGGCGATTTTTGTGATGTTTCGACCCCCCTCCCCCTTGGTTAGATATTGTGAGATTTGCCTTGCCCCCCTCACTCCCCCCTCTTATCTCGCGTGAGATTTTCTGAAATGTGTATTTTTGCTTTAAATACGGCGTTTATCTATTAAATACCTAAACTTAATTTTCTCGATCACATTTTATACCTATTCAAAAAGGACTAGTTTTTATCAAATTTAAGCCACTTTAGCAATATTTTAGAATGTATTTGTGTGAGAAAAAAATTACGTGAGATTTGTCGGCATCCCCCCTCTCCCTCACGTGAGTTTTGGTGAGACTTGGCTGAACCCCCTCCCCCCTCACGTAATTTATGGACGCCCCCTTTCCGCCGTCGTTACCTAACCTAACTTTGACTTTGGAACTATAAGAGGGACTTGGAAAACATTTGGATTTCTGGGCTATAAATAAAAGGGGGAGGGGGTCTTGAAAATTTCGACTCTCTATCATGGAAATTTGTTTCAAGTGCCCCTCTTCTCATATATAGCTCGAAAGTCAACATTTATCTACGTCCTTCTTATCGCTTGTCAGAAATCGAAAGTTTTTCTAGGTTCTTCTCCTCTCATACAGTATTTAGGTAGCTCGAGAGTCAACATTCTTCAAGTCTTCCTCCCATTATACATATTTCTAAGTCCCTCTGTTTCCCAGAAAGCAGGTTCCCTACACCCCCCCGTCTAATTCCGTTAAATCCGTGATTTTCTATGACGCTATGTCTATTTGCAAACTTTATCAATTTGGTAAACAAATTACGGGATTCGATAGGCAACCGCCTTCCAAGGAAAAGCCTTCGCAGTTAGCGACGATTTAAAATGCATTTGAACTTGCTTGTAGGCTGATTATGTGCTTGGCTTTCAATGTAGCAAAAAAAAAAAGATAGTTCACCCTCAAGGATGTGGTGGTATATATGTAGTCTGAAAAAATGGGTAAATTCGTTCATTTCCCTTTGTCCCTTGCTTAGGCAATATAATTTCCATAATGTTGGCACATATAGGCCTACGTGACTAACTGTGACACGACCGCGCGATCTCGGTGAATTATCAGAATTGAATTCGTGAAGCGCGTCTGGTTCAAGTTCCTTCCTGAACCAATGAAGAAGTAATTAGGGACTCAGAATCAGGAATATCCTAAGCCTAATACCTTGCATGGGTTTTGACGTGCTTCATCATAGCCACGTGCTTATCCTAATTTTTGATCGAACTGACGGTACCAATGATTCATATACGAGTGTATTGACAGTCCTAATGTTTGTTTGAGCGAGAAGAAAAATAAGAATCATTGGTGACTCCGCGACTTAATTCGAATGTGTGTCACTGACACTCGGAACTCAATTCGGACTATGAATTTTTCTGCATGTGACAATATGGGACTCAAATACCCGTCGGTGAAGCAAATGCAAAATATGGTTACTCTTCTAAAATACTTACGGGTTTTCCTCATCGGGATTCCTTTTTCTTCTCCATCTGTTAAAATCCTCTCTGACTTTCAAGATGCACTTATTTTCTTCGACCTTGCAGGCCCATCTGTAGATGTAAGCCTGGAGTAGCATGTCATATCGATCACGTACAATAAAATTCGTTTTACCAGAGTCGATGTCGTCGAACAATGATGAAATTATATATTTAACGTAATTCTGTAAGTTTTACATAATTACGTGAATAGCTAATAATTGTTACATTGGTGTGAAATAAAGAAAGTCGGGCAAGCCTATTTCATTTAAAGGAGGCCTCTTGGTCAAATTAAGTCTTTGAACCTATTACAGTATTGTCAATTTGGAGTACATAGTGTAACAAACACATCACTCACCTTCAACATCAAAATAAATTCATTCAAGGTTCTATCGTTCACTGATACCATCATATTTTCGACCTTTTCAAAATGTCTAAGCACAGTGTACCACACGACATATTCTTTTTCATGATTTATTAGCAGAGAACGGGTAAGATTCAGAGCTAATTCGTAATTCATATGGCCGCGGAGTCCTAAGAATAACGCGTCGTCGAACAGTTGAGCTCTTACAGAAAGAGGGAAGTTTCCTTGTTCCAAACTATCTTTGAGCATGAGCCAATTCTTTTCATCGTAATTCACACGATATAGGCCTGGAAAAGAGAGAAATTAATTTTACGCTCACGAAAATCTTCTAATTCCATAGGCCTACTCGGGGTGAAAAAAGAATGCATTCATTCGAACCTGTCTGTTGCAGATTAAGCAATAACCAAGTATCATTTGTGAAATCAATATTCTGGAAAGTTTGGTTCGTCTGGCCTAACCATAATTTAGGTATTGTGGACAAAAAGTCTTTTTCTTCGGCGGTAGTATAGCTGATTGGAATATGTCGATGGACTTTTCTTTCGCGACCGTTTTCATCCTGTCGTAATGACGTGTGCAAAGAATAATCGCTCAGGTTTAACAAAATGAACGAAAGAAAGAAATTGATAGTATTTTTATACTAAGAGTTTCAGAAGAAATTCATGAAATGTAACATTGTAGCTCACAGACACGGTAGTATTTTTTTGACTAGAAGTTAATCAAAAATTCCAAAAATTGCATAAAAACAAGAGGTGCCTTGAGAAAACTTTTAATGGGGAATCTGTCTTATGGGGGTAACTTGAAAAAAGGCAGGATGGCAGGCTGGGCACCCTCCGGAAAAAGTCGGACTTGGAAACTGTCAGGTTGATGACATCATCGGTGAGAACCATTTCGACTTCGCTGGTACTTTCATTATACCACGCCTAACCATGGCGATGGCTCAGCATACGGTATATTCGACTGTACTGAACATGACATGCAATATACTGGGGACTTGTATACTGTATGTTAAGCTAGCTAGCTTATCCTGCTACCTACACTAACTTTTCTCTATACTAGGCCCGAGAAAATATACTGCGCTTTCTCTATACTAAAGCTAAGATGCAGTATACTAGGATTTACTCTCGGGATTCAGAAAAATTATGCTCCAACATACTAGGCTAAACTAGGCTCAGCATGGCCACAGGGGGAGGCACTCTTCCAGTGTGTCTTACGTAACTGTAGCCATGTCAAGTCTAGCTGCTACCTTGCCGTGGTGTGGAGGCTCACGACATGGCCTGTTCAGTTCTGTTTGCTGAGTTGGCTTAGGGGCGAGTGTAACTCACAACCCAGTGTGCTACCACCACCCCTCCGTCCTACGGGTTCACCTGGAAACAGGTGTTCTGGGCATACAAGCGCAGGTCATTGCCTAGCTAAAAGCAGTATGGCTCCTGCAGCAGTCCCACTGCATATGTCCCCATCCTCTAATATATATTTATCCTTTGAAATCCTCATCCTATCCTATCCTTTCCCACATGCCCACATCCACTGTTTTGGAGAGTCACCACCAACTCAGAGTCACAGGGTTCTTGCTTGGGACTGGAAATCTCGCGCCCTCCTGTAACCAAAGCCGGAAGGAGAACCATCTCACTCACCCCTCACTCTCAGATTTCCCTGTCACACTACTGGACCGAGCAGCGGTAGTTGGCTGGAACGGCTCTGCAAGCACACTCAATAACGTGAAAGAATAATGGAATTACGACCGAAGCCGGTACATGTGGGCGTAAGCCGATCAGCGTCACATGGATCGTCAGCAAGTAATGAGGCAACATTGCTCAGCCAGAGCAACATACCAAGGAGTACAACACCTATTGAGGTGGAGACTACAAGTGTGCGAGAAGGCTATCGCAGGAGTAATAAGAAACAGCATAATGTGCAAGACATTCAAGATGACGAAGATAGAAACTCTGAAGTTGACTCACAAGAACATCAAACAAAAGAAGAAGAGCTCTTTGAAATATTGCCTCCTGAAATACAGAACACTATTGTGGAACTGCAGAAAGAAAATTCAATACTGAAACAAGAACTTGCAAAGTATGGTAATAGATCCAACTATACTGAGCTATCAGGAAAATATAGTGTACTCCTCAAATCACATGAGAGATTGAAAAAGGAGTTTGCTACTCTACGTAGTAAGTTCCTGGAAAGAGATCAAGAGTTTATACAGATTAAGGAAACCATCAACTCCCTAAAAGTTGATCAGGGTACTTCACCCATTAAAGGAATTCTCGCTGAAAATGACCAGCCAACAGCTAGTGGAATAGGTCATACTCAGTCCACTCAAGAGGACAACAGCTCAAGACCCAATAACGCAACTGTAGCAAGCACTAAGAAGCAGAATGAGAGGAGAACTACCACAAAGAGTGGACCTCCTCCTGTAACAAGATCAAAGGCAGCAAGAAACCAACCAAGACAAAAGTCAATTTTCACTAAGAAGAAGAATGTACTGGTCATTCCCAATGATGGAGATGCACTTGGTATTCTAGAGAAAGAAATCCCTGATCCACAGAGTGTTGGAATCAAGAATCATATACACTACCCTAGCGGAGCTGTATTATTACGATGCTCTGAACCTAAGAAGGTAGAGGAGATCATTGAGAAGTGCAAAAATGTTTGCATAGCCAGAAGAAAATGTGGTATCCCTTTTGATGTGAAAATCCACAATCTTCCAGAAAACATCAGCTGCGTTAAAATTGCTGATATAATCAAAGAACATCTTGGTGAAGCGCCACTCTCTGCAACCAGAGTAGATTACAAGAAACGCCCAAATACCTGGATGTGCTGCCTTAAATGCACTCCATCCTTGTACAACGAGTTGAGTACAATACAGAGGCTATCAATTTATTGGAAGTCTTACAAGATCGACTGCTCAATATACATCCCTAGATGCGAGCAGTGCCTATTACTTGGACATAAGGCAAAGTATTGTAAATTACCAGAGCAGATGTCAAAGGATATACTCAAGGTAAAGGACAAATGCCACGACTGCTGGAATTTTAACCAGAGGATGGCCAATAATGACAGAAAAATACTATGTAAGAGCAATCATACCACAAGTATGAGAACCTGCCCAACCCTTGTGGCATTTAAGAAGAAATGGTTCAAGTGGCATCTCCCAGACAAAGAGAAAGAATTCCAGGAGGATATCCTGAGGTACAAAGAGATACCAAACTCTGAAAAGAGCCTTGACAGCACCCAAAGATCTGCTACAGAAACTGCAGAAGATGAAGAGATTTCCCCAGTACTTGGGATAGTACAACCTCAATGGAAGGAGACAAGTACCCTGAAGAAGCAATAAAAGAAGTCAACTCTACTGATATAGAGCTCAAGGAAGAAACAGAAAAACATAATACCAGCTATGTAGTCAACTACTATAGCACACAAGACTACCCGCGCAAGATATTTGATAGTATAGAACTACCTACTGGCGCGAGCGCGCATGGAGACAGCATAGATGATAGAGGAATGTATTGTTACAAGATAGAGATCAGAGCGATCAAATTTTTAGAAGTTGTTTTGAAGAAGATGAAAGAAGTATGGGATTGATCAGATCAATTGAGCTGGATCCTCCCACATCTGATGATGAAGAATAACGCTCCCACGGATGGATGCCCCCTTAGATGGACAAGCTACAGATGGCAGTGCCTGCAGCAAATGTAGACAAGTTACCACTTAGCCTTAAGCATAAGTCTCCACACTAGCCTTAATCATAAGTATCTGTAATAGTATTCACACTACAATAGCAATCCATGTAACCTAACCGATAGTCATTTTAAAAGAGTAGCCTTAAGCATAAGAAAAAACCCACTACTCCCTTCGATATACTTGTAAGTACGTAGGGGAGTAGTGGCTAGTTACAATAGCCCATAGTATAGTCCCTCCGTCCATCACTGAGCACTGCCTTTGTATACTCAGTGATGGACAAATAGGCAATAAATTTCCCCCACCGAGAAAGTTCGGATTGGGGGCCATTTGAAAAAAAAAAAAAAAAAACTAGGCTCAGCTACTTAGCCAAAATACTCCTCTAGAGCCAGAGAGAGAGAAAAGGTGCGGCGTACTATGACGTCATAGGCCTATACTAGGATGTTCAGGCGAACGAATGGAGTGAGTAAATCCGTGAGCCACTCAGCTTGACATACTATACATGTACAAGGCTAAGGATGGTCCGTCAACTAGTTAGCCTGACATACAGAATACTAGGGTTATACTGACCTAGGAAATACTAGTGGAGGGAAACCTTACTATGACGTCATCATCACCAAGGTGGACACATCAAAAGTCGATGTAATAGTTAGATTAAAATCGACATATTATATCGGAGTGTGGATAGCAAGCATATAAAATGCTACACTAGTCACTACTACGTGTCTCTGGAAGGGACATGTCTATAGTTACTCATTCACAAGTCATACGCATAGCTAAAATACGTTCTAAGTATTCCTCGAATAATGTGTACCGTCTCTATGAGCTGCAAGTTATTGAATTTCTTATTACGTACGCGATCATCAAAAATTTGTTCTAACATTAACGTTTTTTCGTCGTAGTCTCGGGTCACTTTCAATATTAAAAGATCATCGTTGGAAATCCATTCGTTGACAATAACTTTCAACGTCATCTGCGGAGGAAGTAATTCATACCCTGGCGTCGTATTATTTTTCACCTCTGCCGTCATGATATTCCATAGATCATTTCCGGTGACAATTTTTCCCCTCCTGTATCAATATATATTTTTATAGGTAAAGCAGGTACGTTACTCATTAATTGTTAACGTCTCTATCTTTTATTCGTCATCGTAGGTCCCCGTAAATTATATTGTTCAGAAATTTTTACGTAAATGTTAATCGTTATTTTGAGCTAATCGTAAATGTGAGATTGGCTTAATCAAAAGGTAAGACAGGTGTAGAGGTATCATTTTATTTTTATGGACGGATTCCCTGTGCTATATCTTAGGCACGTTCACAAAATAATAAAAATGCGGAGGCGAAAAATTACCGTTTATACTAAACTGAACCTTATATGAGTCACAAGTTTTGGAGAAAAGACAATTTAAATCGCGAAGTGAGTACAGCCTTACTGGAGGAAGAAAATTATTAGTTTTGAAGAAAAGTTTTCCAAGTTTATGAATATGATAATCATTTATACTTACGTCTACTTTGCTCGAAATATGCTATTTTAAGGTGGAGGTAAAGAAATCTTACGAAAGCGCAAGCCTTTATTTGACCCACTTTTACACTTAAAGTTTCATGAAATGGTATATTTCTGTAAAAACATTACCGAGCCTGATGATCTCAATAATTGAATTCTTGGATAATTTGACTGAACGAAGCTCTGTTAAATTAGTGAAATTTAAGGATGAACTTAGACGAGTCTTAAAAGTTGTACCCTGCGAGAAATATGGAATTAAGCTAGCCCTATATGTGTGAACTATTTATATTTTGGCATACGTAGAAGTCCTGCGATATCATACGGCAACATGCAGATTTGAAGATAATGAGATTAAAAATACAGGTTGTGACAATCAAGGGGCTCGAATTGGACATGTGCCGAGAACAAATTAGAAGAAGAGAGGTACTTGGTGGTGGGGCTTTCTTATGATTCTACTTGGTCAGGTATGAGTACTGTACGTCTATCAACGCTCTCATTGGAGGTTTTTAGGGTTCTGCTGGTTGTTAATTTGACATTAGTTTATTAATAGCGATGGGAGTAGTGCTCAATCATTCATTGTAATTTTACATGAGTCGTTTTGATGCGTTGAACCAATCAGCTATCGTCAGTATAGCTATAGATAGATAAAAAAATCGAAAGTACGGTGAGATGATCTTGTCAAGTTCCATTCTATCACCGAGCCGTCTCTTTGCGCAGATGAGAACTAGTAGCAAGATAACTAGACTAACGTCCTCCTTTTCACACGTTTGCATATAGTACAGGCAATATAGTCGAAATACCGCAGATTATCCATAAGGAAAAAATTGGGGCCAACGGTTTCTCTGCGGTAATATGTTCTATAGAGACCCTGTAAGTGTATTTCAAAAAGTTTACCCCTCCTCCCATCGCGCCGTGGAAATTTTTGAGGTGCTGGAACGTTTCCAATTTCAGATTTTTTCGATTTTACTCGAAAAATAAACCGTTTTAAGGAAAATATCAAGACACTAAAATTGTTCCCCTCAAAATTCTCTATCGAATGGTACTCCCTATATGAGCATCAGATAAACTGGGTCCGCGTAAATCGACTTTTAACAGGGAACCTGTTCTATAGGGGGTTTTTTTGAAAAATTTCCGAGCGCCATCCAGTCAAAAACTTGGAAAAATTTCGACTCTCGAACTATATATGATGGGAGGGGAACTTTGAAAAATGTTCACTCTTGAGGTACATATTATAGGAAGGGCACTAATTGGAACCATTTCCACTCTCGAGCTATATGTATATTATAGGAAAGGAACTTTGAAAAAACTCACGGGTTTATTGATTGAGTTAAACACGATGGGTGACAGGGAGCCTATTTCATGGGTCACGTGAGATCTGAACATATCTTGTTCATTGACGAAGCATTGCATATCTCCAAGTTGCTATCTTTCAGGCTATGTATACCGATCTTGATGCATGAGGGACTTAGAATACTTTAGAAGGACGTTCTGAGTCTTATGGTGTTTGAAGCATTGCATTTCTTGCTCATTGATGGGGCTAAGCTAATTGGTGTACGAAGCCTTGCGTGTCTAGTTACTTGAAGGAGCTATTCTAATGCGGATCATATCATGCATTATTTTTGAACCCGTTCTGCCGGTTCTCTGCGTTCCTCGTTTAACATCGTGAAGGAAGACGTCGTTTTTTTTCCTACGAAAACTTGAAAATCTCGTCAGTGGTTTTTCACATTTTTCTCTTCAAAAGTCCACTTTCAGGCTAATTTACAAAAAGCTGAACACTTTTCAGTATCCAAGTTACCTCTCTAGTATACCGGGGACATTTTTGGAGAGCTCGAACTTCTTCTAAATTGATGTCTTTTCGATTTTTCTCGATAAAGAAACCGTTTTAAGAAAAATTTGAGCATACCAAACTTTTTCTCGAATGAGCTGAGGCCGTGTAAATCGCTTTTTATGTTGCAAGAAAATGTGAAAATCTCGATACTGATACAAATTTTTCTCTTGAAATATACGCTCTCGGACCAATGCAAGAAAGCTGAACACTTCAGCATCACATTTCTTATGTTGTGCCATAAATTTCTAAGTGAAGGCAGATGACTTGCATTTTACACAACGCGCAAATATGAACATTGGGGCTAAAATACTTCTATGATTATGTGTCTCATCTTTCATTCCTTCGCGTTACTCAACGAATACATTGATTATGTATGTAAAAGATTACTGTCTATCCTTTCAAATATGCTCTCCAACATGTCGTTAACGCCATTTTTTAATGGATATTTTTAAAAGTATTTTTGAATTTTCCTTACTCAAGACTTTCCTAGGCAGCTTTTTACCTGATCTCTTTTCAAGCTTTTTAAATAGGTTAACCTATTTCCTTCTAAAGGGAAGGAAAATCAAACTTTCAAGCTTCTGAATCAGGACAAGGTCATACGGACAGTGGATTTTCCTCATGATAAACGCCGAACAAATGTACTAGCGATTATGCTAGATGACTGAGCTCATAGCTCATTATACACCACGCCTGTACTAGGCCTATATTAGACTATTCAGGAAAACTAGGGAGGCTACTCTTTTCTATACTGGTACTAAGCCTGTACCAGGTGCTTGAAGTTGTAGCTAGGTCCATACTCCGCTTAAACCATAGGTCTATTCAGGCTAATTAGGAGAGCTAGTCTGTACCAGTACTAGGCCTTTATAGGCTTATTCAAGGCTTATACTATGCCTACATTCAGTGTCTGAACTCATAGCGAGTCTCTCAGCCTATCATGCAATATAATAGACTCCTACCAGTCTCTCGGGGGCCACTGTCTAACTCAGCCTAACCGTCCAACCTACAGTATGCTAGACCCCGAAGCTACTCAACCAAACAAGACTCATGTTTTTGGCTTCTGGAGGTCACTCAACTTAATATTATACAGTGTACTAGACTTATTTTAAGCCAGGACCACGAGTGAACCGCTTGTGCTACTCCGCCTGATCTACAGTACATTGGACTTATACTAAATGCTTAGAATTTGGGCGAATGAGCGGAATGAGTGAGCTCTTAGAGCCCTGCAGGCTAACAAACTTCTTTGGGTACATGTACAGGGGGTCGCTTGAAATATATTACCGCAGAGAAACTTTGGCCCCAATTCTTCTTTGTTCAGAGCTTCATTTCCTGGACTAATATGAGAGAAGAAGAAAAGTTGGAGATTATCACAAGACACCTTTTCATGGTGCGTTGTCGATATTCGATCGTCACTCGATCGGCAAAACGAGTTTCACATTTCAGTAAAATTGTGGAGTGAGTGCAGATAATCAACTCAATTTGATTTACTACAGGAACTATTTAGTGTTTCTACACATCTTGATCCATGACGGATAGTTACCCAAATTCCAGGAATTTCTTCAGCGAATCGCGAAAAATACTCTCACTTAACGTAAGTTGGAGCATCCTGAAAAAGCAAATACCTGTAAAATTTACACATTAAGTCTATAATACAGCGAATATTAAAAAAAAAAAATCAAAGTAGATATCTATTTATTACCTTTATCTATATTTCTCGCAGCAAATAATTCAGAATATATCGATGGACTAATTTCTTCTTCGTCGGAGATGTGCTGGAGTCCATTCCAGTGCTGTCGATGATTTTGAAATACGCTCGTTTCAAGAACAGGATAAAGCGACACGTAGGATGGTTGAGATAGTACAATGGATTTCCGATTTGGATTCGTGGAGAATACATCCATTTCAGGGTGTAAGACAGAGATGAGAAAGTCATCGAAAATGGTCCATTCTGGTTTAACCTAATCGTTACGATCAATTTTAATTCTCAAGTAGCTAAATAATCTCGGTTGCGAGTTTTTCACAAATTATTTCTAAAGATACCAAATATCCAACGCAAACATTACAGAAATTTCGACGTGTGGATTCATTTTTTTGAAGCAGAGATCGGAATTATCTTTAGATATGTGTGCTACCGAGGTAGGCTTATATACTGATCTTAGGTAATCTCTTATAATAAGGTCAAACCGGCGAATTGTGAACAAAAATCAACTTTTTGAAAATTGCATTTTTTTGAAGTAATATTGTGCGCCTCACTGAGATGCGATTCAAGATTTCTTGGTATGGATTGAAAGGTAATACTCTCATGACCAGAACATTACTTTTGAGTCAATAGGTCAAAGGCTACAGTATGTTCACCATTAGACACCCAATATTCACATTCCCCCCCCCCCCAATTCTGGGTAATTGTGAACATAGTGTATTTCTTATGGGATGTATGGGATGTCCACAACTACCCCTAAATCTAAAAATACATTTAAAACACGTATATATGTTCACAATTACCCCTAGAACTAAAAATACGGTCGTCTAATTGTGAACACTCATCTAAGGAGACGCATACGCATATGATTGTATGTTTTTGGAGTTTTAATTACAGTCATCTGAAAATGTATCTGAACACCATAAACTTGGAACAAAATTGAAACTTTAATTTGAAGGAACGTTAGAATCTAAAATGTGGAAATTGAAGAACAAGAAATATTTTGATTTTTGAGAGATAAAAATGATAACGTTTTTTCCTGCTCCAGTATGTCAATTCTGCACTTTTTTTTCTGTGGACTGTGAAGCTGTAGGATTGGCCTACAAGATGGCGTCATCAGCACACTCGAAACTGGAACTGCAAGCTGCATTCTGACATTGTTCACAATTACCCCGTGTTCACAATTAGACGGTTTGACCTTATCAACTTTTAGCAATTGTGTGCGAAGACGACTCTCGAATTTCCGATATTGTTTGTATAGGACTTGTAGCTATAGCTGTACCATATCAATTGCGACGAACTCCAAGTACTGATTCAAGGATTCTACAATCCATCTATCTTCTTCTTCAATTAAGAGAAAGAAATCGATCCATTGTTTGGCTATGTGCGCCGCTAATGTTCTCATCAATAATACTTCTTGATAATCACTCATCCGAGCTTCCATGGTAGTCAAATCTACATCTCTGATCCAAAAATAGATAAACCTTTATTAAATCGTATACTATAGGCTTCCGTGAGGACTTGAAAGGTAACGATGTTTAGGTTCCCATAACTACCAAAATATTAAAATAAGTGACCCATTCACCAACAGACGAGTAGATTTCGTTTGATGGCTTAAAAATATTTCAAAATTCTTGTTAAAGACCTCATATAACTGACAAAAAACTTTTGAATAAGTATAAATAAAGCCTCCCCCCCCCCCAAAAAAAAAAAAAAATCTACAATGGTATTTGGAAAATTCCTTTTATGCTCTATGTAGGCCCGAAGAAATGGTTAATATTCATGTAATTGTGCGTGTATTACTTACGGAATAAAAATTATTCCTAATTTTGCAGGAATATGCGGTATAACTGCAGGAACGCAGAAAATATTCACGGTATCGGATGGACATCGAACTCCGAAGTAATCTTCAAACGCATTCATCAATTTCGGCGCCCAGTCCAATAAATATGCAACAATTACAGTATTTTGGGCGACTGGATGCCAAATATTGATAGCAATGCCATTCTCCATTGTCATTTGTACTTTCGGGTAATCGGTAACGACAAATCCCAATGCGTGAGTAGGTATTCGATCAGTTGGAGAGAATCTGTCCCAGACACAATCCCTACAGAAAGCACAATTATACTTTGAGCGTGTTTAGCCCACTATCTTCTTTAACTTGAGAAAAAAAAAAGAAAAAAGTAACAAGCTATGATCTTGAAGACGGTACACTCAATGTTTCAGACCTTCCAATCTGACCCGGATATGTGAAGAAATTATGGACCCAGGGTGGGACTCCGAATTGTACTTCTTTTTTTTCCTTAAATCGTGGGTGCCAGACAATATCTCCAGTATGACATTCTGTCAGGTAATTTGTTATTTTGCTCGGTCCTCACACAAATTCATGACTTACAATAAGACCTATACTAGGAAAAATTCTTTATACGTATGCATTAGTACAAATACGAGAAAGTAAGACGATGCAAAAGCACAAACGTCATTAAGCTTTTCGATAGAATAGGTAATACTAAGCTGTGTGAGTACCAAGTGTGAAATGAACGTTATCTGGTTGATCATTTTTTACAAGAAATTTTTCTTCATTATAGGAATTCAGATAGATACCTACGAGAATCTGGAATCGAGCTTGAATAAGGGCTGCTGCTGACTGTTGTAAACGACACTTCACGACAAATGTTTACAACGAAAATTGCCGTCTGCGTTGGCGATCCAAAACATGGAAAGATGGTTCGTTCAAAAGGCCACGCCGTGTTCGCACCAATCAGTGTTCTGAGAAAAAGTATGAATGAAAAAGTCAACTTCACGATCTGAGGATTGATACGAGTTCAGAGAGCATATTTACTTTTCAATTTTATTTCTAGGACTAGAGTAGAAGACCTTAAATATTCCATGAGGCTCATAATTCACAGTACCATCATATTCCACTTGGAGCAAATATCGTCCACTGGACTCTAGATAATTGTTGACTTTTATGACTAGAATACCTTTCTCGGTATTGAAAGAGTTTACAGTTATAGGTATATTTTTTCTGTTCTTTTCGTTGATGTCTACATCATCTTGCGGCTGCTTTTAGAATATAAACAAACAAACTTAGGAAATTTTTCTATAGCTAAAATTGTGATGTTCAACAATATGATGTGGTATTCAGGGTGGACATACTTGTAAATTTGTCACGGTTACTGCGACCAGACCAAGATCGCTAGCGCCGATCACAATGTATTTTACTCTTTTTTTTACTACAAATTCAATCGACACATTTCCGTAAAAAGACGATGATTCGGTTGAATTTGAATTCACATGGATAAATATTTCGTATTTAAGAGGCTCTATGAGGTATTTCATGAGATCGATGTTGAACATACTCAAAGTCATTATGCTTGCATTTTGAGTTGATAGTTTGTCAATGTCGTTTTTTTTATGGAGCAAAGAGTAGGATGTCGTTACCTTATCACGATTGAACCCTTCCGCGGCGTTTAGTTGTAAATTTTCTTCCTGAATTCCATCTAAATTCTCAAATCAAAGAAAAAATATAATTCTAATTTATAACATACATCTTAGTTTTTTTTTTTTTGAATAATGGAATCAGGACAATCTTTACAATATTTGTTGAGGGGAAAAAGAAAAAAAAAACTTGACTGAACTGTTCATCACTGAAAAGAGTTTGAATTGAAGAAACCCTACAATTACAGAACGTTTAAGAAACTTTATAAACGATTAGTGGCGTATCCAGAATTTGAAAAAGGGAAGGCCGTTTTTCTTCAATATCGTTTGCAGTACAAAGTGAAGAGAGGAATTCGTCCCCCTAATCATCACTTCTCGATAACACCACTATTACAGACTGGAACAAAAAAAAAAAAAAAGAAATGACTGAAGGGAAAAGGATTTATTCGTATTACTGTGTGTGATGTCTTACAGCAACAAAGCCATATCTTTCAAACTATTACAATCTTCCCCACGAGTAAATATTGTGATTTTGTGATTCAGTCTTTCTATAATGTAAATGAGAGACCTGAAGATCGTCACTACTGCCTTCAAAAATACTGCGGTATCAAACCTCGAAATTTCCTCAAGTTTTTCTCTACGGAGATCTAAAATCAGAAATTTTTCAAATCCCTCAATGACGATGGGGACATTTATCCAAAAAATGCACACCAAGGGAAAAACTTTTCCAAGTCCGAGATGTCATTACGGTCCGGACGAAGACGGGCATTTCTTTTCTATAAATTTCAGAGCTACATTTTCTTCCCTCCGTAGGAGTCGGACTTGAAAAATTTTTTGAGAACGATTCAAGGGAAAAATCTCTTTTAATCCACTTGTGACGTACGAATTTGAAAATGAACTTCAACTTTGATTTTTCCTCAACTCATGGGCGGAATGGTTTGGTGACCGCCATGTGTGCAAAAGGTCTCAATTATGAATGACGAGTTTCAGGTTCCGAAACGCGTTCCTATGTGAATGAATAAAATCGAGAAATTGGATATTTTGCTCTGAAATCGATTACTTAATTTATGCAAGTATCTACCGATCGTCTGTAGTTGATAGAAATAATATCTGGAGAAATTAATTCTTACCGATGTATATTTTATAGATAGAACTGTTGCAACACCTATGATGGTAAAGGCTACAATCGACGAAATGATATAATGGCGTATTTTATAACAAATTGGATTTTTCTTCTCCCCGGGGTAATTTACTTCATTGCTGTCTGCGTTTCCATAAATGTAATTTGGCGTGTTTGAATTTGTATGATCGACTATCGTGAATGACTCTCTCCTAAGGAACAAAACAAATTTTCAAATAAATCAAACTGTTGATGACCTGAGATCTTCTGCTCATAAGAATTGATATTCTGAGTCGCTCCTCGGAGATATTCCACTTTTTTTGATTGTATTTTGGTGATTTCACCTGTTTGTTTGTCTTATTATTTATATGTGGCATAGTAATCTACAAAGAAATTTTTCCGAGAGCCACAGATATTATCAAGAACGAACCGAAGCGCTTCCGGTTAAACATTAAAACAATTATTGAGTCACCGTGCTTTGTAAAAAATTCGGCTTCCTTGATTGATAGGCCTAAAGATGATATTTTACCTCCGGGATCGACCCTACATTCTTCCGATGTGGTCGGTGTATTTTCCGAAATTCCTAAAGCTACTGCCATTAGACATATGGGCGATCTGTTAGTTCAATAAAGTATTTGTTAGCAAGAATTGGAAGAATTTTTCAATTTACTCAACATCTGTTGGTCTTCCATTTTCTGTAAAGTTGATGAAAAATTTTTCGAGTTCCCTGAGGAGGTTGGTATCCTTTCCCTTTGGATTCACTCATGTCGGAGGTCTTCATGTCCAAATTTGAGCTCGATTTTTTTTCTTCTGGTCAATTGTACATTACAGGTACATCGACGATGTGTTGTGTACGTGGACTGGTCCCCAAGACCTCCCTTGGAATTTCTCAAGTATCCAAACGAGATACCCTTCCATAAAATTTACTCTGGAAGTTAGTGGCTCGTCTATCAGTCATTTGTATTTAACGATCTCTGGAAGAGACGGCGTCCACGATTTCGCTAAGTCTTTTTTCCCTGTTGCTTACAAGTTCGCAACATTTAATAGCTTGATCCATCGGCTCGCAACCCACTGAGTCCATCCGCCTTCCAGGAGGAGTTGTTGACTATAAAGCATATAGCCAGAGTGAATGAGGTTAATTTGTACATCGATTTCATGGTTTGAAGAAAGATTACGAGTAAAAGCCTTGATTCTACTATTTCCCACCTTTTGAACCGAGATAGTGGGAAGCGCTGGGATCAGACTCCCATTTTTGGGAAAGTCACAGTTGGGTCGTGTCCTCCACCCCTTAGTTTTCGCCCCGCGTATTGTAATGCGAGAGGAGTGGCGTTTGAGTGGTCCGAAATCCTTCACCACAGAGAAAACTCATATTTTAAACGGATTGCGCTGGAGAGTATCGAAATTATCCGTCAACGACAACGTTAATAGTAGTAGTATGTATACACCCGTGTCCTGGGCCACATTTTAGTAATTTTTTGAAATACCCCGATAATCTACATCTTCCTCACTGGGGACCTCAACGGCACCATATCCTACCTTACCCCGGTAATACCCTAATAATCTATATTCTCCTCTCTGGGGACCTTAACGGCACCATATCTCACCTTACCCCGGTAATACCCCAATAATCTATATTCTCCTCAATGGGGACCTCAACGGCACCATATCCTACCTTACCCCGGTTAAAAAAAAAACGATACTGAATTCTTTCTCTCACCACTAAAAATTTCATCTGAAATAAAATATTTAACATACCTTCCCACCAACACTAGGTTTAAAAAAAAAATTTAACTGAATTTTTTTTTCTCACTACTAAAAATTTCATCTGAAATAAAATATTCAACATCCTTTCCACCAACACTAGGTTAAAAAAAAAAATTTACTGAATTCTTTCTCTCACTACTAAAAATTTTACCCAGGTGAAATTTTTAGTGGTGAGAGAAAGAATTCAGTATCGTTTTTTTTTTTAATTGGGGTAAGGTAGGATATGGTATCGTTAAGGTCCCCAATGAGGAGAATGTAGATTATTGGGGTATTACCGGGGTAAGGTACGATATGGTACCGTTGAGGTCCCCGGTGAGGAGAATGTAGATTATCGGGGTATTTCACAAAATTACTAAAATGTGGCCCAGGACTCGGGTGTATACATACTATACTGTTAATGTGCTCAACAATTACATACTTGATGACGAGGGGTTGATTGAATTAGTTTATGAGTTTGACTCACATCGTGATGACTCGCTAGTTCAGTCCTGATTTCCTCGGACAGTCGTTGTTGGTTTAGTTGCTTTCATGTCTCGCTAGATGGTGGTTGTTTAATCGAAAGCGCTCCGGTCTGTTCTTAATTTCTGTATCTCTCGAAAAAATTCTTTGTGTTCACTCGTTTCGAGTAACCCTTCCTTCGGTATATATTCTCTGTTTTGAATGGTTGTAAAAGTTTCATCATGATTTCAGGAGCGAGGGGAGGGGAAAAGTTGTACTTTGCCTCGCCAAAACCTCAGGGACGAGCTAAGAAAACTTACTCGTGTAATATATCGGAAGTGAACAGATAGGATTGAATAGGACATTGTAATGATACGTAAAATAGGTTTTGATTTTTTCGATGTTGTCTAAATTCATGAATATTTTTTTCTCAAAAAAGTAGGTAATCTTGTTAGCTGAAGCTCCGACGATTATTCTTGGAAATCCGCTACGTGCATGTATTCTAATAAAAGATTGTACAAATAACGTCTTGAATAAAGCTTCGATTTTTTGATTGAGGAGTGTCTTCGCTAATGACGCGACGTCCTCGTAGCCTATACACCATTCTGATATAGAAGATCTTTTCGACCAAGGCAAATATAGCCTAATACATGTATTTATAAAGTACAGTAAGCCGAATTGAAATTATCTGTCTGGTCTAATTGATGGGTATCGAATCTCAATATTTATACCATACGTAAATATTTCGAACAATTTCCTTTTCTGTCTCAAAATTTTAAGAATAGCTCTTCGTAAGTTTTTGGTACCTACTGAGCAGTCAAGCATAGTTTAATATTAGAATCTACCTACAAGCGATAAGCACGAATAATAATGTCTCTTCTTTGACTTACATGATGACCTCGGTAAAATAAAATCAGTGACTTGACTCGAATTAACTGAAGTATGCATTCCTGCAATACACATTGATATTGAAACTCGCGAACATTATTATTGTAAGCATAGGTAGTATCAAGCTTCGGTAAATTACAGTAATCTACATTTTGATACGTACTTGTTTTACAGAATATAATAAATAATCCGACAATTTTCCCGAAATATTAATCCTTAAACTGGATGATTTATTTAATAACGAATTATGAGATAGCTACTTTTGGAGGCCAGATATAACAGCAATGAAATTGTGGATACCCAACGTACGCGCAATTTATTTAGCTGGTGATTTTTTGTTTGTTCGTCTATTGTTTATTTAACGAATCGCGGTACCGGTATACAACTAATTCAATACCTACTTTTGCTACAAAAAAATTGTTTCCATATAGGCAAATCATCAATTTATCTTTTTTAGCGTCGAACGTACATTTCATGACTTATTTAGGTCAAAATGTTTCGTCGGTAGGTGCCGAGAGACAAATAGCCCATATCTTCCTCGAAAGAAAGAAAGTGTTTGAAATACTTAATTGCAGATTCTCTACTGGAAGGGCGACTAAATAATTCCACAACTCGTTAAAATTCCAAATTTATTTTACAAAAAAAAAAATAAATAAAACGTCATCATAAGTATTACACTTTTGTTTTGAAATCGAGCACATAGAATGTGTAAGAAAGAAATCTTGTCAATTACCGCGGAAATACTGATCTTAGGTTAATTTGTTCCAAAAAGTTCTGAATGTAATTCAAGAGGATTCTCCCCATTGGTTCTTTGAACGCGGGTTTCAGATCTTCGTACATCAATTTCCAGTTCTCGTTCAAAAATATATTCATATTGTTTCCTATAAGCAAAAGTGTTGTATCAATGATTACTTAGAACACACCTACAAATAACCTCGCCCCTGATCTACTAACTGACTCCCCAATTCAATAATCAATTTGACCTGCGCTGTTTACGCTAGGTACCTATGTTATCATTCAAAAATAGATATTTAAGTCAAAACGAGTCATCAGTTCGCGTTAATTTGGTGGTGCGGTACTCGTATTACAATTACAATATATTATTACACGTATAATTTATAATTAAAGCAGTTAGAAGAAATAAGTAGAACGTAGGTAGTTGAGGGAGTTGTAGACGGTTTCAGAGTTGTTGCCTAATGCGAAGGTTATGGATGAAGGGACGTTGTCGGCGGAACGTTGGTTTTGGAGGATAGGATCTGAGAAGAGTTGTTGAACTAGAAGAATATTAGTAGTAACACCGGGTCTTTACCCCACTCACCCCATTCATTCATATTTCTCTAAAATGAATATCAATATCAAAGAAAATACACTTCAAAAAGAAAGATAATTTTGTGGACTGGATATTCGTTCAGAAAACGTCGAGACATTATTTTACTCATATTTCAGACCTTTTTTTAGATAAATCACCTGTCTATCATTTTCACCAAGGTAAGTGCACAGTAAAAACTACCAGCTGAGCTTGTCAAGAAATTGCTGTAAAATTTATCAGGGTCTTTGACTCAGTTATAACTACCATCAACTTTCATCCCAATTTACCCTAAAATTTATTAGGGATTTAGAGCCTTGAAAAGGGTATGGTTTAATTTAGAAAATGCCTAATTATTTAACCTCTTCAGAATTAAGTGGTGGATGGAAGAGTAACAGGTGTGTTGAATCTACAAATACAGTATAGCTGACAAACATTCAAAGGTTGTTGTTCACCCCGGCGTAACTGTTTACCCCACTTGTTTATTTAACCAAAAATCAAAAGGTGCAAATCGTGCCAATTACATTCAGGCTCAAAAATCTTGGTTTATTTAGAAGACACAAATTGTACTAATTACATTCAGGCTCAACAAAATCTTGGTTTAGTTGACAAACTTTTTAAAAGACAGAAAACGTGATAATTTTTTTCAAGTGAAGATTTATTCTAAAAGTATTCACCAAAGACGCACGAGCATACTAATTTTTTCAAAGGCAGCTGTTCACCCCAGTCGTTTATTTATCCAGAAAACTGAAAGGCACAAAACGTGCTAACTTTTCCCATATCATTTCAGACATATAAGATGTGATATTTTTCTAGAGCAATAATTAATCGGTGTTTCTCATGTAGGAGTTGAGACCTATCAATAAAAAATGGTTTAATACTTGTCTCTTATATTCTCCTCATATGGTACATTGATGATGTGAAAAAGGCATTTTAAAATGTCTGGTTTGTTCTTTACAGTTTAAGTATGATTTTATCTTCATTGTAAGTATTTATCACCCTACAGAGAGTGATTTTACATTGTGTACATGTGCTAATTTCTTTTTTTAATGTGGATTTAATTTCTTCCTCTGTAATTGTATGTTCAATTGTTTTATTACAAAGTCTACAATATCTCATTGAAGTTTTCATCATGTTTTTTAGTTAATATTTATTTAATTATAATACACTATTATTTCATTTTTTTATGAATTTATTCAAATGATCATAATACTAATCTAGGAGGTACCTACAGTGATGCCTAATTTTCTTAGTTCTTCTCTAAAATCATTCATTTTTTCAACTAATAGTTTCTGATTATTTGCAAATTCAAAACATTTTTCAAAAAACTCCTCTAAATTACCGCCATCATATTTCAGTGACTCGAGATCTTCAAGCAATTCATCATTTTGTTTTAAATGTTCATTTACTATTAATTTTTTCTGAAATATTTTGTCTAAAACATATCTTGTTTAATGAAATCTTTATTTTTCATATTTCAGTTTGATTTAGAATCAGGTATTTATAGCCTATTTATAAGGAAAAAGAAATAAAGTCTAAGATATTTTCTCTATGTAAATTAAAGTCTATAAAGATTCCATTGTTGATGAAGATGAATTTGATTTCAAGAATATAATGCCATATTTTAAAGAACCTGTTGCTAGAACGAGATCAAATTATGAAACGTCAATGGACCCACTTTCTGATAAAATTCAACATTTACCTGAAGATAAAAAGAAAAAATATAGTAAACTGATAATAAATATTATTGCTCACTTGAGTGTTTTATCTAGAATGATTGAAAAAGAAATAGAAAATTTAAATACCTCATAATGATTTTGAATCTGCAGATGTTGAAATAAATTACTTAAAAATTATTTATTCATTTATTGAATCAATATTGATAAAATTATATTATATGTTATTGAAAAATAACATGATGTTTTATTCTGTTTTATGAACGACTAAATCAAATCTAACTTTCTGTTTTTCCCTTTCAGGAATTCCTCAAAAGAAGATGCGCAAAGCTATACTCACAGGGGAATTGTTAAAAGGAAATATCCATGTGAATGGCTACTGGAATGATTATACATTCACAAAGAAAATGGTTGGTTAAACGTTGACGTCCAAATTCGCCAGGATGTGGAAGAAAAAATTGATGCGCGCAATACTGCCGTGCATAATTGTACTGTCAAAAAGTTCTACGAGTAGAACGCTTTTTACGTGATACCTACGTTGCGTCTCGTCTTCTACACAAACGTAAAAGGCGTGCTTTCTTTACTGTATATTTCTAATTTCTAAATAAGACAATCGACTCTGATTTGAGTACAGAGTAGAACAACATTCTTCAAATTACTGGATATTATACAATGCAATATCTTAATTTTGACATTTTGTGAATTTTTCTCAACCATCTTTTGATGAAATAAGTACTCTCCTGACCAATCATTTTATCTTCCTTGTTAAGAGCAGTTTTTTTTTTGTTGAATTAATGATAGTTGACTTACAATTAAATTATCAAGGGTTGATCACGTAGTATTCTTAAAAATGATCAACTTTACTGGTAAGTTGCTTCTCTTGTTTCTATTTAAAAAAACCACCCTTCTTTTTGGACTTGTTTTCATTTTTAAAATATATTTCCTCTTCATTCTATTACTACATAGACTTTAGGAGTGTCTTTATCCATATTTTCAATACTTTTTTGTTCATCAGTTTGAATTATAATCATATGCTTTATTATTTTCGTATTCGGTTCCTCTATTCAAAAAGAAGAAAAATGACAATGATTTTAAAAAAACTTGTATTACATTTACCTAAACAGCTAAATATTCAGTATGGAAAATTATATGATTTTTAGGATTTTCTGGAGTGTGTAAAAATGGTGCTGTCTCATACAAAAAACCTTAATGGCACAGGACAAATTTTTAAGTAGAGAGAGCTTTGAAAACTAGTGATCTTGAATGCTTACAAAATTCATTTAGAATGAGGGTGGAAAAATGGAAAAAATTGATATATAATTGATACAAAAAGTTGAAAATTTTGTAATCCAACTCTTATGAGAAAGCTACCTACTTTTCCTCTAAAAGTAAAGAAAATTAGTGAGTCTATTTTCAGAGATTTTTGAAAGTGAAGAAAATTGGATGAAAAGTTTAGAAATCTTCAACTGTCCCAGAACGTACATGGGTATACTACTAATATTGGAATGGCAGTAGTTACATGGCGGAAGAGCGTGAAGACAAAGGAGGATGCGGCAGGTGTGGCCAATCTTAAGACGAGTACGGATGACTTCTTGGTGGCGGGAGTTATTATTCGAAGAAGACCAAGCAGATAGGGATGCTTTCAATTGATCTCAGTTTGTTGTGACGTTAATTTTTCCAGAGGTCATGCCAAGAAGCAATGCTTTTGGAATGGTAGCAGTTTTCCAAGGTCGTGTACTGGTGAATGGATTGGGTCGGTAATTTTCAATAAGAGGGTGGAGCTTTTAGCCGCGCGGTCAACGTTTTTTATATTGAGGGTGACCGATGTGATCTAGAATTCATGTGAAGTTGACTGGTGATTTAATGGAGGTTACTGTATGAAGAATGACATGAATGCGTTGAGGGATCTTGTGAAGATACAAGAGATGAAAGTAAGTTAGTGGATGTAGTTAAGTCGGGGAGAACACTGAGTAAGATTTCAAAGACAGGTGCGAACAGTGCTCAATTCGTCAGCAAAAATAGAGACTGAGCTCCTCAAAACGACAGCCCGTAATTTTCACCTGAGTCAAATATATTTCATCTATCATCGCAATTAGTTCCCGCATTTTCTTGTTCTCGTCTGATTGATAATCTGTTTTATTTTTTGTTTTAAAGGCATCAGTGTGACATATCATGTGGTTGAAGAATTCCGCGATAATTTCTGTCATTAGTTTTCGGTAGACAGTGTTATTTGATTTAGGAATATAGTCGGAGGAATGGATGGAGAGGAGGGGGCTGAATTCGCGGTGAAGGTCAAGATGAGGCTCAAAGAAATTAGGTATGAAGTATTATGAAGGGAGGAAAAGAGGTTCCAGAAATTAAGCTAAAGACGTGAGAAAGTTGGCCATCAAGTGGAGGGAAATTTCGGCTGCCTCAGCGCAGAGGGTGGGATTAGAACTGGTGCAGCCTCGAGGGCCATTCTGAGAGCCGTTGACTGAACTTAGTAATTCAAGAGTAGACTTGTTAGACAGGAAGTAGATCGGGAAACCGTGGTCCACTTGCGAGGGAGACTTTTGATGATAAGCCATACCTGTTTCTTTGAAGCAGAGTCGCGATCAAGTAAAACCGGTCATTAAAGAGTTTTGTTTTTCGACGATATTAAATGCCGACCACCGACAAAAAATCTTTATTGACGAGAATTCTATATTTTCAGCGAAGCCGAGCAATTTCCATGAAGGGGTTGGGGTTTGTGTTCAGCAGTCTTTACGCTATCGTATATATTAACAAACCTCTTATAATTGACTTACCCAATCCCTTATCCCCATTGAACAAGTTGTCCAACTGAATCTCAACTTTCGTCACGTTGAAATCAAAATCAAGGTTTTTTGTTTTCCAAAATAGCTCTTCGTCTTTCTCGACCGGCGAATAATCTCCTTTTAAAATTCCTTCGAAACCCTCTGCGAAAATGAAATTTATCGAGAATATATAGGTTGAAGGTAATTTTTACTGAGTCATATTTGCTCGGAATTCTTACTCAAAACAAAGTGGCTTTTGCCATGTCCAACAATCGGCAATATCATAACTTTTCCAGTAATGTTATAATCGCCATCTAATTTAACTGGTTGACTAGTTTTGTATTTCATTTCAAATTTATGATCTTTCCTATTGACTCTGGAACATCAAAAAAATTTATTGAGATATTATGGATTTTTCGACAGACTTTCATGTTGAAACGGATTACACATAAGGTGCTTTTAAAATGAGTTCTCAGACTCGGAGTTTCGAGCTTTCCAAAAATCGAATCAACTGTGTAGGCTTTCGTAATGACGGTGAGAAGGGTATTGACGAAAAATTTTAGGGTTCAGAAGTTAAGATTTTTCTAGATTCTAGAGCTGATCTGGTGACTAAGATTTTTTAGCTGGTATCCCACCATTATTTTTTTAGGGGATTTTTCGGAGAAACATCTGCGTACGCATCAGTTTATGACCATGACCTAGATTAAGGACTTGAAAAAAAAAAAACGGATTTCGACTTTATCTAGAGGCTTTGAAAAATTTTTCGTTGTACAAATTCCTCCATACAAGAGAATTATGGATTATGATATTTGACTATAGAGGAAAAAAAAGCCTGTTTGGGTCCGGATATTGTCATTATCAGAAACTTGAAAGAAATTTTTCGCTTGAGGTACTTTTTCCAGGTGAAAATTTACTCCCGATTATAATGTCATCCGAGGACTTGCAAAATTCTACGAAGGAAGGACACTAGGCAAATTTTAACCAAAAGGAATTCAATCTTAAGTGAATGATCTTGATTTCGCTAGACGGAAAGAAAAAATTGTTAGCGCCTGCAAGAGAGGTTCAATAAAATTTTGAGCTTTTCCTCCGAATTGCTAAAGAAACAACGGATTCCCGACTTTTTACCTTTTTTCACAACTTCACTATTTACTATACGAATGGATGAAAGAAAATACTTACTTAAAATCAGTTATTGCGGTGGTAGAAAGTCCTCGAATCACAAGATTTTCGAAATGTTGCTTAATTTTGATTTTTGAACCCGATTGATCGATACTCATCGATCCCGCTTTTAACGGATCGATACTTGGTAAATTGTGTTCTGGCATTCCTAAAGTTGTTTACGTAAATACTGCTGTTATTTCATCGATAAAATTTACCCATTTTGTATTTAATGAATTTAGGATCTGATTGTTGGTTTGTGAATGGTTTTGGAAACGTTCACATTGGATTAGCTTGTATTTTGAACCAGCACTGATAAATAACGCATTTCATAATCATCTCCGACGTGCTAAAAACCAAAATTTTGCGGTTGGGCTCCTTTTGAAAATGTCCTGCTAGGACTATGAGAAATTTAAGAAGTTTTATTTGTAAGTTCAAACGTTTCTACTACTGAGCCTCTGTCGAGCGCCCATCAGACTTCTTATCTTGGGAGACTGTCTATTACCTTTACCTCGGCAAGAGAGAATTTGCCTCATTTTAATCGACAGTCCCCTGGACTTCTCTTTTTTATACAACTCTAGGGGTGGCTCACGATGTCGTTAATTCTCGGCTATTGGTAAACTGAGGACATGAAAACTCTGTTTTTTCTACTTTTTACCTTACCTCATCTTATAAATTTTAAGAGAATACTCAGACCTTATAAACTTCTGAGAATTGCAGTAGTTTCTTAGAATTCTCAGACTTGTAGTAGTGCTTCTAAATGCAGCGTCATTATTAGGAGAATTGATGAAATAGATTGACCAAAAAAAAACAGAATTCCAGGTGGTTCGAGAGAAGGGTTTCTTTTAAAAGATAGCAATAGTATATACAAAGCTGAAAAATAAATCATGCTAGAATTTTGTACAAACCTTTAACCAACTCCGCGATCGCCAAGTTGGCACCTTTTGTAGCACATTCATTCATTTTTGGATCATCAAATCTACATTTTAAGAAATTTGGGGCTGAAAACAATAGATGATTTTACGTGTATGAAATCCCAAAATTCTTCAATTATTTCTTTCCCTTCAAGAGCCTTGAGCTCTAATTACGCTTTTTATAATAGAGTTTTAAATTTCTGTTTAAAATATTAATAATGGGATGACCATATTCGTGATTCATATCCGTAGGATATATAATTCAAGCAACAGGCATCATTTTTCTCTTTTCCTATCGTCATTATTCCTCTTGACCTATTGGTTGGATTCTCACTTTTCTTCAAGGGATGGCCAAACTCGCGATAGGCTGAATTCGATGGACAAGAGGTAATAAAAAAAAATAACCCAATAGTTGGGATGAAGGAAAGGAGAAAAAAAAAAAAAAAAGAGGTCAAGGGTGGTAAATCGTAACTTGAAGAATTTTTCAAGTTAGGCTGGACTTCGATTACAAAATAGAGCTAGAAAATGAAGTTATACCTAAAGAAGACAAGAGCAAAGAAAATATGATTTAATTTCCGGGATTTTATCTTTTCAAATTATAAGGCAGTCCAAAGATTGAAGAAGAGGGCTCTGGATAAGGAGATGGAGATGACCTACTTTAGGAAACTGTCGATGAGAAAACTTTCGAGTTCAATGGAAGTGGATTGACTTGGAATTCTATGGCAAGGTTGTAGACAGTTTGCGAACGGCTTAAGACTTGACCTGATTAGAAATAAAACGCAATAAGGACAGTTACGTAGCCACAGGCAAAGGTCATTCTAATTTAGGTTTATTTCGATATCAGAGCTATTTTGTGATTTGGCACTTTGCAGGATGTGATATAAAATCTCCCGCCTTCTTATAGAAAACAAATTTATGTGTAAATATTTTAAAATTTATATAATATACTCACGTAGTTTTATGCTGCTTGTTTTCGAAGAATCAGCCTTTGTCCAGGACAAAAGAGAAATACTTACGATGAGAAAAATCAATGAATTCATTTTTGTTTTCCTAATAGCTTAGAAGTATTGTTTACATATACATACATAGAAAAATTTATGAGATCTAACGTAGGTACTTCCCTTCAGCGTACAACTGTCAATAAATCATTTGGTATTGAAAACTGAAGGAAAATTATTTTTATATAGGTGTCAAAACCAAAATGTTGGTGAAAGTTGTCGGTAAATTGGGACTTAATTGTCTCTCCGTTTTTTTCTCTCTCCAATTGAACCATTTACAATTTCTTGGAAATCGTATATCCTTGTTCTACGATTAAATGAAGTTTAAATTTGATGGAGGAAGAAAGAAAAGACTCATTTTTTCTGAATCGATTAGAAAACGAGAAACTTCAGCAGAAAATAATAATTATCAGAGTTGTAAATACGCAAGTAGGCCTATGCAGGCCTGGAAAAATACCTAATGAGTTTTCGTGAGTTAGTAGTTTTGTCAACCGTATTAAGTGAAATTGGTAATTGTATGCGGAATGACTTAAGTATTGTTATTTCCATTTTCAATAAAAATCAGTGTGGTAAACCCTCCCTGTGTACTCAGATGTCGTGAAACATGTACCCATTTCTCATTGTAACAAAGACATAACTAAAGTATATTTTTATCTTTTGCTGGTATAGTCACATAGTGTGTTTGTGTTCGGAACCAATTTAGTAATGAGTACCGCATCCACGAATTTGACGTATAGTTTTTCAATTTCATTTGCTGTAATGAAAATTCATGGAATCATTCTCATCAAGGAAGAAAAGTGAGGGAGGCTTTGCTGTTTTAGCTTCGATTTTTATAGGTACTTAGGGAGTGTTCAAATCTTTTAAATTTTTCTGGATTCTCATGAATTTTGCAACATCTTTTCGTTTTTGTCAAAGAAAACCAAATTTTCATTTAATAGCGCCTAGCCTGATCATTTAAAATGCCAGAGGATCTGAGCTCTAATTACGAGCTTTTATAACCATCGATTCTGAATGGAAGGTATATGAAGTTGAAACTTTTCGCTGGTAGATACCTATTATATTATTTGTAATTATCTTTTCATCGAATTTCTTTGACAGGTTCAATACTCACGTCATAAGCAGTCGATTTTTGTCAATATAGGGCAGGTTAAAGTGATTGAATTTTCTGTTACTTTTTATGATTTTGAGATTAAATCTATACACTTTTGTATGCAGACTTTCAACTTTTTTCCCTTGTTAGCAGCAAAATTTTCTTAAGAGTAGGTAGATTTACAGAGTTCAAAGAATGTTGTCGAATCGCCTTACGTAAACTTTTATTGATAAAAATAAATACTCGCATGACTTATTGCCTGTGTTTAATAGCAAAATAGTATAGGTGTTCACCTTAATAAATTAATTAGATTCTAAGAGGAACATTTACTGAGATGGGAAGACTTGTGCTATCGGCACGCGATCGAAAAACCGTCGAATAATTTGTGAAAAAACAGTTGAAAGTGCAGTTCTGAAAGCTGGTCTCAATTCATCCAAGAGGATTTCCCAGTTTTCGTTGAGGAAATGATTCATATTATCACCTAGAAAATGGACGTGTAATATTGTTATTAAAAACAATGATCCCAGAGTATTGTTAACTTTGATAGGTAATTATGTACTCAATTAAATGCATACCTAAAGCTTTATCACCATTAAATAAGTTTTCCAAAAGTATATGCAATTTCGTGGTATTGAAATTGAAGTCTAAATGATCCAACTGCCAGAAAGTATCGTCATTCTTTTGTATATTTTTGAAATGACATGCTGCAGAGGCAGTAAAACCATCTGAAAAAATAAGTTACAAGTTGATAACTGTTTTTTTGACGCAATAATATCAAATTATTGGCTGAATTATAAATTATATCGTCATCAAAATATTTCTCAAACCGAGAACCTGGCGTGAGAACTAAGTGGGTTCTACCGAGATGCGTATTCTCTTGTCCGTGCTAAATATAAAGGCAATATTGTTTTTTTTTGTTTTTTTTTTAAGGTATGTAAAATGATACAATCTATCTTTTCTAGCCATTAAAAAAAACGTATCTTGCGGAAAACACTCAATTAATCAAGAAAAGTGATCAAAATGTCCTTCGTAGTAGCTGTCCATTGCCAGGTTTTTAATTACAAAATGTCTTTTTAATACTTTTTTGCTTCGTATAGTAATGAACTGATACCGTAATACTTCTAAGGTTGACTCAACGAATAGACTGGTAATACTGAGGAACATGCTTCCCTATATTCAGTAATCAGTGCAGCCACTCGAGAAAACGTGCCCCTTACTTCTTGTGTCCTTGGTGAAGACCTATTTCGACCACTGAGGCGAAAGAGTTTTTGCATATTTATGAGAATTATAAAAAGTTAACCTGATCTGGTTTTATCAGAAGCATGCAGTGCCGGCATAAAAATCCGCGGTTTTCTTCATTATCATAGGTAAATTTCCGATATCTGTCTATCATGGTACGAAACCGTAAACCCAAAAGAAAATACCTTCGAGTATGAAGAAACTTGCAGTATCTTGACGAGTTCTTATAAATTTAGCAATGATTTTCTGGTCTTGTGTAGTAGCCGACATTATTCTTGTAACCACTACAAGGGACAGATTGATTCCTTTGTCCAGAATCAATTATTTATTTTCATAATTTACGTCATAAGAGAGATTGAAGACACTATAAGTAAAATATCTAATTTTTAATAAGTTCTCTATTATAAAAAAAAAAATTCTATATTAAATGTATTTTTGAAAATTCACTGGATTTGCATTGAATATATTGGAAGAGATATCCTTTGCCTTCGTGGTTCTCGTAAATATTTTCAAAGTTTACCACCATTGCCCCTGTATGTACTCCTGTTGTATCGATTTTGTAAAATTCCTCCACAGGATGTATATTAGGGTTACACATCAAGAAATTCCCAAGAATTTAACTTCAAAATTGGCTGAAAAAAAGTTTGAAAAAAAAAATGCATATCGGTAGAATCACTCAGGTACACCATTTGTGTCACTTTTTTTGTTTTTTTTTTTTTGTCCCTGACTTTTGTAGAATTTTACAAGGATTAGCGAAATTTTCTCATTGAAGTTCCAAATACTCTGAGGTATGAAATTGTTGATTACTTACTACTTACTAAATAATATGCTCACCTAAACTGAGTCGACTGTGACCATGTCCTTGAATTGGAAGGACCAAAACTTTTCCACTAATGGTATACGTTCCATTCAATACTACAGGTTGGACGGTTTTGAGATTCACTTTAATTAACGGTTCTCGTGGGTCAATTCTAGGATGTAATTTCAGAATTTAATTGATTTGTCGACAGACAACGACGAGAGAGAAAGAGAGTGTACCATAAAATGTATTCGTGAGTCTGAACTCATTTTCAGGAATAATAATCTCAAGAGCAGATGCAGCTAAACACCGTGGCTATTAATTATAATATGTACCGTTGAAATGCTTCGATCTTGGGAGAAGTAATGTAAAGATTCTGTATGGGATACTCCGATGAAAATGTCAATGGAAAAAAATTTGAGCTCGTCTGAACCCCTACGGAAGAATCTCTCAAGTCGAGTCGTATTACTATTTTACGTATTTGAATTATTTCAGGAACTATACCAAAATTGTGGAGAAAAATGAGAAATTCTAACGTTGAAATACCAGAAAAAGAATTTTTTCCAGACATGATTCATTTTACAACTTATCGGGTGCCCTTTTCAAGAATAATTTTTATAATTCAATAAGTAAGAGAGTCTCCCCGTAATTACGAGACATAAATATAAGAAAAATTACAATCACGTAACGAGAATTTTTTTCGTTAGGTACGTGATTGTAATTTTTCTTATACTTTTATAATGCAAGTTTCATTAAAGAGCCAAATTGGACAGTAATACGAATGTATGTCTCTTCTGCAGCCTTAGCGCTAGGGTCAAGCAGCCACTTGCAGCGCGCCAATCTCAAAGGGCGTCAATTTCACGTTCAAAAAGCATTGATGTGCCTCTCAAAAATTATTATTAAATATTATTGTGCCTATTGTTCTCGGGAATGGCGGCAAAAATTAGGTCTACCTTGTATAGCGCCAGAAAACATCCCTTCGAAGAGTGAACAATTCTTTTTCTTCATTTAATTGTAACATATTTTGGATGTTTCACTCAATTAAAAAAATTCAGATCATAGGTACGGTCTAAAATATCTTAGCAGACAAATTTCGATAGGGTCGATGATCTTTAGCTGTATTGACTATTGAAACATATACAAAATAGTTGGCGAAAATTCTTCTCACTATGACGCATTATGATACGATGACTTATTTTATCGATGGGTGAAACTTGAAAAATAAGTGGTTGTTCATTTACAAGTTTTTGACTACCCCAAAATTTCACATACTTCCATTTACAACACGGCAAATGATACATGGATCCTCGGAACTTCATACAACTCTTGTTTTCATATTCCGAATTAGAAAAGAGAGATTTACATGAAATCAAGTGTATTTCAATTTTTACGCTAGCAAAAAGGGGTTTTCGGAAAAAGTAAAGAGAATGTAATTGAAAGGGTAAACGATTTTCTACTATTCTAGAAACATTGTTGTTGTACTGAATGAATAAGGTGATAAAGTGCGTTACAGTCACACCATACCACACCGCGATGCACCAAAGCGTTCTTTAATCAGACCACTTTACACGTTGTTGCCAATTTCTATATTCCATCCCCACATAAAGAGTAGACCCCACCCGAAATCAAAACCAAGAGAAATTTTAAGTATCATACGAGTATAACCCTTGATTTTTTTTTTTCAAATACTTGAGATGAATTCGCCTCTTTTTGTCGACAAAGATTGAATCTGCAATATTTCGATATGAAAAACAAGCTTGGTTTTTCTTGTACACCCCGGAAATTTGAATCTTAGTTTTGCTCCTATCTTTCTCAAACAGATGAGTCGCTTATGTTTAGCTGTGGATTTACGTTCCTCCAAGAATTAAGGACGTATCTGGTGAAAGGGCGTTCGCTCAATGTATTTCTTATGGGACGGACACCCTTCTACCAGGACCCTCCTCAATTAGCATCGAAATAAGCATGCGAGGATAAAGTTTTTTTCTTCAGTTTCTGCAAGAACTGTGAGGGAAGTATTTTGCTATCGAGGACAAAATTTTGCCGAAGGAGTCGAACTTAAGTTGAGTAAACGCGCAAGTTTCAAATTTTTCACTTAATTTTCTTGATTTACAAAATATTTTACTGTACAAAGGGCTGTAAATTGTAAAACGTATTTCACAGCCATATGTACATTATAATAACTTTTTTTCTTTTGCCCACCATTTTTTTTTTGTCGCTCGAACATGATTTGGACTCTTCTTACAAATCTTAAGATAGGTAAGTATTCGATATTACTCATTATTCATCTACTGCCGACGAGAGTAAAGATAACGGACTCATGGTATTCATTATACTCACAGAACATTTTCCAATGAGGCTGTTGAAAGTCCAATGATATCCAAATTCGAAAAATTCAGCTTAATGTTCACAGATCCGTGACCTTGGTCAATGAACAAGGAATCGATTCTCAGAGGATCGACAGGTGGAATGCCAAATTTTGGTTGTCCTAAGTACATTTCATCAATTAATTTTGTTTCAACTTTGGCGTTCTGAGTGAATAATATTTTACATTGTTCTTATATAAATAAGTAGTTTAATAATGTACATATTTGTGTAGAATTTCCAGATTTTAAACACGCTTCTAAAAATAGAAAAAGTTTTATGAAACTGAGGACGTTCAAAAAAAAATAATAATAAGTTTTAAGTATTCACGAACGAGAGTTTTTTTTTTGAAATCCTCGTAGAACAGGATTGCTGCTCCTTCTCAAATTTCTGGGCGATTTGGACATTTGCATTATTTAAAATAATTTTTCAATCCAAGTCTAGTGAGCATTGACCTCTTTTCATTTTTTAATAGCCCTCTTTGTAAGAGATATGAGATGAGAATGTAGAGTGGTTCACATAAGGAGGCTCCGATGAGCAATGTCAAATGAGCTGGGTACTTCGCGCCTCACTCAATTCCGTAGTCTCGCCTCGTATTCAAATGCTATGAATGCCAGCTTCGCTGCCTTAACGATTTAATTATTGTGCATTGAAAATAATACGCACAACTAAAATACCGGTTTTGGCACATGTCACAATTTTTGTGATAGTGACTATTCGGCGTTAATTTTCGGAGATGCTCAACCGTATCTTTCGAAGCGCATGTTTTAGACTTCATAATGACCATTCGGTTGGAAGCGCAGTCAACGAATTCGTGACCATGATCTTGACTTCTCTTCACCCATTAAATATTATTAATTTCTTCGACATCGAAAAGAATGCTTACAAATAGCGTGTTGCCGTAAATTTATTTTATCTTTCTATAGGTCGTTTTCTGTTAATCCGATATAAAGTGCCTATATATCTAAAAATATTAATTTTATGCATATTTTATACAGAAACTCTTCGATATAAAATGAAAAAATTTTACAGAATTTGCTGCACTGATTAGAATTTGAGTTAGAGCACTTTCATTTCATCATACCAATCAATTGAGGGGAGGATTATATTAAACACGCTGCTTTTTCACAGTTCTTCGTTGTTTCACCCCTTTCCTCTCTTTGTTCAGAGTCATAGTGATCATCTACAATCCTAATCTAATACGTACACTTATTCTTATCAATTCCTATCTGAGCAGTACAGTGCGCATTGGTATAAAGGAGAATCTGCATACGATACCTTTCGTCAGTTCTGGAACAGCCAATTTCGCAGCTTTCAAGACGCATCTATTGAATTCAGGATCATTTTGTTTACATTGCAAAAATCCTTTTGCTGGAAAAAAGAAAATGCTTTTGTTTAGATTTGTTTTAAACATAGGTTGCCCATTTAGAAGGGGAGGGTGGATTATACGTATAAGATGTGATTCAAAATAAAAATCCCTTCCAAAAAATATTTTCTATTCCTTTTACTCAGATATGATGAGGAAAAATTTGCTAGGGAAATTCTACAATCACCAATTTTAATGTAAAAATTTTTATTCTTTTTTTTTTTCTGTAATTCAGCTCCTTCTTCTAAAACTAGAATCTTCTGGAACGGTAAAAACTTTTACTAGAAGTGCCATAAAACCAACTTTTATTGAACTAGAATTGTCTTTTAAAATTTTGGTTTTCGAGTTTTTCAAATGGTAAGGGACCTGAAGAATTTCTGATGATATCACCCCAGTTTCAGTATTTGGCTGAGGGAGGAGTTCCAGCTTTTGGAGTTCGGTAAAATTTCGAACTTCGAACCCTTATTTATTTAGAGACAAACGAGAGAATTTCCAACTCGAGCCCTATAAAAGCAGAGTCTTAGTTCTAAAGTTCGCCATACAGAAAAACACCTGAAATTTTGTGCATGTAATTTGAGAGACTTGAAAAGTTTCAATTCGAATATTCATCGAAGAACAGAGACTTTGAAAAAAATAATCTTCTCACCCTCAACAGAAGAATTTGAAATAAGTAGCAAGACTTAGAATTTTGATCTCCAGATTCAATAATAAGAGAGAATTCAAGAGAAATAAATAAGACAATATCATACAGCTGGTAGAGGACATCTTCCCATTAAACAGATTCCCTCCTGGCCTCAATTAATTTAGGTACTTAGAGAGGCCCCAGGAGTAGCAAACAAAGTGAGTTACGGTTTTCTTTTTAACAGGGAACCTGTTCTATATTTTTTCTTTTTGGAAAAATTTCCGCATTCACCGTCTCCCTTCCTCAAACGGCGTGAAAGTATTGAATAAAATTTTGCTCTACCCCTGCCACTGGTTGAAAGGATTTTATATATTTTTTTTGGCGGGGAATCCCCATCCGTTTCATTGGAAGGGAGGGGGGGGGGTGATATACTCAGAAAACGTCCGCAAGTGCGAGCGAATCCGTATCCAACTTTTGTGACTGAGACTTCCGATTTTGATGACGTCAACAACCATTAAAAATTGCTATCCCTTACAGGAACTTTCTGTTTCAAAAGATAAATTCACACGTTCTCCTTTCACCAAGGCTTTACAAAATAATTTCAATCGGTTTTGTACTTTCAAACAGAAAGTGTGATCCATCAGACTATTAAGACATCTATCCACTTATCTAAATGTGAAGGAAATAAAACTGAGACTAGCTGTGCTTGACACGGGGCTGCGGAGCTTGCGAGCTCCCAATTGTTTTTGCTACTCAGTTGAATAATTTGTCACCTTTCAATTGAACCATTGCGTCGGGGAATCTGCTGTTGAATACAATTTTTTCTTTATTCATGTTGGTATTCTCGAAAAGCGTCTCATCAAACTGTGCGGTAGATTGAGATAAGCCTTTCTGACAATTTGTTATTATGAATACTCGTAGTATAGTAGTAACTGAATAGTAACAGTAGTAGTGCTAGTCGTACTACTTAGTTACCACTAATGGTACCGTAATATTGTAAAGATGATGTCTGTAATTGGTCTTCAAACAATTGGTGGTATCATTACTACAAAATGAAAAAATTAAAAGTACCTACGTATTTTCCGTACATTCCAAGGTGTTTAAACTACTTCCCCAGCAGGAAAAAAATATATCTGTAATAAACGTTTGGTCGGAATTCTACCTTAGTTTCCTCATGGATCACGACTTTTTTAATACCTACTCGTCAATTAGGTACTAGCCACTGTTATATTAATGACCTTTATTTCTGAATCATTCCGTATAATCAGTTGTCATTTGCCTTTCTAGACAACAACTTTCCGAACTTGAACTTGTATTGTCTGATGCATGTCTACGTGCACAATACCTATAAAACCTTCCATAAAACTAGTTTATTTATAAGATTATAATATAGATCAAGGAGAATACGAGGTAAGTAGTTACAGAAGATCATCAGTGAATTGATCTTCCATGAATGCCAACTGGACATAATTTTCAAGAGAAACAATTGACGAACAAAGTAAACGAGGTTTATTTTCAAAAAGTAACCCTATGAACATTCTTATACCAACTATTACGATGACATTGTGATGGAACCCGGTTTTTTGAACAGTCGAAGTATTTCGCAGAAAAAATCTGCTCGAATCAATTTTTTTTTTTTCATTTATTCTATTTTATTTCATTGTAGGTATATGTAGAATTTGATTCACTGATTTTCCATTTCTATAATAATCTGTTTAACATAAAAATTTACATAACGGGTTCATCGCTCACTTTTTAGTTATGAAAAATACTGTCGCTTTTTTTATTTTCCCTTCTTAACGAACCAATTTTAAATTTTAATGTATCAACCATTCTAAAAATGTAATCCGAAGTACGGCGGTAAATTAAAAATAACGACCCAATTTTCTTTTATCATTGCTCTGTCAAGCACCCAATTACACAAGGGTCACTTACATTTTTTACTCTACAGTATCTTTTGAAGATGAAACTGCTCTGGTTTCTCCAGTGAAATTTAAAATAAACAAAGTTGAAACACACTAAAATCCAAATTGGTGGGTCATAGTTTCGTTACAATTAAATGCTCGATGTTTACACGAATCATTAATTATAAAAGTAATTTGTTAAAAATAATACTTAATAATGATAATTGCAAGAAAAAAAAAAAACAAAAACAAAAACAAAAACAAAAAAAACAATTCTCCTGTTATTATTTGCTTTTGATAGGGTGAATCAAATGTTCCGAACGAGATGAAAAAGGAAGAAAATTCGTGTACTCACGCAATTTTATATGCACTGCGTCAATTCCAGCAAACAGCAGAACACCTACACAGATAGCCGCAATGAAAAAAGGAAAAATCATTTTAATTAAAATTTAAAAGGCTTTTAAAAATGAACGAAGTCTACGCGCATCTAGTGTAGATGAATGATACAGGTTAATATAATGCGCGCGGATTCTAATGCTACGCTAGTCATTACTCATTAACTACTCAGCTTACTGTACTGTTTCTTTTATACCAATGGGGTATTTTTCGATTTTTTTTTTTTTTTTTTGTCAGTACGTCGTAAGTACGTATTCTATGAGATCATAAAGACGTCCATCATATTCACACGTTTCATACGCGTACATAGAACGCGTTTTAAGTTGTCAAAACTGGTTTTTTGCGGATGTCCCTCTAGTTATGTATTTTCGATGCATCCAGAAGCATAATTAATTGTTGTATTGTAAGTATTTGCAATGGGCTTATCGAAATGTCACGATGAAAAAATGGCTTACTGTTAAAATAAAATTGTCACTTCTGATTCGACCGTGCAACATTGTGTTTGAATTTATGCCATCAATAGAACTATTTTGATTTTCTTCGTGAGAGAATCACATCAAATGATGGACATTTTTGGATAATTATACGAGTATACTCGTATTTATAATACTGTATGTGAACGTGTTGATGATACTGATTTTTTGCAGGTGTCAATACTGAATTCAAAAGCCATCACATTCAGATATCGAAGCATAGAAATTTTCTAGCATCGATTTTAAAAATCGTCACTCTTTCCCTAACTTTTCATTTCATTTCATACTTCATTAAATTACGAGAACATTTATCAAGGTCAGACGTTTTGGAAGCCAATGCGAGTCTTGAAATTTTAAAAAGAGGCAACGAAATATTCGTGTTCAAGAAACTTTTTTCCCGAAAACAACCGACTGAGGTGTCACATTTAGATGCTTTTCAAGTATTAATAGAGAAGTTCGTGCACTGTCTCGAACGAGTGATACGTACCTAGTCAAACTTTCATATGTATTGCACAATGTGTACAATAATTTAGATTCTTCAGTAATGTTATCGAGGACCTTATACGTTTTCCTTTAACCTCGACGCAGAATTTAATTCGCAATTCACACTCATGTAAGTAAATTCAAAAGTGTTTTGAAATTTTCAAAAGTTCACAGTATAGGCATTGACTATATATTACTTCGAGGTGAGCACTCTTGGATGATAAACTGTCAACAAGCGACAACACGCTCTATACTTGTGACTATGGAAGCACGTACTATTAAGCGCTTGATGCGCGCGAAGCGATATTTTTCAAATTTTCGATAATTTTACACCTTTAGTAATTTTGTGCGGAGATGAATTGTTATAATCGCAACCGAATTTAATATTCAGAAAAGTTTGAAATACGCTCTGGCCTGGCTGACCTCAAATTCTGGCTCAATTTCCACGGTCTCAGAAGTTGAATAGAAGAAGCTAGCCAGCTCTTGAAATTTAAGTTTCCTTTCCCTCTAATACGGTATTATGTAGATCATCGTTTTTCAAGAATTCTGGATATATAGGTAGGTAGCATAAAATTGAAGTTTTGTTCTATGAATTAATTTATTGATTGCGCCTAGAAATCTTAAAACTTGTTCCAATTTTGACAAGATGGATAAATTCTAAATTCTACCTATAGATAAGAAAAACCTTCAAGAAAGACTTATAACTGATAAGGATTTTTGCCGGTCAAACTTTACATAGAGAAATTCTACCCCAAGAATATTATTATCGTGTTTTGTGTCATTTGTATATTTTCAGAAAACTCCATCAGTATTATAAGACCAGGAAATTGTCCATTCAATTTTAGCTGAGTGAACACCGTGCAACTTGGTTTTGCTTTCTTGACACTAGCGCTCTCTATTTCTCTCCCTCTCCCTTACCAACCCGATCACGCCCTGCCCTTGTCCTTGTTCTTGTCCCTGCCTCATCATTGTTTCTGTCAGGCACTGGCCATTCTTTTAATTATCTATGGGTTCAATGTCCGTTGTTCATCAATCTGTCTTTTCTTTTTTTTTTTTTTTTCTTTTTTTTTATTTTTCGGGTAGCTAAGAGTAAACTTAGCTTGAATAGTTCGATCTGGCCAGAATCATGTCAACTTGGTGTCTTGATTATTAATAATGTAATTGAAGTTCGTATTGCTGGTTTGTTCTTTTTGGTATTATGCATTTATTCAAATATCCGATAATTGTTTATCCATTCCCCTGGTGATCGTGATCTCTGTACAATTTATTAATTAGATGACATCTGACGATGCAAAAACGATGACACGCTATCTAGAGATCGTGAAATATTGTTCTAGGATCTAAAATTAATCGATGTTGAACCACTGAACCCCTAAAGCAATCGCTCAAGCTATGGTCGAAAAATTCTCGGTATTTCGATCGGTATTCTACCAAAATAGTCGTATAAGGAAACGTGGCCATCTATCTAAATAGACCACCGCGTGCCTGGCCAGAATTCTGGCCATTGAAGAAGGATGGATGGTTTACAAGCTATCAAAGAGCAGAAAAATTCCAGTGAGATGGTAAGTTTGCATACTCATGTTATCAACAATTCAAGAATAATACTCTTATTCGTTTTTCCTAAAATAATAACGAATATTTTTAGAGAGCTCTACCGTGAACTCTTTAGTAAGGTACAATTAGGCCCCTCAGAAATCTGTCAATTGATTCTTCAAAGAAGTATCATTTGAGCTATGAGGTACTTATTCGAAGATTCTACTCGTGCGTTATGAGGCCACGAATGCAAAAAGTATCAAAACAGGTAATTTCATCTCATCGTTTCGAGTTTTTATTCTCATCAATGTGACTTAAGTTTTTCCAGATTGACCTAATCATATTGTGTTATACCAATCGATGGTCACGTTTGAAAATTTCTATTTGGTTCCTCTGATCGAGTCTCATGATATAATTTCAAAATTACGCGAATATCCTTCACCATTCCTCATAGAAATTACCGGTACTTTTATGGATTTCGTCTTGATAATCAAAGAAGAAATCACTTATTGTAAGGCTAGATATTTTAATAATGTTCATTCGGCGTATTATTATCAAAATACCTTTGTCGAACGATATTGAAACGACATCGTTAATTTTCTTCATCATTTTTCTCTTCTTAATGTGGAAGCAAATGTCAAGAGTTGAGTCACATCTCCCAGGTCGGGAAACATAACCGGAGGAACCCATTTCCATAATGTTCTACGTAGTTGATTAATGCGGGTTAATTTTGGGTTCGGACGACTTCTTTCGTATCAGGTTACTACTCACACCCCAATAAGTTTCTGTATTCGTCTCTTCTAAGGACATATAGAGGTATACTCGTCAGTTTAAACAAAAAAGTGTTTTTTATCGAACCGCGAAACCACTTCTTTGTTCACTTTGACGAGATTACCTAGCTGTGGTGCTGATAAGTGATCAAAAATTAAAAAATTTCCATTAAGCTTTTTAAGCTACACCAGAAGTTTCCATTTCTTTGTACTTAAAAATTCTGGAGGTTATTGCATCAAGTCTTCTGGTACCTACCATCTGGATCAGTTAGACTATCAGAAAATTTTTCTATATTTTTTTCAACCACTCATGATTTGAAAAAATATACTGTAACTCACTCAATAGTGAATCATAGTGTTTATTTTTTTTTTGATTCTCTTCTGTTTGAAAATTCTTTTCTCGTATAATTTTTTCAAGTTCACTATATATACTTCTCCCTCCTAGTCTTCGAGGTTTTGAAGTGTTTCTTCGGCTGTAAAACTTGTAGTTCAAAGTTTTCTCAAATTTCTTCCCTCTGCTTATTCGGTAAAATTTCAGGTTCTATGTACTCTCTTTTTTTTGAAACTGACTCTTCCTGAAATCTAAAATTTTGACCATTGATGAAATGATCAAAAGTCTCAATTTTCTCTGCAACTGGTTATCGAAATTTTTCTGGATTCCCTACCCAACCTCATAAAACTCGTGACTGAACTTTTTCTGAAGTCCGAGAGCTTTCTTCTCAGCTTCATGAGCTTCACCATAATATATTGATAATCAGTATAATTGACCGGTGACTGATAGTACCTATGTTTTAATAGAGTTTAATTCTCCGTTCAAGATCACCAGAACTTTGTAAATTTCTTCTTCGTCGATAATATTCCTAAGGAAGTCTCACGGATAACTTTGTATCGTTATATAAATACTCTGAATAATATTGTCTTATTCAATATGCGGAATACACGTAATCCGGTTCAAATTCACAAAAACAAGTATACCTACCACATCATTCGAAGATCGATTGATTTGTGTTGAAACAATTTTTCAGATCGGTAACTCTCCTTCGCGTAAGAAATATAAATTACAAAATCCGAAATATAATGGTTCATCATTGTTCTCTCTATAGGAAGTCGTAATGAGAACATGTCAAAATAATCCTGAATCATTCTTTAGTTTCAAAATATGGCACTGCTAGAAAATATTACAGTTTTCATTCAAAATCATTAGAAACAATTACCTATTTATTACTTCTATTTGTCTCAGGTGAGAATGCGTGACTGAGAAAGACCCCGGAAAAAGTATGTACAACAATTTTACTCACCCGAATGATTCCTTTCAAACGGGACATTTGATTTTAGTAACCAATATTCTACTCAAGTTTATTTTTGTTCTAGCTTTTTTGAGAAATTAAAGAAAAAAATCACAGAAGCAACTATACAGTCGTGACTTACGTGAACTTTATAGATGTAAGAAAGTCCGACTGTAAGTAGTATTTTTACAGGGGATGGAATTGTAATTTTATTCGCTAAAAAGAAAGAAAATAGGTAGCGATTTTCGCTTTAAAATTGTTTAACTATATTCTCAAATAAGTGATGTATAATGTTTAATTTTGATACATCGTCATAAATGGTTAGGTAGTGAGCGACCTATAAGAATGCACAGGGAAATATGACGAATGTTGTGAATCTCAAGCATACATTGCACTATTTATATGTATAATTTATTGGGCACTGCAAGAGTAATTCGTTGGCGTTGTAGTACGCAGAAATTGATGTATAATGAGGTAATTATGTTGAATGAAAGAAAAATAATTAGGAAGAACGTAGGTAACAATATTTGTCTTTTCTTTATTTAGGAAAATATACCACGCGTATACAAATACTTGCATGAGGAATTTCGTCAAATTCGGATCGAAAATTATGCAAACGATAATTGTGAAGTCACCTTGAATAGTATTTATATTCGAGTTTTATAATTTCCAAATTACAGGATAAGAAAATTAATTAATTAACGTTAGCTTATATATTAAGTTTAGCAAATAATGAGCATTAGTTTACAAACAAGATTGGTAAGTACCTAGTTCAGTTCTCCTATCTATTTGTGTACTGAACCGAGGAAGGTGTCATATTAATATATTCAATCTTATCCCAGGAAAGTCTTCTTACATCCTTTGTGTCATTTTGAGCAGATTGGTCAGTCTTAATTTCTATTTCTGATAATATTTCAGTAGGTTGAGGTAACAGAGTGATTATTGAATCATCTGTTTGAGTTGCAATTTGACGCTTTTTAGAGATCATCGATGACGTCATTTCTAAATCTTCAGAAAATGACAGCTTCGGCAATAAGAGAGCTTCCTCGTACGTTGGAAGTTGCGATAACTTTCTGAAAGACTGCGCTACAGGTTCATTGTTATCAACCTGACACCGAACTTCGTTTGCGTTTATATTATGGGCGCGTTCTTGATTAGCTCGCAATTGCCTGCGCACTGAGCAACTTTCTCTTACCGCCATTCCGAAAGCTCCTATTCCGCATACAATCAAAACTCCTATGATGATAAGTAATATGATGATATCTTTGTGTTTTCTGTGATTTCCATTCCATTCTGAGAAACAGGCGTCTTCCCACGTCTTTCCGGTCATATTTTCCGGGTATTGACAGACGAGCGTTGACATATTGGCGATTTCTAATGGCTCTGTTAGAAATTTGAAAAAGTTAATGTAGTTTTCATCGAAGCAATCACATTTCCATAAATTATTCTCCAAGTTCAAGTAACGTAGGCTTTTTTGGCGGATGAATATCGTCTTATTGATGGACACCAATCGATTGCCGGACAGATTAATCTCTTTCAAATTTGGTAGGCTGAAAAAAGTTGATTGGTCAACACGTAATATATGGCAAAAAGCGGCTTCCAGAATCTGGAGACTGGTAGATACAAAATCGACCGGCAGTTTTTCGATAAAGTTATAAGAAATATTCAGAGCGTGAACCTGCGGTGTCTTTTCTAGAGGATTGGTTACGACTGCTTGAATTTTACAGAAACTGAAATCTAAATATTTTAGCGAAGTACTTTCTATACGTTCTAAGCTACGAAAAAAGTTATGAGAGAGGTTTAAATGATTTAAATGCGGCGTATACGTAAAGGTGGATTCGGGTAAAACTGAGATCAAATTATCAGACAGATCGAGGCGTCGTAATTCTTCGGCTCCTTTGAATGCAAGTTCTTCAACGGAAACTATCCTGTTGTTCGACAAGTCAAGTTCTCGGAGTTTTTTGTTATTTTTGAATGTATTTTCTAGAATTTCTTTGATCAAGTTACCTTTCAGAATAACAGTTTGCACTTCTGGCAAATCTGACGCATAATTGGAGTATATGGAGCAATATGATGCGTCGAGGTAAGTAATACTCGACGACGCTATCTTCGTGCGCTGATCTGTTAAACGTTCATTATTGAAAATACGTAATTCCTGTAAGTGTCTCAAATTTTCGAGAGAATCAGCACGCAAAAATTGTATCTCATTTCTAGTGAGATCTAAATACTCCAGCGAATCCGAAAAAACGCCATCAATTCGCGTTAAAAGGTTCTGCGACAAGTCTACTGAGGTCAAGTTGACCAGACTTCGAAATACCAAGGCACCGTGCACTTGACTTATTTGGCAGCGACTCACGTCTAATTGAAGTAAAGAATCGCTGTACAAAATTTGGTCGTCGGTCTCTCCTAAACTTGTCAATGGATTACCGGATAAACTGAGAATTTCTAAATAATTCAAACTTCCAATGAAAGATGAAATATCCGATAAGCTTTCGATAAGGTTGTTGGATAAATCGAGACTCCTGAGATTACTGGCGCCAATGAACGCGTAATTATGAACAAATGATATTTTGTTGGAAGATAAATTGAGTATGATTACATCCTGGAAAAACGGAAAGAATTCTTGCGGCAGTTGGGTGAGTTCGTTGTGGGATAAATCGAGATCTCTAATCTGTAAAACAAACAATTAAAATAGAGTTATTAGTATGACAGTGATGAATCTCGCATTTCCTCATCTTCTCCTTTTGGTATGATAGTTTTGTGATCAAATTACCTCTTCAGAATTTCTGTCCCACCTTCTTTGCTACAGGGACGGGTCGAAATCGGTATCTGGAATCGGATATGCAGTCTCTATTCAGGGTAATGAATCATCCTTCCGTATGAGAAACTCCGTTTCCATGTTCACAACCGAACTTACCGATATCTTTCTTCACACACGCTTCTCTTCTCCCGTCTAATTCGGGTATATTTCTCAAGACCCTCTTTCTACCAACCGTCGCGTCCAACGGATCCTCATTCTCATACGGTCGTTAAGTTCTTCTTCATCCTCCATTTCTTTTGTATAGATACCGGGACGTATCGACCGAAAGGAATATAAACCAGTGGCCCGAATCGCAAAGCAGTCGCTGTGTTCACCTTCCATACTTGATCCTATCCCTCCCCCTCGAAGTATCTTGAATCCTATTCCTCATCCTCTCCTCGGCTCTTGGTATGATGTCTTGTCCTCCAATCTTTTTAAAAGCTCGGTCCTTTTTGAACCGCCTTTCCCGACACAAAGAAGTTATCCTAAGTCTTCTCAAAATAGACCATACCTGTTTTACCCACTCTTTTCTCTTTTTACGCTCTCACCTCTTTGACGCCTAGAACTGCAATGCTGACGATCCACCCGTTCAACACTTTTTCCCTTGCTTAGCTGTCGAAAACATTCGGCTTCAGCATTCTATCTGACGCCGAATCCCTAACTTCCTCTCAAACGATCGTGAGAAAATCACTACCTCTCACCCATCTATTTCTATCGCACCAGCTAATTCATCTGCGCACTCCGAGCCCTCTACTCTATTTTCTTTTTTCCACTCAAAATTTTCAATTCATGTTTTCCCAGATTTGCATAAAGTTTTCTTTACATTCTCTCCTATATATAAAGATACTTTATCAAAAAGTAGGGAGAGAAAGAAATTAATAACGCACCCGGGAAATCGCAGTACGTTGGTTAGTCGAGTGTGACGTTTATTTGGAATATCATACGATATCTAATAAACAAGTATACCCGACGAGCGTTGTCGTTGCTATTCTGATTTGTGCGCTAGACTAACTGCAACATCCTTAATAATATAAACTTTTTAAAGGAAAAGTTTGTTTGCGGTTCGGAAGTTGACAGCATCATGTTAACTTACAATTTCAACATCTCGTCACAAAGACATTGACTGCGGTGTTGGTGGTAACTCTACCAAAGAGGATAAGCAAGATATATACAATTATACATTATATGAATGGACGTGTGTATTTCGCCCCCATCATTTTAAAACCATATTCAGAGATACCTATTATTTAAGTATCACGAATATAAACTCATGCCACTGTTATGAGTTGAATGACTGTTTTACTCGGACAAAGGAGAAATGGGTTGACGGACGCTTAGAGAAAGTACATCCTGTATTCGGTATATTTAATTAAAATTGTATTCTGTTTTTATTTCAGTGATAGAAAAATATGACTCTTACTAATTTGATCTTCACGAGAGGACTGCAGTCCTTAATTCATTATCAGCTGACGAGGAACATTTATTTCTTTCTTGGTTCTCTTCTCCCCCCCCCCCTACAATCTCCTCTCTCAACTATTATCATTTATTAGCACCTACACAGAGCTTTTCTGTATCTGTTGATGCACTGTGACGAACGGGTCGACTTCAACAAACGAGAAGAAGAAAACCTTTCCGATAAGAAATGAGTGGGACGTAGGAGAACGGAGTAATTGAACAAATTTATTGGAGACGTACTATAAAGCATATCAACATTATTTTATAACTCATGCTACAGAAGTGCGTTTTTCGCGTGCTGATTGTAGGAGCAAAAGTGGTCTTCTGCACGCTGCTTTGCATAGCGAAGCGAAAGCAAAATCAGCATGCGATGAAGCGCATTCTAGTAGCAAATACTCGAAACGATAATACCGGAAAACTTCTATCTACAGTGAACGTCACAACCCCACACGAACAACATACAAAAATTCACAACTGACGTTAGTTCCATCCAACGCCGCTAGTCGCTTGCGACTACAAGATTAACAAATTTCCAGTAGCGTTCGTTCTTGGGAGCTTGGACTTCACAACAAAAGAGTTGCTGCAGGTGGCAATGTATGGAAGCTTGGCCCTAGAAAGTGATCGTGATATTGAATCGCCATACTTTCTTATGGCGGAAACGAAATTTTCAAACTCATAAGAAATTCGAGGTCGCGATACTATTGAGCCAACAATCATTAAGATGTCTTCTGATGACCTTTAGCTACAAGGAATAACAATCCTGAAACTTTTTCAGAACTTTTTTTTTTCACAACCGGGCTATTAGCTCGACGAATATTATATATGAGTATTAATTAACTTCTTGGCATGATGAGTTAGGGATGAATATGGTGATGGCAATAGTGTGCGAGTTATCACTTTTATATGTGTATAATATATATTTTATTGATATGTATAAATTTTTTTTTTTTTTATATGAAGGAGTAAAATTGGGTGAGGCGTATGTATTGGAGGGAGGAGGTTATTGTGTCTGAATTATTTATTAATGCTTGAGAGTGGGAGGAGGGTACATTTAGGGAAGAGCGGAGAGGTGCGAGTAGTGGACAGGAAAAGAAGTGTTTGACTGTTAAAGTCTCTTCTTCGCAGTAAGGACAGGATGGGGGAGCTAGAAGATCGGGGTTGATGAGGTAGGAATGTGTGATACGAGTATGACCAATTCTTAGACGAGTGAGAACAACCTCTTCACGTCTATTATTTCTTAAAGAGGAGGACCAGGGTACGGGAGTTCGTTTAATACTGTGAAGTTTGTTAGTCGTTTGGTTTTTCCCGAATGTTTTCCATTTTTGAAGGATGAGAAGACGGTAAAGATTTTTGTAATCGGAGACAGGTAAACGGGTGTAATCGGTTATTTTAGTTAAGGAAGTGGCGTTTTTGGCGGCTCTGTCGACTGCATCATGTTCTGGAAGATTGATATGACCAGGGATCCATATGAATGTGATTTGGGTGTTGATTGACTTAAGGATAAGTAGTGTGAGGTGAATACGTCGAATAAGAGGGTGAGTGCTGTACGTGTCTGTTATGGAGTGTAAAGAAGAAAGTGAGTCAGTGAGGAGAAGGAATTTGCCATTTGGAGGGAGTTGGGAGAGATGAGAAAGGCAGGAGAATATAGCCATCAGTTCAGCTGTGAATATATGGATGCAATGTTGCGTATACGGTGAGAAGTAAGGCATCCATTTATGGAATAAGCGTAAGCAGTCTTATTCAATTTTTTAGATCCGTCTGAAAGGCAAATTGTGTAATCCGGATATTCTTGTATCATCTGTCGGATGGTTTCGATAATCATGTTGTTGTTAGATTTAGGGAATTGTATGAGGTCAAGACGTATGTTTGGTTCAGGGAGCGTCCAAGGTAGGGAGGTAATGTAAATGGGTTGCAATGGATTTGCTTGAAATGGCTTATTGAGGGAGTGATTGAATTGGAGAAGGATATGTTTATTGTGAGTCGAAAAGGGTTGAGTGTTTTGTAGAAAGATTGAGTTATATATAGGAAGATCAGGGAATTGGGAGACAGAGGATAAGAAATTAGAAGTTAGGATGAGTTTACGAAAGGAGAGTGGAGGTTCAGCGGCTTCTGCACATAAGCTAAGTTTGGGGCTTGTGCGGTAGGCACCTAAGGCCATTCTCAAGGAGGAGGTTTGAATGGTATCAAGTAACGAGAGAACAGATTTGTTGGCTAAATTGTATGTTGGTGCCCCGTAATCTAATATAGATCGAATAAGACTTTTGTAGAGTTGTAGTAGTAATTTTTTGGAGCATCCTTTAGAGGGGTGTGATACGAATTTAATGACGTTTAAGGCACGTATACATTTTGCCTTTAAATATTTGATATGGGGGGTCCAGGAAAGTTTCTGATCAAAATGGAGGCCGAGAAGTTTAGCTTATAACTCAAGTTATGCACGATTTTCTTGACTTCATTTTCCATGTCTAATATATGTAGCCAAATCGCATCTTCACCTTCTTGACGCACAACTACTAACCTGGCAATTACAATTACTACACATGGTATACGTGTAGCGATGCTAGCGCAAGACCACTCTGTCAAGTCCGAATAAAAAATAACCTGAGACAATGGCGAATTTCGCTATGACAACAGCCTTGAACGGAGAGGGTTGCAAGGCTTCAAATGCCATAAAAGGAGCGTACCGTGCGCTTTTTCATTAAATCTCACTATTCTTTTCTTAACCGAAAATAATTCTGACTGCCCTTCTGTCATCTTCTTGTAACCTCCGATTCAAGCATTAAAATTTCCAAACCTATAAAACAAAAAATTCACTAGATGTTCTTACTATAATTCTGTACTGAATAATGGATGCCTATCACATTTCTCTCAGACCCATGTCCCCGGCCCACAGTGGTTCAAAAAGTGATTTTATCCGCTCAAAACTACAAAATTCCAATATTTGCGGAATTTTGTGAAAATTATTGTCACTTGTACATCAAAACGTCCCTGATTATTATTTTCTGACCCTCGTCATTTTGTATGACCTACCGCGAGCGAAAGGGACTGAAGAATAAGGGTGAAAAAGGAATGAAGAAAACGCGCGCCCACTGTCGCCTTGCTGTCTGTTTCTGTTTCAATTTGCTCATGACCAGTACGTGATTTTTTGTTATTATGTATTTGAATTATTACTGTTGAAGATGTTCTCTTTGAGACAGTATTGTTGAATTATACCTGTTATTATTTTTCGCGTGAAATGAGAGTAATTTAGGATGGATTTTAATAATTTATCGGGAGCTTTAACGAGCTTCAATTCAAAATCAAGATTTTTTTATAAAGTTAAGTCTTCTGATCTTGAAATACCAAACTTCATGTCCGTCTCTATCCGTCTTGATGAGTTACACGCAGTTAAATGTGAACTGAATATTAGAAAATGGCTATGGAAAAGGCATTATGTAGTCTAAGATGAAATTACTCTTCTTTTTCTTTTACTGAGATGTGTTGTAAAAATCTGTAAATAGCCTTATTTTGAACACAAAATCTTATATTTTATTATTTTTTCATCACAACAAGAAAACAGAAGAATTTATTCAAGATTTTTCCCATGTGTACCTATTTTTTGTGATAAAATTGAAAAATTGAGACCAAATTTTTTGTACTTGACAGAAATAGTTGTCAGCATTGAATTTGACATTGAAAATACTTTCAGGAACACCTTCTTTGTATTTTGGTTCACTCAAAATTCTCATTTCCTGAATTTGGAGCAGGTAAAATCACTTTTTGAACCACTGTGCGGCCTCTTACCTAAAAATTTTGCATTAATTTTATTAAAGGTCGTTTGTAAATCGTTTGTGCTCATTTGTGCACTCATCCCTCTTCCGTGATAAGGAAAATAATGAGATGAGCCAAGGACGCGACAGCCCACCCCTCCCCCCATTTTGAGTTCCTTGTAATCGTATGTGGACAAATGAGCACAAACGACCTTTAGTAAAATTTATGCAAAATTTTTGAGGTAAGGGGCCATGGATATGGATCCGTTTCCCTCATTTTTCGTTTTTAGTATTAATATTCACTATGGTAACTTAAACGTGTATCCCATTTGATGACGTCATAGGATGTGTATCTGATGGCGTCGTCCAAGAGACTTTTGGTAACAGGGTGGGCATGGCCTTGACCTACTCGAAGAATCAAGGGACATCTCGAGTTCTGACCAGAGCTACGACGTACACGAGGGAAATGGAACTAAGCTGATTTCTGGATATGAGGCTACAGAGGAGGTAGCTAGATAAGGGTGGGGTGTGATGTCATCAATAATTTAGGGCTGGAGGCTCCGAAGCTTTCTACTTTTTCTCTGCGTACTTATGGTAACTTTAGTTTTCACTTGATAAATAATAACTTTTCAATGAATGAGAGTGATTTTCGTCATCGTTGGGAGATATTTTGACGGGCTAAGTATATTGGTAAAGTTCATGTCTTCATTAGTCTTTCAACGTGTTTTCCATCTTCTTTTCTCGATATTTGGTACCTTCCTTCATTAGGTAAGTTCCCCCTTCGAGTTAGGTAGAGTGTGTTAGTGTCCCCGGGGTTGACCACCCGTTTATTTTGACGGTAGAAACTCCTCCCCCTCTATGAGATAGCGTCGAGAGTAGGCTTAGTTTCTTACGAATAGTCGTGGTATCCATTAAGCTCTCAAAGTTCTGTTTTCTTTCTTAGTCCAATAGTGGGACAGAATATTCCATACCTGGAAAGTCCTTTCAGACCTATCTTTTTGAGATCTTTCACGTTTTCCATCGACTACTAGCTACCAGACGAAGTCATACTCAAGCGAGTAATACAATCGGAGTAATTTACAATAGCCACAGAAATTTAACGACGCCGGAGCGCTTTTGATTAAGCAATCATTGTCAACGGGGACTGGAAAGCGACTGAACCAACTCCGGCTGTAAACTAGAAACATACGAGGAAATCAGGATTGAACCAGCGAGTCATCACGACGTGAATCATACTCGTAAACTAGTTCAATCAACCCCTCATCAGGTATGTATACCTGTTGAGCACATTAAGGTCGTCGTTATTTAAATGACGGATTATTTCGATGTGTTCTAACGCTTTCCGCTTCGAATACGCGTTTTCTCTATAGAGGAGGACCTCGGACCCCTCTTTAATGCTATGGCCGCTAGTGATTAGATGGTCCGCAAACGCCGATTCACCTATATTCTTCTTTTCCCACGCCTTCCTATGTTCAGCGATTCTAATTTTCAACTAATGGCCTGTCTCACCGATATAAATTCCGTTACAATCCTTACACTCAACTTTATACACACCACTCCTCTCGGCCAATTGGATGGGGTCTTTTAGCCTAACCAATAAACTTTTTATGGTATTGGGGTTGTAGTACACAGGCCGAAATCCGAAGGGGCGTAGGACACGACTCATGAAAACTGCCCCAAGAACGGAAGCCTTATCCAACGCTCTCTACTGTTTACGGCCGTATTGCGGGGGGAGGGAGGTGGTGGAATCGAGGCATTTTCGAGTAACTTTCCTTTGGATCATAAGGTCAATGTCTAAGTTCACTTCATTCACTCTGGCCAAGTGCTTTATAGTTTTTTGGAAGGCTGACTGATTGAGAGGAATACTAGTCAGTCGATGGATTAAGCTGTTAAATCCAGCATATTTATGGGCTACAGAGCAAAAAGATTTGCCGTGGACAGTAATATCGGTCGCAGTATCTTTCCTGTACATGGCGAATTCATGGATACCGTCTCTATTACAGATCGTCAAATCCAAGTAATTAATAGATGCGCCACCGATTTCTAAAGTAAATTTTATAGAAGGATATTGATTATTTAGATACTGGAGAAACTCCAAAAGGAGCTCTCGGGGACCAGTCCACGTACACAATACATCGTCGACATACCTGTGCCAATAATAAATCTGATCTAAATACACACTGCCAGAGGAGAACAAATCGAGCTCAAACTTAGACATAAAGACCTCCGAAATGAGAGAACCCAAAGGAGAACCGATGGGTATTCCAACCTCTTCAGGAAACTCAAAAAACTTGTTATCGAATTTGCAATAATTGGGAAGCCAACAAATATTGAGGAGATTGAAAAATTCACCCAATTCTTCTTGGCGAACATTGGTTTGAATCAAAAGGTCTCCCATATGTTACATGGCGGTTGCTCTGGGGATATTGGGGAACAGGCCGACCACATCAAGTGAACACAGGGTCGATCCCAGCGGAAGAATATTATCCTTAAGCCTATTAGCCAAGGAGACCGAATTTTTCACCGAGTAAGGTGACTCATGGTCAACTCTCGATTTAAACCATCGGTCCAAAAATTTCGCCAGAGCGTACGTGGGGGAGGACACAAAGGATACGACCAGACGCATCGTGTTATCTTTTTTATGGACTTTTGGTAGCCCGTACAAGAGGGGAGGCACAGGGTTGGGCTCCAGGAGCAATCTTTTTAGCGAGGGAGTTTTAATAATAAATTCACACTCGTTTATCACACGTCTAACTTCTTTTACGTGTTTAGGAAAATTGAAACTGTCGTTTTCCTTAGCACCACACTGGCCGAGAACGTCATAGACCTTGGAGACGTAGGAGGACTTCTCCATCACGACAATGGCATTACTTTTGTCAGCCTTCGTGATGATTAAGCCCTCCTCCCTGACCCTCCTCTTTAATCCCTTAATCACCTCAATTGCGTAATTGTTTATGCGAGGGAGGGGGGTATTGCGGACAAGAGCAGCACAATTTTTTTGAGTATTACCCCCGGTCCGATTTTCACCTCGAGGTCGGCAACAACATTAGCCAAAGTATTACTATTATTAAGAGGGGGTAATCCGAACTTCAACCCTTTCTCTAATAAATTCACCTCATCGCTACTGAACTCAACCTGACTGCAATTTATAATGCGCGGTTGGAAGTTTTGGATAACACTGACCTCAGGTCTCACTTCCTGGACAGCTGGGTTATTCAAATTTTCTTTCCTTTTCTGGAGGGAACAAAGTTTCTTATTTTTCTTCCTTTTCAATTTAGCTTCAAAACCGCGGCATTCAACATTATTAGCCTTGATAAGTTTTTTGAGTTTCCTGAAGAGGTTGGAATACCCATCGGTTCACCTTTGGATTCTCTCATTTCGGAGGTCTTTATGTCTCAATTTGAGCTCCATTTGTTCTCCTCTGGCAGTGCGTAATTAGATCAGATTTATTATTGGCACAGTTATGTCGACGATGTGTTGTGTACGTGGACTGGTCCCCGAGAGCTCCTTTTGGAGTTTCTCCAGTATCTAAATAATCAATATCCTTCTATAAAATTTACTTTAGAAATCGGTGGCGCATCTATTAATTACTTGGGTTTGACGATCTGTAATAGAGACGGTATCCATGAATTCGCCATATACAGGAAAGATACTGCGACCGATGTTACTGTCCACGGCAAATCTTTTTGCCCTGTAGCCCATAAATATGCTGGATTTAACAGCTTAATCCATCGACTGACTAGTATTCCTCTCAATCAGTCAGCCTTCCAAAAAGAAGTATTAACTATAAAGCACTTGGCCAGGGTGAATGAAGTGAACTTAGACATTGACCTTATGATCCAAAGGAAAGTTACTCGAAAATGCCTCGATTCCACCACCTCCCTCCCCCGCAATACGCCCCTAAACAGTAGAGAGCGTTGGATAAGGCTTCCGTTCTTGGGGCAGTTTTCATCTCAATTGAGTCGTGTCCTACGCCCCTTCGGATTTCGGCCTGTGTATTACAACCCCAATACCATAAAAAGTTTATTGGTTAGGCTAAAAGACCCCATCCAACTGGCCGAGAGGAGTGGTGTGTATAAAGTTGAGTGTAAGGATTGTAACGGAATTTATATCGGCGAGACAGGCCGTCAGTTGAAAATTAGAATCGCTGAACATAGGAAGGCGTGGGGAAAGAAGAATATAGGTGAATCGGCGTTTGCGGACCATCTAATCACTAGCGGCTATAGCATTAAAGAGGGGTCCGAGGTCCTCCTCTATAGAGAAAACGCGTATTCGAAGCGGAAAACGTTAGAACACATCGAAATAATCCGTCATTTAAATAACGACGACCTTAATGTGCTCAACAGGTATACATACCTGATGAGGGGTTGATTGAACTAGTTTACGAGTATGATTCACGTCGTGATGACTCGCTGGTTCAATCCTGATTTCCTCGTATGTTTCTAGTTTACAGCCGGAGTTGGTTCAGTCGCTTTCCAGTCCCCGTTGACAATGATTGCTTAATCGAAAGTGCTCCGGCGTCGTTAAATTTCGGTGGCTATTGTAAATTACTCCGATTGTATTACTCGCTTGAGTATGACTTCGTCTGGTATATCTGGCCATAAATTGAGAAACCGCATTGATTCGACTACTAGCTAGTTTCGGGGGGGGAGAGAGAGAGAGAGAGAGAGAGAGAGAGAGAGAGAGAGAGAGAGAGAGAGAGAGAGAGAGAGAGAGAGAGAGAGAGAGAGAGAGAGAGAGAGAGAGAGAGAGAGAGAGAGAGAGAGAGAGAGAGAGAGAGAGAGAGAATCTTGGCTGGTGTAAATAAAAATACACTATAATAAGAAAAATTTCAGTAAATTAAGAGCGAAGCAACTTTTGAAATATTAATCATACGTTTGAAACGCTCTATAATAATAATTATAATGAGCGTCCTCTCCACTAAAAAAAAAATTCCTTCTCTTGAATTTTATTACATTTTTCAAAAATTTAATATGAGCCCATGTTGTTGACATGAAGGCAGTCTATTGATGTCATCATAATTGTGAGCTATTTTAATCGATTCTAAATTGAAATAATAGAAGTTCTGATTTTTGGTTGTAGGACGTAAGCTACGTCTACTGCGTATTTCATCCATGCAGTGGGGTTGTTGAAAAGTTTTTTGGGGATGATTTTTCAGAAATTTGTACTCATAAGTACATAGTATGAAGTATTCATTCATTAGCTGCGATTTTTTTCAGGGGGGAGGGGGCTCAGCGACCCACTGCACTCCCGTGATGGATTTATTATTACTAAAATATATTGCCTGAACGAAAAAGAAAATGAACAATTTGAATTATTTAAGTTGATAACTTTTCTCTTCACGCGGTTACTGAACCCTAGAAATTTTTTTCATCTCTACGTGTAATCAGCATGCACGAGTACATCAACAACATTTTATTATTGGATAAATCGAGTATTGCCAAGTGTTGAGAAGGTTGACCCCAGAAAGGTGCTAAACCGTATTAACTTCGAGCGCAGTTTTGCACGGCGGAGATCTAATTGACGAATTCTTGCCACGCCATTACTGTACTTTAAATTATTATGATGTAATCTATTTAGACTCGTGCACGTGAGATGATATTATTTTCATATTAGTGATCTTAGTCTTGTGTAGAGAACGAATGTTTATCCAAGTCATAAAATCGGTTTAACGGTGCGCTGAAGAGTCTACGGTGTTTATCTTTCTCTTCCGTAATGAGGTGGAAAGAGTGATTTTTTGCGATACGAATCCAATAAGAACTCGGACTTATTAACAGCTACGTAGTACGGGTCTGCTCGACGAACTTCTTCATAAACCAAACTATACACGTTTTTATCTCGCGCTAACTCATCGAAATAACTAGATCATGATTTCAGGTTCGCTGTCCTTTAATTTTAGGAATGTACACATAAATTGACAATTCATGCGTAAACGAAATTGGCTCTTATGAAAATTGATTGAACTTTTTTTAAAATTGAGATGTTCAAATCTGATAGCGGTAAATGTCAATTCACTTTCCCCTCGCGAGGCCAAAATGTTACTGAACAATGACACGATTCTGATATTTGAGGTAAATTGCCTATAAACTGATACGGAGGTGACGGATACTTATTTTTGAAAAAATTCATGTACAAATTGATTAATTTCCCCTTTAATTCGTTTTTTTTACTGGCGCTGCTGTAGTATGTGATCTATTGCTGATGAAGGTATACCCCGGACAAGAGACAATTGTAAAAAACCCATGTCAGGAGCGACCTCGCGGCCGGAACTACGCTATAAAAATATTATATTTCGCGACCAATACACTAAGCGCCAGGGACAAAATTCCCGCTGGTGAACCCCGGAAAAAAAAAAGGTCGGGTGTGGGCGTCTATGGTTGGGTCAACGAAGTTTCCCTGATGGCGATTAGCAGTGCAGTGTGGTGAGGAAAATTGAGAAAGGAGAGGCGTCGGTAAACTTTGGAGCGACTGGCGTAGGCAGAAAATCTCCGAGGGGAAATTTCGAACAAAACTTTGGACAATACCTGTGACTTGACGCAAGGAAACCCCCCTAAGCGTCCAAAAACCATCCATTTTTTTAAAAACCTTTTGGACTCTCGTAGGGGTTTCCTCGTGACAGATCGTTGTGAGTTATGACAAGAAAACCTCTTCAAAAGTCTCCGAAATATTTCAAGTTATATTTTCCATGTTTTGAGGTGTTTTGATGAATTGAAAATTAGCCTTCATTCTTGATAAATTTTTCCGGACCCTTAGGGGAGTTTTCTTGTGACAGGTCACACTTTATTGTTTCCTGTAATATTGATGGTATTGTAAGGCAAATTCTTCCCTTACCCTTGCTATAGGCTATTGTATGATAGAGATGTGGATAATGTCTTTGAAAACCCTCAACATTTCCAAAGTTGTTGATCCAAGGCGGTTAAAATTATCTATAATCCCTCAGAATTTTCATGTTTACTGATCGCGTTAATAAGTTTTCTGTTGTTCAATTATGATTAAGGGAGAAATCTCCCAAACAAAAAATATTTAAAATCTATTCTATGTAAGTGTGGACGTAAACTGTATTTTACTTCTTTGAATTCCGAAGTTCTCTTGACGTCAGAGAAATTGTTATGTACGAATCTACGAGAAGTGAGTTCGGTTAATTTACTGCGTTTTCATTCGTTCAACGAAACTCTTCGCTCGTGTTTCATGAATGATAATTCACATTAGGCCTACATAACGAGTTGTCTAGAATATTAATGTGTACCGATAAGCGAGGATACGTCAATTTTTATTCCGTTATATCTTTGGTATTCATTTTTTCCTTTTTTATTTATTCATCTCTCAATGACGACAGAGTTTGCCGAAAATTTTTATCTAGAAAATCGAATATATTGCAATTAATTGATGCGAATTAAAAATGTGAATACTGAATAACTCCTATAAAACGTCGGAAGTATACGTTTTCATTCAAAGCTATGCGATTACGCACACATTATATGCAGTTTATGTTTAGAACGATATATTTATATGGGAAAAACCATTTCTATCTTGGGGATAGTTAGAGTGCGTCATGTCAATACAAATACAATATAAGCAGAAAAACTTGTTACTTTGAAGGGAATCTCTACTCGATAACAAATAATAACTCCTATTATTTTGTATGCGCAAAATATTTCGAGACCTTGCTCAAAATTGTTGAAAATTCTATTAATTTACGAATGCGGATATCCTCATCGTATTAATTCATATTAGGATTATGAAAAAATTGAAAACGCACAAATTTGAGCTTTTTTCCAACTAGGACTAGAACTAGTATCCTCTTGTGTGTGCGAGGTGGTCGCAGGTTCGAACTCCGTTGGAAGTAAAAAAACAAAATTTTGCTCTTTTCTTCGTTTTGTAATATGTACTCCTATGAAAATTTGGAGGTAATATTAATTAGATCGGCATTGTTCGTCGATTCTCGCTGATGATACTATAATTCTCAGTCTCAATTCTTACATTCTGATCACCAGGCCTCCAATCGACTAATTCGAACTCTTAATCCAAAAGCGAGAATCTGTACAGAAGTATATGGAAACAAGATACAATAGAACATGACTTAGAAAATCTAAAACCGCCTTTACCATAACATTGGAATGTTCACACTATCTACGTCCAAAACCTGCTTTGTTATTTTGAAAAAAAGATATCCTATCCCCTCCTTCCGACCTCTCTTCTTACAAAATTTCAAAATTCCATTCCGCAGTTCTACTAAACTGCCTACGCTTTAATCAAAAACTTTCTTGGACTCCCCACATCAAATTCTGAGAGCAAAATGCACATGCGCCTTTCACCTCACATGGTCCAGAAAATTACTACTATAACTCTATAAGAGGTGAGAAAGGTGAGAAATAAAAGTGCAGACACGTAAAAAAGAAAAAATTCTAATTAATTTTTAAAAATTAATACACGAATTACATTGCGACCGGTTTCGGAATAGCAAGTATACCATCAACGGGCAGAATACAACAGAACAATGACAAAGACAATAAATATTTTGAAAAACGGTTACTCATTCATTGAACATGTACGAAATAAACGGATTAGAAAGGACATTAGATAAGTCGTTTAGTAGTTTCTCTGGCGAGTCGTGAAGCGCTTTCGTGCATTCAATATCTTCGAGACTGTTAAGGAGTCTACCTTTCGTAGCAGGATGCAGTATCGATATAGCTGTAGAATTTATGTCGTGACCAGAGTTGATGCAATGAGAAGCTAAGGCAGAATTTGAGCCATCATCCCTTTTGTGCTCTTTGTAACGATCAGAAAACGATCTCCCTGTTTGACCAATGTAGAACGAATCACAAGAACAAGTTATTTTATAAAGGCCACATCTTTCCATAAGCGGGAAAGGATCTTTCAAGTTAGTCAAGTGAGCGAGAGTGCAAATAGGATAAAAGCCGACTTGAAACCCATGCTTCTTGAGGGTCTGGGCAATCCTGTAAGATACATGACCGATGAAAGGAAGCCTAGCCCATTTCTTACGACGAAGAGAGGAATTCGCCTGAACAGGAGAACTATGAACCTGAGCACATTCTAATAGCTTTTTGTTAATTTTCTTTGAGATAATTTTATCAATATCCAATCTGAGCCCGTTGAAGAAGGATAGGAATTTTATAGTGTCAAGTTCGGAGTTGAACGCACTACTAGATAGAGGGATAGAAATTAAACGATGTATTAGCGCCATAATACCTGCACGTTGGTGAGTGTGAGGATGCAGGGAGCCGCCATCTATCAGCACGCCTGTGAAAGTGGGCTTCCGAAAAATAGAAAAAGAGATGGAAAGAGAATTGTTATCGTGGGCCAATGACACATTAGGAGTTAGGGAGAGCTGTAGGTCGAGGAAAGACAGGGTCAAGGGGCCCACCTCCAGAGTGAATTTTATAGATAGGAATCTGGAGTTTAAGTAAGAGAAAAATTCTTGAAGAGCTGTTGAAGAACCAGACCAGATACAAAAAATATCGTCCACATAACGTTTCCACTCCAGGATGTTGGAATGGAAAGGATTCGCGGGAGACATGATCTTACTTTCGAAATGATCCATAAAGACGTTCGCAACAAGGGCTGACAGAGGACCTCCCATAGGGAGACCATCCTTAAATAAATAAATCGAACCTCGAAATGCGCACCAGAACAATGATAAAAATTGTACGTGCTCTTTCGCATATGTCCTTTCTGGCTACTTGTCTAAAATTCAACATAAAACCAAGGTTCGTATCGTACAAAATTTCTACCTCGGATCGGTTTCTTTCTTCGATTTTGCAAAATAGTATGAACAAGAAATGGATTGATACTGAGCGTCGTCGGTGGTTTGCGCGTCTTGACAAGCTTAAAAAATTCGCTGATCTTACACGTAATCGCTTACCTTATCGTCTATCTACTTCTGAATTAGATGCACTAGCTGACCATACTCAACAGATAACTGAACGTCTTCAACTCTTACTTCGACAGGGAAAACTCAAAAAACTGCAAAAGCTGGTTTCACAACAAATGGAAAAGCATCCTCCACCTAAAAAACCTAATCATCTAAAATTGGCTCCACCTTTCATTAATCTCACGAACGTCGAATTCACGGAAGAAGAAACAAGGTTTTTGTCAAAAGGAAAAAAGTTCGCTATTTCTCCTGTGAATAAACAACAACAAATAGCTTCTATCATTGTCGGGGATCTCGCTTCATCCATTCGCTTCGACGCTAGATTCAACCTCCCACAACTCAAGGAACTGATTACCAGCTATAAAAGTCCAAGGTTTGGTCGCTATGCAAAGGGCATCCAAATGTTTCAAAACATAAAGAAAAAGCTTAAGGACGAAGGGATATTCTTAGCAAGAGCTAATAAAGGTAACGCTCTGGCGGCAATTTCCGTGATGGATTATGAGGAGAAGATCTACCATTTCTTACTCTCTTCGGGAGCCTCAGCTGTGCCAAAAAGTGTGTTTGATTTTCAGGATTATAACCAACAAGTGAGAAAAGCTATCAATGATTCCGTTTTTGTAATAAAATCAAGCCGAAAAGGCTCGTGCCTGGTAATGCATCCTAGAGTACCTGCTCTGTACGGTCAAATTAAAACTCAAAAAACTGGCTATCCCATTCGGCCTGTTATAGCTTCCTACACCCATCCTGCTTTCCTCCTATCTCGTTTCCTTTCCGAGTGGTTTAAAGCTACAGCGGACTACACCTCTACGCACTCTATTAAAAATTCTACCGCTCTTGCTCAGTATTTGCAAGATAAAGAATACCCGCCCTCTGCCGCTCTGGCTTCATTTGATATAATTAGCATGTATTCTAATATTCCTGTCATGTGGGCTGTCAATATAATGTGTGACATTTTGTCTAAAAAAGGAGTTGATTACAGGGTTGTTTGTGAATTCAAAAAGCTAATCACGCTCGCTGTAAAAAAGAACTTCTGCGCTTTTCGAGGTTCGATTTATTTATTTGAGGATGGTCTCCCTATGGGAGGTCCTCTGTCAGCCCTTGTTGCGAACGTCTTTATGGATCATTTCGAAAGTAAGATCATGTCTCCCGCGAATCCTTTCCATTCCAACATCCTGGAGTGGAAACGTTATGTGGACGATATTTTTTGTATCTGGTCTGGTTCTTCAACAGCTCTTCAAGAATTTTTCTCTTACTTAAACTCCAGATTCCTATCTATAAAATTCACTCTGGAGATGGGCCCCTTGACCCTGTCTTTCCTCGACCTACAGCTCTCCCTAACTCCTAATGTGTCATTGGCCCACGATAACAATTCTCTTTCCATCTCTTTTTCTATTTTTCGGAAGCCTAATTTCACAGGCGTGCTGATAGATGGCGGCTCCCTGCATCCTCACACTCACCAACGTGCAGGTATTATGGCGCTAATACATCGTTTAATTTCTATCCCTCTATCTAGTAGTGCGTTCAACTCCGAACTTGACACTATAAAATTCCTATCCTTCTTCAACGGGCTCAGATTGGATATTGATAAAATTATCTCAAAGAAAATTAACAAAAAGCTATTAGAGTGTGCTCAGGTTCATAGTTCTCCTGTTCAGGCGAATTCCTCTCTTCGTCGTAAGAAATGGGCTAGGCTTCCTTTCATCGGTCATGTATCTTACAGGATTGCCCAGACCCTCAAGAAGCATGGGTTTCAAGTCGGCTTTTATCCTATTTGCACTCTCGCTCACTTGACTAACTTGAAAGATCCTTTCCCGCTTATGGAAAGATGTGGCGTTTATAAAATAACTTGTTCTTGTGATTCGTTCTACATTGGTCAAACAGGGAGATCGTTTTCTGATCGTTACAAAGAGCACAAAAGGGATGATGGCTCAAATTCTGCCTTAGCTTCTCATTGCATCAACTCTGGTCACGACATAAATTCTACAGCTATATCGATACTGCATCCTGCTACGAAAGGTAGACTCCTTAACAGTCTCGAAGATATTGAATGCACGAAAGCGCTTCACGACTCGCCAGAGAAACTACTAAACGACTTATCTAATGTCCTTTCTAATCCGTTTATTTCATACATGTTCAATGAATGAGTAACCGTTTTTCAAAATATTTATTGTCTTTGTCATTGTTCTGTTGTATTCTGCCCGTTGATGGTATACTTGCTATTCCGAAACCGGTCGCAATGTAATTCGTGTATTAATTTTTAAAAATTATTAGAATTTTAAAAATTAATTAGAATTTTTTTCTTTTTTACGTGTCTGCACTTTTATTTCTCACCTTCAGATATGGCTCGTACCTTAGCGGATAATTTAAACCTTACTCTATAAGAGTCTTGTAGGATCTAAACTAGATGATGGTGCACCAATATACAATTTAGCCGGCAAATCTGTCCGCTTACTACTCAATATCACGCAACCCTAAGAATGAATGGCCGTAGAGGCCTATCGCACAAGAAGCCGCTGAATCTCCTTTCTCCTTTCGTAGTCTCATACTAATTTCTAATTTCTTATTTTCCTTTTCCCAATTCCCCGATCTCCCTGTATACAACTCAATCACTCTTCAAAACCCTTGTGACTTATAATAAACATACCCTTTTCCCATTTGACCACTCCCTCGTTGAGCCATTTCAAACGTCTCGACACACACAATTCCCCAAACGAGATATCACCACCATCACTCAAAACATCCAAATGATAATACAAGAATATCCCGTCACACAATTTGTCTTTCAGATAAATCTAAACACCAAATAAAACTGCCGACACATATTTCTCAAGTAGATGCCTAACTTTCCACCGTAAACGTACCTCAAACCAATCGTCATTGACTTAAATTTTGGCTCAAGGCTTTCAGTTGATTTTGGCATCAACTTGGACTTTCAGTCATTGTCAACTCTTCCCGATCGACTTAATAACGTTTGGCTTTTAGCTTATCCGTGAGCGGAATAAACCGGCTCCGGAGCAATATGAACCGGATACGAGTACAAGGAAAAAAATACAGAATTTAAGTTTGAGTTAATCGCATTAGCTTTTAGCTGACTTGAATCATGAAAAAAAATAATTATTTGTCTGAAACTTGAAAACAACGGTCTTGACTTAAGCTTCACATCCCTGCTGCCATTGCATTCCTATTCTTAGCTGAAATGATGGCTATATTCTCCTGCCTTTCTCATCTCTTCCAACTCCTTTCGAATCGTAAATTTCTTTTCCTCACGGACTTACTTTCTTCTCTACACACCATTCTGAACACGAACAGCCCTCACCCTCTCATTCAACCCATTCATCTCATATTACTCAACACCCAAACCAGAATCATCTGGGTACCTGGTCTCATCAATCTATCTGAACGCGATGCAATCTACGGAGCCGCCAAAAACGCCACCTCATTCGCTAAAATGACTAACAACACCTCAGTATTAAACGAACCCACTTACCCTGGTCCTCCTCTAATGAAAGCCCTAGACAGGAAGAAGTATGTAGTTCTCACTCGTCCACTCGAATCACGTATTCCTACTTCACCAACCATGATTTTCCAACTCCACCATCCTATCCTTACCGTGAAGAAGATAAGAGTATTTTTAATTGTCGGACATTTTTTTTATTGACCTCTACCCGCTCTTCTCTAAATGTTCGCTTCAAGTACTAATAAATGATGCAGTTACAACATACACCTCACCAAATTCTACTCCTCCGTATGTTAGGCGATACCGAATGTAACATGCGTATCAACGCCTTCGGAAAAACGCTTTCGCAAAACTTCTCACACGATAGTGGCTATAGTTGCTAATACGAGTTAATGAATCGATGTACCAAATAATCTGAAATATTGCATTACTCACGTGGTTGTCGATTTGTTTTAATATAGCGGTTGTGAGATTCGCAGCGGAACAGTCTACCTTGTTGAACTGGGTAAGGCATTTGCAATTAATCGGACAATTTAAATCAGATATCGATGCGGCTCTTATTACGAGAACGATATTAACGAGGTAAAACAGGCGTCCTGACAACCATCCAACGTGTGCCATTGTTTACCTGCGACATTAGTAAAATCATAATAATTAATGGGAAGCGAGTATCTAGTATAATGCAATTTGTAGTATTTTGTATTCCGAATCGTATGTATCATTTCGATCTCTGGAATTCTAGCCGTTAGAGTGATTGAGAAATTTAAAATTTAAAAACGTCCTCGAAGTTACGTAGAAAAATTGTGCTTGACCTAGGGTGGAAAACACTAGGCTATTGCTGTAGCGTTTGACCTTTCTTAATTGGTATTCATGTCTGTAAAATCCGTGACCTCTCGCAAACTGTACACATTTCCTGAAGAATAAGTTCTGTTCTCGTACACATTTTTATGCACTTTGCGGTCTTCCATTGTGGGAAATATAGCTTGTTTATAAGAATACTAAGCGAAAGAAAGAATACTCGGAAGGGAGAGTAAACACTACAAAACCGCAGAAAAATTAAAACGACGTGCGCTTTCGGTTAATAAACCATCTTCAGGACTGAAATGAAAGCAACTACGAACGGAAGAGAAGAACAAGGTATAAAGATTGGCCAAACGAGAAGTCGCGATGTGAATCGTAGACCAGTTGAATCAGGCCATCTTCCGGAATGTACGAGTTGAGTACAGTAATGCCATCGGTGTTAGGCAGATTAGGTTTTGAAATGGAAATAAATGCTGGCAAAGGTTTTTTTCGTGGATTATGTTTAAAATGGTCTTCTGATAAACATATTAAAAGTCCACAGCGATCAGAGAGCGGGCCTTCCTCCAAAGGGGGTCAAAGTACCACAAAAATTAGTTTTCTGAGAAAAAATCGAAAACTAAGCATCAGAGAAAAAAAAGTTTCAAACAAAAGTTGTTCCCCATCAAATTTCCTATGAATTTCACTATTATGTATGTCAACTTGGCGCAAAAACTCGGTCTGAAAAGTTGGTTTTAAAGTTGAGCGATATTCTAAAATTTTTGATTTTAGTGTTAGTGTAGTCAAATTAGACAGGTTTCGGAAAAAAAAAAGAACATTGCGACATAGTAAAGGTCTGATTGCTGGAAAGGTCAAGAATGAAGTCCAAAACAACATACTAACTTCTCCGCGTTTTTCCCCAAGAGCATCTTTTTTATGGGGGTTGAATTCCCTCAAAATCAGTTTTTTGTACATATCCCGCTTAATACGCATTTTAGAGGAAAAAGTCATCAGTTAAAAATTATTCCTCGTGAAATCCAGGCAAACTTGCTGAATTTCTTATTGTTCCAGGCGATATAGGGAATGATACCAAGAAGCTTGTTGTTATCTCTTGTTTCAGACTCATGTAGTCAATCTCTCGCCGCAAAACAAGCTTCTCGGGAGATCGCCTGAAATGGCGGAGCAAGTTTGCCTGACCCAATCGACTATCAACGTGAAACCCTCATGCGACTACACCAACTTTGACAAGAAGCGCGTTATTCTCGGATTTGTATTTCAGCGGTTCTTTTTGAATTTGTGGGAGCACACAACAATAAAAAGCTTCTTGGTAACATTCCTTCCATTTCTTGAAACAATTCCACACATTAGCCCACTTCAATTGTACGCGGGTCGAAGTCAAAATCTCACCGCGAGTCCACAACAGAAGACCACATCCATTCCCACTATCGCTTGAAACAACCAGAATGGAAAACTTGAGAGCATAATACAGCAAAAACGTAGCACACGAAATTCAGCCTGTTTTCAGTCCGAAAATGGAGCACGACATGCTGGACTGGCCTGGCATACAGCCCCCTCATAAGGTTGGAGGGGGAAGAGGACCAGCACGAACGGAAAACTCTACGGCACAACCCAGTACAAACGAATTCACCCACTCCAACTAGAAAAATCGAAATGGGGGAAGGGCTCGCATGTTTACAACCCCCCATTTAGCTTTTTACCTATCATACATGCATTAGAATCGATTTTTAAAATGTCTGTCCATGTATGGAAAACTTTATTTTCATGTATGATAGGCAGTTGATTATACCTTTCTCAAAATAATATCGTGCAGCAAATTCCCTGTGACAATTAATTAAAACTAATAAAATTAGTATACGTTTCATCGTATGTACTAGCGAAATATTAACGTTACCTTCGCGCGTGACCACCGCGCAACGACGTCATCTCTCGGCAAGGAGCGCGTTATTCACGGATTTGCATGGCGGAGGCACAATTTCCATGAATTTTTGAGCTAACTATCACGTGTAGGTTAGAAATGAAATACGTAGTCCGATAGGAAATTTCACGAGGAATAATTTTTGACTGATGACTTTTTTCTCTACAATGCGTATTAAGCGGGATATGTACAAAAAACTGATTTTGAGGGAATTCAACCCCCATAAAAAAGATGCTCTTGGGGAAAAACACGGAGAAGTTAGTTTGTTGTTTTGGACTTCATTCTTGACCATTTCCAGCAATCAGACCTGTACTATGTCGCAATGTTCTTTTTTTTTTCCGAAACCTGTCTAATTTGACTACACTAACACTAAAATCAAAAATTTTAGATTATCGCTCAACTTTAAAACCAACTTTTCAGCCCGAGTTTTTGCGCTAAGTTGACATACATATAGTGAAATTCATAGGAAATTTGATGGGGAACAACTTTTGTTTGAAACTTTTTTTTCTCTGATGCTTAGTTTTCGATTAATTCTCAGAAAACTAATTTTTGTGGTACTTTAACCTCCTTTGGGGGAGGGCCCGCTCACTGATCGCTGTGGACTTGTAGTATGTCTATAAGGAGACCATTTTAAAAATAATTCACGAAAAAAACCTTTGCCGGCATTCATTTCCATTGATTCTTATTTTTGAGCCTAATCTTCCTGGGTTATATATGCTCGAGGGCGATACGCTTACGGTAGGAATTCTCCTTATGAAGGAGCTTTTCCGACCCTTTGTGGAAACTATGGTCGCTGTTTATCAGATGATCAGCAAAAGCTAACTCCCCTAAGAGTCCCCTTATTCCAAGATTTCAGGTGCTAACGAAGGTGAAAAAATAAATTATCCAAAAAGAAGAACAAATTTATTAATTCGAATGAATTTACAAACCGCATGAACATTAAATAATACAGGCTGAGCCAGCTTTCGGCTAAAAAGCCATTATCAAAGCAATACGAAGCACAGACTGAAGTAATTACAAGTACAACACGAACAGGAAACCGAAAACGCGTGAGGGAGGGAAGGAAGAAGATGACGGAATTATGGTGATTCATGACTAGAACAATAAACCTTCTCGATAAACTCATCTTCTGGAATAAACTGGTTAAGAAGAGTAACTTTAGTATCATGTTTATGGCGGACGATTTCAATATTTTCAAGAGCAATACGTTTCCTATAGGAACTCTCATTATGAAGCAAGGTAATAGAGCCCTCTTCGAACTTATGATTTTGCGATATAAGGTGGTCAGCAAAAGCAGACTCACCTACAGAATTGGACTTCCAAGCCTTCATATGTTCTTTCTCCCTTATTTTAAGTTGGCGACTAGTTTCACCTATATAAACACCCTCACAATCCTGACATTTAATTTTATAAACACCACTCGACTCATTCTTCGGGATGCGATCCTTAGTATTACTAAAAATTCTTTTAACAGTAGTGGGACAGTAATAAACTGGTTTAAAGCGAAAAGGTTTTAAGACACGACTTAATGTAGAAGAAAATTTGCCCAAATAAGGGAGGCGAATCCATCTATGAGATTTATCATTAGTATTACGAGGGAGGGAGGTAGTCCCATCAAGAAATTTTTTGATTAATTTTTTCCTTATCAAACCATCGATATCGATATCTAAATGATTGCGAATGGCCAAGTTTTTAATGACCGAAGCCTCTTTAGAGAACTCTGAGGAGCTCAAAGGAACGTGGACAAGTCTGTGAACTAAAGAGTTATAGGCAGCATATTTATGGGAAGGGGGACAGAAAGAAGACCCATCTATGGTCATGTCAGTGCACGTCCCCTTCCTAAAGATACCTAACTCATGATGGTTATTAAAGACAGTAATGGAGAGGTCCAAGAAATTGATGTGAGAGCCACCAACCTCCATGGTGAATTTTATAGAAGGATATAAACTATTGATGTATTCAAGGAACGCATCTCTCAGATGGTCAGGGCCGCTCCACAGACACAGAACGTCATCGACGTACCTGTACCAGTAAACGATATGGTCAAGGAGGCAGGAAGGCAGGAGAATAACTCGGTTTCAAGCCTAAACATGAACACCTCAGAAATGAGAGAGCCCAAAGGTGAACCTATAGGTATCCCCACCTCCGAGGGGAACTCATAAATTTTACCATTAAATAAACAGAAGTTAGGATTCCAACAGGTATTAAGCAATTCAAAAAATTCAGAAATCTCCTCGTGGGAAACTTGAGCAGAAACTAAAAGCTCACCCAAACATTGAAGCGTAGGGGCCACTGGAATATGAGGGAAGAGACCTACTACATCAAACGAGAGCAAAGAGGACCCCTGAGGAGGATTACTATCAACAATATTCTCAATAAGATTAACAGAATTTTTCACAGAGTGTTTAGATATAAAGTCAACCCTAGACTTAAACCACCGGTCAAGGAATTTAGCCAAGTAGTAAGCAGGGGAGGAGACATAAGAAACTACCGGCCTCATAGGAGTACCTTCCTTATGGACCTTAGGGAGGCCATACAGCCTAGGCGGTACAGGGTTTGGTACGAGAATCATCTTTCTCAAAGGTACTTTCCTGATGAGAGATTCACTCCGGTTAACGACCCTCCTGACTTCGGTAACATAGGCATTAAAATTAAACTTTTCATTAACGACGGCGTTCATATCACGAAGAGCTTCATTAACTTTACTAACATAAGTAGCTTTCTCGAGAATAACTACGGCGTTACCTTTATCGGTTTTAGTCATAAATAAATCACCATCCCTCATCTTCCTCCTTATCCCCTTAATCAACAATTTGGTATTCTGATCGGCAAACGGGATTTTGGCTGTTTTGATCGTTTCAGCCACTTTGTTCTGCACATTGAATCCTGGACCGATTTTGGAGGCCAAATCTGCGACGAGGTTGGTAAGAGTACTATCCATCTCATAATTTATTTTTTCACCTTCGTTATCAGTATGTGCCGTAATTCAGAAGGAAGGATTAATTCTATTTCAGGTGCTCTTCCAACTTTCATTTGGCGGCTGGTCTCACCAATATAAAAGCCTCCACAATCTCTGCATTCCAACTTATACACACCACTCCTCTCATCAACGGGTATGGGGTCCTTCTGCCTCACAAACAGTTCTTTGACCGTGGTAGGGTTGTAAAACGCGGGTCTGAAGCCAAACGGGCGGAGGGCCCGACCCAATTTGAGGGAGAACTTCCCCAGGAAAGTGAGACTAATCCAACGCGAACGACGATCACGGATCGTGTCTCGGGGCAGGGAAGTGGTGGAATCAAGAAGGCTCCTCCGAACCATCCCGTCAACATCGACATTGACCCCATTCACTCTGGCCAGGTGTTTTTTGTTGTAATTCTTCCTTGAAGGCAAACTGACTCAAAGGAATACGAGTCAGTCTGTGAACTGAATTAGGCTATTAAAGGCAGCCATCTTATGAGCAACAGGACCGAATGAACCTCCGTGGACTAAAACATCGGTCGTAGTATCTTTCCTGTAAATTCCAAACTTATGGATACCGTCTATTATAGAGATCGATAAATCCAAAAAGTTAATGGAAAATACCCCTATTTCCAAAGTAAACTTTATGGAAGGGTACCAGAAATTAAGATACCTCAGAAACTCACCAAGTCCAGGTGCATAGAACGTCATCAACGTACCTGTGCCAGTAGTAGATATGATTAAGTAACATCTGGTTCGAGGAAAAGAGGTCAAGTTCAAACTTAGGCATGAAAATTTCGGAGTATTCTTTCTTTCGCTTAGTATGGATAACCGTAATTTACAGGAACGTATCCTTCTAATTGTTGATAAGTAGAGCCCGGATTTTTCGGTAAAATACCGAAAACGTAGATTATAAATACCGAAAGCATCATTTTTACCGAAAACTGGCCATAAATTCGTCTAAAATATACGCTTGAGGAACATAGCTAGGTTGTCTAACGGCATACGTAAAATGAATCATACGGGACAAACTCTGAATGACTATGTTTTCGCATAGATGTTTCGAGTAGAAATTTAGAAAATTCATTCTTTTCTCCTTCTTTTGGTGGAGGCCCCTCTCAATGTGACATCGGTTTTTCGGAGAAGATTTAGTGGGTTGTCGCTGTACAGAAAGGGATAGGTAGCACTTCTACATCTATTTTGGTACGCTGCTGTGTGAACAAAAATTAGTGTACGTAGTACCCAAGTAAAATCGTATACCGAATATTACCGGTGAAAATCTTAGCCATTTAGCAAATTAATGTTTATTTCTCAATTAATTTTAGACATCTACAATATTCAGTGCAAAGAGTTTCCGAGGGTACGAGCCATAACAGTGCAAGCGAGGAAGATACAGATACGTAAGTTTAGAAAGTTGTAATTCGCAACCAAGTTTCGTACCGACTAGCAGTACATCATCAGGCGACAGTGAACAAAATGAATAAACTGAAAGAGGTATGGAGAATTCAAAACGAAAACAAAGAGCGAGTCATCACATGTGAACTGGAATAAGGAAATAGGGTGACGGACCAAAAATTCATTTTTCTGTTCACGACAAATTCGTGCGCGCAATTTCACGTCCTTTCCAAGACGGTACTGATTGTAGGGCACGTAACAAACCCCCTTCAGAGTATAAACAAAAGTGCTTGACGCGTCTGTATGTTTTGGAATGCCTGTCGGAATTTTCAACTCTCTGTTACGCAATTTTTCGTTTTGCTCTTAACCTTATTTCTTGATTCCACCTTACATATTAGGTGTGAGAATATAATTATGAACTATTGTAGAAAGTATGACTCATCATGTTGTTTAGCAGCCATATACTGTCTTGAATTCTTTAGGCGATCGAGTAATCTCTTCTTTGTGGCTGAGTGTATGATGAAAGACTCAACGTCTTCAAAATCGTGTTTCGAATCTAGGCAGTGTTTCTACCATCTCGGATTTTTGAGGTTTGTTCAGTCTGAAGGCATTACGGCACTCTTTAAGGCGTTCATCTATGGGGCGGCTAGATTGGTCAATGTAGAAGTCGCTACATTTGCACGTGGCATCGCGTGGGAGGGGAGTACCGTGTCTTTAACGCTGGAAAAGTGATGGACATTGAGGAGTAGAAGTGACGGCTGCTCATGTTTTGCAATCTGAACGCGTCAGACATAGCTCTGATGACGCATACTGCCGTCCCTCATCTGTACGGCCAAACCTATTAGACCGGCCGTGGCGTCGTACAACCACCCAGCCTTTGCCCTATTCAAAATGTTGGCGAATTAGTTTCGAGCTTACTCGAATTTCTCTCCATGTACGGTCGTATCTAACTCTTCCGACTTCGCCCACGGTTTAATCCACTCATAGTACCCGATATCTGCCATCCTCGTCTCCTCCGATGCGAAGAACATGTTTACGAACACATCTGTTGCTCTCTCCATCGACCTAATTTGTAAACTCCTTCAGGGAAACAACACCTCTTCTGATGCCACCTTGGAATTTCAATCGCTATTAAGAAGAACTTCTGCCAATTCCAAGGTGAAACCTACACTTTTCCAGCCGGCTTGCTGATGGTTCGCTTCTTCTTACCTCTAATCGCTTAGGTCTTTAAGGCCCACTTCGAATCTGAAATTCTTGATAAACCTTCGAGATCTGCTCTTATCCTGGAATGGCACCGCTATGTTGACGATATTTTCTGTGTTTGGGATGGCTCTGAGTCTGACTTATCTTCCTTTCTCGGCAGAATCAACTCTTTTCACCCTCTCTTATCTTTTACTACTTCCTCTCTCAATTTTCTCGACCTCTCCGTCTCTCTCATCCCTCAGAACAATATCTTCCCCCTTCTTTCGGGATCTTTTGCAGATCCTTTTTGACATGTTTCATGTCTTTTGTCTCACCGTACCCATATTTGAAAATTCGCGAGTACACCCCCCCCCCCCCAGTAAGTATAAACATTATAATTAAAATCATGGATATAGTAATACTATCGGTAATAATAAAAGAATTAAAATTTAAAAAAGTGATCATAAAATGAAGAATGAAAAAAAAATTAACGGTAGCGACCCTTAATGTAGAAACCCTAGTAAGTTATGATAGCAGGAATGAACTAGAAATAGAAATGAGAAGTTATAACTGGAATATCATAGGATTATCTGGGATTAGAAGGGAGGGAGAAAGAATTATACAAACGAGAGAAGGAAATATTTTTTGTTACTATGGTGAAAAAGGAGGGCAGAAAGGAGTAGGTTTTCTGGTCAACAAAAAATACAGTAAAAAAATACGAGTAAACGACAGAAGACCTAGAAAACGAAAACACGCTTACGATAATCCAAGGTATGCTCCCACCTCATCATCAGACGATAATAAATAATATATTTTACGATCAACTGAGGGAAAATATCGAGAAACAGGAAATAAACAAGAAAAGTAAATTGATAATTATTTGGGATTTTAACAGCAAACGGGGAAGAACCCTAATATAGGGCCATACAATTATGGTAAACGAAATAAAGAGAGGCTGGAAACTCGTACATTCTTGTCAGGAACAACAATTAAAGATAGTGATCACATTATTTAAATAAAGAATGGAAAAATGTGGACTTGAATTTCACCCAACTTCGAATATAAAAATCAAATCGATTACATAATAACTCCCTGCAAAACAAGAAATGATACACAAGTTTGATATGATAAGGAGTTGACCACCGACCAATAAAATGCATGCTTAAAATAGACAATAATGGCGCTTTTATGAAAGAAAAAGAATAACAATGATGGACATTGGACATGGATAGCGAAGAAAGAACAAAGTACGCCAAGAGTTTAGAAAAAATACTAATGGATAATAAAGAGAAAAATACAATTCAGAGTATGAGTAAATTGTTGAATGAAGACCGCGTAAGAGCTGTTGACGTTCTGGCAAGCAAGAAAAGAGAGAGCAAAGTAATGACGAAGAATCTACCCTTAGAAACCGACCTGCTATGGAAAATGAGAAATAAACTGAGAGACAAAATAAACCACTCTAGTATGTAGAAGAGTGAGACAGAAACTACGAAAGTATAATGAAGATAAAAGGGACCATGATAACCGAAATCCTAGAATATATTGGCCGTATAAAAACAATTAAAAGTAATAATATAACATTAAGGAAACCCTGGATTACCTCATTGAAAAACAAAAATGGGATCAAAACCCTGGATAGAAAAGGGATAAACAGAATAGCAACTGAATTTTATAAAGAACTCAACTTTTTAAACTTACCTGTCTGTATCTTCCTCTCGCGTACAACCTACAATATAATTTCAACAACTGTTGTTATTGAAAGGAAACGTGTAATATAGATAGTAAAGTAAGGTAAGGCGAACAGAAAGTAGCGGTCTGTTTCTTAGAAATGTCGCCCATCACATTCGAGGTAGAATCATTTCTCGAATGACGTCATTTGTCTGAGAAATGAAGGTAATCGCAGATCTAGGACGATTGTAATCGATGTTGCTTCATATTTTTCTTGAGCAAGTGTTGTTTTCCTGTATTCTGCGTCAATTCTTGTTTTCAATACCTTCGATTATCTGATAAAAGTAACGCTTGATAGATATCGGAAGCATAAATACGCGTCAGTATTCAACTATAAAAGTATTACGACTTATTTGTTACAGAAGATCAAATTAGTATCTACAGTAATTGATACATAATCTGTACCTCAGAAAATGTTCAAGGGAGGGATAAATTTTTGGTGAAAATGTGGATGAATGTCTGGTAAATGTTTAAGACTGAATGAAATGGTTTCGTGAATCCAACCCAAGTTCATCGAATGTGTTTGTGAGTGTGTGTATGTAATGGGTGGTCGGTCTCTCTGGTGTGCGTTGACAATTCGGGGGCTCTGGGCTGACAGCGCTGTGATCTAGTATGATGTTTAATCAAATGGATGGAATATATTATCAGAATATCCGAGGCTTACGATCGAAAACGAATGAGATTTATCGGTTCTCTATTTCAATCGTCCTACATTGCTACAACTGAAACGTGGTTGCGCGATGGAATAATACACTCGACGAAAACTATAACGTATATAGGAATGACAGAGATGAGACAACAGGGAAAACAAGAAGGGGAGGGGTATTTTTGGCCATTGGGGTCACTATCTATACCGAAAGAATCTTCCTTGTTAACATACGAGACTCTGACTACGACTACGTTTGGGTGAATGGTCGAATGCCGTCTAATAACAGGAAGATACCCATTGGGGTTTTCTATTTTCCTCCTAATACTATCACGGATACCTATGAGTGAGTCTGTGGTATTGTCACGGTGCACTTGAATCACCTTGAATTGAATTAGGGGATTGTAATCCTTAACGACTTTAATTCTCTCACCTTCTGATACAGTTATTAACAGGTGCATTACTAGCCTCAAATACTAAAGATCGTATACTCTATAATACTTTGTTAATTCGAATAATCTTCGTTCATTCAACACTATACGCTCCAATCTCGTCTTCACTAACCTGAGTGGAAAAAGTTCACTCCATAACCAAGAATGTCGACATGACGCATCTCCTGAAGGTGGTCGCTAAATTGAAAACAACGAAACAGAAAAGTTTACCTCAAAATACCACAACGATTCTATGCTATGCCAAAGTGGAGTTCGACGGAATATACGAGTCTATCGGAACGCATAATTGTGAGTCGTATGCCGTGAGGGAACCAAATACGGCCGCCGAATATTTCCAGGAAGTTATGAACAACCTGGTCTTTCCCCATGTACCGACTTGCAGTAGTAACGGGCATAAGTGCCCCCCCCTTGGTTTACACCAGAAATTCTCAAACAATTAAAGCTAAAGAAAGGGAACACCGTAAATTGCAGAGGAGAACGGAAGGTTAGCGCGATTACACCATCTATTGGTCTCTCAGGGACGACTTCTAAGAAACAAATTGGCTGATCGTTTTGTTGTGTCTCCTTGATAAGAATTTTGTCATTTCGTGTTCTACCCGTCGATGATTAACTAGCTTAATCAAAGGGCGATGCCGAATTAAGTCCCAGACTGTTTTACCGACTTTTTACTTGTAAAAAGTGAGGTATTACACCCGACGCAAAGTATTCAGGGGGAGGGGGCAATGAATTTTCTCGACGTTTTGGAGGTCCTAGATCACTTCTACCCTAATAAGAAAATTTCAGGTTTCCTTATATATATAAGATTTTTTTGTCCACGCAACTCCTCAAAAACTACTGGTTGGATTCTCATGAAATTTGGCCAAGTTGTAGTGGATTATCTGAAGTTGGGAATGTGAATTTTTTTCTTAGATTTCTCGAGTAGTTGAGTAACTCTCAATTTTCCTCGAATTTCTTAGTGTTGTTTCTCAAAAAATATCAATCTTATTATCTTCATATCACTACATTGCGTCATAGTTTATTCAATCTTATTGCTCTGTAATTTTTGTATCGGTTGGACTAGTGGTTCTTGAGTAAATCTCAAAATATACGTGGTCCACATATAGAGCCGTAAGAGCTAAATCTCGCTTATTCAATTTATATTTGAGTTCGTTTGCCACGTGATTAAAGCATCATACACCTATTGGCTGCAAAAACTTCTCATTACCAGTCATATATGATTGAAAAAATTCGACGTTTATTGGATACGTTAAACAAACGTTGCACGTAAGCGATGGATTGAATATTGGCCGTGTATTTTATAATTACTGCGTTATGCAGGTATACATATCATTTTTTTTTTTTTTTCTTCTACATTATCGCAATAGGCTCGTAGCCTGAACACTGGGGAGTAATGTTGAAATTCAGGTAAAGACAAAGTGGAAGTTTCATTGCCCATTTTAATTTTCCTCATCTATGTTTTGATTTTTGTCATTATCGACTTTATAATATCTTACTGTACCTATTTTTGGAAATGGACAGTCAGGTTAATACTTTAAGATTCTTTTAAATCACCTAAGTTTTATATTTTAATTTTAATAGAACCCATTAAAAAGATTAGAAATGAATTGAACAATAGAAGAGAAAGTGGAATACCTTAAATCATTATTATCACAATCAGCTTATAAGTGAGAAACAATGAAGTTTAGGTATGGGGAGCATGTGTAAATGATTTTATAGCAAATTATTGAAAAGTCGGTGATGCTTACGCTTCTGCGTGAGCTTTTTTATTTTTCAGCCGCATTGAGTCCCGAGTAGTTCGTGGGGGGCTGGTAGAATAATATCCGAATTGAGTCCCGTAATGTCGGGGGTGAGAAAAGGGAACGTCCTCACGAGTCGGCGGTACACAACCGAATTGAGTCCCGAGTTCACGAATGATTCTCATTTCCCTTCTGCCTAAACGTTTCTACAATTTACAAATGTCGATGATTTTGGCATAGGTGTCGCATTGGACCTCAAGAAGAGTATCTATAAGAATGAAAATATTGGGGTGTGCAGCGTAGAAGGAACCGAACAATTCCGAGGGTTCAAACTCCAAGGCGAGATCAATAATTTCATTTACAATATGTCGAAAGACTCTTTTATAGGATTCAATCGTCTTATTCGTCAGAAGTCAAAATACTAGAGGAACATAAGCGTTGTTCTTAAATCCACGAACTGTAAAAAGCTGGGATCAAGTTGCCTACAGCAGAGGACGAAGGAAATTCCATTCCATCGTATTTTTGCGAAAATAATTCATTCAATGATGAACATTGAGTTACCTACAGCAAAGGACGAAGGAAAATGAACAAATTCACCCATCTTCTCAGACTTAGTACCGCCGACATTTCGGGACTCAATTCGGACTTTACCTTTTTCTACCCCCGACCCTATGAGACTCAATTCAGATATTATTTTACCGTCCCCGCTTCCTTTTGAGACTCAATTCGGCTATCAAAAACAGGTACCCTCCGCTCCCGGGACTTAATTCGATTACGCCCTAATCGAAACCGGTCGCATATTTTATTATTACAAAGAATTTCTCTACGTGTCTGTATCATTTATTTGAACTTTAGGATCGACTCCAGGCATTGGAATATAGCTTGGATCTCAGATTACAGAGCCCGAGGCCCACAGAGGATAGTCGTTTAATCAGAGATGAGAAGCGAATTGCAAAGCGCTCAAACTTCGGCTTGTTTCTCAGTGAATTCCATCCGACCAACTTCGGCTTTCTGCTGTTATCTTTAGAGGCGCACAAACGTGCTAACTTTTCTAGGACACTCCAGAACACTCAGGAATATAATAGGGGTTAAATTTTCAACCTCTTGTAAATTTTATCATTTTTCTCTTATTCCTTTAGAGTAAACTTATTCACTTTTTAGAGGCGCACAAACGTGCTAACTTTTTCCACGACACTTTGAGACGCATGGAATAAATGGAATAAATGGTCTTAATGGAATTAACGGAATAAATGGATTTAGAATCAGACATTTATATTTACAAAGAAGGAAAAGCTTTTAAAAATTTTTTATGTAAATGGAAGTCTACAAAGATTCTTTTGTTGATAAAGATGAGTTTGATTTTGAAAATATTATACCATATTTTAAAGTTCCTTTCGATAGAATAAGATCAAATTATGAAACTTTAATGGACCCACTTTCTGATAAAATTCAACATTTACCTGAAGACAAAAAGAAGAGGTATACTAAATTAATGATAAATATTATTGCTCACTTGAATGTTTTATCTAGAATGGTTGAAAAAGAAATAGAAAATTTAAATATTCTTCAGAAAGATTTTGAATCTGATGTGGAAATAAATTATGGTTACGGTGACTGAGCACACTACCTTCAAATTCCTTATATATTATATGTAAACGATTCTACTCCTCGAGACGATTCTAGAAATATATACTTCCCCCCCCCCCCCGACGATTTTTTCGCTAAGAAATCGTCGATCGAAGTTGCGCAAAATCGACAAAATCCGCGCGAAATCAACAAAATTGGCGCGCTTCTTCTTGTAGGTAACAACCCGTTAAGCGCGCTTTAAGTAATTTCGGTAGTTCGTTCGCGCGCTTTTCCCTTCTACATTCTTTTATTCACGCACATGCAGGTAAGAAGTAACGTGAGTCCCTGCTGTGTTGGGTAGAGTTCAATGAACAAGGGTATTGCATTTGTGTACAAGTGATTGTGAACCATTCAATAGGGTTCAATGAACTGCATTTCTATAGGAAGCAAACGAACAGGATGAACAATGATGATCGAACAGGATGAACAATGATGATCGGTTGCTTGAAGAGGGAAATGACGTATTGTGGTTTATGGAATGATTAAAATTGGCGGGAGAAATGTTCGCGCCAAAATTTACACAGGCCAAAAGAATACGTAATTCGGCGGGAAGATAAATGTTGGCGCGAAAATCTATGTGATTTCATAAAATGCGTAATTTGGCACGAATAAAAAATGCAGCAGAGTCCCTTCCTTCTATATCATTCATTTATCATACATGTACATAACTTGAAGACATTTTTTTTTCGCAAAGGAGCATGAATAATAGATAAGTTTGCCGCGTAAAATGCAGTCGACTCTGTAATTACATAAACGATACTATTGATATCGACAGCAGTTAGCGATTCTAACTTTGTTCTTCTTTTCGTTCGAACGTTTTAATCTCGATCGTTATCGATGGTGTTGATTTTAACGCGTGATAGAACTCTCGACTGCTATTCTAATGGTAAAAACGTGAATGTTTGAATACGGTATTTTGAGAGATATTCTACATGTACGTGGCGAACTTTCGTCTCCTAACTTGTGTTTTCGGAAAAAAATGTTGTTCGCGTTTCTCTTAGGTAAGATATATTCAGCGACTAATATGTTCCTGTTAAAATATTATTTACTTTTATTCAACCCTACATTCACAGTTTATTTTCCTATCGGAATCTTTTGCTTACCGCATACTGACCCTGCTTCATCTCCCGATCCATCTAAAGCTGCTTCGAATGGAAGAAATGAGAACGATAGAGAACCCAAAGCGTCTACCCCTGATGTAAGTACAATACATTTCTCTCGATTTTAAAATTAATTTCTTTTATACACTAAAATTCTATGGAAGAAGATGTTTGTGCCCCGCCGAGCCAGACAAATTTTTCGCGTGTTTTCGTCCATCTAATTTCCTATTAGTGTCTCATTTCAGGATATGCGACAGTTTCTAGCATTACAACTTAGATTAGAAGTACTTATTTTTACGCTCATTCTAATTTTTGTAGAAAAGACATATTGAAATTTCTTTTGTTCGATACTTTTGAGAGGTCAGTAACATGAATACATTTTATTTTGTAGGCGAATGCGTTGAAAAAGGAGCATGAAGTATGGGTAGATAAGTTGCCAGAAGCACAACGCTGGATTGGTTACAAACTGATTGGAGATTGGCATTCCTGGGGTGTGAAAAAAGAAACTGACTTGGTAAGTACTTTTTTGTCAGCACAACAGAATTTGTGTTCCATAGTTAAAAAATCAACTATCTGTTACGTTCACCCTACGTTCACTCGCCGGTAGCACGACACCCTCGAGTCTACACATAGGAACCCGTTTCGAATCTCGCCGACGCGCCCCAAATAGGCAATACGGCCAATACGGCAGCTCGATACTCTCGCGTCCATTCGAGTCTGCTCGTACGAACCCGGTACGACGCGAGGTCCATTTCAGGGGCACCCCCTCTAAAGCTTATGGGTCTGAAAACTCCCTAGATTGTTAGTATGTCGTTAGTATATGTTTGTATACACCATTTTTTCGTTTGTATGTAACCCCCTCTCCAGATAAATGAAAAGCATCAAAGGGGGTGCTGGCGAAATGGTAGCACCCACATCTTGGAATTTTGCTCTGAAAATGATGCGAATCGTTAGTATGTCGTTAGTATATGTTTGTATACACCATTTTTTCGTTTGTATGTGCCCCTCTCCCCGGATAAATAAAGAGCATTAAAGGGAGCTGGCACCCCCATCTTGGAATTTTGTTCTGAAAATGATGCGAATCATTAGTATGTCATTAGTATCATGTTTGTATACACCATATTTTCGTTTAGGTGTGTGAATATATGGTGAAAGAATGACAGTTCTTGAGAAAGACTTAGTAAGTAGATGAAGAGTTTTCTGTGAAGAGGTATGGTAATATAGTAGGTACATTATAATTAAGTGGTGGGAACTACACGTAGCCTAACTATTCAGACATGTTCAACTCACATTGGATAGAGAAATATACTCACAGAGAGTAACAAAATAAATACAAGAACCGCACAATAATACAAACAAACCGAGCGCTTCCGACTAAACAGTCATTCTCACGGTATAGAAAGCGACTGAACCCAACACCAACGAGAACAAGTAACAACGAACGAGGAGGTCATGACTGAACCAGCGAGTCATCGAAATGTGAATCATTCTCATAGACTAATTCAATCAATCCCTCCTCAGGAATGTACCTGTTCACCACGGTAATGTCTTTAATATTTCGGTGACGATGAATTTCAATTTCTTCTAAAGCTAAGCGCCTAAAATAAGATTTTTCCCTGTGGAGGAGAACTTCAGATCCCTCTTTGAGGCTATGACCACATTCGATTAAGTGGTCAGCAAACGCCGACTCCCCTACTTTTCTTTTTTCCCATGCTTTTCTGTGTTCATCAACTCTAATTTTAAATTGACGGCTAGTCATCCCTATATACACACTCGGGCAATCACCACAGGCCACCCTATAAACACCCTCCCTCTCGGCCATCGGTATCGGATCCTTTAACTTGACCAAGAGGCTCTTCACCGTATTGGTACTATAAAACGCCGGTCGGAAATCAAAGGGACGGAGGACACGGCTCACCTCCGAAGAAAACTTCCCCAAAAACGGCATCCTAATCCACCGTTTACGCCTATCAAGGTGCAACTGGCGGGGGAGGGAGGTAGTTGAATCGAGACTTTTTCTTGTAAGTCTCCTACGGACCATGAGGTATATGTCCACCTTGACCTGATTCACTCTAGCCAAGTGCTTTATCGTCACGAGTTCCTTATTAAACGCTACCTCACTCAAAGGGATCTGAGTGAGGCGATGAATTAAACTATTAAATGTAGCAACTTTATGGGCAAAAGGTACGAAAGATGACCCGTGGATAGCAATATCGGTCGAAGTACTTTTCCGGTAAATACCGAAATCATGGACCCCGTCAATGACGGATATGGTTAAGTCCAGAAAATTTATTGATAAGCCGCCAACTTCAAGAGTGAACTTGATGGACGGATATAAACTATTTAAATAAGCGAGAAACTCACTAAGGAGCTCCGCGGGACCCTCAATTTTATTCCGATAGTGCTTTAACCACCAAGAAATTGGAAAACTTCATGACAAAGAAATGGATTCGTACCGAGTTGAGGAGGTGGCATAGTTTACTCAACGTTACCACCAGACTCAACCTCCTTGTGCACTCGCGGCTGTCTAGCCCACTCCACCACGGTGAGTTCGATCCATTTATTCATTCCATAAATGAGGTTTTTCGTGAATTTGAGTTGAAACTAAAAGAAAAGAAAAATCGGAAGCTTACTTCCCTCCTAAGTTCTAAGATGAGGGATGACGAATTAGATCTAGGTGACGATGGAATTATCCAACAGTTTCAGCCCCGTGTCATAAATCATAGTAACACGGAGTTCAACCGTGATGAAATGACACTTCTGGAGAAGGGATTGAAGTTCGGGCTCCCCCCTCTAAAAAATCAGGAGACGTTGGCAAATGTTGTAGCTGATTTAGCTATAAAAATCGGCCCTGGCGTAAATACCCAGAAAAAATGTGCGGAAATTGTTCGTAACACCCCCCTCCCTCGCCTAAGTGAAGCAGGGAGTGAATTGATAGTGGGTCTGAGGAGGAAGATTAAGGAGGAAAAGCTAGTTATTACCAAAGCTGACAAAGGGAATGCCGTCGTAGTGATGAATAAGGCTTCCTACGTCTCTAAGGTTTACGAGGTACTTGGCCAATGTGGGGCTAAGGAGGCCCCTCTCTTTGATTTTCCAAAATTCGTTAAAGAGGCTAGGAAACTTATTAATGGTAGTGAGGTAATCATTAAGAGCCCATCTCTAAAGAAAACTATCTTGGTGCCGAATCCCGTTCCTCCCCTCCTTTACGGGTTGCCGAAGGTACACAAAGAAAATGTGCCGATGCGGCCGGTTGTTTCGTTTGTTTCCTCCCCTACATACTCCCTCGCTAAGTTCCTCGATAGATGGTTCAAAGCTCGTGTGGAGGTTGAGTCTCCCTATTCAGTTAAGAATTCGAGCGCCCTGGCTGAAAAATTGAAGAACACAATCCTTCCTCCGGGTTCAATTCTGTGCTGATCGTTTGATGTCGTTGGGCTTTTTCCTAACATTCCCAAGGCTACCACTATGCAACAAATAGGCAAACTGCTCGTAGAATGTGGTACTCCTCACAATGAATTTGGCGAATTTTTCGACCTATTGAACGCCTGTTGGTCACCTAATTTTTGTAAGTTTGATGATAAATATTTCGAGTTCCCTGAGGAGGAAGGGATCCCCATTGGTTCCCCCTTAGGCTCTCTTATTTCGGAGGTTTTTATGTTTCAATTTGAGGTTGAACTGTTTTCCTCGGGCCAGGTGTTTTTGAATCACGTTTTCTATTGGCATAGGTACGTGGATGACATATTGTGTGCGTGGACCGGTCCCGCGGAGCTCCTTAGTGAGTTTCTCGCTTATTTAAATAGTTTATATCCGTCCATCAAGTTCACTCTTGAAGTTGGCGGCTTATCAATAAATTTTCTGGACTTAACCATATCCGTCATTGACGGGGTCCATGATTTCGGTATTTACCGGAAAAGTACTTCGACCGATATTGCTATCCACGGGTCATCTTTCGTACCTTTTGCCCATAAAGTTGCTACATTTAATAGTTTAATTCATCGCCTCACTCAGATCCCTTTGAGTGAGGTAGCGTTTAATAAGGAACTCGTGACGATAAAGCACTTGGCTAGAGTGAATCAGGTCAAGGTGGACATATACCTCATGGTCCGTAGGAGACTTACAAGAAAAAGTCTCGATTCAACTACCTCCCTCCCCCGCCAGTTGCACCTTGATAGGCGTAAACGGTGGATTAGGATGCCGTTTTTGGGGAAGTTTTCTTCGGAGGTGAGCCGTGTCCTCCGTCCCTTTGGTTTCCGACCGGCGTTTTATAGTACCAATACGGTGAAGAGCCTCTTGGTCAAGTTAAAGGATCCGATACCGATGGCCGAGAGGGAGGGTGTTTATAGGGTGGCCTGTGGTGATTGCCCGAGTGTGTATATAGGGATGACTAGCCGTCAATTTAAAATTAGAGTTGATGAACACAGAAAAGCATGGGAAAAATTACGGCTTCCTTAACGAAGTTAAACGAGGAACGCATGTTTTATGATTCGAATGAGATTTGGTATTGAAAATTCAAGGAAGCCTAGATCATATATAGCTCGACAGTCGAAATTTTTCCAAGTCCCCCTTCTATCATATATAGCTCGAGAGTCGAAATTTTTCTAAGTCCCTCTCCTATCATATATGGCTCGAGAGTCGAAATTTTTCTAAGTTCCCCTCCTATCATCTATAGCTCGAGAGTCGAAATTTTTTCTAAGTCCCCCTCCTATCATATATAGCTTGAGAGTCGAAATTTTTCTAAGTCCCTCTCCTATCATATATGGCTCGAGGGTCGAAATTTTTCTAAGTTTTTCGCTGGACGGCGCACGGCGGACGGCGGACGGCAGATTTCTCAAATAGCCCCCCATAAAACAGGTTCCCTGTTAAAAAGAAAAGTAGGGGAGTCGGCGTTTGCTGACCACTTAATCGAATGTGGTCATAGCCTCAAAGAGGGATCTGAAGTTCTCCTCCACAGGGAAAAATCTTATTTTAGGCGCTTAGCTTTAGAAGAAATTGAAATTCATCGTCACCGAAATATTAAAGACATTACCGTGGTGAACAGGTACATTCCTGAGGAGGGATTGATTGAATTAGTCTATGAGAATGATTCACATTTCGATGACTCGCTGGTTCAGTCATGACCTCCTCGTTCGTTGTTACTTGTTCTCGTTGGTGTTGGGTTCAGTCGCTTTCTATACCGTGAGAATGACTGTTTAGTCGGAAGCGCTCGGTTTGTTTGTATTATTGTGCGGTTCTTGTATTTGTTTTGTTACTCTCTGTGAGTATATTTCTCTATGATGGATGACCCTAAAATTAAAAAACGCATTGATTCACATTGGATATTTGACGGAGGGGAAAGAGAATGGAACTAGATAGGTACAATAAAAAATTGTTTACGCACAATCATATCCAATACAATCATAATGTTTCCGTCTTGTATTTACCAGGACACGGTTGTACATCTGATCAAAGAGTTGGCTTGTGCACTGACATTCAGGTTCGCCGTCGAAACCTTCAACGACCGATTCAATGTGGACACCCAATTTTCCACAACCAGCGTTGAAAAAATTATTAATAAGCTCAGGGCTAAAACTGATGAACGGAAAACAACTCTTCTTCATATCATCAAAGTTTTAGCGCATGCTTCAGTTCTGAATGAAGATGAAGCAAACAAAAAGGTTCTGAACACCTGGTTAAGTTCGCTGCAGGACTTTGTTGTGGATGAATCGGTGGCTGAATCAGAGAATAAAGCAGAGTTAACCACGGCTCTCTTAAAACTCAAGTATGCCCACGATGAACAGGAAGTTCTACGAGTTTGGCGGGAAGACGGCAAGAATTTTTGGTCATCGCGTATTACCTTCAGGAAAGTCCGACTAGTATCTTCAACAGTTTCGCCGACAAAAGGGAAGACGTCTACAAAAGTTTCGTATACAGTTCAATCAACAGTTTCATCTATAACAGTTCCATTGTCAGAGTTAGCCGATCAGTCAACTTCAACATCTGAAGCTCAACCACTATACACGGTTCAACAAGAATTCAATTTACTCGTTAAGGATGATGAAGTAATCACGGATCTTTCAAAATTGTCCGGTGACTTAGTTGAAAGACTGATAATAGATTGGAAGTATTCTGGCACATCAGAGGCAGTTTACACCCGGAATGTGGTCAAAATTTTACCTCAGATTGCTCCTTCGGTCTCGAAACAGTACCTAGCCTGTAGTTGGCTTCTATTCACGCATCAATACCATAAAGGCCTGGAACCTCTGATCCAATTCCTTTCCGAGAAATGGGAAAATCAAGCGTGGACTGAAAAAGTCGACAGGTTTTGCTCCAGGTTTGATCTAGTCTTTTGGCGGTTCCCTTCGAACAAGCGTATCCATCCGAAGTTCACGCTGCCCCCGAATTACAAGCTCAAAAAGTCTGACTATGACGCCTACTTGGCCGAATTTGGAACTGCAGATCCAGATGCCCGGATAGTGGGCGAAGCACTCTTAATCCATTTTAATGTAACCTATAAATGAGATTAGACTGACTATCTTTACATACACTGTTCAATCGTAATTGTACATCCTTCGGTCATGAGAGTTGCGCGGACGTACGTAAGAATTCACCTACGAGGGTTAGAAGGGGAAGAATTATACAAAAGTTATTTTGCTTTGTTTTTATCCAATTTTTGTACGTCTCTTTTTAATCCAAGAGTAGGTATTGCAAATATGAAAGTATTGGTACGAGCTGCGACCATAGGTTACCGCTCAGAATTGGAAAAGATGGAGGATCTCATCTTCCCAGCCTGGTTCATGGGTACAACATTAAGGAAAATTTCAAAATTTGGAGAAACTATAGAGTATTCTCTTGTCTGTTAAATGTATTCTATTTCTTTCATTATCCTGTTTTATTTTACGAGGCCTATTTTCTAGTAAAGTAGGTATTTGTATGGGAGAGGATATATTCAAAAGGAGGGTGTAAGACCTAGGTGTGTGAATATATTATGGCAAAAGAATAACAGTTCTTGAGAAAGATTTAGTAAGTAGATGAAGAGATTTTTCTTTGAAGAGGTATGGTAATATAGTAGATCATAATTAAGTGGTGGGAAGTACACGTAATCTAACTAATCAGATATGTTCAACTGGAATTGGATATTTTGATGGAGAGGAAAGAGAAATGAGTTCTACCTAATACTCTTTATACTCTTTTTGAACAAAACAAAAAAGAGGGGCCTGGGGTGACAGGGCCGTGGAAGAGACAATGATATGTATTCGCTTTAGTTTAGATGCAAAGACCACAGATTGGGAATGAGAGAATTTAGAGCTGAACCGACTCTAGATTTACAGCTCAATGGTGAATGGGGGCATAAATTTTCTAGCGACGCGAATGATTTCTTCTCATGAAAAAACAAGGTCGATTCGACTCGCGAAAACTTCACAACAAAAATACTTTACAGGTTTCGGATACGTACAAGTTATTTCTTTTGCAGCGAAGGCACGCGCGAGATCGAGTGCAGCAACGGATTATTTTAAGATGGTTCGTGGAATGTTGAAGTCGGGAGAAGGTGTTACCATTTCATAGACGTTCGCTGCGATTTGTCATCAACTGGTATGTACCTTATTGGGGATAGTTCATTTTCTGGGAACTTGCTGGTGCTCTCGGAAAAGCGTACATCATCTGCACCTACTAGTTTCTAGGTACACATAAACTTGGAGAGCGAAGTCGCAACACGAAATTTTGTTCAGGTTCAAAAACTCGCAGTTTATAGGAAAGCATGAATTTGTATCGAACACGATTTTTCGATCTACTAAAAACTGTATGGTCATTGACGATTCTAACAGATACCTAAGTGCGATGCTTATACGAATTAACGAAAACGAGATAAAGTTATACTTAGCATAATACAACGTAAGTTTTTTGTACCACGGTACTCTTAAAGATAGTTCTTTGTAGGATGATATTCATATTCTCTAAAGCGGAGTGATTTAGCTAGCTGTAAAATACTCAGCAAGATAAATCAGAGGGAAGGTAAGAATACAATACCTATCCGAAGATATCCTATGTAAGGAGGAATACATGAAAATGGAGATACGAGTACAACACTCGAAAATACATACTGTACACTGTGATTTTTTGAGCCTGAACATTTGAGTTAGATGACCTGGTGTCCTTGCTAAATATTGGTAATAAATTATGCCTGAACGTTCATAAGCGTTGAAAAAATCCTAGGTAGTAAGAGGTTGAAAATTTAACCCCTTTTAAAATAAGGTAAAAAATTTACCTCTTTGACAGTGTCCAAAAAGTGTTCTAAACGTACTTGGTATACGTGAAAATAAAAAAGTGTGGTCATTGATGTTCCTGAGTACCTTGTCAAAAATGAAATACTGTATCCCCACCTTGGTGAAAATGATATATCCTTAGTGACAGTAATTTTGGTCTGTTAAAGCTTAAATAAGGTTAAATAACGTTAATAAATTTTGCCTGAACGTTCGTGGGCGTTGAAAAATCATAGGTAAAGAATTTACCTTATTTATTGTATTCTAGAGAATAAGTTTTGGGTAATATTTTGGGTCGAATTATAGGAGTGTAATTTTGTTGAAAAGGATATGAATTTTACCAATATTTAACCTGGTGTCATGAAATACGAATCTAAACACACAGTGTTGATAGTATATCTATATATTGCTCCTTCCGAGCACGATCAAACTGTGCGTTTGTGTAAGCAAGGCGGTGTTATAGGTGCATCATGAACGAAAGTGAAATGAAGAAGGCGTTTGAATCACTAACGAGGGAAATCAAAAGTGTAAAAGATTCATGTGCAGAAATCTCAACGGTGAGAGCAATTTGTGAGGAAACGAAGAAATCCGTCGAAGGAATCGCTGAAGAGGTGGAAATGCTCAAGCAGGAGAACGAATTTAACAAAACTGATATCGCCTTATTAGTAAGTGAGAACCGTATGCTAAAAGCAAGATTAGACGCGCTAGAGCAATACGGTATGAAGAGCAACGTCATTATACACGGTGTGCCTCTCGTGGACAACGAAAACCCTAGAGAACTAGTAAAGGTGATTGCTGATAAACTAGCCGTTGAATTGAACGGAAGCGATATTTCAACTGCTCATCGTATACCGGCAAAGAAAAACAGTGATCGACCACCGATCATAGTACGCCTCAACAATCTTGATGTTCGCAACCAACTGATAACAAAAGCTAAAACGATCCGGCCGGAAGGAAAATTATTTGATTTTAAACCATCACATCCCATTTACAAAGACGAACACTGGTCTAACGAAACAAGAAAGTTGTGGTACGAAGCAAAAAACTTGCAAGAAAAAGGACTGGTCCACGGCGTCTCCTGTCGCGACGGTAAAGTCAAGATAAAGAGATTAGAATCAAGTCAGGCAGAAAGAATCTTCAGCCAAAGCCAACTAAGGAAATACGGCGAGCCGGAAAATCTTAATAGTGTAGATGACGATCAAAACGCTACTCCATACCGGTCCAAAAGGAACAGAAACGAAAATAGCCCAAACAGCTTTGAGCAGGTTGAAAATGCGAGCAAAGTACGTGCGGTGAGCAACAACTTCCATCCAATGACAACGAATAATAGAGGAAGAGGAGGAGGAAATTATCGTGTACAGCCTACGTTGGATAGATTTAGATTTAGTAGTAATAGATAGTTTATAACGTCGGACTCCGCCTCCCTAAGCCGAACTCAGCCACCGTGGGGAGGGAAGGCTGAAAACCCCCGAATAGGAGGAAATGACGTCGCCACTGATGTTAATAAGAATAAGAACAAAGGTAAGAAAAGAAACAGGTTAGATATCGAAATTATGTATTTCAATTTGAGGGGATTAGCTAAAGAAGAGAGAATAGTCGAACTCGAGGAAGCGTTAAATAAAGTAAGATGGGACATAGTAGGACTGTCAGAGGTGAGGAAGGAAGGGAGAGAACTAATACGCAGGAAAAACGGTAACTACCTATACTACAATGGTGAAACTAAAGGTTACAAAGGCGTGGGATTTTACATAAAAAAAAACCTATGGAAAAGAGTGAAAGAGGTTAAACATGTGAATGAAAGAATTTGCTTACTCAAAATTGGAATTGAAAAAAATGTCTCACTACTGATAATACAAATCTATGCACCCAACGTTGGATGCCGAAGAGAATGATGCAGTCGAATTCTACAGAAGTCTACAGGAGACCTTCGATAACGAAAAGGACAATTTCACAATAATAATGGGGGACTGGAACGCGATTGTCGGGAAAGGTGATGAAACGGCAAACGTAGGTCGATTCGGATTAGGTAAGAGAAACAAGAACGAGTAAGAATGATCGAATTCGCACAGAGAAACAACTTAAAAATAGCGGGTACTTTCTACAAAAAGAGGGAATCACGCAAATGGACCTGGTTGTCCCCCAACGGCAAAACAAAAAACGAAATTGACCATCTGTTAGTGAATGACCTTACTATCGTAAAAAATGTGAATAGAGTTCTCCTCGGACCACAGAGCTGGAAGGTGTCACCTCCAAATCCCCAAAAGAACAAAATATAGGAAAGGAAAAAAGGAAACAGTAAGTAGGAAGATGGTAATACCAATATATGTCAACGACGAAGTGGAAAAATTCCTAGAGGGAAAACTCAACGTTATTGTAGAAAAGGCGCAAGAAATGGAGGTACAGAAATTATATGATATATTTGAGAGCACGATTAGGGAAACAGAACTCAAGTTCGGAAAAAGCAAGGTAAAAGAAACAACGGACGACAAGATTAGCGTGAAAACGAAGAACCTGATTGCAAAAAGGGAAGAGCTGAAAGTATTAGAAAACCCAACCCCTAATCAAAAAATAGAACTGGCAGTGATTCAAAAGCTGGTGAGAATGGAAATCAAAAAAGACTGCAGAGAATTTGAGGCTAGATTAGTCGAGGAAATAATAGAGGAAACGTGGTCTACACGAAGAATGAAAAGAGAGACAGCTAAAGGTTCAAAATTACTGACAGAGATAAGAAACAAGGAGGGAAAGATAGTAACAGGGAGGGAAAAAATTATCGAGACAATATCAGAGTTCTTTAAGGAATTATGGTTCGAGCGGAAATGGAGCCACCTTCCAGAGCTCTTTCTCCATACAATGAACCCTGCTTTGCAAACTTATCACCCCCTTTCATTCCAAGTGAGGTAATGAAGGCAATGAAATCACTCAAAATAGGTAAGTTACCAGGTCCTGATGGTATAGACAATTCATTCCTCAAAAGGTTTCAGAATAGCCTAGCTCTACCCTTTCTCTACTTACTCAACAAAATTTTATCAACAGGGAAAACTCCGGAACAATGGAGAGTTGCCGAAATCCGCCTACTGCATAAAAAAGGGGAAAAGAATAATATAAACAATTACAGACCCATAAGTCTTACTTCAAACGTTGGAAAAATAGCAATGAAAGTACTCAAGGAGAGGACTTATAAACAGCTAGATGAAAACCAGAGTCTAGAGCAGGCTGGCTTCCGTAGTGGCTTTTCCACTATGGACCACATTCTTACAATGAATCAGATCACAGAGAAGGCTAAAGAGTACAACATCGAAATGCATTGTATCTTCGTAGATTTTCGCAAGGCTTTCGACTCAATAATCCATAGGCGGATATGGGAATCACTGGAAATTCAGGGTATTGAAAGAAATATGATCGCAACCATACAAGATATTTATAAAGATGCGAAAGCATATGTTAAAATAGATAGAAAGGGTCCACTTTTCCCCATTAATAAAGGTGTCAAGCAAGGGGACCCGCTATCCTTGTGTTTATTTAATGCAGTTTTGGAGGAAATTTTCAAGGAGCTAGATTGGGAAGGAAGAGGGGTGAAAATAGATGGAAAACGGCTCAATCACCTTCGATTTGCAGACGATATAATTCTGCTCAGCGAAAGTAAGGAGGAAGTTGAAAAAATGTTATATGAACTCATTAACGCGTGCAAGAAAGGAGGGTTGGAAATAAATATAGCCAAAACAAAATACATGTTCAATACAGATAGAGGCGACGTATATGTTAACAATCTTAAGATCGAAAAAATAATAGAGTACGTATATCTTGGGCAAATATTATCCTTCGAGAACAGACTGGACAAAGAACTGAAGGAAAGGAAAAGGAAAGCATGGGCAGGATATTGGTCACTCAAGGGAATATTTAAAAGCAATATGAGCATCATCTCTAAGATCAAAATACTAGATTCGTGCGTGATGCCCATCTTAACATACGGGGCTCAGACATGGGCGTTGACAAAAAATCAGATCGAAGGATTAAAGAAAACTCAAAGATCGATGGAAAGAAGTTTAATGGGAGTTAGATTAAAAGATAAAATAAGGAGTGAAAAAATCAGAGACGAAACGAACTCAGTAGATGTGAGTTGAGTCAAAAAACTAAAATATAAATTCGCAGGACACGTCATAAGAATGAAGGAGGATAGATGGGCCAAGAGAGTAGTGGACTGGAGACCTTATGATAGGAAAAGAGCCAGAGGCAGACCGGCGACCAGATGGCGGGATGAATTTGAGAACAACATAGGAAGAGGATGGAAGAGAATCGCGCAAAACAGACAAAAGTGGCGAGGGATCGGGGAGGCGTATGCCCGGCTTCAATAACAGTTGAAATACATGTAAAGAAATATGGCAATAAACGCTATTATTATTATTATTATTATTATTATTATTATTATTATTATTATTATTATTATTATTATTATTATTATTATTATTATTATTATTATTATTATTATTACTGTCTAACGACTTATCTCTTCTTGAGTGATCCAACGACGATAGTGAAAGGCCAAAGGCCCGACCACTACACCTGGTTTGGAAAGTGTCCTGAAGACCAGTCTGTGGTATGAATTTTGCAATTATTGAGTCTGTCTTGGAAAGTGTCCTAGGCCTGCCCTCTGAAAATGAAATCCTCTATCCCGGCCTTGGTAAAAAAGTGATACACCCTGTATCTACCTTGGTGAAAATGAAATCCTTGGTGAGTGTGATGTAATAAATTTTGCCTGAACGGCCGTGAGCGTTGAAAAATCATAGGTACAAATTTACCTTATTTATCGTATTCTAGAAAATAAATTTTGGGTAATATTTTAGGTCAAATTATAGGATTGTAATTTTGATGAAAATGACCAATATTTCACCTGGATTGGAGAGTGTACTAAAGACCCGTCAGTAAAATGATTTCTATCAGATAAAGCTTAAATAAGGCTAAATATATTTAACCTGGACTGGAAAGTGTCCTAAAGACCAATTAGTACTGTGATTTCTATCAGATAGAGCTTAAATAATGCTAAATAATGATAATAAATTTTTTCTCGAACGTTTGTGAGCCTTAAAAAATAACAGGTGAAAGGAGTATAATTTCTATGAAGATGATATGAGTTTCACCAGTATTTAACCTGGACGGGAAAGTGTCCTAAAGGCCAGTCAGTACTATGATTTCTATCAGATAGAGCTTAAATAAGGTTAACTAATGGTAATCAATTTTTTCCTGAACGTTTGTGAACCCTAAAAAATTTCAGGTGAAAGGAGTATAATTTTCTGTGAAGATGATATGAATTTCACCAGTATTCAATCAGATTGGAAAGTGTTCCAAAGACCCGTCAGTACTACTCATATTTGTGCCTAATTCGCCTACACTATTGCGCTTAATGAAGGAGGGGGCGACTAAGCATTCGTTTGCTTGGAAGCCGATTAAAAATAAGCCAGACCGCATATCATCCCTGCGTCGAACCCTCAGAGACGGCAATGTACTTGACAATTCCTGCATCAATCTCTCACTCATCAGACATTGTAACATCAAAAACAAAGTTTCTTGGAATTCTATCGACTCAATTAGATACATTATTTAAGTATTTCGCGAAACAAAAAGTTTCTAGATCTCTTAACTTACTTTCGTATTCGTATTAACTTTTACGAGACAAAAATAAAATCTGAATTGAATATACACATACGGGTTTGATGCGGGTGCCTTCAACATATAATATCTAAGAATGAGAATTGGGTAAAAGAAAAAAAGCTTGCACCTTCGTCACATTTAAGCATCTATTGTCGAACTTTTGTGTACATTTTCAAGTTCTCTCTGATTCGGCTCGACAATAGTTCCCAATTTTGACTGGACTACCTCAAAACGTGTCCGGATTTTTGTTTCACCTGACAATAACGGACAATAATTATTGCAAACGGTGTAAAACATCGATTCATATTGGTCTAATGTATTTTCGTGAATATCAATGACAATATTCAAGAGTAAGAGTGGAACCGGTGTACGATTCTTCATTATTTACGGTCACTAAAAAATAATTACACTTTTTGTAACAGTCGTAGATGTAGAAAGATGACACTGATTGTTGAGACAAAAAGAAAGAGAGAAAAAAAAAAAAGAAAAAATTGTCTCGCTTTCAAAACATTTTTGACATTCATTACCGCGAAAATAACCTTACTCGTCAGTTGCCATGAACAAAGCTGTCTTATTCTCGTGCTCATAATCTGAAATTTCAGTTTTCTTCGTAATCGTAGCCATCCTATGAACTCATTCTGAAGAAGATTTACGTGTCGCAAAATTTTTTCAATATTCCGTGAATATTTCACGCACACTTTTATTATTGTGCGTGCTAAAAATCGTTTTACTCGTAGGTTCTTTTCGTGATAAAAAGAATTTTTTGTATTGCCTGAAATCCTGACGTCTGTAAAATTTTATACCACGCGATCAAAATGATATGATAGAGTTGTATAAAATACTGTGCTCGTGTAAGTACTATCTATCGCAGCTTGCCATTTATTCTCGGAATGATCTCAAGCGTGAATACTGATCTTCGATAATCTTGAGGTCATGTCGTCAGCGTACGGTATTGCGACGTATTAGAGCGAGAATGAACTTTGTCTTCTCTTTTTCGATTGAGTTTGAAAAATTTTATGAAACTTCAACTGCGTGATGAACTTTAAAACATAAGGAAGCCCCATCTACCGGTATAAAGACTCTCGCCTGTTTTTAATGGAATAATTTTCGAAATATTTGGACTTAATGACTACGTTTTACTCTATACCTCCAACATAACGAGCATCGAAGAAATAACCACTGGGTGCTAATGTTTTATGGGGAGGACCGGAAGAGTGGAGGAGTCGTCCCCTAACCTACCATTTTTGGATAACACCTATCGAACTTCTTTCTTCGAAGTCGAATGGTTTGAAATGGGTAACGATTTACGTATAGTGACAGTGCATCTCAAAAAATGTGCCTATATTCCTCACTTTTTCCTCATATTCGTGTATCGAATCGGCTCCTTATTTCCCTCACTTATTTGTCATGTATATCAGTGGACTGTTTACGTGAATAATTACGAAATATGAAAGAAACAAACGTGCTCGGGCACATGGCTTAAACAATAACCGACTCTATAACGGACCATCGTGTTCCGCATTCAAGTAATTCTCTCAATTAAGCGAGTTTTTTCGCAAGGAGAAATTCAAAAAAAGACGCCTTTTGCTACGAATTAAACTAAGAAGATGTACATCATCAGTTCGTACTCACCGGCGAATTTTGGATTTCTGTTTACATCAAATAGACGCACAATACACGCAACTTCAATTCGAACATGCTTCACGATGCGATGATACTGTAATCGAATGTTATGAACTATTACGAGACTCAGTCACACCTCGGTACGAATAGCTCGAAGTGTGTAAGTGAAACGCTTTATTTGAACATGATAGTAGCGAGAATCGACAGATAAGATAAAACGTACTATGCGCTTCAAACTTTTAAAGAGTATGGCATTTTAGTTAATATAGCGTTTTCTGGTTCACAATTATATTCAAAACAATTTGTTATCATTTTTATTTGGTAATTTCCCAATTCATTGAGTTAGTTTAAATGAATTTATGAATGAGTAATTCGCCCATTTATTGTATTTGCTACCGAAAGAGTAGTTTCTTCCTATATTAAAGACGTCTGTACAAGGAAGTGATGCGCTTCATTAAGAGCATATCACGGGGCTGAGGCGGTTCATTTGAGGAAAAAAGTAATCAGATCATACGTTTAACACATTTGTTCGCCAATTATTTAAGGATACCAAAACAAAATTATTTTTATAATAATATCATAATGATTCTATCATTATTGGTTTCTAGCAAATTAATGTGATCGCAATAAAAGATAAGATCATCATCAGCCTTGTGCTCAATAATGTACAGATTACCTACGCGAATAAGGCTTTAGTGTTTTTATATGCGAATAAAAGAAAAAAATGTGAACAAAACTCAGGAGAAGAAAGAAAAAACGACGGCTTCCTTAACGAAGTTAAAAGAGGAACGCAGGGAACCTGTTTTATGAGTCAAATAAGATTTGGTATTGAAAATTCAAGGAAGCCTAGACCTAGATAAAGCTAGTATAAAGAAGGCCTAGACGTAAAATAAGCCTAGTATAATGTAGTTTGAAAGTCCAAGTTTTTCTCAAATCTCGAGCTATTTATGATAGGAGGGAGACTTGGGAAAATTTGTCCCCTATCATATATAGCTCGAGAGTCAAAAGTTTTCCAAGTCCCTCTTCTATCATATATAGCTTCAGATTCGAAATTTTTTCTAAGTCCCTCTCCTATCATATATGGCGCGAGAGTCGAATTTTTTCCAAGTCCCCCTTCCTATCATCTATAGCTCGAGAGTCGAAATTTTTTAAGTCCCTCTCCTATCATATATGACTCGAGCGTCGAAATTTTTCCAAGTCCCCCCCCCCCCCTATCATAATTATATTCTCGAGAGTCGAAATTTTTCCAAGTTTTCCGCTGGACGGCGCACGGCAGATTTCTCAAATAGCCCCCCATAAAACAGGTTCCCTGTTAAAAACACGGCACTCCGCGCCTCGCCAGGGGGGTTGCGCCCCCTGGACCCCCCCCCCAACCATAATATTTTTAGTAGAACTAAATCGCGGTGGCGTGGAACACGTTAAACTACCAAAACAGGAAAAAATCAACAGACATTTCGCAATGAATAAATAAATTAGGTAATTAATGAAAAAATAATAATTCGCACCGCGATAATAAGGAAAAATCAAAGAAATAAAAAAAAGAAGTACTTCACAATAAATAAGAATAAAATAGATAAATAAATGAGAAAATTATCACAAACAAAATGAATTGAAGAAAACTCAATGAATGAATCATTGAATAAATAATAAACACCACAAAAATAAACGAACAAATAAAAAACTCGGCGCTCGGCGCCTCGCCAGGGGGGCTCCGCCCCCGTGGACCCCTTAATTGATTTACTTTCAGTCAAGTTAAATAGATAAGGCGTGGAACACGTTCTTTGTTTCGAAATTTTCTAGCATAGGCAAATAAATAAAGATCATATTTCATGTCTTTCTCAGTATATAAGACTATTTTGCGGTTGGATTTCTTATTTATTCCACCTACCCCACCTTCTTAGAGGAAGGAGAAGGAGAAACTTAAAGAAAGTGAGATTATTCTAAAAAAAACTCGAGGCGATATTATTCTTTCTGTTATTGAGTCTAATTCAGGTAAATCATTAGGTAATGGAGGATAGGTGAAACCATTGGATTTGGACAAAAAAGGGATTTTATTATGTGATAAACAAGTATAACAATTAGAACACACTTGAAAATTATGAACATCTTCTTCGGGAAATTCAGATGTCAATAATTCAGAACATATCGAAGGTATAGATTTTAAGTCTTTGCAAGCATATCCGAATGGATTTTGAATGAATTTCTTTTCAAAATTAGAATCAGCGGCAGAAGTAATTTTTTTTAGGGTCCTTACATTTTTGAATACCATTATTTTTTTTTCCTTATATCACTTCTTAAATCATGAGCTTTCTTTATCTTATTACTTTTTAACTTGCTATACCTTACAAGCATAAGATTTGAATTTATTCCATGTCTGACTAACTTATCTTCATCAGTCATGCATGAACAAGATGGTAAATCATTCAAAATTTCTTGTATTTCATTTTAATTTGTTTTTTTAATACTTTGTTCTAGACGCTTCACAAATAAATAAATAAAAATTTCACAAGGCAAACAAGAGAAAAAAAAAAAAAAAAAAAAACACTGCAAAAAAGAAAGAAAAATAAACAGATGAATCAATTAAGTAGGGACAACTCAGCACTTCAAAAAATAAAACCGCAAAAATATAAATAATTAGAACTACAAAAAAGAAAACAAATAATTTAATAGAAAACAAAAAATGAATGATATGAATATAAATGAGCAATTAATAAAAAAATAAGGCGAAAAGGAAAGAAAATAAACAGATTACCTAGAAAATACTCAGCACTTCAAACAATTAACAGCACTAGGCACTCGGTAAGGGCTTTATATTTTAATATAAGTGAACTTGGTGAACACCAGAGGCGCACTGATTATTCTCAGTTGAACGAGTTACAAAATTTCTCATTTATTCCCCTTACCCCACCTCTTTGAAGAAAGGTGAAGGAGAAACTTAGAGAAAGTGAGATTATCTTTAGAATTGAAAAGGTCCATGCTCCTCGCCAGGGGCCTACCTTTTTAAAATCTATAGCTACCTAAAATCTGTTGCTACCTAACATGGGATGCTATGGAAAATTTGTCGTTTTTATCTGTCGCTCGATTATGCTCGGTTTTTCAGAAATACCTCCTCGATATACAAGACGTGTTCCACGTCAAAAAAAAATACCCTCCCCCCTACCCAAAAAAAAAAGACAGAAGACTCGCGAAAATGAATAAAAAAATTAGGTAATTAATGAAAAAATGCCTCTCCCAATAGGTAACTACCCCACCCCACAAGTTAAAACTACTAAAGTTCTTGGCCTCAATTTCCACAACCGTCACTCTTGAATCCCCCATATCAAACCAACTAAATCAGAATGCATTCGAGCACTCAATGTCCTGAAATTCCTTTCCCACCCTAAATAAGGTTGTAACCGAAAAATCCTTTTCCACCTCTACTAGAGCTTAATCCGATCCACCCTCGATTACGGATCACCCATTTACGGTCTCGCCCCTCCCTCTCATACTCGATACTATCCAAAATTCTTCACTCAGAAGAGCTACTGGAGCATTCCGAACCAGTCCCGCTGAAAGCCTCTGTGCAGACACTGGCTTCCCCCCACTTCATTATCGACGCCTCAAACTCACAACCAACTTCCTCACAACTGGCCTACAATACCCGCAATCCCCGTCCACCATCGCATGTTCCCCCCCTCACCACAACCAAAATTCCACGACCAATCTACGTTCCAACCTAGAACTCCAATTAGCACGCCCCTTCAAGTTCTATTGTCTTAACCACATCGTTCCCTCAACCCCTCCTTGGCTCTTTATTCCACCCAAAATCATTCGCGACCTAAAATGCCTCCTTCGTCTTTCAACTTCTTCCGAAGAATACCAGGCACAGTTTGACAAAATTCTTCACAACTTTCACAACCCTACACTATGTTTCACTGATGGATTGAAATATCAAAACAAAACCGGCTTCGCATACTCAATAGGTCACATCACAGTCTCACCGACACCGCAAGACCGCATCCATCTTCACCATTGAACTACAAGCAATCTTTTGCTCTATCCTCCCGTCTTCCTCTCAACCCGTTTTTGTTCATTTCCGACTCTCTATCATCACTTGACGCTATGTCCAACCACACTTCCTCCCACCAACTCAAAAGTCGTATACACACTCTCATTGCCACCTTTCACACCATCTCCGTCCCATTATTCTTCATCTGGGTACCTGGTCACATGGGTTTCCCAGGAAACGAAAATGTCGACAAAGCAGCCACTAGCAACCCATAACCCACCAGTCAACCGCTCTTTCCTCCCCTCACGCTCAGATCTCTCCGAACACATCGACAAATTCATCACTCACTCATTGGTCTGATCTCAAATCACACACAAACAAACTAGCCCAAATTAAAAATATTCCCACCCCATGGCACTCTTCGAATCTGTCAACACTCATACCCATCTCATCTCTCATCTTATGCCTCTCTCATACCCTCATTGCGAATCTGAACACCCCCTATCCGTTCAACACATCTTCTGCTGCCCAAACTTGACCCAACTTCATAATTCCTTATCCATCCCTCACAACCATACAGAGGCACTTTCAGGTGACTTCCCCTCCATCCCCAACATATTCAACTTCTTACAACAAGCCAATTTCCTCTCACGCATATAATCACCCAAACTCGCCGAGCTCATAGCCCTGAAGGCAGGCTGCTAGTAGCTCGTAAATTAAAATAAAATAAAAAAAATAATTAAAAAAAATGAAAAATGAAAATTTGCACGGCGACAATAAGGAAAATTCAATAAATAAGTAGATAAATGAAACACTACGAAAAAGAGAATAATCGAATAGGTCGATAGAAAATTCTTAATTTCAAAGGAGTGAACTTGGTGAAAACCAGAGGCGCACTGATTGATTTTAATTGAACATTTATGAAATTTCTCTCTTATGACACTCTCCCACCCTCTCATTCAGAATAGAAATATATCTCAAGTGTAATACCTACCTACCTGTTTATAGCTGTAGTAGTGAGAACAAATGAATCTTATACACAGAGTTTAGGGTAGGTTTGGGTTTGTTTTTGTACCCAATCTCATTCATATAGGTGTACCTTTCATCGCAAGCCTACCACAATACATAGCCTGAACCTTTTTTTTTGACATGTTCCATGTCTTTTCTCTCGCCGGACCCCGATTTTGAAACTCGCGAGTACACCCCCCTCCCCCCCCCCCCGTCAAGAGAAATCTCTACCCCATGGGTGATTCAGAAATTCGCGAGTACACCCCGCGTAATAATAATAAATAATTAATTAATTAATTAATAATTAAATAATTAAATAATTAAATAAATAAATAATTAAATAATTAATATAAATAAATAATTAAATAATTAATATAAATAAATAATTAATATCATTAAATAATTAAATAATTAAATAAATAAATAAATAATTAAATAATTAATATAATTTATAATTAGAAAATCTCTACCTTGGGTGATTCAGAAATTCGCGAGTACACCCCGCGTAATAATAATAAATAATTAATTCAATAATAATTAAATAATTAAATAACTAAATAATTAAATAATTAAATAAATAAATAATTATATAATTAATATAATTAATAATTAGAAAATTTTCCAAGTCCCTCTTCCTATCATATATGGCTGGATAGTCGAAATTTTTCCAAGTCCCCTAGACTTGAATTGTCTCATACCATTCCAATACAACAGCGAGGCAGGGGGCGAACGAGCGGAGCGAGTTCGCGCTACCTCATATTTCTCATAGAAGACTTGAATTTTCTCATACCATTCCAATACAACAGCGAGATCGCTCGTTCGCCCCACGAAAGTTGATACCTCAAAATATAGAACACCCACAATTACCTCAAAATATTTCTCATACAAGACTTATACGACGCCAAGATAGGTAAAGGGGTAAACGAATAATATCTCACGAACACTTGACCTGGTACAAGAATTAATAATAAATAAATAAATAAATAAATAAATAAATAAAATTAATAAATAAATAATATTAAATAATTAAATAATTGAATAATTAAATAATTAAATGAATGAAGGCTGGATAGTCGAAAGTTTTCCAAGTCCCCCTAGACTTGAATTGTCACATACCATTCCAATACAACAGCGAGTTCGCACTACCTCGTGTTTCTCATAGAAGACTTATACGACGCCAAGATAGGTAAAGGTGTAAACGAATAATATCTCACGAACACTTGACCTAGTAGAAGCCTAGACTGAAATATTTCAAGATGACTGATGAAATATAAAAGACATGGAACATGATTTTCATTTATTTGGCTATGCCAGAAAATTTTTATATCTCTTTTTAACTCATCGAAGATTCAGGTGTCTATTCCTAACATATGGAAGATTCAAGTGTCGTTTTTTGGTGTCGCTTTTCCAATTTCGCACCCGGCGTATAGACGTGTTCCACGTCAAAAGGGTTCAAATTGATGAACAGACATCATAATTATTACGATATAAATAGGAGGAGTAATGAAAACTACATTTCGAAAGGAAACATTTTTACAAAAATAGTGAGTGCATAGAATCGATATGAGATGGAAAACGGATGCAGGCTGAAGTGATAAAAGAAAAGAAATGGTCTTCCGCGGTAGACGTAGATAGAGATAATATAGCAGCTTCTTTGTGTACAGAATGAAGATAAAACAGGGCCGTAAATTAACTGGGAAGGGCCGAAAATATTGGTACACATCAGACAACCGTAAAATGCTCGATTGGTCTTTTTATCGTTTCGTGACCTTTTTCAAGAAAAAGTTGTGCATTATAATCAAAGCGGACTTTTCAAAAGTGAAATTAGGATGGCTCGAGTCCCATACTCTGTGAGGTAACTACTGAATTTTTTATTGTACTTTTCTGTTGTGTTTCACAGCACTTCTGGTAATTTTTCATTATATCGAGGATCAAAAAGCTGTACCTACATTGTATGTACAATAACATTCCGCTACAGAAGTAAAAATAAATAGCGCTTTATCGCCATGAGGGTAATAAATTTTTTCTGAACTCGCGTAGGTATGTTCAGTAGTCTAGCTTTTTATAACGTGAGATATGAAAAAGCTCTACATTTTATGTGAAAGCTACCTTCAAATGAACAAAGTTTGTAGGTTCTTTAGTTATTGACTTTCGATGGCTCAAAACATACTAAATCTCGTTTTTTCTTAATAGCGAACAGTTTCGTTTACCTGTTCTGAGATTAAATCTTGTTAACTGACCTACGAAATCAAAGCGGAGCGTCCTTTACTTTGAAAAAGTGGAAAAATGAACAAAGTCAGATGATATTCATCGATTGCTTGAAGGACGAAGAGAAGAGAATCACTTGGGGAACGAAAGATGAATACTTTTTTCGTCACAATAAGTAATGATAAACCTTCGCTCCAATATGTAATTCCGAACTTACCGCTGTACAACACCCACCTCTCCCATTTTAGCCGCTTCTCTCGTTCCTACAAATTTCGTATGGTCGTATTATCCGATTCTCTCTTGTTCTGCTATCCAAGACCCTCGCCCCTCATTCCAAAGAAATTTCCATCAATATTTTTATAAAATGAACTCCAGAAAGAAACTCGCAGTTCTTCCGAGGTCGACTCTGTGAACTTGGGCGAGCAGGATCCTGTTTTGACGCGGACATATGTCTATATGTTCTAGATAAAGTATCAAATCGACGAAACAGAAACCTACACCCGGTAAGATGAGTCACAGCGATAAACCCCTCTGGTTGATGCTTTACCTACGATATACGAGTATGTATTTGTTTGAATAGGTGTTCAAGGGTGCGTTTTTTTGAGGATTCAATCTTTCATACCTGGCGATACATTGATTGATTTTTTTCCAAGATCTCGCAAAAGGAATGGAATGTAGGTAGATTAGAAAAACAATTTTGTGAATTGCTCAACCAAAATCAATCAGTGCGCCTCCGTTTTGAACACGTCTATGTATTCTAGATAGAACATCATTTTTGAATGAAAATCGACCAAACCGACACCTGCAAGGATGAGTCATAGCAATGGATCCATTGGTCGATGCTTTATCCGCGATATATTCCTTTTACAGGGAAACCTGCTATCCCTTTTGTTGAGGGGTACTTTCAAGAAACTTTCGACCACGGGCGCGAGCAGTCCGAGGTTGGTGACGTCGCGGAGACGGGAGGGGGAGGGACTTGAACTATTTATGATAGGTGAGGGACTTGGAATAATTTCGACCTCCAAGCTATAGAATGATAGGAAGGGATCTTTAAAAAATTTTGACTCCCGAGCTGTATGTGATGAGGGGGGGGGGGACTTAAAAAAATTTTGACCCTCAAGCTGTATATGATGAGAGGGGGACTTCGAGTAATTTCTACGTCTAAGCTATATATGGTAGGTGGGGAACTTGAAAAAATTTCGACTCTCAAGTAATTTATGACAGGAAAGGGACTTAGATTCTTGAGCTATATATGATAGGATTTTCTATATGGTCTACTTTTCGAAAGACCTTCCGCAGTCGAATACGGTCTTGCGGGTTCCCCGCTCGCCGTTGCATTCTTTGAGTAGGTGATGAAGGGTGCGTCTTTTTACCTGTCGTACATTGAATGACTTTCTTAGTGAGATCACGCAAAAAGAAGGCATTCGTTTCCATAAGGATTCGATCCACCTGTCTTTTCATCTATGTATCTAGGCCAATATGCGATCAAGTTTCCGAACTTGCTGCCTTTCAATATCTTCAAAGTTCGACATCAGGAGAAACAAGCACAAAACGTAGAGGGAAAAGGAAGATGGTAAGTCATTGTTTGGCAAATACTGCAATGAAGAAGAGGGCAATGGTGAAAGAATATTCGAGGTCATAACTATAGAAAATCGCGTGAAGGGAAGAAAACTCTGGGAACAGATGCAGATTCCAAAGGCAGAGAGGAAAAGAGCCGGCCTCTTCAACGATGTAATCACGTTTGACAGTGAATAATCATTCGGCTCGATGGTTGGACGAGACAGGAAGAACAGAACCGACCTTTAGGATGACTGCAAATCTTGTAGCCAGAGCGGGTGAACCAGTGGTGTAGTCAATCGTATCATAATATGAGTTCCAATGAGAGCGGATGGTGGATTTCGAGGGATCGAGGGCTCTGACCTACTTTGGGGACTTGGAAGAAATTTCGATCTTCAATCTCTATGTATGACTGTAGCACTTGATAAAATTTCGACCAACGACGTCTATAATATACATGTTTGTAGAACTTGAGAAAATAAATGGGTTCTGAATTGTGTATCTTGGAGAGGCGGAGACTTTGACCTAGTTCAGAGATTTGAAGAAAATTTTTGACCGTAGAGGTATTACTTGATTTTGATCTACTGTAGGGATTTGGGTTGTTAATATTTTAGGGACGTACACAGCTTTCAACTTTGATCTCGATACATACATACTAGGAAAAGTTTTGACCTTTAATCTCTATGTATGGCTGTTTACTGTGGAACTTGAGAAAATGTTGACTTACCTGTATAAGAGTAGGACTTGGAAAAATTTCAAGTTATGAGTATGAGGAGAGGATACCGTCTGGAAAATTGTGATTGTGGATGGTCTAGATTTTTTTTTACAAACTTAACTGCACCATATTTAAGAGTGTAGAGGAGTTGAGATTTTATGATACTGCTTGTTTTTTTTTGGTGGGTGGTAGGCTAAATCGATTTAAAAATTTGGACGATCCATGCATGTAGGAAGCCCCCCCTATGAAATCTGCTGTTGGACGGTTTTGCACGTTTTGCTTTCATAGACAGATTTGGTACTTCTAAAGGATCTTTTGACTGCATATTTTGGTTAATTTTCAACATTTTCTGCCGTTATTAAAAGAAGAAGTGAATTACTCAAGAAGAGTAATCGTCAGGTACAAAAAAAAAAAAAAAAACGCAAAAAATACACGCGATCAGGCGCTGAACATTTTCGGTTGAAAACTATTTTCAAAGACCACAGGTTCGCTTTCCTCTGTAGTGTTTGAAAATGGTTGTTCACCCGAAAGTGATCAGCGGCTGATTGTGTGTGTTTTTCTGTGACTTTTCGTCTTCTTGAGTAATTCATTACTTTTAATTATGGATAACCGTACCTTGCAGAAACGTATTTATTCAATTTTCAGCCGTGTCTGGTCGTTCTTTGGTCAAATTAGTTCCTTTTCCAGTTGTTTTTTTCGTTTTTGGTAACTTTTGTGGTCATATCTGGTCATATCTGGTCATTTTATGGTCGATTTCAACCGTTTGTGGTTCATTTTGAGCATTTTTTGTAGATTTTGGTCGTTGTTTCTTGTTCTGGGTCAATTAGGGTCTATTTTGATTGTTTTGTTGGACCAGGTCGAACTTTTTGGTTAACTTTTGTTTTTGGATATCTATTTAGTTATTTTTCGTCATTTTTGATCAATTTTGAATGTTCTTGCTTTATTTTGGTCGATTTTGGTCGTTTCCTTGCGGTAATTTTATGATCATGTTCATGAGTTGTCGTGCCCACTCTATTCTGCTCGGTTTTCAAGGTTTTAAGATAATTTTGGTCAATTCAGGTTATTTACGGGGTGTTTTTTGGGGGGGTATGTATATATATCACAGCATTTAATTAGAATGTTATCACAATAAAAAGAAGAAACGAATATCAAAACGACAAAATAATAGTATTTATAATATTTAGCATTATTAAAAATATGTAGAACAATAAATGAAATAAACCGTTGTAGAATGACAAATTAGCACTACATAATTACAAGGTACGTCAAAAAAGTTCCCGGACGATTATTTGTATGCGCCGATTGGCAACACTGGCGAGGAAACCTAATTGAATCTTGTTTTGTTGTTTTATCGACATTGACTACACACGTACCTGACGTACCAGACAAATACTCGCATTGTTAAAAAAGTTTTCACTTCGCTAAATACTACCACCAGAGCGTGTTGCGTGTTGAAAAGCAGAGTAAAAGAGACAGAACATCTTTCCCTCTCTCTTACACCTATGTCTTAACACGCGACACACTCTGGTGGTAGTATCCAGCAAAGTGAAAACTTTTCTAACAATGCGAGTATTTGTCTATAACTCAAAATTTCACGTTGATTCATGGCATAGTTTGTCATGAATTAAATTTTTGGAGGAATGTCCTTGAGGGTCCGTGCCGATTTCAGGCCAATTTTTTTGCGTAAGAACGAGGTTGAGCGATAAATTGTCATCAAATTTCTTGTAAAACGAGGAAAAGGAAATGCCAAATTAGAATCCACCGAGAAGCGTGCCGCGTTGTACAACGTGTACAGTCGTTTCAGGGTGGGGCAAGAGTCGGTAGCAGCTGTTGCATATGCTGGTAAACTGGTTTATGCGTGTGCGCTATCTGTCGTCAACAGTATGAAGCGGAAACCGCCAGAAATCGTCGATAGATGTTGCTAGTAGTATAAGCGTTTGACTATGTAATTGTGATTTTTGATGCATGAGTTTAACCATGAAGGTTTTTTGGCGTGTACGACTTTGGTACCGCCTTCGGTATCAAAGGTTTTTTTGCCCAAAATCAAACACCAGTGCCTGACCACCCCCTGTATTCGCCTGATTTGACTTGTAGGGACTTCTTCCTAACTGACCGACTATGAGATACCATGGGATGGGAGCATTTGGGGCCTACTGAAGCCTTAAAGACGGAATCAGCACGGACCCTCAAGGACATTCCTCGAACAAATTAATTTATGACAAACTATACCATGAATCAACGTGAAATTTCGAATATTGGTGGTCGGTAGTACAACAAAACAAGATTCAATTAGGTTTCCTTGCCAGTGTTGCCAATTGGCGCATACAAATAATCGTCCGGGAACTTTTTTGACATTGGGGTTTGAACCTACACTCGAGAGCGCTACTGAAAGGGTGAATCAGAGAATTTCTGTACGTTCATACATTGATTTTCAATCAACGGTTATCTTGTCAATATATCATTTATTGCTACAATTTTTTTTTGTATTTAATGTTGATGATACAGACTACAAAATTTAAGCTTGTATTTGCCTATTGCATGAGTAGCGCTCTTTTGGCTTTTACAGGTCTTCCCCTCTTCCTTTTTTGCCCAAGAGAAATATTTTTCGCTTTAGCGGGGGCAGTACAGAGCTTCAGCCTGATTATTAAGCCTAATAAATGCTTATAAGTGGTGTATTTCAAAAAGTAGGGATAGGAGTACGACGAATTAATGGCGCATTGACACGACACACACATTCGTATTTGAATATGACCTAAGCGTTTGTTGATTCATTTCTTCAAACTTTTTTCATTGCTTCATTATGCTCTTCTAATGTTCGTTTGTCAACTTCTTTATAGTTTCATTTTGCTCTTATAGTGTTCGCAGGTTACTGTCGAATTATTCTTTTTTAATATGCCGATAAATCGCACCCTTTTTTTTTTCTCATGATTTTGGTAATTTTCTGTCATTTTTTGTCCGATTTTGGCCGTTTCCGTTGATCTTCCCCGGAGCTGTAGCAGATTTCCCACCGTAAGTATGTTGTGTAAGACGAGTGTTTCCACACATTTGTCCGGCCTAATTGAACGGTGGGCATCATCAATCTCTCACCGCGAGTCTACAACAGAAGACCTGCTTCTAGTCATCATTTCCTCCATCGACTGAAACAAGGAGAATAATTGCTGCAAGTTTGCCCAGTCCGATCTCTCACGGGGCTGTAACCGATCTTCTACCGTAAATCCACAACAGAAATCAATTATTCAAAACAACAAGGATTTCTGCTTGTTTGTCCATCTAGGTCGTAATGGGGCCGTAGTCAACCTCTCACCGGGAGCTTCTAGGTACCATTCTTTTCATCACCTAACACAACGAAAATCGCCGTAAGTTTGCCAGGCCCGATCGAACGCGTCCTCTCATCATTTATAGTGCGGAGGCCGAAAGTTGAAATTTTCTCTAGTTCAACTCCTGTCATACATACCTTTGAAGTCGAAATTCTAAATTCCTCCGAGCCTCTAATCCTTTATTAGAGTAAATCAGTTTTTGCCGGCCAAAATTTTCCAAGACCACTAGAAGAACAGGTACTCTGACGAAATTTGACGGCACGATCCAGTACAAATTTGGCACAAATAAATCAATCTCTTGGACCTCAAAATTTCATTCAAATTGAGGTGGCGGGATTGGCCTTCAAAATTGAATAGAATAAAATATGAATGCTCAAAGATGAGAAGAAGGAGGAGATACTTCACTTCCGTGGACTCTAAAGTATAAAATGTGAGTAATTGGAGAATGGGATGAGGAAAACCAACTGATGCTAAATGTCAAGAAATGTGCCTTCATCAGAATAACCAAAAAAAAAAACAAATTTCATTGACACAAATTATAAAATTAAGGGGGAGGTACTTCAGCATGTTGATTACGTTAGGGACCTGGGCATACAAGTTGAACATAATCTTGTCTTTAATAAGCAATTGAACAACTCAGTAAACAATGCCAAACGAAATCTAGGGTTAATAATGAGATACTCCAAAATATTCAACAACACGTCTACATTAAAAGTATTATATTTCACTCTGGTGAGGGTACATCTTGACTTCGCGGGTATGATATGGGGACCAACAGCCAAAGGCCAACTAAAAGCTATCGAGCGAATTCAAAAAAGATTTTTAAGGTACCTGTATTTCAAAGACTTTCAGCATTACGACCTTGACGTGCCATACGGGGAATTAGTCTTGGGATATGAACTCACCACTCTAGAGGTGCGGAGGGAAGTGTCACTGATTCGATTTATTAGGGACCTACTAATGTCAAAAACAGAATCCCCATTCCTATTGAGTCAGATTGGTCTCTATGCTCCAGTTACGCGCAGCAGAAGTCAAAACTTATTTTACATTACACACTGCCGCACAAATCACTTCAATCTTACGCCCATCAATCGTGCGCTGCATCTTTACAACCAAATAGTCACAATAGATGATACAATTGATATTTTTTTCGATAAGAGGAAAGCTTTCGCTGAAAAAGTAGCCAGAGCTGTGGATATTGTGTGCAGTGGACTAGCAGTCCTCAATATCATGAGAGGGATGAGGGAGCAGTTGGCAACTAATTCTCATTGTTATTATTACTAATTATAATCTTATTATTATTTTTTTATTTGTTTATTTATTTATTTTTATTTATTTATTTTTTTTCTTTTTTTTTCTAATATTATTATCACTATTACTATTACTGTCATTATTATTATTATAATCAAGATTATTATTATTATTAATATTAATATTATTATTACTTATTACTTATTACTGTTACTATTATCTTTATAATTATGTAATTTCAAAAGTGGTGTCACCTGTAATTGGTCCGTGGACTGTAGGGCTTCACTATAAAATGAAATAAAATAATAAATAAATAAATTATGGGTGAGTTTTGATCAAAATTTCAAAAATGAGGGATGGGGAGAGTGTACACTCCTTTGGGCTTCAATATGTTAATGTATGCAGCGGGAAAATGATGGATTAACAGTATCCAATGTTTCGTGGAAAAATAGATGGTGGGTTGCATTTCTCCAGCTTCCCAAATTTCAGATGTTGATACTGGGAAAACGCGAGATGAACAAAATTGAAGAAAATGTCGACAAAATTATGTCTTTTGTATGAACCCAAAATTGAAGGATGACAGGCTGCATTTCTTCAGCCTCCCCAAGTTCTAAATTTATGTAGCGGAAAAACGGCACGTGAAAAAAATTTGAAATTTACTGAACAAAATTAAATGAAATTATGACATAAGTCGCGATCCGAAATTTCGAGATGGGGAGGGTGCGGGGAATCTGAGGCTATGTACCTGTTATTACCCATAGTTGTTGAGAATAATGAGGAGATTCAATGGATATAGCAGTGGAATGCTTAGGGGCAATGTAGGTGGAAAAAAAAATCGTCATTAAAAAAGAAGTAGAAAAATGGCGAAGGCGGACAGTGAACTCTCTTCACGAGAGATATCTCACAAAACACCCCTTAATAGTTCGAACTCTGAATTTTAAAAAATTCCAGAGTTTGTTGTACTTTCAATCTGAGGCTCGGAAAAATCTCGAAAATTTCAAACGCTAAAGAGGGTGAAAAATGAGAAGAGGTTTGTTGTTAGTGCAAGCAGGGTGTAAACTGGTGAATTATTTTCACTTTTCTCATTTGTTGTTTGTTCTATTTTTTCATTAAAGAGTGTCGTTTCGTTTGTCCTGCCACATGTGCAATAATAAATAATGCAATTTATGTCAAACGCGTAATAGAATGGTTTTCTGGGGCACGTAATATTATATTTCAGAATTATGAAATGCGAAAGTGCGCTTATTCTGTTAATTTTGCTGTTCAAAAAAATGTCCACCCTAGTTTCACATTATAGGAGAATGGTTCTTCGGAAGTGTTTCGTGGTAGATATAGAAATGATACGAAGCAGTTGGCACGTTGTCGTCGGTTTTTTATCATCGTTCAGAAGAGATAAAAAGGATGCGACTCTTTGTAGGTTCTGCAAGGAGTGGAATTCGATTTGATATTCGTTCACTAAAATTCATCTTAATCGACGAATCTGCTTAAAAAATGTATCTTCTTATTTTCAACGCGTTTTTGATGGTATGTGAGTACAGGAAAAAATTTCACAATATTTTCTCGTGGTACGATTTTAATTACGTGTACACGAAATGCCGAATTTTGTACTCGTAAATGACGATTTCTGCTCATACGCGCACGAAAGAAGAGCGCCGAAGCGTTTGTTTCGTTCACGATAGGTGCTTCCTTCAAGTTAGAAGTTGTTGAATCCAGAACTGTCAGTGTGATGGTGATTCCCTCGTCGTTAAGGTTTCCATTCTCGTCACCGAATCTGTCGCATGTTATTTCCGTTTCGACTTCGCGAGAAACTTTTTAGTCGCGAGTTCTCAAATTTCAATTCTCGCGATATATCGTTCGTTAAAACATGAAAATATTTCTTCGATGATTTCGAGCGTGCCTTACATGAAGTTTGTTCCTCCACCTCGGTACGTAATGATTTACTGTTATGCTTTTCGCATCTCTCGTATAAAATCGCTATGATCAAAAATAATTTTTTTTTCCCAACGATTCAAGATTTTCTGCAATCTGGTAGCCAATAAGAATTGCGGAAAGTTTTTTTAAACGAATTTCGTACTCGAAGCGGTATGTACATGGTATAAAATTGCATATTCACTTTCTTTAAGGCGCCGGGAGCGCAGATGGGACACCGTTTGAAGTCCTGGTAAAACATTCGAAATGCGTCGGTACACCTGCTGGTTTAATTGGCAATTTTTCGCTCAATTGTCGTGTATTTCATAAGAACGATGTCAAGATTATTCATTCTTTCCAAATTTCTTGAAATTTTTGATGAACTTGAAGTTAAATTATTCAAACGACGAAGTGTGAGTTTCTACCCATATCGATGTGCACTTTGAAATCGAAATTTTGCCAGTCGCGATCGACCAGGAATCGAATTTTCTTCAAGTTTAAGGCTCGCTAGATAGTGGACACAGGATGGTGAGCATTCTTAGCGAATCTCTCCTGTGTAACAGTTTTGGAATAATGGACTTGATTCGTTTAACGAGATAGAAACAAGCAAGAAGAAATTACGTTTTGATATTTCTCGAAGAGGAAGTCCAAGGCGGATTAGGCGATGATTGATGCTAGTGCTGTTAGTAGGTGATAAGCTTTCATTTATAAAACAAAAGAATCAGCCCTATCCGTTCGATAGAATTCGCTGGCAAACGACGTTTTTCAACCCTACCGCTTAATTGTCCTATAAAAATGTGCAGGGCAAAATCTTGTTCTAATATTTTCCAACAAATGGCAACCGGAACGGCTGAAGTATGATTGATGACATCTAGGAGTAGTGAGTTTTTGTCCCCCAAAGACAATCAGTTCAAATCACTGGCAAATTCTCCCAAGTTTCATTAATTTTTTAGCGAGAAACCCGCTATCTCTTTTGTTCAGGGACATTCTCAAGAAATTTCAGCGAGCGTCTTCGACGTTGATGACGTCATCATTTTCGGAGAAATGTCCAGTAACTTAAAAAATGACGGCTTCCTCAACAAAGTTAAACGAGGAACGTAGGGAACCTGTTTTGTGAGTCAAATGGGATTTGGTAAGGAAGTCTAGACCTAGATAAAGCTAGTATAAAGAAGGCCTAGACCTACTATAAGCCTAGTATAATATAGTTTGAGAGTCTAAATTTTTCTAAGTCCCTCTCATCTCATATACAGCTCGATCGTTGGAAGTTTTTTCAAGTCCCCGTCCTATCATATAGAGCTCGAGAGTCGAAATTTTTCCAAGTTTTTTGCCGGACGGCGCAAGGTGCACGGCAAATTTCCCAAAAAGCCCCCATAAAACAGGTTTTTAAAATTGACGACCATCGAGCTATTGCGCTATACTTATACATGAGGAGAAACCTGAGAATAGCCATGAACTTAGGACGTCATTAACCTAAGTTGGAAGAGGTTCAGTTTAGATACTGCAGGTATAGGAATTAGTCTAGGTTGAATTACAGGAATTTTTCTATGCTAGATCAAGTTCAGAGAGATTTTTGGGTGATATTTACTCTTCCGTGCCACTGAGGTACAGCACAGATAATAATATTATAGATTGCTAAGCATATCAATATTCACTCTCATACGGCTACAGCCTCCTTTACAGCAACTTTCTCTTTGGGGCTCTTGCCTCTGGCATAGCGAGAGCCCTTATGCAATCGCGAAAAAAAAAAAGTTCTCACCGGAAAAATGTGTTGTGACGTCTCTCAAGATATACATTCTCGGTCTCTTCAGATTTAATTTTTGCCTGGCAAATTTTATTTCTCGTACAGTCTTCGTCAAAAATGACCAAGATGACCAAGGTAGTCTTCGAAGATCAATACCTATATTATAAAGGAGAACACTCGTCTTGATTAATACTGCACGTATTACATATTCTGTGTCAGCCAATTCCAAGAATCAGGTAAACGAGTATGCAATAATACGATATGCCCTATGGAAAACAAGGCGAGAATGGAAAGACTTCAGGAGGCGAGCGATGTTTGGTAGAAAAATGTGAATGGATTCACTTTTTTCTGAGTACATTAGAAGGAAGGAAAAGAAAGAGTGGCTCTGTTTACACTGGTATGTAAAGTACGTCATATGTTACGCAATAAGAAACTTGATTTGAGATAAGTGTTATTCTATCGATTCGCCCCCTCCGTCGACTTTTCTGACCTTGCGAATCATCGGAGAGCTGTATGTTCTCATTAGTTTGAGTACGTCTGAGTATCCAATCTACTAAACCAACATGTCTACAAAAGTTGGTTTACTTGGCAAATGTTGGTTGGTCATGTGTTCTGTCTTGATTTGACCGACGACTTTCTAAACAGTCAAATTTACTTCCCATAGGATGCGTCGGAATGTAGATGAGAAGTCTTATCTATGTCCCTATGTGGAGTCATGGTAACGCTTCATTAAAGGTTTTCTCAATGGTTGCAAATTTGGTGACAGTTTAGAACACCATACCCAGGAAGTCCATTCCGATCACTTCTGTGGGAATTATCTATGTTCCACGGTGTTAGATGGCAATTCTTAGGTAAAAGATATTATTTTGTTGAGTGTGTGCCACAAAGTAAATTCGTTGCTACTTGTGAAACTTTTTATTTCTTCCGCTAAATTTTAATATTGCGTCAAAGAAACCTAAAAGATAATGTAGTTTATACCTTGTAGAAGGTTATACCAATTGTATAGAATATATTCACATCTTCTCAATTTTATTTTCTGTATCTAAGAAACCTAAACTTCTGCACCTTTGGGTGTCGAAAGCTATTTATAATCTTACTTCCTCGGAAGACGTAATTTTGTTTGTCACGGATCTTACAGCGACCTAAGAAAAATCACATATCCTAAAAAAAAGATTAATAGGTTAAGAAAAAGGAGGATATGTGCAGAAAAAAAAAAAGAAAAGAAAAACTAACAACATGACGTTGATGAGAAAAATTAAGGAAGCAGGATGAAATAGGCGCTATAATTGCTTCCTCATTCTTCGAGAAAAATAAATGGTTTTACATCGCAAACGTATTTAATAATGCCGCAACATTCATCTATTTTTATCGTGCTTCCGTGTGCTCAGAAAACTTGTCCTCTGATACGTCTGACGCGGTATCTATTGCACGAAAAAGAGGGGAAAATTAATTTTTAAAAATATTTGGTACATTTTTTACCATTTATTTTGTGTTTCAATGTTCATACTCACTTTTTCGTAACCAAGAAACTCTGAGCCGAATTCGTGGCGTGGGTTGTTATCAATGCGATTTATACTTGTCACCTATGCTACTGAAAGAATCCTTTGTAAAATGTTTATTCTTCGAGAAAAAATATATTCGGACTTCAAAAACTATTCGATCGTTTTATTTCAAGCTTATTTTACCATTTCGTAGAAATAGCTTGTCAATATAAATTGAAATATCTGATTTTTCAAAGAGCGGGTTCGCTTCGTGTCTGTGAGTAGAATCTAATAATTTAGAAGTAAAAACGGACTGAAGAATGCAGGGAATCTCTTCCATAGAACGTACCGGTGTTTGTCATTATAAATTGTGACAGAGCAAGAAAGCTCGCTTTGCAGAAGATAATCCACTTCGAAAATTTAGATAGAGACAAAGTGAAGGTAATCAACGAATAGTTAGAAATATTGAGAGAACAAAACTACACGCTCAAAGAGTTCGAACGAGATGAAAATAACACGAGTGATGTGAGAAATCGTGACCGAGGAGGTGAAGCAGATTGAGAGAAGCATATTCAAGGAGGGAACAGGCAAAGCAAAGAAAGAGAAAATGTCATTGGAAAGCCGAAAAGTGTAGGGACAAAAAAAGTAAACATGAAGAGTATTTCTCTCTTATGGCTTCAAGGTGATGAATTTTCTTAGTTCACGGTCAAGGGAGAAAATAAAGAGAGGAAAATTGGACCTAATCTCATTCTATAAGGAGGAGGAAGCTGGTGGAAAAATTACAGCTTCCTCGACGAAGTTAAACGAGGGACGCAAGGAACCTGTTCAATGGGTTGAATTGAGAATTCAAATCGAAATCTTAAAGATTCTTAAGTTTTCCTGTGTCCCATGTAGTATGGTGTACGTAGCCTGAAAGTAAGAATTTGTCGAAGTCTCTTTCCTTCCTATCGTATATTATGGCTTGAAAGTCAAAATTTCCTTCTTAGTACCTCTCCTGTCATGTACTACAAGTGGAGAGTCGACACTTTTCCAAGTCCCTCTCCTATCATACATAGCTCGAGAGTCAACATTTTTCCGAGTTTTTGGTTGGACGGCACACGGCGCACGGCAAATTTTTCAAGAAGCTCCCCATAGAACATGTTCCCTGTTGAAACGAATGGGAAAGAGCTCCTCTTTGAGATTATCAATAGTAGGGAGTCTCTTTAAGTAAATATATCCATGTCGAAATTTTCTCAATGACCAAATGCCTGAATTTATTAAAAATAACTGTAATGAACGAAGTTTGTTTTAAATCTCTCCCTCTAAGATCATAAATATGTCTCGCTTACTCATTTAAGACACGTCAATTTTGTGGCATCATCACTTCTGACCTTAGGGCATACGTACACTTTCGTTACGTCATCAACTCGTGCTCTGACCCTGGGACATGTACCCTTCTGTGAAATCATCGTCCCTAACTATGAGACATCTTTGCTCTTTAGCGTGTTCTAGTTTGATGACGTCATTAACCTTTGAAATCATTTTCCTCGTGTCGTCATCACCACTAATCTTGAGACTCATACACTTTTGTGACGTCATCACTCCTGACCTTGAATCACTATTGGTATGGACGCAAATTTCCTGAAGTAAGATATGTAGTTGATTAAACAACCGATGGACCAAATACACCTACAACCGCATTTCCTAGCCCCCCTTGTAAGGCTTCGCATTTAACCCAATTGAGCCTAATATTTGATCCACATCTTTATATCTGGCTATCCACCTCAAGCCACTTCGCTTATAAAATCTTTCTCCAACAGTCTTACGAGAATAGTCTGGTTCAACGCTCTCAGTTTAGTTTAATTCTCTTCAAATAGTTACGTAAACTGCGCTTCTTGCCTAGTTTGGCCCCTTCTCCAACAGTATCTCGTATACTGTAGAATAGGTTAAGCGTTACATTTTTCGTACAGAAAACTTGATATCATCATACCTAACGTAGACTTTTCTCTCATCAACCCACGACGTTCTTATCCTCAACCTAGAAGATGTCGCCACGTTCAACTTTACTGATATCATCTCTCCGTTACATTACCCCTAACTTTGAGACCCTAAACTCTAGGGACGTCATCATTGCGTTACATATTTTATACAAAGAAAATTTTGATGGGTATTTCTCTCAAAAAGTCTTATCAATTTCAAAAACACGCAAATTTCGCTGAATTTCCTCTTGTTGGGTATGTTTACTGTTGGACAGGGGATGTTTCGGACTAAACAAGAGACTTTAACATTTATTAAGGAGGAAAAATAGTGTTCGAAGTGGCTTGGTATTTTTCAGCCCTTTTAGTGTAGCCGAATTAGACGCAAATTTGAGAAATAAAAACATTTTGGGCCATAAAAGCTTTAATGATTGAGAATGATATCTAGAATGACCCCCTAAAAAACTCACTAAATCCCCCTGGAGCCTTTTCTTTTATAGGGGTTTGAACCCCCAAAAAGAAGTTTTTTGCAAATATCTCGCTAAATATGCGAGTTATGTGAACAATACCTCAGTTCAAAATTGTTCCTCATAAAATTTCCTATAAGATGGTGTATTTCATCTTGAGCCTAGCCCTCCCCCTCGGCCGACAAAGTCAATGGAAGTACCCCCATTTTTCAAAACCTGTTTAAATAGCACTCTATAAAAGTAGAGTAATGGCTTTTCACGGGCTTAACAACGCGTACAAGTGTGGTAAGATGTATGAAAAACATTTTCAATGAATAAATAATGGAGAGAGGGGAGGTGGTACCTTTCACGAATGTACTTGGTCATGTAGATGGAAATTCTTTTAAAATCATGAATGCTCACATTATATTTATCACCTCCGATATACGAGTGCAGTAGTACTCAAAATATTATTTAGGGCGAAAAACTTCTCGTTCTCCCTTGCCAGGAGGCGGAAATTCATAGGCCAGAATTTTGCAGTTATAAAATTCGAAAGATCGGCGACTGCAAAAACGTTGGTCACTATGTCACAAAAGGTGAAAATTCGGAAAGAAGAGAAGGTGTCAAAGCTGCAGGGAAATTTTTCCTTTGAGTGATTGAATAGTTTACCAGCTTCTTGACTACTGCATGTGTTTTAACATCTCTTTTTGCAGCCACATGAAATTAGATGCAGGAGATTGGACAGCGCTGCAAGTTTAGTCATGTCATGGGCTCCAAAATTTCAGTAACACGTTTCCATCCCCATTCGGTTGGGTTTTTTTCATTGCCCAACCTAGTTTGGATTTGATGGTAACATCTACCCCATATAAGTGGTACTTGGCCGAGTTTTCTGTGGGTGGCAAAGCCTCGAGGCTGACTTTATTCCGGGTTTTCTTGGCGTAATGTTGGAACTGGAGCTCATTGAGGGAGGTGGACTTTGTGGTAATGAAAGCGCAACCCTCTTTGAGCACATTTTCTGGCGTCGCGTTTAGACTTAGGAAGGTTTTCCTAACACAGTCAAATTTAGGCATACATATTAGTTTCAACGTTCTTGTCTTACTGCTTCCATGGAGACAAGAAGTGTTGTATCGCAGACGCTAATAGCGTGCGCTATAAATACACTTTTCCTCATACTAAGGACCACTTCTGCCTTGACAATGCTGTACAGAGCTTGCGACTGCTTCCTTGCGCGAGGTTTCAGAAAATACAAAGGTGCCGATTCAGTAGCTAGAGCGACTATCAGTACAGTCAAATCAATATCCTGCCCTACAACAACCGTAGTAAAGCGAGAGGGCAGGCCAACTGCCGGATCAACAATGAGCTTATCAGCATCAGCTTCAGCTACATGGGCTGTGCATGCTTTGTCGACAAGTTTCTGGTGGAAAATTCTTATGAGCATCTTTTTATTACTGTCTCTCGACAAAAATTCTGATTCTTTTACTTTCTCTTCCGCATTCTCTGTGCATCGTAGGTTGGCCCCCTTTGTTTTCAGACTACGTCGAGTACGGTCCGGCACTTTTCTATTATTTGCTTCATCTTCATGGCCATCAAAGACGACGGTTACATCAGGTCCACAATTATTCATGACATACTTCACGTACTCTTCACATACTTCCCCGAAGGTTACATTTTTTAGCCAGATTAAGCGATGCAACAAGAAGCCTCCATCGATCACATAGTGCACTCCTCCGCAATGTCATCCTCAGGCACTGTGAGAGGAGAAAACCAATTATGCATAGAGTATTTTATCGTTTTCCTCATACCAGCAGCATCAAAAAGAAACAGTGAGTATGGTGCCAATTTGTACGTGAAGCAGTCGCGCAGATGTTCCTTACTCTCCTTGAACAGCGCGATTCTTTGAAATAAGTGTAAGGGGTCTGTCGAACTTTCTCTTCTTTCCGAATTTACACCTTTTGTGACATGGTGACCAACGATTCCGCTCTCGCCGATCTTTCGAATTTTATAACTGCAAAATTCTGGCCTATGAATTTCCGCCTCCTGGCAAGGGAGAACGAGGATTTTTTCGCGCTAAATAATATTTTCAGTACTACTGCACTCGTATGCCGAAGGTCAGTGGCGGATCTAGGAAAACCAAATGGGGGGGCAAAATTTCCCGTATCAGCACAAAAAAATTTTTTACTGCGATAATGAGTGTATGTATATAATTGAATTCTATCTTTAAAAACGAAGAAATAAATAACGCTGTTGTGACTACAATTCTCAGTTTACACTCCAGTCACCCATGGCCATGCGTCTAGGTTTGGCTCTAACAAAGGTATCCACCAGTTCACCGATGTCTACAGGGATGTCCTTATGGATATTTGCTAGAGCCAAACCAGTCAGACGATCTTCGGCCATGGTTGATCGGAGGTAAGTTTTCAAACGTCTTAACGCAGAGAACGTGCGCTCCGCAGTTGATGACGTTACAGGTACAACTGCCAATATGTTCAGTCAGATTTCATGGCATGGCAAGTTACACCACAAGTACAAACTTTATTTTATCGTTTATTTTTGTGTTTCATCATGAAAATATTGGCTATGAAGAATGAAAGACTGATTCCCTTATGAAGAATTCTTATTGTGTCTCACCCGACTACCCAACTACCCGACTACCCGAGTAATTGTACATGGACAAAGTATCAGTCATAAAGATATTTTCCTCTTCTCTTCTTTTGCGTTTTTCCTATTTTTTTTTCTTCTTCTCTTCTCGTTTTCCTTTTCTTTTTCGCGTTTTCGTTATTTCCCTTCCTTTTCTTCTTTTTTTCTTTTTCCTTTGGGGGGGGCATGGCCCCCTGCCCCCCCCCTTGGATCCGCCACTGCCGAAGGTGATAAACATAACGTGTGCATTCATGATTTTAAAAGAATTTACGTGTATATGACCAAGTACATTCGTGAAAGGTACCACCTCCCCTCTCCCCATTATTTATTCATTGAAAATGTTTTTCATACATATTACCGCACTTGTACACGTTGTTAAGCCCGTGAAAAGCCATTACTCTACTTTACAGAGTGCTATTTACACAGGTTTTAAAAAATGGGGGTACTTCCATCGACTTTGTCGACCGAGGGGGAATGCTAAAATACACTATCTTATAGGAAATTCTATGAGGAACAATTTTGAAATGAGGTATTTTTCACATAACCCGCATATTTGGCGAGATATTCGCAAAAAACTGATCTTTGAGGGGTTCAAACCCCCATAAAAGAAAAGGCTTCTGGGGGATTTAGTGGGATTTTTAGGTGGTCATTTTAGACACCATTCTCTACCATTTTCAGTCATTAAAGCTTTTATGGCCCAAAATGCTTTTATTTTTCCTTAATCGCCTACACTATTTAGTGGATACTTTATTCTATATGGACTTGGCAAAAATTGTAATAATTCTCCTACGCGTATTACTAAATACTTTGTCTGTGTCACTCATCAAGATTCAAGTCACGAGATTCAAATAATTCGTTCAAGTGTAGATATTTTCAATATCAAAATTTTAGGTCCCAGTGTTGACAACTTTAAATCCATGTAAGATGTACTCTCTTTAGGTCTAAAGTCATCGCATATTTCCTGTACCTTGAGGTCGAAAGGCAACATTTTTCCAACTTTCGCGTGTATAATACAGACATCGGATGGCAAATATTTTTATGGGATATCCTCTTATGAAGTACCTATCTATCAAAACTTTATTTTTTTTTAAATTTAATATTCATGATACATTATCCAGAGTGCTCCAGGTGCTTTTACAATATAGTTTCTCGCACCCAGGGCACCTTGATTTCGAGTTCTTACTTGAGGTTAGAATTTTTACAGAATTTAGATATACATATAACAGGCATTGGTATTTATATTTAATAGTTTTTCTTTTTTTTTAAATAATACCTGAATGTAGACAGTTGTGCTCGACTTGACTTAATCTCCAGGTGTACCCGTTTTTTTTTGTTTTTTTCCCCCTATTGTGTTCCAACTATTCTATAGGTTTTTCCCCTTGAAATTTCTCTGACTATGATTATATTCAGTTTTCTGTGGTTTACTTTCTCGAGTGAACGCAGTTTTCCCAATATTTTTCACTAATATACTTTTCTCGTATTTTTCGAAGTTGTTTGCATTCTGCAAAGGTATGGTCCGAGGTATCTTCCGATTCCTCGCACTCCCTGCAGATTTCATTCTTTGTGATTTTGAATCTTTTTAAATATGCTGCAAATTTGCCGTGTCCAGTAGAGAGATATTGAGATAAGTTTACAGCAAGAAAATTTACATCTTATTAATTGGTTTGGTCGAAGAATACAGAGTGCCTGCTCTCGTTTCATCAAATTAATCGCAAAGTTACTATCGAACTCGCTTCAAAAATGTGATCTGAATTAGACCTCGATGGTGATATCATCAAGGATTTTTCTAGGACAACTTTAAAAAGGTATACAATCCAGCAGCTCATCAGTAACATTGACAATTCATCATGATTCCATTTGATTTCTGTTTTTTTGTCGTGGATTTCAGAGTTTGTAATTATGTATTCGGGTCGTATTTTTCTCAACTTTCACATTGTCAGCTTCTTTACAAGATTCGACATCGTAATTTCGTATGATTTTCTTCTTTGACTTTGAAATTCATTCGAATTTTCCATCTTTCGCATCACCGGAAGAAACTCATGTTTGGTCAACCAATAAACAGCGAGAACTTCTCTCTAATCGGCTGTAATACAACAGTCGATAAAAGTGTTGATACATGTACAAGATTCAAGACCTGTAGTTCAGTATCGAGAGGACTTCAATAAATATCAAACCGAGTGACGTAAAAAGTTTATGGCTAGACTGCAGAAACATTGGATTTCGAGCAAGTGCTCGTCAAGCAATATTGGCCAGTACATATTCGCTACAATTATACCAGTAGAATGAGGTCATGAATGAATCACAATGTATGAAATACGGGCAAGCTACATTTATATCCATGTACTTATCCGATCAGCTGACTCCGACCATCAAAACTTTTTTCATTAGAATTCAGTTCTATCGATTTTCAGTGCTTTCTAACTTCAGACTCGCGAGCGAGAGGAATATTTCAACGCGGACAACACAGAATTCTTATGAAAACTTCTAACGGTTACGATGTACTGTCGTCGAATATATCGGCCTATCGTAGCTTAGACATCTTTCAGGTTCGAATAATAATTCCCGAGTGAGACTTCGTACGTTGAAGTGTAAAATTACCATAACTCTTTGTCGTGAGAGTGAATTGAGGCGATTATATTGATGTGTACACAGAGAAGTGATAATCTTACCCTCACCTCATAAAGGCGAAAATTTTTCGAATCCAACAATTTTATTTCGAGATTACATACTTTTCTACAGTTATTTTCCAAAACATTTACATTCCGTTATCATCTCTTCTCTTCAAAAATGCTACGTATGTAAATGGACCTATTTTTAGTCCGGGTTTAATTGCGCGTATACATTTTAGAAATTTTCATATATATTTGTGCTGTGACATATACGAAAAGAACATCGTAACCTGAGCTCTGAAGAATTGAACAAAAGCAGGATTCGCATATAGTAGCTTCGCGTTTTCCTAGTACAAAACTTGTACACATTTTGCAAGCTTTCATATGTGATTGATAATAGGCTTCTCTCTCTCTCTCTTTGCGCGTGCAGTTTTGCGAGATGAATAAATCCCCGAACAAAACTAGAACTGTTCTCTACTACTTCTTGAAGGCAGTTCGGAACGTAGAAAATCCTATTATCGCGTTACGAAAATATTCATTTCAGTGATGCTCTCCCTTCTTTCATGGAAACGTCGCGCGACAAAAGGTGAAAGAAAAATGCCGAGAACTGCTTCATTGTACAGGCTTATATGTGTGTACAATTCGACACAGTAGGATAAAGCTAGCGCCCTTGTTAGTTTTGTCGACGTTAAAGCATTTTCACGCGTCTCTCTACGACTTTCATATACCTTTGTCGCAAATAAAACTTGTTTACTTTTTCCTTTTTTCAAAAAAAAGAAAAAGTCGCGCTTTAATATTGAAAGGGATGTTATAAATTTGAAGAATTAATGTCAATAAATATTGAAACTTTGAAATTGGTCCTTTTCTGTCGTTACGCTGTAATATCAATGCATATCGAAGAGAATTTGCAACGTCACGAGGCTGCCCTTCAATTAAGGGACGACTTAGTGTTGTCACATAATGATAACTGTTTGCGAAGTATGGGTGCTGAGGAAGAAGATGAGCGGAGAATTTGAGCTGCAAAAATACAATTCACAAAAAAGACGGTGGTCTATATTCGGAAAGAAACAAAGTGATATCGACAGAACTGAAAATGATATCGTTATCATCAAGAGGGTCAAAAATCGCAACGGAGTGCGAAGACAGTGTGTTAAAAATGATGTATATAATTACAATGTGGTCAGAAAAAGATGAAGAGCCCGAAGAAAGCTAATCGACATTATACAACTCGATTCAATTAGGTTTGTTCTCGGAAGATTCTAAGTTTTCTAAAAACGACAGTGCAGTGTATGTCAACCCGGAAAGAGAGAATTCTGATTACAGTTTCATTCACAATTCTCCCGACGTATGAATTGGCATAGTATTTGAATGGTTTGAATAGAGTACCGACTTTATCTTGGAATTTTCAATCGAAGGTTCCACTAAATCAAGTGCCAAAATTTCGGAGTACCCATATGTGCCATTTCATAACTCCATTTCTTAATCATCTCGGCGAGCTTCTCTCTTTCCTCTCTTGTTTACTCGAGCTTACCCACCTCAGACCAGTTTCGATGTGAACATTCCCAAAACACTTTTGTTAGTCTAGAGATCGTATTTCCCTCCCTCCCTCCTCCTCCCTGATAAAAACTTACCTAATACCGAACGACAAATGTTGAACTTTAATTTCAATTTGAGGGCACTGCCTAACGCTCTGAAGATGAGGATTGTGATCCTCGAAACGTAAGCGTTTTTGTAATGTTTATTATTAAGTGACGGCAGTGCCCTCAAATTAAAATTAAAGTTTAAATTTCCGTCATCTCAAGTTTTATTTCTTTGACAAATGTTAATTTTCTTAGATTGGGCTAGCAGGGTGGGCCTCGACAAATGTGACTCAAATAGCACACATATGTGCCTCAACAGTCTCTCAACTTTGCTGTCCTCCTTTCCCTGAATATGAAAATGGCGTTTTTCAAAATACGTATCGTCAAATCGGTTTCCACCAAAGAAGAGGAGGGCTGTTTACTGGTGGACCAACAAGATTGCCGAATTGAGAAAAGAGTGCAACCGTCAGCGCCGGATATACCAGCGTAGTAGTAGCCGCGAAGGGGCGCGGGCGGTTGCACCTGAATACCAGCTGGCTCGCAAAAGGCTGAAGAAGGCCATCAAGGACAGCAAGAGGGCTGCATGGCGAGAGCTATGTGAGATGGCAGATGACGACCCGTTTGGGAAGCCTTAGAAGTTAGTGCTGAAGAAGCTAAAAGGGCTCTCAGCAATGAGCCGAATGGAGCCGGATGTTGTGGGTCAAATCATTGATGGCTTGTTCCCACAGCAGCCACCACCAATGGTAACGCTACCAATAGTAGAAGAGGATGGTATATCCCTCCTAGGCACCGAGGAGGTTGATGCAGCAGTTAATAGACTGCGGGGTAAGTATTGGAAGGCTCCAGGCCCGGATAAGATTCCAAATCCAGTCTGGAGCGCCATACATTCAGTTGACCCAGCACTGCTTGTTGATACATTCAATGCGGCAATTGTTGGGAGACTGTTCCCTGTGCGATGGAAGAAAGCCAGGCTAGCGTTGATTGATAAGAAGGATAAACCACCTGGTCTACCATCCTCTTACCGTCCACTTTATCTGCTAGACAATGTTGGGAAACTCCTAGAAAGAGTGATAGCCAATCGTTTGGAGAGCTATCTGAAGGAAAGAGATATAATCTCTGATAGCCAGTACGGTTTTCAAACTGGACGCTGCACATCAGATGCTGGGATCCGGCTGAAGAAGATAGCCAAGTCAGCAATTGATATGCGCCAGTTTTGCGCAGCCGTCAGCCTCGACATAAGAAATGCGTTCAATTCAATTCCATGGAAGATGATATTGGAAGCTCTTGTGAACGCAGGAGTGCCCGCATACCTGCTCAGGATGATCAGCAGCTATCTTAGCTGCCGTGAAATCCAAGCAGAGACGTCTGCTGGTACAGTAAAGCGCCCTGTTACTTGTGGGGTGCCGCAGGGGTCGGTCCTTGGGCCGCTTTTGTGGTGCGTCGCATTTAACGGAATCTTTAAGGTGAAGCTGCCACCGGGGGTTAAGCTTATCTGCTATGCGGATGACACCCTGGTGGTATGCACCGCCGAAACAACTGTAGCGGTGGAGAGCAGGGTAAACCGGGCCCTAGAGGATGTGACGCGTTGGATCGAGTCGGCTGGACTTGAACTAGCAGCAAGTAAGACGGAGGCCATTTTATTCACGACCCGTCGGATGTTCAAGCCACCCACCTTTCGCCTGCGAGGTGTGGAAATTGAAACCAAGAAGCAAATGAAATACCTGGGCATCTGGTTTGACTCAAAGCTGAGCTTCAGGCACCATTTCCTGATGGCAGCGGAGAAGGCGGGCCGGGTAGTTGGATACCTAAGCCGCCTTATGAGGAACCTGGGAGGACCGAGAGAAGCAAGAAGAAGGATCATGATGAGCACCGCCTTGTCGATCCTCCTATATGGTGCGCCAGTATGGGCCGACTGCATGAAGATACCGTACCGAAGAAGAGAGATGGTAAAGATCCAACGAAGAGCTGCGCTGAGGTGTGTTAGTGCCTACCGCACTGTCTCGACGGAGGCTCTTTGTGTATTAGCACGTTCACCACCAATCGAGCTCCTTGCTGAGGAGAGAGCGGTGGTGTTCGAAGCAAAAAAGGGAACGACGACCAACCGAGAAGCTTTACGGGTCAAGCAGGAGGCCAGGCGCTCCTTGCTTGTAAAGTGGAAAGAAAGAATTGCCCAGAGTGAGCTGGGTACATGGACAACCCGTGTGCTAATACGCGACCTTGATGAGTGGATGAACCGACACCATGGTCAGCTGAATTTTCACCTGACGCAGGTGTTAAGCGGCCATGGCTGCTTCAACAAGTACCTTCACGAGAAGTTAAGGGAAGTTGAGCAGGCAACGTGTTCGCACTGTAACCAAGGGCGGGATGATGGACCACAACACACCTTATTTGAGTGTGAGGCGTGGAGGCGTGAGCGGGACGAGCTTAGTCGGTCTCTTCAAGAGATCGGGGTAGATGAAGCGCTCGACCCGAGTAGCTTGGTACCCACCATGCTAGGTTCCGAAGAAGCATGGAACCAGGTGTCTGCATTTGCGGCCACCATCATGAAGAGGAAGATGGACCAGGAATGGAATAGGCAAATGCAGAACCACGCTATGGCCTACTCAACACCTGTGTACCATCAACATCCAGATCTGCAGGAAGAAGAGGACCAAGACCTTCCCTGAAGAAGAAGATGAAGAAACTCCAACAGTGACCTACTGTATTGTGTAGTGTGGTGGTGTTTGTTGTTGTGAGTGTTCTTATGTTTTTGTGCGTGCCAGGGGGGCACTGCAGCTTGGCGGATGCCAAAGCAACTTGGCAGTTGCCGAGTAGAAGAGGGGGTTCGCATAGGAGATTCCTCCTTCACTGAAGTTATACCTGAAAGGATCGATTCCGGTGTTGGAGGAAACAATATTAAATGCATACGCAACCCGCACCTACTCCATTATTGATGACGGGTGGTGCTGCACATGCGACACACAAGCGAATCATCAAATCGGTTATTCACTCTCTCGTCTATAGCGAACGAGACCAACCCTACTTCGCACCTCGTTCTAATACGATTTACAAGAATTGCTAAGAGTAATTATGATCCAATTTATGAATCGTTCTACTAAATTTCGTTTCCGGGCTTCCTCGCTTTTAAAGTTGGTCTGCCGTCATCCGCTGAACCTAAAACGTTCGTCCATATTTTATTCTGATAATTTTACGACTTTTGTAAAAGTTTTATATGTTCGTGAGTTTTATGAATTATTGTGTCGTAACTAAGGAATAAAGAACTAATGAACATCCTTACATTTTGTAATGAGAAGTTTGAAAAACGATAGGAATTCTTATAGGGAACTAATAAATAGCACGCAATAAAATTAATTGTTGCACGGAATATAATTAATGAGGAATAACGGAATGCAATATAGCAATGAGACGGTATATGTAACTGAAATGCACGGAATTGATGCACGGAAATTAAAAATTGTTTGAACGTAATTTGAAAAAAAATTATACTCGTGAAATTGGAATCTTGTAATAATTTTTATAGATGGAAGAATGCTTTGGTGGTTTCCGAGAATTTTTTGTACGCGAAAAGTATCGAGATCAATATCACCGAAAAGGAGCAAACATTTGTTGGTTTTTCAATCTATAAAGATTATTTTGGAAAAAAAAAAGTTATTCGTCAATGTAGGAGGAAAGAAAGTTGAACGAAGGAGCGGCTATTGGGCAGCCGTCCACGAATAACGGATTGGAATCCACGAACGGTGTGATCAAAGGATAAAACACAATGAGAGAGCGCCTTCCTGTGGGCCAATTTTTGAATTGCGTCAGAGAAATTGTGGCACAGTGGTCGGAATTAAGGGATCCGGCATCAATCAACTGATTCCCGTTTTCGACGACGCCGACATTACCCCTCTCCCTCTGGACGCAGGCATTTCAGTGGGCCACTGAAAACAGATCTGTAATGGAGCGGTCACAGGGTATGCATGACGGGTGCCAACAATTCTTTGTCGCTTCATCCTCTTCGAAAACATCTATCACCAAGAAGATGCTGGCTCAGTACGAGACAAGTAATTGGAAGACTTTTGACCAATTTGTTCGAGAGAATTACGGCGTGTGGAAGATTCATATGAACAGAAATGTTCACCATGAGTCTACCTGTACATGCCCATTCTACCTCAAACATTCCGCTTGTAAGCATGTGTTAGGTATGCTCATCCGGCTGCACTTGGTACGTGTTCCGCCCGAAGCGAAGCAAGTTCCCTTAGGACAAAAACGCAAGCGTGGTCGGCCTGCAAAAGCTAAGCGGGCCCTTCTTGTTCAATGCTGAATGCATTTCATCTCTTTGTCATATAACTTTTATTTCACATATTTTGAGTTTAGTACATATTTTGGGCGCCGTTTATTTTCCCGTTTCAAACAATTAATAATGCGTTCATTCGTTCCTCTATTCGTTAATTCATTTTATATGCCGTGAGGCTTTTGCTTTTCTGTTTGATATTATAATATACCGTTCAAATATTACATTTTCTGTGCAAAGTCTATTTCTCCTTCCGTGCTGATAAATCATACCCATTCTTATATTGCCCGTATTCTTTATCATTGGACGTACGACTGAATGCTCCGAAGTCTGTTTAGTCTGAGAGTTCAGTATAAAACAGAAAAACTTATCTAATTGAATTTATTTCACCTATGTTTCTAGCAGACCATATTCAGTGCAATTATGTGTATTTAAATTTTCATAATACGAGTTTAAGTGCAAATTATAGCTATTGGGTTCTAAAACACTTTGGTGAACAAGTTTTTCTAGAAGGGATCAAATCTTTATTTTCTTAGCACCGTGAGTTCCTATTTCTGTAATCACCAGCGTAACTCGGTCAACTTAATTTCAAATATTGAGGTTAGTTCTATCGCTCTTGGGAGTTGACTTCATTCACTGCGTTTATTGGAATAAGCAAGGTACCAGTTTTTCCCCTTCTGATACGCACAGCTAGAAGATTGAAATTTTTGAAGTGTCTTACGTAAGTAGGTCACATGAATATTTGTTCGAAAAAAGAAGATACAGCACAGAAGTGAACTCGTTTCCTCCGGAGAAACGTAGTAGGGCATTTCTTTCCTGCACTTCGATGTCTACCTATTATATTGACTCTTGATACGTCCGTCTTGGTCTCGATAACGTCATAGTAAGGTCCCTTCTCCACCAACATTTCTTTGCTTAGTATAAACTTGGTTTTTGTATGTTAGGCTAACTAGTTGACAGGCTCATTCTTGTCCTAGTATTATGTGTAGTATACTCAACTATAGGCTGATTAGCTCACTCGCTCTACTCGGTATAAAATTAGTCTTCGCCTGTGACGTCCTACTACGCCCCGCCTAGCTTTCTCTCTCTCTCTTCCTAGTTTACTACATTCTTGTAAAGGAGTGACCCTATGACACTGTCTTGCGCTACACCAGCCTGGGTGCAGTGGAATCGTGACTTGCTTTCCTCGTATATGACACGACATTTCTAGTTAAATAAGTACGACTCTACCAGGCCGTCAAATTTTCTGAGCTAAATGACCTGTACTTGGCCATGGTTGTCTCTAGTTACAGGCCTAAATACTGAAGGAGATGGCCCCAGTACATGCGTGTGTTGGGATAAGATAAAGGACAGGATGATGTAGTAATGGCGATAACCCGTTTCCCGTGTTCTTCCAAATGTCATTGCAGACTCCCGCAAACGACCAAACGACCGATTTGCGAGTTTATTTGTGACCTGCGACTCATTGCCTACTTCCTGCCAATGGACAATGAGCATCCTTTTCTCATCGCAAGTCACATTTTATGTAACCGGGATGGGGTACCGCGTCGGTTTACTGCCATACGCGGAGTAAGAGGCGAGTAAGAGTGATGCTGCGGGACTTAGAAATATTTTCGTACTTCTTGGACTTGTAAAATTTTTCATTTTCAATTCTTGGACTTAGAAATATTTTCAACTGTTGGACTGGGAATTATTTTCCAATTGTTGGACTTTGAAATATTTTCATACTTCTTGGACTTGTAAAATTTTTCATTTTTGATCGTCGGACTTTGTAATATTTCCAACTGTGGGAGACAAATCAAAAATGAAAAATTTTACAAGTCCAAGAAGTATGAAAATATTTCAAAGGAAAATAATTCCAAGTCCAACAGTTGAAAATAATTATTTCCAAGTCCAAAAATTGGAAAATAATTCCAAGTCCAAGAAGTATGAAAATATTTCAATGTCCAATAAATGGAAAATATTTCAAAGTCCAACAATTGGAAAATAATTCCAAGTCCAATAGTTGAAAATATTTCAAAGTCCAACAATATTGGAAAATAATTCTAAGTCAAAGAAGTATGAAAATATTTCAATGTCCAACTATTGGAAAATATTTCAAAGTCCAACAATTGGAAAATAATTGTAAGTCCAAGAAGTATGAAAAGTTCAAGTCCAACAGTTGAAAATATTTCAAAGTCCAACAGTTGAAAATATTTAAAAGTCCCGCGGCATCACTCTTACACGTTAACCCGACGCGTCACCCAATCTCGGTTACATACCCTACTAGGGTAAGAGGATAGGCCGTAGTCGACCCAATGATCTATAAAATCACTTCTCCCATCTCGAATGAACTAAGGAGGGCTAGTGACAGCTCACCTCCAAGCCGCCGAGCGAAGCAACGCACAAAAGTCAGTCGTTGGGTCGTTTGCGGGAGTCCGCGATGACATTTGAAAGAACACGGGAAACGGGTTATCGCTTAGTAATGCTTCCTAGTGTGGTACTGGTCTATAAATCGATGTATCGATATAAGTCCTTACAACAGATTGCTATGTCGGAGTACTATTGTTTTCACTTTTTTTTTTTTTTTTTTCTTCTTTTATAATTTTTCTCTATGGTTGGATGTAATAAAAAAAAAAAAAAAAAAAAAAAAAAAAAAAAGGAGTTGATATTATATTTGTATTGAAATTGATAAAATCATAAAAATTGATCTATGAAATTCATTTAAATTAATAATATTATAATTAATTTCAATGTAGTTTCATTTGATGAAAAAGTTATAAAAATAATATTAAAATTATTTATATGAAGAAGGAAATAAAAATCAAAATCTTCAATTATTTATTTGTGGATAAAATTTGGTAAATTGATAATATTATTATTTCATTTATTATCAATAATGAAAACTAATTTATGAAAATTTCTAAATTAAATTATTCATATTTATAATGAATGATAATTATAAAAATAGTTGAATTTTTAAATAGAAAAATTTATTATAATGATGAATATAAAAATAAAATTATTTAAATTAATGTCATTTTTAAATCATTTATAAAAGGAAAATTAATTATTAAATAAATTGATTTAAAAAATAAATATAAATTGAATTTTTAAAAATTAATTTAAATAATAATACATAATGATAAAATGATATTACAAATCTAAATTTAATACTAGAATTGAAAATGAATAAATCATTTCAATTTTATTGGTATTAATACACAAATATATTTTATAACAACAACTTTAATTATTGCTATACCAGAAGAAATTAAAATTTTTAGATGATTAATAACATTAAATATTACTGATACATATTAATTTTCATGATTGTTATTGAGTTGTTGCATAGTTTCTTCATGTATTATCAATAGGAATTGTTTTTTCAATTATTTCGAGACTATGTTTTTGCTTAATAATTTTTAATAATGATATTTAATCATTAAATTTAAAATTTATAAATTGTTTATCAATTTATTATTGTAGAAGTTAATTTTTAATAATTTAATTATATTATTTTTTTCTAAATATTAATTCAACCATAGGTTTATGGTAATTAAAATTAAATTAAGTAATTTGAGAAATTTCTTAAAATAAATTTAAAAACAAATAATTACTCAAATAACAGGCTAACAATTTTTCAATGTTGAAATTTTTAAAATTGGAAATGTACTATCGATGTAGTTGGTATCATCATGATGGATGGAATTTTAAAACTTTTTTGATCCCTTCTCAATCCAAACCTAGCTTATATGAAGAAGTTATCAATTATTTGAAAAAAGATAGACATGTCCATTACACACCTGAACAAAATTGAAACTTTTGGGATGAACACGAGCTGTTGAAGGTGTTTCTAGAAGTATTTTTAACGCTAAATACAATACCATTTGCTGTTTTGTGATATCTCCTCTCATTATTGTGTAACACTCACGTTTAGTTCCCGCGCTTCATCGCAACAGCCAGTGTACTTTCTAGCGAATTAAAATTTTCTAGCTCGATAAGATACGTTACGCATCACGACAAACCGTGCCAACTTGACATGAGTATTGCACAATAATGCGACGCGACGTGATACAGTATCAAGAAACGGAAAATGCCATTGTATTCAGGGTTGAAAATACTTCTAGAAATAGCTTCTATACTGACATGTGCATTCCAACAGTTTGTTGTTGTTTTTCTCGGAAAACGTTTTGTGAACTTTTCTCAATGAGCTTTCCGCATACAACAGGTTTTGCTTTACCCACTCAAATTTCTGAAAAATTTAGATCTAATTTAGAGACTTTTGAAAATTTCGACGTCAAAAACCCTACAGATGTGAGACTTGAAGAAAATTTAGACTCGGAACTTTTACGAATGTGATATTTGAAAGAATTTTAAGCTTGAAACCTCTACACATATGGTATCTGAAAAATAAAGAGGCGGGATATGGAAAAAATTATGAGCTCGGAACCCCTGTAAAATAATGGAGGACTTGAGAAATTTCAAATCAGGAACTCGCAGAGAAGTCGGGCTTGGCCGTATGTATGAGGAAAGGAGAATTCCACCGTGACTTGAAAATTTCGATTGTGACCTCCTTTAGAGGTGGGAGTTATAATTTCCGTCATCCGAGCCAGAATACTTATTTAGGAAAAGGATTGTCGCTAATTCCATTAATAACGCAGTTTTATTTTCCAACTTTGTTCCAGGTGTTCTTGAATTTAAATGAATTAAATTACATAACTCATTTAACTTTTATAGGATTTTATTATCTACAAACTCCAAAATGCTTGTGTCAAATTTTGCTGCCATTATACCATAGCTGTTTTTTTTTCTTGTAACTATTTTTTTAATAAGTAGGTAACTGAGGACGAAAATTATCTGTTCAGAAATGTTTGAATAAAATCTAATAATCTTGTAGAATTAATAATGTACCCCTTTACGATAAAGGAACGCGTAAGTTACAAATAATATATATGCATTTCGTCTGAGACATTTGTGTTTAATATTCCCGCGTTCTGGTCTCTCATATTTTCTGGGTGAACATTTGGGCGAGTGTTTTTATTCTTAGTAAAATCAATAAGGTAATACCCGACAAAGCAAAGCTCGCGAGAAGATTACTTTTTTTCTCTCTCTTTCTTTCTCTCTTCTCTTTCATCCCAAATCCAACAATACATTAAAGCAGTCTACGTTTCACTCCGTATTTTCAGTTCGGTATTGTAAATTCTACTTGCCTAGTATTGGGAGCAAGAAAATATTGGCACTTCATTTTATTTCTTTTTCTTTCCTTCCTCTTTTATGCTGTCTTCGGAATAGCAATTTTTTTTTTATTCGGTTAAGTGACACGGATATTTTCGATTGAGTTACCAAGAAATTATTTTGCTCTGTACCGAGTACATACCGTATGTGAAAAAGTCCTCGTGTATGAAACGAATGAATTGATGGCGCCTATGTGACTAACAGAATTTACTGCATTGAGGAATACTCTTCACGGTACAACGATTTATGCGAATGAATAAGTATCCCGAAATTTCTCTCGAAAGATTTTTAGTTTTATTGCTGGAAAAATTTTATAGAGAAAAGATTCATGTTTCTTTACAGCATTATTACCTGAATAAAAAATTAAGTTCGGCTTTTCGCTTTTCAACTCGCGCGCATTAAGGAAAATAGGTAATTGTTTCAGCCGAGTATGAAGAAATTTTTGCAAAACTGAAGTACATTCATTTACATAAACTCGGTGTTCCAGTTTCAACCGTGTGAAGACAGACAACTTTTAAAACTTTCACTCCGATCTGGATGTAAAATACATATTTCAAATGTGTCGTCTTTTCATTTTTTCTCCTACATTTGTCTCAGCATTGCCCGCGTTATTCGCGAATTCCTTTCTAATCCTGGGGGAACGAAAGACTAGAACGGAAATTGTCAATTGGGGTCAATAATGTTGCAAAATTTTTCCATCTAACGCGCTTACATTTGCATCAAAATAAACTTGTGAACTGTATTTTTATTTTTTTTATTTTTATTTTACTTCGCTCTTTCCCACGTTTGACTTTTTATTCTGTCATACTTGCTTTTTGTAATCTCGTATTTCCCTCTCCATCTTTTTTTTTTTATGCTCTCTTCTTTTCGTTTCCCGCTTTTACTATGGAAAGGATGCATTAATTTTTTGATTTTTCAAATTATATATTTTTAATCTTTCGGTCCAGGAAATTTTAAATTAGAATATCACCGAACGTAAAAGAAAGTGCTGTACAAAATCAATAGAAAACAACGCATTGTTGTTGAGAATGTAAAAGAAATTATTATTATGTATTTTTGCTGATCTATATTGTATTCTCCTGTTAAAACCATCTTCGTCTGACACGAGTGCCTAGGAAATGAAGTAAATCGGGGGGGGGGGGGGTACAGTAGAAGTAAATAAAATTGGAGGAAAACGAAAAATAAATGAAGGATGATGAGAAAATTGTTCGTTATTACGAATACGTGTACGAATCTGTATTCTCAGCAAGTTTGGAAAGACGAGAGTTTTCTTCCTCCGTCTGGAGTTCTCATCGAAGCTGCCCTTAGTTCCATATGTTTCTTTCTGTTTCTCGAATTTAACTCGAGAAACTCGGATCTCTCTCATACAGAAAATCTTCGGATCATCTGAGAATATTTCTCATCGTTTTCATACTCGTAGGATAGAAAACAGGACGAGAGTGAAGAAAATACCTCGGTAGGTGACCCACGACGCGAGTAACAAGAATTTTCACCTTGGACAGTCGGGAGTATCTACTATTTGTCAGTCAACTGATAATATCCAACTTTCTAAGACAAAACCTGTGTTATGAAAGAGAACGTACGCCGTCCTTCCGACGAATCGATTTGTGGTTCCTAAGAAGGCGAAGCCTCGGAAATATGTACTTCAATCCTTTAATCAAGTTACTTATATCAAGAGAGAGTCTGAGAGAAAACAACGGCTTCCTTAACGAAGTCGAACGAGGAACGTAGGGAACCTGTCCAATGAGTCGAATTGGTTTTGCTATTGAGAATTTGAATTGAAATCTTCAAGAGTCTCAAATTTTTCTGAGTTCCTTGTGTCATGGTGTATACAGGGTGAGGCCAAAAGATGTTACCAGTTAAATGGGAGTTTGCGTTAAATCTGTCGTAGCGCAAAAACGCGAAACGTTAGATGTATACTTTGAATCTACGAAATTCGCATCTCAATTTTATCTTCAATTTGCGCCAAATACGAAATTTCTACGTCTTCTCTGAGCCGAGTTATAGACCAAAATGTGCCGAAAATTTAACAATTTGCCAGGGTTCTTAAAATAGCCCTTGATAATTAATTAATTTACAGTATTGAGCTGAATTTCGAACATTCCGATTATTAAATTACTGTTCCTGAAGTAAAATTTTACGGGGAAAACGAAAAAAATTGTCATAAAATACTGCGAAGCACAAAAATAGGAAAATCGCTAATTTTATTCAATTCTTCAGTAAAATTTTGCGCTGAGTTCGAAAAAATCACCCAAATCACCCTACGAAGCTTCAAAATGGATTTATGAGCCCAAAGAGGGTCAAAATTTCCCCGTGGTCTTCGAAAATTTAGTAGAATTCTGAAGTAAAATTTCGTGCTGAGTCCAAAAAAATCACCCAAATCACCCTACGAAGCTTCAAAATGGATGTATGGCCCCAAAGAGGATCAAAATTTCCCCGTGATCATCGAAAATTTAGTAGAATTCTGAAGTAAATTTTCGTGCTGAGTCCAAAAAATCACCGAAATCACCTTACGAAGCCTGAAAATGGATGTACGGGCCCAAAGAGGGTCAAAATTCCCCCAAATAAAAACAATTGTGTGATCATCGAAAATTTAGTAGAATTCTGAAGTAAAATTCCGTGCTGAGTCCAAAAAAATCACCCAAATCACCCTACGAAGCTTCAAAATGGATTTATGAGCCCAAAGAGGGTCAAAATTTCCCCGTGGTCTTCGAAAATTTAGTAGAATTCTGAAGTAAAATTTCGTGCTGAGTCCAAAAAAATCACCCAAATCACCCTACGAAGCTTCAAAATGGATGTATGGCCCCAAAGAGGATCAAAATTTCCCCGTGATCATCGAAAATTTAGTAGAATTCTGAAGTAAATTTTCGTGCTGAGTCCAAAAAATCACCGAAATCACCTTACGAAGCCTGAAAATGGATGTACGGGCCCAAAGAGGGTCAAAATTCCCCCAAATAAAAACAATTGTGTGATCATCGAAAATTTAGTAGAATTCTGAAGTAAAATTCCGTGCTGAGTCCAAAAAAATCACCCAAATCACCCTACGAAGCTTCCAAATGGATTTATGAGCCCAAAGAGGGTCAAAATTTCCCCGTGATCTTCGAAAATTTAGTAGAATTCTGAAGTAAAATTTCGTGCTGAGTCCAAAAAAATCACCCAAATCACCCTACGAAGCTTCAAAATGGATGTATGGCCCCAAAGAGGATCAAAATTTCCCCGTGATCATCGAAAATTTAGTAGAATTCTGAAGTAAATTTTCGTGCTGAGTCCAAAAAATCACCGAAATCACCTTACGAAGCCTGAAAATGGATGTACGGGCCCAAAGAGGGTCAAAATTCCCCCAAATAAAAACAATTGTGTGATCATCGAAAATTTAGTAGAATTCTGAAGTAAAATTCCGTGCTGAGTCCAAAAAAATCACCCAAATCACCCTACGAAGCTTCAAAATTTCCCCGTGGTCTTCGAAAATTTAGTAGAATTCTGAAGTAAAATTTCGTGCTGAGTCCAAAAAAATCACCCAAATCACCCTACGAAGCTTCAAAATGGATGTATGGCCCCAAAGAGGATCAAAATTTCCCCGTGATCATCGAAAATTTAGTAGAATTCTGAAGTAAATTTTCGTGCTGAGTCCAAAAAATCACCGAAATCACCTTACGAAGCCTGAAAATGGATGTACGGGCCCAAAGAGGGTCAAAATTCCCCCAAATAAAAACAATTGTGTGATCATCGAAAATTTAGTAGAATTCTGAAGTAAAATTCCGTGCTGAGTCCAAAAAAATCACCCAAATCACCCTACGAAGCTTCAAAATTTCCCCGTGGTCTTCGAAAATTTAGTAGAATTCTGAAGTAAAATTTCGTGCTGAGTCCAAAAAAATCACCCAAATCACCCTACGAAGCTTCAAAATGGATGTATGGCCCCAAAGAGGATCAAAATTTCCCCGTGATCATCGAAAATTTAGTAGAATTCTGAAGTAAATTTTCGTGCTGAGTCCAAAAAATCACCGAAATCACCTTACGAAGCCTGAAAATGGATGTACGGGCCCAAAGAGGGTCAAAATTCCCCCAAATAAAAACAATTGTGTGATCATCGAAAATTTAGTAGAATTCTGAAGTAAAATTCCGTGCTGAGTCCAAAAAAATCACCCAAATCACCCTACGAAGCTTCAAAATTTCCCCGTGGTCTTCGAAAATTTAGTAGAATTCTGAAGTAAAATTTCGTGCTGAGTCCAAAAAAATCACCCAAATCACCCTACGAAGCTTCAAAATGGATGTATGGCCCCAAAGAGGATCAAAATTTCCCCGTGATCATCGAAAATTTAGTAGAATTCTGAAGTAAATTTTCGTGCTGAGTCCAAAAAATCACCGAAATCACCTTACGAAGCCTGAAAATGGATGTACGGGCCCAAAGAGGGTCAAAATTCCCCCAAATAAAAACAATTGTGTGATCATCGAAAATTTAGTAGAATTCTGAAGTAAAATTCCGTGCTGAGTCCAAAAAAACACCCAAATCACCCTACGAAGCTTCCAAATGGATTTATGAGCCCAAAGAGGGTCAAAATTTCCCCGTGATCTTCGAAAATTTAGTAGAATTCTGAAGTAAAATTTCGTGCCGAGTCCAAAAAATCACCGAAATCACCCTACGAAGTTTCAAAATGGATGTACGGGCCCAAAGAGGGTCAAAATTTCCCCGTGATCTTCGAAAATTTAGTAGAATTCTGAAGTAAAATTTCGTGCTGAGTCCAAAAAATCACCGAAATCACCCTACGAAGCTTCAAAATGGATGTACGGGGCCCAAAGAGGGTCAAAATTCCCCCAAATAAAAAAATTGTGTGATCATCAAAAATTTCGTAGAATTCTGAAGTAAAATTTCGTGCTGAGTCCAAAAAAATCACCCAAATCACCCTACGAAGCTTCATAATGGATGTATGGGCTCAAAGAGGGTCAAAATTTCCCCAAATAAAAAAATTGCGTGATCATCGAAATTTTGTACAATTTACTAGTGAAATTTCACACTAAGTCCGGAAAAATAACCCGAAAATTATCTAACAAAGCTCCAAATTCAGTGAAAGGGTTCCAAGAGATTCCACACAAGTTGAAAGATCGCTCAAATTTTCATATTTTATTCGATTCTCTTGCGAAATTGAGCTTAGTTCGACTAAGGCCCTGAGTATGATTGAAGCTGGTGGTGGAAGACTCATTGTTTCAGACGATGAGGGAAAGCATGGAACCAAGAAGCTTGTCTTCCGTTGTAAACTCGCAAGGAAAAATTAGCCAGAGTGCCTCTATCGATGAAAGCGGGCAAGAGTGTGATCATTCTTGTTGAGTCAGTCGAAGGAGTGAATTTTTTGGGAAGATCAACATTCGTTGTAAACTGATGATGAAAAAATAGCTACAGTGCCTAAAAATGATTCATTTTACAGTATTTAAATGAATTTTGAGCCTGTTACTCGAAGGAAACGCAGCGTGGTGTTGAAAAAATATGATTGAAACATTTTGAAAAACACCAAAATGGGTTGATGGGCTCAAAAAGGATCAAAATTTCCCAAAAGCAAAAAATCGCTCGAACTTGTAGCCTTTACTTAATTCTTAGGTGAAATTTAGCGTAGATTCCGGAAAAAATTATTTAAAAATTCTGAACAGCACCCAAAAATGGTTCAATGGGACCAACAACATTTCTTCAAAACAGGAAATTTTTCAGGTTTTCAAAAAAAAAGAACGTGTCCAAAACTACGCAAACAATTCTTCTGTTGTATTCTGGCTGTGGAAGATCAGCTAGGGCAATGTATTTGATCGAAGATGGCAATTTGTGAAGTTTCTCATAGTTCGATGGGGTGGAGGAAACAATACTGAGAAGCTTCTCTGTTGATAGCTAGCAGCGAAAGATTGGCTGAAGTCCGTACCTAAATCAAAAGGAGAAAATGTGCCCCTATTCTCGTTTTGTTGGCTTGTAGGGAGAATGTGACCGAAAGGCTAGTCTATGTAAAGCATGAAATTAAAAATTTTTCCAAGTCCTTTTCATATCATTTAGTCTCCCTTCTATCATATATCATGGCTCAAGAGTCGAGAAAATATTCATGGATCAAGCGAGTCATTCCATACCCCAGGGGTCATTTCCTCAAATTAGTTAACCGCAGAGTTTATTCCATCGCGTGACTTTTACTCTGTCTTTCAAAATTTGTTCTTAGTGGACTTTTTGATTCAATGAGTATATTGCGCAGTTTGGAACTGCGAAAAATGGTTGTGAATTTCAATCATAATTTGAATAAGGTTCCCAAACTGGCTACAATAATATGGGGACAAATATTCAGTTAAAGGTACATATTTATTAATACTCTGATTATTGTTTTGGTGTGTAGGTGTATCTAACATGCTCACAGGGGAAACGATACGATGTTGGTTACTGTGGGCATTGGCGGTTCACCCAGTCGTCGCCGGCAACCCCGATGCTAAGCGTTTGTACGACGATCTCTTATCAAATTACAATAAATTGGTCAGGCCAGTGGTCAATACATCCGACGTCCTACGAGTATGCATCAAATTAAAATTATCACAGCTTATTGACGTGGTGAGTTTATTTCTTGTGAATTATTTTAATATTTCTAAGCTCAAGTATAAAACAAAGTCTGGGTACTACGCTGTATACGATATATTGAGACGAAAAAACGCGAGTTAGTCAATCCAAAAAGGGAATAAAATTTTTCATTCCAACGTATGATGCAAATTCTGAAGAGTAAATTCTATCCTTCACTACGGGAAAAAGAATTCAACTCTCTACAGTCTATACGTTTATTTTCCATTGGTGAAATTTTATTGTTTCATTTCCAGAATATTTTTGATCCTCTTTACAAGTACCAAAAAATCTGTGGAGCAATAGCCCTTCTCTCTCACCATAGTTTTTTGGTCCCCTTTTGTCATAGTGTATTGCCAGCGTCACGGACAGTATTTTGATGAAAGAAAACGATGCGTACAATAATCTACAGCCTAGCTCCCAAATATTGTTCGTTCGCAGATTAAATTTTCCAGAGGTATACGGAACTTATTATTCCTACAAAATTAATTTTCAGTATTATATGTGTTTTTCATAAGGTTTTTTCTAAAATCGAATTTCAAATTTAATAACAAAATATTGTGCCACGATAATAATAATAATAATAATAATAATAATATTGAATATTTTTCTCGTGTTCTGTTACATGGACCTCTCGCTGCTTCAATTAGCCTACTGTTGAGAATATTTCCAAATTCCATTTCTTCTGGATTTTTTTTTTGAAATAGGTATCTTTCGAAAATATTTACGGAAACAGATGGTATCGCTCAGACGCTCAATTAATTATTTTCCCTTCCTCTCCTCGATTTCCCTCTTCCTTTTCTTATAAACAAATTTCTTCTGTACAAGACTCGCTTCAAATTTAATTTTAAATACTTATTAAAACTCGTAACCGTTATCCTTTTTATAGAAGTCAAATTCAAATTCGTTACTGATGAATCTTTGAAGTTTTTTTTTTTTTTTTTTTTTTCCACAAGTATTTTGATTGGTTTTTAGCGAGTAAATCTTCGTATTCCAAGATACAAAAGACAAAAGGGTCGACAGAAAAATTTTGGGCTTCCTGGTTGTGCATCGTTTGCCGATGAGAACCGACTTTAAATTGGCGTCCCAGTATGCTCGGAACGAGAGATGTAGTTTTGTACCGAGCTGTTAACGAACAATGCAGTGAAAAAGAATCGATCGTTTGAAAAGAATGCTTCTGTCATCATTATTTTTAATTCAAAAAGCGTTCGAATTTTTATATCATTTGTAACCCAATAACCATCATGAACGAGATGAAATATGTATTTATTCGAAACTGATGGATGAGAACCAAAATAGTGATTTTTTTTTTTCGCTTTCGTACCAATCAGAAACTGTGTAACCGAATCCGCATTAATTTGTCATATATATGTCATGCTTTATATGTCATTCGAACATCCTCAAGTCGTTTCTTTTAAATTTAGTGACAGACAACTGTGAATGTGTTGAGCTCAACATAATGGAAGGTGATCCAATTATTAGAAAAATGTCGACGTTTTACACCACGTAGGCCTACATGAAATTATTCTAGCGTTGAATTGTAGATTGAAGCAAAAATCGAACAATGACTTTATTTGATTTTCGAGAAAAACCTATTATTTTACAATTTTTGTATAATAGTAGGTGGTGGTATAAAACATAGTCAGTTGATTCTGGAGTTTATCTTAGAACGTAGGGAAATGTAGGACAGTATCATTGGTTTATAGTAACAATAGCCTATCTCGTAAGTCACAAAATAGCGAATTCTACTTCGTAAACCACAATTACCTAACAATAAGTAACGAAAAGCAGTAGCCTTCTTGTGGGTTTTTCGTCGATTGTCAGTCTGATCCAATGTTCCTACGAGTATATTTATACTGAATCACAATCGTTGGTATCTACTCGGCTTCTAATTGGTTCAAATATGTAATAAGAAATCACATTTCATTTATATTGCATACTGTTTCGCCTGATTCTTATTGTGACTGTATTTTTTTTTACACTGAGGTCCTATGTCAGAGGGAGTAGATATGCTATAGTTGCATTTCCAATTCCTCTTTAGAGTTTCTGCCAATGACTTTGCGGCACATAATTACTCGTATATAACGAAATAAGATGTTAACTTTTCTACTAAAACTGTGCATGTATTTCTCATTCATGTTAGAATGTTTACCAACTCATAACTAAATGAAAACACACACACGAGAGAAGAGACTGATAGTAGTATCGGGAATGCTGTTGAATAATAGAGAAAAGAGAATAAGAATTAGAGCACGTGTAGAATTTTTCGACGAGGTCATTCTCGGGGATGAAAACATTTAAAATATTCACCTCGTTGTTGTATTGAGCTGACGGACGATCTCGGCCGTAGAAACACTCACAGTGAAATAAAACAGTCTGATTCAAATGAAAATTGTAACCGCAAGTAGAAAGGTTGGCCACAAAGGCAGATTTTTTTGAGAGGGGAAGGGGTTTGAAGAGACTCCACTGGACCCTGAGACAAAGCTGTTGACTTGCTTCATCTATTCAGACCGTATGGCAGTCTGAACATTGGAATTTATACACACCTCTTTTCTCGAGGAGGGGAATAGACTTTTCAAACCTATAAGAAAGGCTACGTATGTAAGAATTGAACTTCGTCTTTCCTGCTACCGAGTCTCTATTGAACGATATCTCAACTACACGTACAAAACGTGAATTAACTGACACTCGCTATCTCTATTCTAATCTCTTATAACTACTACGACTACCTATTCTGTCTGCGAGTGCCAGCGTGCAAGAATATGCAGCAGCATATTCTTACATATAATACTACAGGGTGTCCACTTTTCTGGAAAATGTGGAAGTCAGGGAAAAATCAGGGAATTTTTTGAGACCTGGAAAAGTCAGGGAATTTCGGGAATTTTACCTAAAGTCAGGGAATTTTTTGAGATACGTCAAAAAAAGTTCGAGCTAAGCAGTTTTCCTCTTTTTTTTTTTTTTTTTCCTTTGCTTTTCAGTGAAGATGATGATCTGGAAAAACCTGAAAAAGTCAGGGAAAAGTCATGGAAAAGTCAGGGAATTTCATTTCAGAGGAAAAGTGGTCACTTAAACGAATCCGTTCCTTAAGGTTACGGCTATCCATCATAAACGAAAAAACGAATACTCCAAGGGGAGAGTAAACAAATGCAAACCGCAGAAAATAAAAACGAAGGGAGCGCTTTCGGTTAAACAACCATCTTCAAACCTGAAATGAAAGCAACTGACGAACGAATGAGAAGGAAGAGGTATTAAGATCGTCCGAACGAGAAATCACGGTGTGAATCATAAACCTGTTCGATCAAGCCATCTTCCGGAATATACGAGTTGAGTATAGTGATACCGTCAGTGTTGAGGTGACGCAGTATCTCTATATTCTCGAGGGCGATACGTTTACGGTAGGAATTCTCCTTATGGAGGAGCTTTTCGGATCCCTCGCGGAAACTGTGGCCACTGTTAATCAAATGATCAGCGAAAGCTGACTCCCCTAAGCGTCCCTTCTTCCAAGACTTCAGGTGCTCAGCTACTCTAACTTTCATCTGGCGGCTGGTCTCACCAATATAAAAGCCTCCACAATCCTCACATTCCATCTTATAAACACCACTCCTTTCATCAACCGGTATGGGATCCTTCAGTCTCACAAACAACCTCTTGACAGTGGTGAGGTTGTAAAACGCGGGTCTGAAACCAAACGGGCGAAGGGCCCGACCCAATTGCTGGGAGAAATTCCCCAGGAAAGGGAGACTGATCCAACGCAAACGGCGATCACGGATCGTGTCCCGGGGGAGGGAGGTGGTGGAATCAAGAAGGCTCCTCGTAACTTTCCTCCGAACCATCACGTCAACGTCGACATTGACTCCATTCACTCTAGCCAGGTGTTTTATGGTAAGTAATTCTTTCTTAAAAGCAGATTGACTCAACGGAATACGAGTCAGTCTGTGAACTAGGCTATGAAAAGCAGCCATCTTATGAGCAACAGGACCGAACGAACCACCGTGGACTAAAACATCGGTCGTAGTATCTTTCCTGTAAATTCCAAACTTATGGATACCGTCTATTATAGAGATCGATAAATCCAAAAAGTTGATGGAAAATACCCCTATTTCCAACGTAAATTTGATGGAAGGGTACCAGGAATTGAGATACCTCAGAAACTCACCAAGGAGATCTGGGTGACCAGTCCAGGTACATAGAACGTCATCAACGTACCTGTGCCAGTAATGAATATGATTAAGTAACACCTGGTTCGAGGAAAAGAGGTCAAGTTCAAACTTAGACATGAAAACTTCGGAGATAAGAGAGCCTAGAGGTGATCCAATAGGGATCCCTACTTCCTCAGGGAACTCGAAAAATTTCCCTTCAAATTTACAGAAGTTGGGGGACCAGCAAGTATTCAGGAGATCAAAAAATTCCTGAAGCTCATTGTGAGGAATGTTAGCTCTGATGAGTAGCTCACCCATCCGCTGGATAGTAGCAGCCTTAGGAATATTTGGAAACAAACCAACAACATCAAACGAGCAGATGGTCGTCCCTGGGGGAAGGCTTACATCCCTGAGGACGTCAGTTAAAGAGGCCGAATTCAAGACCGAATGAGGAGATTCGAAATCAATGCGATTTTTGAACCAACGGTCAAGGAATTTGGCAAGGAGGTAGGTAGGAGAGGAGACAAAAGAAACGACGGGTCGCATCGGGGTATTCTTCTTATGCACTTTGGGCAACCCGTAGAGGAGGGGGGGTGTGGGGTTAGGAACCAGGACGGCTTTTTTCAAAGCAGGAGTTTTGATAATAGCCTTACTCCTGTTGATGACACTCCTAACTTCTCTAACGTGCTTAGGAAAGCTGAAATCCCCACTCTCTTTAGCACCACACTGCTGTAGGACTTCATGGACCTTAGAAGAATAGGCCGACCTCTCCATCACTACAACAGCGTTGCCCTTGTCAGCCTTAGTGACGATTAGATCTCCCTCTTTCATCTTCCTCTTTAAACCCTGAATCACTCCTCCCAATTTATTGCTCATACGGGGGAGGGGGTTATTACGGACCAATTCAGCACAGACTTTCTGGGTATTATAACCAGGACCAATCTTAACCGCAAGATCCGCAACAACATTCGCCAAGGTTTCATCATTCTTAAGGGGAGGCAGACTGAATTTCAAACCTTTCTCAAGGAGGGCTGTTTCGTCGCTATTAAACACTACCTGACTATTATTTATGAGGGGGGGATGGAATTTGTGAACACCAACACCGTCACTCCCCCCTTCCTCAACCACATCCTCATTAACCTTCATTAGGGAGGACAACTTCTTATTTTTCCTCTCCTTCAACTTCACCTCAAACTTCCGACACTTTAAATTGACGTCACGCATAAAGTAATCAAACTCAAGGGGGGGGAGCACACCGGTGAGTCTCGAATGGACCATAAGGTTTAATCTAGTCGCAATATTAAATTTACCATACCATCTTCGCAACTCCGTTCTGATCCACTTCTCCCTCATATAATTCTCCAGTTTCTTAGTCGTAATCTTACAATCGGAATAAAACCGGAATTTAACGAACTTAGGTCTCAAATGCAAAGCTAAACACCGACGAAGAAACCGAATATGAGAGGAAAACGAAGCGCGTTGCTTCCGAAATTTCAGAAAAAGGAACGATAAATACGCCGCAGAAGCGTTCTCAATTAAACGAATCCGTTCCTTAAGGTTACGGCTATCCCTTGGAGTATTCGTTTTTTCGTTTATGATGGATAGCCGTAACCTTAAGGAACGGATTCGTTTAATTGAGAACGCTTCTGCGGCGTATTTATCGTTCCTTTTTCTGAAATTTCGGAAGCAACGCGCTTCGTTTTCCTCTCATATTCGGTTTCTTCGTCGGTGTTTAGCTTTGCATTTGAGACCTAAGTTCGTTAAATTCCGGTTTTATTCCGATTGTAAGATTACGACTAAGAAACTGGAGAATTATATGAGGGAGAAGTGGATCAGAACGGAGTTGCGAAGATGGTATGGTAAATTTAATATTGCGACTAGATTAAACCTTATGGTCCATTCGAGACTCACCGGTGTGCTCCCCCCCCCCTTGAGTTTGATTACTTTATGCGTGACGTCAATTTAAAGTGTCGGAAGTTTGAGGTGAAGTTGAAGGAGAGGAAAAATAAGAAGTTGTCCTCCCTAATGAAGGTTAATGAGGATGTGGTTGAGGAAGGGGGGAGTGACGGTGTTGGTGTTCACAAATTCCATCCCCCCCTCATAAATAATAGTCAGGTAGTGTTTAATAGCGACGAAACAGCCCTCCTTGAGAAAGGTTTGAAATTCAGTCTGCCTCCCCTTAAGAATGATGAAACCTTGGCGAATGTTGTTGCGGATCTTGCGGTTAAGATTGGTCCTGGTTATAATACCCAGAAAGTCTGTGCTGAATTGGTCCGTAATAACCCCCTCCCCCGTATGAGCAATAAATTGGGAGGAGTGATTCAGGGTTTAAAGAGGAAGATGAAAGAGGGAGATCTAATCGTCACTAAGGCTGACAAGGGCAACGCTGTTGTAGTGATGGAGAGGTCGGCCTATTCTTCTAAGGTCCATGAAGTCCTACAGCAGTGTGGTGCTAAAGAGAGTGGGGATTTCAGCTTTCCTAAGCACGTTAGAGAAGTTAGGAGTGTCATCAACAGGAGTAAGGCTATTATCAAAACTCCTGCTTTGAAAAAAGCCGTCCTGGTTCCTAACCCCACACCCCCCCTCCTCTACGGGTTGCCCAAAGTGCATAAGAAGAATACCCCGATGCGACCCGTCGTTTCTTTTGTCTCCTCTCCTACCTACCTCCTTGCCAAATTCCTTGACCGTTGGTTCAAAAATCGCATTGATTTCGAATCTCCTCATTCGGTCTTGAATTCGGCCTCTTTAACTGACGTCCTCAGGGATGTAAGCCTTCCCCCAGGGACGACCATCTGCTCGTTTGATGTTGTTGGTTTGTTTCCAAATATTCCTAAGGCTGCTACTATCCAGCGGATGGGTGAGCTACTCATCAGAGCTAACATTCCTCACAATGAGCTTCAGGAATTTTTTGATCTCCTGAATACTTGCTGGTCCCCCAACTTCTGTAAATTTGAAGGGAAATTTTTCGAGTTCCCTGAGGAAGTAGGGATCCCTATTGGATCACCTCTAGGCTCTCTTATCTCCGAAGTTTTCATGTCTAAGTTTGAACTTGACCTCTTTTCCTCGAACCAGGTGTTACTTAATCATATTCATTACTGGCACAGGTACGTTGATGACGTTCTATGTACCTGGACTGGTCACCCAGATCTCCTTGGTGAGTTTCTGAGGTATCTCAATTCCTGGTACCCTTCCATCAAATTTACGTTGGAAATAGGGGTATTTTCCATCAACTTTTTGGATTTATCGATCTCTATAATAGACGGTATCCATAAGTTTGGAATTTACAGGAAAGATACTACGACCGATGTTTTAGTCCACGGTGGTTCGTTCGGTCCTGTTGCTCATAAGATGGCTGCTTTTCATAGCCTAGTTCACAGACTGACTCGTATTCCGTTGAGTCAATCTGCTTTTAAGAAAGAATTACTTACCATAAAACACCTGGCTAGAGTGAATGGAGTCAATGTCGACGTTGACGTGATGGTTCGGAGGAAAGTTACGAGGAGCCTTCTTGATTCCACCACCTCCCTCCCCCGGGACACGATCCGTGATCGCCGTTTGCGTTGGATCAGTCTCCCTTTCCTGGGGAATTTCTCCCAGCAATTGGGTCGGGCCCTTCGCCCGTTTGGTTTCAGACCCGCGTTTTACAACCTCACCACTGTCAAGAGGTTGTTTGTGAGACTGAAGGATCCCATACCGGTTGATGAAAGGAGTGGTGTTTATAAGATGGAATGTGAGGATTGTGGAGGCTTTTATATTGGTGAGACCAGCCGCCAGATGAAAGTTAGAGTAGCTGAGCACCTGAAGTCTTGGAAGAAGGGACGCTTAGGGGAGTCAGCTTTCGCTGATCATTTGATTAACAGTGGCCACAGTTTCCGCGAGGGATCCGAAAAGCTCCTCCATAAGGAGAATTCCTACCGTAAACGTATCGCCCTCGAGAATATAGAGATACTGCGTCACCTCAACACTGACGGTATCACTATACTCAACTCGTATATTCCGGAAGATGGCTTGATCGAACAGGTTTATGATTCACACCGTGATTTCTCGTTCGGACGATCTTAATACCTCTTCCTTCTCATTCGTTCGTCAGTTGCTTTCATTTCAGGTTTGAAGATGGTTGTTTAACCGAAAGCGCTCCCTTCGTTTTTATTTTCTGCGGTTTGCATTTGTTTACTCTCCCCTTGGAGTATTCGTTTTTTCGTTTAAAAAAGTGGTCACCCTGTACTAGAATGCTGGTTGGTAGCTCAAAGGCTTGAGGAAGCAGGAAAGGGAACCATCTTAGTTTCTTCCTCGGAGCTGGCAAAAGGCAGGGAAGAGAACTGGTAGAGTCGAGGGCTTCTGATGAAATGAGTTTCTTCCGTATGGTCAATATCAAGTTCCAGGCCGTTAGGAAAGGCATGGTGCTTAATAAATTTTACTCCCTCGGGAGGACCCGAGAGGAAAGGGGGATCGAAACAGGGCGGTGAATAAGGCTGTTGAAGGTGGCAATTTATGAGAAAGCAGACAAACCGCGAAGAGACGTGGATAGAATTATCCGTATGAGTCTTTTTAACAGAGAACCTTTTCTGTGTAGGGGGGGGGGGGGGGGTTTGACTAATTTGCCGTGCTCCGTAAGATACCCGGTGAAAACTGACCTACCTTAATGAAGGATTTGAACTTTGACTGTAATATATAATAATGAAGGGACTTGGAAAAATTTTCTGGAATTCAAAATATATGACAGCAAAGGGACTTTGAATTCTCAATACCGAAACCAATTTGACCCGTAGAACAGGTTCCCTGCGATTCTCGTTCAACTTCGTTTAGGAAGCCATCGTTTTTTTAAAGATATTAATAGACTGTGAAAGCTACCTTCGATTGAAATGGAAAGGTTCAAGAAATTGATAGAAGGTCTCTGCATTTCGACGGCTAAGTCCTGGGTTAACAACTTCTCAGAAAAATTTGTTGGCGTAGCCAAATGAATGAAGATCATGTTTCAAGTCTTTCATTGCGGTGTCTACTGGTTGTCTAGCCTTCATTATGTAGGCTTAAAATACAGTATACCAGACTTATACTAGCTTCATTATACAGTATACTAGCCTTCATTGAAGTGGGCCTGATCTAGGCTGCTACAGTAAGATGGTGGGCGGGGTTGTGTCTTACCGTAGAGTGTAAATGATATTGGGGGGAGGGGTGTAGCCTTTGGAGGGTGGTGGATTTTAGATGGAATTCGGAATACGAATGAGATATGAAACATGTCAAAAAAACACGGGAGAATTGAAGGTCAGATGAAGAACTATTCCAAAGGTGTAACACATCATCCACATTGTGGAGGAGGTGGAAATCAGACTGCAATGTCTCACTTTTGAAACGCTTGAAAAAGACCTCATGGAAGAGAGAGGCTAAAGGAGAACCAATAGGAATGCCAATCTTAGCCGGGAATTTATGAATGAAGTGTGGAATTTGACGCAAGCCGTAGCCTTCTCTGTAAGTTCAAAGGTTCTGTGCCCCTCTTCGAGAGAAGTGGTGTATATAAATTCCAATTCTTGAATTGCAATGTGGTTTAAATAGATGTAGGAAGCAAGTCGACAGCTATGTCTCAGGATCTAAGAGTACTGACAGAATACTCAAAGAGTAGAGTAAACGATAATTACTAATTACAAAGACCGCAGATATAAAGGAGAAGATGCGAGATCTTTCGGTTAACAAACCATCATCGGGCAAAGTTAGAACGCCACTGACCCAGATACGACTCATAAAGCAGAATACCAACGAGATCAGGATTGAACGAGCGAGCCCTCGCGAGGTGACTCAAACTCGAAGACCAATTCAACTAAACCTTCGTCGGGAAAATACCTGTTGAGTACGGTAACATCGTCACTGTTCAGATGACGCACTATTTCGATATTTTCCAACGCAACGCGCTTGAAGTAAGAATTCTCCTTGTGGAGAAGGGTAGCCGAACCTTCCTTGAAACTATGACCACTGGAGATAAGGTGGTCCGCAAAGGCCGAATCATCCAAATTACCTTTCTTCCAGGCCTTAAGGTGCTCCTCTACTCGAATTCCAAGCTGGCGACCCGTCTCGCCTATGTATACGCCGTTACAATCCTTGCACTCCAATTTGTGCACCCCGCTCCTCTTCCCCCGCGCGATAGGGTCCTTTAGCCTAACAAACAAACCCTTCACAGTAGTGAGGTTATAAAAAGCAGGCCTGAAGCCAAAGGGGCGGAGGACACGAGTCAGCCTGGATGAAAACTCACCCAAAAACGGGAGCCTGATCCAATGTAATCTCTTATTATCATTACCACTCAGATCGCGGGGGAGGGAAGTGGTAGAATCAAGGCCCTTCCTCGTAAGTTTTTTACGGACCATACGGTCAATGTTCTTAGTTGACCTCATTCACAGCGGCCAAGTGCTTAATGGTCGCCAGAAAATTTCCTCCCTTTTGAACTCCAAGGCTATTGCCCTCAAAAATATTTGTGCTAATAATGGTGTTGTTCAAAATTTCCAGCCCCGCATTATTAATTACACCCAGACGCAATTCTCGCAAGATGGAACGTATTTGTTGGAGAAGGGTCTAAAATTTGGCCTACCTCCCCTTCCTAAAGATGAAACTCTTGCTAATATTAGTCGTTGCCGACTTGACCATAAAAATTGGTCCCGGCGTGAATATTCAATCAGCTTGCGCTGAACTAGTCCACGGCACCCCCCTCCCTCGTATAAAAAATTACGCATGTGAGGTGATAGATAATCTGAGGAGGAAGGTCAGGGACCAGGGGTTAATCCTTACTAAAGCCGACAAGGGTAACGCGATCGTAGTCCTGGAGAAATCCTCTTACGTTACCAAAGTTCAAGAAGTTCTCACTCAATGTGGAGCTATTGAAAATAGCTCTTTTAACTTTCCTGACTACGGCAAAGAGGTTAGGAAAGTTGTGAACGGGAGTGAGTTTATCATAAAAAGTTCTTCGCTCAAAAAAGCCCTGCTCGTACCTAACCCTGTTCCCCCCCTCCTCTATGGGTTGCCAAAAGTTCACAAGATGAATACTCCTATGCGGCCTGTCGTGTCCTACGTCTCCTCCCCTGCTTATTTTCTGGCCAAGTTCTTGGATCGTTGGTTCAAGTCTCGAATCGAGTACGAGTCCCCCTACTCCGTTAAAAATTCGGTTTCTCTGGCCGAGAGGCTCAAAAATGTTACCTTGCCTCCGGGTACTAGCCTCTGCTCATTTGATGTAGCCGGCCTCTTTCCCAACATACCAAAGGCCCATACTATGCAGTATATGGGTGACCTACTTGTAAAGTTCAACATTCCTCATAACGAGATACAGGAATTTTTTGGCCTCCTTAATGCGTGCTGGTCCCCTAACTTCTGTAAGTTCAATGGGAAATTTTACGAGTTCCCTGAGGAGGTAGGAATCCCCATCGGCTCTCCTTTGGGCTCTCTCGTTTCGGAGATATTTATGTCCAGATTTGAGGTTGACTTGTTTTCCTCTGGCCAAGTGCGACTGAGTCACATTCATTACTGGCACCGATATGTGGACGATATATTATGTGCGTGGACCGGTCCTCAAGAGCTTCTTGGTGAGTTTCTTCAGTATCTGAATAAAATCTATCCCTCCATAAAATTTACTACAGAAATTGGAGGTTTTTCCATAAACTCTCTGGATCTCACTATCTCTGATAGAGATGGGGACCATGAATTTGCGATATTCAGGAAGGATACTTCGACCGATACAGTTGTCCACGGATCGTCCTTCTGTTCATTTTCTCATAAGATCGCTGCCTTCAATAGTTATATTCATCGACTGACTAGCATTCCGCTAAGTCAACCAGCTTTCCAAAAGGAGCTGGCGACCATTAAGCACTTGGCCGCTGTGAATGAGGTCAACTAAGAACATTGACCGTATGGTCCGTAAAAAACTTACGAGGAAGGGCCTTGATTCTACCACTTCCCTCCCCCGCGATCTGAGTGGTAATGATAATAAGAGATTACATTGGATCAGGCTCCCGTTTTTGGGTGAGTTTTCATCCAGGCTGACTCGTGTCCTCCGCCCCTTTGGCTTCAGGCCTGCTTTTTATAACCTCACTACTGTGAAGGGTTTGTTTGTTAGGCTAAAGGACCCTATCGCGCGGGGGAAGAGGAGCGGGGTGTACAAATTGGAGTGCAAGGATTGTAACGGCGTATACATAGGCGAGACGGGTCGCCAGCTTGGAATTCGAGTAGAGGAGCACCTTAAGGCCTGGAAGAAAGGTAATTTGGGTGATTCGGCCTTTGCGGACCACCTTATCTCCAGTGGTCATAGTTTCAAGGAAGGTTCGGCTACCCTTCTCCACAAGGAGAATTCTTACTTCAAGCGCGTTGCGTTGGAAAATATCGAAATAGTGCGTCATCTGAACAGTGACGATGTTACCGTACTCAACAGGTATTTTCCCGACGAAGGTTTAGTTGAATTGGTCTACGAGTTTGAGTCACCTCGCGAGGGCTCGCTCGTTCAATCCTGATCTCGTTGGTATTCTGCTTTATGAGTCGTATCTGGGTCAGTGGCGTTCTAACTTTGCCCGATGATGGTTTGTTAACCGAAAGATCTCGCATCTTCTCCTTTATATCTGCGGTCTTTGTAATTAGTAATTATCGTTTACTCTACTCTTTGAGTATTCTGTCATTATGTCGAGCCGTAACGTTTCGGACCGTGTCAATTCTATCTAAGAGTACCTCAATGAAGTCTCTTCAAACTCCTTCCCCCCTCTCAAAGAAGATCTGCCTTTGCGGCCAACCTCTCTACTTCCGGTTATAATTTTCATGTCACCTCGATAACAATGAGGCGAATGTTTTAAATGTTTCACCCCCGAGAATGATCTCGTCGAAAAATTCTACACGTGCTCCAATTCTCAACCGCATTCCGGTTGCTACCGGTTACTCCGCTTATCAGTCTCTTTTCTCTCAGTGTTTTTATTTAGTTATGAGTTAGTGTACTTCCGTTTACTGACGATGATACATGTGCCAAAAACGTTCTAACATACAGTAAATATAAATACATGTGGTTTTAGTAAGAAAGTTTTAATCTTATTTTATTAATCAATTCCCCTGACATAAGACTAATGTAAAGCGAGTGCCATTGCGATAAGAATAGGGCAAACGAGTATACACTATGATGTAGGGGAAGAGACCCATTTCAACTATACTGTCTTTTGAGTGGTTCAAGTGAGAAGAAACAACGTTTGGTCAGTTTCGAATAATATTGCCTTATGATCGTGCAGTTGATGGGAAGAAGAATGATTGATCGTTACAACCCATAATTCTCTTTCTCTTTCTAGTATTGGGGAGGAAACATATATATAGGCTAGAATTTGTAGTAACGTCTAAAATTCAATCTGTATTCACTATTTGAACCGCAGTGTCCACTCCCTTCTTACGTAAGCAGAAAAAAAGAATAGTGTGAACACAATAATGATATCGCTGAATCATTGTGCTCGTGGAAGAAAGGATCGGGTCGTGAAACGACTCTTCTAAATGGAGATCTTCTTTCAAATTTTCAGCAGTGCAAGAAGTCCATAAATTAATCAATTTACTAAGGGAGCCACGTCGCACTCACGGCGCCTTAGTAATTACCAAAGAAAATTAATTTTGCGAATCACGCGTATGGTATTGTGTCGATTGCGAATGTTAAAAATTTAAAAATTAATTCATTTTCAATTCTTATACCAACGATTATTTCCCTGGTGTTTTGAATCTTTTATAAAACTACTTGAGAATGCTCGCTGTAAGTCCGTAAGAGAGTGCGAATGCTTTCCCCGAGCTAATTTAATTTATTATTATTGTCGTAACATTTAGACAATAGTAAGTTGTACTGAAATCTCAGTTCACGGCTTTTTTAACACCAGTAACAAGTTAAAAACACATTACACTGGGGCCTTCAAGAAACATGCCTGTGTGACTTTTAATGTGACGCTTTAAAACTTTTTCTTTCAGAATATTTCAATGTCCTTCGACTTCTCCTTTTTTGTGCATATATAGTGGAAGTTACCAGAAAGTTTCCAACCTTTCGAGTTTGATAACAAATATTTTCAGAGTTGAAAACATTTCTTCTCGTACTTATATAATATACGTGAACCGTGAGTAATCATTTTCCTTTGTCTCTGGATTGTGAATTGATGAAGAAAGTCGTCGTCGTCTTGATTTAAAGAAAAATAAGGAGAGATTGTTTCGTTGAAGCCCTAGTATTCTTTAAAAATAAAAATTGATGCACCTCTCGCTGCTTCTGTGCTCTATTATTTTGTGTCGATCTTCTTAGTCAAATACGTAAAAACGGAACCAAAAACGTACGAGCTATTTTCAAATATTTTATTCTGATATCCTTTTTTGATAATTGTTTTTTGTTAATGATACGATATTTTATCCGAAGCTAAAGAAACATTCGAACTTTGCGACGTTAAAAATATACGAAGTCACTGGAATACAAGCTATATTACCAGTGCGGGTAATTTCCAACTCGTTCATCAAACTGTCATCGGTATGTTATTACTTCTATTCATCATTTGATGCTGTCAAGTTTCTTCTGTTATCTTCTCTCTTCTGCGCAAAATATTTTCAAAGAGCACTCTTTTTTCTTCTGGTATTATCGTATCCCTTACATACATGCGGCTTGGCGTTTTTCGCAAAATGATATTGTAAGCAAGATCGAACGTCATTTACCGAATTCAGATGTAGGAATATGAAACTTTCTCATGTAATAAAAAAGAAAGAACCGCATGAATTATACTAAACAATGCAATCCTTTTCGGACGTGTCTTACTTATTTACGAGCGGAAAAAAAGTAAAAGAATTAATCGTAACGGTGACCTAATGATATCGCAAAATACTGTGTGACGAACTAAAGAGCTCCAAAAGAATCCTTGTTTACTAAAAGTTGGTTATTTTTTACGGTTTCAATGATCTTGGTGTTTTCTAGAGCTTTACGTTTTTGCCGAAAACCAGTAGCGTTGAAGTTTCTTTCTTTTTTTTTTCACCTTTTTCCCCCCAAGATTTAGTTTGTACGAGGGCGGGGTATATGTCACCCATCAAGCTTTTTCCCGAAGGGAATAAGGTCATTCAATTTAGAAGAAGACTCCTGGTAAAAGTTAGATTTTACAATACATGATCAAGCTTTACTGGTTTAAGTGAAGGAGATACGACTATACTGCATCACACTGTTCAAGTATAGGACTTAACTCTATTGTTTTTAATCTCTCGTGTCCTCGGAAAGCATACAGGTAGGAAGAGGGTTGATGCTTTCGATATTTTGAATTATACATTTTTTGAAGGAGTGCCAATTTCTAATTATAACAAACAACCATCATTCATCGGAATAAGGCTGTGAGGTCATTTCATAAATTTTTTTTGTTGCAATATTTTAAATATTGAATTATTTGTTATTCGTTTGAAATTTCTATACTCACTTTTCCAGTTTTAGTTATCACTTATAATATTTACTTGGAGGGAGACCCACAATGCGCTATGGACGGAATCCTTCCTCAAATAAGTGTTTCTATGAATTGTACCTAAGCTATACTTAGAGAAGAGATTTTCTGGCAAAGCCGAATGAATAAAGATAATGTTTCAAGTCTACTAGTAAATGACCTCATTTATTTTTTAAGGCCACGCTTGCTTTGTAATAAAATCATACCCTCGCTTGTGAATTTTCCTCACAGAGGTGTACAGACTAATATAAGCGTGGTGTTCTGTGAGATGAGCTATCTAGCTTAACCACATTTTGAGCTATCTTACTTACAAGGGAGGGGTTCACTCGCGTCAACATTGAACTATAGTAGCCCTGCTATAATATAAAGGAGGCCTAAACTTAATTTAAGCCTAGTATACAAGTAGTTTGCTGCATAGAACGAAGAGATCTACCCGCACACGCACGCAAATTTAGGAATTATAGCCTAAGGGTCGAGGTGTTCGAGTCCAGATCATCTGCATGCACGTGCGCATACATACGCAAATTTTGGAATTAGAGTACAGGTGAGAGCAAAGACATGAAATATGTCGATAAGAGGTCGAAATTGCTCTGTAAGTCCCACTACATGGATTCAGTGATCAAAACTTATCAAAGTCCCTTTTCTCATATAATATAGTGTACGCATCAAAAGTCGAAATTTCCCCACGTTCCCCCCTATAGAGGTCCGAGGCTCTACATTTGTCCTTGTCCGGAATCGGTCAAAGTTTTACCATCGGGTTAGGTTAGGCGGCACCTGAATACCTAGACAAGTGATTTAAAAACAACTGCAATTTTGTACCTCGTCATTCTGTAGAACCTCCATTGATCTTTTCTAAAAACTCAAGAATTACACTCCAGACCCTCAAACAATCTTAGTATTCTTTGGTATGATAGGTCTGTACCCTAATGTATCTCTCCTAAAAACTATGATGAGCGTTCGTTAAATATTATAATAATAATAATAATAACAGCCTTTATTTCTTGTATCTTTTAACAATCATAATAGTGATATATTTTGTTAAATGGCCCACTCATGGGCATAGGCCTCTCCGATCTTCCGCCACTTCTCCCTGCTCTGAGCTTGACTCTGCCATGAGGTACCGACTCTATTTACTATTTCGTCTCTCCATCGCGTTGGTGGTCTCCCTCTACCTCTTTTATACTCGTATGGGGTCCAATTTGAGAGTTTATAATTCCATTTTTCTGGGTCCCCTCTGGCCATATGGCCTGCATATTTGAATTTTTGTTTTTTCACAATATACCCTATGTCTTTACTGTTAGTTTTTTCCTTTAAAATTGTATTTTTGACCCTATCTTTTAGTCTGATACTCATTATTCTTCTTTCCATTGCTCTCTGTGTTACTTTCAACCCCTCTGTTTGTGTTTTGGTTAGGGACCATGTTTGAGCTCCATATTGAAGTACAGGGAGTGTACAGCTCTCAAGAATTTTAATTTTTGCTTCTGTCGGTAGTTTTTTATTTTTGTATACGTTTTTTAGTCCCCAAAAGTTCCTCCACGCTTTCCTTTTCCTTTCCCTTAGTTCCTTATCAAGTCTGTTTTCCATCGATACTGTTTGTCCAAGGTATACGTATTCGGTAACTTTTTCTAATTTCACCCCGTTTATAATTAATTCTGTTTCTTCTTCCGTATTGCTCATGTACTTAGTTTTGTTCATATTAATCTCTAAACCTGATTTTTCACTTTCCTTCCTCAATTCTTCCGCCATCTCTTCTATTTCCCTTTTGTTTGAGCTTATCAATACTATGTCGTCAGCAAATCTTAAGTTGTTCAAGTACTTCCCATCTACCCTTATTCCTTTTCCTTCCCAATCTAGTCTCCGAAATATTTCTTCCAACACTACATTGAAAAGATTTGAGGAAAGTGGGTCGCCCTGTTTCACTCCCCTCTTCACTTCAAATGTCTCTCCTTTCCTATCTGTTCTAATGTAGGCTTTTGGGTTTCGATAAAAGTTTTGTATGATATTTATAATTTTGCTAGGAACTCCCTGCTTTCTCAGACCTATCCATATGTCTTGGTGTTCTATAGAGTCGAAGGCCTTTGAGTAGTCGATGAAGAGTACGTGGATTTGGATTTGATATTCTCTAGCTTTTTCTAAGAGTTGATTTATAGCCTGGATGTGGTCGATAGTCGAAAACCCCCTTCTAAACCCCGCTTGTTCATTTGGTTGGTTGAAGTCTAACGTGTTGTAAATTCTGTTTTTTATAATCATCATGAATATTTTACATAGGGTAACTGTTAGGCTTATCGGTCTATAATTTTCTATCATTTTTCTATCCCCTTTCTTGAATATTAGAGCTATTTCAACTTCTCTCCACTGTTCAGGTATCGTTTCTAATTCTATAATTTTATTAAAGACCTTTGTGATGGGCTTTATCAGTGCGGGACTAAGTGTCTTTATAGTATTGTTTTTTATTTTATCAGGGCCGGGAGCTTTATCTTTTTTCAATTTATTGATAATAGTCCTTACTTCTTCTTCCAAGATTGGGGGGATTAGCTCATTGTTTCCCTCCCTCTCTTCTTCCTCTTCTCTTTTCATTGTTTTGTCTATTTTGCTAGTGTATAGCTTCTTGTAGAATTCTGTTGCAATTGTTAACATCCCATGTCTGTTTTTTTCCTCCCTTCCAGTCTGATCTATCATGCTGGTCATATGTCTTCTTCCAGTACTCAGTTCTTTTCTCATTTTCCTTGTAGACCACGTTTCTTCGATGATTTCTTTTGTTCTCCACTCGTTGTAATTTTTTATATCTTTTCTAACTTCCTTCTTCACCAATTTTTGTAGCTCGCATAATTCTATTTTATCTCTACCTGTTTTTGTGCCCTTTCTCCTCAAGGTATTTTTCTTCTCTATCAATTTTCTTGTTTTCTGTGTTAATTTTTCATCTGTTGTTTCCTCTTTCAGTATTCCGTATTTGCTCTCTGTGTCTACTATTGCTTTCACTAAATTGTCGTACTCAGTCTTTACATTATCTTGTGATATTTGTGTTTTTCTTAGCAGGTGTGTTAAGTATTCCATGGCTTCTGTTTGTTCATTCAATGGTATAGTTCTCATTGCCTTGATTCCGTTTTTTATATAATTCTTTATTCTTGCCCTTCTAGCTATTTTTAAGGTGCAACGAGTTATTCTATGGTCAGAGGAGTACTTAAATCGAGAGAGGGTGTTTATATTGTTTATTATTGAGAGATCGTTCGTCAGTAAATGATCTATTTTATTTTTCGTCTTGCCATCTGGTGATATCCAGGTCCACACTTTATTCTCTCTCTTTTTAAAGTATGAGTCTGCAATCTTCATACCATTCTTTTCGGCTAGTTGGATTAGTTTTTCACCACTTTTATTTCTTTGTCCTATTCCGTATCGACCTTGTACGCCTACAATTTCACCCTTCCCTATTTTACTATTCCAATCTCCCATAGCTAATGTATAGTATTCCTTCTCATCCTGTATTGTTTGGTCTACTAAATTGTAAAATTCTTCGATTTCCTCAATATTTTTATCAGCTGTTGGTGCATAAACTTGTATTAGTGCTAAGGACGTAAGGTTATCAATTCTTACTTTTAATATTCCCACTCTTTCTGATATTCTCTTTATTTCTGTGACCTTGTTCCACAAATTTCCTCTCACGTAAAAACCTATACCTCTGTGTCCCTTAGTCTCCCCAAAGTAATAGAAGAAATTTCCGTTTTTCCTTTGAATCAGCCCTTCTCCCTTCCTTCTGATTTCTGAGAGACCTATAATATCCCATTTTATATTGCTGATAGCTTCTTCTAGTTCATAGAGTCGGTCCTCTCCCACTAAACCTCTGCAGTTATAGTGCAGTATTTCTAGGTTTTGTGCTTTCTCATTTGTATTGCCTATTTTCTCACTTTTATCTTCATAGTTTTTTGTATTTTTATCTACTTTTTTATTATATTTGAATTCTCTTACCTTTATTGTTTGGAGGGTTTCGTGTTCGGGGTTATCAAGACGTGTATTATTTTTAGTTCGATTATAATTTCTTTTGTTATTGGCAGACAGAGCGATAATTTCGGAGGTAGCAGTCCGCGTGCAGATCTTCCACGGTGACTGAGGCCGGCTTGGAAGATCGGAGTCCGATGAGCGAACCATTCGTGTTACACTAGACTATCCTCTTCTCCCATGACTCTCATTGGAGTCATATTTTCCCCTCGTGAATCGATCCAGTGTCACCTGAGATCCGTTTTTGCTTTGGCTTCGTAGTATGCGATCATCTTTGGTCTTCTTGGGGTTTTGTATTTCTCTCTTGCCTTTTAGTGATGGGTTGGGTTGGTTCGATTTGTCACCTGCTTCCAAATTCGATGCTGATTCTTCTTCGTTTTCGAGATTGAAGCTCCGATTGGCGTTTCGCGCGAATTTTTCAATCATGTACTCGAGATGTCCAATACTCATTACTCTGATTGCTTTACTTTCCGCCGTTTTCTTGATGAATATTTTTCCGTCACGTTCCCATACGAATTCAATCATCCCTTGCTTCTTGTAATTTTTCGCATTCATGAGGATGTCTCGCGTGTATTTTGTTAAATGGCTACTGCAGTAAATTCGACTCTCGGCTTCACTTCTCATTCCAATGTCCTTAATGTTGAGCTGCTTTACCACCGACGCCTTTATAATTCTACCTTTAGTTTGTGCGTGTAAGAATTTTATTATGATGTCCGGCGTATCGTTTCTTGCGGGTAGGCGGTGGAGAGCAGCTATATCGTAGGGTTCTACATTCACCTCTAGTTTCTCAAGTAAGGTAGAAATTATTTCTTTTAGGTTTTCATCTTTATACATTGGGATGCCGCTCACGATGAGATTATTCTTTCGATCATACTGCTCTCCCGTTTCTACTTTGAATCTCAGATCTTGAATTTCATCTTCCAATTCATTAATCTTCTTCTCTGTGTCTTCGTTCTTTTCTTCTAGGGTAGTTACTCTTTCAGTTAGCGGGTCAATCATGTTTCGAGTTTCAGTGACGATGGATTTTATGTCCATAATCTCCTTCATGAGATTTGCAAGCTGTTTCTCCATAACTGTTCTTCGATTATTCGGTAGATTTTTCACGTTGAGACTGGCTATACGCGTAGTCTTTACACTTGTAGGCTCTCACTATTATGTATACACGAGTAGTTCGTTATCGCACAAGGCACAATATTATGAACGCACTAGAACACGTTACAACGCATTGGCATGCTTAGACTTTAACTTCCCTTCTTGGTATATTAAAGAATTTCTCTCACTCGTAAAATTATGTTTAGAACCTAATATCTGTGAATTTGATAATAATACGTATATCATCCGTGATGGTGTTCCTGTGGGTTGCCCTCTTGCTTACACAGTAGCGGAAATGTTCATAAACCGGTTTGAAGGAGAGATGTTTTCTTCAGGAAATCGTCTTGTCTCATTGGTTCAGATAGATTGACGACGTTATTTGTCTATGGAAAGGTAAAAATCGGATTTAGAAGGATTTTTAAATTTTATGAATTCGATCTATCCCACCATTAAATTCATCCTTGAAATAGGTGGTAAACATATAAACGTTTTGGATTTAAATATTAACATTGATAATGGAGCAGGCCGGTTTTGTCAGAAATGAAGGTACACGTGAACAAATACAAAACGTGCGACAGCTGGTAGAGAAGTGCAGAGAGTATAATGTTCCGTTGGTGATGGGGTTCTTGGACTATAGCAAAGCCTTCGATTGCGTCCGTTGGAAAATGCTGTGGCAAATCATGGAGGAAATGGGGGTGCCGGCACACCTGATTGCACTTATCAGAAACCTATATGCAGACAGCAGAGCGGCGGTAAGACCTCAGGAAGGACACTCGCCCGATTTTGAAGCCTCTAGGGGTGTTCGGCAGGGCTGCATTCTGTCACCGGTCCTCTTCAATATTTACGGCGAATATATAATGCGGAAAAGTCTGGAAGGATGGAAAGGTGGAGTACGAGTGGGGGGTCAGAAAATCAGCAATCTAAGATTTGCCGATGACACGACCCTATGCGCTAGCTCTGAAAGCGAATTGGAACAATTGCTGAAGCGTGTCGAAAAGACCAGCAACGAGCTCGGGCTCACACTAAACAGAGGAAAGACTAAAATCATGATAGTCGATCGAGCGCACGTACTCCCACAGTCAGATGTTCTAAAAGATTTCGAAAAAGTGGAAAAAATGTTGTATCTGGGCTCACTGATTGATAGCAATGGTGGAAGCACGGCGGAAATACGAAGAAGAATCGTCCTGGCAAGGGAAGCCACTGTCAAGTTGACAAAAATATGGAAGGACGGAAATCTGACGCGAAATATAAAACTGCGCCTCTTAAGAACCCTTGTATTTCCCATCTTCCTGTATGGCGCTGAGACATGGACAATCAAAGCCAATGACCGCGAGAGGATAGACGCTTTCGAGATGTGGACATATCGGAGAATGCTGTGGATACCATGGACTGCAAAGCGCACAAATGTCTCGATCCTAAACGAACTGTGGGTAAAACAGCGGCTATCATCCATATGTTACCAGAGAATTTTACGCTTCTTTGGACATATAGTTCGGAGACCGGGAGACAACCTGGAAAAGCTGGTCGTCCAGGGCAAGGTTGAAGGGAAAAGGTCTAGAGGTCACTCGCCGAAAAGATGGCTCGACCAGATAGAAGAAATGACCGACCGAAAACTGGAGCGACTCGTGCGGGATGCCGAGGACCGAGAGGAGTGGAGAGCTATGGTCGACGGAATAACAGTCGAGGAAAATGACGGATCCCGAAATGCTCAGCCATGAGCAATGGATTTATGATGATGATGAATGGTCTGTATCACTTTGGCATACACAGAAAATCTACGAGTACGGATGCGTCGGTATAGATGAGTCCTCCTTCTGTCCTCGCTATCGCAAGTTAGGCTGGAGTCCACTTCATGGTTCATAGATTGCTTTCCCTCCCTCCTCTCTGCTGCATCTTTCCGTAAAGAATTGTCAGGTATTGAGTACATTACTAAATCTAATCATTTGGACTTTGACGTTCGTAGTTTTATCAGGAAGAAGCAAATTTCACGGGTATTAGACATCACCACTACGCTCCCTCGCGATAAAATTCATGAAAATATAAAGAAGAAATATATTTGGTTGCCCTTCTTAAACACCATTTCCACGCGCCTCCAAAAACTTCTTTCGTCTCCTCTTGTTGATTATTTTCCAGCCTTTTATTCTGTGCACACCTCAAGGAAACTTTTCGTTCAATTAAAAGACTCTGTTTCCAGGAAGGAGAGAAGTGGGATGTATTGATTACATTGTGATGACTGCCCTGCGACTTACATCGGCGAAACAAGTCGTCAACTCAAAATAAGGGTTAGAGAACACAAAACCTCTTAAAATTCAGCTCTGAATGCTCTTATCAGAAATGCTAATCATTCCTTCAATAAAGAGGATCGTTCCTCCCTCATGCACGAAGGGAAATCAAACAGAAAACGCTCGCCCTCGGAAACTGTAGAAAATATTCTTCTATTATATAAACGAGAAGCGCGTTTTTATGTTACGCTTAAACTCGACCAGTTTTTGGTATTTCGAGTTGTACTTTGGCATATAGATTGGTATCAGACTGGAGACGGACATAGGGTACATTTTTTTTCTAAAAGTTCATCAGGAAAGTTCTAAGCAAGTCTTGAAGTTTCGATGCCTGAATCTTAGAAGCAGGAACCTGGGTAACATGTGTGTAGTTCGTGTTGCCTATGTGGGTCGTTATATTATTAATAATAGAAACATGCATGGGCGTGTAGGGTTCCAGGGGTAAAATCAATTTTTTTTTTTTTTTTTTTTTTTTTTTTTTTTATTTATTTAACGAGCTTTAAAACTGCAAGGTTATTAGCTCGATGGTAATACATGGTATGAAAATTAATAATTGATGTGGAGAGGAATTAATGTAAACGGTCAAGTTGTTTAGATGTTGTTGTAAAAGTTTGTTGATTGTAAGTATTGTAGGGTACCAGAAATGATTTCATGGTTTTTTTTGAGTGCGTGAGTGAGGGAGGAGGGTGTGTTAGTGGAAGAACGAAGCAATAAGAGTTGGGGGCAGGAGAAAAAGTGGTCGACAGTTAAATTGTCTTGTTGACAGTAGGGGCAAGATGGAGGGGTTAGCATGTGTTGGTTAGTTATGTGGCGGTGAGTAATTTTTGTGTGACCAATTCTTAGACAGGAAATGACGAGTAAGTTCATGCAACAATCCTCGACAAATTTCAATTCAACTTTTACATTCTCTTACTGTCCTTCAAATAACGTTCGAGTTGGTGACTTTAGTCAGTGCATTAGAATCGTGCCTGTTTTATAATGCGGTAAGTTACTTATTTATGAAGAAAAAGTCATTAAATTTAAAAAATTGCTTTTCGGTTCACATGAATAAAAACGCGTTCCTTCGGTGCTTCGTTGTAAGACGCGAAGACGCGTTTTTTTACTTTAGGGCTCGAAGAGTTAGGTTGCGGGCATGCGCGCATTTTGCATGCGTGTTCTTGGTCTATCTGATCTTTTAATAATTTTAAATAATTATAACACTCGAATTTTTCCTTGTGTTCATTAATTGTAAGAAAATTACAATTTCGTTATTCTATGTGTGCTTCCATCAACAATGATATTATGATGCTCTAATAAAAAAGTGAAAATTTTAGTTATAGATCATCTCGCATTTGCGTTTTTATTCGTGTGAACCGAAAAATAGCGTACGCCACACGTGAACGGAGGAAAGCGATATACTCGCGCTGCATGGCGGCCCTCGCCGCGGCTCGGGTCGCCAAAGCGCTCGTATAGAAATCGCTCTCCTCCGTCCCTTATAGCGTAATATACTATTTCATAATTATTGTGATATGAACAAAAAAGGCTATATTATTTTTGTCCCGTACGTAAACTCGATAGATTTGAAAAATACAAATGTATTTAGAACGTGAGTGGGAAAAGTTTATAAGATTTGTACCTAATAAAATTTCCAATTGAAATGCATAAATGTTGGAAGTAGAGAAATTCGGGAATGTCCGTTAGTCACATTAGAAGCATGACCTGTAAGGAGAAGAGATTTTATGGACCAAAATTTACTTGAGATTTCAGCAAGTTAAAGAGATTTGTGGACCTGAGAAAATTTCTGCGAACTGAAAGTATATTTGAGTAAGAACAATTTTTAAGTATAAAGTCTGCCAAAAGAAGTTCGAGGTACGTATGAGAATAGTTTATCAATTCTGAAGTTTTTGAGGTCCACAAGGTGGTGAAAAGACAATCGCGTAGGCCTAAAGTAGAGCCAGTAGAATTTTGGTTATAGTTTCAAATACCCGAGTATAAAACGAAAAACAAAAATTATTTTGTGGACCTGAGAAATTTTTTGGGTTTTTGCTTCCAAATATTTCTTGGGAAAATACCATTAAGGTGTTTGCGTAACTCATTTACTATGGTTTATTTTTTGGGATAGTCGAAGTTAGACGAATTCACTCTTGAAGTTGGCGATTTATCAATAAATTTTCTGAACTTAACCATATCCGTCATTGACGGTGTCCATGATTTCGGTATTTACCGGAAAAGTACTTCGACCGATATTGCTATCCACGGGTCGTCTTTCGTACCTTTTGCCCATAAAGTTGCTACATTTAATAGCTTAATATATCGCTTCACTCAGATCCCTCTGAGTGAAGTAGCTTTCAATAAAGAACTGTGACGATAAAGCACTTGGCTAGAGTGAATCAGGTTAAAGTGGACATTGACCTTATGGTCCGTAGGAGACTTACAAGAAAAAGTCTCGATTCTACTACCTCCCTCCCCCGTCAGTTGCATCATGATAGGCGTAAACGGTGGATTAGGATGCCGTTTTGGGGGAAGTCTTCTTCGGAGTTGAGCCGTGTCCTCCGTCCCTTTGGTTTCCGGCCGGCGTTTTATAGTACCAATACGGTGAAGAGCCTTCTGGTCAAGTTAAAGGATCCGATACCGATGGCCGAGAGGGAGGGTGTTTATAGGGTAGCCTGTTGTGATTGCCCTAGCGTGTACGTAGGTATGACTAGCCGTCAATTCCAAATTAGAGTTGATGAACCCAGGAAAGCCTGGGAAAAAAGAAAAGTAGGGGAGTCGGCGTTTGCTGACCATTTAATTGAATGTGGTCATAGTCTCAAAGAGGGATCTGAAGTTCTCCTCCATAGGGAAAAATCATATTTTCGGCGCTTAGCCTTAGAAGAAATTGACATTCATCGTCACCGAAATATTAAAGACATTACCGTGCTGAACAGGTACCTTCCTGAGGAGGGATTGATTGAATTAGTCTATGAGGATGATTCACATTTCGATGACTCGCTGGTTCAGTCATGACCTCTTCGTTCGTTGTTACTCGTTCTTGTTGGTCTTGGGTTCAGTCGCATTCTATACCGTGAGAATGGCTGTTTAGTCGAAAGCGCTCGGATTGTTTGATTTTATTTCGGTTCTTGTATTTGTGTTTCTTACTCTTCGCGAGTATATTTCTCTTAGACGAAGACGTTGAAAAATAGTTGATTGATTGTCGAGCTTCAAGTTTTTGTTGGAAGGTAAAGGTGGGAGAGGATAGACTCAAGTCATCAAATGGTTCAAGTCAATCGCGGGTGACGGAAGCCAAAGGATGCGGAAACTTGGATCGATTAGAAGAGGTGTTATGTCAATATTGGGTCATGGGAAAGAACTCACGAGGATAGATAAATTCATTGTAAAATTTTTGGTAAAGTATATTTGACAGGCGGGGGGGGGGGGAGTAAAATAAACAAGAAGGCGTGATTTCTTTTAACTGAAGCAATGACCGTGAAATCTTGGAAATTTCGGTTGTTGACAAAGGTTCTGGATTTGTTGAAGGAGATATTACAGCGATATTACAGAACTCACAAAAAAAGTTGATCGTTGAAAAAAATTGTTGGTGTAGTGTACTCTATGACGGGCACGCGGGTCGGGAGAATGGGAATTTGTGACGTGGGTGACTGAAGCTTATCCACACCATGCATCATGTGCATCATAGTTGGGAGACGACTAGGGTTGGGAAATGATTCTATGTGGGGAAGTTTGTATTTAGTCAGTGAATGTCACAGCTGATGCCGCGACCCACGGAGTTTTTGTTGGAATTGATTGTTCAATATGATGCGCTTAGCTGGAGGCAGTGTTATGAAATGAGTGTCAACATAAGTTGTTAATTATTTCTGTGATGACTTTTTCTTATTCATACTCGTGCTAAGAATGTTTGAATGATTTGATTTTATTGACGAACTACTTCACTGCGATTCGCAATGTGTTTTGCTACAGAATCTTACAAAAGAGAGAAAATACCAAGTTGATAGAAGAAGAATAGAACTTTTTAAATTCAATGGGCTTGTGGCATTGGTCAGAGAGTAGGTTTATATTATATTAGATGAGTGATCATGACTCATGAACAATTAGACACATGAATGATGCGTGAACGGGCAAATTTCTACGTTGGAATATGTGCAGGAAGGGATAATAAAAGTGCGAGAGATAGAATTGGGGAATATTTGGACTACATGACGAATAGTAAGAATTAGGAATGTAGGTCAAGAGAGAAAAAGAGAAAAACGAGGATAATAATAATGGATGGAGTTATTCGGAGGTACTGTACCGCCGTAGAAAAAATTATTCGGAGGTACTCTATAATTTAGGAAAAATCATGTACTTTATAAAATTTAAACGTTTGAGGTACTTATATATACATACCAGCGGTTGACGACGCGCCTCCGGCGCGCCTGACCGCTAGCTGTGTGTTGAGTAGATATCTGTGTTTTATAGGTATCTGTATCTTGTAGGTATGTGTGTTTTGTAGGTATCTTGGAATTCAGATGAATTTTTAAAAAAGAAACAGTGGAAAGAGTTTTGCAAAATCCACAACTATTCAGTTCAAAAATAAGAAAATAGACACCAAAAACTGCGACTATACTTATAAAAATATATCAAAGTTCCGAGTCGCACAAAAATAAAATCACCAAATTAAATTTTTTACACACTAATTCACTTGAGAGCTGACTTAACGCGTGAAGCCTGTATTCATCGCAGCAGAATACAGACAAATCCATTGACATTTTGCCAGTCCCTAAGAAAACACACGGACAACAGGTAAAAAAAAGGGTAATTTCCGCTAGCCCATACGCAGTGCGCACCGTGTCTAGACATTGGTTCTGTATGAGATACCGGATGTAAAATCCTTTATGTAGGTGTTTTTAAAACTGTGAATAAAATAACTTGCTTAGTATGGAAGTACAGCGAATACTGTAGTCACAAAATTTCCTCCTAAAAATCTGGAACCGGGCTCATTCGAAAGGAAATTACAGGGGCTACAATTTTTGTTCTCTTCAATTTTTCATAAAAATGAGTTATACTCGAGTTATCACAATAATTCAATTCTCGAAACTGCGCCACTCAACGCGCGTAGGTCTAACGTACATGGCAAGCTACACCACCACGTTTTTTTATATTGAAAAAAGTCATTGTTTTCGCCCTTTTTTGAAATTACTCAGCACCTCCCCGTCAAATTTTTATTTTTATGAGTCTATGTGCTGCTCTGGGATGAGGACAATATATCCTGAAAGTTTGAAAGCGATCGGCCCAGTAGTTCTCGAGTTATAAACGGACAGGACGACAGCCGGACAAACTTTCTGCTTTATATATTAGATTTGAGAGATATACGAAATATTACCTAGGTAGGTTACTTACAAAAAATTTCAAGTACGTATAGACATACTACTTCTCGCAGTCAGGACACATTTCAAAGTCCACTAAGCAGTCGTCATGAATTAAAGTAGAACAGCACGCTGTTGTAATCACATCGACGTCACCGTGATTTACGGGCATATCACATGCAGGACACTTTTGATCACATAGCTTCTTCTTCTTTAAGTGGCTTCGTCTATCAAGAGACTCCGTGTTCTTTCGTTTTCGCTGCTTCTTCTGCTGAATCTGCGAGCCTCGGTCTGCAACTGATCTATTGAACGAGACAAGTTGACGCACGCTGCGTTTCGGTCTTCCGCGGGCTTTCAGTTTTGACTTGAATTTGAGGTCTGCAAATCTACTGGTCCCAGTATCATCGGGAGGAGGTGAGACGGCTGGAAAAATAATTTGAGATTCACTACCTTCCTCTGCTTCCTCATGTGGCACTGGACTAGTTCCTGATGGTACTCCATTTCTTGAGCAATCGTCTCTTGTTCAGTTGGAAACTGTAACTTTCCTCCACGTCTTACTACTTCTTCAAGACTTTTCATTGCCAGTAAATACTCGTGGAATTGGTTTGTGCCGTGACTTGCGATGAGACTTGCAAGACTATGACATACAGGGAATATCTTGTTATATTTCTGTCGACTGCTCAGTACTGGTACGGTATCGATGCACTCCTCCGGTTGTATTTCTGGACGGGAAACCGGAGGTGGAGGTGACAAGTGATCGCCGTTCTTATGGTATCGTGGGTGAAAAAGTGACAGTTCAAAACTGGGTAGGTGAGCCTGCTGCCTCTTGAAAAGAATGTGCCGACACGGAGTTTGGTTTTGGCAATGAAATGTGCAGTCACACTTCGTGTAGGTAGAAATATAGAGTTTCTCATCATCTGCACTGAACCTTTCGAGAATGCCGTCAGCTTCAATGGACAGTTTCTCCCGATGTATTTGCAGCGCTTTCAGACTTTTATGGTACAGTATACAGCCACGTGAATGCAGCATTAGGGATGCTTCTTCGTTTAAAGCACTGATCTCGGGATCAGGATCATAGATTTTCAGAGACTTGAAATTAGCTTGGTTTACAGCTTCAGTAACTCGCTCCTCGCAGAAAGAAACAAGGTGAATTACACTCATCTGGATCGAGGGAAGAGATGGAAATTTTGTTTGGATGCTCAATTTCAACGTCCAGAAGGACCTCTCTACCCGATTGTTAGTATTATTGCCAAGCGTCGGCAACTTCTTTTGATGAAAAGCAACCCACATCTCCTGACATGAGTCCCAGTTATTCAGGAATTGATCCTTCAATAAAACGTACTGCTTATTCGCTCGGACTTGGACATCTTGCGCAGATACCAGAAACGTATTCTTTCTTTCCTCATAATCGTCTTGCGATGTAGCATACATTGCACGTTTAAATTTGTCCATCAGATCACTCTTCCTTTCAACAGTCACCAGTGCAGTAGAAATCAAATTTTTGAGATATTTGATCACGTGGAAGTTACACAATAAAATGGTGGCATCTACGAATACTTCTTTCAGAACGGTTATTTCAATGAAGTCTTTGTCAACTAAGAATATGGCAGGTAACTGAGAACAGATGGATTTGAAGCACTGAAATGCCGACTTGAAAGTTGTAGCTGTCTCCTGCGCAAGAAACGCTGACGCGCATAATTCACTTTTATTGGTTGTTACATTCAGGTAACAGAACGCACACACCTTATATTTTGATGTATCAAAGTCGAAAGATGTGTCAACTTGGATCGCTGTACAAGACGACTCGAGGAAAAATTTGCGCATTTTGTAGGATGACACAAAGAGCATAGAAACTTGCCCATCAACGTCAAGTGTGTAGTCAACAGTACCCCTCTCTTCTTCGACACCTTCCAGAAACTTTTGAAGCGCACTGCAATCGTCGAGGTGAGCGAATAATAGCAAAATTCAGAAGAAAATTTTTTACGAATTAAGGGGGGAGAAAAAAAAAAGAGAGGTTGGAGTAGAGGGTGGCTACTAGGCCTTGCCTCGTCTTACACCGTATTTAAAAAAAGTGAGTATAGAGTTATTGCGAATAGTTTAAATGGTTAATGCTGGAGAGAGGTGAGAAATAAATTGTGCGAGGTGAGGGAATATTGCGAAATTTTCAACAGATAGAAGATTGGTAGCTGTGACAGGTGTGGGAAGGTTAAGAGTCAACATTTGTGAATATAAAATTTCTCTTATAGTTTCTAATTTTTTGCATTCGAAAAAAATATGGGTAATGTTTCCTTGTAAAGGTTCGTTTGGATGTAGAGGACATAAGTCGGAGTCGGTAATATCTATTCTTTTTGAATGGACTGGGAGACGATTATGACCAAACCGGAGACGACTGAGTTGGATAATGATAGAATGGTGGAAGTCAGTGAACTGTTTGTACCAGGGGGACGACGGTAATTGAGATTGGATGAGAAATTTATTGTGAATTTGTATTATTAAAGGATTTTGGATAATGTATTGACCAATCATATTGTGTAGAATGTCGGATTAAATTGCACAATTCCGATATAGGAAGTAACTTGGATGAAAGTGGTGAAGAACGCGCCAATTTAGCTTTGTGATCTGCGATTTCGTTATTAATAATTCCTGCATGTCCGGGTATTTTTGCTTCTAGCGTGTACTCTTAATTAATTATCCTACTTCCATTTCCTTCTTGTTAAATTTCGTGCATTAATTATTACTCACTCATTGATTCTAACCTTCGTTTTACCTCATTCTTTTAGTTCATCGCTCCTTGATGGCTATTTAGCTGACACGTGTTAGCGGAAATATATTTAAATCATACGATGTGCAAAAACATCTCCCTTTATTTATTTATTTATTTATTTTCATCACTCAAGTAAAGCTTACCAAATGTACTTATTACTCAGTTCCACTTCTCCTTTAGTTGAACATTTTTTTATTCAGAATTGTCGTGATATATTTCTCGTACTAAGTACATTTTGTATTTTAATTTACTTCAATTCTTTTGTTTCAGAATTTGAAAAATCAAATTATGACTACTAATTTGTGGGTAGAGCAAGTAAGTTTCAATTATCTTTATCGAACTACCGTTTTTATCTATAATAATTTAAAAGTCAAAACCAAATCATCAGGTTTATAGAAGTATCATATTGTTATTATTATTGTAGGAGGAACACATGAGATAGTTTTGGTTTTGGACCTGTCTAAAATATTAAGGTAACTTCTTCCCATAATACAAATTTCCTGCATTCATTATCAAAATTTTTTTTTCTATCCCGTACACGCGTCCATGAGGTAACCCTCTTCGTTTTCCAGTTTAGGCGCTCTAAATTATGATCGCGGCCCGCGAAATAAGTTCAGGTTGCAGCCCGTGAGCCTTAAAAGGTTTGTCAGGTCTAGTCTAATGCCATTAATGTCTTTCAACAAAAACCATTGACTTTCTTAGTGCACTACGAGTATTTTTACAAAATGAACTCCGAGCTGTATTGCTTAACCGCCTAAAGCTCGATAAAATATGATAAATTGGAGAGAAAAAAATTGAATTTGGTTTCGAGCCTCTTGGATATCAATGAGTTTTGAAAAATGTGTTTATTTAATTCCAATTTGAAAACTCGGACAGATTTTCATGAATAAGGAGATCAAGTTAATTCCGAAATGAGAGAACGAGTATATTCATGATACCAGAAAAATGCTATCAATTCTTTTATTTAGGTGAGACTCAATGGTAAACTGAAATAATTTTTCTGTACATGTCAACGTTGATAGAGCTCTCTCGTATTTTTTAGGAAGCTATTTCGTTTTCTTGTTCTCTCCTGCATGGATGATAATTTGTGATTGCATGTTTTCTCTTACTTTGCGTAGTCTTGGCAAGATTATAAGCTAAGGTGGGAACCAAAAGAGTACGGTGGTGTTCAAATGCTACATGTTCCGTCCGATCACATATGGCGTCCGGATATTGTCTTATACAATAAGTAAGTTAAATTTTCTTCATTTTATTGCAGTATTTTTCGTTTTGTAATGTGCACCATTCCGTTTTGAAATTTAAACAATTAATAATTAATTCGAACACTTTATCCAGTGTATGAAATATTCTGTCAACGAAAGACATTTTCAGTCATCCTTTGTACGTGGAATTTTGAAGGTGCAAAACAAAAAGAATGATGAGTGAACGCATCGACGCCTATCGCAATCATTGCTTCATGGCGCGAATTTGTTTTCATAAAAAAATTGTGAATTGTGAGCAACTTTATAGAAGACATTAATTTCGAAAGGGTACGCAGCAAAGGTGATCTCTAGAGAAAATTTGTTCGCCATTAATTTTTTTACCCAGTTTTATTCGCAACTATCGGATCGTTTTCATTTTGACAAATGAATTGCGTAGTCATTGTTTCCATTTCGTTCACATTCAACGTTCCCTTATAACGCTTCTGCAAGTCTATTAATTTTAGATTTACTTTAGTCTAATTACTAGTTCGGTGTCTCTAACCCGAAAGTTAGGATAACTCGTGAGTACACAAACGTTAGCCGCGTGAAATATAAACTTTCCGAACTCTTGCGGTTGTCGTTAATTACCCGAAAGACTTGATGGGGTAGGAGTTTCAATAATTATTTAGGTCGGGCACAGGCTTCCGTAAAAGATACCGGTACACTACTTCAGAGAGCAAAAAAAAAAAAAAAATTTTCGGATACGCAACGAAGGAAAGATATGAAATTATAAAGTTTTATGGTTTTTACCATGACTGCGCTTCTGTAGGCGACGCTTCAGTGTATGAAATACATGGAAATCTTTTTGAAAACTGCGTAGAGAAAATTGTGTCCTGGGTTGACTAGTGAATCCGCTCAACTTTTTAGTTGGCAATATTATGGCCCTTGTAGCAGTCTATTGGTTATTTGTGACCTGCGATGAGAAAAGGATGCTCATTGCCCATTGGCGCAGGAACACCATTTCTCTCTGATTAGACGTCTAATTAGAGAGAAATGGTGTTCCTGTCAGTGGGCAATGAGCATCCTTTTCTCATCGCAGGTCACATTTGAAATTGTACCCATAAGTTCGCCAATCACATTCACCGATACTACTGCTATCTAGCATAAGTAAAAAACCTAGTTCTCCTAGAAATTATATCTCTCCTCTATGAATAAAACTTAATTATTAAGAAAAAGACTGAGACGTGTTTGACACCCTAACTTGTATAATGGCAAATATGATTTGGTCGGTCAGCGCTAGAATCGCCACAGTTTAAACATCTCGTTTTTCTTCAGTCTTAGTCTAATATACAGCCATCCAATGGATTTATGATGATAAAGAAATTAGGAAGCAATGTTATTTTAAAGGGGAAAACGGAATTTCGATGAAAAAAGTACCATCCAAAAGCGCTCTGCAAATATTCCCTTTGTTTTACTCGTACGTTCGTTTTAGAGACGTTTCAAAAAATATTGAAAATTGTCAAACTGACTGCTGGCGCTCCTCGCGAATGACCGGTCCGACTTGACCGCTATCTACAGTCCGTTCGCTGGAACCGGGGAGTGACTTCTCAACCTGAATTAGATTTTTTTGTACTATGCGGGGCGATCTTTGATAAGGAAGCTCGAAAGTGGGTAACAAAGTCATACCCGTATTAAAGTTGTGTATCTGCGCGCAGCGTCGCATTGCTCACTCTTTGATGGGAGAAATACACGTGGAAAAATTGTTATCTCCAAAAATTGATTGACACCTACCTATTTTTTCTTTCGAAAATTAAAGACGAGACTTCTGGCTTTTTTTACGGTAGGTATGAATACAAACGGTATGTATTCGAATTTGAAAAAAATGTTTTCTCCCTTGTCGGCCAGATATTTTCAAAAGACTGGTTGAGTATTGCTACATCAGCGCTCAACATTCATAGTGCAGTCGGATTCCCAAATCTGCGCGACTGGCATGTTAAAAGTGTTTTGACGACTGGTACGTATTTAGGAAGATGTGAAGAACAAATTAAGCTTGGGTGCCATTCTTACTAACCCTTCAAACTCAAAGGATCCACCCCCCCATTTTTCGAATTATGTATATCTTCTCTCCTATGGGTTTGATGAATAATTTTTCGTACAAAAATTGTTCCTTGAAGATTTCTATTCATTTTTACCTCTTACAAAAAAGTCATTTTGGGCAACCCTTGAGCCCCAAAATTGAAAAATGAGATCTGAAATGTACCTTATTTGTGTTTAAAGCGATATTATGGAAGATTAACAAGATTAACGTGAATGAATAAGTATAAATGGTGCTTGAAATATTCACGTAACCCTCATCTCCTTTATCCATCAAACCCTCACCCCTTCTCACCCCTCATTAAAAGAATTATTTTCCGCGGAATTGGCTGCAGATAAAAAATTGATGGTAGATGCATTAAACATGTGTATGTATTACCATAACATTTTATCAAAATCACAATTTCATCGAGGAAAAAAAATAATAAATAACAATAATAATAATAATAATAATAATAATAATAATAATAATAATAATAATAATAATAATAATGAAAATTGAGTACAAAAATAGAAAAATTGAGAGTAGATATAATGATGAAATTCCATGAGCCAAAAATGATACATCTTCCAACTTTCTCACTCGGTCTCTTTACACTTGCGGTTGTAAGAAATAACAAAAAATATTAATTAATGAGAGTGTCTCAACAGAGTGATTCAAGATGATCCTAATTTTCATACATCATCTTCAGAAGAGTAATCCGACATCTCAGCGTTCATTTTCTTTGTGTTCTCGCACTTGACGCAAGTACATAAAAAACTGTACACTCCATCAGTCCGTTTTTGGCCCAACTAGATCTCCCCATACATTTCTTCTTGCATCACACTTGATGAGCTGTAAGATGGCTTTTGGCGCGGACTCCTCGAGACACATAATAGTCACAATTTTGTCCTTCCATCCATACTCAGAGATGGGTGGAAGAAAACTTAATTTTTGTGGGATGGCGCCCACATATAGATCATAATCAGCGTGACGTCACTTGTGTAAGGAAATGGGTAAACGCCCTCTGAAATTTCGAGAAAAGCAGACCGCAGAGATCAGTGATTTCAGCCGGTCTGATTTTTATATGTGATTTCCCATAAGAGAATTCCAGGAGACTTTTATTGTCAAATATATCGATAATCATTAATATCTTAAGAATGAAACACTGTTAATCATAAAATACATACTCGTACTTCAACCTTTGATTATCGATATATTTGACAACAAAAGTCTCCTGGAATTCTCTTATGGGAAATCACGCGTGTAAAAATCAGCACACCTGAAATCACTGATCTCTGTGATCTGCATTTCCCAAGATCAGGGCTGGCAGAACTGCACTTTTTGACAAGTGTTCGGGTGCAGTGGAGAACCGTTCCCGGTTTTTGTTCCGTTCCCACTTTCTGAAATTGTGAATACCGTTCCCGATACGTTCCCGTTCTCAGGTTAAAAATAATGTTCTCGTTCTGTTCCCGTTCCGTTCTCTGTTCCGGCTCCGGAACGAAATAAACCGGATTCGGAACGAAATGAACCAGCTCCGGACAAGAACAATTTTATCGTTCCCGTCCTGTTCTCGTTCTCACTTTGAACGAGAGAGCGGTTCCCGTCAATTATCCGTTCTCTGAGTTTTCACGTTCCGTTCCGTTCCCGGGAACGGTTCCCGATCAATCAGAAAATAAAGTTTCGTTCGCGTTACGGTTCCGGAGTCTGAAAAATAGTTTCCGTTCCCGGTTACGTTCCCGTTCTGCCAGCCCTACCCAAGATCTCTTAGGGCGTTTACAATTTCCTGACACAAATGACGTCATCTGACTACGGTCTATTGTAATCCAGTCATATTAGATTAAAAAATTGTGTAAGTACGGAATAAATAGGGGACAGCTAAAATTTGGCATGTATATGTCATTTACCATCTTATAGAACATACTAAAAGTCCCATTCGATATGACGTACGTATTGTCTCCAGGAGGCAAAAAAGTATGGTCCAGATTGGTTTGTGTAATTTTCAGGGTGAATGTAGGTTTTTAAAAAGAAAGTCGAGAGACAAAAATTGTAAAATTGTAAAGCGTCAAAAGATACATCAAAAATGTTCTATTAAAAATTGCCGTGCGATGCTCCATTTTTGTATAAATGAAGGATGAAAGTTGGTTAGTATAGTGAAAGTGACGCATGATATGTGCCTGTCACCCACAAGCAAGTCGATGCGAGCGTCACCTACCGACCTATAATGTATAATGCTTCAGTTTCGAATAAATTGATGCAAATGTGAACTTGTATGTATCTGTTACAAAGGATACTTTTTTCTATTGGTGCCATAATTTTAAATAAATGAATTTAAATTACAAATTGATAAGTAACTGATAACAATGATTTAGAAAAGAAATTTAGGTGGCAAGCAATATGTATATCTTGATTAAGAGCGGGTGACACTTGGGTCGACTTGCGTCACATGTGACAAGCATATCGTGGGTTACTTTGCAATTATTCAACTTTCATCTTCTATTTATTAAAAATTGGAGCATCGTGCGGAAATTCTTAATACAACATTATTTAATTATATATTTTTTGACGCTCTACAATTTCTGTCTCTGGACTTTTTTTAAAAAAACTGATATTCACCCTGAAAATCACAAAAAACCAATCTGGACCACACTTTTTTGACCCCTCGGGACAATGCGCGGTCACAACGGATGGGACTTTTAGTATGTTGTATAAGGTGACAAATAACACATATATAATTATGCCAAAATTTAGCTGTCCCCCATTCACACCGAATTTCCTTATATGACTGGACTAATTGTTAACATATTGCGATCGGAGGATTTGAGGTCAAAGAGAGCTCAGGGTCGAAGTATGTTTGTTTACTCCGGGGCGAGAAGAGTAAGGGATTGATAGATGAAGGGAGTGAGGGTAAGGTGAATATTTCAAACACTATTTATACTTATTCATTCACATTAATCTTCCATCATATCGCTTTAAACACAAATAAGGTACGTTTGAGATCTTATTTTCCAATTTTGGGGCTCAGGGCTTGCACAAAATGACTTTTTTGTAAGAGGTAAAAATGAATAGAAGTCTTCAAGGAACAACTTCTGTACGAAAAATTTTTTCATCAAACCCATAGGAGAAGATACACATAATTCTAAGAATGGGGGGGGTGGATCCTTTGAGATTGAGGGGTTCGTAAAAATGGCACTCAACTTCCTGAATACGTACCAGTCGTCAAAACACCTTTAACATGCCAATTGCGCAGAAGCTGTTTTTAGCTGGAATTTGACTACACTATCACGTTCTGTGACAGTGACATGAAACTGCACGAGTCACACAACTGGCGGGAAAATGGACAACCATTTTGTTTGTAACTTACTGCGAGCTTAAAGCTTTTCTACTGACTATAATTTTAGTGAACAAAAACTCGACAGCGTGGCTAGTGGCTCCGAGTGATATATCTACCAAAACTTGATACCGAGCGACTAGCCGCGCCTTTGAGTGTTTGTTTACTGAAAATAAAGTCAATAGAGAAGTCGTCAGCTCGCAGTAAATTTGATTGTCCATTTTACCTGCTCTCGAGCATCCCTACCTCGCTCCTTTCTGACGGGGCGACTTGTCTCGCGTCACGAGGAATCAAAACGTTTATTTCAGGTTGTGACTTCACTCCTATTTTCCGGAAAACAGCATCTTTTAGGGGTATTTTCTATAGAAAAGGGTCTTCGCTGATAGCTGCATTTGCAAGCGAGTTCTGCATTTTTGAGGTGAAATTACCTCATTGTTATGAACGTACATGATTATCAATGGTACAAATCCAGCCATCAGCTGTAGACCTAATTTTATGGAGCTCTTCCCCTATATTATATTGCTCAGTCGTTTGCCTGATACTTAGGTATCATAATGGTATTTGTTTTACATCGGTCTTACGACAGGGAAATTGATTATGCTATAATAAAAGAATCAAGCGAATGCGTATACAATATGATTTTAGGGGAAGAGCCCTACACAAAAGAGTGGACTATTCTATCTGCGGTGTCGTGTATAGCAGCACTGTCTCGAATATCCCCTTCCTAACATGGATTGTAAGTACAGTAGAAATTGGATTCAAGGAGATCAAAATTTCAATCGTTGAATCCAATCTAGCGGTAAAAACGATAGGAATTATGCTTTTTCTATAGCAGTCAGGACTCGCTAATTTGATCGTTGTAAACGGTAAATCGTTAAAAGCGGTATCGTTATTTGCGATTTCTACTGTAACTTTTGTTTTCTAATAAGAATGAAAACAGCTATCAACTTTTTCTGTATTTGTGTTGAGAAGACCAATCTTTGTCGATATATTGGGTGATGAACATAATGCAAAACAGAATCTCATGTTCGACTCATTTTACTTCACTTTCGCCACTCAGCAATAACAAAGAGCAGACTTCTCAACATAAACAAAATGTAGCGTGATAGGTTAAGGAGAACGATGAATGAGAATTCACCATGTTATTTTACAACAAGATGAATGATAGATAGTGCTTCACCACGTACAACAAATAATACTAAATTAAAAAAGCATTAAATTTTTTGTATAGCTAATGAACGACGTTATAAATAACTGTCTTTCTATTAACGACTTAAGGTTGAAATATTCAATCTAATTATTTTACTGATCCATTCGTTGCAGTGACCTTTACCTGCAAAAGTTGTGTATTCCGACCGTTAAAACTATAATGTTGAATAAAATTCATAAAATAAATTGATAACCCAAAAAAGAAAAGAAAGAAAGAAAGAAAGTAAAACATGAATTGTCAGATTGCTTGCATTTAGAATCGCTTTTCTAGTCTATTCTATTCTGCTTGCTGAGAAAAAAAGCATAATCTTTCTAGCTTTTTTATAAGTATAAATTATGGATCGAATCTATGATCACTCTAGATTTCTGTTGATTGACTCCTTCTATCCTAATAGCGCTTTCTCTTTCTTTGGTCATAATATTATTGTTATTTTTTCCAATTTTATTTTTATGTGCTTATTTTTTTTCATTATTATTTTTACCTGTACGCAATACTTATTTCAAATCCTTCCAAACTTAGATTCCAAATCATGGAACAATGTTATACGCGCTTAATTTTAGATGACGTTCAAAATTGTAATCTTACTTATAAGTTATCAAATATCACAGATGGCTATAATATTGCTACCAAATGAACTAAAATTTCGAAGCTTGAGAATAAAAAGAAAAATATTCTTATTTCATTTTATTTGTTCGAATAAGCTTCCTGTAGGTAGGTCTTCTGAGTAGTGGAGTCTCGAAATCTTGTCCGTCGCTATTATTGCATTAAAATTAATTGTTAAAAACAGATACTACAATATGGGAGATCTGCTGTAAATATGGCGATAATTTTGATCAAGATGCCTAACGTTTTTTATTTCTCACGCTAAGCGCTATCAACATTTGACCATTCATGGCCGATTGTACCTATTTTTTGTAAAAAAAATTACATCTCTTGTTTAAAATCGATTCTGCCGCAGATTTGATAATCTGTGAAATTTTCTCAAAGGTACTCGTTCGAGTTTTTTATTTTGAAAAACCGAAGTACTTCTAGGTATACTCGCGTGACTATTGTGTATCTGGAAATTCTAATTTATCAACATTACAACGTGACATAATTCCATTTCCCCCTACTCCTTTTTCATATTTCAGCCCGAGGCCTTCTTATCTAATGTGTGGATTAACAGAACGGCGATTACGTTGAGAAAATGAACAATGTAGAATTAAGCAACTTCCAGGACAGCTTTGAGACTAAAAATGTCTACATTGTTGTCGAGCTGGAAACCAATAATCGTCGGTAATTAGCCCTGCAATGATGAAATTTTATTGACACGTCTTCACAGTAGTCAGATCTTAATAAAATTAATACTTATGCATTATGCATACCTAATTTTTACATGCCAATATCCGTGAGAAGGGATTAACAAATTGCCCCGTATTTTCCCATTTGAAATATGCTATTTGCGTGTGTACAAAAAAAAAATTAAGTTAGGAATCTTGTCATACGAAGTTAAATTAATTGATATATCTGCGAAACAAGCATCAGTGTAAGAAGATATTTCAAGGATCTAATTCTTATTTTGCACATAGGCCGATACAACTTTGTACGGCAAAATTACTTTAAAACCTTATAATACGAGTCTTATTCACCTTGTGCGTCAAGAATTTTCCCCTAATACAGATGGTAGAGATAGTTGTATGCGTATTCACTATTGAGTAGAAATTGCTATTCAATGCCTGCATAAATATTGCTACAACTGTATTGTACATTCCAAACAGGTGTACCATATTTACAGTTACATTAATAAGTGATTTTTACTATCCACAGCAATTTCTACCCTATTTTTTTTTTTTTTCTCTCTATGTTGAAATTTTTTTTTAAAATGTGGATTTGATTAGTACAATTTGGTCGAACTTTTTCAAAGTGAAATATTATAGAAAAGTTCAAGTCGGAAACTTACATAATTATAGCCACGGTACAATAAAGAGGTATTATGTTCACCATTTCTAATGCTGTCACAAGAAATGATGTACTTGAGTGTTTTGCCACTATGTAGCGCCAATGATCAGTTCCCCGGTTATACATAGAGTCTTATGTAAATTCACTATTTTAAAAAAAATTGTAGATCAACCAAAAAATCTGAAACTTGGTGCGAATAGACTACTCATTATGCTCTACATATTTCAAAAAAAAAAATTCTCGTGTGTAAATTTCTTGCTTTTTTATAACCCCTGGAAATTTGTCAGTACTAGGGTACCTCCGGTAAGGTAACAACGCTGGTGGGGTGCGGAAGGCATTCACAACGGTGCAGCAAACGTAGCGGAATTATGTATGAACTACGTGACAAGAATTTCAAATAGTGTCAATACCCCTTTATTGTACCGTGATTATAGCCACTTATTATTTTTACCCAGGTTTCACTTGTAGCGTTGTTAGCGCTGTAGGTAACGATGTATAGGCGCTATTAACGCTATTGGTGGAATATAGGTAGAACTAAGTGAAACCATGGCCATCTGAAGCCTCATCCACACGACAGATTTTTGGAGGAGAATACGTTGGGGAATATGAAGTGGGCGGAGCGTAATTGGAACGCTTGGTGAGAATATGAGGTGAAAACAAAGTTGAACTTGTTCAACTTCTTGGGGAGAATTTGAAGGGGAATGTGAGTAGTGTTGCGTGTGTAGGGTGAGAGTGCGTTACTAACAACGTGATCGCCATACGCCTACTACAGCCACACAGATAGCAGCATGTGTAACACTAGTCTTTCCTACTTTTCTCTCATCACACGTGTGGATGGATTTTTGTATTATAAGAGAATATGAGCGTGCGCGCGCATATTCCCCTATCGCATTCTCTTGTTTTTTTCCCTCGTGTGGACGAGGCTTGAAAGGAAAGGTCGGAACATACAGATTTGGTAATGATGAATAAGATTGTATCAGTAGTTCTGTTTTGCAAGTATAGTCCAGTAAAATTAGCCATTGTAATAAACAATAAATGGTACAGAAGAGAAATTTGGAAAAGTTGTTAGGAACCTTCTCGTGAGTCTTTTCCCAAGTTTCCTCAACATTTCGAGTGGAGCTTTCCCCCCCAGGGGGCTGCAAAGGGAAAATTTTTTAGTTTTCCAGCTCTAATTCGTGAACAAATGATTTCAGAGGAAAAATGTTTAAATAAAAATTGTTCATCGTAAAATTTCCCATAAAAAAGGTCTCTACATATTTTTTCTATAAATGCACTGTTACGCCACTACAGCTCGTGACAAGTGAACACCTCTTGCTACTCCATATGTGAGAATGTAGATCAGGTATACCACGCGACGCGAGTCACCTATTACATTGTTTTTGTTGGTACTAGTAAGTTGTAGATAGGAATTATTGTAAAAAAATAAATAATGATAAGTAAGAAAAGATAAATTTAATTTTAATCCTTTATAAACTCGAAAATTTTCAATTTTACATGCTTTTGTAACTGACTGTTTCTACTTGTAAGTATTGAAAAGAAAAAGATTAGAAAATGAAAAATAAATTATGGTATGGATTATAAAGTGTTGATGTCCTCTTAAAATAGTAGATGTAGAATCTATACCCAACCACATTAATTTGTTCCCAGGCCACTCGACGCGCAGAAACAATAACTCGCATTTTTATATGGTAGAACGCAATGTGCTGCATAAATCAATGTCAATGATACAGAGTAGTAAGAGGTGTTCACTTGTCACGCGCTGTAGCGGCGTGACAGTGCATTTACAGAAAAAATATGTGGAGACCTTTTTTATAGAAAATTTTACGAGGAACAATTTTTGTCTGAACTCTTTTTCTCTAGAATCGTTTGTTTGCGAATTAGAGCTAGAAAACTAAAAAAATCCTTCCTTGTACCCCCCTGGGGGAAAAGCTCCTCTCGGAATGTTGGGGAAACTTGGGAAAAGACTCATGAAAAAGTTCCCAACAACTTTTCCAAGTTTTGCTTCTGTACCATTTATTGCTTTTTTCGACCTTTAAAATGGCTAATTTTACTGGACTAGTATGTACACACTAAAACCATATCAAAATGGGACGGCGTTTAGCGTTCATGCTTATGGGAAGAAGAGATTCAGAAAATTGAAACCATTGAACGTAAGAATCTGAGATCATTGTGATAGATGCACAAGAATAGTTGCTAAAATTTGAGATGATACAAGAATTCCCGACTTCTTAATGAATTTTCACAGTGATCAACATTCAAATGAGAAAACTGCCCTGTGCCTCTGTTTTCAATTTTGTCGGCTTTAACGCTCCTAGCAGATTGCCGGCTCAAATAAATATAAATTTCTCAGTGATGTCACACAATATTGCTGAATTGCTGTTGCTGCAGTCCATTCTGGCTCCAAACAGAATTTAAATAATGGATATTATATGTGAATTCACGTAAGAAAATGATTGGGTTGTTTAGAGTAGACTATCAATAGTTGGAAAATTGTAGTTGTAATTGGTACTTAGATTCATCAACAAGAAGTAACAATACTTGGAAAACAACCAAATGTCAACACCGTGTTAATTAAATGAGGGGAAAAACTGCTTAAATTTTTGTTGTTCACTAAGACTGCAGATGCAGCCCTAAGGCATGACTTGTGACATCACAGGAAATTGGTTTATTCACAGTATCGTAGCGGCGTATTTTGTAGGCAATTTGATGTACACCCGATCAGCAATAAGTTTTTACCATCTAAATGTCTGTGAGTTCCCTCATAATTCGAGAATCGCTCTACCCTTGGACTTAAAATTTTTTCCTCAGACATACCTTTTAAGCCATAAATGAAAATATTAGCTGCCATAAGAAGTTCTTATTAAAAATTGTATATTCACTGTACACGTTGCTTGATGTGAAGCAAAGGAGAGCAGGATAGAAAATCATCTGCAGTAAACGCGATGATATTTTTCGTATCATTTTGTCCTGCGCTTGCGCAGTGATGCAGAGTCGGCTGTCGTTCTTTCGCTGTCATCTCTGTTCCATTATGGGTTTCTTTGATGCATTTATAGCCTTACAATGCCAGGCAAACCTACGAGTAAGATGTTTCAACCTCTGTTTCTCTCTTGATATATCCATTCTGTTTTTATTCAACCTGAAGTAAAAATGTGAAGGATGAGATTGTATGAATTTCAGCTCAAACGTTACCAACCACTATCGAGATAAATCGCGTACTGAATGAGACCGGTCGCAATGAATTATTTATATGTGATTCTGTAGTATTCATCTTGTATAATTAAGATTAGATTTCTTTTACAAAACAAAGTTGAATGTCCGATGATATCAGTAAAATTCTTGGTCTAATCCAGCCTTCCTCTTTTTGTAAATTGTGAAATTTGGAAGGTTATGGAATAGACTTTTATCATGTGTTGTCACTTAGCAAGTAACGTTAGCAGAAACCCTGTTGATTTGCTCAAACACACTCGTGACTTTCCTACAAAAAACACAGGGACCATAATTTAGATTATAATTTGAAAAATAGAAATTCCTTAGTGATTGAAGTTGTTGATCTTTAATGAAGAAGGTCCTTAGCATTTGTAAATAAACTGTTGATACCTAGCTAAGATATTCCTTATCCTCAATCAGTAGGCTAATGATCTTTGGTCTCTGTCTTTCTTATGGGAGTGGGTAGTCCGTTACACGCCTTCCAAATTTTATTCTCTTTATCTTTCTTCTTAATGGCTTTATTTATCGTTTTATTTTAAGATAACTCAGTCTACTCGTAAATCTATTCAAGTGGAAAAGTTGTCCTTATCTTGTTTTCGATGATGTCGATTGTTGCGCTCCTATCAGATGATCAACTCAAATTCGATGTTTGAAATATCTTGTATTTATTGATGTTTTTGGAAGAGTAATAGTCAATCTGAAATTTTAGTCATTTTCAAAAAAATCCTACGCATTTTGTGTCACCGTCATCACTGACTCCTGTTTGTATATTTTTGTTCTATCAGAACGTCTATTCTCCAGTATTTTTCCACGAGTATAAAGACTTCCAGTAAGTATTCTTTTTTTTTTTTCCAAAGCAGCAACATTTGATATATGATTAGTTCTAATATCCTGATGTCATCTCCGTGAGACATTTCATTCATTTTTGGAGATAATCCGTAGAAGTCTTAATAGACGCGTAGTTTCTTTTAAGGGGCTCGATGATGTATCAATAACGTGTTTCAAAATTCTCTGAAGACCACTTCAAATCTTAGAGCTATGGAGAATAGGAATTACATCGATAAATGCTAACTTCAATTCTTTAATGCACATTCATCTCTAGTGTGCTACTTTATCGCGATCAGTCATTATTATTACTATATTTTTTTTTTTTAGTATGCGTTTTCAACCCGCGGCGTTCAAGTGGTATTGTTCAATTTCCGTATATCAAACAGTTTAGTTCTACCCGTATTTAAGTTGGCGCACATTATATTAGATTATGTTTCCTGGTTAAAAATATCGTCTAGATATGCATCCTCAAATTACTTAGGTAGGAAAATGAAAATCCTTGTTACGAAAATTATGAAAGCGAACGAAGAAAAGGGTTGAAATGTTGAAAACTGAGTAAATGTGCGTCTTTTGCAAAGCGCGTGTATTTAATAACCGAGGACCGCAGAAAACTTTAATGGGAAGTAAATTGAATATCAGCGAGTAGGTCACTATTGAACAAGTTATATACGTACGCTTTGTCTTCAACATTTAGTTTATAAAATATTAATCTATTACGTGATACTCGTAGGGTGCGAGAAAATTTTTACAGTCTGTTGTTTTCGATGCCTTTTTGTTTTCGTAATTCTAATTCTGAAGTAGCGGATGCAGAGCAATTATGAACGTTCTGCTTCTGTTGTTCTTAAGCACACATTACCTATAGTTTTATCCTTTTCCTCTCTTCAAAATACAGCTTTTCGATTCTCGATTTTCATTATTACTTATGTTGAGAGAAGGTTCAAGGAAAAGGTGCTTGAACTCGCTTCTTTGCGCAAAAAGCTCGAACGTTGAAATATTTACGTACGAACTGATCGTTTATCCGTAAGTCTTTCTGATCGAGTGAAGGAGAACGCGAATTGCGGTTGCGAAAAAACACATTCGCACTTTTATGATTGCGTTCTCGTAAGTCTTCGATCGATGAAGATAAAATGGAAACCGAACCTGAACAGGCTGAATATCTACTATATCACTACTTGGCTTTGAGAGTACGTACGTATTTCAAAGGGTCAGAATTTTCATTCAAAGTATCGCAGACTACAACTTCGACACGAGTTGATTGGACAGCATTCGTTGTTCAATTTCCACGCACCCCCCCTCCCCTCAGTTAGATTTTAAAGTCGCAATGGTCTAGAATACGTAATTGTTCTAAAATTTTTTAAATTGTTCCTGCATACTTCTGGAATTTGTTCCGCTTTCCTGCCTCTGCACCCAATTGATGATATCCCCAACTTGTTGATTATTGAAATTGAAAACGATCTCAGAGAATTGTTCTAAAATTGTTCTTTGCTATATTTCAGAATTCGTTCTACTCCTCTGCTCCTTGGGGGGGGGGGAGTGCGACATTGGCTTATAATGTTGAAAATAATTTAAAACAATTGTTCTGAATCTATCTTTTATTATATAAAGGAGAAACGCGTTTTTATGTTACGATTAAACTAGACCAGTTTTTGGTATTTCGAGTTGTACTTTGGCATATAGATTGGTATCAGACTGGAGACGAACACAGGCTACATTTTTTTTCTAAAAGTTCGTCAGGGATGTTCTAAGCAAGTCTCAAAGTTTCAATGCCTGAATCTTAGAAGCAGGAACCTGAATAACGCGTGTGTAGTTCGTGTTGCCTATGTGGGTCGTTATATTATTAATAATAGAAACATGCATGGACGTGTAGGGTTCCAGGGGTAAAATCAATTGACGAGTATGTTCATGCAACAATCCTTGATTTTCAATTCAACTTTTACATTCTCTTACTGTCCTTCAAAATAACGTTCGAGTTGGTGACTTTAGTTAGTGCACTAGAATCGTGCCTGTTTTATAATGCGGTACGTTACTTCTTCATGAAGAAAAAGTCATTAAATTTAAAAAATCGTTTTCTATAATTATTCTGATATGAACAGAAAAGGCTGTATTATTTTTGTCCCGTACTTAAACTCGATAGATTTGAAAAGTACAAATGTATTTAGAACACGTGAGTGGGAAAAGTTTATGAGTTGTACCTAATAAAATTTCCAATTGAAATGCATCAATATTGGAAATAGAGAAATTTGGGAATGTCCGTCAGTCACAGTAGAAGCATGACCTGTGAGGAGAAGAGATTTTACGGACCAACATTTACTTGGGATTTCAGGAAGTTGAAGAGATTTGTGGACCCGAGAAAATTTCTGAGAACTGTGGTTTGAAAGTATATTTGAGTAAGAACAATTTTTAAGTATAAAGTCTGCCAAAAGAAGTTCGAGCTACGTATGATAGTTTATCAGTTCTGAAGTTTTTGAGGTCCAGAAGGTGAAGAAAAGATAATCGCGTGTACCTAAAGCAGAGCCAGTAGAATTTTGGTTATAGTTTCAAATACTCGAGTATAAAACAAAAAACAAAAATTATATTGCGGACCTGAGAAATTTTTTGGGTTTTTGCTTCCAAATATTTTTTTTGGGAAAATACCATTAAGGTGTTTGCGTAATTCATTTACTATGGTTTATTTTTTGGGATAGTCGAAGTTGGACGAATTCACTCTTGAAGTTGGCGATTTATCAATAAATTTTCTGAACTTAACCATATCCGTCATTGACGGTGTCCATGATTTCGGTATTTACCGGAAAAGTACTTCGACCGATATTGCTATCCACGGGTCGTCTTTCGTACCTTTTGCCCATAAAGTTGCTACATTTAATAGCTTAATATATCGCCTCACTCAGATCCCTCTGAGTGAAGTAGCTTTCAATAAAGAACTGTGACGATAAAGCACTTGGCTAGAGTGAATCAGGTTAAAACGGACATTGACCTTATGGTCCGTAGGAGACTTACAAGAAAAAGTCTCGATTCTACTACCTCCCTCCCCCGTCAGCTGCATCTCGATAGGCGTAAACGGTGGATTAGGATGCCGTTTTGGGGGAAGTTTTCTTCGGAGTTGAGCCGTGTCCTCCGGCCCTTTGGTTTCCGGCCGACGTTTTATAGTACCAATACGGTGAAGAGCCTTCTGGTCAAGTTGAAGGATCCGATACCGATGGCCGAGAGGAAGGGTGTTTATAGGGTGGCCTGTTGTGATTGCCCTAGCGTGTACATAGGTATGATAAGCCGTCAATTCGAAATTAGAGTTGATGAACCCAGGAAAGCCTGGGAAAAAAGAAAAGTAGGGGAGTCGGCGTTTGCTGACCATTTAATTGAATGTGGTCATAGTCTCAAAGAGGGATCTGAAGTTCTCCTCCACAGGGAAAAATCATATTTTCGGCGCTTAGCCTTGGAAGAAATTGACATTCATCGACACCGAAATAGTAAAGACATTACCGTGCTGAACAGGTACATTCCTGAGGAGGGATTGATTGAATTAGTCTATGAGGATGATTCACATTTCGATGACTCGTTGGTTCAGTCATGACCTCCTCGTTCGTTGTTACTCTTCTTGTTGGTGTTGGGTTCAGTCGCTTTCTATACCGTGAGAATGGCTGTTTAGCCGAAAGCGCTCGGATTGTTTGATTTTATTTCGGTTCTTGTATTTGTGTTTCTTACTCTTCGCGAGTATATTTCTCTTAGACGAAGACGTTGAAAAATAGTTGATTGATTGTCGAGCTTCAAGTTTTTGTTGGAAGGTAAAGGTGGGAGAGGATAGACTCAAGTCATCAAATGGTTCAAGTCAATCGCGGGTGACGGAAGCCAAAGGATGCAGAAACTTGGATCGATTAGAAGGGGTGTTATTTCAATATTGGGTCATTGGAAAGAATTCAGGAGGATAGATAAGTTCATTGTAAAATTTTTGGTAAGGTATATTTGACAGGCGGGGGGGGGGGAGTAAAATAATTAAGAAGGCGTGATTTCTTTTAACTGAAGCAAAGACCGTGAAATCTTGGAAATTTTGGTTGTTGACAAAGGTTCTGGATTTGTTGAAGGAGATATGACAGCGATATTACAGAACTCACAAAAAAAGTTGATCGTTGAAAAAACTGTGGGTGTAGTATACTTTATGATGGATACGTGGGGGGTGGGTCGGGTGAATTGGAGTTTGTGACGTGGGTGACTGAAGCTTATCCACAGCGTGCATCATAGTTGGGAGACGACTAGGGTTGAGAAAAGATTCTATGTGGGGATGTTTGTAGTTAGTCAGTGAATGTCATAGCTGATGCCGCGACCCACGGAGTTTTTGTTGAAATTGATTGTTCAAGATGATGCGCATAGCCGGAGGCAGTGTTATGAAATTAGTGGCAACATAAGTTGTGAATTACTCGTATTTCTGTGATGACTTTTTCTTATTCCTACTCGTGCTAAGAATACTTGAATGATTTGATTTTATTGACGAACTACTCCACTGCGATTCGCACTGTGTTTTACTACAGAATCTTACAAGAGAGAGAAAATACCAAGTTGATAGAAGAAGAATAGAACTTTTTTAATTCAATGGGCTTATGGCGTTGGTCAGAGAGTAGGTTTAGATTATAGTAGATGAGTGATAATGACTCATAAACAATTAGACACATGAAAGATGCATGAACGGGCAAATTTCTACGTTGGAATATGGGCAGGACGGGGTAAGAAGAGTACGAGAGATAGAATTGGGGAATATTTGGACTATATGACGTATAGTAAGTTGGTGAATTATGAATGTAGGTCAAGAGCGAAAAAGAGAAAAACGAGGATGTTCGTATGTGCAAGTCAACTAAGGAAACATAGGTACACAGGCCTATCCTTTAATGAACTATAAGAGTTAAATTTTGTGGATAAAAAAAAAACGCAGAATATCTGATAAAATAATAAATTCTTCTCATCATCTTCTATTTGGATTACAACTTCTACAAGGGTTATTACTTTGCACTATTGGCTGTTTGGTTCCGTGTCAAAACGTATTCTGCGTCCAAATTGTGGTATGACTCCAATTTTTGCAGTAGAATTTATTGAAGAGGTGATAAACCAACTTAGTGGAGGGAGGAAAGATTATTCTCAGTAATGAAATGGTTTTTCATACGGCGAGTCATCGATTAGTGATTATATAAAGTGAGCACCGAGATTCAAAAATTGGACGTATAAGATGAGCGGGTCTACGGGTGAAATTTGTACGGTGCAAAACAGGCAGTAAAAGTGTAAGATGCCTTATTCGTGATAGTGAGTAAAATGGATGAGACTAATTTCCATACGGATTGGAATAATGTCTTCTTTCGCGTTGATGTAATATTTTTTTCTTCAATGTACGCGGTACAAGTGGTTCATGGTATTGATGTATTTTGCGGGATTTCGGCTTGTACTGTATATTAAGAATGAGACTTTAGGTCTGGGTTTCACACCCCTTCTTTGTCTAGTCTAGAGTAAGTTAGTATAAAGCCAATATAAGCCTAGTATACCAGTAGTTCACTGCATAGGTCAAAAAGAGATCTTGCCTGCACGTGCGCACGCACATTCTTCTAATATTACCCAGTATACTGTACAGACGCCGGACGCAAATTCCAGAATCATGGGTATGGCTGAGGTTCGACGTAAAAAACTTCCCAAGGTCATGCGCCCGGACGCCCGGACGGACGCATATTTTGAAATTAGAGTAGGGTAGAGAAAAAACATGAAACAAGTCAATAAAATGTTCGGTTGGAGAAAAATTTCCCTTCTCCTGTAGGGCTAGATCGAAGGGTAATCTAGTTTAAAGACTTCAAAAAAATTGAACAGAAGAGCAGAGAGCGAAAATTGGAGTGGTGACTTATTTGTATGGAGGAAAACTTCTGACCAAAAAGCAAAGAAGATGGCAGATTTCGAGGACTTGAAAAAATTTTGGCGGAAATATGATCGGGCGAGAAGGGAGCGTGACGTGAAGAGGAGGACTAAGGAAAATTATCATCGAGGTATTCGGGAGATTAACATTTTCTAACACGTACTCGTACTTCTGTTCATCAACGTACGTAATGTAAAAAGGTCTATCATGATTAAGGCTCTATAGTTTCACATAGGTATGCTAAGCCGCCATTTTCGTTCAAAAACTTGACGCTGCCACTTAAATCAATGCAACTTTTAACGGTATTTTCTCATAAACTATACGAGGCAATTATTAATCGTCTAAATTAGAATAAAGAAGCGATCAAACATTTCCATGTACACATTTTCCTTTAGACGGAAAAACTCCATTTTCGTATCTTCCTCTCAGCAGATTTTAGCATCACTCGAACATGCTCGATTTGTGCTGTAAAGTATCGTGGGACAAAACTCGAACCAAAATGGTGGCCCAGTATACCGGTGTGAAACTACAGAGCCTTCTCGTGGTCAGCAGAGATAAAAACACTTCTGATTTCATAAATTAATTGACACAACCACCACAAATAAGGGAGAGCGCGTTAGAAGAGACCAACCACAAATCATGTAATTGGAGCTATGTACCCCTTAGATAGAGTGAGTCAGTAGAACAACATAAATTATTTATAATTTCCTTCAATATAAGTTTTCACCCGTGATAAATGATTAACAAGTACTGGAATTTTCAGAAAATTGCAATTCTACTGGTCCTACTTGAACCTAACGGCAAGAAAAAAACTGTATTCAATGTGAGAAGTACACAACACATTTGGTTACGGCTCAAGAGTGTTACAGACCAGAAGAACTGTCTTATGATGAGTTGATATCCCCGCGACAATATGGTCTAAACTAGGATATTGTAGAAAATAGAAAAACTGTGCGTACTTCGATTATAGTAATATTATAAGTTTCTGACCTGATTCACATCCATTGTACACATACAAAAACGAACGCATAAATGTATTAAGAAACAAAGGCAAATCAAACATTAATTGAAGTGTAGTCAAGAGGCAGGAAGACAATTCACCACAATGCGTTCACTGTGTGCAATAAAAGGTTTGAGAGAAAGCTGATTCATTAAATCAGTTCTACTCTTTTGTTTGGGGAAAACCAAAGTCCGCACACGAATCTATCGTTTGCTTTTTTTAGCTATATGCTGCTCAAATCAATAACAATCACTCCCACCTCCCCAGGGTCTACACGTGACGAAGAAAATCTTTTAGTCCGTAACTTCCTCCAGACTCAAGAACGAACTTTTTTTTACCACGGTTGAAGGTCCTGAAAACGACGGTTACACGAACAACCCATAAAGATGGTGCAAACCACGGTAATGAAGAAATTCATTGTTTGCTATTCTTGATTACTCGATGACGATAGTTCTCGACGATGAAGATAATTATTGTGTAATATCATTTTGGATACTAGTAAATTGTCACTTCTTTCCTCGTAACTTGAAATTTTTCTTTCAAGAGATGTAATCTAAGTATAAAATTGCTGAAAAACTTTCCACCACAAACGACATGTTTTAAAGATACCCACGAACACGCATGTAATTTAGATTTTCAGTAAAATAACGCAAAGGAACCTGATCTAGCGGGCATATTTGTTTATTTTTTTCAAGACCAGAAGGGGTCATTGAATTTATTATGAGTATCTGATGATGTTTTACTCAAGTACATACTCCAAAAAAAGTAGAATAATTTGATCGCGGCGCTCTCTTGAATAGAGTTTATTCCCTCTTTTTAAGCGTGGTTCAGTCTACATACGGAGATTTATTTTCAAAATTCATTTACCGAAGAAATCACCTAACTGGTCGGTTACTTTCAATAAAGTAAAATATGTTTACAATAATAAGGTATCACGATACAGGCTTATACTCGTAAGCGAGGTATAGTATACATAGAAAGAAAGCTCGAAATGAATAATCTTTCATTTGCTACTTCCCTTTCAAGATTGTACATATATACATATATGTCGTTTTACAAAGAGAAGCAATTTTCTAAGGGATATTATCTGCTTCGGGCTATACATTTTCAGCACGAGTTTTTTTCCGAGAGTTTCCCTCTTTTTAATAAAACAGAACAATATAGGTGAATGATTACATTTTACTTTACCGTGAATGCGCATATATAGACTATAGGATCAACATCAAGACAGTTTTGTATTGAAGTTTCTTTTGCCTCTTCTTTTTTTTCTTTCCTGGTCTCTCTAGATATGCAACTTTCACTACAGAAAATTTTAAAGAAAAAATTTTGGAACCATCATTGACCCGGCATGAAATTTATCAGAAGAGTCTCTGGTAAAATACGATAGAATTTTACTGATGAATACAAAATACGGTTCATTGGCCTAGCCCAGGGTGGATTTGTTTGTGCTGGTCCCCTTCCCTCCAACCAATGGGGGGAAGGTCTGTGGACATGTGAGCCCTCCCTCTCGATCCTTGGGGTGGGAGCGGATGGATTTGTTTGTGCTATGTTTGTGCTGGGTTGTACCGAACACTTTCTCGGTTGTGCTGGTCTCCTTCCCCTCCAACCTTATAAGGAGGCTGCAAACATGCCAGGTCCTCGTTGTCTTCTGAAGTAAGGTTGTAAGCTTACGGCGAGAGATCGATTGTAACTCCGTGTTCAATGGGGTCAGGCAAACTTGTTATTTATTTGGCTCTGCTAGAAAATGTTTTCGGTGAATGTACTTACAACTTAGAGGGTAGCTAGATCCTCGCCAAAGAATAACGCGTTGTTCTTTGCAATACCTTTCACAGCAATTTCAACTTTGTAGAATTCATCAACAATAACCCCTCTCGTCGAAAACTTTTTAGTATGATATAATCGTTAATTAGTTTTTATAAATTTACTCTGAAATGAACTATCACGTTTAAGATTGAAACGAAGCTTTTGATTAGACGAGTCTGTACACTTTCTCATCCTATAATAGTAGAGCCGTACGTTTTCTCGAACAACTGTTCATACGAAGTAAAAAAAATTCGATATCAAATGCAGTCAACGCTCTACAATGATGTATGCCTACAAACGCGACGCTTCACATTTTATGAGGAAAATATTTGAGTTGCTCCAGATAAAGTTCGATACGTAAGTTTTACGAACGATTTTAAATTACCTCAATAAAAACGAGAATTAGTGTTCTCTTTACGGTAAAACTAATAATGTCAGTGTAATATCGAAGAGGGTTTTCATAAAATCTTAGTTATGAAGATTTTCATTTGCTTTATAACTCCTCTCAGAACAATAAATACACGCGGAAGAGTCCAACCAATTCTTACTAACTCGATCGAACGAAATTTTTGCGAGTTAAATCTCAAAAGTCTGAATCATTCATGTGCTCTGTACAGTTTTACATTATCCTTTGGTGGTCAAACTTTTGTAAGAGAAAATATTTCGAAATAATCTTGACGTTGTAGCTTATTTGATAAGGGAGTATAAATCATTGGGTTTCTTACTACCTCTAATGAGATCGATTTAATGCGGTGGAATGAAAGTTCCACGGGGGAGACGGCTTGTGCGAATACATAATAAAATTTTAGAGCTAACCTAGGTAGTTTCTTCTTCGGGGAAATTAATTCTTATGCTAACGCATTAAATTAAACAGCCACAGCGACGCTATATCGAGGCTACTTTTCTAAGTAGTCATTAAATTATTTCAAGCGCGGAATTCTCAATGTAGCTTCTCGAATTTCTTTGTGTAACGCTGTTCATTCTAAAATAGTCACCATCACGATAATTAACTCGTCGCGCGTCGAAAGTTTATTCGAAGAATTCTGAACCTATGCTTTATTATAAAATGTTGGGGGAAAAAAAAATTGAAATGTATTATAATACGAAATAATCGAAGATGATGTGATTGTAATGGAAACATATTCTTTTTCTTATTCGACTTGAAAATTCGCACAATGTCAGCAAAAAATCTCATATGATTTTCATCGCGGTTTTGTTCTACAGAGCAATATTATTGTCTTGATATGTAAGTAACGTTACGTCATCAAAAGCAATTAGGACAAGATCCTATACGCCGACCTTTATTATGAATAACTGCCAGGATAAACCAAACGAGATTATATACATTCTACTTAACCCTTGTTGTTTTTGGAACGGAAGTCTACAAACATGAAACAGGCAATCACCAAGGAAATTATATCAACCTCTTCACTTGCGCGCATGCTCAAAGGATAGAGAGGTTGTGGCTAGATGCTTTAGATGCTATAACTAAGAAGTCTCTTGGTATTTTCTTCAACTTTTTGCAGTCACACCTTTCCGAATACTGTTGAAAAGTTTGGCTTAAAAAAGGGTCTTTGTCTCGTGTTTCTGGACATACCTTTGAACTTCGAATTTTAATAACTCCTTTTTTCGAACTGCAAAACTTCTCCGCTGACTTTTAGTGCATCCTAAGTAACTCTAGATAGAAAGAGAGATAGTTTCTTCGTGATTACGAGCATTCATTATATATTTAGTGTTAGGTACACATACAAACACGTAATAGTTTTATCAAAAAGCGCAAACGCTAGCCAATCATCTTCAGGCGAAGCGCGCAATAAACTGAAGACGGGCGAAGAGGGTGAGAACAAGAAGTAAAAGAGGAAAAAGGGAGGAAAAAGTGCCGGTGTAGACATGAAGAAGAAAGAATTGGATGAAAGAATTGAACAGCTCGTTATTTTACGGTTTCATAAAATTACATCATCCTCTTGAAGCGCCGAGAGGATTTCAAATTCTTCTAATCTATTCATCAGTTTTCTGTTCGTTGCAGTATGAAGAAGATGAATAGAAGGCTTTTTGGAAATCATGATTGCAGTCTAATAACTGTCTTGAGGCAAACGTTTGGTGTAGCCCCGTTTATGTTCCTCGTATCGATCAGACAACGCCCCACCCGTTTGGCCCATGTATATTTGGTGGCATAATCTCCATATCTAATGGGATCACCACTGTCACCAATACTGGCGGAGATATTCATGAATGATGTGGAAAACAAGATATTGAAGGGCAGCAAGTTCAGGAACTCGATCAAACACTGGGCCAGATATGTAGGTGATATCTTAGATGTGTGGACAGGCACTGACAGACAGGTGGATCTATTCCTTCCAGAAATGAACGCGATGAATGAGAGCATCAAATTCACTATGGAAAAAGGGAATGAGACCATCGACTATTTGGACCTTACACTCACACTGGAGAACAATAGGATAGAATACAAAATCTACGGGAAGCCGACGCATACTGACACCATCATCCCAAATGACTTCTACCACCCTCCCGGGCACAAGTTAGCGGCAATCCAGAACTACTGCTTTCGAACAATTTCTATCCTCAAGAACAACAAAGAGAAGAGGAAAGAGATCGAGATAGTAAAGGAGATCGCAGAAGCCAATGGCCACCGTAGAGGCATGGTGGATGGAGTCTTTGGGAAAATGGAAACAAAGAAAGGAATTGGAAACGTTTTTCCGTGATAGACACAACAATTACAGTTGAATAAAAACGGCTTTGCTATCACTAGGTATAATGAAGATGCTACCGATGGTAGCGAAACGTCACTCTAATAATAAACCATATACCTAGTGATAGCAAAGCCGTTTTTATTCAACTGACAAAGAAAGGAACTCATGATGGCATAGTGAGAAAGTACTCCGGATCGATACCATATTTAGGAAAGTACACAAACAAGGTGATAAAGGCGTTCAATGGCTACGATGTAAATGTGGGTATCCAGAATAACCAACCCATGGTGAAGAGAGTCAGCAATGACCAGACGGAACAAAAGGACAAGGAAAGCTTGAGCGGAGTGTACAAGCTCAGTTGTGAACAGTGCGAGGGCATCTACATCGGTGAGACTGCGAGAAACTTTGAGATCAGGAAAAAGGAGCACAAAAAGTTGAGGGAGAAAGAAGATGGCAAGTCACTGTTTGGGAAACACTGTAACGAAGAACACCACGATGGAGAGGGAATATTTGAAATCATACATGTAGAGAATCGCACAAAGAGAAGACAACTCTGGGAACAAATGGAGATTGAAAAGCAAAGAGGAAAAAAGCCTGCCTCTTGAACAATGTAATCGCGTTTGATAGCGACAAATTATTCGGCCTGGTGATTGGACGAGAGAAAAAGAACAGAACCAACCAATGAGACGGTAAGAAACCAGGTATAGCCATTAGAAACGCAGCACTTAGGACGATAGATTGAACCAATCACTAAGCAGTATGTTTCAGCCAATAAAAACACATGGTCATATTATTGTAAGAATATGTTTCTAAGAAGTGAACCAATCACACTACAGCATTGTTATAGCCAATAAGATATACTATAAAAACTCAGGGTCAAGGTCTTGTTCTCCAGTTGCGACACAACTGATGATGGGATAACACCCGAAAGTACTCTTGTAAAAGCAACTAATAAAGTATAGATTTGTACATTTGGAAACCCCTTTTTCAAGGGATGGAAGTAGAACATAAAATGCAGATCCGTTAATATGAAAAAAACGCTCAGAAATGTAAACTGTGTATCTCAGTGATTTTGGAGAAGGTCAAGAACGGAGATGATACATTAATCAGCTACACAAATACGGCCCATCACAAGAAGCAAATTACCAAATAAAGTTTAACGTTCAAAGATGTCCGAGGGCCTTGAAATTGAGCCAACAGTAGTCGATGAAGAGATTCAATTGATCCGCCAATCTGAAGGGGGTGTTAGAGGCTCCGAGCGTATTTCCTTTTTCCAGTATGTACTGCTTGTATGTAACCTTCGTACTCGTCGGGTCGATATCAATACACAACAAATTGGCCCGACAGTTTTCAAGAACTTCGCATACATAAAATTGAAAAATCCTAGCAGGTTGAATTCGGATTTATTGAATGAAAGTAGATTAGCAATAAGAATAATTTCTAAGTATATGATTTCAAGAATTTTAGGCGCGAATCCAGAGCAGTATTTCAGTGAGGGGATTTTTCCCTGATCGGGCAAGAGGGATGAGAAAAAAATGAAACCATGCAACAATAATGATTCTTTTGCTTGACTTTTTGCTCTATTTTTGCTAACTCGGTGGGGGTAATCCTCCGTGAAGTTGCGAGAAAATTTTTGAGGGTGGATCTTGAACATAATTTGATGCGATGGTCTGTAGTTTTTATAGTATTTTGAAACAAATTTTTCAGTTCAAGAGGAGGTTCTCCTACCCTTCACTACGCCACTGATATTTTTTGAGTCTCCTTCCTCAGATCTGTGCCTGCATTTCGATCGTTCGGAACACGAGTCGACTGAAAATTAAATACATTTTCATTAAACTGAGATAGAATAAAAACTTTTCAAAACTTCCGATATTCGTCCCGGATTTGTATGAATAATAAATATTAGCTCAATAGAACCCGCGCGTCGAGCGTTAAAAAACTTTCTTTAACGACTTTCGGCTCTGCACGTTCAAGTTTCACGATCGAGATACGAGTATACGACTATAGGAAGCAGGAGCAAAGATAGGAAATGGTTTTGGAAGACGGGCGATTATAAAACACGAAAGTACAATTAAGACCTAATTAGGCATGTTAAATGGTCACCTTAAACCCATCATACGTCCAGCTGCCTAATTCCAAAATGCATGTTTGCACGAATAAGTTTCTAAGAAGTGAACCAATCACAAAACAGCATTGTTATAGCCAATAAGATCGCAGTGTTATATTATAAAAACTCATGGTTAAGGCCTTGTTCTCCAGTTGCGACACAACTGATGATGGGATGACACCCGAAAGTACTCTTGTAAAAGCAACTAATAAAGTAGATTTGTACATTTGGAAAATCCTTTTTCAATAGAATTTATTGTATCGAGAAACAATATTAAGATCAATATCCCAAAAATTATGCGCTGTGGAAACGTCGGAACCAACTACATAGGACATCTTCAGCATTATAGACTACCACAACTTTACGAACTTCGTCCTCAAAAAAGTAGCTTCGACACCTTTTTCTTTGGAAAATGTCATATTCCATCAGTCGATTCTTTAAGGATAGTGGTTTCAGTCCTACATTCTACCCACTTCACCCTCTGAATAATTACTCTCTAGAGAAAGATAAATCAGAAATCTTGGAAAAGAGTGGCATACGTACATCATTGCCATTAGATGTGGAGATTGTGCCACCAAATACATGGGCCAAACGGGTGGGGAGTTGTTTGATCGATGCGAGGAACATAAACGGGGTTATACCAAACGTTTTCCTCAAGACTCGGCCTTCGCAAAATATTTATAGACTGTAATCATGATCTACAAAAGGCTTCTATATTCATATTCTTCATACCACAACGAAAGGAAAAGTGACGAATAAATTGTTCAATTCTTTCATTCCATATGTCGTAGAATAACTTCTTCATGTCTTCTCTTTTACTTCTTGTTCTTACTCTCTTCGCCCATCTCCAGTTTATTTCGTGCTTCGCCTGATGATGGTTGGCAAGATCCATCGAAAACCGCTTTTACGCTTTCTGATAAAACCATTACGTGACTGTGTATGTGTACCTATAAATACGTAAGAGTGGACTTTTTTATATCGAGGTTGATCGCTTACTGTAGCAGCATCGATCATGAGCAGCACCAACGCGCGACCGACCCGGCCAGCAAGAAAATAGGTGTGATGAAATTGCCTACTCTGTTTGCCGTAAATCTTATTCTCCGCGGACGGAAGGATCAGTCGCGAAATAAGTATAATTGGCAGGAGTAAGTCAACGTGCGCTACTTAGATGAACTCAACACACTTGCGCTTGGGTGTTCTCAAAGTGAGAGTAATGAGGAAACGCTTGTAGAAGAGTGAAGAGGTATGAGTCTACTATGAGTTGTGAAGAAAGTGGTCAACTGTTAGGTTTTCTCTCTGGTATAGTGAATGCAGAATGGCGAGACTAGGGTTCGGAAAATGGTTAGGTAAAAATTAATGAATCTTATATGCCCGATTCCTAATTAAGTGACAGTCCAATATTCATGTTTTGATTCCGTTATGGAGGTAGGCTGAGACGTGTGCGTCTGTTTGATACGATGTAACATGTTGGATGTTCGATTTTTCGGGAGTGTAATATGCGGAAAGTATAGATTTCAAAGATTCTTATCATTCGATAATTTTAGAGCGCAGTTTTTTTATCTACGAGTTATCAAGCAATTTATAAATCCCTGACTATTATTAATAATGATAGAAAGTATTGCTAGAATTGGAATATTATCGCTATATTGAGAAAATAGGGTGATATTGCTCGAATTAAATTCGAAGTTTGTTCCTGAAAAATAATAATGACAAAAATTATAAAATGTTACGGTCGTTTGAACAACGCAAATTGATTTGTGTCATACCAATGAACTCATTCCCCCAGTTTGAATGATATTTTCACTTTGAGAATTTCATTTGGAAATGCGAGAAAACTTACGTCTGAACGAGAGAAATTCGTACCGAAACCAATTAAGTTCGCTCATTAATATAACAATGAAAATCACCCTCTTTTTCGAAGAACGGGAATTATAACGAGACCTGTTCATATTCTTTCTTTCTTAAAGATACCCGCCATTAATTATTATTGATTTAATTCTTTTTTACTCGCTCATTTTTTTGTTCAATTTTCCGTAATATTTAGAGAGATTAACCTCGACCTCGCGTTTCTTCGATACTATTTTTAAGAACTCCGGAGTTCTTCGTTGTGATATGACTATTTTATTGGTGTCGAGTCACACTATTCAGCTGTGGAGGTAGGCCAAAATTAGAACACACTTCGGGCCTGTCAAGATTTAAGAGTGAAGTAGCTGACATTTGATGGACTTCTGTGGTCTTCTATTAAGTTCAATTCATTTCTAAACGATATTCAGGGAAAATTGTCATCTTAATTATTAACGCTATATTTATTATTCACTAATATCTGGAAGACTCTACGCTCTTCCATTTAAACGTGATTTTGCCATTTTAATATTGATAAGCTGTATTTTGCTGTTTGCGTCAAGGGAGAAAAGCTCGATAGTTGCGCGCAATTACTGTATCAGAACCAAACACATTTAGGAATATAAAAACTTTTCTACGATTAAAAAAAAACATATTTAATGTCTCTCTCACATCAACCACATGGAAGGAGGACGCGGACAGTATCCATTTTAGTATGACTCTAACACGGGATATGCACTTCGATAGTATACGTTGGATTAGACTCCCTTCTCTGAGTAAGTTTTCCTTGCAGCTGGGTCGTGTCCTCCGTCCTTTTGGATTCCGGCCGGCTTTTTACAACCCCAACACAGTCAAAAGTTTATTCGTTAAATTAACCCATTCCTATGGCCGAGAGGAGTGGCGTATGTAGTGTAGCCTGTAATGATTGCCCTAGAATCTAACATAAGAAGGCGTGGGTTTGCTGAATCGGCCTTCAGGGATCAATTGGTCAAAAGTCGTCGCAGGTTTGAAGAAGAGTCTGAAGTCCTCCTCCATAGGGGGAATTCGTGCTTTGAACGCATGGCCCTCGAAAATATTGAATTTCATTCGACAACGGAACGGCGAAGACGTTACCGTTTTAAACGGTTATATTTTTGATGGGGGATTTATTGAATTAGTCTACGAGAGTGATTCACATTTGATGACTCGCGCGAAATGAGTACTGCTGGACTTAATGGAAAGATTTTCTCGATATTTTCGGAGCTACACTGATATCAGGATTCATGAACCCTTTGGCGGAGGAGACCCAACTTCCTTTTGGTCCTAGAGAAATTCTGTCCGCTTCTTCTTCCACTTCTGCTTTCGCGCGTCTGTGTACGCAAAGACATAGTACAATTTCAAGCTCTTCCATATTCTCTACAGAGACTTCCAAGCTCCGCTGTATACCTCATAAAGAGAGCAGAAGTTGTAACTGAATTTTATTTGAACTTCTGGATGTCCAAAATATATCAAAATAAGCTGAGAATATCGAACCCTCCTCCATGAGTCGCGGGTCTACCGCAACTCTTCATCCCTAAGCAAGAGCCTTCAAGTTTTTTTAAGTGATGAAACATAAATCTGGATTACAACGTTCATGTTATAAAGATTTCAGTTACTGATTGGGTCAAGGAGAGAAAATCTTGTCATAAAGTCATCTTTCCAATTTTTGAAAGTCACTTCTTGGTCAATTTTTTCATTTTATCTGGTCACTTTTCAACCATTATTCTATAAAAGACCTGGTGGACAATGTAATCAAGAGTAACTATAATGATGAAAATGAAAAATTAAGAGATATTGGATAATATCTGAGAGCTATCGAGAAGCTGATTTGGTAGTCGACAGCACGAATGATCGACTGAGCAATAGAGAATTTTCAATAACCTTCATAAAACCTGAAAATGGAAAATACTGAAGTACAGATGATGTAAATAATCGAGAACTTTTGGATCACTAGAAATTCTTTTTTTTTTTCCACTTTGTAATATATTAAGAGCAAATTACAAGAGAACGTTATACGATAAAATAAAATCGATAGAACCAGGAAAATGGAAATACTTGAACAAAGTACAGTAGTTCATTAGTTCATGTGTCGCATGTTTTCAATACCGTGCATGAAAATTGATCTCCACTTCTAACTTCTCGAAGTATTTCCACGACTTATATATAGGAGCATGATTCTGGAACGAATTTGTTTCTAATTTAAATTTTATATTAGCGCGTAGTACAGGATACTATCTTCGTCTAAACGATTTCGACCGTTTTGTTTTTCTCCTATCTACATCGCGAAAATTTCTCTTTAATAAGTTTTTATATACTTTACCGCTAGTCTCTTTTGTTCTCATGAAGAACGATACAAAGTTGAGTGAAGAAAAAAAAGTTGGGTATTGAAAATGTATTTACGATTCCCTACGAAGGAAAAAAAAAATGTCCATTTTTTGCCCTTTCCGGGATAGGGAAAGAGAGTTGATATTCGTAAAAAGCCCGTTGGCAAATTACCGTGAGTAATGTCATTCGGGATTTACGTGTATTTTTTATGAGATGGATTGCGCGTAATAGAATTTTCCACTAGGCCTCCAGGAAGTAAAATCTGTAGCGTAGTAAGCAATATAACGTGTATATCATACCGCGATACTTTGGACTAGCAAGTCCGTTCGGAGTAAAAAAAAAAAAATATTACATATTATACCGATATTTGATAGGATAACGAGAAATTTCCTGTAATACGATTACTGTAATCGTGCTATGCGTTTTTATCTAAAACCTGTGTAGTAAAAAGTATATCGTTGTTATTCGTAAGGAAAAAAGTTAGATCAGCTACATATTTTGATAAGCAGTACTATTTTCTAGATTTACGTTTCAGTTTTTGAACAGTGCAGTGGCCTTATCACTATTTTCTCCCTCAGAGACGACAAGATGACTTTATTATTATTTTCATTTTTTTGTGAATTTTCAATCAATTAGGTTATGCTCGTAAATCCTTTTCTCATTTCCTACGAATGGGTCTTGAATTTGAGGACAGAATTCATTTCATGCGTTTCAACCTATCACCACTGTTTCGTCGGATGACTTCCTCGTGTATATAAAAATGTCTGTCGAATGGTTCAAAATTTTACGCTGATACGTAACCGTCAACCATTGAGTTTTTGATAAAATAGTAGTTTCCCTTTGATCAACAATGATATCTGCAGGAATCTACAGTTTTTACTGTCGTTTGCAGGAGAGATTAAAAAACTGCCCATAGCGGGTATTACGAGTTTATAGTGATTCATAATAAGAGGAACTTTTTGATGTTATGTCCGTATTGCCAATATTATGTTTGTAACTGAGATATCAAAGCGATTAAATAGCTCGATGTTTGCATTTCTTTTTTTGCAATCGGAGAACATATTTCTCAATTTTTTTCATTATTGCGATTAAATTTTCGCTACCGGTATCTAGACAACTAATTTTGTGTGAAAAAAAAAAAAAGAAAAACATTATACCGCAGTTTAGAAGCGCATAATGGAAAAGCAAGAGATTGTATAAAATTCATTCGAATAATATTTTACTGGATATATTTTCGTTGGTCTTGGGATTATACGCGATGAAATAACTTGTATGAGATGGGTTCATTCTTATTTGTTTGAATTTCTCGTGATGTTATTTAATACAATCGAATAGAGCTACATCTCATTTCAAATCCGGATATCTCAATAAATGAGGAATGATCCTAATTGAAATAGTTGTTGAAAAAAATGGGCATGGAATTAATTGGACGCTACATGAAATAAGATTGCACTTTTAAAGAAATGCTAATAAAGGGGAAATGATAGCTTGCACGTCTAATAAAATTGTACACGTTGAATGAATAGAATCACGCTAAACACAGCAAATATCACGGTATAAAAAAATTCTCACGTTCTAATTATTGATTAACGTTAAAAAAAACAATATCTTGATAAAAAAAATTGAATAACGTGTGGACAATAAGAAAGTATTTTGATTTTTTTAGCGGGAAACTCGCTATCCCCTTTGTTGGGGGTACTTTCAGGAAGTTTTCGTCCGCGAGCGCGAACGGCCTGAGGTTGATGACGTCACGGAGAGGGAGGGAGGGGGGAAACTTAGAAAAGTTTCTACTCTCGAGCTATACAGTATACGAGTCAAAATTTTTCCAAGTTTTTCGCCAGACGGCACACGGCTTAAATTTTGACTCTTGAGCTACATATGATAGGAAGGGGACTTAGAAAAATGACGGCTTCCTTAACAAAGTTAAACGAGGAACGCAGGGAACCATTTCTATGTCCCCCTCTCATCATGCATAGCTGGAGGTCGAAATTTTTCCAAGACCCTCTCCTGTCATAACGGATATGGCTCGAGAGTCGAAATTCTTCTAAGTTTTTTTTTTTTTTGTAACTTTGTTACAAAAATGGTATCACGTTCACAAGTTAACGTACATTTTTATCAACATTGACGTTGTAACCTACCCATTAGGTGTTCAATATTTAATGTGAAAATCTACTTCTGTTAGCTGGCATTCTATTCTTCATAGCGGCCGATTATATATATATATGTAAGAACGCTTTACCGTTCTCACGAATTTTCCTGTTGGTAGCCTTGCATCGATACTCGCAGCCAGGTTCGGTAGCTGCATATGTTATAAGGTACATAAGGAGAGCGGATCGGGCCTGACAAGTGCACGAACGAAGAACGCGAACGAACCCCCACTGGCGAATTTATTTTATGTAACCGAGATGGGGCGACCGCGTCGGTTTACTTCCATACTGCGAGTAAGAGTGATGCCGCGGGACTTTGAAATATTTTCGTACTTCTTGGACTTGTAAAATTTTTCATTTTCAATTCTCGGACTTTGAAATAATTTTCATACTTGTTGGACTTCAAAATATTTTCAACTGTTGGACTTGTAAAATTTTTCATTTTCAATCCTCGGACTTCGAAATATTTTCAACTGTTGGACTTGTAATTATTTTTAGATTGTGGGACTTGGAAATATTTTCATACTTCTTGGACTTGATGTAAAATTTTTCATTTTCAATCCTCGGACTTCGAAATATTTTCAACTGTTGGACTTGTAAAAGAATTATTTTTCAATTCTTGGACTTAGAAATATTTTCAACTGTTGGACTTGGAAATATTTTCAACTGTTGCATTTGTAATTATTTTTAGATTGTGGGACTTGAAAATATTTTCAACTGTTGGACTTGTAAAATTTTTCATTTTCAATCCTCGGACTTTGAAATATTTTCAACTGTTGGACTTGGAATTTTTGAATTGTTGGATTTTGAAATATTTTCATACTTCTTGGACTTATAAAATTTATCATTTTTAATTCTTGGACTTTGTAATATTTTCAACTGTGGGAGACAATCAAAAATGAAAAATTTTACATCAAGTCAAGAAGTATAAAAATATTTCAAAGTCCAAGAATTAAAAATGAAAAACTTTACAAGTCCAACAGTTGAAAATATTTCAAAGTCCCACAATCTAAAAATAATTACAAGTCCAACAGTTGAAAATATTTCCAAGTCCAACAAGTATGAAAATTATTTCAAAGTCCGAGAATTGAAAATGAAAAGTCCGAGGATTGAAAATGAAAAATTTTACTAGTCCAACAGTTGAAAATATTTCCAAGTCCAAGAATTGAAAAATAATTCTTTTACAAGTCCAACAGTTGAAAATAATTCCAAATCCAACAGTTGAAAATATTTCGAAGTCCGAGGATGGAAAATGAAAAGTTTTACATCAAGTCCAAGAAGTATGAAAATATTTCAAAGTCCCGCGGCATCACTCTTACTCGCAGTATGGCAGTAAACCGACGCGGTCGCCCCATCTCGGTTACATAAAATAAACTCGCCAGTGGGGGTTTTTTTACTTCAGAATTGTACAGAATTTCAAAGATGAAGCAATTTTTTAAAACAGAATCATATTTTCTTTTGATAATTAAACATTTTGGGAACCACTGCAGCAAAATTTCGGCACATTTTGGTCCATAAATCGACTCAGAAAAGTTGTAGAAACTTCGTATTTGGCGCAAATTAAAAATACAATTGAGATGCGAATTTTGTAGATTTGAAGTAAACTTACATCTAACGTTTCGCGTTTTTGCCTTACGACAGATTTCACGCAAACTCCCATTTAACTGGTAACATCTTTTGGCCTCACACTGTATAGCACGCACTTGTGTATAACACGCACCTTAGATTTTCAATCTTTAAAAATGAAAAAAAAGTGCGTTCTATGCTTGGGAAAATACGGTATTTATTTCAGAACACGAACTGAAAGATCTTACATTTTGTTTCAAATCAAGTTTCAGATACTGAATATAGAAAGATCCTTTTGTCAATATCCGGAACTGAAAAGAACTAAATCTGTCTACTAAGATCTACAGCCTGAAAGATGCTAATGAAATTGAACTATGTTCATGAAATCGAGACAATTCCTGGGTAAAAAGATTATTTAATTTTTTATACTACTTCCTCAAATAAAATCGGTATTTGTCTGTGATTGTACGCGTAAATTCAACTCAATTCGACCTTGTACGGTAAACCAGGTGGCGTACAGTGAACGCGTCGCGCCACGTCGCGGTGCTTGTACCGTGCCTGTTCCCGGCTTATCACGAGTAATTCTGTACACTCTACATGTTTGAATAGATCCTAAGATCCAGTTGCGGAGTAATGGTGCGTCGCATGGAAAAAATGAAAGAATACTTTTTTACGTAGAAATTTATGACGCCTATTTTTGAACTGATGTATTTTTTCTCTACACGTTTTTTTGAGATACGAAAGGAAGACTGATTTTGTGGCGCCATTTCATTCCCTCTCTGCTCCCCTTAGGCAAATTTTTCGTGACACGGCTTCCTAAAATTAACTCGGAGGTTAAAACAATCACCATACCGAGTTTCATTGCATCAGAAAATTTTGCAGTATTCCGTTATTTTTTGTCACTAACTACTTGGACTACAACAAAAAAATTGTACTCTAAACACGAGCGGCGCGGCGCCATTGTCTCACAATGGCGAAAGTTAGGTATATAATATTTCGTTCCTTTAATTTGCGAGTACACAAGTGAAAAATGATTAACAAACGAAAATATGGATAAATACTGCAAAGCAGAGAATAGCAAATGGCACGAGTAGCCATGCACAATTTAGATGCATCAAGATTATGTAAAAGAAGTAGCGATATTCTGGCAAAAATTATTGTGTTTTTTTTTTTTGCAATGATTGAATAAAAAGGGTGCAGCACTTTGTTAATATTTATATGAGAGCAATCAATAGAGAAAAACTACTGTCAATTATATTTTATTCATCTTCTCTCAGAATTGGTCCGCGGTTAGCGTGAGAAATATAGACGTCAGCAATAGTTTTTCACTAGTATCAATTTTTTTGTTGACTTCTTGAATAGTTTAATTTCAATATGTTTTAAAATGATGATAGGTATGCAACGTCAACCTTCTTTGAAGACTCGAACTAATGTTTTATTTTTTATATTTTACATCGCGTTCAGTACTTATATAAATTACATCTACAGTACCTATCTTCCATTTTGATACACGTTTTCTAAGACTCGTCGTATGTCGACTAGAACACTCGTTTTTTTGTTGCAACTTGAATAATGTACGAGTTGTTTTTTTTTTTTTTTTTTTTTTGCATACATCCGATGAAACGTATACGTTCATGATATTGTTGTCAGAAATTTGAACAAACAAAAAAGGAATTATGTTATAGCACGAGGGTAGGTGATCACTGCTGGTTTTAAGTAAAGCGCACGCGACTGTATATTGTTTCTAGTGCGGATGGCTTTTTCGAAGTGAGATTGGCCACGAAAGCTACAATACATCACCATGGTCTGGTAGAATGGAAGCCACCCGCAATATTCAAATCGTCTTGCGAAATTGATGTAGAATTTTTTCCTTTTGATGAGCAAACATGCTTTTTGAAATTCGGTAGTTGGACTTACGACGGGTACAAGGTATGTGTGTACTTTTTCTTTTTTTTTTCTTTCTTTCTCTTTACGATCATTATCGAAATGAATTGATAATTACAATTATTTTTTGTACTGTATATGGATGTAAATACTCTGTGTTATTTCGCATGTGTTAGAGCGCCAAATACGTACAATATGTAAAGTTTATTATTGAAATAAGTGATATGAAAGATGAAAAACTAGACTATAATATAGTTTTAGAACGATAAATTTTTATGGGAAGTACTCCTGTCTCGTGGACGTATTGTTTCAATAAATCATCATGCTTCTTAGTTTACGGGAAAAAGTAGGTAGATTGTTTGGTTAAAAATTCACTTGTACCTTAATCGAGTAAATTTTGTAGATAATTATAATAATGATAATAATATAAAAAAAAACAAAAAAACAAAAAAAAGATCACAAATTTCGAAAATCAACCGTCATTGCCGCTTTGGCACATCGTTGTAATTAATTATCGCTGATTTTTTTTTTTTTTTTAATTTGTTTGGCTGTATTATTATGCTCGTAGATTTGCCAGTGTGTTGTCTAAGCGCTTTCGCAAACTCATTCAAATTTTAATTTATTTCATGATACCCTTGAATAAATGCTTTGAGTAAATCCATTATTTGCTAATAAGAACGAAAAAAAGAATAATAATAATGATAATAATAAAAAAACAGATAATATTTGCTATAAAAATTAAGTACTTATGTGAATTAATCATACTCAAAATAGCTAAACTGAAGTTTGTTCACTGATTAGAACAATGGTGTTGCACAGACTGATCACAGATTGACGGCTTCAAAGAAGGCTCTACTATAAGGTACTTATTTCTGGAATGTTTTCAAAGGTGTCTGTGTGAATTTGAATCATTTTATATTCTGCGGTGGTGAGACGAGATTTCTCCCTAATTCTGTAGGTAATTTTCAAAGAATTTGATTTCACTATCAGTTCAACGATTTAAGTACTCCACCGGTAATGATTGGAGTTGTTTTTCTGATTGACAAAAATTACAAAAGTTGCAAAATTAAATAATTTGATTAATGGCTTAGTTAAGAGAAGACAAATTGAAAACTCTCCTCGATGGCGAGTGGATTTACACTTTGACATCGTGTAGCTCTTCTCTGATTGATAGCATTGAAGAGCTTTGTACAAAGTTGTGTGCTACTGCAATGCACGGTCTATCAACAAATTCGGGTGTCTACACGAGGTGTGGCCTACTTATATTTTCTGAGAAACATACTTCGTACATTATCATTAGTGACGAACGAAACCCGTTTTTTCAAAATCTGCTTAGTCCAAGAAGAAAGAGAAATTGTCTTATGGATATTGTATGAAAATTTGGTATCTCATTTCTAGCAGATGACAAAAGTCGAAAAAAGAAACGGAAAGAAAGAAGTCAGGAGTTTATGTGAGAGGTATATTCTATCTAAGAAGACAATGTCATGAATTGTTCAAACAACTAATTATGGGCTAAAGCAATATTTGTTTTTTTTTTTTTTTTATTTTTACGAGCACTAGAGCTGCACGAGGGCTATTGGCTCGGCGTTACAAAAGTTATGAAAGTAATATTATAAATAACACTTAAGAAAGAAAGGTTTTAAGGAAGTTGGTAGAGTAAGGAAAAGTGAGGAAGGATGGGAGGATGGAATATAATGTCGAGTGTAACTGCTTCAGGTAATGGTGTGTAAAAGTTTACAATGTGTGTATGTAGAAGGTTGTAGAGGTATAGTCGATGTATGTGTTCAGATGTGAGCGTAAAAGTCAGTTTGTCTTAGGTAATGTAGGGTATTCGAAATGATGTCCTGGTTGTTTTTGAGTGCTTGGGTGAGTGAAGAGGGGGTATCCGAAGAAGAGCGAAGGGGTAAAAGTCTGGGGCATACAAAAAGGTGTTCCATTGTTAATTTGTCTTTTTGACAGTGGGGACATGAGGGAGGGGTTAGGATGTAGGGACTGATGAGGTGGGTGTGAGTAATTTTTGTGTGACCAATTCTGAGACGAGAGAGAATTACTTCTTCTCTTCTTGTGTTTTGAATGGAGGATACCCAAGGAACCGGGTTTTTTTTGATACTGAGAAGTTTATTATTTGTTTGATTTTCCCAAAGAGTGTTCCATGATTGTGTGATGAGAGAACGATAGTAATTTTTGTAATCTAGGGTTGGTAGGGGTGAATTATCAATTATTTGACTGAGGGAGGTAGCTTGTTTAGCGGCTTGATCAACTGCGTCGTGGTCGGGGAAATTGGTGTGTCCAGGGATCCATATGAAGATAATTTGAGTGTTGATTGTTTCCAAAGTGTGTAGTGTGAGAAAGATGCGTTGGATTATAGGGTTAGAGTTGTATACGTCTGTAAGGGAGTGGAGTGAAGAAAGTGAGTCAGTGAGAATAATGAATTTGCCGTTTGGGGGTAGTTGAGAGAGGTGGGAAAGGCAGGAAAAAATGGCCATCAGTTCGGCTGTAAAAATAGAGGCTATATTTCGGATGCGATGAGAAGATATTTCCCCGTCGATGGAATATGCGTAAGCTGCATTAGTAGATGTTTTCGACCCATCGGTGAGGCAAAGTGAATGGTCAGGGTATTCTTGAAGTAGTTTGTTGATATGTTGGGTAAAACCAGGTTTGTCAGATTTTGGGATTTCTGTGAGATCTAGGCGTATTTTAGGTTGAGGGAAGGTCCAAGGGGGGAAGGTTGTGTATATGGGTTCTAGGGGATGTGCTATGAACGGTTTGTTGATCAGGTGATTGAGTTGAAGGCGAATATGTTTGGTGGAGGATTGGTTGTGATTGTGGTGAAAGATTCGGTTAAAGATTGGAAGTTGTGGGAATTGTGCTACAGAGGATAAAAAGTTGGAGGTTAGGATGAGCCTTCGAAAGTGAAGGGGAGGATCTGGGGCTTCTGCACATAGGCTAAGTTTGGGGCTGGTGCGATAAGCTCCCAGGGCAATCCTGAGAGAAGATGTCTGGATGGGGTCGAGTAAGGCAAGGACGGCTGTTTTCGCTGTGTTGTAGATCGGGGAACCATAATCTAGTTTTGAGCGAATAAGACTTTTGTATAGAAGAAGGAGTAACTTTCTGTTGCAGCCTTTAGATGGATGAGATATGTATTTTATTATGTTTAGAGCGCGTGTGCATTTGGCTTTGAGGGTTTTAATGTGGGGGGCCCAGGTAAGTTTTTGGTCAAAATGTAAGCCGAGAAGTTTGCCGTAGTTACGAGATGGGATTTGGAAGTTTTTTGTAGAATTGGAGGAGGTAAGGAGGAGATAGGATTTCTTTTTTTGAAAATAACTGTGTAGGTTTTCGAGGAAGAAAATCTGAATCCTCTTTTTGATGTCCATGTAGTGATTGAGTTAAAGGTATCCTGTAGGAGTCTGTGGGCTCTTTGCGGATTTGCTGAACGGAGCAATATTTTTGAAACGACTATTTTTATTGTTTTCACATCTAGAGCGATCAATGCGGTGAAAAATGAATTTATTGCAGCTTTTTGACCAAAAATAACCTATAGCTAATCCTATAGGAGCGTTACTATCTATATCAAAGAATCAAGAAGATCGACCATACATCTATAATGCCGACTCGTGTACATTTCGTTGACAGGAGTAATAAATAAAATAGACCACGTATTGCAGTATAGCCTCTGGCCCCCTGAAGTTGTTTGAATTTTCTTCCGGAGTCATAACTTTAGAAAACAATTACAAATTTTTTGAAAATTGCTGAAGTGAGATGGGTTGTATCTAGAAGTATTTTTTACGCTGATTTCAGAACCGTTTTCCGTTTTTTTGATAGGGGGTCGCGTTTTCTTGTTATCATTTTGTTTAGTTGCCCTGCATCGTCTCGAGACTGCGTTGATCGAAGCTCGAAAAAGGACGCTTCGTCTCGCGACGATGCGCGGCAACTGAACGCAAAGTGATGACAGGGAAACGCGACCTCCTATCAAAAAACGGAAAACGGTTCTGAAATCAGCGCAAAAAATACTTCTACTGTAGACACAACCTATCTCACTTCAGCAAATTTCAAAAAATTTTTAATTGTTGTCTAGTGCAATGCAACAAAATTTTCGAAATAAAATATGTATTTCACGACATTACAGTACAAATATGAACTCCGCCGTACAAAGTTGAATTGAAGAACCTGCGAAACGAAGATCGGTGGTAGAAGATTTATTTTCACCTGCAGTAGACGATGACATAAGCGTCATCGTCCTAATCGTTATTTCGTAGATTCGTCAATTCGATTTTGTGAGACGGATATGTCCGCTTCTGCAATGAATAAATGATTGATGGTGGACTCGTGACATCGAGATGGTGTAGATGCTCATTTAGGGCTTCGATGACCTAAAATATCGTTTCCTGTTGTAGGGGTAGAGTTTCAAGGAATGCGTTAACAATATTTGACTCGTCGTCATTACGTTATCCCAAGTGCTCGAGACTCCATCATCAGCCTCAGGTTTCAAAATATCCCAACAGAACTTTTGATGTGTAACTTGTTGTAAAAAGTTGGCCCTAGGTCTGATGGACATTGCAGAGTTCTGAGCTCGAAATTTTCAAGGTTTTTTCTGAGCTTCGTAAATTTCTGTGTCGAGGTCCAGCTGAAATTTCCTTCTATCCTAACTAAGAAAAATATCATGCTCTTGATTACGGAAAATACTTTTGATTCTTGAGCTTCGCATACACTCTATTGACTGTACATGATAATTAATATGGGCAAGCAGCGCGCGATGTCGAAATTTTGGAAAACGGCATGACATGAAGGAGCCATGTTTAGACAAGTAGACGTACTGCTCAGCCGCAACCGTCCGCCTGTCCTTTCGTATGACTAAACTGCCTTTTTACCCGCTAATTATCGAGCATTCTACTGAGTTGCGGATGACTGCAGCCACAATGTAGTCAAAGTAGCCTTTTACAGCTCCTTTATTCAGTGGACAAAATCTTTACACTGCTCTTACAGAGTGCTGCCAGTCCAAATTATGTAGTAATATACATACAGTCATAGACATACACAAGTTGTTCGAAAAGTTTGTGGCCAATGTGTAGACATTGTCTGGTAACGTTGGTGCACAGTGGGATAAAATGCTATTCTAGCTGGCCAAAATTCGAAAATCGAAGGTCTGTAAACAGGTGCGAATTATTTTGTTTACGTTTTAGAAACGTTCCGACCACCCTAATTCAATAATGAAACCAGTTCTTGCGGAAGTGCGTTGGTGTGAGCAGCGTGGCAGATGTACAAGCCAACAAACATTAGTCATTTTATTTCGGAAGCACGTAGTTCCTTCCGTATTCTCTACTAGGTGATAAGAGTCTTGTGATTTATAAAGAATTTGATTGAACTTTTGAAATTTTTACGGCATTTGATGATTGGACTGTTTCTCCTCATAAAATACTCCGAAAGTAAGCAAAATTGTAACACATTTATAGTCAAAATGTCATAATATTGTATGAGCCATTTAAAAAATTTACCAAAACTTACCAAGGCGGGTAGGACGCAAATGATTTCTTGAAACCTTCCTCTCTCAACCCATATTGACACTTTTTGCGCCTTTTTGCGCCCTTTCGTGATTTTTCAATATATTTCTTTCAGTCATTTGTGCATAAAAGCTATTGATTGGGATAGCAGCTATTTAATAGAATAGCTCAATTTACAAAAGAAATTAAACTTGAATCAATGATAATAATGACCTCGGTAACACGATGTAGAACAGGTTTTCATACATTGCTGTGTACAGAGTTCGCTACCCCCTCCCCTTCTAGGACGTTACAATGGATAAAATTCCATTTATACCCGTACTATTTGAAAGATCTTTTGTTGCTTTGCATAATTGATTTGAAAAAATATTCTATCTATTTAGGCAGGCGCCGATCCACGGGGGGGGGAGGAAAAAAATCCCCCCCCCCAAAAAAAAGAAAAAAAATTCTGTAGTATCGAAGAGAATGTAAAAAAAAATGTCCTTTAGACTTTTTTTGAGTCATTTCCCCTCCTAAAGTGATCGTCTGGATCAGCACCTGTTCAAGCGTGACTTTAACTCATTCTAAGGGGATAGGACCCCTTTATTTCCAGCCTTTGACCGAAAAAGAAGAAAAAATCCGAGCCTTTGGCAAAAAAAGCTGAGAAACTCTTAATCATGAATCAAACTGAGGAAGATGACACAAGCGAAGGAGTAAGAAGATGAGAGAAGCAAATTGGAAGGAAAGGAAGATTTTTTCAATTTTGAATTGAATGATACTTCATTCTGCAAATTTTGAATTTTCTTGGATACTAGAATTTCTAAAGAATAATTCGATATTTTGATAACCATACTCAATATTGCTTGTTAAGATACATTCCTTTTTTTTGTCAGAATATTGATTTATCAGAAGTAGCTTCAGAGATATGATCCAAAATTATTATTATTACATAGAAGGTGACTTCAAGGAAAAATATTTGAGTTCTACAGTCTTGATCACCCCTTATCCTATTTTCATAATCTATTGCTCTTGATCAGTAAAACCTTTGTCCACAAACTCTAAATAAAAGCTTCAGAAATCAAGGAAAAATGCTGTCATCATAGATCTGACTGAAAAGTAGAATACTACGATCTCGGTTACCTCTTAGATGATGTTCATAAACTTTTCCTCTTAGTCAGTATACTTTTTGTCTACGAACTCCAAGTAAAAGCTTCAAACTTGGAGCAAAAATGATCCTAAACTTTGAGAAAAATTATCCAATCATAAATCTGACTGAAAATTCAAATTCTACGATCTTGATTACCCCTTAGACGACTTTAATAAACTGTTGCTCTTGATCAGTTGAACTTTTGTTCACAAACTCCAAATAAAGGCTTCAAACTTTGAGAAAAAATGACCCAATCGTAAATCTGACTAGAAAATCGAATTTTACGACCACAAAAACCCCTTAGTTGATCTTCATTAGGCACTCACTCAAAAATTAGAATTTTGGCCACCTAGCATGGCGTTTCATCCCACTGTGTGGCGCCTGCAGGTACCAGAATCAAACCAGTCAACCGCTAGGATCGCTGCGATAGTTTTCGATATAATTGATGAAGTTTAATGTGTGTTGTGTGAAATATCAGTGTATTTGAGTGTACAGTAAGGTCCTTCAGAAGTGCGATTCTCGCGCTGACCAGTCCGAATATCCCTTTTCAAACTGTTAAAGCTTTGCCGGGTGCAGCGAGCGTTTCAAAAGCATCTGTTTGTTTCGGGCAGATTTTTCAATTTTCACGTTGCAGCATGATTGATAACGAGCTTATAACGATTTAGTTGTTTGCTAGGTAAAAGAAAATGAAGAAAAATTCTTGTTAACAGTAATCTTGATCTGTAAAAAAGAGTGAGTGGGACATTTTTGTAGTGGTGAAACAACCTAGGACAACAGTGATTGTGAAGAGGAGCTGTAAACATCCAAAGTCTTAAACGAGAATGGTCAAAGATAATCAAGAATTTTTCTTCAGAGAAGTTTGTATGGTGTTTTGTGGACCAGAAAAGGTAATTCATAAAGAATATTTTGCTGTGGGAGAGGTTGCAAATCGTGATTTCCCTCTTGTATACCTAGATAGGTTGCAAACTTTTTGAACAAACTGTGTATGTATGTTAGACAGTACATTTATTAAGAGAATTTCTGTACCAGATTTACGTATAGTCGGTGTAGAGAATTCCGAGTTTTTATCGGTAGAAGATTCCCAAGATTTAAAGACCATTATTTTATTTTAAGTAAAAAAGTTGATATTTTTGGAAAAGAGAGTGGCTTCGCTATTAAAAGATACCGGAGCGTATCAAGAGATTAAACTTCCGGGTTCTCTCATATCGATATTATTCCTCATTGTTTTTTCTCCGCATTGCTTTGTATCGTGTAAGAGGAAGGTATTGTCAGCGCCGTTAATTGTTGGCTAAAAGTGAGATCGAGCTTGGTGTATCTTCTTACAGTTGAGGGTGTCTTGTCTCGCCACCAACGTGTTAGAATTTGTAAAACTAAATTTGGAAATAGTAATGCTCGCGAATATACCTCTCGCGACTTAATGTCTAAAATTCAATATACTCATCTGTCGATTTTAGAATACCTGTCAAAATTTTACTAGAAACAATACTCGCCATCTTGATTGTAATATAAAAAGTCATAATAGGTAAATGTGTATTAAACCGGCCTACAGGATCAACTGCTCTGTTTAAATCGATTTCGAAGCCGTCTATGGGATTTTTTGAAATTCAACCGTGATACTCGTAATCGCTTGACTACCGAATTTTCGGTTACCTATATTCGGCTAATCCCAACAAAAAATATCCGTACTAACGCCCTCAATTTCGTTATCGAATATTTTTGCATTATTGTTGCGAGGAAACAAAAGTTGAAAATTTAGCTCTATGCGATTGTTCGGTTAATCACAATATTATGGGTATTAAATTAATGCTTTATTTTGTCGAAGAGCAAATAAATTCCGCGATAACGATGAGAGAGTTCTTTCGTTCATTTTTGAACCACGATCCGAAACCTGATATTTCTGAATTCCAATGCTCTTCTTTGATTTCCTCGTGTCCACGTGCGTAGGTTGTGCCGCATTTTCTCCTCATATTGATTTCAAAGCACAGGTTCTTAGAAAAATGTGTTTCTAAGGAATGAAATTGCTAAGTTTCTCTTCGAATGAGTGCCGCAAGATAAAATTGTATTTGTAAAATTATTAGAATTTTCATCACTTATTCCAAATCTATGATTGATAAGAATTTCTCAATCATCATTAGAGGGACTGCTCTCACATTTGCTTCTGCCTGCACGGTTCTTGTTATGGCTTTTGCGTTACGCTTTCTAAACTTCTTTTAACGCGAGAGCTTTTTTCTAACCTCTCTCTCTCTCTATCATCACGAGACTAATAAACCAACCGCTGTACTTTGGATTTTTGTTTTTATCTCAAAACATTTTAATGATTTTGTAGAAGCCAAATAAAAGAATTCTTAATTAAAAACTACGTTACGTAATATTCTCTTGTTTTACAGCCCCTTCAATCGTGAATTGAAGATTCTAAGAAAGTCTTGAGTTCATAGAAGATGGTACCAAGATGCTCTGCACGTTTTCGAAGGTGTCACTAGTGAAATTTTTCGTAAAATGAGATTTTTGAGAATTTATTCCATGATATGACGAAACTGATACGAGAGCGAGATAAGAAATTCAACTCTCGATTCTTTAAACGCTGTATGTTTTGCTAAGTAATAACATACAACCACTGTGAAACTATTACTTATCCAAAACTTGATTTTTTTCAACATTTGCCATGTGGCAGAGGTATCCATTATAATTTCAAAATCCCAACCACTGAGTTTGAAGTGCCAAAGTCAAAGTACTTTTCTTTGAAATTCGAGCCATCAATAATAATTAGTGTTTTTATTTCCATCTCACGTAAAATTTCAATTATATGTAATAGATTGAAATATTTCTATCCAGAAGAGGGCTTCCGTTTATTTCTATTTTGTCTGTAATTTTCTTTTCTATTTTTTCACGATTACTGATGGAAAACGAAGGTAATATTCTGAAAAGATTAAAATGGAACGCAAATCTTGAATTAAAAGCTTGTACACACTGATTTTCGGTCGATGAGCCGGAATTTAATTAATCGACTACACGCTACAAAATTTCATAAGAAATTAAATTTTTTCTTTCATAAATTCAGGTGTTCTTTGTATTCATGAGTTTGTACTTCATTTCCATGTAAACATAGAAAAAAAAATTCAAAAAAGAGTGATATATTCCAAGAAGTTTAATTTCTTTTCCTCTTTTCGAAGTGTCCACACCAAAAAGTAGTACTTATTTAAATACGTAGGTTCAACAAGGGTTATCCGATAACGAAACCCAAAATTGTTTACAATTTTTTATTCTGCGCATGAAAATTACAGAATATCATATGAAAATGAGATTAAAATAGCAATGTATGGAGTGACCGTACACAAGTGATGTTGACAAAACGACTTGTAAAATACTTGCTTGAAAATCACCTGAGCTCGTGTAGGTACTCGAATACTTAGGTATCTTTTTCTTCTATATTCTTTTCAACCAACTGATATTCTACTCTTGAATGTTCTTAAGACTTCGTAACTACACCATTCGGTCCATTTTTCGTCTTCCCTTCGTAACAATCAACGTTAAAATTGTTTGCCCCTATACTCCAAGATATTCGTGTGTATATTCTGTGTACAAAAGTATACAATAAGTACATTATCCGTGGAGGAAATTAAAAACGATGCCGAAGAGAAAAGAAAAGCGAATGAGACTGAAGAAGATTTGATTTGGCTGGAAGCCAGAATATAATAATATTGCTGCGCAATAATAAATGTTGAATGTTATGGAGTGAAATGATAATGGCATTTGTGCTTCTCGTAATATGTTATAGCGCAGACGGCGATTACGAAGTAACGTTAATGACGAAGGCTACTGTTCACCATTCTGGCTTAGTTGTGTGGCAGCCTCCGACCATTTATAAATCTTCGTGTGCCATCGACGTCGAGTACTTTCCGTACGATGTGCAAACATGCATTTTGAAATTAGGCAGCTGGACGTATGATGGGTTTAAGGTGACCATTTAACACGCCTAATTAGGTCTTAATTGTGCTTTCGTGTTTTATAATCGCCCGTCTTCCAAAACCATTTCCTATCTTTGCTCCTGCTTCCTATAGTCGTATACTCGTATCTCGATCGTGGAACTTGAACGTGCAGAGCCGAAAGTCGTTAAAGAAAGTTTTTTAACGCTCGACGCGCGGGTTCTATTAAGCTAATATTTATTATTCATACAAATCCGGGCCGTATATCGGAAGTTTTGAAAAGTTTTTATTCTATCTCAGTTTAATGAAAATGTATTTAATTTTCAGTCGACTCGTGTTCCGAACGATCGAAATGCAGGCACAGATCTGAGGAAGGAGACTCGAAAAATATCAGTGGTGTAGTGAAGGGTAGGAGAACCTCCTTTTGAACTGAAAAATTTGTTTCAAAATACTATCAAAACTACAGACCATCGCATCAAATTATGTTCAAGATCCACCCTCAAAAATTTTCTCGCAACTTCACGGAGGAGTACCCCCACCGAGTTAGCAAAAATAGAGCAAAAAGTCAGCAAAAGTATCAGCATGGTTTCATTATTTTCTCATCCCTCTTGCCCGATCAGGGAAAAATCCCCTCTCTGAAATACTGCTCTGGATTCGCGCCTAAAATTCTTGAAATCATATACTTCGAAATTATTCTTATTGCTAATCTACTTTCATTCAATAAATCCGAATTCAACCTGCTAGGATTTTTCAATTTTATGTATGCGAAGTTCTTGAAAACTGTCGGGCCAATTTGTTGTGTATTGATATCGACCCGACGAGTACGAAGGTTACATACAAGCAGTACATACTGGAAAAAGGAAATACGCTCGGAGCCTCTAACAGCCCCTTCAGATTGGCGGATCAATTGAATCTCTTCATCGACTACTGTTGGCTCAATTTCAAGGCCCTCGGACATCTTTGAACGATAAACTTTATTTGGTAATTTACTTCTTGTGATGGGCCGTATTTGTGTAGCTGATTAATGTATCATCTCCGTTCTTGACCTTCTCCAAAATCACAGTTTACATTTCTGAGCGCTTTTTTCGTATAAACGGATCTGCATTTTATGTTCTACTTCCAGCCCTTGAAAAAGGGGTTTCCAAATGTACAAATCTATACTTTATTAGTTGCTTTTACAAGAGTACTTTCGGGTGTTATCCCATCATCAGTTGTGTCGCAACTGGAGAACAAGACCTTGACCCTGAGCTTTCATAGTATATCTTATTGGCTATAACAATGCTGTGGTGTGATTGGTTCACTTCTTAGAATTTTATTCTTACAATAATATGACAATGTGCTCTTATTGGCTAAAACATACTACTTAGTGATTGCTTCAATCTATCGTCCTAAGTGCTGCGTTTCTATTGGCTACCTGGTTTCCTCCCGTCTCATTGGTTGGTTCTGTTCTTTTTCTCTCGTCCAATCACCAGGCCGAATAATTTTTCGCTGTCAAACCTTATTACATTGTTCAAGAGGCAGGCTTTCTTCCTCTTGGCTTTTAGAATCTCCATTTGTTCCCAGAGTTTTCTTCTCTTTGTGCGATCTCAGACCATCGTACTGCCTACAATACTAAGAAAGCCACAGATTCTGCGATGGCAAAACATTGCCTTGAGGAGGGACACGATTTTTCCTACGTCTCGGCAAAACTTCTACGAGCATGCCCTAAGGGGAAACTTCTGAACCGTCTAGAAGAAGTTGAAACGATCTCCACCTCAAAATCTATCGGTACAAAACTCGTAAATGATCTCAGTGCTACATTTATCACACCGTTCATACGTTATTTTTACGATTTTACACTTCCTTCATAATATTCGTGTACCTGTTTGTTCATGTGATTTTCCCCTTGTACTCCACGTACTTCACTTAGCCCTTTCTTCGCTTTCATTGTATTGCCCGATGATGAACGACTAGCTCGTTCGAAATCGGTCGCAGCTTTCTCCGCGGTTCTTACTCATATTGATAACAGTTTTCGTGTTTCTACAGTGATTCGATTTATTGACTAATTTTTCGACTAATTCTTTTCCTTCCTTTTATTCGATTTTTCGGCTTATTTTTGAACTAAAAAACCTCTCGGTTACATTTGACGTTCATTTATGTTACTTTATTATTTTACACTCAAAATTTGTATACTTGACCATTTGGTCCTTGTTCAAACAACATTACATCTTTCGTCTCGACCCGCGGAGTTATAATATCATTGTTACGTGCCTTCGTATTCGAAAAAACACCCTCTTAGATATTATGGCTCGTACATTTGAGGACACCATCAGTCTCACTTCAAATATTCCCTCTCCATCGTGGTGTTCTTCGTTACAGTGTTTCCCAAACAGTGACTTGCCATCTTCTTTCTCCCTCAACTTTTTGTGCTCCTTTTTCCTGATCTCAATGTTTCTCCCAGTCTCACCGATGTAGATGCCCTCGCACTGTTCACAACTGAGCTTGTACACTCCTCTCAAGCTTTCCTCGTCCTTTTGTTCTGTCTGGTCATTGCTGACTCCCTTCACCATGGGTTGGTTATTCTGGATACCCACATTTACATCGTAGCCATTGAACGCCTTTATCACCTTGTTTGTGTAATTTCCTATATATGGTATCGACCCGGAGTACTTTCTCACTATGCCATCATGGATTCCTTTCTTTGTTTCCATTTTCCCAAAGACTCTATATCCAGCACGCCTCTACGGTAGCCATTGGATTCTGCGATCTGCTTTACTATCTCGATCTCTTTCCTCTTCTCTTTGTTGTTCTTGAGGACAGAAATTCCTCGGTAGCAGTAGTTCTGGATTGCCGCTAACTTGTGCCAGGGGTGGTGGTAGGAGTTATTTGGGATGATGGTGTCAGTATGTGTCGGCTTCCCGTAGATTTTGTATTCTATCCTATTGTTCTCCAGTGTGAGTGTAAGGTCCAAATGGTCGATGGTCTCATTCCCTTTTTCCACTGTGAATTTGATGCTCTCATTCATCGCATTCATTTCCGAAAGGAGTAGATCCACTTGTCTATCAGTGCTTGTCCACACAATTAGGATATCATCTACATATCTGGTCCAGTGTTTGATCGAGTTTCTGAACTTGCTGCCCTTCAATATCTTGTTTTCCACATCATTCATGAATATCTCCGCCAGTATTGGTGACAGCGGTGATCCCATCGTAAGTCCCCTTTCCTGACTGTAGAACCTGTTATTAAAGTGGCAGTAGTTCTGGCTTAAGATCCCAAGCACACTACGTTGGCGTATTTCGGCCCATCGGGGTTCCCAGGGTACATTGTTCCGTTTCAACATAGCTTTCAGGTCATCTTGGTATTTCTGGGTTGGGTCCTTTGTCAGCTCTTGGCATCCATTCACCGCGATGCACGACTCCACTTTTTGGGTGTAGTCCTCCTTCTCCATTATCACTACCGTGTTGCCTTTGTCCACTCTGCATTGCTTAAGTTCTGTCATTGGTTCGGCACATATTCTCTTTCATGAATATTTGAAGTCATACATGTAGAGAATCGCACAAAGAGAAGAAAACTCTGGGAACAAGTGGAGATTGCAAAAGCCAAGAGAAAGGAAGCCTGCCTCTTGAAAAATGTAATCACATTTGACAGCGAAAAATTATTCGGCATGGTGGTTGGACGAGAGAAAAAGAACAGAACCAACCAATGAGACGGCAGGAAACCAGGTAGCCAATAGAAACGCAGCACTTAGGACGATAGACTGAACCAATCACTAAGCTGTATGTTTTAGCCACTAAGAACACGTTGTCATATTATTGTAGGAATAAGTTTCTAAGAAGTGAACCAATCACAACACAGCATTGTTATAGCCAAAAAGATCACAGTGTTATACTATAAAAACTCAGGGTTAAGGTCTTGATCTCCAGTTGCGACACAACTGATGATGGGGTAACACCCGAAAGTACTCTTGTAGATTTATACATTTGGAAAACTCTTTTTCAATGTTAGTGCACTACTTACACCTTACTCACTCATCAAGAGGTCCAATTCCATCCCTTATTTACCTTTGCCGCGATATAAGACAGAAGTGTTTCTCCAGACTACAATAAATCAAGTGTTGTAGAAGTTTTTCGACCAAAACTTAAGTCTGATGACCTTTCTCCAGGTGTCGAGTGGTATTTTGGTAAAAAATCATTTCGCTATTTTCCTGCTAGCACTGAACCACTGTTGAAAAAGCACCTTTTCTGTTACTTTCTCTCGAAAAGTGACAGCGGTTCATTCGTATTTCGGTCCATTTTCACTGCATATTGAGCTACTCATAGTTAGAACTCTGTTTCGTTTAATCTTCTGTAAAACCATCTGACATTGTGCCTTCTCACCTCATATTCATAGAGAATACTCCGTTTTTTATATTCTAGAAATATGTCAGCTGCCCGACCTCTTCATCTTCTTGAGTTACTGAGAAAATACCCCTCGAAATGACGAAACTAAAAGAACGAAAAAAAAAATAGAGGGCTGCTGTAAGGCAGCGAGGAACCCTTGAGCTCCTCTAGTCTAAAACTACGCACGGTTTTTTCAAAATATTCTACACTTCATAACCCCTTTTTTCCCGGGGATGAAGCACATTTTCTTAACTTTCCTATAGTCTAGCCTCGGCAAATTCTTCCAAGTACCCTTCCCAAACAAAAGAGATGGGTTTTCCGCAAAAAAAAAAAGAAAAGTTGTGGCTATTGCACCTTCTGCTGTGATAGAGAAGACCGAAGTGGAACTAGTATCTGCTGTTTTCAATCATCTGTCATGAATCACTTTTTCATGTTGACCCTACTCCTATTCAACTATCGTAATTTTTTTCGACTTTACCCCCTAATATTTTATAAATCAATCTGATAGAATAATTCAGACCAAAAGTCATCTTTTGATGTCACGTTACACTGTTTTGCTTCTGAGGCGCAAATTCCGAAACTGACGGCATCTATTGACACAAAACAGACACAATTTGTTGATACCACTTCCGTCTCAAAAATTCTTTTGGGACAGACCATCTTCCAATGAAGGAAGCGTCTGATAGAGATTGTTGTATAGGGGATAAGGGAAACATTTGCGGATTGTAAAATTGATGGTACAAATAGGTACGAATTCGGCCTCATATGTATTCTGGGACTGCTTTCAGGTTACAACTGTAATTGAAAGAGGCCGATACCCTAATTTTAATAGGTTTTACAGGGAGTAGAAGCAGGGCACAAATTCTTGAAAATTGAGAACATTTTTTTTAGACTATTTTGATGTCTGGGTTCGCAGTGGGAGAGTCTGATACCGAGAAGAGGGGTAAGGCACAAATTATTGTAACCTCGTAATTCGAGAAGGGGAGGTTTACCGACCCCTACTCTATAGCCATAGTCCATTTGTTGCAGTCCTTTCTAAGTCTCTAAAAACTACTCGATCTAACTCGCTATTTTGAGATTAAAACTGCGCTCCATTGTCCACCACCTCAGTGCCTAAGAGATAAGCAGCATAACTGGACGCAGCAATTTTAATCCACTCTAATGATGACAATAATATAAACGGTGAATGCGAAAAATATTGAATACATGTGAGCCTGATTAAGATTGTAAAAGGGCATATAGTCTGTTTTCATTATAAATTCACAATTCGTTATCTCATTACGCGGCCAAGTAGTTCGAGCTCAGGGATGAATTGTACTCGAACAGAATGTTTGTTCTGAATAATAGGCTTCGTTTGTGCACGCAAATAAGGGTTTAGTCGGCACAATCTTCTCATAGAAGGGCAAAATTTTGTATCATTAATCGTGTGTGAAGAAACAAGGGTCGGTTAAACATTTTGGTGTTCCAGTTATTCATTCATACGACACCAAAATGCTAGCTGTACGCTCGATTTGCTTTGTTGGTAATTATACTTCTAGACGTGCGGTATGTGTTAACCTGATGTATATGTGCAACGATGGTACTTTACATACAAACGAGCATTATGTAGTGCTCGGTAATATAGCAGACACAATTCACTTCAGCACCCCATCTCATCGTCTGCTCTTCTGGTACATTTTTTTCGGTCGCGACTGAGGAAATTCCGAACGGTATGATTATGACGAACGGGGAATTTTATTGGCACCCGTATGCGCGACTGCTGAAATAATGGAATAAATAAAACGAAATAAAAAAAAAAAGGATGAAAAAAATTCGTATGTTATACATGCCTTAGTACGATGGGAATGCGAATTAGCTGAAATTAAATTGTTTCTCCTGCTGCTCGACTTCCAATCACCCTTTCAAAGTCGTCAAAAGATATTCTTTGCAATTAATTTGAACTAGATGTCAAAGACCCGCCTGCACGTTCTCGTTTCCGCGCTCGTATATACGTAATTCGGATTTTGAAAATCAATCGACAACGGTTGATGACTCGGAAACGAAGAGTATAGTAGGAAATCATGCAAATAATACTGGTTCTCTGTTACCACATTTTTTTTGTTTCCGATTCCTCTTTTTTTTTATTTTTTCATTACTGCTTTTCCTCGAAAACAATCATGTCTTGATATAACAAATGTTTTCCTATCTCAGATTAAATTTATCGTTTTCTTCGCTACTTCCTTTGATTTGAAAAATATCTCAATCGAGACCACGGGCGGTCGTAGACGGAAGACAGCCTGCCTTTGTATGTGTGCGTGTGCGCGTGTGCCATTTTTTTCAGTGTGTGTTTCATTAATATACCTCGTTATACGCTGTGTTCTTTGTGTATACAGTTTGAACTCATTTTTCTACAGTAATATTTATGTAGCTCATTCTTATTGAAAAATACTCGTAATTACATCACATTGAGATAATTGGTAATTGTGTCATATCATTCCGCTGGAGGCACTCACGAAGGCGTGGACTCGAGACATAAAAAAAATTATGTCTTTATCTCGAAGTGACCAACGAGAATACCCATCCAACTCTTCAGGTATATTGATTCCACGCTCTAAATCATTAAAACAAGTGGGGGACGTTACCAATTGCAGACGATTTTGGTAAATTTAATCCTCTGTGAAAGATATGAACGTCGCACAAACTTTTAAAGTCGAAAACGGGGCAGTATCTTCCGTCATGTCTCATTCTAATGTCATTGGCTGTAGAGTATTGGAATAGTTGTTGAAATAAGTGCGCATGGATCATTATTATTTGGAAGCCTCTTTTAAACAAACATCAGAAAATTTATCTTGAATCCTCTTCCCTTCAGAATCACCAATAAATCAAGGGGAATAAATTGCTTGTTTTTGTTATGATGCATTCCTCACTTTTAAAAAATGAGTATGGACATTGGCCGGCCAATTTAGTTGTTCCTGTATTTACAGGTAGTTATATGTAGAGAAGAAGATTCTGTGTGATAGTACGAGTATCTTACAATGTACAGAATATACAGTGGAAACTCTATATAACGAACCCCTGTATAACGAATTCCTCTATATTATGAATTTTTCCTCGGTCCCTCCCCCTTCAATGAATTTTACATGTTAAAAAATCTCTTTATAACGAACAATTCACTCTATATAACGAATTTTCGACAGAAATCTTGTCATTTTTTCAAAAAAAAATGTCGATTTCTGGCCTGAATTCAAACATTTTTCTGAAAATTCTGATTCTTTGGTAAACATTTGAATATTTTCTCCAGAAAATTTGAATTTTGACGAATGTTTCAACATTTCCTTCTAACAATGTCAACTTTCAGGTGAAATTTGAAAACTTTTATCATTCAAAATGTGGAACTTCGCAAAAATAAGACAAAAAAATGAATTTCTTTTTAACGAATTTTCTATATAACGAATTTTTTTTGTGATCCCTTCAGATTCGTTATATAGAGTTTCCACTGTAGTATCAGATTGGAAAGCTGAAAAAAATACATATGTATCACTCTTTGTAGAATGCCCCTATTCAACCTATTCAGTGCCAGCGTCGCGAATTTTTTTTTCCAAGGCTCTGTCATGGAATGGATTATTGAGAAGAAAACTGGCGAGAAATACCATTTCAGAGGAAGAAACAAAATGGGTCTACCTGAAGGAAAATTAACGTTCTATAAAATTCATTAAGATAATATGGCGGCAATTATGATCTGACTCCATCTTGTATGCAAGATTGTCTTCAGCTGATGGGTTCTGCGTTCTTGACGTTATCAAAAATGATACAAATGCAGCCATCAGCTGTAGATTTGATCCTATGCAGAGTAAACGAGGTTCTTTCAAAAAGAGATTTTCTCACTTGCCAGGCGCGGTGACGTCACCGATTTCCTGCCATCTTTAATTCCACAGCCAATTCTTATGAATGTCATGCGGGCTGCGTTCCGTATGAATAGAAGCCTCTTTTTGAAATAACCATGAATATGAGATGGGTCCTATTATACTCGTATCAACTCCCGTTATAGCGTCCTATGTGTGTACTTGCATTGATTGCGTCCATACTTTCAAAATATTATGTTAAAATTTGCTATATAGGGTGTGCCAAAATTATGTCAACAGTTGAATGGGATTTTGGAATTAATTTGTTCTAGCGCGAAATCACGAAACGTTAGAGGTATACTTCACAAGTAAGAAAGTTTTCCTACAACTTTTCTGAGCCGAGTTATGGGCCAAATTTGACAAGATTCTGGAAAATGAATAATTACTTAAACTTTCAAATTTCACTCGACTTACTTGTGAAATTTCACGTCGATTCGGACAACATAAAATACTTGAATGACCCTTCAAAGTTGCTGTAGAATGAGGAAATTCTTGATATTTGGCATATTTTGGTCTATAACCCGGCCCAGACAAGTTGTAAAAAGTTTAGTCCAGGCGTAACTTGAAAATAAAATTGAGATAGAACTTTTGTATGTTTGAAAAATGCATCTAACGTTTCGCGATTTTGCGCTAGAACAAAATATGTAGTCCAAAATTTTATCCAACTGTTGAGATCATTTTGGCGGACCCTGTATACAATCTTTCATTTGGGCCGTACAACCGTCAGAGCGTGCTGTAATCATGCAATACTGATAAGGATGATGACGCGAGCATTTTGCCGCAATATTGCGATCACGCGCATTAACCAATGTAGTTTTTTATATATCTCAAAAAATAAGACATTTTCAAAGAAACTATACAGAATAAAACTTGGAAGACATGAAATTGCCGATCGAGACTGCGACTACTTTTTCCGTTCATTCCAAAATTTTTTGTTCCGTCTGTCAAAACGTTTCTCTTTTGGTTGCTACTGTGCATAGTCGATGCCCGAATTCAACCCTGGTTTTGTAAGTCATATTTTCATTCTGTATCGTCGATTGAACCTACATTACTATAAGAATAGGAGGTTAATATAGCTGCCGTAAAAATAATTGACGTATGTGAATACTGTTATCAAAAACGACGATCCAGAGAATTCAATTCAATGATAATTGTGATTATACAGAAATAATCTCATCGGCATTAGACCCTTTTCTTAGGATTGTTATCAGAAAAATTTTGCTGACATATGTCAATTATTTTTTTGCAAGGCAGATATTTCAATAGGCGCTGATATCAGTGGTACGAGTATATGGCGGGGTAAGGTACGTCGCGTCGCCTACACCGCTTCGCTGAAACAACAGGTTTTTAGCGCCAAATTTTTTGAGAGAAAAATATTTTTTTTGTGGAGCAAACTTTGTTTTTTTCACTTTTTCCTAAAAATTGGTATTCATCGAAATAATTTGCTTTCAAATTAACATTATTATCTAAAAGCATAAAACACCGGGGTAAACCAATGACGTCATGTATTGCAAGTTGTATTCAGGCATGGCAAACAGAAAATTTTTTGATTTCATTTCATTTTTCTTTTCAACTTTTTTAGTTTCTTGTTTTTGTTAAAGTTTTGTTATTCGGCTAATTCTTCGTTTGTTTGGTTTTCATTATCGAAAAAGAATTCTTCTGAAAATATGTTTTCCTCGATAAAAATATGTTTTTTTCAATAAAAACATGTTTTTTTTTCAATAAAAGCATGTTTTTTTTTTTTTTTCAATAAAAACATGTTTTTTTTTCGATAAAAACATATTTTTTTCTTTTCCAATGAAAACATTTTTTTTTTTCGATAAAAACATATTTTTTTCTTTTCCAATAAAAACATTTTTTTTTCAATAAAAACATGTTTTTTTTCGATAAAAACATGTTTTTTCAGTAAAATTGTTTTTGTTTATTTAAAATTATATTTTGCCCAGATTTTTTGTTTCTGTTTCGTTAATTTCAAATTTTCAAATGCTAAATTTCGTTTTTTTATCGTTTATGGTTTCTAAAATATGGTTTGTTGAATAGTTTTCATTTTGTTTGCTATGCCTGGTTATATCTGAACGGACCACCTTCATTCTTATTCGCCTGTAAGGGCTCTGGTAGGAGCGCTTCTTTCCACACTATACTCAAAGGTGATGGTGTGTAATACATAGTCCCTTATAAATAAAATTTTAAAAGTTCCTCACTACTTAATTGATCAATCAATTTTGAAGAATGAGATGTACAAAAATTGGAGCCGAGTCTACTTTAACAATTTCAAAACTTTTACATGACTTTCCATTTGAATTCTACAAGGAAAAAGAGCGAAAGAAAATACGTTGTATAGTCATTATCACTCATCATTACCTTCGAGTGCAAGCTTCGGAGAAATTCCGCATAGCAGCGCATAATCCGCTCTTATTGGCGAATTGTAACCTTGATTTGAACTACAAAAAATGACTAAATGGACTGCCAGCGCTCCTTGCGGGTGTCCAATCTCAACTGGTTGACAGCATGGTCGTGATATTTTAAACAAACGATGTTTAAAACACACAAAGAAGTCAAAATGGTGTATGTTGAATTTATAATTTTTTTTTGTTCCAATATTCTTTTGATACATTGAAAATATTAAAAACCTTGTTTTCTCTTCCCTATTTTCATGATTATGCTGTACCAAAAATGAATATTTGACCATTCTTCCAGGGTGAGAAAGGTAGGAAAAAAAATTAGAACGTTGTTCAATGTTTAAAATATTTGAAACGTGTTTAAAACAATAGTCAAGACTCCAATAAAAGTGTGATTTAAAACGGTTTTGAACAATGTTTGAAACATTTAAAATACATTTTGAGCGAGGAATTATAAAAACCATCAATCAAAAGATGTTTTTAACATAAAATCTGTTTTAATCTGAAAACACGTTTTTTTGTTTTTTTTTTTTTTTTGCAACCCTTGCTAACAGTTGTAAAACTTCGGGATGAATGAAGTACATGACGATCAATTGGAGTGCGTTCCTGTGTCACTCAAACCAGAGTTGGAAAGCTAGCAAAAAGTTTGAAGTTTGAAGCCAAAAGCCAGAAAATTCTTTGGAAAAAGCTGAAAGTGGAAAGCCACAAATAAATTCCAACATATTAAAAGCCAAAAGACGGATTTGCTATCGGAAAAACTGAAAGCTAAAAGCCAAAGAATATTGATGGGATGAAGAAGATAAAATTTGGAAGCCTAATGTTTTATGTTACAGAATGAAAGCTAATGTTTTATCTATCGGCTTTCCAACTCTGATTCAAACTCTTATTAATCAGGGTTTGTTCTCACAGGGGAACTTTCAACTCGATGGTGGTCAATGTCGATGCTCATTTATAAAAAAATATTGTTTACGTTCACTCGTAAAAAAATAAAATCGGTTCCCTTCAACGTCGTTCTTTACTGTTTGTTTTCTTTAGTTGCCATTTTAGGGAAAGTATGAGTAAGAGATTTTTCGTGATTATAAAATTGTTTGGGTTCGGAATGCTCAGCGGTAATATTATGTTGTGCAAACATGATTGAGATGTATCTAAAATAACAAAATGGCAAAAATTATCCCTGTTTTTGGGTTTAGAAGTAGCTTTTTCTCTGGTTTCAACGTTGGGAAAGGAGGTGTAATATTTTTCTGCTGACGGCACACTTTCATTCTAATAAAAAGAATGTCCCCAATATCTGTAAAATAACGTGATGTAAAGAGGGTATCTCGTGTTCTTTCTTTTTATCAATTTTACGGTATATCCACCAACAGATGGATTTTTCGAAGTAACAAATCTTTATAGATTGGTGCGGTAATCTGCCGCTGACTAAAATTAGTCTCTTTAATAAATCATTTCCTTACTCAATATTTTACACTCTGTCGAAAGAACTATTTTTCTTTTGAATCAAAATAAGAAAAACCTTCATAGTTTGTTCTTGTCTGACATTTGATGGACACGACTTGAAACTTTTTATTCCAATTCTTATGACACCCAGTTATCAATTATCTCAAATTACAACTTTTTCTATTACAAAGTTTGTTCTGTTATAATTTTTCTTTCTTTGGTTGAAGAGAAATGTACTTGTATTTGCTTTCCATGAGGTAAATTCTTGAAAATAATTTTCGAATCTATAGACCAGTTGTAACGTAATCGCGAGTTCAAAACCTATGAATGACGATCCTCCTTTTAACAATCTTTATTTTTCATTTGAAGAATCTCACGCTAGAAAGCGCTAATATTTGTACATTTACTTCTTCTCTTTGTGTGTGGTAGAGTTGTTTTATTTCACGCGAGTAGATTAGAGATATTCCTTCTGGCGCACTTACTCATTTCTCTTGCGCAGAGCATTTAATTTTCCCATTTTTATGTAGAACACACTTGACAGGAAAATGTTACAAAAAAATCTAATGAATGAATGAAAAGACTGTAATGCATAGTCAGATGTGGACAAATTTGTTAGTACAACACACGTGAAATAAAACAACTCTTCCCCTTCCAAGACAATTATTGAAACAGTTTCTACTTTCAAAAACATTAAGGTTTCGTCATCGATTTCTGTGGCGTATTGCATTTAAACCGAGATTTCGACGTCCCTATCAATGTTGAACTTCTCCTTAGCTGTACCCGTTGAATTTATTTAGTTCACAACTTCAATTTACCATAATGTGAGTATACATGTAAAAAAAAAATGGAAAATACTCACATTTTGATCGAAGTTCATCGAGCGATCCAGCAACGATCGCTTTTTTGTTTCTTGCATAGACAACTTTGAACAATTTTGAAACCATCTCCAATATCAATCTTATTCGTTCAAGTTGTACGGTCTTTACAAAGATACCTCCCTCCCCGGGACATGATCCGTGATCGATCAGTCTCCCGTTTCTAGGGAGTTTCTCTACCGAATTGGGTCGGGCCCTTCGCCCGTTCGGTTTCAGACCGGCCTATTACAACCCCACTACCATCAAAGGCTTGTTCGTTAAGTTAAAGGACCGTGAACCTGCGAATAAAAGGAGTGGTGTTTATAAATTGGAATGCAGGGATTGTAGAGGTTTTTATATCGGTGAAACCGGCCGCCAGATGAAGGTGAGATTAGACGAACACCCGAAGGCCTGGAAAAAGGGACGTTTGGGAGAATCAGCATTTGCCGATCACTTGATCAACAGCGGTCATAGCTTCCGTGAGGGATCCGCAAGTCTCATCCATATGGAGAATTCATACTTTAAACGGATTGCCCTCGAGCACATAAGAAGAATTCGTCATCTCAATTACTGTGCTAAACACGTACATGGCTTGATTGAACTCGTCTATGACACACGTTATGAACCCTCGTTTGACCAACCTTGATGATCCGTGGTTTCTTCTCCGTTCTTGGTAGTGGCTTTCATTTCAGTCCCGATGATGGTTTATTAACCGAAAGCGCTCGGCTTTATTTATTTTCTGCGATCTTTGTAGTTTTTACTCCTCTTCGGAGTATTCCTTTCTCGTCATTGATAGGGACGTCGAAATCGCGGTTTATATGCAAGACGCCACAGAAATCGATGACGAATCCTTAATTTTTTTAAAAGAAATACTGTTTTAATGATTGTCTTGGAAGGGGAAGAGTTGTTTTATTTCACGTGCGTTGTGCTGACAAATTTGTCCACATCTGACTGTGCATTACAGTCTGTTCATTCATTCATTAGATTTTTTTGTGAGATTTTTCTTTCAAGTGTGTTCTACATACATATCTCGGAAAAGGTATAAATGAATGATCGGAAAATAAGAATAACGATTCGTGTTGTGAATTAGTCATCAAATATTGTATTCGTTTGTTGAAAATATGAAGTGTCAACCCTGATATACCTAATCATTACTCGAATTATACTTGAGTTTGATCTTCTATTACTTGGATGCCACAAGTCTGAAAATTCGCTGTTATTAAAGTATAAAAGCAGTCGATGAATGATAATGAAATAGACAGAATTGAAAAATATTCAAATTATTTTACATGATGAAAATATTATGAATATGCGATTTAGAAACCGCGAAACCGGTTAGGTGTAATATTTAAAACTTTTGCGTTTCTATAACGACTTTAATTTATTGTTATATTTGACCTCTACTACTCGAGTATCATACTGAAACTTCAATCCTGAACAATATATTTGGTCTCGAGAAGAAAAACCGCAATTTTCACAAAAATTGGAACATGGGAAAGTTTTTAATTTGAAATTTGGAGCACTTTTCGCGGTTAGATCTTGAAAGCTATGACATATTTGTATCTAGGAGGGTCAAAATATGTCTCAAAAACGCTGAAATTGGAACGAACCTCCAAAATTGGCTCCCGCCACTCCTATGGTAATAGCCTTCCCCATCTCTAAAATTGTCTTTTGGTATCATTCCCCACCATACCAATTTTCATGCTTCTATCACTGATAGCCACTTTTTTGCAGTGTATCACAGTACTGTAGGACAACATCAAAATTAAGACAAATAAAAAGACTATGTTCGATTGAGATCATAATTCTACCCAGCCATATCTTCAGACCATTTGCATCTGAGCTAAAGGTTGTCTAAAAATTTTTCAATGGATTTGAAGAAGTATGTTAGACGTCAACGCCCCCTGGTGGCCTCATAATGTGTTATTACGAAAAAAGGCACTGAACCTTTTAAACCAGGAAATTAATTTACATTTCTTCTGTAAACCCGCTTTTAGGCAATGTTATCGCAGAAGACCAAAATTTTTATTTCGTAACCCCCTGTGGACAAAGCTCGTGCGGATTCAAGGGGTCTTCTGACGGAAGACGCGCGAGAAGATACTAAACTTCAGTTCTCATTACCAGGGTGTCTACCGCCTCTATAAATCCAACGAACCCAATAAAAGTTCATTGATTTTATTTCTGACCCAATAAAAAAGTTGAAATTTGAATTCCTAGCCTGAGTAGGATTACTATTTCTATAATTTTGATGGTATTTCAAGGTAAATTTGCAAGTTTGGAGAAGATTCAGACTCCCTGATACCGCCCCCCCCCCCCAGCTACACCACTGGAAGGGAATAGCCCGATTGCGGCCCATTTTCGAATTTTACAGCCCAATTGTGGCCCGATGAATTTTACCGCAAAATATTGATGTCCCGATTGCGTCCCGGATATCTCCTTACCTGAAGATGAGTGGTTTATCCACCTCGAAACCGGTTGTAACTGATTCAATTATTTTCGATTAATTTCTTCGTGCGTGTAATTATTCTAAATTCTGCTTCAAGAAAGACGAAATTAATCTCCAAAGACACCACTCAAAAAATGGCATTCTAACGAGTACAGAACCAAGAAGATTGATGACTTGGAGACAAAGGTTTTATTGCTGAAATGTGTTCGTCTAGATGCCCTGAGCATACCCTGGAAGTTCACCGCCCCCAGTCCCCAGACGAACCACAGAGGGGGCCGTAACGTTTCCCAAACTTCGGACGATTATCTTGGAAAATAAGCCGGCTATGGAAAAATTACAAGATACCAAAAGTGTTCCTTATAAAATTTCCTACCAGGTAGTGTCACATTTTCCCGCCCTCAGAGCCATGAAAGTCCATAGGGGGCCGAAACAATTTCTGATTTTCAGTTTTTCATCCGTAAATCCATCCAAAGGGGGAAAAATCATCTTCGAAATTTTCGTTTTTCTCAATTATTTCGGAAAATACACGATTTAGGAAAAAATTACAAGAGACCAAAATTATTTCTTATACAATTTCTCATCAATGGATGTCAAATTGGACCACCACTCCCCCCCCCCCGACGTCAGGAGTTCCACAAGGGGCCAGAACGTCTTTTGTTTCGTATTGTTGCAAATATTTCGTCATTCTGAAGAAGGAACATAATATTACAGTCTTCCTCATTCTTTCTATATTCTAAAAAAGTTTCCGCATTTTGTTTTCCTAAATTACGTATTTTGTTTGCGAGTTATAGCCAGCGTGCAAAAATATGCAGAATATGCAAGTATATTCTTTCATCTAATTTTCATGTATATAATATGTAACGTGTGGTCAAATATTAAAAATTTTTTCAGCTTATTACGCTTCATTCTTCCGTACAAATTTGAGGTGATAGGACTGAAAATGTGATATCATCATTTGAAAAATATAAAAACCAATAATTCACGTATGTCGTCAAGATTACACGAACAACTTATTTTCCGAAATAATTGCAACAATATGAAAGAAAAGACGTTCTGGCCCCTTGTGGAACTCCTGAGGTCGGAGGTGGTCAAATTTGGCATCACTTGATGGGAAATTGTATAAGAAATAATTTTGGTCTCTTGTAGTTTTTTCCTAAACCGTGTATTTTCCGAAATAATAAATTAAGAAAAACGAAAATTTCCAAGATTTTTGTCCCCCCTTTGGATGGATTTACGGATGTTTGGAAGCGGTAAAAATGGGTATCAGTTGATAGAAAATGTTATGGAGAATAATTTTTTTATCGTGTAATATTTTCGTAAAGAGCGTATTTTTCGAAATAATTGCGAAAAACAAAAAATTTGGTGTCAATTGATAGGAAATTTTACGAGGAATAATTTTTGTATGATGTAATTTTTCCATAAACGGCTTATTTTCAGAAATAATCGCAAAAAATTAGATGCCATTGCAGGACTACAATGGCAGCGGGTTCCCCGCTGTCCCGAGTCCCCCTCCCATCATATAAATCTTGGAGCCTGAAGTTTTTCCAAGTCCCTAAAATGATGACGTGGCAACTTAAACGCGCTGCAATTTCAAGGAAGCTGTCGTTTTTCCAAGTCCCCCTCCTACCATATATAACTCGAGAGTCGACATTTTAACAGGGGATCTGTTATATGGAGGGCTTTTTGAAAATTTTGCCGTGCGCCGTCCAACAAAAAACTTGGAAAAATTTCGACTCTCGAGCCATGTATGATAGGAGAGGGATTTGGAAAAATTTCGACTCTCGAGCCCCTTCCTACGTATTTCTAAGTCCCCCTCTTATTATATATATAGCTCGAGATTCGAGAAAAATTTAGACTCTCGAACTATATTATACTAAGGTTATAGTAGGTCTGGACCTTCTTCATACTAGCTTTATCTAGGTCTAGGCTTTCTTGAATTCTCAATACCAAATCCCGTATGACTCATAAAACAGGTTCCCTGCGTTCCTCGTGTAACTTCGTTGAGGAAGCCGTCGTTTTTCCAAGTCCCCCTCCTATCATACATAGCTCGGATTTTTCTAAGTCCCTCTCCCCTCTCCGTGAGGTCATCTACCTCGCTCGCGCCTGCCCATTTTCTGAAAGTACCCCAAACAAAAGGGATAGCGAGTTCCCCGCTAAAAACTGAAAATCCGAAACTGTTTCGGCCCCCTGTGGACTTTCATGGCTCTGGGGGCGGGAAAATGTGACACTACCTAGTAGGAAATTTTATAAGGAACATTTTTGGTGTCTTGTAAATTTTCCATAGGCGATTTATTTTCCAAAATAATCGTAAGAATCAAAGTTTGGGAGACGTTACGGCCCCCTCTGTGATTTGTCTGGGGGCTGGGGGCGGTGAACTTTCAGGGTATGTTCAGGGCATCTAGACGAACACATTTCAGCAATAAAACCTTTGTCTCCAATTCTTTCCGAGTAGCTCTCGGCCGTACATACATTCTATTCTTGCGGTACCTAGGTACCAGGCAGGAGATCATCGATAATGGGGTTTTCGTTCATTTGAATCGAAAAATACAAACTTCATTAAAAAAATGAAAGTTTTCGATGAAAATTTGAATGATTCCTAATTATCACATCCTTCCAGCTATGTCATTCCTGTTTTCGCGGCTCGATATTCAAAACTCACCAATTTCTTTACTCGGTACGCCATACTTCTCGATATCTGAAAAGAACTACAAGCAAAAGTGAATTTTTTTTTTTTTTTTTTTTTGTTTTTATAATTTCTTTATTATATAGACTATCATTTACGATATTTACATATACTTTTAACGGGTGAATATTTGGTTGACAAGCTATAAGTTACATTGCACAATTGCAATAGTGAACTTGTTTCGATTAATTATTAATATACTATATTACATATTACTGCCATTACGTGATGTTGGCTATGGCCTTTCTTCTGAGCCTTTGGTTGGCTGGGCTGTCAAGAAGTTGTATTGATTCGATGTTTTGGCGTTCATGTAGGCGGTCAACATATCTGCTTGTAGACCGCCCTATGATTTTTTTGACCGTTTCGATTTGGAGCTCATTATGTAGCTGATAGTTAGATACGTATACCATGGTGCACCTGTCATTTTACGTAGAACGTTGTTTTGAAATCTTTGAAATATTTCTATGTTTGAGTCAGCGGCTGATCCCAATAGCGGGATAGCGTACATCCTTATGGGGCGCAGAATAAGTACGTAGAATAGGCGTTTATTTTCAATGGATATATGACTGCGTGATCTTAGCATCCAGAACATTGATCTCAGTCTGAGCTTTAGCTGGTCGCGTTTCTTTTGGATGTGTATTTTCCAATTGAGTTTGGAGTCCAAATGTACTCCAAGGTAGCATGAGCTGTTTGCTAGTTGTATCAATTCGTTACCAATTTGTATAGGTATGTATTCGCATGGTCGCAGGGAGAAGTCAACTCGGATTGTTTTATTGACGTTCATTTTGATTTTCCATTTTGTGGCCCACTCAACTATTTTGTCAACTGCTTTTTGTAACTTTCTCGTAGCAATGTCATAGTTTTCATGTGGCGACATGACCACAGTGTCATCGGCAAAGGTTGCTAAGAGCGTGTCTTCCTCCTCTGGAATATCAGCGGTATATAAGATATATAAGAGCGGGCCCAGTACACTGCCTTGTGGTACTCCTGCAGATATCGGTTTTGTTAACGAATCGGCCTCACTGTAGTGGATATAGAAAGTTCTTTCTTCTAGATACGATTTTAAGATTTGCACATGCTGTTCCGAGAGGTGTTGGCTGACTTTATGAAGTAGCCCTGGAATCCAGACCTGGTGAAATGCCTGGCTTACATCTAGGAATACCGCCGGCCGGGCAGTATTTTTCTTTCTTCTAGCGCCTGTCTGATTGCTAACCCTACTCGATGTACCTGCTCGGTTGTGGAGTGACTCTCTCTGAATCCATATTGATGATTTGGGAGAAGCTCCTTCTCTTGGACAATTGCTGTCAGTCTGACAATATAGATTTTTTCAGAAAGCTTCGATATAACTGAGAGTAGAGCTATCGGTCGGTAAGAGGCTGGCATTTCAAGATCCTTTCCTGGCTTTGGAATTGCAATTTACTCTTGCTCTTTTCCATTGGCTTGATATGTACCTAAGTCTGAATACGGCATTAAAGATTTGAGTCAGCATGACTAATCCTTTTCGCGGGAGTTCCCGGAGAATGCGCGCTGTGATTCTGTCGTGTCCAGGAGCTTTACGTGGGTTGAGCTTTTTCCATATGGTGGCTTTAACTTCTTTCGGACTTGTAGGTTTGATTGGATCGCTGCCTTGGAAGTTTATTTCAGGAGCAGAAGTGGGCCCGATGTCATTTGGTTGGAATGTTGTAGCTAGATATGCTGCTAGTGTGTTAGCTCGGTCTTGATCACTTCGCGCCCATGAGCCAGTGTCTGTACGTAGTGGCGGTGAGTAGCCTTTAGGTTGTCGGGTGGCTTTTGCGACCTTCCACAGCGAGTAGTCGGTATCTTTGGTTGCTCCTAAAGAAGTCACAAACTGCTTGAAATTTTCGTCGTTGTGCTCGCAGATGCGTTTTGTTACTTCCTTTGAAATTTTGTTGAATACTGCTTTGTCAGCTTGGTTACGTGTACGCTGCCATTGATGTCTTGCTTTCCGTTGCTTTTTGACCAGTTGGACAATTTGCTCAGGATAGCTTGGTGTGCTTCGTTCTATGGGTTGCTGTACAGGGGTCGCAGCAGTAGCCGCTGCTGTAATGACTTTTGTAAGTGTGTCAACTGCCTCTTCAAGCTCAGCTGGCGTTTTCAGTCTAATACGAAGGTTAATTTCGCTCACTTTCTCACGGAAGATATCCCAGTCCGTGCGATTGTTCGTAAGCTTTGGGGCTATCAGCTTGTGGATTATGACTCTGCTGAGGGTTACTACTATTGGTGTATGGTCGGATGAAAGGTCGCTGATATTTTCAATGTCGGTATAGTTTGATGACAATCCTTTGGCAATGAAGAAGTCAATGCAGTCTGGCTTCTTGCGGCTGTCAGTAGGCCAGTATGTTGGCAATAAAACTGAAAATGCGAATGAAGTTCTTGATGACGAAACTGGCCGATTTTATGTTTGTTATTATTCTAGATAAAGTAAACAAAGAAGTGGAGTGGGAAAAGCAGCCAACGACATTTTGCATTTGCACAATGGGGTCGCTGCAAGTTGGCAATGTATGGAAGTTTAATTATTTGAAAAATTACTTCCATTTTTTGTATTTTTAATAAAAGTTAATAAGAAATATATTTCTTATGGAGCATTTTTTTGTTTACAAACCAAGATGGTAATTGAGGGTAAGATTGACGATTTTAACGGACTGTAGGGTACGTTGGGGTAAGCGGATGTGGAGCTTGTGACGTCACAATAATTCAGTCCATTGCAACGAGGCGTTAAACCTTCCTATACCAACTTGTATTCTGCTGTACAAAGTGAGATTGACATATATCAGAAGTACGAATCTAGAAAAATGGATCTTCTGGTGGGCTTACCTACGAGTGTGTGTGAGTGTGTGTGTGTGCTCCGTCTGTGAAATCATTTGAAAAAGGATATACGTTCTATTCCTTTGTCGGCAAATGGGACGTATATCCACTTACGTGAACTATAAGGAATTTTGAATTACAAAATTCCCTTAATTCAATTTTTTAAATAATTTTTAGTGAATTCAATTTTTATTTGATAACCTTGCGGTTGTAATCAAGATTTGATATAACGATTATCGTAAACGTAACAATTTTTTCCATTCAATTTTGTCTAGTAATGAAAAAGAATGAGTTAGCAGGGGACGCAATCGGGCTATTCTTTTTTTGGGCCGCAATCGGGAAGTTTGCCACTGGAATTATGGATTTGTGAAACACCCTTGAAGAGTCCTATGAAAGTCCAATATTTTCAATTTTTCGATTTGATAGACACCTTGATTTCCAACTGACTGCGAGAGTATTTTCTGACTTCATTGCCTGGTCTTGTCAGATCGGGAGGATATAATAATGTAATGGACTATGTGATGCGAAAAATTGAGAAAAAAAAAATTGTTTTCGCCCTACCAACCAAGAAAGACAAACCATCAGTATTTTTTTTATCTACCTGAAAATACTAATATCGTCAAGCTGAAACATGATACAACGCCACCACGGAATACATCTTAATAAGAGCGAAACTTGCAACAAATTGTACTCAGAATCCTGCCGCCAGACGTAAGTCCTATACGAAATAATTTTACCTCAGTTTTACGCATACGTATAGCCTACTGGCTCATTTTGTATTTTACATGACAACGTAAATTTTATGTCGCACGCGATTTCATCCGCGGTAAAAAAGTATGAAAGTAAAAAATTGAGATAAACTTTTTTTTAAAGTAAAATTGAAGAAAACATCTAACAGGTAGACTCGGTGTGATGTGTTTTAAAGTGTAAAGTACAGACAACAAAGTTTCAAGTTTGTCGCCCGGCACCCTTTTTTAGCTGCGAACTCGCGAGCTCTGGAAACGGTCCCGTTTTGGATGTAGGGTAACTCGAATTTATGCAGCGTAATAAGAAGTCACGCAGTCGGAGATAAAAATGGAATGAAACGTTTGTAAATCAACTCGACTTCTCTCGTGAAAACGATGCTATTCGAAGCGTAATAAAATTGATAGTGTTAGAATGTTTTCGTAAATTCCGCCAGTATGTAAAGACGTTATTCTTACTTGTAAATTCCTATATCGTATACGCTTATACGTAATTATGTCACGTATGATTTTGTATTGAGCGCTACATATATTTCGTTTTAAATAGTATACTTTCGACGTAATCTCATTGATACTCCACTCTGAAAGATACCCAATACGTCTTCTACAATTTTCAAAGTTTTTTCACGATTATTTCTGTGCACAAATCGTCCATTCTAGTTGTTCTCACATCCTGAGAAATGACCTCCCGCGACAAATAAAAATATTCTGACTTTACAATCAAAATTGTTCCCTATCAGTGACGATCGGTCTTCTGCATTCTTACCATATTATAGTACAGAACGTTTATCACGATTTTTGAACGTAAGTATTTTTAAGATGTACCCATTCTTCATAATTAAAATCAATAATCCCGATTCGCACTCCATACACGCGCCTAGTACAGAGTTCGCAGTCGTAAATAATGGCAGTACGACGTAAATGACAAGTTAAGATGGGAAAATAAATTTACGTTATACGCTGTTCAACAACAGAAATCCTCAAAAAGCGGAGTGCGAAATGCTGGCAATAATAATCGGGGATTTATTCTAATGGTAATAGTAACGTTATGACGAAGCGAAAACCATTTTTTAGGGAGTACTTCCAGTCAACTTCCCTATTGTCTTACAAGCCTACTTTTCTATTGTTTACACAGTCTCCTTTTGTACGCCATAATAGTTGAAAAACACTCGATTATAATCTATTAGGATTCTATTGTAGGCTGTAAAAAGCGGTACTCCATTTTTCGTCAACTTTAGCAAGAATGAGATAAGAGTGCTATTTTTCTTGTTGACACAGTGATTCAGAATTTTTTTTTTTTGTAATGTCCCGAGAAAATGTTATCAAACGCCGTGCCCCGTATCGATTGTATAACAGAGGTTGAAAAGTTGAATTTTAATTTTTTTTTTCCCCTCGTACAGCTAACGACGACGAATAATAAGTAGATTTTCAATTGTTTCACCCTCGAAACTTTTCAATTCAGCGAGCTGCGGTTAAAAGAAACTAAACTTTTGGTTTCTGAATACTATACTTACCTGGTTTCAATAAAATGGGAATGTTTCTTGTTCAGACTCAAATAATCCTTTTTAAGTCTAGAGAAAGTCCACGGAGATGAATTTTGGTGAAAACAATAGCCTTATTCAAATCGTTTTCCGTGTATAACGTGGGGAGAACATTTGACCCTATACTTTCAGTGTCGTAGTAATCTCCTATGCGCATTTTATGGAAAAATTTTGGTTTATCACTAGTTTCGTTCGATATCGCTTCAATATAGATGCAAAAAAAAAGTCCCAGTCTTAACCGATGGCGGATCCACGCCTTCAAGACATTCGGAAGGAAAGTAATTTCTAAAAGAAAATCAAAAGTTAAACGAAGAACGCAGGCAACTCGTTCTATTGTTCTACGAGACGAATTGGTTTCGGTATTGAAAATTGGAGTCTCGAAAGTTAAAATTTTTCCAAGTCCCTCTGCTGTCGTATAATATGACTCGGAGGTTTTCCAAGTCCACCTCCTATCATCGTGTATTATGGCTCGAAATTCGAGGTTGTTCCAAGTTCAACTCCATTAGGGTAGGTTAGTTTTTGCCGGATAATTTTCAAAAAGAACCCCCGTAGAACAGGTTCTCTGTTGAAATTCCAGTTCCGCTTTCAGATATATTCTCCCGGATCCGCTTCTACTACCCTCGACTCTTTTCACCGCTTAGAAATTTTTGTTGGGTAAATAACGATAGATATTAGAGGAATATTAAGGATACGGTCGTCTCTAAGGTTTACGACCTGCTTGCTCAATGTGGTGCTCAGGAGAATGCCCTATTCAGCTTTCCTAAGTTTGTAAAAGAAGTCAGGAGTCTCATTAATGATAGTAAAGTTATCATTAGGAGCCCTCTAACAAAGAAGGCCATTCTGGAACCTAACCTGGTTCCTCCTCTCCTTTATGGGTTGCCCAAAATGCATAAATAAAATATCCCAATGAGGCCGGTTGTCTCGTTCGTTTCCTCCCCAGCCTACTCTCTCGCTAAATTCTTAGACCGGTGGTTTAAATCTCGAGTGGAGTTGGAGTCTCCCTATTCAGTTTTGAACTGGGCCATCCTAGTGGACAAATTGAAGGATGTGTGTCCCACTTTGGGTTCAATTTTATGCTCCTTCGATGTTGTTGGGCTTCTTCCTAACATCCCTAAGGCTATTACTTTACAACGGATAGGAGACTTGCTTGTGAAATCCAGTGCCTCCCATGAGAAAATAAGTGAGTTTTTTGACCTATTGAAATAATCTGTTGGTCCCCTAACTTCTGTAAATTCGATGGGAAGTTTTCTGAGTTTCCTGAAGAGGTGGGGATCCCTATTGGATCCCCATTGGGTTCTCTCATATCGGAGGCGTTCATGTCCAAATTTGAGCTTGACTTATTCTCTTCGGGCCAGGTGGTTTTGGGCAATGTTTTCTATTGGCACAGGTACGTTGACGACATCTTGCGTGTGTGGACTGGTCCAGCGGAACACACTGGAAAATGGTGGCTCTTCTATAAATTTTTTGGACTTGACTATTTCCGTCATTGACGGTGTCCATGAGTTCGGGATTTACCGAAATGATACATCGACCGATATCGCTATCCATGGGTCATCTTTCGTGCCTGTTGCCCACAAAATGGCTTCATTTAATAGCCTAATATATCGCTTGACCCACCTGCCCTTCAGTCAGGCCTCGTTCCACAAGAAACTCGCGACTATAAAGCACCTTGGCCGTGCGAATCAAGTTAGCTGGACGTTAATCTTATGGTTAGTAGGAGACGTACAAGAAAAAGTCTTGACTCTACGACCACCCTGCCCCGGGATTTGCACCTTGACAGTAGAAAACGGTGGATAAAGCTACCGTTCCTGTGTAAGTTTTCTTCGGAGTTGAGCCGTTTCCTTTGGCTTTAGACCGGCCTTCCACAAAACAAATATTTTCCCAATTAAAAGATCCCATTCCGATGCTTGAGAGGGGGGAGGGGGTGTTTATAGGGTAGCCTGTGGTGATTGCCCGAGTTTTTATATAGGTATGAATAGCCGTCAACTCCAAATCAGAGTCGACGAACACAAAAAGGCGCGGAGTAAAAGAAAAGAGGGTGAGTCGACCTTTGCCGACCATTTAATCAAAAAAGACCATAACTTTAAAGAGGGGTCCGAAGTCCTCCTCCTTAGGGAAAATTCGCACTTCAAACGAATGGCTCTGGAGGAAATTGAAATTTTTAGACACCGGAATAATAAAGACGTCACCGTGTTGAACAGGTATACAGGGTGGACCAGAAAGATGTTACTATTTAAATGGGAGTTTGCGCTAAATCTGTCGTAGCACGAAAACGCAAAACGTTAGACGTATATCTTGAATGTACGAATTTTGTATCTCAATTTTATCTTTAATTTGAGCCATATCCAAAGTTTCTACGACCTTTCTGAGCCGAGTTATGGACCAAAATGTGCCGAAAATTCACCAAATCGCCAGGGTTCCCAAATAGGGCTCGAAAATTAATTAATTTGCAGTATTGAGCTGAAATTCGAAAATTTTAATAATCAAATTATTGTTTCTTAAGTGAATTTGGACGGGGAAAACGAGAAAAATGGTAACAAAATCCTAAGAAGCACAAAAATGGGTTAATAGGCCCAAAAAGGGGCCAACTTTTGAATTGTATTTCAATTTCTAAGTGGAATTTCGCACTGAGTCTGAAAAGAATGTTTGAAAAATTCTTCGAAGCACCAACATGGGTTAATGGGCCCAAAATTGGCCAAAATTGGAAAATCGTTCAAACTTTCAAACTTTAATTCGATTTTCAAGTGGAATTTTGCGCTGAAACCGAAAAAAATGCTTGAACAGTTCTTCAAAGCACCAAAAAGGGGTTAATGGGTCCATAAAGGGCCAAAATTTTCCGAAATTGGAAAATCGTTCAAACTTTCAAACTTTAATTCGATTTTCAAGTGGCATTTTGCATTGAGTCCGAAAAAAATGCTTGAAAATTCATCGAAGCACCAATATGGGTTATTGGGCCCAAAAAGGGGCAAAATTCCCCCGAATTGGAATATCGTTCGAACTTTCGAATTTTAATTCGAGTTTCAGTGGACTTTTGCGCTGAGTCCGAAAAAATGCTTGAAAAGCTCTTGGAAGCACCAAAAAATTTCTCAAAAAGCCCCCCATAAAACAGGTTCCCTCTTAAATGGGGTTATTGAGTCCGAAAAGAGCGAAAATTTTCCTAAATTGGAAAATCGTTCAAACTTTCAAATTTTAATTCGATTTTCAAGTGGACTTTTGCGCTGAGTCCGAGAAAAATGCTAAAAAAAATACTTTGGAGCACCAGAATGGGATGATGGGCTCAAAGAGGATCAAAATTTTTCCAAAATGAAAAATTGCGTAATCTTCAAAAGTTGTTTTCAATCCTGAAATAAAATTTAGCGGCGAGACCGAGAATAGTACTGAAATGGCCCTAGATGATCTCCAAAATGAAAAATCGAAAATTTTTCTCATTCTGCAGTAAAATTGTTGATTCAGGTGATGGAAGGAATGTCGACAAGTTCGTCTGCCGTTGAGTGTGCGCGGAGTGAGAGATCGACTAGGGCTCTGTGTATGATCAAAGCGGGAAAAAGTGCGAAATTTCGTGTTGTTTCAGTGGAAGAACGCAAAGTTGGTCTTCTGTTGCGTGCTTGCGATGAGAGATCAACTGACGTCCACCTATGAACGAAGCGGGCCAAAGTGCAAAAACTCCTTGATTCAGGCAAAGGGGGGATACCGCAAATTCGGTCTTGCTCGTGATGAGCGATCAGCTATAGCTCAGTCTTTGATTGAGGCAGACGAACGCCCGGAATTTCTCGTGGTTTCACCCGGAGAAGGGAATGATACCGTCAAGCTCGACTTTTGTCATGAGCTCGCGGTAAGAGAACAATCAAGACCCCGTGTTTGAAAGAGGCAGGTGAATGATCCCTGGGTTCAACATAGATCGACTGAGCCCCGTGTATGATCAAGGCGAGTGCTTCCGCAAAAACTCCTCACACAATTTTATCCTAGAATCAAAAAAAAACTTTGAAGGTTAGGCGATTGTTTTCAGTTTGGAGAAATGTTGACACTTTTTGGTCCCATTAACCCATTTTGGTGCTTCGCAGAACTTCTTAACAATTTTATTCTGATTTAGCGCTAAATTCTATCTCAGAATCAAGAAAAACTTTGAAAGTTGGGTGATTTCATCATTTTGGAGAAATTTTGACCCTTTTTGGGCCCATTCACCTATTTTGGTGCTTTGCAGAATTTTTTAATAATTTTATTCAGATTTAGCGCTAAATTTTATCTCAAAATTGAGAAAAACCTTTGAAGGTTGTGCGGCTTTATCATTTTGGGGAAATGTTGACCCTTTTTGAGCCCACCAACTGCTTTTGGTGCTTCGCAGAATTTTTGAACAATCTTATTCGGGTTCAGTGCTAAATTTTACTCCAGGATCGGGGAACACTACGAAGATTACGCGATTCTTTCAATCAGGAAAATTGTTTTTTGATAATTCACAACCTTGGGAACCCCTGCAGTAAAATTTCAGCACATTTTGGTCCATAACTCGGCTCAGAAAAGTCGTAGAAACTTCGGATATGGCTCAAATTAAAGACAACATTGAGATACTTTGTACAAAATTCGTGCATTTAAAGTAACGCAAACTCCCATTTAACTGGTAACATCTTTCTGGTCCACTCTGTATTCCTGAGGAGGTATTGATTGAATTAGTCTATATGAGGATGATTCACAGTTTGATGACTGGCTGGTTCAGTCATGATCTCCTTCGATGTTACTTATTCTTGTTGGTGTTGGGTTCAGTTGCTTTTCGTCTCTTGAGAATGGCTGTTTTCCCGAAAGCGCTTGTGTGTTTTCAAATTTTTGCGGTTTTGCAGTGTTTCTTTCGTTTACTCTTCGGAGTGTACCCTCTAACCGTAACTTACAAAAACGTATTGATTCGATTTTTGCTTCCTTACCCGTCTATGTGATTCCTTGTGAACATCCGCACTACTTAACATTATGCTAGTCTTTATAACATCAGCTCACTAAAGGCCTTGTTAGTGAGAGGGATAGAAACTAGCCGATGGATCATTATACGTTATGCCGCGTACTTACGACAGGGGGGAAGGAGAGAGATGAGTTGTAAATAGTGGAGTCAGATTAGGTCAGCTTCTTATGGACTTTATGCGTGTGAGAGCCCTCTTCAATGGAAATAGAATCGAGGAAAATGATTTTACTATCACCCATTTCTCAATAAAAGGAAAAAAAATACGTCATGACCATGAAGAGGATCATTCCATAAGCGTGAGATATACCGTCCACATATTTCTACTAGTGATATGGTAAAGCAGGTCGTCTTTTTCGAGTCGAAAATTTCACACTCCAAGCGCTCCATGAAAACTTCTTCATTTTTCCTAAAAGATGGACCATCAGTAAGCTTCAAAACCCCTCTCGAGAGAAGTTGAGCCAAAGATTTTATGAGTAAAAATTATAAGAGGATCTTTTATTTGTAGAAGTGGATAATGAGTTTTTTTCATGTGTTGAATTTTCGAGCCCGTTGGTCCGTCTTTGAACAGTTTTTTTCTTATTTTTTTGCATGTTTCATGTCTCTGCTGAACCCTTGTTATAATTTAAAATTTTGCATGTACCCGTTGTCAGACTTGAGAAAAAACTACGGCTTTTTTAACGAAGTCAAACGAGGAACGCAGGGAACACGTTCTGTCTTGGGTAGAATTGGTTTTTCAATATTGAGAATTGAAATCGAAATATTGAATTTTTCCGAGTCTGTTGTGCTGTAGTCTAAAAATAAAGATTTTTCCAACTTCCTTCCCCCTATCATCTTTTTAAAGATATGTGTACTTTTATCATATATTGTGGCGAAGGACTTTGAAAATTTCGATCGTGACATCTCCGGGTCGAAAGTCGAAATTTGTCTAAGTCTCACCTCCGAGCTACATGATGGGAAGCGGACGTGGACCTTTAGGGTGTAACTTGAATCATTTTGACGTCATCGGATCGTGACGTCACAGGGTCGAAAGTCGACATTTTTACACGACCCTGTCCCTTAATATATGATAGGAGGGGGACTTGGAAAAGCGATGGCTTCCTTAACGAAGTTATACAAGGAATGCGATTGAGAATTCAAATTGAAGTCTTGAAGATTCTCGAGTTTTCCTGACTCCCCTGTATTATGGTGTGTGTGGCCTGAAAGTAAGAATTTTCTGAGTCCCTTTCCTTCCTATCATATAATATGGCTCGAAAATCAAAATTTTTCTCCAAGTCCCCCTCCTACCATAAACAGCTCGAGAGTCGAAATTTTTGCAAGTCCCTCTTCTATTATATATTATGGGTCAAAAGTCGAAATTTTTCTAAGTTCAATCCGCACCATATATGATAGGAGGGGGACTTACACCATTTTCGCCAATGATCTTGGACTTGGACCATTTTAACAGCAAACCTGTCCTATGGGTTTTTCATTTTGAAAAATTTGCCGTGAGCCGTCCAGATAAAAACTTGGAAAATTTCGACTCGCGAGCAATATATGATAGAAAGTGGACTTACGGTGTTTGAAGCATTTCATGTCTAATTACTTGAAAAGGATGTCCTAATGCGGGTCATATCATGTATTATTTTTCAACCCATAGAACAGGTTCCCTGCGTTCCTCGTTTTTTCTTCTGGCCGGTAAATTTTTCGACCTCCTCCCCCACTCCCGCCCATAGAACTAAGGAGCTAGAAGTATTCTCGCTCAATGTAAACAGATGCGGAATCCGAAAAATCGAGTAATGGTGTGGTGATGTACGTTCTTTATGGACCCCCCCCCCCCAATTGATTTTCCGGATTGCACATCTGTTTACATTGAGCGAGAATACCTCTAGAGCCTTAATAGAATTGTTCGAGTCGAAATTTTTCCCAGTCCAATCTTTGAACTTTGTATAATAGGTGGGGGACTCGAGAAAATGTCGACCGCCGAGCTGTATTTGGGGACTTGGACCATTTTTGCCAATGATGTTGGACTTGAACCATTTAAGTTTTGGCCGGATATCACACGGGCAATCTGGTTTAAGCAACCTTGACAAAAAATTCTTAGCGGTGCATCCACTATCCCTTTTATTGTGGGCCATTTTCGGAAAATTTTCGCGGCCGCGAGTGCGTCCGATGACGTGATCGACCTAAGGTTGCAGGACTTGAAAAGATTTCGACCTTCGAGCTGTTTGTGTATATGATAGAAGGGGGACTTGGAGAAATTTTGACCCCCGAGTTATGTATCATAAGAGGAGAACTATTAAAAATTTCTACCTTCGAGTCATATGTGTGTATACGTATGATAGAAGAAAGACTTGGAAAAATTTCGACCCTCGAGTTATATATCATAGGGGGGGTTGAAGAAATTTTGTTCCGAGCTACATGTGATAGGAAAGATACACGGAAAATTTTCCACCTTGAAGCTATACATGATAGGAGGACGCTTGGAAAAATTTGGACTTTAAAAAAAGTTCTGTGCCGGCAAACGCTGCAAGAGCATTCGCGTCCACGTCCGAAACCGGTTGGTTTACTCATCAAAGAACACGTCCTCAGAGTTTCTTATTTTTATAATTGAATATGGCTGACGAATAAGAGGAGCTTTTCAAATTTTTCCCCGCGGTGCATGGAATTTGACTTGCGGGTTCTCCGCTGCCATTGTTGTTTCTGTCGCGCGAATTGAGCCGCGTGTTATTGTAATTAGCGTTGCTGATATTTCGCAGTAATCGTAGGGACAGTTGAAAAGTGGCGATCTGATCACTGGATTACCTGTCGCTTGTTGTTCATTACCAACTTTCTTTCACTGAGGGAGACCCCTCATGGTCTACTAGCATAATGATTGACAATAAATTCTGAAATCATTCTCGTCGTACTTTTTTTCAGCGTCGAAAATGACTTTTGACGCGGTTGGACGAAGTACGAGAGAAAGCGAAAGATAGAATTTAAATGATATTCTAATGAAAATTCTATTTGTCACATATTTTCTTCTAAATGTGAACTCATGAGTTCGTGCACCTTAAATATTATATTGAATCAGGTTTTTGCACGCGTATCACAATAAGAGTATTGTCCACATTAAAAATTTCGGATAGCTTGCTCCGATAGCGTAGCGATTATCGCACCTGGAGAACGAAATTTCTAATGAGTTTCGAAGATGAAATGACAAATAATTTTCAGAATAGTAGGATTATACGCACGAAATGCAGTAATTCTCGACATCTTTTTGTCAACGTAGTCCTACAATATTATTTTCAACCATTTTGTATTATTTTGATTTTCTTATAAGTCAAGTTTACTCGGACCACTTATATCCTCCTACTTTTTAAAAATTGGGGTGATAATGATTTTGTTTGTAAATACCTCATTTCTTCACAATTATGTATTTTGTGTACATATAATAACAAGACTGTCTAAGTATACGTGTAGAAAACACACTTGTAGTGAATTTTATACCTTTTCCTAAACACACCTCTGATATAGGTATTCGTATTATAATTATGTTGTAGTGTTGTTTTGTAGATTGTGAGTACGGTTTTGTACGAATTATATTACGCTGATGCTTGGTAATATTACGGACGTATAATATTGTAAGCTTTTAAATAATCGCTTATCCAGTTTGTTAGGCAAAGCGATTGAACGTACATATAATCCTGTTCTATTGTTTTATATAAAATTTCGCAGGATATTCCGTAATTCAAGTACGATAATATCGGTAAGTACGTAAAAATCAGCTCGACGATATCTGCCTCCTAGTGAGGGGTAAGGGAGGAGGAGGTATCCGCAGTGTGTCGCACACTCGTGTACTCGATATAGTTCGCCCTCGAAAATGTTTATCTGAAACTTTTACGGCAGCATTCATATTTTCATGGCTTATAAAAGAGAACCCGTCACGACGGTACGCCGGCTGATAACAAATTTGTATATAAATTTAGTAATATCGATTCGTTCGGCAGAAAATTCTATGGACGATATTTAGAATCGCACGTCTGGATAGGGAAATTCCGACACCGGTATCGATGATTCACCGTTTTATATAAAAAAGTTTTATAACGCAACTTTTACTCGCGTAAAATCTATAATTATCGTTTCAATTTATTATAAAAATCGAGTTTGGCTTTCTTCTTTTCATCGTGTTGTCAATCGAAGTTTTACAGACGAGTCGAAATATACGAACACTATATAGATAAGAAGAAAGAGAAACGTATACAAATATCAACTTTTTGCTGCTTTGTCCGGAGAAAAATAAATCAGCCGAAAATATCGGTCGGTTTAACCGTGAAAATAAGGGCGCTCGAGGTGGATGCTGGGAAAAAGAAACGAGGAAAATAGGAACTCGTGACCGACGAGTCCACTCTGAACAATAAGTTTGCAAGTTTTCCTTTCAACGTGGCAGAAGATAGAATTTTTTTTTTTCTCCTTCTTTTTTGGCGTCGACATTGTCGTTCGGTAAGCACAGGAATTGCTTTATTCGCCTGCACGACGCAACGCCACTATTTCTGTAGTCAGCGGAGATAACAACGGGCGATAATTTATAAAAGCAGTTGAAAAACTCTTTTGTTTCGTAGAGAACCATTATCAGGGATTAATAGGAAGTTCGCTATTAGTAATTTATGATTTTACCGAATTGAAGTCGAAAAAAAAAAGACAACACGATTCACTGGTGTGTGTAATTTTCTAGTTCGTAATCGTAGAAACGTGAAGAATACAAATTTAACGATGGAGGTATTCTAAAGCTTTCAAAATTGTTGAACTGGATATCCAATTGATTCTTTTGTGGAAGTCGGGTCTTTCTTGAAAAATGTACCATGCGATACGGTTTGCATTTGCAAATTTTTCGTATGAGTTTTCAATAGGTAATTACTTCTTTATTTTTGTCGAAGGCGTGACTTCCTCATGCAGGAGTAAGCGAGTATATGCGTGTAAAGGCAAAGACAAGGGGTACTAGAAGGGACGGACGTTCATTGCCTTACATTACTTCTAATTATTAGTCGTTGTACAAACTTACAAGACTTCTGTTTTGGCTCTCGTCTATGACAGTCTGTATGAATCATATTAACCCATGCTAGCTTCAAAAAGTAACGATTATGGTACGCTCGTCAACCTCTGACATTGTGCAAAGGCTTTAGCCGGGTACGGGGGGGGGGATGGCCTTGGTCGAAAAATGTTTCAAATGTCCGTCAAAATGTTGTCCCCAATGAGAAAATTACGGCTTCCTTAACGAAGTTAAACGAGAAACGCAGGGAACCTGTTTTATGATTCGAATGAGATTTGGTATTGAAAATTCAAGGAAGCCTAGATCATATATAGCTCGACAGTCGACATTTTTCCAAGTCCCCCTTCTATCATATATAGCTCGAGAGTCGAAATTTTTCTAAGTCCCCCTTCTATCATATATAGCTCGAGAGTCGAAATTTTTCTAAGTTCCCCTCCTATCATATCTAGCTCGAGAGTCGAAATTTTTCCAAGTCCCCCTTCTATCATATATGGCTCGAGAGTCGAAATTTTTCTAAGTCCCTCTTCTATCATATATAGCTCGAGAGTCGAAATTTTTCTAAGTCCCCCTTCTATCATATATGGCTCGAGAGTCGAAATTTTTCCAAGTCCCTCTTCTATCATATGTAGCTCGAGAGTCGAAATTTTTCCAAGTCCCCCTCCTATCATATATAGCTCGAGAGTCGAAATTTTTCCAAGTCCCCCTCCTATCATATATAGCTCGAGAGTCGAAATTTTTCCAAGTCCCTCTCCTATCATATATGGCTCGAGAGTCGAAATTTTTCTAAGTTCCCCTCCTATCATCTATAGCTCGAGAGTCGAAATTTTTCCAAGTCCCCCTCCTATCATATATAGCTCGAGAGTCGAAATTTTTCCAAGTCCCTCTCCTATCATATATGGCTCGAGAGTCGAAATTTTTCTAAGTGCCCCTCCTATCATCTATAGCTCGAGAGTCGAAATTTTTTCTAAGTCCCCCTCCTATCATATATAGCTTGAGAGTCGAAATTTTTCTAAGTCCCTCTCCTATCATATATGGCTCGAGGGTCGAAATTTTTCTAAGTTTTTCGCTGGACGGCGCACGGCGCACGGCGGACGGCGGACGGCGCACGGCGGACGGCAGATTTCTCAAATAGCCCCCCATAAAACAGGTTCCCTGTTAAAACTCGAAACTCAAAAAATTGGACCCATCCGCTCACCCACATAGGCTGCAGAGTCATTTTAAGGCCTAAAATCCAAATAGCTGTATCTCAGGCAATAATGATCGCACAGCAATGTAACTTGGGGACATTTTGGTATAATGGGAACATTCATCCATGGTATTTTTTTCAAAAAAAAAATTATTCTTATTTTCTCTAGTTTCTAGCAATAACAAAACTTCAAACTCGAATATTCAAGAAAATTTGGAGGAGGCACCTGGGTAAAATCATTCAATTGAAGCGCCATACTCTCTACTACAACATACATTAGTACCACATTCTTCGGTCAGGTGGAACATTCCCATAAAAACCAATATTTAATGAATTTCTGTGGAACAGCGGGGTGAACTACGACTGCTGCCGCAATAGACCGCGGGAAATCAATAGTCAATCTTCGAGCTGCAAAATACGCAATCCTTCGTGGGATGAAATGGGAATGTAGATAGACCAAAAGTTTATTTTCAGTATTTCGTTTATCGATTTGGTCAATTCTTATGTAAACACATCCACGGGTTAGGTGGAGAGCGTTCGATTGAGAAAAATAATTGAAAAATTCTCCAGTCGCTGGAACAGTTTGAAAACAGTAGAGAAGTGAGGAAATCCACTTTTTCACCCTGGGGGCCAGTGAGTTTTGGTACTTCATACATCAATTAGGTCGATTATCATCACTTGTAGACACTTTCGTCGAGTTTGAAAAAAAAGGTAAAAAAATTCTCCAGCCGCTGGAACGTTCTGGAAGTGACAAATAATCTAGAAAGTCCGGTTTTTCATCTTAGAGGACCGAGACTTCGGGTATTTCGTTCATCAATTAGGTCGATTATAATGTAAAAACGTCAAACGAGTTTGAAAAAAATGGTGAAAAAATCCAAAAATGCATAATTTTGTATAAAGAACGTTTTTCACATATATCTTCCTTTGTGCAAAATATCAAGGTATAATCAACAAACTTCTGACTTTTAAAATGACATTTTTCTCACTTAGATATTAATTCTTGCAAACGAATAAAAAAATACCGAAATTACGATATTAGTTTGGAGGGGGGGGGGGGGGGTTAATATTTTCTAGGTTCAAATAAAATAGGCATACATTTAATTGCCCGCCTATCGGTAACACTCCAAGGAAACAAAATTGACACGCCTAAGAAATGTATTACACGGATAAAAATAAAGTAAGTAGTGCACACATCCCCATATAAGTTGTGCACTCAAGATCCAAAACACTGGAAATCCCATGAAACGGACAAATACACAAAGTAAGTAGTGCACACATCTTGATACAAGTTGTGCACACAAAATCAAAACACTCAAAACCTATTGAAGAGGACAAATACACCACCATGTAAGTAGTTCACACATTCCCATATGGTGCACACTTAAGAACATGCAGAACAATCCACATTTAATTCATTCAACTATAATATATCAAGTAAGTAAACCTGATACAGGAAGAAGAAACAGGAAAGAAGACAATGGAATGCTTTGGTTACTGACAAGTCAGCACAAGCCTCAAGGCAGCATTCCAAGTGGAGTTTTTTTTTTTTTTTTAACCGTCACCATATTATATTTCATAATGACGTTACAATATTGATACATATTAATGCAATTAACAAATATAAGTTTTCAAATTATTTATAACGGCTAAGCCCAACCGCTTCTTGAATAAATCTGAGTTCAAGACTACATGGTACCTGCCTTTATAACAACGAACGTCGAGAAGAGTCGAAATTAACATCCCACTTGACATGTGCAGCGTGAAAAGCTCCCTGAAGATCGAAAGGAAGCTCCAAATGGGCCTTAAGATTAGACTCCATCAAGAACCTTGATTGCCAAGAAGGGCCTGCGAAAAGGAAGAGTGGAATTGGCAAATCAGATCAGAAATGCGAATATTGTCAAAACGGCGAACTCTTGAATACAAGTCAATAATGAAACGTCCACGGCTATTGCACTGATCCATATAACTAGCGCGCATCCCCTTGGCATCATACTTCTACCGAATCATCTTATTTTGACGACCAACCGCAGTATTTGACCAACCAGAGAAGATCTCACGACAATGCTTGAAATCCAATGCATTAACCAACTGACTCGACTGACTCCTCTGGGGTGGAACAATTGGGAAAACAGCTCCATCAACAGTCATACCTCACTCATAGGGAGTTTGCGGTTTATCATGGGGAGGCAGTCTCTACTGTCAAGCCCATCCTGGCTGGAGTTACTCACAATAAATGCAGCAAAATTATCTTCTTTTGAAATACGGGTCGTGTGCCAGTCCTGGCGTGCATTTATGGCATTCGTCATGGTTTCAACGTCGTGTCAGTTTTTTTCCATGACGGGAGGGAAACTGGCGGTTAATATACTTAATTTTATGAGGCGTGCACTTATATATTTCCCAATAAAATATCGAAAAAAGGTCAACTAATGTCAACTATTTTCATTTTTCAATTCTTGTAGACACCCTGTTATAACATGTGGGTACGTTCGTCGAGGTTGAAAAAAATGGTCAAAAAATTTTCCAGCCGCTGAAACGTTCTGGAAAAGGACAATTAATCGGGAAACTCAACTTTTTCATCCTGGAGGACCGTGAGTTTTGGTATTTCATTCATCAATTTGATCGATTATTATGTAAACACGTTCGTCGAGTTTGGAAAAAATAGTAAAAAAATTCTCCAGCCGCTGGAACGTTCGGAAGTGACAAATAATCGAGAAAGTCCAGTTTTTAACCCTGGAGGGCCGAGAGTTTTGGTATTTCGTCCACTAATTAGGTCAATTATAATGTAAACATATCGGTCGAGTCTGGAAAAAATGGTCAAATAATTCTCCAGCCGCAGGAACGTTTAGGAAATGAGAAATATTTGGGAAAATCCTTTTTTCACCTTGGAGGACTGTGAGTTTTGTTATTTCGTTCATCAGTGAGGTCGATTATGATGTAGACTCGTCCACCTAGTTTTTCCGACTCGGCGGATGTGTTTACATAAGAATTGACATAATTGATTAATGAAATATGAAAAATTGCTGTTCTGTACGTTGAAAAAGTGGATTCTCTGGATTTCTTACAATTTCAAAACCGTTCCAGCGACTGGAGAATTTATTGACCATTTTTTTTTTCAACTTGGCAGATGTATAATACATAAGATTCCAACTAATTGATACCAAAATTCACGGTTCTCCAGGTTGAAAAACTGAACTTTCTCGATTATTTGTCACTTCCAGAACGTTCCAGCGGTTGGAGAATTTTGACCGTTTTTTTCAAACTCGATGAACCTGTTTGCATTATAATCGACCTAATTGATGAATGAAATACCAAAACTCACTGTCCCCCAGGGTGAAAAAGTGGATTTTCTCACTTCTCTACTGTTTTCAAACTGTTCCAGCGACTGGAGAATTTTTCAATTATTTTTCTCAATCGAACGCACTCCACCTAACCCGTGGATGTGTTTATAAAAGAATTGACCAAATCGATAAACGAAATACTGAAAATTAATTTTTGGTCTATCTACACGAAGGAGTGCGTATTTTGCAGCTCGAACATTGGCTATTGATTTCACGCGGTCTATTGCGGTAGCAGTCGTAGTTCACCCCGCTATTGACGGAAAAATCATAGAAATTCATTAAATATTGATTTTTATGGGAATGTTCCACCTCACCGAAGACTATGGTACTAATGTATGTTGTAGTAGAGGGTATGGCGCTTCAATTGAATGATTTTCCCCAGGTGCCTCCCCCAGATTGTTTTTCATTATTTTAGTTTGAAGTTTTGTTATTGCTAGAAACTAGGGAAAATATGGAAGATTTTTTTTGAAAAAAATACTAAGGATGAACGTTCACATATTCCAAAATGTCCTCAAGTTGCTGTGCGATCATTATTGCTTGAGATACAGTCATTTGGATTTTAGGCCTAAAAATTACTCTGCAGCCCTTGTGGGTAAGCAGTTGGGTCCAATTTTCTGGGTTTTGAGTTTTCTCATTAGGGACAACATTTTGACGGACATTTGAAAAATTTTCGACCAAGGTCATCCCCCACCCGTCCAGAGCCTTTGACTGAAAATATTTTCGTGAGAACCGAGAACAGTATAGAATCGATGCGTTTTTGTAAAAAATTACGGTCATGCATAATTGAGAGGATACTTAAAGGAGTAAAACAAAAAGAAGTTGCAAAAGACCGCACGAAACTGAAAACATTGAGGGCTTTCGGCCAAACAGCCGTTCTCGAAATATAGAAAGCAACTGAATCCACCGCCAACAAGAACAAGTGACATGATCGAACCTAAGAGTCATCGAAATGTGAATCGTTCCCGTAGACTAGTTCGATCAATCCGTCTTCAGGAATGTACCTGCTCAAAACGGTAACGCCACTATTATTTCAATGTCGGAGGATTTCTATTTCCGCAAGGGGCAGACGTTTAAAGTAAGAATTTTCCCTATGGAGGAGGACTTCGGACCCCTCTTGAAAATTGTGACCACTTTCGATCAAATTATCAGCAAAGGCTGACTCCCCCACGTTCCCTTTCATCCAAGTTTTTTTGTGTTCGTCAACTCTAATTTGAAGTTGACGGCTGGTCATCCCTATGTAGACGCTAGGGCGGAGCACATCGTTGATTTTGGAAGTGTAGGAAGAGTTCCCCATGACCACAACGGCATTCCTTTTGTCAGCTTTTGTGACAATTAACCCAGCCTCCCTAATCTTACTCTACAGGCCTTCAATCAATTGCTTACGCTGGGGAGGGTAGTGTTACGGACCATTTTTTTCTCCCGAATTTCTCCTGGATATTAACACCAGGGCCGATTTTCAACAGTAAGATCAGCCACAACGTTAGCCAAAGTCTCCTGATTTTTGAGAGGGGGTAAACTGAAATTTGTTATTGTGACAGCTTACATCAATCAGATTCATTGGGGACAGGTAACTTGATGAAGAGGTTTTACAGTTCACCCGACATGAATTGCGAACTTTTACGTTCGCACCGGTGACCAATATTTTTCAGCCCTCCTCAGACAGAGCGTGGTTGATGGAGGATATGATATGGACCAGCAAAGAATTTCTGTCATACTCCAGCTGCAGGAATTGTATCATGATCATCAGTTCCAACAGCATTGTGAAAACTGAACTGGAAGCTTTGAGAATGTGTAAAAAATGTTTATTTTTGCTCTCTTTTACAAATAAGACGCCCGCAGTCATATCATGTAAGATTTCTCAAGGTGTTGTACCGATTAGTTCGACGAAAAGAATGCTTCAAAGATTAACCTATACGAACTTCAAAAAGTAACGATTATGGTGCTCGTCAACCTCTTACGTGGTGCAAATTTGACCGGAAATATTCTACGTGAGAACCGAGAACAGTATATTTGAAGAGAGACGACCTGGAGAATTTGTGCTGATCGTATCTTGTCACCTTTTTGTAGGAACAAAGTTTGGGGGCTATAAAAATGTTTTCCTTGTACCCTTCCTAAGTGAATTTCTGAATTGAAATTAGCGTCAAAATTTTATACTCAAGTTGTTCTACTTGTCCTTTTAATCCTCTATCCTTCACGTCAAGTGTGAAGATTCGAAAGGGGGCGAAAAGTCAGGGTCGCATATTTACTCGATATAATACAACGAAGACGATCTTCACGTGGTGATGAGGACGAGCTTACATCAAGTCAAAGTTTTAGGAGCTATAGAAATGCGCCCTCGGCAATTGCTCTTAATCTTTCAATATTTTATGGAAGATTGGTCTACCGATCCGTTCTCGTGCTTATGTTGATGTGACTACAAACACTGTGTGTGAGATCTTGTGACAGTATCTTGAAGCTTCTCTCATATCCTCTCTTTCCCCTCTAGTAGATTGTCTGTATGTAGTTGGTCAATTCTCGATTGACGCATTTTTCTTACTTCTTAGGTTCTGTTGTAATTTTTCCTCGTGGAAAAAGAGACTCGCTGCAATAGACGTCAAAATTTTGTAGATTTTAGACACACAGTTTGATAGGGTTTCAGAGTCGAGGTCAAAAATAAGTCGACTTTTGGGGTCAGATTCTAATGCCGACATTGCGTCGATTCGACCATTGCTGCACTGCTCGAGCGTAATTAAGATTTTTAAGATCGCTCGATATTATGATTATGATCTACGTATTCCATCTGCAAGTAGCGAAGTCACGCTTCAAGCGGGTGTTTATACGTCGTCCCCGCACAGATCGACGTCGATTTTAGGTAGATTCGAAATCGTACATTCCCAGAAAACCAAAACCCGACTTCAAAGCAATCGATTTCAGACAGGGCTGAGAACAGCTATTTTAGTCAACGTAAGAACGATTTCAACTGCGACCAAGCCTTTGTTTGACGTCGATTATCGGCCAAAGTTGTGTGTTGACCAAAAATCGACGGTCGATATGGTTCATCGGAATTGCTAAGATCAAGTTCAGTACGTTTGAGAATATCGCTTGAATATGTTCTATCGGATTCTAGAAATACGCCACACTACGTATTTTCTTTTGCCCGAATAATAAAAAACTGCCTCGTTACTAAGATAATCGATTTCTTGTGGTTTTGTCGTATCGCGAAAGCACGTCTATAGTTTGTAATTATAGTGAAAAATCGGATCACGGTTAGGGTCAGATGATTTTTAGAAATTATCGTCGTCGACATCGTCATCGTTACTTCTGCTACAATATTATACTTAGTACTTACGAGTATAGCCTATAATGAAAAGTTGGGAAAAATTACTTTTTTTGCACCCGCAATTCTTCTATCCACGTCAGCCATTTTCGAGGGCATTATTCCACGTACACGAGTGCCCATTAACGAAGGTGGTGATAAATCGAGCTGTCGGTGAGTATAAATTGCGAAAACGGTGATATTGTGTCTTGCTTACTGCACTCACTCACAATTCGATATATTTTTGATTTTATAGTTGTGCAAGTACGAATGAAAGTCACTAACAGTGTATTGTTATTTTCGTTTTGTTTTCCCTATTGTAGGTAGACTTACGACATATGGATACGGATGCAAATGTTGTCGAAGTGGGAGTCGATTTGTCCGAGTTTTACATGTCAGTCGAATGGGATATTCTGGAAGTTCCTGCCGTCAGGTACCGTGAAATTTCTCTATAAAATTAGCGAATTTAACTCTCTTTTGCAGGCTAACCACTACAACTCTTCTCATACCACCCTCTTGCAGATTGTACGCAGCGGGAACTTTTCTCAGTGTTTCTCACATTCTCATTTTTGTTGACTTTGTCGGCCAAATTTATGAATGAAAATACAAAAGGTAGATTTCGAATCTTGTGAGAAAATGTGTGATTCTGACAATGAAAACTAGAAGTCGCATTTCTTTGAAAGGGATTTAGTATAGTCAATTCTCAAGTTTCCGCGATTGGTATATTGAAAGCATTCTGGTGACTGATTCCTCCTGAACTAGAATGTATTTAGAACTACTGAGCCTTGGGTGCCATTTTTCCAGACCCTCCCCCTCGCAGGAACCACTCCCTTACGTCTATCTTCTTTCCTACAAGTTTTACAAAAAAATTTTTCGGACGAAAGTTGTTTCTTGCAGACTCTTTTACATTTTTACCTTTTAAGAAAAAGTCATTTAAAGCAACCCTTGAGGCGAAAATTCGGAAAATGTGTTCCAAAAAATACGAGGTATGTCAAAAAAGTTCCCGGACGATTATTTGTACGCGCCAATTGGCAACACTGGCAGGGGAACCTAATTGAATCTTGTTTTGTTGTACTATCGACCATCAATATTCAAAATTTCACCTTGATTCATAGCATAGTTTGTCATAAATTAATTTTTGCAGGAATGTCCTTGAGGGTCCGTGCCGACTTCAGGCCAATTTTTTTGCGTAAAAAAGAGGTTGAGCAATAAATTGTCATCAAATTCCTTGTAAAACCAGGAAAAGGAAATACCAGATTAAAAAATATGTCATGTGCTGTGTTTGGAGAGTCCACAAAGAAGCGTGCCGCGATGTACACCGTGTTCAGTCGTTTCAGGGTGGGGCAAGAGTTGGTAACAGCTGTTGCATATGCTGGTAAACCGGTTTGGTGGAGGTTTGTTGGTAGATGAAAAACGTGAGCGAGAAATAAACCCGAGACCCTTCTTGCCGGGCGACTGCTCAAACCGTTACCTCCGCGCGTAAATATTGTGTCTTTTGTAGAAATTTTCGTTATTGAGGTCAAGACCTAACTTACCATGAGTATGAACTGAAAGCAGCAAGAAAAGAAAATTGGGGAAGGAGGAGAAGGGAGGGGAAAAGAAAGTGTGTCAACATGGACCCTATAGATGTACAATTCAATTTTGAGTAGTTCACATAATTATAAATTTTCTTCTATTATCGATAGCTTTTGCTATAAAGACAAATGATTAAAATTGATAAACGTTTGGAGCATATTTTTCTAATTTGCGCCTCAGAGGTTGCTTTTTTCATGATGGAGGAGTGTCGAAGAAACAAATTTGATTGAAAATTTTTTTCGTATAACTCATTGAAGAGTAGATAGACGCAATTTTAAAGAAGGGGGTGATTCTTGCAAGGGTGAGGGGCTGGAGAAAATGGCACCCAAGCCCGATTCTTTCTAAATACATTCTAGATTAGGAATCAGTCATCAGAATGCTTTCAACACGACGATCTTGAGGAGGCTATTTCTGCTGTAATTCGACTATATACTAATGAGTTGAGATGTATTGAACAAATTAAATTACACTGGAGAGGACTTGTACAAGATCTACTACAAATAATTATGTAAACTGAATGAAGAGAAGAAAGTGAATTTCAGTTCATACCTGATAGATGAAAATTTGACATTTTGCGGCAACTATACTGAGTACATTTTTTTTTCTGGTTGTATTTTACAGAAACGAGAAATATTATACCTGTTGTGATGAACCATACCTCGATATTACATTCAATATTACCATGAGAAGAAAAACATTATTTTATACAGTCAATATCATCATACCCTGTATGGGAATATCATTTCTGACTGTTTTGACTTTTTATTTGCCATCTGATAGCGGCGAAAAGGTAAGCACATCTTTTTTAGTTATTGCTAGAGAACGGACTTTCGTTGTTAAAAAATTTCAAATTCGTTGCCATAATCACAAAATTCGGTATTATTCGGTAATTAAAAATTGAACGTACAGTACAATGGAAACTGCAAACATTGGTTTGTACAAAATTATGCATCGCTTAAAAATTCTGAATTATAGTTAATGAGGACGTGTTTTTCGACATTTTCCTGCGTAAATCGTAGTCTGCGGTCACTCAGTACATGCTTTTACACCGAAAATGACCGCTCTACGTCGACGGAAACTAACGACGCCCACAAAAGTACGCTTAAAATTAAGGGATCGCGAATGTCGCAAGTAGTAGCGGCGGAGTGGTCAGTCATCGCATGCTGTAGGCTCAGAAGTGATTGGAAACCTTTATTTTTCGTAAAAACAGCCTCGGCTTTTTGTTGGAGAGTAAATCCTTTCGATCCTCGAATAGAATTTATGTCGCGACGCACGTTTTCAACAATATCAATTTGCTCCAGTAAAGAAAGACCGCGGGTTTCCAATTTTGTTATTGCTGCAGGCAAGGAAGCGCAATACGAATTAATGAACATTAAGTTCCTTAGAAGGCTTTTCTCGGTTTCTATCAAATTTTGTAATTCTGTCACATGTTTCGAACCATCTGGTGACAATTCAAGAACGAGCTCAGAAAATTTACTGAAAATCTCAGCAAAGAAAAGCGCCACATTTATCCATGTCCCCCACCTGGTGACGACCACTTCAGGGGGTAGGGGGCAATTCATTAATGCGATAATGTGTGTTTGTTCGAATTGTACTGTACATGTATGAACAAGGTACTCTAATGTTACTCATTCATGATTTGTTTTACTCTTCATTCTGTTTCGTCACGTAATTACCGGATGCGAATGCCTTTAAAACCTTACTCATTGAATTCGGTAACTTTTCGTTATTTACCCATTTTTTGGTATTTATTCCATTTTCGTCAATTTTTGGTAAAATAAAATTTTCTTCCTAGGCCCCAGACCCCCTGATTCGTGCTCTCATCTCATCAGCTTTCATTTCGTCTTAAAGGAAATGGTTCGAGAAAAACTGAGAAATCCCTTCTATAGTTATTGCAAATGATAATTATTGTAATAATGTCTTCAAAGTGCACCCTCACGTATGACGCATTACGGTAACGAAAGAAATATCACATACTGGCGTTTAAATTTCAAAACACTATTCTGGAAAAATTATAGAAAAATTTGAAAATATCATATTATTATTATTCTATATATTATTATAAAGGAGAAGGGCGGTTTTTTTAGACGAATAGGCTCCCTTCGTATACAGTACCGATTTTCATGAAACTTTGAGTGTTATTTCCTCTTAGTGCATTACTCATTTTTTCTGTTTATTTCACGTAATATGGAATTACGCGATTTAGGCCTAACATATACGGTATTGGAAACCTTTTTTCTCTCTTTTCTCGATTATTAACAAACCTAATCTCTGTTAAGCACTAAAGAAAAATTGAATCAGCATGTTCAAAAATTTTCTCACCAATCTGAAAAAGAACGTGGTATATCAAACCAATAGTTCATTTTGCGGAATGAAAAATTTTCATTCGTTAAAGTTTTTTTTTTTTTTTTTTTTTTTTTTTTTTTTAATAATTTCTTTATTATATGGACTATCATTTACGATATTTACATATACTTTTAACGGGTGAATGTTTGGTTGACAAGCTATAAGTTACATTGCACAATTGCAATAGTGAACTTGTTTCGATTAATTATTAATATACTATATTACATTACTCTTACAATTACTGCCATTACGTGATGTTGGCTATGGCCTTTCTTCTGAGCCTTTGGTTGGCTGGGCTGTCAAGAAGTTGTATTGATTCGATGTTTTGGCGTTCATGTAGGCAGTCAACATATCTGCTTGTAGACCGCCCTATGATTTTTTTGACCGTTTCGATTTGGAGCTCATTATGCAGCTGATAGTTAGATACGTACCATGGTGCACCTGTCATTTTACGTAGAACGTTGTTTTGAAATCTTTGAAATATTTCTATGTTTGAGTCAGTGGCTAATCCCCATAGCGGGACAGCGTAAATCCACATGGGCCGCAGAATTAGTACGTAGAGTAGGCGTTTATTTTCAATGGATATATGACTGCGTGATCTTAGCATCCAGAACATTGATCTCAGTCTGAGCTTTAGCTGGTCGCGTTTCTTTTGGATGTGTATTTTCCAATTGAGTTTGGAGTCCAAATGTACTCCAAGGTAGCATGAGCTGTTTGCTAGTTGTATCAATTCGTTACCAATTTGTGTAGGTATGTATTCGCATGGTAGCAGGAGAAGTCAACTCGGATTGTTTTATTGACGTTCATTTTGATTTTCCATTTTGTGGCCCACTCAACTATTTTGTCAACTGCTTTTTGTAACTTTCTCGTAGCAATGTCATAGTTTTCATGTGGCGACATGACCACAGTGTCATCGGCAAAGGTTGCTAAGAGCGTGTCTTCCTCCTCTGGAATATCAGCGGTATATAAGATATATAAGAGCGGGCCCAGTACACTGCCTTGTGATACTCCTGCAGATATCGGTTTTGTTAACGAATCGGCCTCACCTTAGTGGATATTGAAAGTTCTTTCTTCTAGATACGATTTTAAGATTTGCACATGCTGTTCCGAGAGGTGTTGGACTTTATGAAGTAGCCCTGGAATCCAGACCCGATCAAATGCTTGGCTTACATCTAGGAATACCGCCGGGCAGTATTTTTTTTCTTCTAGCGCCTGTCTGATGCTAACCCTACTCGATGTACCTGCTCGGTTGTGGAGTGACTCTCTCTGAATCCATATTGATGATTTGGGAGAAGCTCCTTTTCTTGGATAATTGCTGTCAGTCTGACAATATAGATTTTTTCAAAAAGCTTCGATATAACTGAGAGTAGAGCTATCGGTCGGTAAGAGGCTGGCATTTCAAGATCCTTTCCTGGCTTTGGGATTGCAATTACTCTTGCTCTTTTCCATTGGCTTGATATGTACCTAAGTCTGAATACGGCAAATTCAAAGTTTATTTTTACAAATCACCGCATATAAATTTATACCGAGCGCTTTCGACTAACGTCATCTTCCGGGTGGACAAAAAGCAACTGCTTTTTGTCCACCCGGAAGATGACGTTAGTCGAAAGCGCTCGGTATAAATTTATATGCGGTGATTTGTAAAAATAAACTTCGAATTTGTCATAATGAGCCGTAATTTTATAGAGAAACGTGTTTCAGATCTGAATACGGCATTAAAGATTTGAGTCAGCATGACTAATCCTTTTCGCGGGAGTTCCCGGAGAATGCGCGCTGTGATTCTGTCGTGTCCAGGAGCTTTACGTGGGTTGAGCTTTTTCCATATGGTGGCTTTAACTTCTTTCGGACTTGTAGGTTTGATTGGATCGCTGCCTTGGAAGTTTATTTCAGGAGTAGAAGTGGGCCCGATGTCATTTGGTTGGAATGTTGTAGCTAGATATGCTGCTAGTGTGTTAGCTCGGTCTTGATCACTTCGCGCCCATGAGCCAGTGTCTGTACGTAGTGGCGGTGAGTAGCCTTTAGGTTGTCGCGTGGCTTTTGCGACCCTCCACAGCGAGTAGTCGGTATCTTTGGTTGCTCCTAATGAAGTCACAAACTGCTTGAAATTTTCATCGTTGTGCTCGCGGATGCGTTTTGTTACTTCCTTTTGTTGAATACTGCTTTGTCAGCTTGGTTACGTGTACGCTGCTATTGATGTCTTGCTTTCCGTCGCTTTTTGACCAGTTGGACAATTTGCTCAGGATAGCATGGTGTGCTTCGTTCTATGGGTTGCTGTACAGGGGTCGCAGCAGTAGCTGCTGCTGTAATGACTTTTGTAAGTGTGTCAACTGCCTCTTCAAGCTCAGCTGGCGTTTTCAGTCTAATACGAAGGTTAATTTCGCTCACTTTCTCACAGAAGATATCCCAGTCCGTGCGATTGTTCGTAAGCTTTGGGGCTATCAGCTTGTGGATTATGACTCTGCTGAGGGTTACTACTATTGGTGCATGGTCGGATGAAAGGTCGCTGATATTTTCAATGTCGGTATAGTTTGATGACAATCCTTTGGCAAGGAAGAAGTCAATGCAGTCTGGCTTCTTGCGGCTGTCAGTAGGCCAGTATGTTGGCAATCCGTTTGATAAGCACCGCGCGTTGTTTATTTCAACAGCTTGTTTTAGTTCTTTTCCTTTGGCTGTGGTGAGTCGCGAGCCCCAGTATGGATGCTTGGCATTGAAATCACCTCTCACCAGCCATTTTTCCCCTAGGCTCGCAAAGTAGTTATTATATTCGCTGGAATTGATCTTATGCTTTGGAGGGCTGTAAATGGCCTCTATAGTTATCTTTGTGCCGCAACGCAGATTAGCGACTATGCCGGCGGATTGTATAGGTTTGGTTTGGTAGGTTTGGATTTCATGGTGTGGTATTTCGCTCCGTATATTTGGAAGAAAACTTAGACACGGCGAACATAGAAATTGGAGAAATGAGTGAGGCAGCCGCAAACTCGAATGAATCGACCGGTGATAAATCCACTGTATTGCAATCAGCTTTATTAGTCCCATCTCAAACCATACTAAAGCAAAAGTCAATCACAGACTACAAATGGCAGACGGTGCCAGCACAAAAAAGGGGTTGAGACGATAATTCAAATGGAAGCTCTCCTGAGCAGGCGAACAAAAAGGCCAGTCTTCCTGTAAAAAACCGATTCCAGGGACTACCCATGCGGCGATGGAAAGAAGGAAAGCGAACCTAAACCACCCCCAATATTTATACAGGGGGTTTCTGACTTCAAAGCAATGGTTGTAGAGCTTAGTGATATGGTGGGTGAAGACAACTTCACAGTCAAAGCCCTAGCCAATGAAGCGGTCAAAATAATTACAAACTCGCCAGATAGCTTCCGAAAAGCAGTGAATGGACTGAAGGCAATTAGTGAAATCGCATTCTATACTTACCAACTAAAATCCGAACGCGCATACAAAGTAGTTATACGACACCTGCACCACACTATTGATCCTAATGAAATCAAGGAAGCACTTACCCAGGAAGGTTACCAAACTCGCAACGTAGTGAACATACGCCATCCTCGAACCAAAGAGTGCCTCCCTCTCTTCTTTGTAGATTTGGAGCCCAATGAAAATAATAGATCAATTTACAACCTGCGAACACTATTGCACACCCGTATAGCGTCCCCAACGTGAAGTAATTCAATGCAAACGATGCCAAGGATTTGGTCATACCAAAACGTATTGTACCCTCCCTTGTATGTGTGTTAAATGTGGAAATGATCACGACAACAGGGTATGCACAAAAGCTCCAAAAGACAAGCCCCACTGTGGTCTATGCGGAGGAGAGCACACGGTTAACTATCGTGGCTGTATTAAGTACAAAGAGCAGGTCAAAGTAGTCCCCCCCAAAGAAGGTCAAAGAAATAAACCAGTTACCAACCCGGCATCCCAAGCTAAGCTGGTCAGGAAAAATAGCACCTATGCCAAAGTAGCAACCATCGGAACGGCAGCACAAGAAACATCCAATTCTGAAACTCCATCACCTGCTGGGTCAACAGCTCCATCAGGAAGACTAGAGCATCTCCTTGAAAAAGTACTCAGTCAGAATGCACAGATTATAGAACTGCTGACCACGTTAATGACCAAGGTCATTCAACTCTTGAAATGATCATGGCTCACAACCAACAGAATTCTCCGCAACAAGCAATCAAAATTCTAACTTGGAACGTCAATGGCCTTATTTCTCGTAAAACGGAGCTTACTCAATTTATGGTCTCCCCCAAAATCGACATCGCACTAATTTCTGAAACGCATTTAACAACTCGGTCACATGCCGAAATACGCCACTACAATCTTTATACATGTAACCATCCAAGTAACTCTTCACACGGCGGCGCGGCTGTATACATTCGTTAAAGTGAACGTACTTATTCTCTTTTTTCGGAAAAGTAAATTGAACCATAATTTTGTATAACATCGGGTTCATCAAATTTTCCGAACAGAAACAAATAACAAGATTATGAACGTATACTGTATCCACGTGTCACGTAAAGGAGGGAGCAAAAAATAAAAAATAAAAATAGATGAAGAAAGATACTAATGGTATTGTGCGACTCCTTTAGGGATGCATAAAATTTGTATAATCCGTGCTGCAAGCTCGTCGAGCGGGTACTGCATTTTCCTGCCCGTGCCGATATACATTCGCAAGAGCAAGACAAATGGCCAAACGGAAAAGCGAGCTTAGTTTCCTGTTCTCTACTATCGCACTTAATTTCTATTTCTGGGCCTCTAAAAACATAATATTATACATTATAGCGGAATTTTAGGTCGCGATCTCATGATGTTATTTCAGACGCGAAATGAACGATGTAATATCGAGGGAATATTATGTTCTTGTTTCATACGTGATGTAGGCCAACTTGGTACGTGTGCAGCTTGCGGACACCTACGCACAAATATGAAAATGGTCTGCTTAACGTGATCAAATTTCTGTGTTGATTTTTTCCCATTACAAGTTTGGAAAAGTTTTAATAAAATATAGGCCCATAGGTAATCTGTACTTTGTACTGCTCGAATTGGAATGGTATACTTTTGTAGCTGAAAGTCGAAGAATATTGGATGTTGAAAACGCGATATTAAAGTTTACTAATGATTGTATAAGGCTTGATCTGAATTGTGACTTATGGCAAAAATTTTAACACGGAACCTTATGGCGGGCCTTCACAAAATGTCACAATGGAGAAAATCTTTGCATGCCGGGATGGCAACAATACAAAGGTGGTTTTTCTGAAACATTATCGGTTGTTTTTTTCTTTCTTTCTTTCTTTTTTTGGAACATCAAAGACAGTTTTTCTGGAATGTGAGAAGTGATTTTTCTAGAACGTCAAAGGTACTTTTTCTGGAACGTATCAGAGGTGTTTTTTTTTTAGCGGGGAACCCGCTATCCATTTTGTTAGGAGATTACATCCTCAGAAAACGTCCGTGTCCGCAGGTTAGGTTAGGTTACGGGACTTAGAAGAATTTCGAGTCTCGAGCTATATATGATAGGAGGGGGACTTAGAAGAATTTCGAGTCTCCAGCTATATATGATAGGAGGGGGACTTAGAAGAATTTCAAGTCTCGAGCTATATATAATGGAGGGGGGGGGGGGGACTTGGAAGAATTTTGTCTTTCGAGCTACCGTCCGCCGTCCAACCAAAAACTTAGAAAAATTTTGAGACTCGAGCTATATATGATAATGGGGGAATGGAAGAATTTCAAGTCTCGAGCTATATATGATAGGAGGGGGACTTGGGAGAATTGTGACTTCCGAGATATATATGATAGAAGGGGGACTTGGAAGAATTTCGACTCTCGAGTTATATATGATAGGAGGGAATGTAGAATGATAATTTCGATTTGAATTATATGACAAGATTATCAACTCAGTTCCACACCACCTGAGAGGTCGAGTTAAGGAATTGCGTGTTCCCCGCTGCCATTGCAACGTCTGCAATGGCTTCTAATTTTTTTTTTTTTTGAAATATTGAATATCAACAGTTGTTTTTCTGGAACATCGAAGGTGATTTTTCTCAAATATTGAAGGTAGTTTATCTGGAGTATCGGAATTTCTTTTTTTTTTTTTTTTTTTTTTTTTTTTAGAATAACATAGATGGTTTGTCTGAAATACCAGAGGTGGTATCTGTGGATCATAGAAGATGGTGGAGGTGATTCTTGAACGAATACGTTCCTCGAGGTTACGGCTATCCATAATAAACGCAAAAGGACGAATACTCCGAAGGGAAAGTAAACAATACAAACCGCAGAAAAAATATAAAACGACGAGCGCTTTCGTGAACGGAAAGCAACTGACGAACGGAAGAGAAGAACAAGTTTGAGAAATCGCTTGTGTGAATCATAAACCAGTTCAATCAGGCCATCTTACGGAATGTACGAGTTGAGTACAGTGATACCATCGGTGTTGAGACGACGCATTATCTCTATATGCTCGAGGGCAATGCGCTTACGGTAAGAATTCTCCTTATGCAGGAGCTTTTCGGATCCCTCGCGGAAGCTGTGGCCACTGTTTATTAAATGATCAGCAAAAGCTGACTCCCCCAGTGGCGGATTAACACATTTTGCGCTCTACGCTGAAGGCAATTTCGCGCCGCTCGCTGCGCTCCCGGTAATGTAAAATAACTCTCTGTTCTTTATTCTCTTCTATTCTCGGGATCAGTCACTCTGCTTGTAAGCATCCCAACAGTCTCCATTATACCAGACCTAATAGCGATACTGCTCGAGTCTTCCTTATACTCGGCCTCCGAGTGACGCCTGATAACAAGATACTAACAGATTTTAGGATTGAGTAGGCCTACTACTACTTAGTCTCCATTATACTGGGCTATTCAGTATACTAAACAATAGTAGGCCTACTATTAACTTTCATGAAGTCAGTTTTACCAGATGGTGATGATAAAATATCGCCTATTCCTTTGGTTGAAGGAGCCTAAAATCGCCAAGTACAAAATTTCTGTCGCTGAACCCATGAAGTATACCAAAATCGCCAACAATTGCCAGATTTGGTTGTCAGAACGCCCATTTGGCGACAAACAATCGCCAAGTTTCATGTAGCCCAATTGGCCTGTAGGAGCCAAAATATCTTTTGTGAAGCCCAATTGGCGCTTTATAACGTAACCTGGCCACACTGCGTGAAGCCAGACCTAATATAAGACTTACATACAGCAGTAAAAGCCTTTAAACCACTTACAGATTACGAAGATGAGGAAAGGTGGTTTGAAATCGCAAATTTCAGAGTTAGGATCGGAGTCAAGGTTGATGACGTCATAGTTTATGGTAAAGAAAGAGAAGGGATACAGCATACAGGATTATTAGTGAGTGGGGGAAACTCGCGGGGTGATGTGAACTCGCAAATTTTGAAATTACGGGGCAAGATTCAAGACTTGTGAAACTCGCAGATTTTCAGAATCATATTCAAGGTTCTTCTCCATGGGGTGGGAAGGGGAGCAACCGGTGGGAAGGGTTAACTTCGGAGTTAGGAACTACGATTCAGGAAACTTCAGGAGGGATATATTTTTTTGGAGGGAAGGCCAATTCAAAGGGGTGGTGTGAACTTGCAATTTTTGGAATTAGAAGCTAGGATTCAGGAAAGATATGAAACACGCCGGGAAAAGGGAAGAGATGGAGAGTAGTGAGAAATATCAAACGGATCCATTATCCGTACATGGCTCCTTCTGAATTTTCATACGTACACGATTTATTCTTTCTAAGGAGACATGAGTAAGTCGAATTCTTACTTTCAGTAAGTCGAATTATTATATTATTATTAGAAAATTTCGCGCCGCCAAAATTCCGCACCTTACGCTACAGCGTAGTCAGCGTATTGGGAAATCCGGTGCTGGACTCCCCTAAGTGTCTCTTCTTCCAAGACTTCAGGTGCTCAGCTACTCTAACTTTCATTTGGCGGCTGGTCTCACCAATATAAAAGCCTCCACAATTCCTACATTCCAACTTATAAACACCACTCCTCTCATCAACGGGTATGGAGTCCTTCAGCCTCACAAACAACCTCTTGACTGTGGTAGGGTTGTAAAACGCGGGTCTGAAGCCAAACGGGCGAAGGGGTCGACCCAATTAGAGGGAGAACTTCCCCAGGAAAAGGAGACTAATCCATGGCAAACGACGATCGCGGATCGTGTCTCGGGGGAGGGAGGTGGAGGTGGTGGAATCAAGAAGACTCCTCGTAACTTTCCTCCGAACCATCATGTCACCGTCGACATTGACCCCATTCACTCCGGCCATGTGTTTTATTGTGAGTAATTCTTTCTTGAAGGCAGACTGACTCAAAGGAATACGAGTTAGTCTGTGAACTGGGCTGTCAAAGGCAGCCATCTTATGAGCAACAGGACAGAATGAACCTCCGTGGACATGGCATGGTAAATACAATATTACGACTAGATTAAACCTGTTAGTCCATTTGAGACTCTCCAGTGCACCCTCCCCCTCGAGTTTGATTACTTTATGCGTGACGTCAATGAAAAGTGTGGAAAGTTTGACGTGAACGTGAAGGAGAAGAAAAATAGGAAGTTGTCCTCCCTAATGAATGATAACTGTCGATGTGGTTGAGGAAGGGGTGAGTGACGGTGTTGACGTTCAGAAATTCCATCCCTCCTCATAAATAATAGTCAGGTGGTTTTTCAATGCCTCCTTGAGGAAGGTTTGGAAATCAGTCTACTTCCCCTCAGGAAGGATGAAACTTTTGCGAATGTTGTTGCGAATCTTGCTGTTAAAATTGGCCCTGCTTTTAATGCGCTGATATAGTCCGCAATAACCCCCTACCTCGCATGAGTAACCAATTGGGAAGAGTGATTCAATGTTTAAAGAGGAAGGTTATGGAGGGAGGTTTAATCGTCACCAAGGCTGACAAGGGTAATGCTGTTGTGGTGATGGAGAAATCCGCTTATTCTTCTAAGGTCCACGAAGTGCTCCAGCAGTGTGGTGCTAAAGAGATTGAGGATTTCAGCTTCCCTAAGCATGTTAAAGAAGTTAGGTGTGTCATCAAGAAGTATGAGGCTATTATCAAGACTTCAGCCATGAAAAATACCCTTCTTGTTCCTAACCCTACACCCCCCCTCCCTCCTCTACGGTCTGCCCAAAGTGCATAAGAACAATACCCCGAAGCGACCCGTAGTCTCATTCATTTCCTTCTCCTAGTCTACCTCTTTGCTAGTTTCCTAGACCGATGGTTCAAACATTGCATTGATTTTGAATCTCCTCACTTGGTCTCAAGCTCAGCCTCTTTAACTGACGTCCTGAAGGGTGTAAGTCTTCCCCCGGGAACGACCATCTGCTCGTTTGATGTTGTTGGTTTGTTCCCGAATATTCCAAAGGCTGTTACTATCTGTTACAGCCAACACTCCTCACAATGAGTTCTAAGAATTTTTCTATCTCTTGAATCTTTGCTGGTTCCCCAACTATTGTAAATTCGAAGGGAAATTTTTCGAGTTCCCTCATGAAGTAGGGGTCCCCATTGGATCACCTTTAGGCTCTTTCATCTCCGAAATTTTCATGTCTGAGTTTGAACTCTACCTCTTTTTCTCGAACCAGCAGGTGTTACTTAATCATATCTACTACTGGCACAGGTACGTTGATAACGTTCTATGCACCTGGACTGGTCCCCCAGATCTCCTTGGTGAGTTTCTGAGGTATCTCAATTCCTGGTACCCTTCCATAAAGTTTACTTTGGAAGTAGGGGTATTCTCCATTAACTTTTTGAATTTATCGAACTCTATACGTAATAGACGGTATCCACAAGTTTGGAATTTACAGGAAAGATACTAAGAAAAATGTTCTAGTCCACGGAGGTTCGTTCTGTCCTGTTGCTTATAAGATGGCTGCCTTTAATAGCCTAGTTCACAGACTGACTCGTATTCCTTTGAGTCAATCTGCCTTCAAAAAAGAATTACTCACAATAAAACACCTGGCCAGAGTGAATGTGGTCAATGTTACGAGGAGCCTTCTCGATTCTACCACCTCCCTCCCCCGAGACATGATCCGTGATCGTCGTTTGCGTTGGATCAGTCTTCCTTTCCTGGGGAATTTCTTCCTCCAATTGGGTCGGACCCTCCGCCCGTTTGGCTTCAGACCCGCGTTTTACAACCCTACCACAGTCAAAGGGTTGTTTGTGAGGCTGAAGGACCCCATACCTGTTGATGAGAGGAGTGGTGTTTACAAGTTGGAATGTGGGGATTGTGGAGGCTTTTATATTGGTGAGACTAGCTGCCAAATGAAGGTTAAAGTAGCTGAGCACCTGAAGTCTTGGAATGAGGGACACTCAGGGGAGTCAGCTTTTGCGAATATTCTAAAACAATTTCTAGTATTTCCTTTATCATTTTGAAATCGTGGTAAACTGTTATCAGTCACTGAAATAGGGAAGTCTGAAGATAAATAATGACGCAAAGACTAAATATGGCGGCCCATGTCCTCACTCGTTATTATAGGGCTCTGGAAAAGGAGGTCAAGTTCGAACTCAGACATGAAAATTTCGCAGATGAGAGAGCCTAAAGGTGATCCAATGGGGATCCCTACTTCATCAGGGAACTCGAAAAATTTTCCTTCGAATTTACAATAGTTGGGGGACCAGTAAAGATTCAGGAGGTCGACAAATTCTGGGAACTAATTGTGAGGAATGTTGGTTTTGACCAGAATCTCACCCATCCGCTGGATAGTAGCAGCCTTAGGAATATTCGGGAACAAACCAACAATATCAAACGAGCAGATGGTCGTTCCCGGGGGAAGACTTACACCCTTCAGGACGTCAGTTAAAAGAGGCCGAATTCAAGACCGACTGGGAAGATCAAAATCAATGCGATGTTTGAACCAGCGGTCCAGGAATTTGGCAAGGTGGTAGGTGCGAGAGGAGACGAATGAAACCACAGGTCGCATCGGGGTATTGTTCTTATGCACTTTGGGCTGCCCATAAAGGAGGGGAGTGTAGGGTTAGAAACAAGAAAGGCTGTTTTCATGGCTGGAGTCTTAATAATAGCCTCATACTTGTTGTTGACACACCTAACTTCTTTAAAATGCTTAGAGAAGCTGAAATCCTCACTCTCTTTAGCACCATACTGCTGGAGAATTTCGTGGACCTTAGAAGAATAAGTGGATTTCTCCATCACTACAACAGCATTACCCTTGGCAGCCTTAGTGACGATTAAATCTCTCTCCTTAATCTTCCTCTTTAAACCTTGGACTACTCCTCCCAATTTGTTACTTATACGCGGGAAGGGGTTATTGTGGCTACACGAGGAGCATTTTTGATTCCACCCTCTCCCTCCCTCGAGACATGATCCGTGATCGTCCTTTGCGTTGGATCAGTCTTCCTTTCCCGGGGAATTTCTCCCTCCAATTGGGTCGGCCCCTTCGCCCGTTTGGCTTCAGACCCGCGTTTTACGACCCTACCACAGTCAAGAGGTTGTTTGTGAGGCTGAAGGACCCCATACCCGTTGATGAGAGGAGTGGTGTTTATAAGTTGAAATGTAGGGATTGTGAAGGCTTTTATATTGGTGAGACCAGCCGCCAAATGAAAGTTAGAGTAGCTGAACACCTGAAGTCTTGGAATAAGGGACACTGAGGGGAGTCAGCTTTTGCGCTACAGCTTCCGTGAGGGATCGGAAAAGCTCCTCCATAAGGAGAACTCCTACCGTAAGCGCATCACCCTGGAGCATATAGAGATAATGCGTCATCTCAACACCGATAGCATTACCTCCGGAAGATGGCCTGATTGAACTGGTCTATGATTCACACCGCGATTTCTCGTTTGGCCAATCTTATAATACCTCGTTCTTCTCTTCCGTTCGCCATTGCTTTCATTTCAGTCCTGAAGATGGTTTATTAACCGAAAGCGCTCGTCGTTTTAACTTTCTGCGGTTTTGTAGTGTTTACTCTCCCTTCGGAGTATTTTTTCTTTCGCTTAGTCCTAGTGAAGTCCAATAGGAGTGAACAGTAAGCCTTCCATAATCTATCCGTCCTTTATTTCGTGTGATATCTGAAGCATTTCTGTAGTAGTATCGTTCGATGGTCGAGAACTCGATTGAATATTGTCAAGAAGATTGTTGCTAACGAAGTGGTCGATAGCTCGTTGATGCAATTTTTTCAAGTATTTTTGAGCCGACGCACACAATACTTATCGGCCTGAAGTCAGTGATTAAGCAGGGATTTTGAACTTTCGGTACCGGGATAACGAAAACCACCGCTCAAGCACGAGGAATGGCAGATTTACAAAAAGACATGTTAATCATAAGTCCGAGGGACGGAATTACCAAATCACTCAAGTATTTCAACATTTTTATTTATATACCAGCAGCACCGATTGAACACGTCGTGTAAGAGGATAGGACACTTTTCGTTCTATTTGATGAAATTTTCTTCATCTCTTATGTTCATTATCTATTTTCACATTGATATTTTCATTTCCAATACTTACGTGTACATATTTTGACGTTTTTGCTACAAATTAAGTAGAAACCATCAAATTGGTAGAGCATCGAAAACAATGGAAATTTAAAAATCAACAAAATCTGATTTACGAGAATATTTGTACGGTTTGTAATTTTTTGTTGACCCTTTGGTCCTCTGAGCAACAAACGATAATAAGCGTCGGAGACACACTCGACGGTATCGGTTTCAATTGAAAATGATAGTTTACTGGTCTATTCCTAATAATGACAAAGTGTCGGGCAAATACAAAAAGCGTTCTTAAAAAAAAGAATTCCTTAGGCCGCTATACTGTGTGATAGGCACTGATGGAATGGGCTTCTCTCCAAAAACATCGCTTCGTTTTTCTCCTTAAAATGTAAATCGTACGAAAATTTATAAAATCCGAATGCATACGGGAAAAGAATGTTCTGGAAAAAGAAAGACATTGTCTAAAATGTATCGACGGTCTCATTCTTTTGCAAAAACTATAGATAAAAGCTACGTTGATAAATACGCTCGTGAGAGAAAAAAAATCAACATTCGAACCCTCCAGAAACGTATCGGGTATAGTAAAGCGATGAGATCACGTGAAATTTTGAAGTCGAAATATCAAGACTTTTTTTTGTATACCTACAACAGTTTACTCATGCTGAATATATTTTGGATCGGAATATTCGCTTTCGTCAGCCCTTCCCGGAAATCTGATAAAATATTTTGCACTCGTCTTCTCTTCTGTCGACAAACCGAAATGTCATGATTGTAAACAAGAGAAGTATTTTTGGTTCTTATCGTTTTTCACAAACTATCACTAGATTCAAATTCTCCCTTTTCATGACTTCACCTATAGAATCTTGCATACAAATATTCTTTTTTGTTTTATGCATCAACTAGGTACCTACAAAGGAGGACATGTTATATTACACATTTCAGTGCTCAAGTAATGAGCCATACTTCCTAAATATTGTTAATGCAGATAAATTATTTCCAAAGTAGACTATAGTTCGATCAGTTTATTCATATCGAACTTTTTCCGGTCAAAAACACCCTACAATAAAATACTATTTTTGTTTGGGCGCGCCTACCGCAATTGAACACATAGGATAATTCAAAGTTTTACTCTATTGAATGAGTAAAGGAGACTGAGTCAATGGGTGAATTACGGGTAGTTGGTGTGTTTTTAAAAATTCAAGTAAAATGATGAGGCTTTCCAATTTTATCTCGCAAAGGTAGTGAATTTTTTTCATTTTTCGATATGAGAAATGAAATATTTTTGATAAACAAAATCCGGTGGTGCTGACAAAGTTGATTGAATTGATATTATGATAACTGAACTAAAAAGAAAAAAATAACAGTTTGAATTTAAAAAACTCTAGTTACCAAACGTAATATTGAAAAACTTTTTTTTTTTTTTTTTTTTTTTTTTTTTAAATTAACGAGCTACAAGCTGCTCAAAGGGCTATTAGCTCGAGTTCTTTACAGACTTATCATTTAATCGCTTAATTTATAGTGGTTTAGGTAGAATTATTTTAACGGAGTTATAATATATTAATGTATGTTGTGTTGAGTTGTAAGAGTTTGTTGAGGTAGAATAGTTAGATGAGAGAGTAGAATTCTGTGAGACGTAAGTATTGTAGTGATAGTGTGACAGTGTCGCGATCATTTTTAAGAGCTTATGAGATGGAGGAAGAGATTTGTAGTGAAGAATGAAGGGATTGGAGATGAGAACATATGATCAGTTTTGAGATTTTCTTCGGAAGCGATAATGTGTAAGGGTTGATTAAGTGAGAGTGTTATGCGAGTGTGACCTATTCCTAGTCTGGTGAGGATGACTTCTTCTCTTCGTGAATTTCTATTGGAGCTTGACCAAGGTATAGGATACTTTTTAATGCGAAGAAGTTTATTGAGAGGTTGAGTTTTACAAGTTGAATGCCATTGTTCGATGATGAGAGAGCGGAAGTGATTTTTGTAATCTGAAGCTGGTAGTGGAGATTTATCCGTGATTTTTCTGAGGGTGGTGGCTTTTTTGGCGGCTTTGTCGACAATATCGTGTTGGTGTAAGTCAAAGTGTCGCGGTGTTGCAGTTAATTGAGTCAAATGAAGTTCGTAGTAGATGAATTCTTTGAATGAGTGGATGTGAGTTGTCAGGGTCTAGTAGTGAATGGAGTGAGGATAATGAGTCAGGGATCGGTGGAAATTGAGTGAGGTGAGAAAGACATGCGAGGATGGCCATGAGTTCAGTAGTATAAACCGACGCTATGTTGTGGACTCGTTGAGAGACAAGGAGACCATTGACGGAATAAGCGTAGGCAGCTCTATTCCCAGATTTGGATCCGTCCGTGAAACAGATTGTGTGGTCAAGATATTCCTGTATCATATGATTGATGTGGGTGACGTAGGTAGATTTGTTTTGACTAAGGATTTGGGTATAATATCAAGTCGAAGGGAAGGTTCGTTGTAAGTCCAAGGAGAGGAGGGTGTAAATATAGGCTGCAAGGGGTGAACTAAAAAGGGTTTGTTAAGAGATTGTTCGAGACGGAAACGGACTTGTTTGTTAACCGGCGATGAGAGATGGTTAGTTTTTGAAGGGAAGATTGTGTCGTAGATCGGTAGGTTTGGGAATTGAGAGATTGAGATCAAAAGATTAGAAGTCAGGATGAGTCTGCGATATGGGAGAGTGGTTCAGCTGCGTCTGCGCTCAGGCTAAGTCTGGGACTGGTACGGAAAGCACCCAGTGCCATTCTAAGAGAATGGGTTTGGATAGGATCTAAATTTTTGAGAATTGATTTGGAAGCTAGATTGTAGACGAGAGCACCATAGTCTAAACGTGATCGGATGAGGCTCTTGTAAAGTTGAATAAGGAGTTTCCTGTTGCATCCTTTAGAAGGGTGGGAGAGGTATTTTATAATGTTTAGGGCTCGAATGTACGAGGTTTTTAAAATTTTGATGTGTGAGGACCAGTTGAGTTTGTAATCGAAATGTAAACCTAGTAATTTAGCGGACTGGCGCATGGCGTTCTGTGATCTTGAAGTTCTGTAAAAATAATGGTTGTAAAGAGGGTGTGGGTTTCCAAATGAGGAGATTCAAAATCAATGCAATATTTGAACCATCGGTCCAGGACTTTAGCAACGAGGTAGACTACGAGAAGGAAATGAATGAGACTACGGGTCGCATCAGGGTATTGTTCTTATGCACTTTAGGCAGCCCGTAGAGGAGGGGGGGGTATGGTATTACGAAGAAGGAGGGCTTTTTTTAAAGAAGGAGTTTTGATAATAGCCTCACTCCTGTTGATGACACTCCTAACTTCTTTAACGTGCTTAGGGAATCTGAAATCCTCACTCTCTTTAGCACTACACTGCTGGGGGACTTCATGGACCTTGGAAGAATAGGCGGATTTCCCCATCACCACAACAGCATTACCCTTGTCAGCCTTAGTGACGATTAAATCTCCCTCTTTAATCATCCTCCTTAAACCTTGAATCACTCCTCCCAATTTATCACTCATGCGAGGGAGGGGGTTATTACGGACTAATTCAGCACAAGCTTTCTGGGTATTAAAACCAGGACCAATTTTAACAGCAAGATCCGCAACAACATTCGCCAAGGTTTCATCGTTCTTGAGGGGAGGTAAGCTGAATTTCAAACCTTTCTCAAGGAGGGATGTTTCGTCACTATTAAACACTACCTGACTATTATTTGTGAGGGAGGGCTGGAATTTATGGGCGACAACACCGTCACTCACCCCTTCCTCAACCACATCGACAGTTATCATTCATTAGGGAGGACAACTTCCTATTCTTCTTCTCCTTCAAATTCACCTCAAACTTCCGACACTTTTCATTCACGTCCCGCATAAAGTAATCAAACTCGAGGGGGAGGAGCATACTGGAGAGTCTCAAATGGACCAATAGGTTTAATCTAGTCGTAATATTGTATTTACCATTCCATGTCCACGGAGGTTCATTCTGTCCTGTTGCTCATAAGACTACTGCCTTTGATAGCTCAGTTCACAGACTGACCCGTATTCCTTTGAGTCAGTCTGCCTTCAAGAAAGAGTTAATCTCACTAAAACACCTGGCCAGAGTGAATGGGGTCAATGTCGATGTTGAAGTGATGGTTCGGAGGAAATTTACGAGGAGCCTTCTTGATTCCACCACCTCCCTCCTCCTAGACACGACCCGTGATCGCCGTTTGCGTTGGATCAGTCTCCCTTTTTGGGGAAGTTCTCCCTCCAATTAGGTCAGTCCCTCCGCCCGTTTGGCTTCAGACCCGCGTTTTACAACCCTACCACAGTCAAGAGGTTGTTTGTGAGACCGAAGGACCCCATACCCGTTGATGAGAGGAGTGGTGTTTACAAATTGGAATGTGGGAATTGTGAAGGCTTTTATATTGGTGAGACCAGCCGCCAAATGAAAGTTAGAGTAGCTGTGCACCTGAAGTCTTGGAAGAAGGGACACTTAGGGGAGTCAGCTTTTGCTGATCATTTAATCAACAGGTGGCCACAGCTTCCGCGAGGGATCCGAAAAGCTCCTCCATAAGGAGAATTCCTATCGTAAGCGCATCGCCCTCGAGCATATTATAGAGATAATGCGTCATCTCAACACCGACGGTATCACTGTACTCAACTCGTACATTCCGGAAGGTGGCATGATCGAACTGGTTTATGAATCACATCGCGATTTCTCGTTTGGACAACCTTAATACCTTGCTCTTCTTTTCTGTTCGTCAGTTGCTTTCATTTCAGGCTTGAAGATGGGTTATTAACCGAAAGCGCTCGTCGTCTTATATTTTTCTGCGGTTTGCATTGTTTACTCTCCCTTCGGAGTATTCGTTTTTCGCGCTTATCTACGCATTAGGATGGAGGAAGGGGGGGGGGGGGTTGTTGGTAAATGAAAAACTCAAGCGAAAAATTTGATCACCTCGTCGGGATCCGTACGGGTTCGGATCCCGACGAGGTGATCAAATTTTTCGCTTGAGCTTTTCATTTACCAACAACCCCCCTCCCTTAATATTACCCCCGCACGTAAGTATTGTGTCTTTCATTAGGATGGAGCTTCAACATTGGTCGTACATGGACATGTGCGTGGACTCACTGGCTGGAAAGTTAGTCATTAAGACTAGTCTAATTGAAAGTGTCCCAAGCCTGTCCAACAATTGACGGGAAAAATACCAGATAAGAATAGTAACTGAAGAAGTAACTTGGAGTGGAGGAACAGTCCACCTTTCAATTAGATTGGCTTCAGTTACGCCAGAAGGAACATTTGTTGTAGCTGATATTGAAGATGACTGTCTACTTGGGTCGAGTCTGATGCGGAAGTATGGACTAGTTGTGGATGTAAGATGCAATCTCTATGGAGATATGCCGCTGTATATGCTAGATAGAGGCAACTGTATCTTTCAAATTAAATTTGAAGAAGAGCTTGCTAATGCTTTAAATTCTAGCAAAGGAAGTGTTCACCATGATGGATCTAATATCGATAAACTTTTGAAAGATTACGGGTGTATTTTTGCTCAAAGTGAAGACAGGGGAAGAACGTCAGTTGTTCAGCATCCTATAAATACTGATAACAGTCCTCTAATTGAACACGCGAACGCCGTATGCAATCACAGTTAATGCGAGAGCAAATTAATCTTAATCGCCAAGTACAAAAAATCTTTTTCCGGGCTTTTGTACTAGGCGATTATACTCTTTTTGAGTAATTCATTCTTTCTTTTAATTATGAATATGTATTGATTCAGTTGTGTATGGTTTATCGGTCATCAAAGGCAGACAGTTTTTTCTTCTCGTAAATTTTACGATGACGCATGGAATACACATAATGTTCTTTAACAAATACGAGACAAAAGGAAATGATGTCTTTTGGAAAGCAAAATTCTGTAACGCAGACGACATTCGACTAAATAACAAAACAACTTTGGAAGTTATTTCCAAATTTGCCGAAGATTTAGGGATTGTCTGAAACTTTCTTCGGCTAAGAAGCTTTAGTCGGCAAGCTCTGTTGATTTTGACGATTTACAAACTTGAAATTTGCTTTCTAGATTTTATTCGATCCTATATAAGTCGATCCATACTCCTATGCTGTATTAATCCCAGTAAATGGACGAACAACTGTGAAAAAAATGGAACCTTTTGTCGCTGCACAGATGGTAAACTGGTATTCGATTTTAGTAATCTAGATAGTAACCTCAAGTTTGACATCCGTAAGCACATTCGCGAATAACCGGAATATCAAACGAGGGTAATTTATTTGGTAAAATAGCCATTATTCTGAATGCCTCTCTGGTCGTTCTTTTTCTGTGGTTTCATACGCAGGCACGACGCAGTTCTCGTTTATCCTCTACATTTTTTTTTTGTTCGTAAGTTTTTGCCTCTCGTTTTCCGCTTTTTTTTTTTCGTTGTCTCTCTTTGTGCTATTATCATTGCGAGGTTTTATTTTACAGTCAACTATCTAGGCACTTTTAATCTTGCTGACTATTAGATGATACGTCAACTTCTGTCAACCGTTTGGGTGTACATTGTATTTGTAAGAGAAATTTTTGTCGAAATATTGTTCGAAAACATCGGGCGTGAAAAGAAGGAGAGACAAAAAGACGACTAAAAAAGAAATGTACGAGGAAATAGCGATTGCTGACTCTCTCTGTCTTCAAGATTTTTGTAAGTTGCTTGTATTTTTTCCCATCCGTTGCTATATAATTCCGAGAGTATAATGTCGTCCGCATGAATTCAATGACACGCAGTGACAATTTTTCCTTGTATTACATTTACGAGTATAATAATAGCTTAATTATTAGTAGTACTTATTGTTTTGTTGAAAACGAAACTAACGAGTGTTGTGTTTCTTTATTTCTTTTCATTGCAGGTTACACTATCAATATCAATCCTCATTAGTCTTCATGTGTTCTTCCTCCTTGTCGTAGAAATTATTCCACCAACTTCGCTAGTGATACCGTTGCTCGGAAAATATCTGATATTCGCGATGATATTAGTTTCTATAAGGTAAGAAGTACTTTGCAAAATTTTTAACAGGGAACCTTAATTTTTGAAAAATTTGCGTTTGCCGTCCGGCCAATAATTTGAAAACATTTCTACTCTCGAGAACATCAATTCCATTCAATTTACCTCCTTTAAATCGGTATTCTTGATCGATTTTAAAAAATGGTCTTCGAGAAAGAGTACTCAGTCTTTTCATCCATCTTGTGCCCAAAGACATGTTCGACGTTTGAATAATTTTGGCATAGAGTGCACTGAGTGTGTCCCAATTTCAATGAGAAATATTTTCACTCGGAAAGCAATATTTATAGGAAGTCATTTCGGTGTGGTTTTCCAACAGGAACTGTAATAATAATAATCCCTTCCCTCTCACTCGAACTAAAAATGAATGAGCCTGAGATGGTGATAAATGAGTCTTCATTGTTCGTTGTAAATATTTATTCATGAAATAAATTATTATCACTATTCTCTAGAACAAAAATATTCTTGTCTCTGATCATCAAACATTGGTACAGGAATATTAGCAAGGATGTACAAGGCTACATAAAATATTATATTGAAGCTTTTAATCTTTTTGATGACGGTCGTTAAATTTTTTATCGTTTCCTTATTAGTAATTTTACTTTTCCGGAGCGTTGTCACGGTTCAGATTTTTTGATTCGTCCGAAATCACGAAATTCTCCCCGACTTCACTTTATCGCGGGCTATAATAATGAGATTTTTTTCTCCTCTCTCTCATTCTCTGTCATTACTGCTGTTGCGGTATTACCGCACGAAATTGAAGGGTCCGAATTGAAATCTCTACCAAAATGCAAAAGAACTTATCTCTTGAAACTTTTTTCGACTTATACCGCACGTGTACATACTTACAAGAACGAGGAATGTAGCTAAGTGTTTTATTATGCCTCTCCTGTTGTAAAAGTCGTAAAAAGAAAAGTCATTGAAATTCATAATGGATACAAATTCTGGAAGCACTCGACTTCATGATACATTGAATACACACTGAATAGAACAAAAAGTGACTGCGACCTCAGTTTTATAAGAGAAACAAGGCCTTATTTGCTTAAAATGCAACAAGTCTGCTATGTATATTTAAGTTTATTTTGATGTCGGAAATTTTACGTAAAATTGTATAGTAGGTAGACCATATTAATTTCTTCAACAAGACTAAGTCTCCATGCGCCTCAGTATCTGGGTCTCCTGGTTTTCTGTTTTTTTTTTTTTTTTGTTTTTTTTTTTTTTTACAAAAGATCTGGAGTTTTTTTTTCTACTAAGATAAAGTGCTCAAGAATATTTTTTCTATATTAAGATCTGGAAACCAAGAGATCAGCATTTCTTTTCTGCTCGGATCTGGAACCTGAGACATTTGGTTACATTGTTTGTCAAGCTCCGAAATACAAAAATATCCCCGCAAATAAATAAGGGTGCGGCAAAAGTTCCGCATCCGATTTGCACGATTAAAAAAAAAACGAGAAAAAAATGAAGAAAAAAGAGGAAAAATCGTAATTTAATTGCAAAAAAAAGTTCGTCCAAAAGGTTTTTTTTGCAATTAAATTACGCTCGTATTTCCTCTTTTTTTCTTCATTCTTTTTCGTTTTTTTTTTTAATCGTGCAAATCGGACACGGAACTTTTGCCGCACCCAATAAGTGCTCCCAGCCAAAATAATGATGAACAACTGAAGAAATTAAAAAGGGGTTAAGTACTCTTGTATAAGCAACTAATAAAGTAGATTTGTACAATTGAAAAACCCTTTTTCAATATTAGTGCTCTACTTACACCTCACTCACTCGTCATGAGTTCCGATAATAGCACACCAGACGTGGTTAACGAGGTTTTTAAGTTTCTGAAGACCAAGGTCAAACTAAGAGTGACACATGTGAAGATTTGGTTCAATAACGAATGCTTGAGACGAGGCATTATTCCCAAATATGCGACTATCAGGCTACCAGGAAACAGCGCAGCAGTGAAACGCACCAAGATGCAAGCCGAAAGATTGAGAGTGAAGAACGAAATTGGCGAACTCTACAAGAAAGTCACCAGGCTGAATGGTCCACTGTATGATCAATATTTCCATCTGTCCAGGTTACTCCACCCGCAAGAAGTCGAAGAAATGATGTTCGAAAAAGGAGGAGAGGGGAAGATAGGAGAAGACTATGTGGAAAAACGAGTGGAAGCCCAAACAAAACAGATCAAGAAGAAGCTTGCCGAACTGACCCGGAAGAAAGAAGAAAGAAAGGAAGAGACAGCGAGAGTTGAGCGCAAAATTTGCTCCCAGAACCGAGAACCTATCAAGCGTCACCTTCACAGAAGAAGAAAGAAGACTGCTGGACAAAGGCATCAAGTACGTGCAGCCAGAGAGGCTGAACCAGTGTAGCCCTAAAAGCATGCCATTAGTTGCGAACAAGTAATCCAAACCATGGAACACGACGTGAGACCAGAAGCCCGGACTAAAATTGGGAAAGTGCTGTTGGACATCAAAGAGGATATGTGCCGAACCTATGACAGAAAGCAAGTAATACAGAGGAAGGTCACAAATCTACAAAAGAAGATCCGACAGAACAACCTGATTTTGACAAAGGCGGACAAGGGCAGCACGGTAGTGGTAATGGAGAAGGAGGACTACACCCAAAAAGTGGAGTTGTACATCGCTGTTAATGGATACGAAGAGCTGGCAAGGGACCCAACGCGGAAATACCAAGATGACCTAAAAGCTGTGTTGAAACGGAACAATGTACCCGGCAATGGAAGGACGCTTGAGATGAACCCGGCTGCACCAAAACTCAAGGAGCTTGTAAAACTCCACAAAACGAACCGTCCGATGAGACCCCTGGTCAACAACATTCAATCACCATGCTACAAGATAGCAAAGATCGCACAGTGGGATGAAACACTTTCGTAGCCGGCAAAAAATAAAAAAATTAAGAAAACTACTTTGACCGTCTTGACCAGGGGGTTTTAATACTTGTAAAACATGAATCTAAAATCCATTTTCGGATTCGGAGCCCCCTCCCCTCTCCACACATATTTACACATGTTTGGCAGAGAATAAATGCAGATTTTTTGTCAGAAAGATCGGTTTGGGGGTTTTTGCTCCGCAGAACACACATCTGGAATCCATTTTCTTGATTTGAAGTCCCCTCCCTCAACCACAAGTATTTGATACTATAATTTGTTATGATAATGATGTAAATAGAGATTCTCCAGTAGAAATAGGTTTTTTATTAAACCACAGAACAAATCCGAAATTCATTCCAATTGAGAGTCCCTTCCCCTCTCCACAAAAGTTCAATTCTGTCGTACATCTAATATGAACCCCTTCGTTCACTATTTGATTTGTCACATTTATATGAATTATTGTGTGCCTCTGAAGGAAGTTTGAAAAAAAATAAATTTTTCTATAATTTGTTTAGTACTACCTATAGCTATTTACACTTATTTTGTTCTTTTTTTTTTCAATTCTCATCATATAAATCTTCAATTGAAAAACTCATCGTTGTAGTCATCTCCTTCTTCTTCTTTTCCTTTTCTTCTCCAACAGTTTTCTTTAGCAATTTTGATACTTTTTTTTAGGTGTTGTCAGCGTCTTCTCAATGAAATAAATAATAAGGGCAAGTTTAGTAACTAAAAAAATTATTTTACCGATTAAATATTTTCAACTCATTGCAATTCTCCACAACCATCCTTAAATTTTAATCTGCAAAAATACAAATAAAATTCAAATGGGAAGAAAAATAGCTTGAAATCATCTTCTTCAGTTACTATTGTGAAAAAAGTTTTTCACTGCTCGAGTTTTCAATGAATCTTTCTAATTTTTTAGAAAGCTTCAATTGAAGACGGTATCAAAGCCGAATTGGAAAATTTTCTTTAATGAGCTTTTTATTTCACTTTAGAATCATTGAAAATTTGTCTTTTTTTTAACGCTGTAAAATTTTTTTGGATCAAAAATTTGGAGATTAAAAAAATTCTTCTATAAATGGAGTTTTGAGCAACTTTTTTGTGAAGTTTTTTGAAGTCACTCCTTATAAAGACTACCTATGCACACCCGTCAAGCGTTACAGAGTAACTACTGGTACACCAAACCGTGTAGGGTACTTGGGGAGAATATATGCAATCTGTTGTACACCATTCTGGCCTTTCCCAACGGCCGACGCACACTCTTCAGGATGGTACTTTCCTTCATACCTTGAAAAAAATCCAAATTATTTCTTGTTGTAAGCCACATATACTTTTAAAACCATGCTCATATCACTGCAAAATGCAAGTTAATGCAAGAAGTGTTAATGCACGATTAAAGTGAACGTTTTTGTGCGTTTGTTTGTGGTTATACTTTGTCGGCACATATTGGCACAAATTTTTGCCAGTCTAAATAACTTACATTTTGAACACGTATGTAGCACTTACTGGCAATGCTTCATTCCAGCTTTAATTGACAACACAGCTAAAAACCATTAGAACCACGTAAAAGAGCGTTAAAAATACTCCAGATTCAGTATTTAAAAAAGTACATGCCAATAAGTACGACACTGGTTCAACAGTGAGCTCTACAGCGACGGAATAACTAATCCCCGCACCTTCTACTCTCCCCATTATTCAACTAACCGTAAGGCGTCCCTCAATGCGACTACAGACTCTTCAATACATGATTCAGGATTCTTAAAGTAGTACAAAACAATGTTCAAAGTTACATTATATTTTGGCGAAGTCACTTTTTCGATTTTTTGCCGCCTAGATGAGCGATTCATCCCAATGTGGATCGTAGCCACATTCCTGAAAGAAAACTACCAGTCTGCACCCAGACGAAGTATTAGAAACAACGGAGAGTTGATTGAGCAACTGGACAAGTTGGAAATCAGGAGTAACGACAAGCTGATATCCTTTGATGTGACTAATATGTTTGGTACCATACCAAAGGAGGAACTTCTCACTCTGCTCAAAAACAACAGATACCATGGGAACCCCGATGGGTCGAAGTACGCCAACATAGTGGAGGAGATCTTGAGCCAGAATTACTGCCGCTTCAATTACAGGTTCTACAGTCAGGAAAGGGGACTTGCGATGGGATCATCGCTGTCACCAATACTGGCGGAGATATTCATGAATGATATGGAAAACAAGATATTGAAGGGCAGCAAGTTCGGAAACTCGATCAAACGCTGGGCCAGATATGTAGATGATATCCTAATTGTGTGGACAGGCACTGATAGACAGGTGGATCTATCCCTTTCAGAAATGAACGCGATGAATGAGAGCATCAAATTCACAGTGGAAAAAGGCAATGAGACCATCGACTATTTGGACCTTACACTCACAATCGAGAACAATAGGATAGAATACAAAATCTACAGGAAGCCGACGCATACTGACACCATCATCCCAAATGACTCTTACCACCACCCCAGACACAAGTTAGCGGCAATCCAGAACTACTGCTATCGGGCAATTTCTATCCTCAAAAACAACGAAGAGAAGAGGAAAGAGATCGAGATAGTAAAGCAGATCGCAGAAGCCAATGGCTACCGTAGAGGCGTGGTAGATAAAGTCTTTGGAAAAATGGAAACAAAGGAAGGAACCCATGATAGCATAGTGAGAAAGTACTCCGGATCGATACCATATATAGGAAAGTACACAACAAGGTGATAAAGGCGTTCAATGGCTACGATGTGAATGTGGGTATCCAGAATAACCAACCCATGGTGAAGAGGATCAGCAATGACCAGACGGAACAAAAGGACAAGGAAAGCTTGAGCGGAGTGTACAAACTCAGTTGTGAACAGTGCGAGGGGATCTATATCGGTGAGACTGGGAGAAAATTTGAGATCAGGAGAAAGGAGCACAAAACGTCGAGGGAGAAGGAAGATGGCAAGTCACTGTTTGGGAAACACTAATGATCACGGAGCAGTGAAACTCGGAAGAATTTCAGGAGACGTGAACGTGTATCCATAATATTTATAAAAAAAAAAAAAAAAAAAAAAGTCATCCATATTTTCTCTAGTTTTCACGGCGATTTGGATTTTAGGTCTAAAAATGGTTCTACAGCCCATATGAATGAACGGATTGATCTAATTCTTTGGATTTCGAGTTTTCGCGTTGGGGACAACATTTAGCATTTTGCGACCAAGGCTGTTTTCCTCCCTTATCCGGCTGGAGTCTTATCAGTATTTTGTTTTTTGTTTTTTTTTTTTTTTTACAATCCAACCATATTTATTGCTACTAAATCATAAAGAAAAAAAAAAGGACAAAATTATCAAACTAAAGACAGTAATAAAGAGAAAATTAAGTATTAAAAATAATAATAATAATTTGCAATGGAAAATTAAAATTAAAATAATAGTTAAAAAAATAATAGTAACAAAAAACAAAAAAAAAAAAGAAAAAGCTTGGAATAGAGGATTGCTTCTAGGCCTTACCTCGTTGTAGATTTAGATTGATATATGTTCATGCAATTGTGACAAGAATTTTTTAATGTGAGGAAAGATATCGTCGTTATCAGTAGAAAGAAGGTCTATAGCTCTCAGGGGTGTGGGAATTCGTAATTTTAAAGTTGTCCCCGATTAACTTCATCATTAATGAAGATTACATCTCTTGACGGATTTTCCGCAAGATGGAGTTAAAATAGAAGTCTGATCAATAAGTATACTTACTTATAATTCAAGCTATTACAAGCTCTTTACAAATAATGAAAGATTATTATTATTATTATCATCATTTGATGCAGATGGTTTTGAATTTTATATGGACGTATGCAATCTTGATTTCCAACGATTGTACAATGGGGAACAGAAAATAATTTTTTGAATACTCACAAAGGAGAAAGTAACGAACAATATCGTAAAAGAATCTCGCATTTGATTTTTGGAAGTACCTTCCAACAAGAGTCAGTACCCTTTATCTTTCAGATCCTATATATTATGATGCTATTATACGAAGGATAAAATGAATAAAATTAAATGGAATAGCAGCAGTTATGGGTGAATACAAGTGTTTTTTCCATCACGTATTTTTAGAAAAATGCAGTCGATAAAAACCTGATATTGTAATTTTCTCTCGTAATAATATGTTCGTAGTTTTCCCTCGAGATGTTTTTTTTTTTTTTATTTATTACGTACTCGTTTTTTTAATCTAATTAATAAAGTTGAATTGATTATTAGAACGAGCAGAAGAATGCAAAGGCGATTTAATATTATTCTTTTGGTTTTTATATATATTGTGCACGAGTAATAAAGAGTCCGCATTGGAAACGAGTCGTACGTTGTATAATTTACATAGGGTTGTGAAAAAAGGAGAGAGAGAGAGAGGGAGAAAAAAAACAGATGAAAAAGAAGAGAATATTACGAAAGTATTTTTCTCTGCTCATTGTAACGCTGTTGGAAAACTTGAAAAAATTACTCTTTATAAGTGTTCGAGCAGCACAATAATAAATATAAAATATGATTTTATTTTCTCGTTCTTTCTTTCTAGCATATGTGTTACGGTGGTTGTCTTGAATGTTCATTTTCGGTCTCCGCAAACACACAGAATGGCGCCTTGGGTGAAACGAGTTTTTATCCACGTATTACCGAAATTGTTGGTGATGAAAAGACCGCAATATCGTTTCGAGCCAAACAAGTACGTACCCACGTTTGCTGTTCCAATGTCCGCGAATATATCTCATGTTTTTATTCCAGCAATTTCGCGCACGTATGCTGCATGGTCGTCGAGCTTCGAAATGCCGATAGTTCGCGCAAAAAAGTATGGTAGTGGTATCGCATGGTACCCGTTTACTCTGGCGTAAGAGGTGCGATATTGGAAATGTGTGTGCTATGTTTTTTCTTCTCTTGAATAAATGAAATTCGTCCTTGATCAATTTTACACTATTGGTCCACTCTGCTGCAATTTTGGATTCCAAGTCCCAATTCTCTCGTATCATATGAGTTAGCTCGGAGGTCGTATCATATATAGCTTGGAGGTCTGAATTTTTCCAAATCCCCCTCCCCCTCTATCATATATTATAGCTCGGAGGTCGAATTTCCAAGTCCCTCTTCTGACCTCCAAGCTATGTATGATACGACCTCAAGGTTGCCGACCGGTTGGCGGACATTTTTTCCGAAGTTCCCTGTTAAAAGCTCGCAGCCTACTTCGTCAGCTGTTCAGGATTGCCTTCATAACTGCAGACCTTTCTGTCAAATAGACGTCCGTCCCATAAGAAATACATTGAATGGACGTCCTTTTGATAGAAAAATCTCCAACTGGGTTAATCGAGGCAAACGGGGAACCTGTTTATGGGGGTTTCTTTGTTCATACTTTTTCTAAATAAAGATTAAAATTTGTTCCTCGCCACCTTGCGAGTTTAGGCGAGAAAGTCCATATTTTTCTAGGTTTCCCCTTATCAGATACAGTTCAATACTTGAATTTTGTGGAAGCTCTTCTCCCATCATAGTTCGTAAGTCGAAATTTTTCCAAGTACTACGTTTTGCAGATTGACGCCCGGGGCACGGCGCCCGTCATTTTTCTCTAGTTAAAACCCGATATCAGTAAATTCTAGAATTCACTAGTTAAAACTAGTTCTCTCAAATGATTTCAGTCACAACTAGTTTTAACTAGTGAATTCTAGAATGAAGTGGGACCCTCAACGTTCGCGTTTGTGTCGCTTTTGCAAACACCGCCCTTCCTCCATGATGGATTAGGTGCGGGTTGCGTATGCATTTAATTTTGTTTCCTCCAACACCGGAATCGACCCTTTCGGGTATAACTTTAGTGAAGGAAGAATCTCCTCTGCGAACCCCCTCTTTTAAATAGCGGAAAAACGACGGCTTCCTTAACGAAGTTGAACGAGGAACGCAGGGAACCTGTTTTATGAGTCAAATGGGATTTGGTATTGAAAATTCAAGGAAGCCTAGACCTGGATAAACGTATTATAAAGAAGGCCTAGACCTACTATAAGCCTAGTATGGTATAGTTTGAGAGTCTAATTTTTTCTCGAATCTCCAGCTATATATATGACAGCTCGAGAGTCGAAATTTTTCCAAGTCCCCCTCTTATCATATATAGCTCGAGAGTCAGAATTTCTTTAAGTCCCTCTCCTATCATATAAGGCTCGAGAGTCGAAATTTTTCCAAGTTTTTTGCGCCAAGCTGCAGTGCCCCCCTGGCAAGCAGAAAAAAAGAACAAAAAAAAGAACATAAGAACACACACAACAACACCACCTCATTACACAATTTAGTAGATCGATGTCGAAGTTTCTTCCTCTTCTTCTATCTTCAGAGATTATCTCAGTCCTCTTCTTCCTGCGAATCTGGTTGCTGATGATACACAGGTGTCGAGTAGGCCATAGCGTGGTTTTGCATTTGCCTATTCCATTCCTGGTCCCTCTTCCTCTTTATAACGGTGGCCGCAAATGCAGACACCTCGTTTCATGCTTCTTCAAAACCCAGCATGATGGGTAACAGGCTACTCAGGTCAAGCGCTTCATCTACCCCGATCTCTTGAAGAGACCGACTAAGCTTTTCCTTTCACGCCTCACACTCAAATAAGGTGTGTTGTGGTCCATCATCTCGCCCTTGGTTACAGTGCGAACACTTTGTCTGCTCAACTTTCCTTAACTTTTCGTGAAGGTATTACTTGTTGAAGGAGCCATGGCCGCTTAAAACCTGCGTCAGGTGAAAGTTCAGCTGACCATGGTGTCGGTCCATCCACTCATCATGGTCGCGTATTAGCACACGGGTTGTCCATGTGAACCCAGCTCTCTCTGGGCAATTCTTGCTTTCCACTTTACAAGCAAGGAGCGCCTGGCGTCCTGCTTGACCCGTAAACAGGGTGTCTATCGGTCAAGTAAGTCAAGTAAATCGAGTAAAAGTCAAGTATCTTCATTAACGGTCAAGTAAAAATGGGAAAAATGACAAAACCTTTTGAAAAAACCCCCCCAAAGAAACTCATCGGTTCTTTAACGGAGTTAAACGAGGAGTGGCAGGTGACCTTTTTTTTGGGGCACGTGGGATCTGAAAAATGTAGATTGTGACGTCACAGGCTCCGTCCTCAAGCTATATATTATAGGAGGGGATTTGGAGGACTTGAAATTGCCAAGCTCCGAACTTTGCCGGATGGCGGACGTTTTTTGTGACCCCCCCTTCGATGAAACCGGTTGCCTATTGAAACAGTATTTTTAGCCAATTTATTTTTTTTTTTTTAGCGGGGAACCTATTTTATCGGGAGTTTTTTGGAAAAAACGTCCACTTTCCAGCCGGCTGGCAAAGCTTGAAGTTCGAAAATGTTCTAAGCGCACCTCTAAGTCCCTCATCCTATCATATATAGCTTGTGGTCGGGGCCCGTGACGTCACTTTTTGATAACGTCATAGGTTAGTCTTGTGACGTCACAATCTGATGACGTCATAGATCCATTTTTTTCAAGTTCCCTTCCTATTATATATAGCTTTAAAGTCCGGGAATGTGACGTCACAATTTGATGACCTTATACATCAACCTTTTGACATCAAAATCTGATGACGTCATCAGTTTTGTTCAAGTTCCTCTCCTATTACGTAAAGCTACAAAGTCCGGGTTTGTGACGTGATAGTTTGATGACTTCATACGTCAACCTTGTGATGTCACAATCTGATGACGTCATAGATCCATTTTTTTTTTCAAGTTCCCTTCCTACTATATATAGTTTCAAAGTCCCGGGATGTGACGTCACAATTTGATGATTTCATACGTCAAGGACCTTAGCTACAAAGTCCGGGACTGTGATGTCACAATTTGAGCTTTCTGACGTTCCAATCTACTTATTTCATATCCCACGTGCGCCATAAGACAGGTTCCCTGCCACCCCTCGTTTAACTTCGTTAAAGAACTCGTGGACTTTTTTTTTCTTGCTCGTCAACTCGTTTACTTTCTAAAAGGTCAAGTAAATGTCAAGTATTTTCAGAATTTCCTTTCAGTAGACACCTTGGTAAAGCTTCTTAGTTGGTCGTCATTCTCTTCTTTGCTTTGAACACCACCGCTCTCTCCTCAGCAAGGAGCTCGATTGATGGTGAACGTGCTAATACACAAAGAACCTCCGTCGAGACAGTGCAGTAGGCATTCACCTCAGCGCATCTCTCTTCTTCTGTATGGTATCTTCCCCATACTGGGGCACCATGTAGGAGGATCGACAAGGCGGTGCTCATCATGATCCTTCTTCTGGCTTCTCTCGATCCTCCTGGGTTCCTCAACAAGCGGCTTAGTTATCCAACTACCTTGCCTGCCTTTTCCGCTGCCACAAGGAAATGGTGCCTGAAGCTCAGCGTTGAGTGAAACCAGATGCCCAGGTACTTCATTCGCTTCTTGGTTGCTATTTCCACACCCTGCAGGCGAAAGGTGGGTCGACTGAATTTCCGACAGGTCGTGAATAAAATGGCCTCCGTCTTACCAGCTGCAAGTTCGAGTTGAACTAGGAACGCCAGGGAATCTGAAAAATAGGTATGAGGATGGTCCCTTCAAGTAACTAGACATGCATTGACTTAGCCCCTTCAATGGGCCAGGTATGCAATGCTTCAAGTACCATATGTCCCCCTTCTATCATATATAGCTCGGGAGTCAATATTTTTACAAGTTTTTGGCCGCACGGCGCAGGGCAATTTTTTCAAAAACCCTCCCATGTAGAACAGGCTTCCTGTTGAAATTTCTATGGCCGGGTTTTCATAATTGGATTTTTCCCTCTACTCAGTCACTGGCGGAAACTTCACCTGGGCCAGGAAAAGAGTGGTATGGGATGTGATGTTCCGATGGCAATACGCAATCCCATACAAACAGGACGTGTGGGTCACCAGGTAGTATGTAATCCAAACATGGATATGATCCTGATGCAGCTGAGACTGCCTCCACAAGTTGACGGTTTTTTGTCGGGTCTGTCCTTGCCCTATCCTCTGAGCCCATGCCGTAACCTTCAAGGAGACAGGTAGTTTTCTATAAATATGTAGGGTGTCCTTCCCTACAGTTCGATTAGCCTCGAAGTTTACTTCTTCTAGTACTCTTTATTACAGAGCTGAGTCAAGCACCATGCAAGCGCTCACCAGGGGCGAACCCAATGTACACCCGCCCGGCAGAAGACAGTTTGTGGGTTGAGGAGCGCATCCCAGGAGATCAGCCCAGCCAGAAAACCCGGACCCCAATTACGCGTAAGACATGGTTCAGGTGGTAGTCAGCCAGGTCTGCCAATCCAAACCCCTCGATGACATACAGCCAGGTGCTCGGTCTAGTCTATTGTTCCAGAACCGGGTCTTCATTCATTCATTCTTCTCCGCAATCATTCAATCTGTGCCGCACACATCGCTTGTCGCCCCTCCGGTGCCCAACAAAGCCATAGCCCAAGGCAAGCGACATAGTGCGTGAGCACACCACCGCGGTACCTCACGAGGGAGTCTGAAGTTGAACTCAAAGAATTATTATAATTCATTTTAGATATAACTAGAATCTACTGGAAAATGGAAACCAACCACTAGTTAAAACTAGTTGTCACTGAGATCATTTGGGGTAATTAGTTTTGACCAGAGAATTCTAGAATTTATTAATTGAAATTCCGTGTTTTCAACTGTAACATATTTATATTATAATAACCTATTTTATTTCAGAAAAGATTAGATGATTCTGAAATCTCCAGATGAATTAGATTTAAAGAATTTCGTGGACACGAAAGACTTACGACTAAATTTTGCAAGAATTCACGATACCTTACCATTTTCCTTGTCTGTATAATTTACTAAAGTCGGGTTGGCGTGTATCGAGTGTTTTCAAATTGAATTAGGTAATTCTCGGGAGAACAATCTGAAAATTTGGTTCGGGTATATTTTAGTAATATTTCTAATGAATTTGTGCACTCGCAACTTTCCAATATGGAACGTATACTACGTATTCTCTTGTGCGAGGATTTAATATTTACGAAAGCACATCCGACCACAAAATTCTTCATTTCGAACTCTTAATTTCTACAATCCTCGATAAGATCCATGTGTTATGTACTTCGTCTCGGGTATTGTCGTGGTTTTATTAGTAAATAAATTTGCTGGAGTATATATGTAATAATAATATTTTCATTTCTCGAACCAAATCTCGTAAGCGAGCCACGACGTCAAGTTAATCAGTGTAATAGGGAAAAAAAAGATAGCGGTTGTAATGAAGTTGGAGAAGGAATAAAATGAGCGTGGTAACTGTAATGAGCAAAATGAAGAATTTTTTCGAGAAATATGATTTTTACTGTCTAGATTCGAAACGATATAAACAGGAATACAGTACAAGATAACGCGCATCGAGAGAAAAAGAAGGTAGATAACGACTGTAAGCGTGTTCAATTAGCAAAAATTGCATGAAGTGGCTTTACTTTTCCCCACTCAGTTTGTTTCACTTGTGTGAAGGAATGATTATAGTCCCGTTTGCGCGTTCACATAACGGGTCATCGTGCGCAATGATGATTACTATACAACTTTGTGAGTGAATCGAGAAAAGAAATTTCAGAGTCGACAAATGAGTAAATTTCCTATTTTTTTTTTTTTTTTTTTTTTTCTCGTTCCATTTTTGGTAAGCGTATCTAGAATGGTGACTGGGTAACAAGCAAATTTTACAAATGTCGTAATTATGGAGGACGGTTTTGATGGCCTTTGCGTAAGATACGTAAAATCGGCTAATTAAGAATAAATTGTGTATGTAATAATATGTATCTTTTAATATCACATTTTTCATGATAAAGAGGAGTTAACATAAAATGAGAACTACCATCTTGGACTATAAACCAAAGACAGTTAGACTAGACAAAATTTTCAAAAAAATGTGTTTTTTGCAATGCAAGATGGGTTTCATATAACAATTTGGTAACCTCTTTCATTCTAATGAAAAACCCCGCTGAATCCGAATATGTCGGTAACGTTTTGATTAGACCCCTTTTGGAGCGTAAAAGGGGGCTAAAACGTTGAAAAAAATTGATTTTTCTTGATTTTTCTTGTTTTTACGGAAAACTAAGCATTTTACGAGGAAAATACCTCTGCTAAAAAATATTACTCATAAAATTTCCTTTAAAATGACTTATTTTGGTACTTCCAAAGACTTACAGTTTTGCCACTACATTCTTTTGAAAATTTGCTGTTCATTGTTTTTGCACCATTTTCTCCAGTACACTGATGGGTACACATTTTATAGAGGACGTCTTGACTTTCAACGACTCAAATTAAAACTTTTGAACGTTTGCAAAATGCGTCTGTGTCAGAGTTATAGTTTAATTAAATCTACATGAATAGAATCAACAGCAACGCATAATCATTAATAATGAAAAATACTTGGCTGCACTCAGTAAAAATGTATTCTAAAACAATCAATCTTTTAATTACTATTATCACTGTTGAAATTCGTGCGTGTATTCTTTTTTGTGATTCGTGTTTCCGTTTTATAATTAAAATGTGGAATTTGGAAGAGAATCCAAATTTATGCATTATTTGTCAAAAAAGAAAAATTTCGAAAAATGAAGCCTTATTGGAATGTGGTGACGTTGGAAGAGGGAAGCTCATCGACTGCGCTTATTTGCAACGCAAATCAATTCACGATTCAAATTATAGTCAATCAAGTGTGAGGATACTGAATTGTCTGGGTGCTGAAAATGAAGGTGAAAACACGGTAAAGCAGAATTACCTCAAAAGAAAAAATTGATGCTCTCAAACGGTGAATGGAGAAGCAGTTGAAGATCAACGTTTCTCGTGAATTGGAGACACCAATGACTTGGTCCCAAATAGCGACAACGACGGAGAAGATGGATTGGGAAAAATGTGTCTTCTGTCAAGAGGACAAGAAGGAATTACTACGGCTGGTAATGTCATTATTAATATGAACAAGACCATTCTTGATCTTTCGAATTACGACTACAAGTTACGTATAAGAACTAGCGAGGTCGGTGATCTAATTGCTTCCGAAGGAAAATATCATAGTTACTGTCTCCTTCGATGTCAACAAAGAAAAAGGAAAGATAATCGGATTCATGACAGTCCAGATGATTTGCCATTCAAACTCATCTGCGAAGAAATACGTGTGGCCGCAACTTTGGAACAGGTTCCTATGTCATGAATGTACATTATGGTATACCTTATTAAATTCGCTTGTATTACTCGTACTTTGGGAATTGGTTAGTTACTATGATTCTTATGCGTGTTGGATAGGGGGGCTTTTGGTTTCCAAAGTGATGGTACTTTTTTGAAGACACCGAGGTGTGACACATCTTTCATGTCTTTGCTCTAGGTTTGATTCGCATTTCCCTAATCTATATCCGTGTGTTTGTTGTCCCGCGTGGTCCCGTTACTTAAATTATGTCCCGCTACCACGATCCTGTCCCGTTACCTAAATCTATCCCGTTACCGTCTAGTCTGGTCCAGTCTAGTCTCGTTGGGCGAGTGTCAACCTATAGCTGTTTGTTTTACCTCAGTTGAAGTGTATGACGAGCGCATTATAAGGCTAACTTACAACTAGTTGACCAGGAAGTACTTTGGAGAATGAGACAAATTTATAATATATATTATCAAAATTCTTAGGAATTATGACCTTGAAATTTTATTGATTCTTACTGTCTCTCTTTTATTTTCACCCTCTACTCTAATAGAAACCCCCTCCCCCTCAAAAAAATTTGTAAAGGAAAGGAAAAGAAGGTACAGGAGGAAATGGCGGAAAGTTTTTTTTTTTCAAGTCGACAACTCTCACCCCGTAAATCACCCTGTAGATCCGCCCCTCGTTATTTTCTTGTCATACAGATGTATTTCAGTGAGTATACCGTAATGCTTAATTCTTACCGGAATTATCAGCCGAGTGGCATTTTGTCCAGTTCTCAAATTTTATAATATCGATACAAGGAACTGCTTTGACTTGTATGTGTTCAACGCTTTACTCGATATTTTCTTTTATGTGTCTAAACTCACCTTCCAAAGCCAGTTCATCACTTGCAATCTCGATCTCTGTTATTTTGTCAATTATGTTTTGAATAAATAAACTCACTCGTTTTTTTTTCACATCGGCACTCAACCCTTATTCAATTGTAGATTGTCGAACTATTTCGTTTCCTATCATGTCACGCTAAATTATCGATGAAAAAATTGAGAAAGTAGTGCCCTACGAAAGTCGGATCTTTTTCCATGGAATTTAGTGAATCATAAAGACGTTTCTCGTAAAACGCTCGAAATCTATAAGCGCCCATCAATCGGCCTTCGATTTGTATTTCCAAGCAATGTCGTCCAATTTCGTCAAAGTAAAAAACATTCATTTACACTCACTTACTCCACGATGAAAAGATGCAGCCAGAAACATCAGACCTTCATCCCTCGCCACGGCTTTAAAAGAAGATGTTTTTTATTTTTAACCCCCCTATTCTCGATTCTGCACTAATACCTAATAATACTCAAAGTTTCAAGAAAATTGATACCATACGAACGGAGCCTATTTGTCTAAGAAAAAAAACGGTGTAATTTTTTGATTTTAGTATTATATCAGATGGCAATGCCTTTTAAGTTTGAATTTTAATTATAATTGTTTATGAATCTCCTTAGTATCGGTATTTGAATTGGCTGAAATATATTTTGTTGTACAAATTACTTTTATTCTGAAGTATTACTGAATTTATTCTTACAACTCCAATACATTCTTCAAATGCTTAGACCATACAACAGATAGACGAGCATAGTAATGAATCTTTGAACGGAGAACATGATAAGAATACACATAAGAAAATAAGGGGGACTGGACCTTGTTTACAAGTTTGATGAGCGGCGCGGGTGTACAGTGCGTTTCACTGCTCCTTCATTGAGGTCCAGTCCCCCTTATTTTCTTATCATGTCATCCGTTCAACGCGTTGTACACGCTCATATGGCCGATGCTCGGTCTATCTGTTGTATGGTCCAAGTTCAAATGTCAAAAAATGTAAGTTCAAACAGAGGCAGCGCGTTAAAAGCCAATGTTTTCTTCATAATAACGCAAACTCATCAATGTAATTGAGAAAATGGCGTAAAAACAGTAAACACCAAATTTTCAAAAGGATGTAGTGGCAATACTGTATGTTTTTGGAAGTATCAAAATAGGCCATTTTAAAGGAAATTTTATGGGTAATATTTTTTAACAGAAGTATTTTCCTCGTAAAATACTTAGTTTTCCGTAAAAATGAGAAAAATGAAGAAAAATCAATGTTTTTCAACGTTTTTTTTTCATTGGAATGAAAGAGGTTACCAACTTGTTATACAGAGCGCATCTTGCGTCGCAATTCAAAAAAAAATGGTCTAGTCTAAGTCGGAAGTTTATGTGGGGTTTGTCTCGTTTTTTCACGTCTCCCGCGTTCATCGTTTTGTACAATGTCTTTCAAAGAAAAAAATCAACATTTTATTAACTTTTTCTGATGAATGTGGGGCTCTCGAAAACCTGGGGCCAAAGGAGCACGCTTCGATCGTCTTGCCCCCATGCCGTTAATGGTAAGAGCTTCCGTAAGAATCAAGTTTACGAACTCCAGATGAATATTCTTCCAATTACTCGTATATTAGGAAAACAAGTCAACCTTCCCAAACCAGATTCTATAAATCAAATTTTGCTGCTCATCTTATAGTATCTAGACATCCAAAATACGAGTATTTACTTCTTACCTGAGGAAATTCTAGGAACAAACGTTGCACGTTCAAGACCGCAGTAAAAATAATTGTTTCTTTTTATTAAAGGACGAGATGAATCTCTCTTCGTATCTTGTTGGTACAATTTACAAAAAGTTGCAAGTTTAATTAGGTTTTGTGTTGACGTACCTATAGTGTAGGCAAATTAGAGCCATAGGCTATTGGGAAAAAAGAAATATATTTTGCTAGAGAAAACGTTTCTTTGCTGAAAATGGTTCAGGATGTGGTCCTGAACAACATACTAAAAATCCCGCGTTTTCCCACTGGAGCTTCTTCTTTAATGGGTGTTCGAACCCCCGAAAAATTAGTTTTTCGCCTGTACCTCGTGCGAATTGAAATTTTATTAAAAAATGTCTCAAACAAAAGTTGTTCCTCGTTAAATTTCCTATCAAATAACGTATTCAACTTTCAGCCTATGCCAATTAGTGCATTTGCAAAGGGCGTTCAAAAAGAGTCCCAAAATTAGTTTTCCAGATATCTCAAAAAATTGCAATTTTATTAAAAAATGTTTCAAACAAAAGTTTTTTTTTTTTTTTTTTTTACGAGCCTTAAAGCAATACAACGGGCTATTAGCTCGATGAATATTAAATGTGAGTAAAGATAATAAAGTTTACATCTTAGAATGATGAGTTAGGGATGAATATGGAGAAGGTAATGGTGTGCGGATATTACTTTTATATATACTGTATATACTTATTAATATAATATATATATTTTTTTTTATATGGAGGAGTAGAATTGGGTGAGGCGTATGTATTGGAGGGAGGAGGTTATTGTGTCTGAATTATTTATTAATGCTTGAGAGTGGGAGGAGGGTACATTTAGGGAAGAGCGGAGAGGTGCGAGTAGTGGACAAGAAAAGAAGTGTTTGACTGTTAAAGTCTCTTCTTCGCAGTAAGGACAGGATGGGGGAGCTAGAAGATCGGGGTTGATGAGGTAGGAATGTGTGATACGAGTATGATCAATTCTTAGACGAGTGAGAACAACCTCTTCACGTCTAGTATCTTAAAGAGGAGGACCAGGGTACGGGAGTTCGTTTAATACTGTGAAGTTTGTTAGTCGTTTGGTTTTTCCCGAATATTTTCCATTTTTGAAGGATGAGAAGACGGTAGTGATTTTTGTAATCGGAGACAGGTAAACGGGTGTAATCGGTTATTTTAGTTAAAAAAGTGGCGTTTTTGGCGGCTCTGTCGACTGCATCATGTTCTGGAAGATTGATATGACCAGGGATCCATATGAATGTGATTTGGGTGTTGATTGACTTAAGGATAAGTAGTGTGAGGTGAATACGTTAAATAAGGGGGTGAGTGCTATACGTGTCTGGTATGGAGTGTAAAGAAGAAAGTGAGTCAGTGAGGAGAAGGAATTTGCCATTTGGAGGGAGTTGGGAGAGATGAGAAAGGCAGGAGAATATAGCCATCAGTTCAGCTGTGAATATATGGATGCAATGTTGCGTATACGGTGAGAAGTAAGGCATCCATTTATGGAATAAGCGTAAGCAGTCTTATTCAATTTTTTAGATCCGTCTGAAAGGCAAATTGTGTAATCCGGATATTCTTGTATCATCTGTCGGATGTTTTCGATAATCATGTTGTTGTTAGATTTAGGGAATTGTATGAGGTCGAGACGTATGTTTGGTTCAGGGAGCGTCTAAGGTGGGGAGGTAATGTAAATGGGTTGCAAAGGATTTGCTTGAAATGGCTTATTGAGGGAGTGATTGAATTGGAGAAGGATATCTTTATTGTGAGTCGAAAAGGGTTGAGTGTTTTGTAGAAAGATTGAGTTATATATAGGAAGATCAGGGAATTGGGAGACAGAGGATAAGAAATTAGAAGTTAGGATGAGTCTACGAAAGGAGAGTGGAGGTTCAGCGGCTTCTGCACATGAACTAAGTTTGGGGCTTGTGCGGTAGGCACCTAAGGCCATTCTCAAGGAGGAGGTTTGAATGGTATCAAGTAACGAGAGAACAGATTTGTTGGCTAAATTGTATGTTGGTGCCCCGTAATCTAACATAGATCGAATAAGACTTTTGTAAAGTTGTAGTAGTAATTTTCTGGAGCATCCTTTAGAGGGGTGTGATACGAATTTAATGACGTTTAAGGCACGTATACATTTTGCTTTTAAATATTTGATATGGGGAGTCCAGGAAAGTTTCTGATCAAAATGGAGGCCGAGAAGTTTAGCAGAATCGCGGAATGGAATTACGAAATTTTGTAGGAAAAAAGGTTGAAAGTAGGGTATAGGGCGTCTTTTTTTAAAAATCACCAAGTAGGTTTTAGAAGTAGAAAATTTGAAGCCATTTTTTGATGTCCATGCAGTGATTAGATTTAGTGTTTCCTGTAGAAGTCTGTGGGCTCGTTGAGGGTTTGAAGTACAGATGGAAATATTGAAGTCGTCAGCAAAAAGACGTTGCGTAAGGGGAAGGTTAACAAGTTTTGTAATGTCGTTGACGGCTATGAGGAAGAGTAGGACACTAAATACTTCTCCCTGGGGCACACCATTTTGTACAGGGAGAGGGAGAGAGGTTATATTTTGAATTCGTACTATTAATGTTCTGTCATGAAGGAAACTCTCGAGTATGTTAGGGAGATTGCCTCGGAGGCCAATTTCGTGTAATTTGTTTGAGATGAGGTGTCTCCAAACCCGGGGAAAGGCTTCTTGGAGATCAAAAAAGATGGAGTAAAGACAGGATTTTTGAAGTGTAGAGTTATTAATTTGTGATTGAAGATCAACTAGAGATTGGGTGGTGTTTCGCCCTTTTCTAAAGCCGTATTGGAAGGGTGAGAGAAGATTATTTGATTCTAGATACCAAAGAAGTCTTTTGTTGAGTACTTTTTGGTATAGTTTGCCGAGGACTCTAGATAATGCTATGGGGCGGTATGATGCCGGAAGGAGGGGATCTGAGCCGGGTTTCAGAATGGGAAGGATGATGACTGTTTTCTAAAAATGTGGGTAGGTATTATGAGCAAAGATAGAGTAGGAAAGTGAGTTAGGATGAAGGTTTTGTAGCATGGCAGCGTGTATGTTGTCCAGTCCGGGAGAGGCGTTTTTCAGATTTTTGTTGATGGTGGTTTCAAGTTCATTTTCGGTTATGGGGAGGTTGTAAGGGAGAGAATCGCTTTGGTGTGAGTCGAAGGGTATGTTCAAGTTTTCTTGTTGAAGTTTGTAAGATATGAAAGTAGAGTCGTAATTGGCATTGGAGGATACTGACGTATAGTGATTTGCTAAAAGTTTGGAAATGAGGAAGGGATCAGAGATGATTGAATCGTTTGATTTCAGGTGAGAGATGTGGTGAAAGGAACCATTGCCCGATAACTTCTTGATGTCTCTCCACATGGCGGAGATAGATACGGGTTGGTTCAAGCCCGCTATAAATGTGCTCCAGGACCGTTTCTTCTCGGAACGGACAAAAGTTCGCGCTTTGGCGCGGGCTTTCTTGTAGGTTATGAAGTCGGACTGAGTTGTTCCTCGTTAAATGTGCTATAAAGTATGCTATCTGTTTTAGTAGGGGTTTCAACCTTAATATTTGCTTATATCTTGTCTAATAGAAATTTTATTAAAAAATGTTTCAAACAAAAGTTGTTCCTCGTTAAATTTTCTACCAAATAACGTATTTAAGGTTCAGCCTAGGTCAATTAGTGCCCCGGCAAAGCCTTAAAAGGCCGTTAAAAAGAGGACCAAAATCAGTTTTCCATATATCTCACAAAGTTGAAATTCTATGAAAAAATGTTTCAAATAAAAGTTGTTCCTCGTTGAATTTCCTATCAAATGAGCTATTGAGCTTTCAGAATAGAGTAATTTGTTTATGAAAAAAGTGTTTTAGGTAGATTTTCCTCAACTGAATCTTACTCCATGGGGCTAGTATACTTCAGGTAATATAAACACATAATTTTATGACATGGGCCGAGGAGAGAGGTCGTTTCTCGCACATGATTTGAGCTCCGCCATCCGTTCTATGCCCTGCCTACCAGTTTTCTACTCTTTCTAATAGGAGCAGTGTACGTCCCCTGCTGACTTACATTGGGACTTGATATTATTCGCTCTCGTCATACTCTTTGCCTCTGTGATTACTGAGGAATCGTCATCAGTACTAGACTTATGGTCAGCTTCCTCGTCATGACTTAATACATCCTGCAAGTCGTCCTCAATGGTGTCGTCTACTACCTCTAATACTCCACCAGCATTGAGGCAAGTCTGCCCAAGACACATTGGGGAACATTTTAATCCTAGGAAGAAAAAAAAAAACAACTATTTTCAACAAAAATTCAAACAATAGGCTACTTATGGTTGAGGCATGAAATTATGTTATTTGAGAAGTATAGTGTAGATGCCTGCCTCTTCATCATCGAGGTCGGAATGACTAAAATACACGTTTTTTCTGCGATGGAGGTGCCAAATTACACTCTTTTATTTATGGAATATCTATTGTTCATCTGCTTTTCGGCAGCTACGAGCATTTATACAACCTTTAGCTCACCCACTAAAAATAAGTTGTAGGAGATGGTCTGGCGCGGCGCTGAGGCTTTGTTCATTGTTATTTAGTTTAGTTTAGTTTATTGTGGGTGTCTTCCTGTCGGAAGGTAACCCTCAGCATGTACATGTACAATATGTGATTCTATTTTACACTACAAGTAACGTAACTACAATAATGGACTATTACAATTGGACAATAGACTAAGTCTTCTTCTTCCTCTTGATGGTTTTCCCGTTATCTTTCCCTGTCCAATCAATCTTAGTAGGCCGTGTTTCCATTCTTCGGCAATAAAGCGGTCTTTAGTGGCTTTGATAAGCTGCAGCAGTCCTGGTTCCTCCAATCCCATCATTTGCAACACTTCTCCATTTGTTTTCTTCTCTGTCCAAGCTATTCTGTGCATACGTCGGTAACACCAGATTTCAAAAGTTGTAATTTTCTTCTCGGTTATCTTCGATAGTGTCCATGTTTCTGACGCGTAGCGAAAGACAGACCATACATAGCATCGTAAAATTTTCCATCTGAGTTTCACGTTCATCTTCCGGTCTCGGAGTACTTTTTCTAAATTGGTGAACGCTCCCTTCGCCATCGCCGTCCGGCATTTAAGTTCTACATCCTCTCTCCCATTGCTCTGAATCGTTGCCCCGAGGTACTTGTATTGATTGACCTGCTCAATCTTCTCGCCATTGATTTCGATGCGTATTTCTTTATTTCCGACTGCTTTTCCTATTATCATAACTTTTGTTTTCTTTGTATTGATCTTCATATTGTATTTGAGCCCCTCTTTATTAAGCCTATAAACCATGCGTTGTAACTCTTGGGGCGATCTAGCAATGACTACCTTGTCGTCTGCATAGTTTATACTATTGATGCTTCTTCCGTTAATCTTGAAACCGGCTTTCTGCAGTTTTGGGTGTTGCATAATCTGCTCAACGTATATGTTGAACAGACGCGGAGATAGCGGGCATCCCTGTCGTACGCCTCTTTCTATGTTACAATACTCCGGCGAACTATTCCTTCCGATCCTAACGTTAGCTTTCTGTTCCCAGTATAAGGCTTGTATTATCTGTCTATCCTCGAAATCCAGTCCGTGATTATCCAGAATTTCCATCAGTTTTTGGTGCTCCACCCTATCGAACGCTTTTTCGTAGTCTATATAACATGCGTATATGTTTCGGTTGACTCCTATGGCTCGTTGAATTAGCATTTTAAAAGCTACGATTGCATTTCTCGTACCGACTTTTGGCCTAAATCCAAATTGGGTTTCGCCCAGGTTCAAGTCCAACTTTGATTCTATTCGTTTATTTATTATTGCTAGGAGCAGTTTTAGAGTGTGACTCATCAGTGTTATGGTGCGGTACTCTTCACATTTTTTCGCGTTCCCTTTCTTTGGTATTGGTATCGCCGTTGATATTTGAAAGTCTTCCGGTATTTCGATCCTTTTGTACATTCTGTTTAGAAGTTGTAGTAATACTTTCTTATTCTCGTCCGACATTCTCTTTAATATGTCCACTGGAACCTGGTCTTCACCGACTGCTTTTCCGCACTTGGCTCTGCTTAAGGCAAACTCTAATTCCCGCATTGTGATGTCTGGCGCTTGTTCTATTCTGGTTCCTTCATTACTGCTGTTTCTCGGTCGCTTATGGTCGCTGTACAATTTTGCAATATATTGCATCCAAACTCTTCTTACTTCGTTTTCCTCCGAACACAGTTCTCCTTCACTGTCTGTGATCAATGCTATTCTCTGTGTTTCCCGCTTATGTTTCTTCATCATATTTTTGACTTCCATGTGCATCTGCTTCATGTTTCCCGCTTCTTCAAGTTTTTCAATTTGGCTACATTTCTTCTCATACCAGACTGCTTTTGCCTGTCGGCAGCTTCTCTGGATCAGTCCGCAAAGTCTCCTATATTCCTGGCCGTTTCTGTCTTTTATTTCTCTGCGTTCCTTCATGAAATCGAGTATTTCATTAGTAATCCAAGGCTCTTTTCCCTGGTCCTTTCTTCTCTCCTCCAGCGTTTCCAATGCTGCCTTTGTAATCGTTTCCTTCCATTCCGTCCATATGTTGTTTATATCTGTCTCGTTCTCAATACGCTCTTCTAATTTTCTTTCCCCAATTCTTGCGTTGAACCTTTCCGCGACTTCTCTTTTCTGTATTGATTCAAGATTCCAATTCCTTCTTTCTTCTGGTCTGTGTGCAGTCTTGCAACTCTTCAGCTTCATTCGACACTTCGCCGCCAGTAATATGTGATCGCTATTGCAATCTGCCGCAGGATATGTGTGGCAATTTAATACGCTATTCCTGTATCTTTCATTTACTAGTATATAGTCTATTTGATTACGGACTTGATCTCCTGGGCTTCGCCATGTGTACAGCCTTCTTGCATGATGTCTGAACTGCGTATTGCATATTATCATTCGGTATTTCTCCGCAAATCGCTCCAGACTGTCACCTCTTTCGTTGCGTTCCCCTAATCCAAATTCGCCAACCGCTTTTCCCACCTTTCCCTGGCCTATTTTAGCGTTAAAATCGCCCATAATGTACACGATGTCTTCGTTATTACTTTTCTTGGCTTTTTCTACTGCTTTAGATAGGTCGTCGTAAAAATCTTCAATTTCTTCATCTTCGTGCTCTGCCGTTGGTGCGTATACTTGTATGACTGTAATTGCTCGTGGTCTTGTGCCAATTCTAATCCGTATAATTCTATCCGACACTGGTGCTATGTCTGTGATTGCTTGACTCAGCTTTTTTGATATTAGCACGCCGACTCCGCGCTCATGTGTTTCTCCTCCGGAGTAAATAAACTCATACTTTTCCTTCTGAATGCGATTTCTACCAGTCCATCTGACTTCGCTTAGACCCAAGATATCCAATCTTAATCTTTCCGCTTCCTGGATAACGTTTTCCAGTTTTCCTGATTGGTACAACGTTCTGACGTTCCATGTACCCACATTGTATGTATATCGTTCCGCACGTTGCCGCCTTGATGTTTTTACTCCGGGTATTCTTAGCACCCTATTCGGTGATGGGGGCGGCTCCTGATTCACCTGCCGGAGCTCCAATATTCCATCGATTCGCTTCCATCCCCATTCTAATGGATCTCTTTCATGACCAAGCCACAAATGTACTTGGTGGTACACTCTTGCAGCGTCTTCAGTGGGAGGTAGAGAGGTCAAGTACTTTCGGACGGACCTTTCTCGCGAAAGCTTGAAACCGTTGTCTCTTGTTCTACCGTAGATCAGAGAGTATTGCAGCTGCCTTAGAGTCTTTAATTCATAATACCGAGGTAACATGTGAGTCATGAATATGAAAAAAATATTTTTTTGATTTCCATCTTTTCAATATTTCTATCACTGGTAAAAAAATAGTCCTTACAATCTGTAATGATGCAAGACTTCCATAAATCAGCACCAAAACTATCAGAATATAAAAGAAATATAGCACATCCTTTTATCTTTAATATCGAAAACCCTTTTTTACAGACCAGTTGCTCTATACTGATAGCTGAATAGCTTATTTGATAGGAAATTCAACGAAGAACAACTTTTATTTGAAACATTTTTTCAGAAAGTTTCAACTTTGTGAGATATACGAATATGGAAAACTGATTTTGGTCCTCTTTTGAACGGCCTTTGCAAAGGCACTAATTAGCATAGGCTGAAAGTTGAATACGTTATTTGATAGGAAATTTAACGAGGAACAACTTTTGTTTGAGACATTTTTTAATAAAATTTCAATTCGCACGAGGTACAGGCGAAAAACTAATTTTTCGGGGGTTCGAACACCCATTAAAGAAGAAGCTCCAGTGGGAAAACGCGGTATTTTTAGTATGTTGTTCAGGACCACATCCTGAACCATTTTCAGCAAAGAAACGTTTGCTGTAGCAAAATTTTTTTTTTTTTCTTATTTGCCTACACTACTAGTTGTGTGATCCATGATATCTTTTTGTCTTCTTTTATGACTTTAGTTTACTCCCTCTTTCGGCGAGGTTCATTTAATCTCAAGCGTTGGCGCTAATTATTATTTCTAAAATTTATTTAGCCATTCTTCAATTTCAAGTCAACTAAAGTATATACAAAAATATGTTCCTATTATTATTAATTTGTCTGTGATGTTATGTGTATTACAGATTTAATGCCGGTTCATTAGTGTTGAAGAACCGTGACATTCATCCTTGCTTCTTCCAACTGAAACAATCCGAGAACAATACAGTCGTGGCGAAAAACGACGAATTCATCAACGTATTAAATCGGAGATTGAAGACGACCACGTCCAGAGAAGATTTATCTCCTATGAGATGGTTGGTACCTTATTTAATTTCATCTTTTTGGTCCTAATTTACATTTTTTTTTATTCCGCGTGATATTATAATCCCGGAGGGGAATGTAACTTGATGAGGTTAGGGAGAGCGCTCGATGTTTCAAAATACCTACGAGGATTACAAAAATATTCATTTCAACGGTGGACGGTAAATTATATTAAAGACAACAAATTAAACAAGGGATCCGAAAATACGTAGTAGCGTGAGGATACTCAGTCTAAACGGGACTGGAAAGAGAAAATTGTTTTCTTTCTCCATAATTATGAGCTAGTGTAGTGAAACTTCAGAGCCGAAGGAAAAAAGTCGAGCTTAATCTGGCTCAAGAGTGATTGTTCACACGCTGACGGTAAGATTATGGAAAAAGCGAATGTAGCCGAAATGTGTAAACGTTAAATATTTCTCAGACTTATGCACTCGTAAGTTCTTTCTCAAAATCTTGAACCTTGGATTGTCTGCTCGTATGTTGGGCTCAATCATTAGAATCGCTCAATGGGCGAAAAAATTGAGCAAAACGTATTTGGAGCTCTCGGAAACGCCCACAACGCGAGTTTTTGGGCATTTCAGGAAACGCACACGAAGCGTCCTGGAAATTCAGATTTCCAGTTTGCCTTCTGGTGCAAAAAGTTTCAGGACATAAGTTATAACAGTGCAAGCGAGGAAGGGACAGACACGAAAGTTTAAAAAGATTGTATTTCACGTTCACGTTTTGTACCGACTAGTAGTACTCACCAGGCGACCATTTACGTGTCTGTACCTTCCTCGGTTGCACTGTGCACTGTTCGAATCCTGGCTCTTTTACCTACTCAAATAAATTAGACATAACGCGTTCTCCCCATTCAAATTACGCTTACCAAGACGAGTTCTGTCCTTACGTGTCAGAACCAGAACACATGTTCGAGGCTCGAAATTCTTCTAAGTCCCCCTCCTATCTCCTATCATATATAGCTCGAGACTTGAAATTCTTCTAAATCTTCTAAGTCCCCCTCCTATCATATATAGCTCGAGACTTGAAATTCTTCTAAGTCCTCCTCCTATCATATATAGCTCGAGACTTGAAATTCTTCTAAGTCCCCCTCCTATCATATATAGCTCGAGACTCGAAATTCTTTCAAGTCCCCCTCCTATCATAGCTCGAGACTCGAAATTCTTCCAAGTCCCGTAACCTAACCTAACCTTAGGTTACTAACTTCGCGGACGCGGACGTTTTCTGAGGATGTAATCTCCTAACAAAATGGATAGCGGGTTCCCCGCTAAAAAAAAAAATCGTACAAAACGACTGTCTTATTTTAACTTTTCTTTTCTAGTCACCGAGACTATTCTCTTCTCTCAAGGTTGCCGTTCTGTTGGCTACTAGTGGCCGTTCAATCGGCTGCTGATTGTCGTACTATCGGCGACTGATTGCCGAGGAAGAAATTCAAGTCTACGTTTGCGAAAACGATCTCTCGGACTGATTGCCGTTCTATCGAGTATTGGTTGTCATTCTATCGCCGACTAGTTACCATTCTACTGGCAACTGGTTGCCAATTTATTGGCAACTAGTGGCTGTTCAATTGGCTACCAATGATTGTTCTATTGGCTAGTAGTGGACGTTCTGTTGACTACTGGTTCCCATCCCATCGGCGACTAGTTGTTCTTAGATTGAAGGACGGGTGTCATTCTATCTGTGACTGGTTGCCGTTCCATTAACGACTAGTTGCCATCCCATTGGCGACTAGTTGTTCTGAGATTGAAGGACGGGTGTCGTCCTATCTGTGACTGGTTGCCGTTCCATTAGTGACTAGTCATCCTTCTATTAATCACTGGTTGCTGTTCTATTGGCGACTTGTAACCGTTTTATCACCTAAGCCGTTCTATTGCCTGCTGGTTGCCGTTTATCGGCGACTAGTGACGTTCTATCAGTAACTAGTGGCGGTTCTATTGACCATTGGTAGCTGTTCTATTGGCTACTAGTGGCCGTTCAATCGGCTGCTGGTTGTCGTACTATCGGCGAATGATTGCCATTCTACTGACTACTAGTTGTCATTCTATCGCCGAGTGGTTACCATTCTACTGGCAACTGGATGCCAATTTATTGGCAACTAGTTGTCATTCATCTGGCTACCAGTGATTGTTCTATTGGCTAGTAGTGGACGTTCTGTTGACTACTGGTTGCCACCCCATTGGCGACTAGTTGTTCTTAGATTGAAGAACGGGTGTCATTCTATCTGTGACTGGTTGCCGTTCCATTAGTGACGAGTTGTCCTCCTATTGATCACTGGTTGCTCTTCTATTGACGACTTGAAACCGTTTTATCAACTAAGCCGTTCTATTGCCTGCTGGTTGCTGTTTATCGGCGACTAGTGACGTTCTGTCAGTAACTGGTGGCCGTTCTATTGACTATTGGTAGCTGTTCTATTAGCTACTAGTGGCCGTTCAATCGGCTGCTGGTTGTCGTACTATCGGCGACTGATTGCCGTTCTATTGACTACTAGTTGTCATTCTATCGCCAATATGGTTGCCAATTTATTGGCAACTAGTGGCCGTTCAATTGGCTACCAATGATTGTTCTATTGGTTAGTAGTGGACGTTCTGTTGACTACTGGTTGCCATCCCATTGGAGATTAGTTGTTCTTAGATTGAAGGATGGGTGTTGTCCTATCTGTGACTGGTTGCCGTTCCATTAGTGACTAGTCATCCTTCTATTGATCACTGGTTGCTGTCCTATTGGCGATTTGTGGCCGTTTTATAAGCTAAGTCGTTCTATCGCCTGCTGATTGCCGTTTATCGGCTACCAGTGACGTTCTATGAGTAACTGGTGGCCGTTTTATTGTCTATTGGCTACTAATGGCCGTTCAATCGGCTACTGATTGTCGAACTATTGCCGATCCTTTGCTGTTTTATTGGCAACTAGTTGCTGTTCATTCGGCTACCAATGATTGTTCTATTGACTGGTAGTGACTGTGCTGTTGACTGTTGGTTGCCGTTCAATTGGTCAGTAGTTGCCCTTCTATGAGTCACTGGTTGCTGTTCTATTGGTGACTCGTAGCCGTTCTATCGGCCACTGGTGGCCGTTCTATTTACGACTAGTGACCGTTCTATTGGCTATTGGTTACCTTTCTATCGGTCACTGGTTGCTGATTGGCGATTGGTATCCGTTTTATTGGCTGAGCCATATCTAACAGCTTTTGACTGCCGTTCTATTGTCCACTTGCAACTGTTCCATCGGCTACTGGTTGTCGTTCTATCAACAACTGGCTACAGTTCTATTGGCGGCTAGTGCTGTCCAGTTGGCTACCAATGGTTGTTCTATCAACAATTGGTTGCCTTTCTAGTAGTCACTAGTGGCTGATCCATCGGCTACCGGTTTTGGTTCTTTCAGCAACTGGTTGCCTTTTGATTGTCTACTAGTAACTGTTCTATGGCTACTGGTTGCCTTTCTGTCGGCTACTAGTGGCTGTATTGGCAACCGGTTGCCGTTCTGTTGATTTCGATTGTCGTTCTATAGGCGTCTGGCGTCTGGGTGCTGTTCTATCGGCTAGTAGTGGTCATTCTCTCTGCTTCGGCTACTTGTGACCCTTCTTTCGGCGACTATTGGCCGTTCCATCGGCTACTAATTGCTGTTCTTTGGGTTACTGGTGACCGTTCTATTGGCTGTTATGTGTCGTTCTCTCGCTTACAAGTGGTCGTCCTAACCGGTGACACGTCTATTACCTATCTTTAAAGATACCTCTGATTATCGTTTTTTTTTTTTTTGGTTACTCATGATAGTTCTCTTTTTTATGCATTCGGTTACCAAGACTTTCCCACAAAATTTTAATTTTACCCACCATTATAGTCCCGAAAGCTGTGGGTGTAGAATTTGTCTTTCCTTAAAAGGGTGTATTTATTCGACGTGGTTGTAGTTAGATTTTATTTGAATGGGCTGCTTTATTACTGCAGGAGAAGTCGATTCTTTCAACTCACAGTAACTGAGAATTCAGTGCATTGAGGACGAAGCTCGCTGTGAAATACATATAAGCTATGGGTTACGGTTCGAAAGAAGTTTATTTTCGTTTCGTTACTTAATTTTCTTCCTCAACTCTTTTCTTTTTTGCCCTCTTTGTCTACAGTTGAACGTTATTTTGTACCTCAATTTAATGCGGACTCTATCGCAGTATTAATTACTATCTGACACACTTTCAGAGGGGGAAAAAAAAGAACGTGTAGTGCCTAGTGAATTCATTATAGCGCGGAAAGAATATTGAAGAGGCAAATAGGACCTAAGGATATGGGCTCAGAAGGAAGAACTTTCTAATTGGAATTATAAATTCGAGGCTATTATTTTCCCCGTTTATTTTTTTCCATATGGTTCGCGAATTGGAAACGATGATTTAGTGAACACGAAAAAGCTATTTTCCGTTTACGGGCAGGCCTTTCAAGATCACGAGCCGTTTTCCTCTTTATTCAATATTAAGTTAGTGAAATACGTTCGGTCCGAGAAACGATGTAGCGTCATATTATAAAATTAAAAGGTGTATACACTGGAGGGCCGTTCGAGTAATTTAAATCTTTCTTGCAGGTTCTTTTTTTCGTGCTTTAACCGTTCGTATCTCGGTTTTCGCTCACACTCTTATTCTTTCAAACGTTCAAACTAGGTACCGATGAATTTATGCGCTCCGGTCATGAAATCACAAATTATGGTTCGCGAATTCTTTTTCATTGCTTTTCCTTTTCTCTTTTTTTTTCTCTTCTTCTACATTTGTCTGTATTTCTACTTCAATCGAATGTGTCTGAACTACACAGATGTATGAGTAGAATCATGTGGGTGCGTATAGTGTCGGATCGCGTATCACTAGGCACAGATTTTTAAAAGCCTTTCAATTCGGGTGAGAGCATTATTTTCTTTTATCAAGAAACGTACAATTTTCGAGTCTTTATTGTAAGCTATACTTAGGAACTTCGCTTCGTACTTTCTCTGTCTAGCTGGTCAAGCTTTGCTCGGACTTTTTCTTTCGATCTTGCCTTGGACGACCGATCCTTGGCTGCAGAAACCCACTTACTTAATCATTGACTAATCGAGACAAGCTTCATTTCAGTGCTGAGTGTTAGTGAAGCTGTGTTTGGAATATTGTTGTTTTTGTTTGTGTGCAGTATTTGTGCTGTTATGAGGAGGCTTTACGTTACTGAATATGATTGCGAGTGTATAAAAATTCTGAGCTCCGGTAAGTCTTGCGAGTCATAGAAAAATCTCACAACTTTGCTCGGCAGGGGAAAGGGGCTCGAAAGATTACGATTTTCGATGAGCCGTATTTTGAAGCTCGAACTCTGCGGAAAAGAAAGATACAATAAACTATAGTGAGATTCCTACAGTTATTGCACGTGGTGTGAAAGTTTTCAAGTTTTCTTGTACGTACATTACAAGAGCGAAAATAGTCGATTCTGACGTCCTTTAACTGAACCAAGTTTTTTGCTCCTATTCCTTATTCGGTAAAATGTATCTCGACTGCTTAGATTTATGTGTAGGTTTTCATTTCTGTGTGCGTGCGAACCAAGTTTGAATACATATCACTGGGCGCAGATTTTGAGAAGCTTTTTCCATTCGGTTAGAGGCATTATTTTTTTATCGTTTGAACGCGTAATTTGTGAAAGTGTATTCATCGTTGGCTGTACTTACCGTATTATTTTTCGCAGCGCTATCGTGTCTTCTGTAGAAAAGACTAAAGGCGTACAAAAGTCAAACGCGGGAATTTAGCGAATAATAAATTTTTGAGCAGGCGGCTCGTATTTTAATGCAGAACCGAGCCACGTTCTACTGTTTATCTACGAATATCTCCGTTTGTGTTACATATTAAAGAAGCATGAGTTAACACTATACTATTGGGGTACGCGCGAGGCGTGGATACGTCGAGCACTCTTGCCCCGCTGAATCGCAAAATATAACGTTTTCTATTGATCTTTTTGACAACAATTCGTAGCTGGCGAAAATGCGTATATTAATGGTGCAAGATCGAAATTAATGTGCCCGACGATGACAAGTGTGTGTATATTTTTCCGCTTCTCTTTCAGTCTCGCCGAAGGAATGCAATTTAGTAGCAGTTGTCAGATACACGGTCCGTCAGCGGTCACGTTCGGTAGTCTTTTATCTCAAGAGCTTTCGCAGTCCGAAGTGAATACCATGGACGACAGCAACAAAAGCCCAGTCATGAATAATCCGGGATTTTTGCACTCGTCTTGCCCGCCTTCTATGCATAAATCATGCTTTTGCGTTCGTCTAATAGCCGAGCATACCAAAATGCTTGAAGATTCGACAAAGGTACGTGCTCATCGTATTTAAATATAAGTGCTGTTAAACGTAAGTGTTGGTAGCAACTGGAAGTTGAAAAAGGCGCAGGAATAGAGGCTATAAAAAATTTTGTAAACACGAACGCGGCTTACTTTCGCCGCTGATGTAATACTCGCGCGCATCCATACTATTTATAATATCGAAAACGAGTATATTAACGCGAGAATGGAAGAAGGAATCTTTTTTTCTATCTTACGTTTATCGGGACAGAATACTGTCTTTGAAGATTGACACAAAAATATTAAGTCGTGAGAAATCTGTTCGACTGAGGAAAATACTGCGCATCATTTTATATTACGAGGACGACAAAATATGTATTGCGTTAAAGATTTATCCCTCGAAAATATTCAAATCGGTCGTTTCGAATTAATTAAGATTTATCTGAGTCATTTGTTCGGTGCTATCGAACAAACATTTTTTAAGTGGGAAGCAGTTTTTGTCCCAGGCACGAGCGTTACAATAAGAAAAATTGAAATCAGGATTGAGACAATTTTCACATTTGAATGTTCATCGGGTAAAAAAATTAAGGGGACAAAATTCATAGAGCGTAAAATTTTATACAAATTATGCCCATCGCGCGATACTAGCGCTTGTCCAGCCTGAATTTTCATAATTATGTATAAATAATATTATCTACCTAATTGGGGCTTGACAGCAAAAGAGTTGCCGCAGGTGGCAATGTTTGGAAGCTTGGCTCAAGAAGGTGATTGTGATATTGAATCGCAATACTTTTTGAAAAGGTTTTTCAAGTGTACAATTTTACTTTATTAGTTGCTTTTGCAATGGTCAATGTCAGCAGCCCCCCTCCATGTTGAATTTTCACCCCAAAATAGTATGAATCGTTTGTTCTATGTTTGTTCCGGTTGGTTCCACCCTCATTTTTGTTTGTTCCAGCCCCCATCCCCGTGAAACAATGTGTGGGGCTGGTGACTCGAAAGCTTCCCCCCAACTTTGAATTTTGACCTCAAGATAGTGTGAATCGTTTGTTCTACGTCTGTTTCGGTTTGTTCCACCCTCATTTCTGTTTGTTCCAACTCCTATCCCCGTTCGGGTGTAGTGACACAATAGCCCCCCAATTTTGAATTTTGACCTCAAAAAATGGTGTGAATCGTTCGTTCTACGTTTGTTTCGAATTGTTCCACTCTTATTTCTATGTTTCTTACAGCCTCCATCCTCATAAATCTTTTTAGGAAGCTAATAACACAGACTCACCCATCCCCACTTCAAATTTTGCGCACTGGACCAATCAGTGATCACTAGTTTTGAATTCAATTGAATTTAAAAACGTAAAACCAGACAAACAGGCGTTTTGCCCTACAATCGAATAAACTAGTGTACGCCTAGGAAGGTAAAATAGGTCACTACAAGTCTAGTATGTTACAAACTTAGTACAACCCGCTTGCTATTATAAAAGTGATACTGCATGAAAAACAGAGACTCGGAAAAACTTGAACTCGCGAATTTTCAATGGGGGGAGGCTCAATGAAGGCATTAGAAATGACAAAAAATGAAATCAATAGGTTAGGTTCATATTTTTTAGATTTGCTATCAAAAATATAAAAATATTCACCAATACAAAAACTGCAACATTTTCTACACGGATAAAGAATGGAAATATGACATAGGTTTAAGTACGATCGTCATTATGGACCAGAAAGAGTATGACTGCGAAGTTAAAGATTTCGCAAGATTCTAATAATGCTATAATTGTAAAGACTTCAACTATTCTAAGTTTAATGCTAAAGAACAGAAACCTATCAGCGAGAATAAATTTATTAACCCCCTCCAAAAAATATTCTCTTGAAGTTAACTATCGATGGCTCCTCATTTCGTCCCTCCTTACATAAGCATGCACTCTTTCTTAATATGATCCATCGATTGGTGTCCTCCCCCCTCACTCCTGAAGCCTTCAAAAAGAACTGGACACTATTAAGCTCATAGCGGAAGCCAATCATGTAAAATTTGACATCAATAAAATGGTAGGTACACAAGAAATTAGTTTCTAAAGATACCATCACACACACACACACACCCACTAGAGAGACACAACCCCCATAAAATAGGTTCCCTGTTAAAAAGCCTCCACAATCCCTACATTCCAACTTATACACACCACTCCTCTCATGAACGGGTATGGGGTCCTTCAGCCTCACAAACAACCTCTTGACTGTGGTAAGGTTGTAAAACGCGGGTCTGAAGCCAAACGGGCGAAGGGCCCGACCCAATTGGAGGAAGAACTTCCCCAGGAAAGGGAGACTGATCCATCGCAAACGACGATCGCGGATCGTGTCTCGGGGGAGGGAGGTGGTGGAATCAGAAAGGTTCCTCGTAACTTTCCTCCGAACCATCACGTCAACTTCGACATTGACCCCATTCACTCTAGCCAGGTGTTTTATTGTGAGTAATTCTTTTCTGAAGGCAACCTGACTCAAAAGGAATACGAGTCAGTTTGTGAACTAGGCTATGAAAGGCAGCCATCTTATGAGCAACAGGAACGAACGAACCTCCGTGGACTAAAACATCGGTCGTAGTATCTTTCCTGTAAATTCCCAACTTATGGATACCGTCTATTACAGAGATCGATAAATCCAAAAAGTTAATGGAAAATACGTAAATTTGATGGAAGGGTACCAGGAATTGAGATACCTCAGAAACCCACCAAGGAGATCTGGGGGACCAGTCCAGGTACATAGAACGTCATCAACGTACCTGTGCCAATAGTGAATATAATTAAGTAACACCTGGTTCGAGGAAAAGAGGTCAAGTTCAAACTTGGACATGAAAATTTCGAAGATGAGAGAGCCTAAAGGTGATCCAATGGGGATCCCTATTTCATTAGGAAACTCGAAAAAACGACGGGTCTAGTATAATATAGTTTGAAAGTCTAAATTTTTCTCGAATCTCCAGCTATATATGATAGCTCGAGAGTTGAAATTTTAAATTTTTCCAAGTCCCCCTCCTATCATATATAGCTCGAGAGTCGAAATTTTTTCAAGTCCCCCTCCTATCATATATAGCTCGAGAGTCGACATTTTTTCAAGTCCCCCTCCTATCATATATAGCTCGAGAGTCAAAATTTTAACAGGGAACCTGTTTTATGGGGGGCTATTTGAGAAATCTGCCGTCCGCCGTCCGCCGTGCGCCGTCCAGCGAAAAACTTGAAAAAATTTCGACCCTCGAGCCATATATGATAGGAGAGGGACTTAGAAAAATTTGGACTCTCAAGCTATATATGATAGGAGGGGGACTTAGAAAAAATTTCGACTCTCGAGCTATAGATGATAGGAGGGGAACTTAGAAAAATTTCGACTCTCGAGCCATATATGATAGAAGGGGGACTTAGAAAAATTTCGACTCTCGAGCCATATATGATAGGAGAGGGACTTGGAAAAATTTCGACTCTCGAGCTATATATGATAGAAGGGGGACTTGGAAAAATTTCGACTGTCGAGCTATATATGATCTAGGCTTCCTTGAATTTTCAATACCAAATCTCATTCGAATCATAAAACAGGTTCCCTGCGTTTCTCGTTTAACTTCGTTAAGGAAGCCGTAATTTTTTCTAAGTCCCCCTCCTATCATATATAGCTCGAGAGTCAAAATTTTTTTCAAGTCCCCCTTCCATCATATATAGCTCGAGAGCCAAAATTTTTTCCAAGTCCCCCTCCTATCATATATAGCTCGAGAGTCGAAATTTTATCAAGTCCCCCTATCATATATAGCTCGAGAGTCAAAATTTTTTCCAAGTCCCGCTCCTATCATATATAGCTCGAGAGTCGAAATTTTTCCAAGTTTTTCGCTGGACGACGGACGGCGCACGGCAAATTTCTCAAAAAGCCCCCCATAAAACAGGTTCCCTGTTAAAATTTCGACTCTCGAGCCATATATGATAAACGGGGGACTTGGAAAAATTTCGACTCTCGAGCGATCCTATAATAGCTGGAGATTCGAGAAAAATTTAGACTCTCAAACTATATTGTACTATGCTTATAGTAGGTCTGGGCCTTCTTTATACTAGCTTTATCTAGGTCTAGGCTTCCTTGAATTTTCAATACCATATCCCATTTGACTCATAAAACAGGTTCCCTGCGTTCCTCGTTTAACTTCGTTAAGGAAGCCGTCGTTTTTTTTCCAAGTCCCCCTCCTATCATATATAGCTCGAGAGTCGAAATTTTTCCAAGTTTTTTGCTGGACGGCGCACGGCAAATTTTTCAAAAACCTCCCATAAAACAGGTTCCCTGTTAAAATTTTCCTTCAAATTTACAGTAGTTGGGGGACCAGCAAATGTTCAGAAGCTCGAAAAATTCATGAAGCTCATTGTGAGGGATGTTGGCTTTTACGAGAAGCGCTGGATAGTAGCAGCCTTAGGAATATTTGGGAACAAACCAACAACATCAAACTAGCAGATGGTCGTTCCCGAGGGAAGACTTACACCCTCCAGGACGTCAGTTAAGGAGGCCGAATTCAAGACCGAATGAGGGGATTCAAGATCAATGCGATTTTTGAAGTGACGGTCTAGGAATTTGGCAAGGAGGTAGGTAGATGAGGAGATGAAGGAAACAATGGGTCGCATCGAGGTATTGTTCATATGCACTTTAGGCAGCCCGTAGAGGAGGGGGGGGGTATGGGGTTACAAACAAGGAGGGCTTTTTTCAAAGCAGGAGTTTTGATAATAGCCTCACTCCTGTTGATGACACTCCAAACTTCTTTAACGTGCTTAGGGAATCTGAAATCCTCACTCTCTTTAGCACTACACTGCTGGGGGACTTCATGGACCTTGGAAGAATAGGCGGATTTCCCCATCACCACAACAGCATTGCCCTTGTCAGCCTTAGTGACGATTAAATCTCCCTCTTTAATCATCCTCTTTAAACCTTGAATCACTCCTCCCAATTTATCACTCATGCGAGGGAGGGGGTTATTACGGACTAATTCAGCACAAACTTTCTGGGTATTAAAACCAGGACCAATTTTAACAGCAAGATCCGCAACAATATTCGCCAAGGTTTCATCTTTCTTGGGGGGAGGTAAGCTGAATTTCGAACCTTTCTCAAGGAGGGATGTTTCGTCACTATTAAACACTACCTGACTATTATTTATGAGGGAGGGCTGGAATTTATGGGCGACAACACCGTCACTCACCCCTTCGTCAACCACATCATCATTAACCTTCATTAGGGAGGACAATTTCCTATTCTTCTTCTCCTTCAAGTTCACCTCAAACTTCCGACACTTTTCATTGACGTCCCGTATAAAGAAACCAAACTCAAGGGGGAGGAGCATACCGGAGAGTCTCCAATGGACCATAAGGTTTAATCTAGTCGTAATCGGAGTATTCGTCTTTAGAGGTCCAGTGAAAGTCCATTGATTGCATCATGACCCAATAAAAGAATTGAAATTTGAATTCCTAAGTTTATTGTTTTTTCTAAAATTCTGATGGTATTTTAAGACGAGTTTCCAAGTTTAGAGGAGGTCCGGACCCCCTGAAACAGTCTTCCCTGCTGGACCACTGGAAATTATGGTTTTGTGGCACTCCCATTAAGAGCCCTATAAATGTCTAATACATATTTTCGATTTTTGAATTTGGTAGACATCCGCACCTTGTTTAAGCTAGTTACCCTAGGCTAAGAAATCGTTTATTAGTTTCATTCATTATTATTTTGACGAAATCTGCTCATAGAAAAACATTTGTGTCTATCACAGGTGAAAGAAGATTGGAAATATGTTGCCATGGTACTAGACAGACTATTTCTGTGGATATTCACGTTAGCTGTACTGGTTGGCACAGCGGGTATCATTCTACAAGCGCCAACTCTTTACGACGATAGGATACCAATAGATAAAAAATATTGTGAGTAAATTTGAATACCTTTCACGTAGGTAGTACGTATAGAGTAATGTACCTACCGTATGTAGCCTGTATTTCGGTTTGGGAACAGACGACGTAGGTAATTTAGCTAATTAAATGAAGAGCCAGGCTCCGACGAATGTGAAAATGATGCAGCCAAATTTGCTAAAAGCATTTTGTACTTGATCAAAGGAAAAGCTGCCAAAATGAGAATTTCGTGTGTGGATTTCATTAACGAATTAATCAATCGGCATTTCGCTGACAAATTGCCGTCTTTAAAGTTTAGAATGGCACTTTGCCAGATACAGATGGCAAAGGAAGTCATTCGTTGAAACCATTTGGAAAAAGTACTAATAAACTATAGGTATATTGCGAAATCTGAAAATTTTTCAATCGATACGAAAACGAAAGACTATTCGTATATTTGGCACTTATTTAACGCGTGGGAGATGAATTGAAATCTTCGTAAGCGAGGTGAAATGTCGCCTCTGTACCCGCAATAGCGTAAAGAAGGCATTTAAAAGCGCTGGAGCAATTTTAAAATCCTTAAATATAATACGAAGATCTTGAAATTATTTTTGAAAATATTATGAATCATTATAATATTATAGTTAGACACAAATATGAGAAATAAAAATATTTTGGGCCATAAAAGCTTTAATGATTGAAAATGGTAGAGAATGATGTCTAGTATGACCCCTAAAAATCCCATTAAATCCCCTTGGAGCCTTTTCTTTTATGGGCGTTTGAACCCCCCAAAAATCAGTTTTTGACAAATATCTCGCGAAAGATGCGGGTTATGTGAAAAATACCTCAGTTCAAAATTGTTCCTCATAAAATTTCCTATATTTATGACAGTGTATTTCATCTTAAGCCTAGCCCTCCCCCTCGGCCGACAAAGTCAATGGAAGTACCCCCATTTTCCAAAACCCGTGTAAATAGCACTCTATAAAGTAGAGTAATGGCTTTTCACGGGCTTAACAACGTGTACAAGTGTGGTGAATAAATAATTGGGAGAGGGGGGGGTGGTACTTTTCACGAATATACTTGGTCTTGTACACGGAAATTCTTTTAAAATCATGAATGCACACGTTATGTTTATCACCTACGGTATGCGAGTGCAGTAGTACTGAAAATATTATTTAGCGCGAAAAAATCCTCGTTCTCCCTTGCCAGGAGGCGGAAATTCATAGGCCAGAATTTTGCAGTTATAAAATTCGAAAGATCGGCGACAGTGAAATCGTTGGTCACCATGTCACAGAAGGTGAAAATTCGGAAAGAACCGAGAAGGTGTCAAAGCTGCAGGGAAATTTTTCCTTTGAGTGATTGAATAGTTTACCAGCTTCTTGACAACTGCATGCGCTTTTACATCTCTTTTTGCATCCACATGAAATTAGATGCAGGAGATTGGACGGACGGTGCTGCAAGTTTAGTCATGTCGATTGGCTCCAAGATTTCAGTAACACGTTTCCATCCCCATTCGGTTGGGTTTTTCTCATTGCCCAGTCAAGTTTGGATTTGATGGTAACATCTACCCCATATAAGTGGTACATGGCCGAGTTTTCTGTGGGTGGAAAAGCCTCGAGGCTGACTTTACCAGGGTTTTCTTGGCGTAATGTAGGAACCGGAGCTCATTGAGGGAGGTGGACTTTGTGGTAATGAAATTTCTGTATTTATTTTGAGGAACTCCAGCCAGGATGGGCTTCACAGTAGAGACTGCCTCCCCATAATAAACCTCAAGCTCCCTATGAGTGAGGTATGACTGTTGATGGAGGTGTTTTCCCAATTGTTCCACCCTAGAGGAGTCTGTCGAGTCAGTTGGTTAATGCGTTGGATTTCGAGTATTGTCGTGAGATCTTCACTGGTTGGTCAAATACGGCGGTTGGTCGTCAAAATAAGATGATTCGGTAGAAGTATGATGCCAAGGAGATGCGCGGTAGTTATATGGATCAGTGCCATAGCCACGGACGTTTCATTATTGACTTGTATTCAAGAGCTCGCCGTTTTGACAATATTCGCACTTCTGATCCTTCCGTGATTTGCCAATTCTTCCTTTTCTCAGGCCCTTTTTGGCAATCAAGTTTCTTGACGGAGTCTAATCTTCAGGCCCATTTGGAGCTTCCTTTCGATTTTCAGGAAACTTTTCACGCTGCACATGTCAAGTGGTAGGCGGATGTTAATTTCGACGCTTCTCGCGGCGTACCATGAAGTCTTGAACTCAGATTTATTCAAGAAGCGGTTGGGCTTAGCCATTGTAAATTATTTGAAAACTTATATTTGTTAATTGCATTAATATGTATCAATATTGTAATGTCTTTATAAAATATATGGTGATGGTAAAAAAAGAAAGAAAAAAAAACTCCACTTGGAATGCTGCTTTGAGGCTTGTGCTGACTTGTCAGTAACCAAAGCATTCCATTGTCTTCTTTCCTGTTTCTTTCTCCTGTATCAGGTTTACTTACTTGATATATTATAGTTGAATGAATTAAATGTGGATCGCACGTTGTTCTGCATGTTCTTAAGTGTGCACGATATGGAAATGTGTGCACTACTTACATGGTGGTGTATTTGTCCTCTTCAATGGATTTTGAGTATTCTGATTTTGTGTGCACAACTTGTATCAAGATGTGTGCACTACTTGCTTTGTTTTTATCCGTGTAATACATTTCATAGGCGTGTGAATTTTGTTTCCTTGGCGTGTTATCAATAGGCGGACAATTTCGTTTTTTGAGGCGTGTGATTAAATGTATGCCATAATATTTTCAGTACTACTGCACTCGCATACCGGAGATGATAAACATAACGTGTGCATTCATGATTTTAAAAGAATTTCCGTGTACATTCGTGAAAGGTACCACCCCCCTCTCCCCATTATTTATTCATTGAAAATGTTTTTTATACGTCTTACTACACTCGTACACGTTGTTAAGCCCGTGAAAAGCCATTACTCTACTTTATAGAGTGCTATTTACACTGGTTTTGGAAAATGGGGGTAACCCCCATAAAAGAAGAGGCTCCAAGGGGATTTAGTGGGATTTTTAGGGGGTCTTTCTAGACATCATTCTCTACCATTTTCAGTCATTAAAGCTTTTATACCCCAAAATGTTTTTATTTTTCCTTAATCGCCTACACTAATATTGTCGTTTAGCAGAGTAGTTCAGAGGAAATTGTTCTGTCCATCAAAGGAATCTCGTCTCTAATATTCAAACGAATTTAAATAACAAAATGCTTTCATTTGTTTTTTAAAGCAAAAAAAGAAATGTAGGAAGTATAAGCAAAAGCTAACGCGGATTTATTTAGGGGTTAATTATAATCGCACATCAAAAGAGAATGTTTGAACAGCAAATCTGTGAGCAGCAGAAAGGAATGAGAGAACAGTTAAAAAATGTAAGAAATGAACAGCAATGGTACACAGCAAATAGAAATGGTGGAACATTAAAAATGATATTTTTTCAGCAGCAAAGTAATATTGAAATGAACAGTCGATGCTCAACAGCAATATTAAATTTTTCTCACCTCAAATCACTCAGTTTTTGACACAAATAAGCCTGCCTTCCAAAACATCGTGACAGGCAACTTCAAGAACATCAGTAAGATTAAGTTCTTAACTTCGAAAAGATGATTCACGTACACGTCATTGCAAGAACAAAAAAGTCTTAAAACTTGATGAAGAGGAAGGAGCGACTATACAACATTGAGCAGTTTTGACCGGTCAATATCAAAGTAGCTTCTATCTACAATGATCTCAAAAAAGAAAGGCAGATTTTTTGTTCATGTCCCTTTATTTCAAAATATTTAACAGGCAAACATTCTCTGGACATTCTCTGGGTATGCTCATCCACCTCCAACTTTGTAACGTTCCTCCTCAGGCAAAAAATGTGCCCCTAGGGCAGAAACTTAATCGAGGACGCCCGACAAAGGCAAAGGAAGCACTGTTAGTGCAATGATTATTATGTTTTATTTCTCCGTTCTATAGTCAGGGTTCTAGTCTCCGATCACTTCATTCAATTTTATTCTATTTCAGATTCTAGACAGATTTTATTTTAGATTTTTGACAGATTTCATTTTGTTCTAGACTTTCAACGGATTTGATTTTATTTTATACTTTTGACTGATTTTATTTCATTTTCTTACTTTAGCAGTCTACTGCTGAATTAACGCAGTTTGCTGTTCAAATTTTCTTTTTGAGGTTGTAAATATTATTTGCTGCGCAATCCTCAATTTGCTGTTCAATGCGACCTTTTACTGTGCATTATTTTCTTTGCTGTGGGATTCTCATTTTGCTGTGATTACTTTCTTACCACTGAGTAAACCATCTTTTATGCTGTGCTCTAAAATCCAACCCTTTATTTAGTTGATCTATGAATTTTTTTCAGTAGATATTTTATTGATTTATTAGTCGGTTTCTTAATATTGTACGTCTCTTTCTTTGCAGCTACGTCGTACTATCGTTCGAACTGAGAATTTTGATTCATAAGAGATATTTTTCGGTTCCACGAAATAAAGAGCAACCTATTTGCTATCGAGGGCAAGCAGAACAAGCACCGGAGTTTTTATGTGTAAATCAGTTGTAGTACGTACTAAGGAAAATGCAGTAGCACTTCGTAAATTTTTTATGGCACTTCAGGTAACTTTTTAAGTACGGGTCACAAGAATTTTTGCGTTGTGATCGTAGTAGGCGGGACAAAATGCAGCATTAAAACTTGATACTCGCCCCGTGGAGCGTCACTGCCACATTTTGAGAGTATGAAATTTGTAATTTTTGCTGCGAGATTTTATTAGTAGACGTTAGTGGTAATTCTTTATTCGTTGTTGAAGTTTACGAGTCTTCAAATGGTATGATTGCCTTTCGATTACGATTTTGAACGTAAACACGTGTACGAAAAAGTTTTTCAGCTGTAGAACCCCTTCAATGAGAACTGCCATACTATAGCTTATGAGAGATCTTATATATAGGCCTACTGTGAAAAACGCGCGAGTCGATGTTTAGGTAGGCCGGTCAAAACAGAACGACTGACAGAAAGTACTGGTAAAAAATAAGATTTTATTGACAATATGTTACCGTTTGTTTATCTCTGTACTAAGTAATTTATTTATTTATACCGATATTTTGTGGCAATTTTTTAAAATGTTATCATTTTTATATTTCGTATACTACGTACGTGATGTATTTTATATTTGGGATGAAGGCGATGAAACGAGTAGACTGGGACGTGTGTATTTTAGATGTGTAAATAATATCATTTTGTCTGCCATAAGGAGACCCCCCATGAAATGCTACCTAAGATTAATACAATGTGAATTACCCGAGGAAAAAGAATACTGGTTAGGCTTGTGGATGGAGAAGAGAAATACGCATCATTTTTTCAAAAAGCTGTTTATAAACTTTCTTTCTTACTAGCTAGATCATCGACTCACATTGGGAACGTACTAGTAGGTAGCTTTCTGGTAATAATTTTCGGTTTACGTTCCAACACTGGTGAAGGGTAGAATAATACTTCTCTCGTTGGGATCAGAACGTTTAAGGAAAGTTACTAATTTCAAACAGGACAAACGTGTAATTTTTTTAAATAATTAGAATAGCTGAGGTTCCTGCACTAGTTAGCGCTGCAAAATCAGATATATGTGGAAAAATGAAAATTCGAGAAGGGTGAAAACCAATTGAAAATTGTTCTCTAATGATGATTTAATTGTTCAGTTACAATGTGATAAATTATCGGACGAAGTTTTTCTCAAGGTACAGTTCCAGTTAATTTGAAGGTGTTTCACAAAATCGCCCGCGATTCGGTAGTGCTATACCAGCTCTGAAACTTCAATTTTGAACCCAATATGCACAAATACTGTACAAAGAAAAAACTATTTACATTACATTCGGCGATACTGTTCCGTCATACTTTTCTCTTGTCCATTTTGATGCGCTCCTTCAAGTTTGAAAGTACAGAAAAGACCTTTCGTTTAGAAGAAAGTAGGTACCTCGGAAAATGAACAAGAAGTTTTCATAGAATGCTACATTGTTACTCATCCTTTAAATAAATTCCATGTTGACATAATATTGTTAATAGAGCTCTTCCTCTATAGTCTGGTGGACTATTTTTCATGTCAACTGCATTTCTTGAGACATTACGCTAACAGACGTTTTTAGGGGTAAAATTACCCGCTGAATCCGAATTTCGATGTTAGCAAGCCAAATTTTGCCTCCTAGGGGTGTAAATTCAAGATGGCGCCTGGTAAAACCAATAAATCTATACTAATTTTCCTACAAACAGAGTGCCGTTACGCCAGCAGACGTTTTTAGGGGTAAAATTTCTCGCTAAATTTGAATTTTCGTGTTAGCAAGCCGAATTTTACCCCCTAGAGGCGTAAGGGGCGAAATTCAAGATGGCGTCTGGTAAAAGCAATAAATTAATACTAATTCTCCCACAAACAAATAGCCGTGTATCATTATAAAGGTTCTCAAGAATTCATAAAGTGAACAGATTATCAATATTTACCAAAATATGATATAGTTACGGGAAAAGACTGAGAAAAACAAAATGGCAGCCAAATTCTAGTCTCAAAACTGATAAATTTTGACAATCGCGCGACAGAGGGTTGTGTGATATCGTTGTCATGGTTTTCGGGATCGAGAAGTTCAAAAATTGATATCCGGAGAAATTTGGGTAATTGGGAGGCATTATTTTGAGACTGAGGGGAAGGAGACTTCTCGGAGAGTACTATTTTCTATTTCTTCGCCAATACTGCGCCCGTTGAAAATAATGATATACTCCATCACTGATTTTTCTAGTTTTTACGTTGCTTTCTTTGCTGGTTGGATAATCCTTATTCCATAAGCGGTAAACCTTTCAAACGCTCTGTTAATTCTGAAAATATTTTAGTAATCAATAAATTAGTACCTATTTAATGAACTGAGCAAACTTGTAATTAGAGAAATCGAACACAAAAAAGTGAGTTACAGCGTACTACGGACTACTCTTCCTCCATGTAATCGTCTTCTATTTCCAGACGATTCTGGCAGTCATCCTTGCACTTACATAGAGGAGTGCAAACTTCGGACGAACGTCTGCATTTGCATATTTTGGTGCTACATTTTGATTTGCAACCGCAGCTCAGAAGTGTATTGCACGCATCAGGAACACTTGGAAGGGTTGTCCATTGGGGTTTCAAGACATCTTCTTGAAGAAACCAACCCCACTGAGTAGGATCCGGCAGGTTTGGATTCGCAATATGCGCATTATGCCAAATAGCCACCAGATAGTGTGCCCTCAATATATGGACTCGAGCTGCATCCGATGTTGGTGGTAAAAACTCTGGAGCTGAAGCCTTTCCAAAGAGAGTGTGACGAGCACCATCACAGAATGACTCATTTGTCTTGTAGAGTGCACACAGAAATTTTTCAGCCCCCTCCAAACAGTCTTCCACAGAGGGTTCTACGCCAAACTCATACAACAACCCAACCTGAAGCCTATATGTAGAAAGGGCTCCTCGTTTACCATGACCTGAAAGGATACATTATGAATGTAAAATTGTTGTACCGAACATTTTTCTGAACACTGAAAAATTTCAGATTGTTTCTCTTACCTGCTAAGAAAGAAGTTGTATCACAGCCAGATAAAGCGTGGAGAGCGAGGATGTTCTCTTTTTGTTGCTTGCTGAGAGTATTACATACGCTGTGTATTGGAATATACTTTCTATCTTTACTTGTTCCAGCCATTAAGAAACATTCTTCAGCAGGAATTTTCGCAAAATGATGCACCAGAAGAAGAAATACGTCTGTATCTCGAGCACAGACAACTACTCGTTTGTGAGGACTGTGCACAGCATGAAGTATAAGGCGTGTATCAGCCTCTTCATGCGTTGCTTGCAGTATTTTTATATCACTCATACCATTTGACCTAACCTCAGTTTCATCCTTAAACCCACCATCTACAATGACCTCCAGACCAAAAAAATCTTCTTTTAAAATCTCTTCCGATAAATATGCTGCAAGGTCGGCCTTGTTTTCAAATCACTTTATGCATCGTAACATGCGTTTTATCAGCCGATTAAAATATTGTGAAGTTTGAGAATTAAGAATAAATAAAATTTTTTGGTGGCCAATTATTTGTTTCTAATGAGAGAGCGGCAAATCACTTCTGCTATCCGCAAAACAACAAATGATTGTAATATTGATGAGAGCGCTGCTCTACCACGCACCAGAAATAACGCATGATTGATTGATAATTCATAAATAATAAACTTATGGAAAAGAGAGAAGAAAATATTTTTGCTTGAAAGAAGCGTTGAAATTATACTTGTTTAATAAACGTTTTGAGAAGAGGAAAATAGTCACTTAAAAATTGAAAATTGTATTTCCCGAGAAGTCTCCCTCCCCTCAGTCTCAAAATAATGCCTCCCGGTTACCCAAATCTTCTCCGGATATCAATTTTTGAACTTCTCGACCCCGAAAACCATGAACACGATATCACACAACGCTCTGTCGCGCGATTGTCAAAATTTATAAATTTTGAGATAGAATTTGGCCGCCATTTTTTTCAGTCTTTTCCCGTAACTACATCATATTTCGGTAAATATTGTCACTTTATGAATTCTTGAGAACCTTTATAATGATACACGGCTATTCGTTTGTGGGAGAATTAGTATTAATTTATTGCTTTTACCAGACGCTATCTTGAATTTTGCCCCTTACGCCTCTAGGGGGCAAAATTCGGCTTGCTAACACGAAAATTCAAATTTAGCGAGAAATTTTACCCCTAAAAACGTCTGCTGGCGTAACGGCACTCTGTTTGTAGGAAAATTAGTATAGATTTATTGGTTTTACCAGGCGCCATCTTGAATTTTCACCCCTAGGAGGCAAAATTTGGCTTGCTAACATCGAAATTCGGATTCAGCGGGTAATTTTACCCCTAAAAACGTCTGTTGGCGTAATGTCTCAAGAAATGCAGTTGACATGAAAAAAACGTAACATTTTTCTTCTTTGTTCACCAGACTACTATGTCATAGTGCCTGATTCGACACTACCAGCGTACTTGCTCTGCGAAAGTGTCGTGCTCTACACTTGAAAAAGTGTGATCTACCACTCTATTGGCATGTGCCCTAAACCGATCTTTCACTACAAGCAAACGCGCTCTTCATCATACAAATACCGGTTACAAGGACTCCAGAGTTGATAGGGAGAGATAAGACGCAGACGACGGTCATTTCCTGGTTTGAGCTGTGTCGCGCTGTTTTCGAGGACGTTCTGATATCGAAGTAAGTTAGACAGTAAAGCACTGACGACAACCCGATTCAAAATGACGAGGCTTGGTTTGCCGGGTGTTGGAAATATAATCAAGATCGTCTCTCGGAAGGTAGTATGCTGGGCTGCAGTCGAAATTATGACGCTGACGTCCGCAATCTGCGGAATCAAAGCGCGTATAGATGCACCCTGGATCTTTGTTTTCCACCCTAGTACTAGCGGTTAGTGAAATGATACTGCAAAATTTAGTTATACAATGATACTTGGTATTGTAGTAGTTATGACCGTAAAGAACATTTTCAGAAGGCGTGCCACTCAAAATTTCCCTTAGGGGGCTGGAGGGGGGCCAAAATGTCTCTCAAAAATCAGTATTTTGCTAATATCTCGAGAACGGTTGGGTATAGGGGAAAAATACCTCAGTACAAAAATAACCTCCGTATAATTTTACGTAAAAAACGTTCCCTTCATTTTTTCGCTACGACTCACCGTTAAACGACAATCGACGCAACAAAATTGAAGCGCGTAAAAAAACACATAGTCGGGAGTATGTACATAGTTACGCGCGACGCCACGCGGTGCACAGTTATGCCGTGGCTCGGTTTACCAGCTACGCTACGCCATGTTACCATCGTTTTCAACATTAAAGGAGAGAAAGTACGAGATCGAAAATTTTTCATAAAAATACCAAAAAAAAAAACACTCACGCTAGCACGCGACTTTTCTTCTTACATACTCATAACTCATTAAAAGAGTAACTCCCACTCTTTGTACTAAATACTGAGTGCCTATCAATTAAGTCCGATATTTGTAGAATCAATAGTAAAACTCAGTTTATGAAGCTTATCATCATGACGTCACATCATCTCATATCAGTATAAGGAAACGTAAATTTATTTTATTTAATCAATAAGCAATTTTTTCAACGGTTTTTATTTACTATTATTTGGAACGATGTTAAGAATTGTCACCAATAATGACCATCGAAGTATGCGACCGCAAACGGAAAAACGTGCCTTAGCGGCAAAACGTTTGTTTCTAAGACGAGAAAAAACAACTTTTGATTTAAATAAAAAAGAAATAAAAAATTAAATTGAAAAATAGCAATTGAAAATAATATTCCTATCTCCTGAGACACCTCAAAAAGCTGTCCCAATTAAAAATAATACTCCCACCTCCCGAGATACCTTAAATCGGCGTAATACTTCCTTTTCTCTAGCTTGAAAAATCAATAAAACTTACCTTCATTTTTCCACCTACAGCAATAAAATAAATGGCGAATTTCTTATCAACTAATAGGTTTATTGATTATCAAATTTTATAAATTTCTAAACAGACACCGGGTGTACCCTTTTCCAATGAGAAAAGTCGGCAAAAAAACGCGCACCCTGTGGTCTGGAAATTAGATTTGCGTCTTTGTATTCAAGCACTTCTAAAAGAGCTTAATAATTACTTCTCCCTAAACGTTAATATTAGTCTAATATTGGTCTAGTATACTGTATATTAGTCTGAAAGGCTCAATTCCTTATCATCTCCAATTCCTGGCATCACTTATTGCTATCACCAGGCGCTCTTCTTTTCATCCGCTCATAAATCGTAGTCACGCTCTCATCACCACCTTCTATGCAAATTCCATCCCAATATTCTTTAACTGGGAATGTAGTTACATGGACATCCGGGAAAAAAAATGGACAAAATCTATATTGAAGCCAAACAAGCAACCAATGACCCATCAGTCAACCCTTTATTCTTTCCCTCACGTTCCAACCTTTCCAAACATATTAAAAAATTAATAATACACCTCTCGAGCCTGGTTTACTCATAAGTCTAACCTCAAATCTCACTCAAAGAAACCATTCCAAATTAAAAATAATATTCCCATGTCCTGAGACACCTGAAATCAAACTACTGACCATCACATATACACAAAAAAATGATCTACAAATCAATAATAAATTAAGAATGAAGTCTTCAAGCTAGTCTCGCAGTATATTTGATGAACACTAAAAAATTGTACTCATTCATAGATGTATGGATTTTGAAACTAAAGGTTTTTACAATTGAATTTGACTATAATAAAAAAAAAGAAAAAAGGAACAGCCTAACAAAAAAAAATTTAAAAAAATAAAGATTCTTCATGACAATTAGTACTGAAAACAAGAGGATAAGAAAATTCCCTTTCTCATGATGTAAGCAGCTATAAGTGGTTCAAATGTTCAATAGTGAGAATTTTCCAAAAAATTGATTACATCCCAAGAACTACTCATTCAATCGTCAAAAAAATTGCAGGTGCACATCTCTAGCTATTAAAGGAGGGGGGTTGTTGGTAAATGAAAAACTCAGGCGAAAAATTTGATAACGTTAATAAAAAATTGCTTATTTTTGATTAAATAAAATAAATTTACGTTTCCTTATTCTATTATGAGATGATGTGACGTCATGATGATAGGCTTCATAAACTGAGTTTTACTATTGATTCTACAAATATCGGACTTAATTGATAGGCAATCAGTATTTAGTACAAAGAGTGGGAATTACTCTCTTAATGAGTTATGAGTATGTAAGAAGAAAAGTCGTGTGCTAGCGTGAGTGTTTTTTTTTTTGGTATTTTTATGAAAAATTTTCGATCTCGTACTTTCTCTCCTTTAATGATGAAAACGATGGTAACATGGCGTAGCGTAGCTGGTAAACCGAGCCACGGCATAACCGTGCGCCGCGTGGCGTCGCGCGTAACTAAGTACATACTCCCGACTATGTGTTTTTTTACGCGCTTCAATTTTGGTGCGTCGATTGTGGTCTAACGGTGAGTCGTAGCGAAAAAATGAAGGGAACGTTTTTTACGTAAAATTATACGGAGGTTATTTTTGTACTGAAGTATTTTTCCCCTATACCCAACCGTTCTTGAGATATTAGCAAAATACTGATTTTTGAGAGACATTTTGGCCCCCCTCCAGCCCCCTAAGGGAAATTTTGAGTGGCACGCCTTCTGAAAATGTTCTCTACAGTCATAAGTATTACAATACTAATTATAAATGTAAAACTAAATTTTGCAGTATTCCATCATGTTTTGTCAGTAACCGCTAGTACTACCCGGACATGGACTTCCACTGAGTGAAAGAGGGTCTCTCATTCATTCCGGCAGAGGCAACTTTTCTTTGGGTGGATAGAGAACTTGGAGGGAATCTTCGTTGTGGTATCTTTTAGGTAATCCACACTTTCACGTACGCTGGTAGCACCCTTGATTCTTATCAATGGTCCTTGCTTTACATTGATCATATGGCAGGGGATTTGTATAATGCAATAATAACACATCTATTCTCTCGTCGTAAAACCATTGTGAAGCTGGTACCATAATGATGAGAATCAGGCAAACGAGTAGGTATTATAATGTAAGGTAAGAGCCCCCCCACGAACGCAATCCGCGATTATTTTACAAAAGTTAAAAAAGAAAAAAACCAACATTAAATAAAAGTGTGTTTTATAAATAAATAAAAAAACAGTACAGAAAAATACATCAGTTTTTCCGAGTATTGGAAGAAAATCAATTTAGATACTGCATTCTTGATTATGATTTTTTAAACGATGAGAAAATTTGGACCCATTCTCGATTCGACTGCTAAAAGATTTTGGAGAAACCATGATCGTGTTTTACTAGCATTCTTAAGAAAATTCTGTCAGACGAGAAGTTACCGATATTCTAAAAAAAGGTCCCATAAATCGTGGATGTTTAAAATTAAGCATTTTCCATTAATTCGAAGCTAGACTCTGCAGCAGTCTCGTTCTCTTAATTTAAATATTTTCGAGACTAAACAATCAAACGAGAATCCTTCTTCTTCTCTTTCAATTTGGCAAGAGTGGTACGAGTACGAGTTGGAAATGGGAAATCTCAAGTTAAATGACGGTTATTAAACGAAATAAATAATATTGTAAAATACCTGCACCTATGTAATAGAGAGCAAAACTTATAACGGTCTTTTGTACCAACACTGATTACCTATTGTACGTAGCGTAAAATAATAATTGTTTAAAATTCCATCTCTTTTATATCTAATGAATTTTATAAGCGTAGACGTAGGTATTTGTACAAACAAAAAAAAAGGGGAACATAGTTCCTTTTTTATTTAAATTGTATTAGTTGAACTATATGAGTATCAGAGTTGATGTGATTTACTGAAACTGTTTTTTTAAATTATTTTTAATCCTATTATGTATTTCTCGCCTAAAATTATAGGAAGCGAAGGTACAAATAGCATACTATTTACACGTACTGATGAATGAAAACAACAAAAGGTCGCACTTTGTAATAATCTGAATTTAGTGCTCTAGTGAAAGAATAAAAAATGTTTCCTTTGTTTTTATTTCTAATATCGATTACATTTTGATTTAAACGTGTCCTGTCCACCGTCCATTTGATAGAAGGCCAATAGTGTTCAAAAAATTTTCGAAGGTGAATATAGCCATATGAGGACCTATCTGTACAAAGGGCGTCCGTGAAGAAAAATTTATTACAGAGAAATCAGTTTGAAGTTTCAGTTCAAAATATCTCCGCAACAACGAGTTTAATCAAAAAAATGGTAAGGATGAAAATTGAAGAGCAACTTTTCTTCCTTAAGAAACCATAATCACATTTTGAATACATCCAGAAACAAACAAAGTAGAGATTATTGAAAATATGACAACAGACGCCTTTCTTCCCGAGATGGAAAAAATTGTGGGTTTGAAAAAAAAAAAAAAAATTATAAAAGATAGTTTATAATCTGAAACGCACGAAAATCTAGGTCTCCGCAAAAAGGATAGGTCCTCATATGTGGAAGAGATAGGACTCTGACGTAATTTGGGAAGTTGGAGGAACTTTCAAAGGGACTACATATCATAGCTATCTAAGGAGAGATAGTTTCGATCCAAGTTAAAAATTTCGAAAATTTTTGTTGATGGCCGTAAGTATCTGATAAAGAAGGAAAATATCGTCTCAGTTTATCAAATTGCCTATCTGGTGAACCGTACAAAAATAACTCTCTTCTCAAATTTTTTTTTTTTCGACCCCGATAAATGACCCGGTTGACGGAAAATGACAGAATGCCGCCAATCTGCAATAATTCTGTCGGAATGTGGGACCTATTCTGCCATCTGTCAGAAATGTGAGGATTCTGTTAGTTTTGTTACAATTCTGTTAAAATTGTGTCATTTCAGGTATCATTTTGTAAGAATACTGTTGTTATGTGCGTAAAATACTGTGAGGATAGAAGCTGTTGAGATTATTACAGAAAACGTGATAGAATGCTGCCAATTTGCAATATTTCTGTCAAAATATCTCGCAAATTGCGTTAGAATATTGTGAGAATTTTGTCTTCAAGATTGTGACAGAGGAGCTACAAGAATATTTAGCGTATTAAGTTTCTTACCTAAACATGAGTTCAGTTCAATATTAATCGAGCTAGCCTAGAACCTGCTCATCATTTCCCTTTTTGGCTTCTGGTTTGCAGCCTGACATTTTTTTCGTGTTCTTCTCTCTTAGCTCAGCTGTAAGGTAAACTTAGTTTAATGTCATCTTATGCGTAAGTTGACTCTTTTTCTCCAAAGCGTTTAGAGTCTCTTCTAAAAATGTTATGATCACATTCAACAAAGGTTAAACTTCCTATGATTCCAATTCTTTATCATTTTCAAGTTTCACAGAAAATTCAAGACGCTCATTATTGCTTACCGTCAACTTTCTTGCGGTCCTCTGAACCCCATAATGAACTTTGTTTAGTTAAAAATCCTGATTTCTATCTTCAATTTGTTCCTCATACCACGCGCCATAAAGAATTAAATAGTCATACTTGTAGAACGACTAAGAATTTAACACACCCTAACTCACTTCTTCCTTTTCCAGGGCCGTCCACTCCACCCTCATGCCAATACTGCCAAGCTGAGGAGTTACATATCTCCCATTTCTTCACTTTCATGTACCTCCTAAACCTCAAGAAACCATTCTGTTCCCCTCTCATTAAGTCTCCTTTGTTCTCTTCAAAAACCAGAATCCATTACTGACGCTCTTGACTTCCTCCGGTCCTTATTCTGTTACAAATTCATTCAACCCCAATATTTTTTCCCAAAGTAAAAGCTAACGACCCCCTGTGTATAGTAAAAAAGCTCGTTTAAAAAAAAAAACAGAAAAAAAGAAAGAAAAAATCTCCGGCGACTAAAAATTTTCTGGCATAGCCAAATAAATGAAAATCATGTTCCATGTCTTTTATATTTTATCAGTCATCTTGAAATATTTCAGTCTAGGCTTCTACTAGGTCAAGTGTTCGTGAGATATTATTCGTTTACCCCTTTACCTATCTTGGCGTCGTATAAGTCTTCTATGAGAAATATGAGGTAGCGCGAACTCGCTCCGCTCGTTCGTCCCCTGTCTCGCTGTTGTATTGGAATGGTATGAGACAATTCAAGTCTAGGGGACTTGGAAAAATTTCGACTATCCAGCCATATATGATAGGAAGAGGGACTTAGAAAATTTTCTAATTATTAATTATATTAATTATTTATTTATTTAATTATTTAATTATATGATTATTTAATTATTAATTAATTAATTAATTAATTAATTAATTATTTATTATTATTACGCGGGGTGTACTCGCGAATTTCTGAATCACCCACGGGGTAGAGATTTTCTAATTATTAATTATATTAATTATTTCATTATTTATTTATTATTAATTATTATTATTACGCGGGGTGTATTCGCGAATTTCTGAATCACCCACGGGGTAGAGATTTTCTAATTATTAATTACATATATTAATTATTTAATTATTTATTTATTTAATTATTTAATTATTTAAATATTTAATTATTAATTAATTAATTAATATAATTATTTATTATCATTACGCGGGGTGTACTCGCGAGTTTCAAAATCGGGGTCCGGCGAGAGAAAAGACATGGAACATGTCAAAAAGAAAGAAAAAAAGAAAAGAAGAAAACTTCAGGAATGTTGAGAATCAAAATTGTTTTTACTTTTTCATTCAAAATTAATTGATACTTCTTATGCCCTAGTTTAAAATATGTACATGCATTTTGGGCCTTCAAAAAAAACTTGGAAAACTTTTCTGGACATTTTTTCATCCATCAACTCATTTTTAAATAAATTATTGGTTGCCTTATACTTCAAAATTTATTAAAGTTTGAAATCCCTAAATTTATAAGAATTTGATTATCTAGTTTGAGAGCTATGTTTATTATTATATTTAGAGTCAGAGTTTCTCGGAAATATTGTCAAAACCTTTTTCTAAGGGTAGGAAGCTTGGAAATCAGATAGAAGTTCAGTCTTTCTTTTTGAAAAGTTCTACAGATTCTTCGGGTCTAGAATTTTTTTCAAGTTGCCTACCATGTACAGAGCCAATTCAAACTTATATCAAACATTACAGATGGAAGTATATTTTGTATTTACGCGGAAAATTTGACAAATCCTGTAAAAATTTTATTTTGCCAAAATTGGGGCTTAAAGCAGAATGAGGCTGAAAATGACCAGTTTGTTATAATATCTCGTCCAAAATTATAAAATCTTGAACAAACTTTGCTGAATTTTGTTGAAAATAAGCAAAATTCAGTAATTTTGATAAAAATTGGATAGTATTGTTTTATAAGTATGTTTAGTCCCAAATTGAAATTTTGATTAAAAAATTTGCCATGGTTTTGTATTGATGAGTTTTGATCCCAAAAATTTGTTTATTGTGGTGAAAAATCACGTAATTTTAATAGAAATTGAATAATTCTAGTTGTGAGTTTGTAAAAGCACTAAAAACGCGTAGGTGTTTTTCTTTTTTTTTTTTTTTTTTTTTTTCAATGCCAAATAATGCGAAAAATGTAACATTAAATTGCTAAAACTCCTCATTTTTCTAGCGTTGGAAATACGGGCTCTGATTAAAATTTTATTGAAAAATTGTAAATTGTGTTATACAAGTTTGTACAATTTTTCAATAATATTATTGAAAAACAAAAAAATTATTATCACTAATCCGTATTTTTATTCTGAAAAATCATTCAAATTTCTTTTTAAATAATTATGGTTTGGTCATCAATTTGGAACAAAAAAATTATAATCTATATTTTTATGAAATGATTTGAATTCAATCTACACCAAAATTGCCTACAATCAATGTTTGGCAAGTTGGCGTCCTCCTCTAATCCACGAAATCAGGCAAATAATTTCATTATGTTTCATTCATAATTGTGTCGTAATCCTGTAACATTCATATTGTAAATCTGTCATTACCTTGTAGAAATTGTGTCACAACTTCAACAGATTTCTGATACAATACTAAAGTGAAAACGACATTACATTTTTTTTTTTTTTTTTTCCCACATTTCTGCTTTTACCTGACGTTTGTATTCTGTGACCATTCTGCTTTAATTCTGACACAATGATGACAGCAAAATATTTTGAGAATGACAACAGACTAATGGCAGTACTTTTAAATTCTGTCAGAATTCTACCACAACTCTGTCATAATGATGTTGTCTGTCTGACATGATTCTGTCACAATTCTGTCATTTTTGAAAGTGACAGAGAATAATGTGAGTCTCATTCTGTAAGAATTCTGTTATCTGTCAGATTCCGTTAACCGGGGAAGTTTTTGTAAATAGATTTGAATAATATTTTTTTCATAGCAGTTCCAGAAAGAGGTAATGGTTTCTGTGTCAATAATCCCTCGTCGTAGTTGGAAATTCCAAAAATAACTGGAGATCAAGGTTAAACAATCATTGGGAAGAAATTATGGTATATCTATTAGGTAATAACAAAATTTATTTAGAAAAAAAAAAAAAAAAATCCAAATTTTTACTCGTATGTTGAAATTGTAGCGGATATGTACAAAATAATACATTATTTTTATAATTATTTATAATAGGTAATTCACAAAATATAGTCGTTGACATTTTCAATTAACAAAGACGACGAATATATACCAGTTCAATTGTACCGTTTCGAATCTTTCCAAAGTATAATTGAAAAGAGAAAAATAATTACATTATACTATTGTTTGGATTTTCAAGCACTCATAAAAAAAGAAAAATATTATCATTATATTTTCTCTGCTAAGATTATAGAAATAATATGAAAACTTAAAAATACAATACCTACTGGTCCATAAAATGAATGATGAGAGTAAAACTTCAATCTCTAGAATATAAAAATTATGATGACTGTGTATAAAACAAATCTGTACTCTAAAATCAACCGAGATCTGACGACAAAAATAACACAAAAATCAATACACGATTGTCCATGTAGTACCTACCTAATAGAATTGAAATTCTAAATCATTCTAAAATACAAATAAGAACTTTTTAGAGTGTTATGTTCAATAATATTAATTTTTCAGGAGGTAAGTAAGTATTTTTACCAGCTTCGTTCTATACTTTTAAAAATATGTTTTCTAATGCTTCGATAGTACTATCGAAAAAATTCAAAATTGAAAAGTTTTCATAACTTTGTAACTTCTAATAATTTCCAGGACCAGGTATCTACACGAGAAATGAGAACTTCGAAGATTCTATGTTTCGAGTCGAACGATAGGAAAGAAGATTTTAAAAACAAGATTTGTCGATACCTGAGTGATATTCACGAGCTGTTGTTCTTCATGGAAAATGACACTCGGTCCCTCAATGAAATTTTGAGGCATTTTCCGCTTCATGTGAAGAAGTTTAAGAAGTATAAACACTAAGAATTTTTCAAAGTTGAGTTTCCTTCTTGTAGAAAAAATTGAATTCCAAAAGGTTTTTCAACATCTTTCTGTTTATCAAATTCGAAGCTCGGAAGTTTTTTAAGTTTGGAAAACTCATAGCTCACACCGAACTTTTTCCTAGAGTTCATCTCCACTGCTTAGACAGTTTTATCAAGCCCGAAGTATTCTTCCTGTATAGGATCGAAACTCAAACTTCATCCTGGTCTGTCACGACATGAACGGATTTCGCCAATTTTGAGGGTTCTCCAGATTAAAAAATCTGAGTCAATACCCACCTATATTGCGCTTCATAGTCGATTGATGGAAAGAGAACTCTTCTCAGATACACATTTTTAAAATTGGTTCTTTATAATTGAATAGGTCATCCTTCTAGCAAGATCCATCTTTTAACAAGATTTCCATTTTCTCAGGGTTCCGAAAACTACGAGAGTGACTCGTCTGACACGGAAATCGAGGCTAAAACGTTATTGTTATTAAATTTATAAGCTTGCGATTTATCAGTCTTGTCAGCTGCCTCGTAATGGGTGCCCGTTGAGTTCTGTTTAAAGAGACGTGCGCTTCTTGAGATCGGTATTTCTTGCAGCACAATAGCTGTATCGTCGGACTTGTCGACACTGAATTGTCGCTTCAAAAACTTGGATACAAATTTCGACGACGACGAAAGATTAGCTTCGGTGGGCGGCAAACACCGATAATGATTATAAGGCTCACTAAGATCGTTTTCGGCGTCAACATATTTGCGACCTTTGATAGATCCACCGACGACATTGTTTCTACTTCCTAGGACCGAATCTACGTTTTTATCGGACGCAGAGTACGTCTTGACCACTTCACAATGTGTCACCTTTTCGCTCGTCTCTGGTATCAGTCCCATTTTATAATCGAACACAGTAGAAGATTTATTGTTACAATTGGACAAATCAAAAGTCATTTGTCGCCTGGTCATCCAGCTTTTGTGCGTATGCGACAAATTTCCGTCACTCGGTAATCCGCTGTCGAGCGATTTTTGCAGGATGAGTGGCCTATTTTGATTATGTATCACGTTGGTTACCAATTCGTGCTCGGCACTACTCTCGGACACGTGTTTCATTAAAGTATCTCGACGAGAACGACTGCTACATTTACGAATCAATTCTTCGTCTAGCCTAGGATTAAAAATAAGAGGAAATAATCATTTAGTTTGGAAGATGCATTTAAATCAATTCTAAAAGCGAACCACGCTTTTCAAACTAAGCAAAGTGGTTCCTGCGTTTTGATATTTTTTCGAAAATTTTTGATACAATTTTCAAACCGAAGTCGTATTTCACTTACCCGTGGTTTTCCCTAAAACAGAACAGCAGGATTTGAAGTCAGAAACATGATAAAATTTGCATAGACAATGAGAATATACATGACGAGCCCGTATGCAGTTTTATTGCCAAAATATCATAAACGTGAGATAAGTTTCTTGAAGAAACTCAGCGATCATTTAAACAGAAACTAGTGTTCTCAATAATGGGTAGGGGAGAAGAAAAGAAGTAGTCAGAAGACTGAAGGCTACAAGGTTCCCAAGTAGAGGCAACTTGGCAACATGGCGACTGAGACAGATTCCAGGTTACAGAGCAATATGGCAACGCGTCAAATTTCAAGTAATCTCTTATTACCTACATAGCGAAAAATGTTTGTGTTGATATGTTACTTTGTCATCTGGACGCCTCACACACACTCACACCAATGTTCAAGTTGTACAAGTCAGGGAATAAGAGCTTCCTAGAAAACAAAACAATAGCCTAACAATCCACAGCTTGAAGACAAACTCTCCTCTGGAGTACCCCAAGGCTCAGCTCTGTCACCGACTTCATTTAACGTAGCAATGGCGAATGTGTACAAAAAAATGAAAGAAAGAAGAGGGGCGAAATTGTTAAGTTCTGCTGACGACCTAATGCTGATAGTGGGAATTAATGAAATGAAAACTCAAAATTTATCAATAAAAACATAAAATTAATACATTCAGCCCTGCGACATGCTAGGTCCAAACTTGAATGCAGGTAAAATACAAATGCTTCTTATTTCAAGAAGCCACGGGAAAAAAGAATTTCGAAAAAAAAAATAGAGAAAGAAATTAAACTGGATAAGCAAAATCTAGAATTTGACACAGAAATGAAATATCTTGGGATAATAGGTACTCGACCATGACCGAAATTGTAGTAAACATATCGAGTACATATCAACTTGTGAAATTCTGTCTCTCCACATTAACAAACTTGATTTTAAAAACTACTTATATAATACACTATTCAGATCAATAACAGAATATTGATATAATTCTGCAACTTGAGGCTATTTAAAATTTTGTTTACTAAGTGAAGACTTTATTGATTGGGCGCAAAATGAAGAGAAAAAAGATCATATCCATAAATCACTGCAGACAGGCTCGCTGTTTGAAAATAGTTCCATAAATTCAAAATATTGCTATACTTACGTTATCGGTGGCGGCACTGGAATTTCTTTATCAAACCCCTCTTTTCCTAACAACCAGTATGTCGGCATTTTTCCTTTACCCTTGAGCTCAGTTTCACCACGATACTCTAGTTCATATTTTCCGACTGAATCCAGTTTCAATTTGGTTGTTTCTGATAAATGAATTCGACCTGGAGATCCTGGGGGAAAGAAAACAATGTTTTATAAACAATCCTACTGGTCGAGTTGTTGGGCTTCCTATCGATTTGTGAACTTGCAAATTAAACTATCATGGCGCGGATTTGGATTCAAACTGGTAGTTGGTGCCAATAATGGGCGAGTACAGGGCGTGCCTAATTGAAAAGTATTGAACCTAATTACCTCACCCTCATTGTAAGGACAATATATAGGCCTGAGAATTAGTTCAGTGTGAAAAAATCCGTCATATTTAGAGTGCATACGTATGATTTCCAGAAGCTTAACCCTCCCTGAGCTAAGGAACAATAGAACAGGTATGGTCACACTTTAGACCATAATAGTATAGTAACATAGACCGCCGATAGTGATAAGAAGTACGTCGGAACACTGGAGACAAAATGAGCCGGTTGGGTCCCACAGTGTTGTTGAATGTAGCAGTAGGCGTGTCTTATATCATCCTTACCCCAACCAAAACGTTCATATAGGGCTCTTCCCCTATATCGTATGGCATACTTGTTTGCCTGATTCTTATTGTAATGGTTATTCTTTTACACTGATCTTATGGCAGGAGAATTGAATATGCAATAATATGAGTAGCATATCTATTCCCCTGCCATTAGGCCAATGTAAATCAAGTACCATTACAATAAGAATCAGACAAACAAGTATGCAATATAATATAGGGGGAGTCCTATGGGACCCAAGCCCAGTCTTCCAACAACTGATAACGTCGTTTATATATTGTAGCGGCGGCTTATGTTACTATATGGTCTGAGGATCACACCCAATAACATCGTGCGTGCGTGTGTGGGGGATTGCGGATTTTGAAACGATGTTATTTAAATCTCTCCACAATGCGCAACCCTCAATTGCTCAATCCTTCACACACGCACGATCATGTCATCAGTGTGATCATACCTTACACCGAGAATTTTGTAAACGTTGGCTACTGGTGTTAATAGGTCTTTTCCAGTATTTCCAATTGCATAGGTACATATTCTCCTACATGTTATCAAGTTGGTAGTGTTTCTAACATTGCTCTCATGGCAAACTACTCCAGAATGAAAATTCATTATGCAATCCAGCAACACCCATACAAGATCAATGTAAGAAACACTACCAACTTGATAACATGTAGGAGAACGAGTATGCAAATTGAAATATTGGAAACGCCCTCTGTTAGAGATATAAACCTACTCCCCGTCATGTCAACATCTTCAATTTTGATTGAATGCTTGTTCTCGGCTGCTGGCTTTGGGGTAGCCATTTTAGAATCCTATAAGAATACATAGGGAACGTTTCAATTATTCACTAGTATTCAAAACCAAGAAGTACGTTAGCAATCAAAGCTATATATTCCAATCCAATTCCACAAAACTTCTAGATTCCAGATAGAGATCTCTATAATACATGTCATAAGGAAGAATATCTGTATGTGATCAAATTCTGCCGTACAAAGTTAAATTGACGTACATCCAAATCGACGATCAGGCAAACTGTATCTTTCGAATGATTCCTACGAGTGGAATCGTGATAACACACTACCATTACTTCATTGATGGAATAACAGGGAAAAATTCACATCTAGGAAATTGGAGCCTTCATTCTCGTAGGATGAACAGGCCGTGGATGAACACTTTACACTGAATTGTGTTGAAATGAACGTTGGATATACGTCAAAATATTTTGCCGTATATCCAAACCACGATTTAAAAACGCTAATATTGGAAAGAGGGATGCACACTGGTCTAGAAGTAATTTTTTGCGGCCAAAACTTCAGGATTCGAGTATACCCGTTTTTTAGGTCGCAGAAATGATTTTTCCATTTTTTTTTGTCAAAATGTCATTATTTTAGTCATGTTTTGGATCACTGATTCGAAATTTGGCAGAAATTTTGCTACCAAACTGTAACAGACATGTCTTTCACAAAAAAACCATGGTCTTTGAAGAAAAAACTTTTAGGTTTTTTTATTCTTTTTTTTTTTTTTTTTGAAAATGTGTTTTACTTATGTATTGGATCACTGAGTCCTGATGTGGCAAATCCTTGCTACCACAACCTCTCCGATCTGCCCTCAACATTTCTATTAATATACAACAAACTCTTGATAACAACTCCGAAACAATTGACTCAACTCTAACTTACTTACGATCTACTGACTTTTACAACCATGTTTAACTCCAAACGATGACGCCAAAAAAAAAAAAAATAACAATAATAATATTTTTGTTTTCCTTTACATTTTTATTTAATCTCAATTCTTTTACATGTATTTCGTTTTCAACTTTCCTTCCTTCCTACTTTATTAAATACTAAGTTTATGTAAACGCAGAGCTATCTGCCGAGCAAATAGCCCTTAGCGCAGCTGCATTGCTCGTAAAAAAAAAAAAAAAAAAAAAAAAAAAAAAAAAAAAAAAACTATAACAAAGACAAAAAATAAAAAAAAGTTTTTATGAGCAATAACATGTTTTTTGTTTTTCTTGTGAAAATTTTTTGCTCTTGTGGATACTTTGAATCTTAATTTGGCAAAAATTTTGCTACCAAACTGTAACAGACTGTTTTTCACAAAAAAAAACATGTTTTTTAACGGGAAAACTACTTCCTTTTTGTGAAAATGTGTTTTACTTATACAAATATATTGGATCACTGAATCATAATTTGCAAAATCTTTGCTGCCAAACTATAACAAAGATGTTTTTCACAAAAAAAATAAAAAAAATTGTTACCGAACTTAACAGATATGTTTTTCACCAAAAAAAAAATGTGTTCCTCAAAGAAAACTTTTTTTTTTTTTTCTTGTGAAAATGTAAGCTTTTTACTTATTTATTGGATCATTGCTACCAAACTATAACAAAGATGTTTTTCACAAAAAAGAAACAAAAAAAATTGCTACCAGACATATTTTTCACAAAAAAACATATTTTTTAACGGAAAAATTACTTTTTTCTTTCTTTCTGTGAAAATGTAAGTGTTTTACTTATGTATTGGATCACTGAATCCTAGTTTGGCAAGTCTTTGTTACTAAACTATAACAAAGATAATTTTCACGAAAAATAAAAAAAAAGTTTTTATGAGCAAAAACATGTTTTTTGTTTTTCTTGTGAAAATTTTTTGCTCATGCATTGGATACTTTGAATCTTGATTTGGCAAAAATTTTACTACCAAACTGTAACAGACATGTTTTTCACAAAAAAAAAACATGTTTTTTAACGGAAAAACTATTTTCTTTTTTTTTTCTTTTTGTGGAAATGTGTTTTACTTATGTATTGGATCACTGAATCCTAATTTGGCAAATCTTTGCTACCAAGCTATAACAAAGATGTTTTTCACAAAAAAAAACAAATCAAAAAAAAATTGCTACCAGACATGTTTTTCACAGAAAAAAAAAAAAATGTTCTTTAAAACAAAATTTTTTTCTTCTTTTATTCTTTTTTTGTGAAAATGTAAGTGTTTTACTTATGTCATGGATTAAATTTCGACTCTCGAGCCATATATGATAGGAGAGAGACGCCACACTGGTCCAATAGTAATTTTTGTGGCCAAAACTTCAGGACTTCGAGTATACCCGTTTTTTGGGGTCGCAGAATCCGAATATGGTAGCAGTTTTATCATGCAACTTCAATGAACGTGTTTTACACCAAAAAAACATGTTTTTTCAAGGAAAAAATATATTTATTTAAATTTTTTTCGGGAAAAGGTTATTATTTTCAGAGGTTGAAAGCTGTAAGCTAAAACTTTGGCTTTTGACTGTAGCTTTCAATTTCAACCTGAAAAACTTTATTGGCTTTTCGCTTCCCAATGAAAAATATTTTTCGGCTTCTGACTTTCGGCTTTTTCCCGTCAAAATTCTCCAGCTTTCGGCTTAAAACTTTTAGCTTTCAACTTTTCAAAAAAAAAAGATGAATGAATGAATGAATGAATGATACGTTGAACATAAAAAGAGAATGGTGGAAAAAAGCAGAAAAGGAAAAGTGAAAGGAAAAGCTGAGAGCTAAATAGACAAAAAAAATTAATCTTTTTGCTTCACATCAAAAAGATGTTTTCAACTTTTGACTTTCGGCTTTTTAGAGCCAAAACTCTCCGGCTTTCGGTTTAAAACTTTCTGCTTTCAGCTAGCTTTCAACCTCTGATTATTTCAGTTATGTTTTGGATCACTGATTCGAAATTGGACAGAAATTTTGCTATCCAACTGTAACGGACATGTTTTTCACAAAAAAAACATGTTTTCTAAAGGAAAAACTAGTTTTTGTTTTTTTGGTTTTTTTTTTTGTGAAAATGTGTTTTACTTTGTATTGGATCACTGAATCCTAATTTGGCAAAATCTTTGCTACCAATCTAGAAACAAACATGTTTTTCAAATGTTTTTTCATCAAAAAACATGTTTTGTTGTAAAATTCTGTGAAACAATCATTTTTTTCATTTGTGGACCACTGAATCTAAATTTGACTGTAATTTTACTGTATAATTTCAACAAACATATTTCTTACAAAGAAAATAAAATGTTTTCTTTCAAGACAAACAATTTTTTCAAGGAGAAAAAATTTTTTCATGAAAATGAGAGTCATTCTATATTTTGTAAAATCTCGATCGCTAGTCCAGAAATAAATTTTTCAAATAAAAACCTGAAAAGATTTTTTTTTTTTGGATTGCTAAATCCAAATTTAAAGTTGATTTTACAAATTTCGTTACAAACTCGTGTTATTTAATTATGAATTATGACTCTACTATTGGCGCATATTGGCAGCTAAAGTTTCCATTATCTAAAAGCTAATGCTTCACCGAATCAAGCTCTGATTCTCGAATAACGCAATATATCGCAATCTATTAGTTCTAGTCCATGAAGTTCCTACTTTATACCGAATTAGTTGGGTTTATCACTTATTGAAAATTGTGTCTTTCGGGATAACTATTGAAATTCCAATTTCAGAAATTATTACATTCAAAAGTAGAGGTTTCAAAAATGAAAAAAAAAAAAAAAAAGAGTCGATGGCAAGAAAATTAGTTTTGAAGCCAGAATATAGAATTCAAGTGTAGCACTTTTCTCATAGTTTATACCAATTCTTTTGAAACAATAAGGAATAATATTGTAAGAACAAAAGTTATTCTGGTGGAAGTACTGTAATATTTTGTTTACCTATCTATTCTCAAGAACAATTCTTTATAAAAATATAGGCACTTCTCGATAACTTTTTCTTCAGGGTTTTGACCGCAACTCTCCTAATCTAGACCAGTGTGGGATGCTTGTATTGGAAAACTAGTATGATAATTGGATTTCTCATCGAAAAATCGTCTTAGTAACGCATATTTACGTCTCAATTAGCCGTATTAATCTTATTTTAAGGAAATAGAACTTCTTCCCGATCGTTGATTTGGATATACGTCCATCCACCTTTGTACGGCAGAATTGTTCCCTATGTATTTTTATGAAAATCGATATCATGATTGGCCCTATAATTGTAAGACTGGTTACAAATATGGGTGCTTTGACTCACTGTTGCTCAGGAGTGCTTAGCCAATCGCATTGGCTAAAAACTTAGCTAAAAGCTAACCCTCCAAATTGATTGACTTTGGCTATGAGCTAACGGCTAACCCAGTCTTATTGGCTAGCCCACAGCTAGCTAATTTTGGACCAAAATAGATTGGCTAATGGATATGAGTCAAAAGCTAACGGCTGAAAGTAGGGGTGGGGGTCACTTCAATGTGAAGGGGTGAAGTGTGGGGAAGAGCGTTAGCAATTCCAATTTGAATGGCTAACGGCTAAGCTAATGGTTAATATGATTTCATTAGCTAGCTAACGGCTAGCTAATTTTTGATTAAAATTGCTCGGCTACCGGCTAATAGCTTTGGCTTAGCTGAGCACCCCTGCTGTACCGCTCACTGTTATCAACATTCTGACGTCACCGGGAAATTGGTCTATATAAAATGTGACCTGCAATGAGAAAAGGATGCTCATTGCCCATTAGCAGGAACGCCATTTCACTCTGATTGTACATCTTGTCAGAGAGAAATGGTGTTTCTGTCAGTGGGCAATGAGCATCCTTTTCTCGTCGCAGGTCACATACGATGAGCTAAAAAATAATAGAATTACAACCTGTTGATTCCAATCTTGATGCGGTATTCACTGTATCGCCAAAAAGACAATATCTAGGCATTGTTAATCCGACAACTCCTGCGCAACATGGCCCTACAAATAGAAAAATCACATTCTTGAAAAAACTTTTGGTTATAAAACGATATAATAATAATGTTATAGAGGTGTGGATATGCGCGTATTTTCACTGCAGTAAATGTTGTCTCCAGTTTTGTGATAATTCCGCAACATATCCCTAGAATGCGTTGCAAGTTGGAGATGGACAATGTATACAGAGTCTTATTATGATAATGCACTGCTTTTCTAAAAATTATTTAAAAAATCACAAATCAAGGCAAAGAGTTGAAATTTGGTACAAAAATTCAGTTCATTTTAATCTATAATGTTCGAGAAAAATTATATTTCTAAGTAAATTTCTCGATTTTTTATTATTTTTGAAAAATCTAGCGATACTAGGGTACCTACGGTTAGGCAGTGCTACTAGCGGCGGAGTGAAAAGATACACTGAACCATTTCAAGATCATTGCAACCCTAGCGGAGTTCTGTATCAGCTATCACTTCTGGGAGACACAATTTTCATATTGTATCCATACCTCTATGGTTCCAGAAAATATTCAGCCTGCTAGTCTCTGTGAAATAAGAGCTATATTCACGAATTTCGTACCGGTATGCAATCCTATTCGTAATCTCAAAGGCGTTAATGGTAGATGACGAATTTTAAATTGTCCACTCTGATGCAGAAGGTCCAAAGCCATCGTCGCAATCTGATCTGCGTGATCCGGTATACAAACTGGTAAGCCGCCCACAACCATGTAAGCGTCTCCTATCGTTTCAACCTACAGAATAAAGCACATATTTTTACAATTTCCCATAAAGATTATACTATTATACAGCAGATCTAAGAGTATTGACTAATCAGAGATATAAAGTTCAGGGAGGTAAAAGAGTGCTGGTCTTATTGGCCGAAAGGTAGTTAAAATAAATTTGTACCTTATAAACATTGTACGCGTTAATTGTAGCGTCGAAGCAAGTGTAGAGATCATTTAGTAAATCTACCACTTCAAATGGAGTTGAATAAGCAGATATGGTTGTAAACCCCACAATATCGGAAAAATAAATGGTAACTTCGCTGAACTCTTCCGGGTCCACGTGCATTCCCAACTTTAGTTTCTCTGCTACAGAGCTGACAGAAAGGAGAAAATATAGGTAAGTTTACAAAATTAATGAAATTTATCAGATATAGGTAGGCCTATTTGCTGATCGATACATAGACTTTATGGAGTGAGTTGATCGAGAAAAACAGAGAACTCGTTTAGTGGTGGCATAAACAAGAATTCCTCTATCAACTACCATTTCTCCTACGCAAATTAATGAACCTCCAGTAATAAAGAATTAGAAAAGGAAGCGCTACATGAGTAAATTTTGAACAAACGCAAATACAGCCAAAATGTTGCCATTTGCCTATCATTCTCGCGGTCGATATAAAATGCGAATTCATTCACATAATCATCTGTATATTCGACTGTTCTCATGCATTGCATTCAAGCTTCATAATTATTCATCGTTCCTGACGGATTTTGATAAGACGCATCCTAAATACCTATAAAATTTTTCGTTCCACTTACTATGGTAACATTCTATTGAGCAACTGTTCCGTTTTTTTCTTCTCCATATCCAACTGCTCGGTACGCTCTCGTATCAAATCTTCTAAATTATTCGAATATTTCTCGAGCATTTGGAACATGGTGTCGACGAAATTTATTTTGCGGCCGTGATTCAGCGTCTTGAATAAATCGTAAATGGCGTTGAAATCGGGTCGCTTTTCCGGCTGCTCAGACCAACATTGTCGCATAATATTAATGGCTTCTGGCGGCGCTGCACCTTTACTAACTGACGGTCTTATTAATGGAGGTGGCGACTTCAACTTCTCTATAATATCTAGATAAGCGTCAAATTGAAATCATTATCTGCTGCAAAATTAATGATACGTTTAAGTTAACGCCAAGTTTCCTACCATCCGGCTTCAAAGCAAGCATACAAAATGGTTCGCCTCGGACCACAACTTCTTGCATGATTATGGCAAAACTGTAAATGTCACCTTGTTGTGTACCTTTTCGCAACAAATTTAGATCTCTCAGCAATTCAGGGGCAGTCCATAAGAGCTCTGTCAATAAAATTTTCTTTGAGACAAAAACATTATTAACACAGAGCGCAGTACGTAGGTACTTCTGAGTTGTAATCATACAAAATTTTCCAACTTCTGTCAGGAATCGTAAATACGTAAGTTATATTATTGTCTTTTTCTAAAGCTGTACAGACTATTGATATTTAAAAAAAATGTTCTCGTTTGTGGTCTCAAATTTGTCCTCGTAACGTATCAATCTTAATGAAATCGATATACTAACAAAAATGAAGTAGTCACGAGATAGCAACCCGTAAATGATTATTAGATTGTCTGGTTTAACTCAACGCTGAGCTTCAGTGGCGGCGGAAAAGATAGGCAGGGTAGTTCCATACCGAAGCCGCCTGATGAGGAACCTAGGAGGACCGAGAGAAGCGAGAAGAAGGGTCATGAATCGATTCGTTCCTGCAAGTTACGGCCCGACATATTGAGAACGACAAATAGGACAATGAGTAACGGCTTTTTGCAATTTCCCTACGTGCATTTACTCTTTGCAGTATTTGTCGGGTTTTTTCGTCCATTTACTCATTGTGGTATTTGTCGTTCTCAAGAAGGGTCATGTTGAGCACCGCGTTCACCACCAATCGAGCTGCTTGCTGAGGAGAGAACGGTGGCGTTCAAAGCAAAGAAAAGAATGACGACCAATCAAGAGGCTTTACATCAGGTCAAGCAGGAGGCCAGGCACTCCTTGCTTGTAAAATGGAAGGCGAGAATTGCCCCGAGCGAGCTGGGTACGTGGATAACCCGTGTGTTGATACGCCCCCTTGATGAGTGGATGAACCGAGTCTATGGTCAGCTGAACTTTCACCTGACTCAGGTGTTAAGCGGCCATGCCTGCTTCAACGAGTACCTTCACGAGAAGTTGAGGAAACCAGACGAAGTCATACTCAAGCGAGTAACACAATCGGAGTAATTTACAATAGCCACAGAAATTTAACGACGCCGGAGCGCTTTCGATTAAACAATCATTGTCAACGGGGACTGGAAAGCGACTGAACCAACTCCGGCTGTAAACTAGAAACATACGAGGAAATCAGGATTGAACCAGCGAGTCATCACGACGTGAATCATACTCGTAAACTAGTTCAATCAACCCCTCATCAGGCATGTACCTGTTGAGCACATCAAGGTCGTCGTTATTTAAATGACGGATTATTTCGATGTGTTCTAACGCTTTTCGCTTCGAATACGCGTTTTCTCTACAGAGGAGGACCTCGGACCCCTCTTTAATGCTATGGCCTCTAGTGATTAGATGGTCCGCCAACGCCAATTCACCTATATTCTTCTTTTCCCACGCCTTCCTATGTTCAGCGATTCTAATTTTCAACTGACGGCCTGTCTCGCCGATATAAAGTCCGTTCCAATCCTTACATTCAACTTTATACACACCACTCCTCTCGGCCAGTTGGATGGGGTCTTTTAGCCTAACCAATAAATTTTTTATGGTATTGGGGTTGTAACACACAGGCCGAAATCCGAAGGGGCGTAGGACACGACTCAATTGAGATGAAAACTTCCCCAAGAACGGAAGCCTTATCCAACGCTCTTTACTGTTTAGGGCCGTATTTCGGGGGAGGGAGGTGGTGGAATCGAGGCATTTTTGAGTAACTTTCCTTTGGATCATAAGGTCAATGTCCAAGTTCACTTCATTCACCCTGGCCAAGTGCTTTATTGTTAATACCTCTTTTCGGAAGGCTGACTGATTGAGAGGAATACTAGTCAGTCGATGGATTAAGCTGTTAAATCCAGCATATTTATGGGCTACAGGGCAAAAAGATTTGCCGTGGACAGTAATATCGGTCGCAGTATCTTTCCTGTATATGGCGAATTCGTGGATACCGTCTCTATTACAGATCGTCAAATCCAAGTAATTAATAGATGCGCCACCGATTTCTAAAGTAAATTTTATAGAAGGATATTGATTATTTAGATACTGGAGAAGCTCCAAAAGGAGCTCTCGGGAACCAGTCCACGTACACAACACATCGTCGACATAGCTGTGCCAATAATAAATCTGATCTAAATACGCACTGCCAGAGGAGAACAAATCGAGCTCAAACTTAGACATAAAGACCTCCGAAATGAAAGAACCCAAAGGAGAACCGATGGGTATTCCAACCTCTTCAGGAAACTCAAAAAACTTGTTATCGAATTTGCAATAATTGGGAGACCAACAAATATTGAGGAGATTGAAAAATTCACCCAATTCTTCTTGGCGAACATTTGTTTGAATCAAAAGGTCTCCCATATGTTGCATGGCGGTTGCTCTGGGGATATTGGGGAACAGGCCAACTACATCAAATGAACACAGGGTCGATCCCAGCGGAAGAATATTATCCTTAAGCCTATCAGCCAAGGAGACCGAATTTTTCACCGAGTAAGGTGACTCATGGTCAACTCTCGATTTAAACCATCGGTCCAAAAATTTCGCCAGAGCGTACGTGGGGGAGGACACAAAGGATACGACCGGACGCATCGGGTTATCTTTTTTATGGACTTTTGGTAGCCCGTACAATTGTAAATTACTCCGATTGTATTACTCGCTTGAGTATGACTTCGTCTGGTATATCTGGCCATAAATTGAGAAACCGCATTGATTCTATAAGTTGAGGAAAGTTGAGCAGGCAAAGTGTTCGTACTCGATACTCTAACCAAGGGTGGGATGATGGACCACAGCACACCTTATTTGAGTGTGAGGCGTCAGCGGGACAAGCTTAGTCGGTCTCTTCAAGAGATCGGGGTAGACGAAGCGCTTGCTCTGAGTAGCCTGGTAGCCACGGTGTTAGGTTCCAAAGAAGCATGGAACCAAGTGTACATGGACCAGGAATGAAATAGGCAAATGCAGAACCAAGCTATGGCCCACTCGACACCTGTGTATCATCAACAGCCAGATGTGCAGGAAGAAGACGCAGATCATCCCTGAAGAAAGAAGAAGATGAAGAGACTTCAACAGCGACCTGATGGTGTTGTTGTTTTGTGTGTTCTAATGCTTTTTGCGTGTCAGGGGGCACTGCAGCTTGGGGGTTACCGAGTAAAAGAAGGGGTTCGCCAAGAAGATTCTTCCAACACCGAAGTTATACCTGAAAGGGTCGATTTCGGTGTTGTTGGAAACAAAATGAAATGCATACGCAACCTCCATCATGGAGGACGGCCGGCGTAGTACATGTGACACAAAAGATTTTGGAAGAGTGATCCCGTGTATCATCATCGAAAAAAATCCCCAGCGTTCAATTTCTAATAACGTTCTAATCCAACGGGAGAGTTCTCGAAATAGCTCAACCTATTTTTCGATGAAATAAATTATCTTAGCTTTGGCTTTTTACTGGAAGCATTATTTTTATTGTACCTGTGTAGAGGATATAAATGAATCCAATACGTAAGTTTCAATTTCTTTCCTAATTTAATTTAGAGCTATCTACCTCAGTTTTGATGATTATTAAAGAGAAAAAATGGACATTCGCTTCAGTGAAAAATGGGCGAGATAAAATTTTGAATGCAATACGTAAGTATACCCCCAATGTGGATGAATCAAGAAAATACACCACATGCCTGCAGAAACTTCAAAAAACTAAATAACCCAGGTGTATAACTTCCTCTTCTTTTTACCAACATTATCTGCATACCTCTAGCGCTCTTATGAATGTCGGTGATGCTCTGCGCGTTATAAAAGTCTGCCAGACAATAATCGGTGATCTTCAGTACCCAACGAGCGTCGATAACACAATTTCGAGAAGTCAACGACCCATGAACTCGGTACGGATACGAATGGAGATATTTCATGCCCTGCAAACAAAGAAAAATGACAGTTATACCTAGGATATTTTCAAGCTTCGCAAAAAAAATAAGAAATTTTGGAATGGACGGGTTCCCAGGAGAAATGAAAGCGAAACAAAGGAAACATAAGTCGAAGCATGCGTAGTTACAATCCAATTTTAAATATATTCTACTCTTTTATTCGTACTCGAACTAAATCAGTTAGCAAGGATAATCGGAAACTCCAGTCTAATTTGATCTCATCTTGCATTAGAACATCTTCCAGCGAACCCCTACTACAGTACTCCCAGACGAGCGCCGGTCGTGCAGGATCTGCCAGCAAGCCAATTAATGGGTTCAAATTTTCGTGACGTAAGCCATGAATCTTTTAGAAACAAAAAAAAAAAAAAAATTAGACTTATAAGCTAAGAAAATTAGGCGTAAAATAAATGTGCGCATTCTACTATTACCATCACTAGAATATTCAACGATTTATTTCGTAATTCGAAACTGCCCCCGTGCGTAAGGATACCTTTCAACTGCACCAGATCTCCCTGAAAAATAGAAAAAATCCGAACGATTTATTTTCTCTAAATTTTCCTTGATCACGGCGACCAATACAGAGTTTTCAAGAAATCACGAACTAATTAGCCTGCAACTTAAATAATATTTTGTTTAATGAAACGAAGATCAAATAAATACACCGTTTCATAATCCATTTTTTGCTTTATAATTTTCATGAAAAACCTCCAAAAAATTTGCTAAAAGTCTTGAGCTAGGGCAGAAAAATCCACAAAATATGCTCCAGAAAAATACATATAGGATAGGCCTATTTATTTTTCGTCCGTCTTTCGGTGTAGATACGAAGTACAAAAATATTAGAAAATTTTCAGAGATAGAACATCCGATTATATCCTCCAAAATAAGAGAAATGAAAACAGAAAAGAATTTGAGAAAAAATTCTATACCTGAATGAGGAAGTATTTTTAAAATTTTATGGAGTAAGAATGACGAAAAAGTTTTTTTTAGAAGTTTGAGACGTTGAAAATCACTCGTTGTCTTCATATTAATATCATCTTGAAACAAGGTCAATGTCACCACCCCCCCCATGTCGAATGTTCACCCCAAAATAGTGTGAATCGTTTGTTCTGCGTTTGTTCCACCCTTATTTCTGTTTGTTCCAACCCCCATCCCCATGAAACAGTGTGCAGGGTTGGTGACATGACAGCCCCCCCCCATTTCGAATTTTGACCTCAAAATAGTGTGAATCGTTTGTTCTACGTTTGTTCCGGTTTCTTCCACCCTTATTTCTGTTTGTTCCAACCATCATTTGCATGAAACAGTGTGCGGGGTTAGCGACACGACAGCCCCCCATGTCGAATTTTCACCCCAAAATAGTGTGAATCGTTTGTTCTACGTTTGTTCCGGTTTGTTCCACACTCATTTCTGTTTGTTCCAACCCCCATTTGCATGAAACAGTGTGCGGGGCTAGCTGAATGAAATGTGCTCAATTAGTGTTGAAATGCGCAATTTTTATGTTTTGTGGTTTCCTCTTTCTTTAAATACTCACAATCTTCGGTGGGGCTACTGTGAAAACAATACCCGCCCCTCGCGTTTCCAAATTTCAACTGGAAACCTGTTTGTTCTATGGGACTTGGAATATTTTTGACTATGAAACTATTTGTATGTGAAGAACTTGGAGAAATATTGACTTTCAATCTGGTGGAAACTGACCTAACCTAATAAGGTAAGTGGAACTTGACAAAAGTGAACAAGAAATTTAGGGTGGGAGACATCCCAACCCCCCTTGACCGTAGTTCTTGGATTTTCATCCCGAGGAGGGAATGATACCGTCAAGCTCGACTTTCGTCATCAGCTCGTGGTAAGAGAACGATCAAGACCTCGTGTTTGACAGAGTCAGGCGAATGATCCCTGGGTTCAACATAGATCGACTGAGGCCCCGTGTATGATTGAGGCGGGCACTTCCGCAAAAACACATATTGTTACTTGCCAAGGAGGGAATGATACCGGCGACTTCGTTTTCCATTGCATGCCCGCGGTAAAAGATCGTCTGAGGCCCCGTGTATGACCGAGGCGGGTGCATCCGCAAAAACTCACGTTGTTTCCCGCCAAGGAGAGAATGATGCCGGCGACTTCGTTTTCCATTACATGCTCGCGGTAAGAGATCGACTGAGGCCCCGTGTATGACCAAAGCGGGTACATCCGCGAAAACGCCCGTTGTTTCTTGCCGAGGAGAGAATGATGCCGGCGACTTTGTTTTTCATTACATGCTCACGGTAAAAGATCGACTTAGGCCCCGTCTTCGATAGAGGCGGGCGGATGCCAGAAAATTCTCGTACGTCCACGCGAGGGAGGGAGTGATACCGTGAGGCTCGTGTTTCGTTACGAGCTCGCGGTGAGAGAACGAACAATGCCCCGTGTTCGACAGGGGCAGGCGGCTGCGAGAAAATCCTCATATGTTCACGCGAGGGAGGGACCTCGTCTTTTGTTATGAGCTTGCGGTGTGAGATTGAATAGACCTCGTAATAGGACGGGAAAAGTTACAAAAAATCTCGTTGTTTCACGCAAAGGTGGCAAGGTGGTTACTCTAAAGTTTGTCTTCGGTCATGAGCTTGCAATGGGAGATCGGGAAGGACCCCCTATCAATAGAGGTGGGTGAATCTGTAAAATTTTGCGTAAATACACTTGGAGGATTGAACACGGGACCTTGATCGTTCTCTAATGGAAAGCTTAACGAACGACGGTCTCGGGATATCCTCCTCTGCACTGGTTGACAAAACAGGAATTTTCTTGATTTCACCTGATCTTCGCGGTATGTTTTTCTCCATTGCCTGAAACAACAAGTATTTGCACGTACTCACCCAAATAGATTGGACGCAGGGCTCCAACTGATCTCTCACCGCGAGCTCATGGCAGACAACAATCTTCCTGATACCCTTCCCTACTTCGCGTGTCACAACGGGAAATTTTTCGGGTTTATCCGCCTCTATTGAACAGGGGGTCCTACCCGATTTCCCACCGCAAGCTCATGACCGAAGGCAGACTTTAGAGTAACCTTTCCACCTCGGCGTGGAGCAACAAGGTTTTGTGACTCACCAAGAGCTCATAACGAAAGACGAGCTTCACGGTATCACTCCCTCCCTTGCGTGGATGTACGAGAATTTTCTGGCATCCGCCCGCCTCTATCGAAGACGGGGGCCTAAGTCGATCTTTTACCGTGAGCATGTAATGGAAAACGAAGTCGCCGGCATCATTCTCTCCTTGGCGGGAAACAACGTGAGTTTTTGCGGATACACCCGCCTCGGTCATACACGGGGCCTCAGACGATCTTTTACCGCGGGCATGCAATGGAAAACGAAGTCGCCGGTATCATTCCCTCCTTGGCAAGTAACAATATGTGTTTTTGCGGAAGTGCCCGCCTCAATCATACACGGGGCCTCAGTCGATCTATGTTGAACCCAGGGATCATTCGCCTGACTCTGTCAAACACGAGGTCTTGATCGTTCTCTTACCACGAGCTGATGACGAAAGTCGAGCTTGACGGTATCATTCCCTCCTCGGGATGAAAATCCAAGAACTACGGTCAAGGGGGGTTGGGATGTCTCCCACCCTAAATTTCTTGTTCACTTTTGTCAAGTTCCACTTACCTTATTAGGTTAGGTCAGTTTCCACCAGATTGAAAGTCAATATTTCTCCAAGTTCTTCACATACAAATAGTTTCATAGTCAAAAATATTCCAAGTCCCATAGAACAAACAGGTTTCCAGTTGAAATTTGGAAACGTGAGGGGCGGGTATTGTTTTCACAGTAGCCCCACTGAAGATTGTGAGTATTTAAAGAAAGAGGAAACCACAAAACATAAAAATTGCGCATTTCAACACTAATTGAGCACATTTCATTCAGCTAGCCCCGCACACTGTTTCATGCAAATGGGGGTTGGAACAAACAGAAATGAGTGTGGAACAAACCGGAACAAACGTAGAACAAACGATTCACACTATTTTGGGGTGAAAATTCGACATGGGGGGCTGTCGTGTCGCTAACCCCGCACACTGTTTCATGCAAATGATGGTTGGAACAAACAGAAATAAGGGTGGAACAAACCGGAACAAACGTAGAACAAACGATTCACACTATTTTGAGGTCAAAATTCGAAATGGGGGGGGGGCTGTCATGTCACTAACCCCGCACACTGTTTCATATTTCTGACACTTCCCTCTCTTTTCACGTCTCAATCTAATTCTTCACGACCATGTCAACAAATCTCATTCAACTTTCCCCAGAGTAATTCGATCGTAATATAATCACGAGTATAGTTTCTCCTATTAACTATAAAATCACAGAGAATAATTATTATCTCTGAGAAAAATTTTCAGGCCTACGCTTCTATCTGCAAAACGGCTATCCGCCAACTTCGTCTGTAAGAAATTTTTTACCAAGTCAATCGATAAAATTTATTTTTGCTTTCCCACCACTGAAATAGAACGCGAAACAAATATTATGAGTTCCTGCCCTTTCTGTATTTCGTACTCCAAACTCAAGATAGAAGATGAGATTTTGAGCAGTAATAGACTCAAAGCATACAGATTCATGATTAAGGCTCTTAATTTATCTAAAAAAAGTAGCTCGTTGTTTACTAATTGTGCAACGGGAAGAATGAAAGATTTTTAATGACTAGAGACCGGATTCCTCGGCATTTCTGCTTTCGTTCTGCTGAATGATAGAGAAGTGCTGATGATGAATGAGTGCGTTTCATATCGAGGGGGCGTAGAGAAAAATTTTTATTTTGCCGAAAAATGCCGAAAATAGTGAAAAACGCCGAGAAAAGCCGAAAGTGCCCTTTTAAAGAAAAATTAACAGTATCAATGAAGATTTAAGCTTTTGAGAGGGCTCTCCTGAGAAGAAACTAGATATTATACTTCTTTTTATCGTCGTACGTACAATACTTGGAATTATACCTCGACGGCGGTCGCGTTTCTTTCACGAGTTTTCATGAATCATGGCTGTGGAGACTTGATTAGATAAGAGAAGAAGTCCTACAAATTTCAAAAAAATACACATTTGCTACTATTCTTCTCCTTTTTTTTCTTATTTATAGGACTTTACTACGTTTTTGCCGAATTATGGCGAAAGTACTACTTTCTATGCCGAATTTTTAAAATTTTAACGCCGAACAATTCGGTCTCTATTAATGACAAACTTATCAGTGGACTTTCAATAATTCTTTCAGAAGTTGTTTTACACCCAGGAAATGAGAGATCGAATTCCTTTTTATATGCGTACGTGTATATTAGGGCCAATTTTATAGAACGACTTTGGATTTTTTAATCCTTTGTACCTACCCATGGCTCCACAAAAGTATAAAACGAAAAATTTTTGTCTTGAATTTGTACAAATTGATGAAAATAAAGAGTAACTTAAAATTTTTCCTTCATTTTATTCCTTTTCTGGCCTTCATTAAGACAATTTTGCTGCTTTCCGAGGAATTATTTGCGTAAATTTCCGAGCTTCTTCAGCATAGTTTAACGAAAGAATTCAGCATAATACGATATATTTCATGATCGTTTTATTAGTCGAAAGGTTTTATGACGTCTAGTCGTAAAATCTCAACTTTTTAAAAAGCTGATCGTAATTTTGTGAAAACTCTTTCAAAATAATGAAAAGCGTACATTGTATCTGGCTTTAGATTCTGACGACGTGATAGGTATCACGGCTGAATTACTACTGTTAACGTTCTTCAGGGGAAATGATTTGACCGAATCGTCGCGCCCCTTTAATAAATCTGGCTTATCTACTTCCGGTCCATCGATTTCACGTAGTTCTCGAATACAGTAACAGAGTACCGCACCAATTCCTTCTTGAACCTGCGGTGAGTAAATTCAGTTAAAACAGAACGTAGTATTTGTAAGATGTAGGTATATCTGTATTTACGAGCATTTTATCGCAAACTTAAGAAAGAATTCTCTTGGCAACGTACTTCGTTTATGACAAGGAAGTTTATAGAGGTAAAATTCAATAAAAAAGAAAAATGAAAATTCCAACGCTTTCAAGAGCTTATAAGTATTCATCATTGAAAGTATATCTAATTACTCTTTTTGAAATTTCAAATAGTGTATATGTCTTTGGGCTGAGGGTCAGTCTGAAATTTGCGTCACACGACGCAACGCTTTATGACGTCATCAATACCTTGACCTACTTTAGGAACTTGGAAAAATTTCGATCTGTAGTCTCGATTATACTAGCCTCAGTATACTGTTTATTAGGCTTGACTTGGAAAAATTTTCCTCCTTTAGCCTTTATTATACTAGGCCTAATAAACAGCATACTAGGCTTATACTCTAATAATACCAGACCCAAACTCGGTTGATATAGTAGGTTGGGGGAGAACGAGTAAAGCGAGTGAGCCCCAAAAGCTAGTTAGCCTATATTGCATATACTGACTGGGTTAATATATAATGAAGGTCAAATGCTATAGCATCCGAGTATAGAATCGATATTTGGATACAATCAAGATCAATTATATTGATATAATAGACATTGATATATCTTAACATTGTATTTCTTCGCAATTGCTCAAAGATAGATACATGATTCAATATTTTAACAAGGAACCTGTTCTATGCGTTGTTTTTTTTTTTTTCTAAAAAATTTGCCGTCCGACGCGACGTCCAGCCAAAATTGTCTTAGAAAAATGTTGCTTCTTCTCTTGAGCTATAGGTATAATATGATACGAGGGGAATATTATGATGGGAAGGACTTGAAACAATTTTGTTATATAAGTCACGATTATTAAGGAAGGGATTTGAAAAATTTTCAATTCTTGTCATAATATACGATACGAGATTTTGGAAAATCGGTGTTTTCTCAATTCAGTTCCACACTACTCTAGAGGTCGAATTGATAGTGCGTTTTAACAGGGAACCTATTCTGTCGGGGGTTTTTTGAAAATTTTGCCGTGCGGCGCCGTCCGGCAAAAAACTTATAAAATTGCGACTCTCAAGCTATATATGATAGGAGTAGGACTTGAAAAATTTCGACTCTTGAGCTACATATGATAAAAGGGAGACTTAGAAGAATTTCCACCTCCGAGATATGTATGATGGGAGTGGGACCTAGAAGAATTTCAACCTCCAAGCTATATATAATAGGAGGGAGACATGGAAAAATTTTGATCTACGAGCTGAATATGATAGGCGGGAGACTAAGAGAAACGACGGCTTTCTCAACAAAGTTGAACGAGGATTGCTAGGAACCTGTTCTAGGAGTCAAATTAGTTTTGATCATAACACACGCAGTTTTCATGATGCAAGATATTAGTCCTGATAGGGTGGGGTTCTTTGAGTAACATAATTTCTACTGTGGCATGTTGAGCTGTATTTTGTTTGATGTCCCTCAAGGATTCTTGAACTTGTAACACAAAAAATGTAAATTAAATGCCAATTCAAAAAGATCAAGCGATGTCATCCGTGGAGACTTCCTCTCCTGCTCAGATCTCACAAACGTGCGGCTTGACTCTCTCTGTCCCTCCTTGCGTCACAAACGCACACTTGAACAATCACCATTTTTTGGAAGATTGATAAAATTTTGTTGGAAAAGAAAAATTTCAATGCTGAACCACGTACCTGGCAAACCATTTATTCAGTTAACAAAGCTGAACCATGTATTCGCTGAACCACATATTTTGTAAGCAATGCTGAACCATATGATTCTGTAAGCAATACTGAACCAAAAATAAGTGTTTCAGCATTTTTGATGGAATATGTGGATCAGCATTGCTCATGGAATGTGATTCAGCATTGTTTATGGAATATGTGGTTCAATATTGCTTATGGAATATGTCGTTCAGCATTTTTGATGGAATATGTGCTTCAGCATTGTTTATGGAATATGTGGTTCAACATTGCTTATAGAATATGTGGTTTGACATTGCTTACAGAATATGTGATTCTTCATTGTTTATGGAATATGTGATTCAGCATTGCTTACAGAAGATGTGGTTCAGCATTACTATTGCAATATGTGGTTCAGCATTACTTATGGATAGAGCCCGGATTTTTCGGTAAAATACCGAAAACGTAGATTATAAATACCGAAAGCATCATTTTTACCGAAAACTGGCCATCAATTTGTCTAAAATATACCAATATTTACGCAAAATCATGTAAAAATTGGTCATTTTTTTCTAAATACCGAATAATACCGAAAATCAAAGTTTTAGTACCGAAAATTAAATTATAAATACCAAAAAATCCGGGCTCTACTTATGGAATATGTGGTTCAGCATTGTTTATACAATATGTGGTTCAGCATTGTTTATGGAATATGTGGTTCAGCATTGCTTGGAATATGTGGTTCAGCATTGCTTATGGTATGTGGTTCAGCATTGCATATAGAATATGTGGTTCAGCATTGTTTATGCAATATGTGGTTCAACATTGTTTATGGAATGTGTGGTTCTGCATTGTTTCTAGAATATGTGATTCAGCATTGCTTATGGAATATGTGGTTCAGCATTGCTTACAGAAGATGTGGTTCAGCATTGATTATGGAATATGTGGTTCAGCATTGCATTTAGAATATGTGGTTCAGCATTTTTGATGGAATATGTGCTTGAGCATTGATTATGGAATATGTGGTTCGACATTGCTTATAGAATATGTGGTTTGACATTGCTTACAGAATATGTGATTCTTCATTGTTTATGGAATATGTGATTCAGCATTGCTTATGGAATATGTGGTTCAGCATTGCATATAGAATATGTGGTTCAGCATTGCTTATGGAATATGTGGTTCAGCATTGCTTGGAATATGTGGTTCAGCATTGCTTATTGAATATGTGGTTCAGCATTGTTTATGCAATATGTGGTTCAACATTGTTTATGGAATGTGTGGTTCTGCATTGTTTCTAGAATATGTGATTCAGCATTGCTTATGGAATATGTGGTTCAGCATTGCTTATTGAATATGTGGTTCAGCATTGCTTATGGAATATGTGGTTCAGCATTGCTTACAGAAGATGTGGTTCAGCATTGTTTATGGAATATGTGGTTCAGCATTGCATATAGAATATGTGGTTCAGCATTGCTTATGGAATATGTGGTTCAGCATTGCTTATTGAGTATGTGGTTCAGCATTGCTTATGGAATATTTGGTTCAGCACTGCTTACAGAATCTGTGGTTCAGCATTGCATGTAGAATATGTGGTTCAGCATTGCTTATGGAATATGTGATTCAGCATTGCTTACAGAAGATGTGGTTCAGCATTGCTTATGGAATATGTGGTTCAGCATTGTTTATGCAATATGTGGTTCAGCATTGTTTATGCAATATGTGGTTCAGCATTGTTTATGGAATGTGTGGTTTTGCATTGTTTCTAGAATATGTGATTCAGCATTGCTTATGGAATATGTGGTTCAGCATTGCTTATGGAATATGTGGTTCAGCATTGCTTATGGAATATGTGGTTCAGTATTGTTTACATATAATAGGATGGGGACTTGGAAAAATTTCCACTCTCGAGCTATATGTATATGATGGGAGAGGGACTTGGAAGAATTTTGACCTCCAGGCTATGTACAATAGGAGGGGACTAGAAAGATTTTTACCTATGAACTATAGATGATAGGAGGGGGTCTTGGAAAAATTTCGACTCTCGAGGTAAGTCCCTGTCCTGTTATATGTCCGCCATGTGCTTCCTGGCGAAAAACTTATAAAAATTTTGACTCATATTGTATAGCTTGGAGGATGAAATTTTTTTCAAATCCCCCTTCTATCATAATATAGCTCGAGAGTCGAGAAAAATTCAGACTCTCGAACTATATTATACTGGGCTTATAGTAGGTCTAGGCTTCCTTGAATACTCAATATCAAATCCGATTTGACTCATAAAACCGGTTCCCTGCGTTCCTCGTTTAACTCGTTAAGGAAACCTCAATTTTCACATGAAGTGGAGAAATTTACTAGAACTTTTTTCATCTAGGTTTTTCCCCTCTGCCGTTTGCCTAACTGGAATTAAGATTCCCCACTTGTACAACGTCTTCTTACTAAGCTACCTATTTTAAAGGAACCCAGAACAAATTACCGAAAAAAAAAATCAATTTTAATGTTTCGTCAATCTTCAGGACGTTTCTACAGTCAAAACACATGAGCTTTTGAAAAGTTAAACGAGACATAGGGACTAGATGTAAACACAATGTAAATATTACCTTTCCAGATTCAGTAAGATGTGGAAACACGAGGTCTTCAGAAGTTAATAAGATTTTACATGGATCTTTTAGTCTACGCCTCTTAATGTACTGCTTCCTACGAAAAAAAAAAAAAATTAAAAAATTAAAATTGAAAATAAGTCATCAGCTCTCCACTCTTACAAAAAATTGAGGATTTTCGCCTGAAAATTGGTCACGTGAATTTTTGCATGTAGAAATTTGAATGTTGAAATTAGCTGTTAACATGACAATGGAAGATACCATTTTTTTTTTCATCTGTTTCGTATAATTCGCTCCGGTAAGGATCAATCCTCTACCAGTTCTCGAAGTTACCGTTTTCCATTTGGTCTCCGCGATTTTGAATATCTATAAAGCTTCTTCAGTATTCCACATCAGATACTTATTCTCCTATACGTGTTATCAATCTGATAGAGTTTTTAACATTGACCTCATGGTGAACTCCCTGGAATAAAAATAAGTATGCATCCCAGCAACACCCGAAAAATGAATATTATTTAAGAAACACAACCGGACTGATAACTCGTAGGGGAATAAGTATGCAATATGGGTACTAGAAAGGAAAAGCCTTATATCTACAGAGCTCTTCCCCGATATCGCATATACTCATTACTCATTTCCCTGATTCTTTAGGAATGGTAGGTACCTACTTATTTTACATTGGTGTTACCACTGCCAACCTAAAAATCTTTCAAATTAAGCGTCATTTTTATTTTTCCAATGTCATGAGCTCATGACTCATGATCGTATGGTTAGGATAAGGGAAGAATTTTCGTAGAAGTTACAGGAACCAAGTTTTGTATGTATCTTCCGTATGCAATTTTATCTTCTTCCGACTTTATTGACGTTGAGTAACCAAAAATGAATGCTAGAAAATGATATCGAGTCAAAATTCTTCATGAACAATCTCCTAATGTTCGTACATGCTCGTGATTGAAAGTTCAAAATTTCTTGAAAAGCAATTTCCAACTTTGTACTTCGAATGACTATAGAATATGCTCGTAAATCTGTCAACCTAGAACAATACTCAAGTTTGTACATCAAGTTGCCATTTTTTCGTCCAGTCGAACACTCATCTAAACTTTCCAAGGTGAAATTTACTTATCCAAACACGCAGTTGAGTAATTCGTGTGTAGTCATTCGTATTATTAGAATATACACCGTGGGTATATATCAGATAGGTCCACTCACATCGAAAAAAAAAGTCACACGGCTCGATTATTTTATCATTTCACCGTCGCACGTAGTTTCCAAACTAAAATTGGTTGTTTTCTGACAAATGAACAAAATTATCGTCAACTCTGTTCATAATAGATAAGAAAAGGACCATGATGATGGAAGCCTGGATATAACTGTCAGCAGTAGATATACATTGTATATGTTATTATGCGCCACCATGCGCCAGCACCATTTTTAGGGTCATTTTTCAGGTTTTTAAAGACGGTTTTAAAAATGAGAAAATTGAGAAAAAGTGAAGATTTTGTAGAAATATTTTGTGAAATTTGAAGATTCGTGAATTTTTGGAAATTGGTAATTTCTTTTATTTTCGGGGATATTTTAGTGATTTATAGATAAGCAAAGCTCATTTTCCAACTTCTCGAAAAAATCCTAGAAATCTTCTAATTTTTTATACTGTTTTTAAACCAAATATCCTTGCTAGTGTAAAAATTTCAGAATTCTTGTATCAAATCAACATCAATCAGACCAATTACTGAAGTCCTACAAAGAAATCTGTCTCTCGTGAGAGCACTTTTCAGTACTCGCAATATATTATAAAAAATTCAAGTTTCAATGATATGACTTGAGCTAGAGAACAAACTAATTTCTCTAGTACAGTGAAGTGTAGTGAAGCAAAGTAAAAAATTTCTCCTAATTTTCGTTTGATTTTAAAAATCTTTGAAAGAAGTGTAGGTCTTTCATAAAATGGGTACGAAATTTTTGCACACATTTTTTACCTATTATCTAAGAATTTCATGAATTCTAATAACTTCATCTTTTCTCTCTGTGTTTCTCATGTAGAAGTTGAGACCTACCAATACTCACATATTATTCATAAAAAATGACTCACTAACGCTTATCTCTTATATTCTCCATGTATGGTACATTGATGATGTCAGACATATTCCTTTTGGCACACTTACTGGTTTCTCTGAATTAGTGAACAATTTTCTCTTTATTTTCACCGCTCAAAATAACCTAGAAATCTTCCAATTCCCGAGCTGAATATTCTGATGTTTTCAAAGCAAAATAATTAATCATTTCACTCTTTTTTTTATCTCCGCTAGTAGCTGTACTACTCGGAAAGACCACAGTCTACAGCTGTTACTTCTCCCCTAATCGACCGCTGGAAGAGTTTGGAGACTACCTGAACCTGCTAGATGACAGTCTATCCAGGAGACGCGGAGAGGAATGCATAGTGGCTGGCGACGGACGGACCCTGGAGGATACGCCCTAGGGGAGTGGATTGCCGACAAAGGACTACAAGTGATGAATGTGGCATCACTCCCACTAGATTCCATCTGGGCTATGGGTTCCGAGCGGATGTCAGCCGCTGGATCAAGGGCTGGGCGGTACTGGATAAGGAGTCAGGGAGCGACCATCGGTACATTGGATTTTCTTTCCACCGAGAAGCTGAGGTCGCTACTCCACCAGAGCTGGGAAGAAAATGGGCAACCAGGAAGCTAGATAAAGATCAGCTACAAGCTAGCTACCTGGTCCTCACTTAGAACAACCAAGAGAGGAAGAACAGGACACAAGAGGTGGCAGTGGACGCGATGCTCCGCACAGTAACGCGTGCACGCGACACTGCCATGCCCAGATGCAGTCCATCAAAGAAGAGAGTGCTAGTTTATTTGGACCGTCAAAATTACCCAACTCCGCAAGGAGAGCAACCATCAGCGCCGGATATATCAGCGTAGTAGAGGCCACGAAGAGGCGCAGATGGTTGCTGGGCAATACCAGCAGGCTCGGAAAAGGTTAAAGGCTGCAATAAAACAGAGCAAGAAGGAACGTTGGGACGAGCTCTGCAGCCTTGCGGATGAAGACCTCTGGGACAAACCCTACAAAGTTATAATGAAGAAACTCGGGGGTCCATCCGCAACGAGCCGAATGGAGCTAGATGCTGTGGAAAGAGTGATAGACACAGTGTTTCCACAAGGTCCGCCACTTGTGGTTACGCCACCAGAAGTGGAGGAGGACGTGCCCCTCTTTAGTACCGAAGAGATTAATGCAGCCTTTCAAAGGTTGCGTGGTAGACAATGAGAGCTCCGGGACCAGATGAAATACCCAACGCGGTGTGGAGCTCTCTCCACGTAGTGAACCCCTCTCTGCTGCTTAGTGCTTTCAATGAGGCACTCGCAGAGGGGCTGTAGCCCAAACGTTGGAAAAAGGCCAGGTTGGCACTGATAGAGAAGGACAAACCATCTAGCCTGCCGTCCCCCTACCAACTGCTCTGCCTGCTCGACACCGTCAGCAAGTTATTTGAGCGGGCGGTGGTAACGCGGTTGGAGAACCACGTAGTGTCAAAGAAGATAATTTCTGGGAGTCAGTACGATTTCCGAGCTGGACGCTGTACTTCAGATGCCGAAATCAATAAATATAGACGTTGATGAGCTTCTTGAGCCTTGGATTATGTGACGTCGTCGCCTCGTCACGATTAGAATTTTGTAAACAATCATCGAAAGAAGTTCAATCGAATCAATGCGGTTTCTCAATTTCTGGCCAGAAATACTAGACGAAGTCATACTCAAGCGAGTAATACAAACGGAGTAATTTACAATTTTAGCCACAGAAATTAAACGACGCCGGAGCGCTTTCGATTAAACAATCATTGTCAACGGGGACTGGAAAGCGACTGAACCAACTCCGACTCTAAACTAGAAACATACGAGGAAATCAGGATTGAACCAACGAGTCATCACGACGTGAATCATACTCGTAAACTAGTTCAATCAACCCCTCATCAGGTATGTACCTGTTGAGCACATTAAGGTCGTCGTTATTTAAATGACGGATTATTTCGATGTGTTCTAACACTTTTCGCTTCGAATACGCGTTTTCTCTATAGAGGAGAACCTCGGACCCCTCTTTAATGCTATGGCCGCTAGTGATTCGATGGTCCGCAAACGCCAATTCACCTATATTCTTCTTTTCCCACGCCTTCCTATGTTCAGCGATTCTAATTTTCAACTGACGGTCTGTCTCGCCGATATAAATTCCGTTACAATCCTTACACTCAACTTTATACACACCACTCCTCTCGGCCAGTTGGATGGGGTCTTTTAGCCTAACCAATAAACTTTTTATGGTATTGGGGTTGTAATATACAGGCCGAAATCCGAAGGGGCGTAGGACACGACTCAATTGAGATGAAAACTGCCCCAAGAACGGAAGCCTTATCCAACGCTCTCTACTGTTTAGGGCCGTATTGCGGGGGAGGGAGGTGCTAGAATCGAGGCATTTTCGAGTAACTTTCCTTTGGATCATAAGGGCAATGTCTAAGTTCACTTCATTCACTCTGGCCAAGTGCTTTAAAGTTGATACCTCTTTTTGGAAGGCTGACTGATTGAGAGGAATACTAGTCAGTCGATGGATTAAGCTGTTAAATCCAGCATATTTATGGGCTACAGGGCAAAAAGATTTTCCGTGGACAGTAATATGGTCGCAGTATCTTTCCTGTATATGGCGAATTCATGGATACCGTCTCTATTACAGATCGTCAAATCCAAGTAATTAATAGATGCGCCACCGATTTCTAAAGTAAATTTTATAGAAGGACATTGATTATGTAGATACTGGAGAAACTCCAAAAGGAGCTCTCGGGGACCAGTCCACGTACACAACACATCGTCGACATAGCTGTGCCAATAATAAATCTGATCTAAATACGCACTGCCAGAGGAGAACAAATCGAGCTCAAACTTAGACATAAAGACCTCCGAAATGAGAGAACCCAAAGGAGAACCGATGGGTATTCCAACCTCTTCAGGAAACTCAAAAAACTTGTTATCGAATTTGCAATAATCGGGAGACCAACAAATATTGAGGAGATTGAAAAATTCACCCAATTCTTCTTGGCGAACATTTGTTTGAATCAAAAGGTCTCCCATATGTTCCATAGCGGTTGCTCTGGGGATATTGGGGAACAGGCCGACCACATCGATGAACACAGGGTCGATCCCAGCGGAAGAATATTATCCTTAAGCCTATCAGCCAAGGAGACCGAATTTTTCACCGAGTAAGGTGACTCATGGTCAACTCTCGATTTAAACCATCGGTCCAAAAATTTCGCCAGAGCGTTCGTGGGGGAGGACACAAAGGATACGACCGGACGCATCGGGTTGTCTTTTTTATGGACTTTTGGTAGCCCGTACAAGAAGGGAGGCACAGAGTTGGGCTCCAGGAGCAATATTTTTAGCGAGGGAGTTTTAATAATAAATTCACACTCGTTTATCACACGTCCAACTTCTTTTACGTGGTTAGGAAAATTTGGAGTTTCTCCAGTATCTACATAATCAATGTCCTTCTATAAAATTTACTTTAGAAATCGGTGGCGCATCTATTAATTGCTTGGATTTGACGATCTGTAATAGAGACGGTATCCATGAATTCACCATATACAGGAAAGATACTGCGACCGATATTACTGTCCACGGCAAATCTTTTTGCCCTGTAGCCCATAAATATGCTGGATTTAACAGCTTAATCCATCGACTGACTAGTATTCCTCTCAATCAGTCAGCCTTCCAAAAAGAGGTATTAACTATAAAGCACTTGGCCAGGGTGAATGAAGTGAACTTAGACATTGCCCTTATGATCCAAAGGAAAGTTACTCGAAAATGCCTCGATTCTAGCACCTCCCTCCCCCGCAATACGGCCCTAAACAGTAGAGAGCGTTGGATAAGGCTTCCGTTCTTGGGGCAGTTTTCATCTCAATTGAGTCGTGTCCTACGCCCTTTCAGATTTCGGCCTGTGTATTACAACCCCAATACCATAAAAAGTTTATTGGTTAGGCTAAAAGACCCCATCCAACTGGCCGAGAGGAGTGGTGTGTATAAAGTTGAGTGTAAGGATTGTAACGGAATTTATATCGGCGAGACAGACCGTCAGTTGAAAATTAGAATCGCTGAACATAGGAAGGCGTGGGAAAAGAAGAATATAGGTGAATTGGCGTTTGCGGACCATCTAATCAATAGTGGCCATAGCATTAAAGAGGGGTTCGAGGTCCTCCTCTATAGAGAAAACGCGTATTCGAAGCGAAAAGCGTTAGAACACATAGAAATAATCCGTCATTTAAATAACGACGACCTTAATGTGCTCAACAGGTACATGCCTGATGAGGGGTTGATTGAACTAGTTTACGAGTATGATTCACGTCGTGATGACTCGCTGGTTCAATCCTGATTTCCTCGTATGTTTCTAGTTTACAGCCGAAGTTGGTTCAGTCGCTTTCCAGTCCCCGTTGACAATGATTGTTTAATCGAAAGCGCTCCGGCGTCGTTTAATTTCTGTGGCTAAAATTATAAATTGCTCCGTTTGTATTACTCGCTTGAGTATGACTTCGTCTAGAAGTTCAATCGAGTTTAAGGTTGATAAATCGCACGAGCGATATTTTTGTTTATATTAAATTCAAACTAGAAAATAATTATGTCATCATCGATACATCCAATTCAACGAATGGTACCGTTATTCGCAGATAGTAAGAATGTAAATATTGCGTAAGATCACCATTGTTTCCTCATTTTTGAAACTGTCCACAAAAACCAGAAAAATTACTCTAAAAATGATGCTGGTACACAGTGACGGTGAACATAAGACTAAAATATATAAATTTTTCTACCAAATCTCCGTTCTTTCTCAATTGTTTTATTTTTAAAACTGTCTTCAAAAAACTGAAAAATAACCCTAAAAATGGAGCTGGCGCATGGTGGCGCAGAACATACAATGTATATCTACTGTTAGCCCCTTTTATTTTATAACAAGAATCATTAAGTCGCACTCGCGCCGTCTATTCAATTTTCTCGTTTCCTGCGTGAGACATCCTCATTTTCGGAGAATATATCCTTTTGTTATGAACACTTCTCACTGAAGGTAGTCAGATAAGTCACTGTTTTGTTATCCGGCTTGCGGACGATTTCGAGGAAAAGAAGAGAAAAAAAAACTCCGTGTAAAAAAAATATGCGACCCTTTAATATCTCGCTGATGAGAAATTAATGATAGATCGTTCAACCTATATCAACAACACGACGCAGCAATCCCATCAAATTTTAATACACCTATAGTCATGAAATTCTCGACTTTTTGGCTAAAAATGATGAAGTTGTTTACAGTTTAAACCTTTTACTTATCGAAGTAAAAAACGTGAATCGCTTTTATGCTCATGAAGAGTACAAAAATTATCGCGACGATTACTCAAATCGCTGAATCAGGACTTGTGTAAAATTTTACTCGGAAAACGTGTAAAAAATATCATGATCGAAATTGTATTGTTCCAAATTACATGTAGACATATTTATGAAAATTAGATAGGAGGCACTGGAACATGTATTCACAAAATGAGGCGCGCTCAGCAAAACCATCGCGATTTTTTTTTCGGATTTTGATTGTTTTTTTTTCGAGGAGTTAATCAACTTTTAGACAAAGAAAAGGTAGGTCGCTACGAGGAAAATTTGCTGCAGTACGAGCATTAATTGAAGTTGCAAAGAACGAGAAAAATTGATTTCTTTTTTTTTGTTTTTAGCCTGCTGTGAAGAATTTTATTTTGCGACATAGATGGTTTTGCTGTGCGCGCCTCAAATAAGATCAAAAAATTAAAACAAAAATTCAAATTGAATGGAATACAATTTTAAAGTAAATAAAAACCTTGGTTAGGTAACTTTCAGAGTACAGTTCATGTGAGCTCTTTTAAAACAAATTTATTCTGGTGACCTAATTTATAACTATACTCAGAAGACCAGGAAATCAGACCCGGATTTAAGGGGTAGCCCAGGGGGCTCCGGGTCCCCACATTTTCATTACTTTATGTCCTCGAAACATCGTACGGGCAAAGGCAAAGCCCGAGACGTTGAAAAAAAAAATTGGGTTGGACCCCACAAACCTGGGGCCCGGGCATTGAAGCTTCTAAATCCGGCCCTACAGGGATCCAAAAGACATCTCGTTCATCTGCTAACGTAATGCTAACACGAACAAGGCGGTGCAGCCACTGTGAAGAGTTTTGATAACTTGGTACCAGGCTGGGGTTAATAGGAGCAAGAATTCATACAACTTCTCTTCTCTAGGTTGGTAAGCCCAACTCCACCAAATTCTGATTTTCACTCAAAAAAATTTTCAATAATTTGTATCTAATTAATGCCAACAATTTCAGAATTTGAAGTCCACCCTTTTTCCAATATCCGTAATTCCTTTCCTCCTATCGTTAACCGAGAGATGAAAATAGCCCCTAAAAAATTGTACTCAACTTTCGGAATTTGTGCTTTCCCTCATCTTCTGTAGAACCCTATGAATGAAGGGTATCATTTCCTCCCAAATAGGGTTTTAATATGACAGTCTGGTCTCAAAATATGAGACCTAATTTGTGCCATTAATCTTACAATCCAGAACTATTTTCCTTCTCTTGAGGTATGGCATACAACTACACTATTGTGCATAGATAATCCATTTATACTTACCGTAACACGAGTAGAAATCCAAACAGAAGAATTATAACAATTATAAGGATGAAAGATGCTAAGCAAATTAAACTCCAAGAAATCTCTGAAAAAATCGATTTATACGGATACTTAATTAAAATTAGATTGTAGTTCACAAAAACCGCTGCCTTCCAAAACGAAATTAATTAAGATAGTGCTGGCAGACAAAGTCGAAAGGACGTATCTGCAAAACAACGATCCGGAGAATAAGGTTCAACATTCACTGTTTACTACGAGCTAAAAAAAATCTTATTCCACTGCTTGCTCTTTTGCAGATACATCAATGCAGAAAACCTATTTTATGGGTTGACATAAAGATTTTGATGTCCATGATCGATTCTTTCAAAGGACAAAATTTTCTTGAAAATCAAAAAATTTACTTACCAAAATCACTCTCAGCACAATCGATGCAGTCTGGGAGCGAATCATTACGGATTCGAGTCTCGTTGTACTTCATTTGTAACTTATCTTGAAACCACTTATCTACATTGGGTATCAATTCTTCAACACGATATGATTCCGCAATTGTTGGTATACACGAGCTGTCAGTTTGAAAAATGGTATATAAAGAGTATCTAGTCATGATATTTTTCAACTTCTTAAATTTCGTTATAACTAAGACGAAGGATGGGCCAAAAAAGCAACCAACAAGAGCAAAACAAGAAGAGGAAGACCTAAAACAATGTGGAATAAAAGAAATAATAAACAGGGTTAGAATAGGAAGGAAAATATATACTTGGGATAGAAATATACGGTGGGCCAGGAATTATCCTTAAATAAAAAAGAGTAAATTCTCGCCTCCATAGAAAAACTTGATTGAATCGTGTATATGACTGTGGGCGTTTTATCGATATATCGATTGTATATCACGCTGCTTCCGCTCGTTTGTATTTGTATGTCAAGATAACTAGCCTTCGGGGACTCACTCGCAGAACTGTATAGGTCTACTATAATGAAGTCGCAAGAGTGAGCTTATGCTAGGCTGCTATATAAGGTTCAGCCTGCATTACACTGGGTAGACACAAGCCTAGAATACTGTAAGTCAAGACCTAATTTAATGACAACAGTTTTCAAGTCCCCAAAGTAGGTCAAGGTCATTGATGACGTCACGGAGGGTCACGTCACCTCATGCAGATTCTCGACTAACCTCAGCGCAAAGACATATTCATGTCAAAACAAGCCTAGTATACTATTAATTAGTCCTAGTATAATGAAGGTTGAAAATAGGTCAAGATAATTGATGACGTCATAAGGCGTTACGTTGCGTCATGTCACGCAAAATTCTGACTGACCCTCAGCCCAAAGATAAATACATGTCCTAACAAATGAAGGCTACATATCTTATTTTATTTTTGCTCATTTGGAAGGGTGCCGCAAACAGACGTGTTGTCCAGTTACTCACGCCACCCTATTGGAAAGAAAGAAAGAAAAAAAAAAAACAACAATAGTAATAATAATAATAATAATAATAAAAAATAAAAGAGAAAAAAAAACAATGACGATAAATCTAAGAACAAATGCTCAGAAAAAAAACGACGGCTTCCTTAACAAATTTAAACGAGGAACGCAGGGAACCTGTTTTATGAGTCAAATGGGTATTGGTATTGAAAATTCAAGGAAGCCTAGGCCTATACTCTGTTCACATTAAGGAAGGATAGAAATATGACCTTGAGAACGGAACGGTAGATTAAAATTACCCGGAGCGTTCCGTTCTCGAGGTCATATTTCTATCCTTCCTTAATGTGAACAGAGTATAGATAAAGCTAGTATAAAGATCGCCTAGACCTACTATAAGCCTAGTATAATATAGTTTGAGAGTCTAAATTTGTCAATCTCGAGCTATATATGGTAGCTCGAGAGTCGAAATTTTTCTACGTCCCACACTGGTCTAGATTAGGAGAGTTGCGGTCAAAACCCTGAAGAAAAAGTTATCGAGAAGTGCCCATATTTTTATATAGAATTGTTCTTGAGAATAGATAGGTAAACAAAATATTACAGTACTTCCACCAGAATAACTTTTGTTCTTACAATTATTCCTTATTGTTTCAAAAGAATTGGTGCTACACTTGAATTCTATATTCTGACTTCAAAACTGATTTTCTTGCCATCGACTCTTTTTTTTTTTTTTTTTTTTTTTCATTCTTGAAACCTCTACTTTTGAATGTAATAATTTCTGAGATTGGAATTTCAATAGTTATCCCGAAAGACACAATTTTCAAGTGATAAACCCAACTAATTGGGTATAAAGTAGGAACTTCATGGACTAGAACTAATAGATTGCGATATATTGCGGTAATCGAGAATCAGAGCTTGATTCGGTGAAGTATTACCTTTTAGATCATGGAAACTTTAGCTGCCAATATGCGCCAATAGTAGAGTCATAATTCATAATTAAATAACACGAGTTTGTAACGAAATTTGTAAAATCAACTTTAAATTTGGATTTAGCAATCCAAAAAAAAAAAAAAATCTTTTCAGGTTTTTATTTGAAAAATTTATTTCTGGACTAGCGATGGAGATTTTACAAAATGACTCTCATTTTCATGAAAAAATTTTTTCTCTTTGGAAAAATTGTTTGTCTTAAAAGAAAACATTTTATTTTCTTTGTAAGAAATATGTTTGTTGAAATTATACAGTAAAATTACAGTCAAATTTAGATTCAGTGGTCCACAAATGAAAAAAATGATTGTTTCACAGAATTTTACAACAAAACATGTTTTTTGATGAAAAAACATTTGAAAAACATGTTTGTTTCTAGATTGGTAGCAAAGATTTTGCCAAATTAGGATTCAGTGATCCAATACAAAGTAAAACACATTTTCACAAAAAAAAAAAAAAAACCAAAACTAGTTTTTCCTTTAGAAAACATGTTTTTTTTGTGAAAAACATGTCCGTTACAGTTAGATAGCCAAATTTCTGCCCAATTTCGAATCAGTGATCCAAAACATGACTGAAATAATCCGAGGTTGAAAGCTAACTGAAAGCAGAATGTTTTAAACCGAAAGCCGGAGAATTTTGACTCTAAAAAGCCGAAAGTCAAAAGTTGAAAACATTTTTTTGATGTGAAGCAAAAAGATGAAAGTTTTATCTATTTAGCTCTTTCTTTCAGCTTTTCCTTTCACTTTTCCTTTTCTGCTTTTTCCCCCATTCTCTTTTTATGTTCAACGTATCATTCATTCATTCATTCATTCATTCATTTTTTTTTTGAAAAGTTGAAAGCTAAAAGTTTTAAGCCGAAAGCCGGAGAATTTTGACGGGAAAAAGCCGAAAGTCAGAAGCCGAAAAATATTTCTTATTGGGAAGCGAAAAGCCAATAAAGTTTTTCAGGGTAAAATTGAAAGCTGCAGTCAAAAGCCAAAGGTTTAGCTTACGGCTTTCAACCTCTGAAAATAATAACGTTTTCCCGAAAAAAATTTAAAAAAAATATTTTTTCCTTGAAAAAACATGTTTTTTTGGTGCAAAACACGTTCATTGAAGTTGCATGATAAAACTGCTACCATATTCGGATTCTGCGACCCAAAAAACGGGTATACTCAAAGTCCTGAAGTTTTGGCCACAAAAAATTACTATAGGACCAGTGTGCGTCCCTCTCCTATCATAATATATATGGCTCGAGAGTCGAAATTTGATCCAATACATAAGTAAAACACTTACATTTTCACAAAAAAAGAATAAAAGAAGAAAAAAATTTTGTTTTAAAGAACATTTTTTTTTTTTTTTTGTGAAAAATATGTCTGGTAGCAATTTTTTTTTTATTTGTTTTTTTTTTGTGAAAAACATCTTTGTTATAGCTTTTTTTTATTTTTTTTTTATTTAACGAGCAATGCAGCTGCGCTAAGGGCTATTTGCTCGGCAGATAGTTCTGCTTTTACATAAACTTAGTATTTAAGTAGAAAGTTGAAAACAAAATACATGTAAAAGAATTGAGATGATATAAAGGAAAACAAAAATATTTTTTTTTTTTTGGCGTCACCGTTTGGAGTTCAACGTTGTTGTAAAAGTCAGTAGATCGTAAGTAAGTTAGAGTTGAGTCAATTGTTTCTGAGTTGTTATTGAGAGTTTGTTGTATATTAATAGAAATGTTGAGGGAAGATCGGTGCTTGGTAGCAAAGATTTGCCAAATTAGGATTCAGTGATCCAATACATAAGTAAAACACATTTCCACAAAAAGAAAAAAAAAAAAGTAGTTTTTCCGTTAAAAAACATGTTTTTTTGTGAAAAATATGTCTGTTACAGTTTGGTAGTAAATTTTTTGCCAAATCAAGATTCAAAGTATATCCAATGCATGAGCAAAAAATTTTCACAAGAAAAACAAAAAATATGTTTTTGCTCATAAAAACTTTTTTTTATTTTTTGTGAAAATTATCTTTGTTATAGTTTAGTAACAAAGACTTGCCAAATTAGGATTCAGTGATCCAATACATAAGTAACATTTTCACAAAAAGAAAAAAAAAAGTAGTTTTTCTGTTAAAAAACATGTTTTTTTGTGAAAAATATGTCTGGTAGCAATTTTTTTTGTTTTTTTTTTGTGAAAAATATCTTTGTTACAGTTTGGTAGCAATGATCCAATAAATAAGTAAAACGCTTACATTTTCACAAAAAAAAAAAAGAAGAGAAAAAAGAAAGTTTTCTTTGAGGAACACGTTTTTTTTTTTTTGTGAAAAACATGTCTGTTACAGTTCGGTAACAATTTTTTTCATTTTTTTTGTGAAAAACATCTTTGTTATAGTTTGGCAGCCAAGATTTGCCAAATTAGGATTCAGTGATCCAATATATTTGTATAAGTAAAACACTTACATTTTCACAAAAAGGAAATAGTTTTTCCGTTAGAAAACATGTTTTTTTTTTGTGAAAAACATGTCTGTTACAGTTTCGTAGCAAAATTTTTGCCAAATTAAGATTCAAAGTATCCAATACAAGAGCAAAAAATTTTCGCAAGAAAAACAAAAAACATATTTTTGCTCATAAAAACTTTTTTTTTATTTTTTGTCTTTGTTATAGTTTTTTTTTTTTTTTTTTTTTTTTTTTACGAGCAATGCAGCTGCGCTAAGGGCTATTTGCTCGGCAGATAGTTCTGCGTTTACATAAATTTAGTATTTAATAAAGTAGGAAGGAAGGAAAGTTGAAAACAAAATACATGTAAAAGAATTGAGATGAAATAAAAATATAAAGGAAAACAAAAATATTATTATTGTTATTTTTTTTTTTTTGGCGTCATCGTTTGGAGTAAGTTAAACATGGTTGTAAAATTCAGTAGATCGTAAGTAAGTTAGAGTTGAGTCAATTGTTTCGGAGTTGTAATTGAGAGTTTGTTGTATATTAATAGAAATGTTGAGGGCAGATCGGAGAGGTTGTGGTAGCAAGGATTTGCCACATCAGGACTCAGTGATCCAATACATAAGTAAAACACATTTTCAAAAAAAAAAAAAATAACAATAAAAAAAACCTAAAAGTTTTTTCTTCAAAGACCATGGTTTTTTTGTGAAAGACATGTCTGTTACAGTTTGGTAGCAAAATTTCTGACAAATTTCGAATCAGTGATCCAAAACATGACTAAAATAATGACATTTTGACAAAAAAAATGAAAAAAACATTTCTGCGACCTAAAAAACGGGTATACTCTAAGTCCTGAAGTTTTGGCCGCAAAAAATTATTTCTGGACCAGTGTGCGTCCCAAATACATATTGAAACCTCAACTAGATTGAAATCCTCACCTTGAATGCCTATGATAGGCCATTTTAAAGAAAATTTTATGGGTAATATTTTTTAACAGAAGTATTTTCCTCGTAAAATACTTAGTTTTCCGTAAAAATGAGAAAGATGAAGAAAAATCAATTTTTTTCAACGTTCTAGCCCCCTTTTACACTTCAGAAGGGGTCGCATCAAAAAGTTACCGATATATTTGGATTCAGCTTTTTTTTTTCATTGGAATGAAAGAGGTTACCAACTTGTTATACAGAGCGCATCTTGCGTCGCAATTTCTAAGAAAATGATCTAGTCTACTTCACATAGTCGAAAATTCGTTCCTCCGAAATAATGGAAAATACTAAGTTGAGGTCAACGTCTCGACGTATTGCTAAAACGTACAGTTTCGTGAGTCAAAAACGGCATCTTTCAAAAGATATCAATTTTAAAAGTTTTTTGCTTCGTGAAATTGCAGAAAAATGCGTAACAAAATCTAGTCAAAAGATACGTGCGCGGAAGTGATAAATACGACTTTTGAGGGACCACATTATACTTCACGGAAAAGAATTTTCTCTACCTTCGAAAATCTCATTCATCGCAAACAAGAAAAATAATAATAAAATAATTAATCATATAACGTATTAAAATTCATGAAAATGGTATTTCTCCTTGTCTCGCGCGTTCTTCCTTTGTTATAAGAATAAATATTCAAATTAAATTTTTCCTTCTTAGCTTCCTCTCTTCGTCTCTTTTGGTCATTTTTTATTCTTTTTTTCTAATGAATTAGCGATCCGTGCGCAACGAAGTGCGACCACAGTACCGAAGAGAAACTTTCGTAGTAAAGTATGATACTTAATTATTCCCAGACCGACATAATCGTACTATCCATCCACTTAATCACTTGCAAATATAATTTAAGTTATTTATGATCGAAGAAAATTGATTTTGAGTGGGTATCGCGGTAACGTGATCTCAATTCTAATTACACACCGTATTCGGCACCTCACTAACCTTTTATTTTTGTATAACATCAATATCTGTCGGAAGGATAAATCTAAATCTACGGAGTCTGATAGAAGAAATTGAATTTCATTGGTAACTGCCGTGGTATGGTTATTTTCGAATAGCGTTCGGTTGCGGATAATTTTCGCTGACTCCTCTAACAAAACGTGAAACCAGTCCTGAAAAAAATGATAGATGATAGATTTGGCGACAAAATTTGATTGTTTCGTTTCAAGCTTACCTTGGGACTATAATTTTTCACATACGGAGATATGAACAGAAAAAAATGATCTACATTTTCTGTAGCGATGTCTGATAAATTCGCTTTAGCGTGCGTATCACTAGATTTTCCACTTATATAGAGTTTCATCGTTTCCTCATTAGTCTTTTCCACTCTGTTTGGACATAATTCTTCCATAAAATTATCATCGATATTGTCGTGGACACCTGCCTTGTGGAATTCGTGAATTGGATAGTAGTTTCCAGAAATCGCGGGTGAAGCCGTCATATTTGAGAAGTAATCGTAAAAATTGGAAGACAATTTCATCACTATTATTGGAATTGTAGGCTGCAGTTTGGTCAGAACTCGAATTATGCCTTTGTAGACGTGAGAATATTCCGATATACATAGAACGATAGCTGAAACATGATGCAATTTCATTAATAAAGAAAGAATACTCAAACAAGTACAAAGGTACAAAAACCCGAAGGAATCACAGATGCTTTCGCTTAAGCAACAACTTTCAAAGCATGAATGAAAGCGACTGAACCCATCACCGACAAGAACCGATAACATCAGATGAGGTTACGACTGAACCAGCGATTCATCAAATTGTGAATTATTCTCACAAACTAGTTCAATCAATCCCTCCTCAGGAGTGTACCTGTTTGGTACGGTGACGTGTTGACTATTCCAATGTCAAATAATTTCGATGTCTTCAAGAGCCATGTGTTTGAAGTACGAATTGTCCCTATGGAGGAGGACTGCGAACTTTCAATTAAAGGACCAGCAAAAGTCGACTCCGCCATTCCACCTTCCTCCCACGTTTTTCCATGTTCAGCCACTCTGATTTGAAGTTGTTAGCTAAACATCCCTATATAGACTCCAGGACAACCCCTACACGCTACCCTCATTGTATGTTCGATGATGGTCGTATGACTGAAAATAGACCAAATATTATGGTACCCTCAGAAAATGATTGATTTTCAGTAAATTTTTGAGATTCATAATCGACCAAATGTTAACTATTTATTTCAGTTGATTGTCTATCAGATATTATTCCTACTAAATTCGGATCTTGTTTTCTAGTCTAAAATTAATATTGTATTTATTACTCAATTTCGGCTACGATTTTTAGTCGATTCCTGGACAGATACCTTGGCCCATTATCAGTCGATTTGTCCTAAATATCTACCAATATTTTTAATCTCTTTTTTGACCAAAATTTCCTGTCGATTTATGGACAGATATTCGGAATGAATCGACTATCATATTGCTTGCAAACTCGCAGACCAAAATCGCACTCTCACAATATAATATAACCCTGCTAACGAGATTGTTTATTCTTCTCTTCTCTCACTTGAGGAAGGCTTAGATACAGACTGGTTTTTCCGACGAAAGTGGTCTAAATATAGCGGTCTGTTATATTACCTATGAGGCGTCTCTATTGCCCAGAAATTGACTGATCTTTTTTGTCAAAATTTGTCTAAAAAGATTTTAAAAAAAATTAATATTTGAGGCGCGCGCAGCAAAACCATATATTATGTCGCAAAATAAAATTTTTTACAACAGCCAAAAAACAAAAAAAAAAATGCAAAAAATTTTTCTCGTTCTTTGCAACTTAAAATGCTCGTACTGCAGCAAACTTTTATCGTAGCGACCTACCTTTTTCTTTGTCTAAAAGTTGATTAACTCATCAAGAAAAAACAATCAAAATCCGACAAAAAAAATTCGCAACATAATATATGGTTTTGCTGAGCGCCTCTCATTTTAATAAATATATCTCATTCAATTTAATATATTTGATTCTTTAAATAAAAATTTTAGAATTAAAAAATTCAATTTTAATATAATTTTAAATTTAATTTTAAATCTTTATAGTTGATTTTTTAATTGTAATGAATATTTTATTAAATAAATTTTGATCAATATAAATTTATTTATTAATTAAATATTGATTTATTATCAATTAAATTTTTAATTAAATAAATAAAAAATTCTAAAAAAAAAACATAAGCCTAATTAAATAAATTATACCAAAAAATATATGTTTACAGATAAATATTCTGAAATAAAATTTATTTTAATAAGTATTATTTTAAGAATTTATTTTATTTTAATTCAATATTTTTGAAAATAAATTTCCAAATTTTAACTCAACTAATTCAATTTATTTTTCAAAAAAATTAATATAGAATAATAAATTATTCCAATTAAACTTGAATAAAAAATTAATTTTATTATAAATAAATTTATAAATATTATAATAGAAATAATACCGAATCTAGGCCTACCTAATTTCAAAATAATAGAACTTGGCCAGGGTGAATCAAGTTAGGATGGACATTGACCTTATGGTCCGGAGGAAGCTTACTAGAAAATGACTCAACTCCACTACCTCCCCCCCCCCCCCAGGGATCGATAAACAGTAGAAAGAGGTGGATTCGACTTCTTTTCCTGGGCAAGTTCTCTTTTGTGTTGGGACATGTCCTCCACCCATTTGGATTCCGGCCAGCGTTTTATTATCCTAATACTGTTAAAAGTTTGTTTGTGAAATTAAAGGACTCCGTTTCTGTTGCCGAGAACTGGAGTTTACAGTGTAGCGAGTAACCATTGCTCTGGAGTCTATGTAGGGATGACTGGCCGCCTTCTCCAAATTAGAGTAGCCGAGCATAAAAAGATATGCGAGAAGGGTAAATTGAGCGAGTCGGCATTTGCCGATCATTTAATCGAGAGTGGCCGTAAGTTCAAAGAGGGGTCTCAAGCTCTCCTCCTTAGGGAGAGTTCGTAGTTCAAGCGGTTGGCTCTGGAAAATATCGAAATTATTAGACACCGGAATAACGAAGACACCACTTTACAGGTATATTCCTGATGAGCCATTGATTGAATTAGTACCTATATGAGAATGATTCACATTTTGATGACTCGCTAGTTCAATAATGATTTTCATTTGTTTTCGTTAGTGTTGAATTCAGTCTCTTTCTTTCATTTACGCTTAGAAGATAGTTATTTAACCGAAAGCGCTCACGGCTGTGGTTTTTTATAATCCGTTTCTCATTTGAGTACAAGCCTTTGTCGTAATGTCTAACCATAAAATTGGGGAACGCATCAACTCTATACTACCCACATCACCTACAAATCGACTAATTTTTTCAGTCAAAATTTCGTCCAAGTTGGTATAAATATGGTAGGGACAAGCGAAAGTAAATCGACTGAAAAAATTGGTCTATTATAGGTCACTCATCAAAGCGATCGTTCAGTCTATTTTTGGTCGATATTTACTCAAAATTGAGTGAGATATTTGGTCGATCTGGTTCATCGGGGGCCAACTGCAAAGAAAACTTGCCCAGAAAAGTGAGCCTAATCCACTGTTTCCTGCTATCATGTCGGGCATCTCGGGGTAGGGAGGTTGTAAAATGAAGGCATTTTCTTGTAAGCCTTCACAAACCATGAGATCGATGTCCACATTGACCTGATTTACTCTACCCACGTGTTTTATCGTTACCAGTTTTTTCTGAAAGACAACCTGACTCAAAGCTGTTGAGCCACTAAATCGACCTCATATATCGACGTTGATGTGAGGTGAACGAAAACTCATGTACTTTAAATCGACATTTTGACGTCAATTCATAGTATGCAGGCATAACACTATCCAATGAAAATAGATTTCATTTCGACCTCATTTCGGAACGAGCAAAACTTTTCTATTCATTTTCGATGTCCATTTAGGGTATGTACGAGAACCATTTACTCCAAATTGACTTCTTGTCGACGTCGAATCGAAGTTCATTAAATTCTGTTCGCTCACGATCGACTTGATTTCTCCATCGATTGCAGGACTCAGGTTAAAACGGATGAGTCGATTTTACGTCGATTTACCTCGAAACTATTTCGACGGTAAATCGACGTCGAATTTGTGTCAAGAGAAATAATGGGTCGATATGTCAATTTACAGTCGACATGGTTCAACGGGTAATGTTGGAGGGGAAGGAAACCAGCACAAAGGAAAAGCTCTACGGCGCACTCCAGCACAAATGTAGCACAAACGAATCTACCCACCCCCACTCCAAGAATCGAAATGGAGGGCTGAGAATATGGACCTCTACACGACGGAACATCATGAAGGATACTTCATTCTTCCACTAACAAAAAAATACCGTCGTAACTGAAATAGAAAGTTTGGGATAAAAACATGAATTACGATTTTTTAAAAGCAAATCAGAGCGTAAGTAAATACCCAGTTACGTTACGATTAATGCTGCTTTGGACAGTTTAATTTCTTGTAACTTCCGCTATTTTTCAAACTTTTAGGTCTGAGATCTAACTCGTGTGATGAGCGGCTAATGTTGAATTTCTTATGATTTGAAGATGGCCGACATGGTTGTCTACAGTTGCTACTTCTCCCCGAATCGCCCCTTCCCGGAGTTTGAGGACTTCTTGAAGAAATTAGAAGAAAGCTTGTCCAGACGGCAAGGTGAAAAATTCATTGTGGCTGGCGATTTTAATGCCAAGTCAGAAGAGTGGCGATCAGGCCGTACTGACATCCGTGGGTATGCCTTGGGGGAGTGGATTGCTTACAATCGACTGGAAACAGTCAATGTAGGCAACACTCCTACCCGAGTGCATCAAGGATACGGGTCCATTCTTGATATCACCTTGGCCTCAAAGAGCCTAGCCCGAAGAACAGAAGGCTGGGCGGTACTGGACAAGGAGCTTTCTGGGAGCGACCACCGGTGTATCAACTTTTCCATCCGCCGGGAAGTTGAGGTCGCTGCTCCACAAAAGCTGGTAAGGAAATGGGCCGTTAGGAAGCTGAATAGCGACCGTCTGAAGGCTAGCTATCTTGCTCTCACATGGGATCAAGAAGAAGAGCAAGAAGGCAATGCGGAGGTGGCAGCAGAGAGGATGATCAAGACTGTCACCAAAGCTTGCGATGTAGCCATGCCCAGGCAAGGTCCACCAAAGAAGAGGAGGGCTGTTTACTGGTGGACCAACAAGATTGCCGAATTGAGAAAAGAGTGCAACCGTCAGCGCCGGATATACCAGCGTAGTAGTGGCCGCGAAGGGGCGCGGGCGGCTGCACTTGAATACCAGCGGGCTCGTAAAAGGCTGAAGAAGGCCATCAAGGACAGCAAGAGTGCTGCATGGCGAGAGCTATGTGAGATGGCAGATGACGACCCGTTTGGGAAGCCTTATAAGTTAGTGCTGAAGAAGCTAAAAGGCCTCTCAGCAATGAGCCGAATGGAGCCGGATGTTGTGGGTCAAATCATTGATGGCTTGTTCCCACAGCAGCCACCACCAATGGTAACGCTACCAATAGTAGAAGAGGATGGTATATCCCTCCTAGGTACCGAGGAGGTTGATGCAGCAGTCAATAGACTGCGGGGTAAGTATTGGAAGGCTCCAGGCCCGGATGAGATTCCAAATCCAGTCTGGAGCGCCATACATTCAGTTGACCTAGCACTGCTTGTTGATACATTCAATGCGGCAATTGTTGGGGGACTGTTCCCTGTGCGATGGAAGAAAGCCCGTTGATCGATAAGAAGGATAAACCACCTGGTCTACCATCCTCTTATCGTCCACTTTGTCTGCTAGACAATGTTGGGAAACTTCTAGAAAGAGTGATAGCCAATCGTTTGGAGAGCTATCTGAAGGAAAGAGATATAATCTCTGATAGCCAGTACGGTTTTCAAACTGGACGCTGCACGTCAGATGCTGGGATCCGGCTGAAGAGGATAGCCAAGTCAGCAATTGATATGCGTCAGTTGTTGGAGGGGAAGGAAACCAGCACAAAGGAAAAGCTCTACGGCGCACTCCAGCACAAATGTAGCACAAACGAATCTACCCACCCCCACTCCAAGAATCGAAATGGAGGGCTGAGAATATGGACCTCTAAACGACGGAACATCATGAAGGATACTTCATTCTTCCACTAACAAAAAAATACCGTCGTAACTGAAATAGAAAGTTTGGGATAAAAACATGAATTACGATTTTTTAAAAGCAAATCAGAGCGTAAGTAAATACCCAGTTACGTTACGATTAATGCTGCTTTGGACAGTTTAATTTCTTGTAACTTCCGCTATTTTTCAAACTTTTAGGTCAGAGATCTAACTCGTGTGATGAGCGGCTAATGTTGAATTTCTTATGATTTTAACTTCACTACAAAAATTTATTTTTGACGACCTTCAGGTACATAGTTGATATCACTTTACGAACGTTAAAAGAAACACCGAAAAGGCACTCACTCTGTTTCTTTGCACAGATGTTATCGAAAAACGTCTCTAAAAAGTTTTATTTTAGGTGCCTACCGTTGTAGGCGCTTGAATTATGACTTTGATCTAATATGCGCTGTTTAGATTATGCTCATGCGCGGTCCAACGAACCATCAGCAGAAAGGTGGAAAATTAGATGAAATATAGTTGACATACAGTATTGATAACAATTGTTTAAAGGCTGGATGTGAATTTTATTATAAATAAATACCCGTAAAATGAATGTCGAGTAATGCTGTATTATACGAATAGCGTAAAAAAGGCTGATTTCCGAGTTATGCTTCTCGTATTAACGATTATTCACGAGTCTGGGATATACGAGTAGAACAGAACTAAGTACTACGGTTGCTCATTTCCGTCGAGTTTACAATGAATGACAGATGGCATAATACAGATATGTTAATCGAATTGCATACCCAGTTTGTCGTTTATTCCAACAGACACTTTCAATGACTTTTCAATAATACGTTCATAGGCGCGAAAATGAATACATATATATATATACGGAGTGAATACGATACGAATAGCGCGATAAAATAATTCAAGCAGCCGTCAAACGACAACACATACAATTTCTAAAATCTATCGAATAATGGAAAACTGCGACAAAATCAGAAATCCGATCTGATGTTGATACACAGTAGTATCACTTTGAATACATCATCTAAAAAGGAAAACTTTCATACAAGTTATATATGCAGGCGGCAAATTATAAAATTCGTAATTTGAAAAATGGAAATCTGATGACGTGAATAAAAGTATAAATTTTCTCAACTCAAGTATAAGCGGCAAGGCGCAAAAAAGCGCGTGCCGTAAATGATCGAATGAAATTTTGTTTTGGACGTCACATACTTTTTCTTCTCTTTTTAATCCACGACTCTCACCGGCGCTCTAAATAAAAACCAAAATTTCTTTGTGAATTTTTTGTTTTTCTTTTTTTTCTTGAATTTAGGATGCGTCATTTAAACGAAGGAATACTGTGATGATGTTCAACACGCTCTCATAATATTTTTAAATGTTCTGAACGTCTCGATAATTTTCTCAAAAAATAACTAAGTGCTTAGAAAACTAGGGCAGAACTAATTCATTAACTATAAAGTAAGAATTTCTCTAAAGACAAATGTTCCTCATGGAAGAAAGTCGCGTGCGTCAATTAATGTACCAAAGAGTTGTATTCGACAGTCGTTACGAAAATGTTACAATTCACCAAGTTTTGCCGAAGTTAATCGTAATGGAGAACGGAATTCACTAGTTGAAAACGTTTATCTCTGAAAGGCTCAGCGAACGGGGACAAAAGGGTATTAGATTCCACGCGTGGGATAGTTTCTAAAGTCAAATTTACTCGCTGAACCTTATCAAAAACAGGACCATTTACAGGAATTTAACTTCAGTTTTTGGAAAACATTTCTTAATTGTCATTTGAGGCTGTATCAATTTATTTATTTTTTCTACGAATTTTTGTTCGCCCAGGTAGGAAGAGATAACGAACATAGGCTATTTAAAGTTTTAGTAAAATGTGGATGGTCGATTGTTGGTAAAACAAATGATGGGAAAAGTTGCGGACATGATAATTACGATTTCTAGTTAATGTCTGGTGGGCAAAGAAGAAAAATGTTACATTTTTTTCATGTCAACTGCATTTCTTGAGACATTACGCCAACAGACGTTTTTAGGGGTAAAATTTCCCGCTGAATCCGAATTTCAATGTTGGCAAGCCGAATTTTGTCCCCTGGGGGTGTGAATTCAAGATGGCGCCTGGTAAAACCAATAAATCTATACTAATTCTCCTACAAACAGAGTGCGGTTACGCCAGCAGACGTTTTTAGGGGTAAAATTTCTCGCTGAATTTGAATTTTGGTGTTAGCAAGCCGAATTTTACCCCCTAGAGGCGTAAGGGGAGAAATTCAAGATGGCGTCTGGTAAAAGCAATAAATTTATACTAATTCTCCCGCAAACAAATAGCCGTGTATCATTATAAAGGTTCTCAAGAATTCATAAAGTGAACAGATTATCAATATTTACCGAAATATGATGTAGTTACGGGAAAAGACTGAAAAAAACAAAATGGCGGCCAAATTCTAGTCTCAAAATTGATAAATTTTGAAAACCGCGCGATAAAGGGTTGTGTGATATCGTTGTCATGGTGTTCGTGGTCGAGAAGTTCAAAAATTGATATCCGGAGTAGATTTGGGTAATTGGGAGGCATTATTTTGAGACTGAGGGGAGGGAGACTTCTCGGGGAATACAATTTTCAATTTTTAAGTGACTATTTTCCTCTTCTCAAAACGTTTATTAAACAAGTATAATTTCAACGCTTCTTTCAAGTAAAAATGTTTTCTTCTCTCTTCCCCATAAGTTTATTATTTATGAATTATCAATCAATCATGCGTTATTTCTGGTGCGTGGTAGAGCAGCGCTCTCATCAATATTACAATCATTTGTTGTTTTGCGGATAGCATAAGTGATTTGCCGCCCTCTCATTAGAAACAAATAATTGGCCACCAAAAAATTTTATTTATTCTTAATTCTCAAACTTCACAATATTTTAATCGGCTGATAAAACGCATGTTACGATGCATAAAGTGATTTGAAAACAAGGCCGACCTTGCAGCATATTTATCGGAAGAGATTTTGAAAGAAGATTTTTTTGGTCTGGAGGTCATTGTAGTTGGTGAGTTTAAGGATGAAATTGAGGTTATGTCAAATGGTATGAGTGATATAAAAATACTGCAAGCAACGCATGAAGAGGCTGATACACGTCTTATACTTCATGCTGTGCACAGTCCTCACAAACGAGTAGTTGTCTGTACTCGAGATACAGACGTATTTCTTCTTCTGGTGCATCATTTTGCGAAAATTCCTGCTGAAGAATGTTTCTTAATGACTGGAACAAGTAAAGATAGAAAGTACATTCCAATACACAGCGTATGTAATACTCTCAGCAAGCAACAAAAAGAGAACATCCTCGCTCTCCACGCTTTATCTGGCTGTGATACAACTTCTTTTTTAGCAGGTAAGAGAAACAATCTGAAATTTTTCAGTGTTCAGAAAAATGTTCGGTACAACAATTTTACATTCACAATGTATCCTTTCAGGTCATGGTAAACGAGGAGCCCTTTCTACATATAGGTTTCAGGTTGGGTTGTTGGATGAGTTTGGCGTAGAACCCTCTGTGGAAGGCTGTTTGGAGGGGGCTGAAAAATTTCTGTGTGCACTCTACAAAACAAATGAGTCATTCTGTGATGGTGCTCGTCACACTCTCTTTGGAAAGGCTTCAGCTCCAGAGTTTTTACCACCAACATCGGATGCAGCTCGACTCCATATATTGAGGGCACACTATCAGGTGGCTGTTTGGCGTAATGCGCATATTGCGAATCCAAACCTGCCGGATCCTACTCAGTGGGGTGGGTTTCTTCAAGAAGATGTCTTGAAACCCCAATGGACAACCCTTCCAAGTGTTCCTGATGCGTGCAATACACTTCTGAGCTGCGGTTGCAAATCAAAATGTAGCACCAAAATATGCAAATGCAGACGTTCGTCCGAAGTTTGCACTCCTCTATGTAAGTGCAAGGATGACTGCCAGAATCGTCTGGAAATAGAAGACGATTACATGGAGGAAGAGTAGTCTGTAGTACGCTGTAACTCACTTTTTTGTGTTCAATTTCTCTAATTACACGTTTGCTCATTTCATTAAATAGGTACTAATTTATTGATTACTAAAATATTTTCAGAATTAACAGAGCGTTTGAAAGGTTTACCGCTTATGGAATAAGGATTATCCAACCAGCAAAGAAAGCAACGTCAAAACTAGAAAAATCAGTGATGGAGTATATCATTATTTTCAACGGGCACAGTATTGGCGAAGAAATAGAAAATAGTATTCTCCGAGAAGTCTCCCTCCCAATTACCCAAATCTTCTCCGGATATAAATTTTTGAACTTCTCGACCCCGAAAACCATGACAACGATATCACACAACCCTCTGTCGCGCGATTGTCAAAATTTATCAGTTTTGAGACTAGAATTTGGCCGCCATTTTGTTTTTTTTCAGTCTTTTCCCGTAACTACATCATATTTCGGTAAATATTGATAATCTGTTCATTTTATGAATTCTTGAGAACCTTTATAATAATACACGGCTATTTGTTTGTGGGAGAATTAGTATAAATTTATTGCTTTTACCAAACGCCATCTCGAATTTCTCCCCTTACGCCTCTAGGGGGCGAAATTCGGCTTGCTAACACCAAAATTCAAATTCAGCGAGAAATTTTACCCCTAAAAACGTCTGCTGGCGTAACGGCACTCTGTTTGTAGGATAATTAGTATAGATTTATTGGTTTTACCAGGCGCCATCTTGAATTTACACCCCTCGGAGGCAAAATTTGGCTTGTTAACATCAAAATTTGGATTCAGCGAGCAATTTTACCCCTAAAAACATCTGTTGGCGCAACGACACTTCATTTGTAAGAAAATTAGCGTGGATTTATTGGTTTTACCAGGCGCCATCTTGAATTTACACCCCTAGGGGGTAAAATTCGGCTTGCCAACATCGAAATTCGGATTCAGCGGGTAATTTTACCCCTAAAAACGTCTGTTAGCGTAATGTCTCAAGAAATGCAGTTGACATGAAAAATAAAAAAATTGTCCACCAGACTGATAAAGACTCACTCAACTGTATCCAGTTACTTTAGAATCTAGTAATCAAAGTACCCAAGGTACAGCTCAACGACGCGTCTGTCTCTTCCTAGGCCCAGAATATGTAAATAGCTTAGTGGATATGATAGTTATTCGATATGGCAGCCTAGTATAGCATTATTATAGCCTAATATATGATTGTATTCAGATGTACAGATATTTTACGAGGTGGGGGTAAGGTTCATATTTTTCAGGCCAGAGTAGCACGTCAAGGTCAGCTGCCCCCATGTCGAATTTTCACCTCAAAATAGTGTGAATCGTTCATTCTATGTTTGTTCCGGTTTGTTCTACCCTTATTTCTGTTTCTTCCAAACCCCCTCTCCGTGAAACGGCGTGCCGGGCTAGTGATACGATAGCGCCCCCCCCATTTTGAATTTTGACCTTAAAATAACGTGAATCGTTTGTTCTGGTTCGTTCCACCCTTATTCCTGTTGGTTCCAACCCCCATTCGCATGAAACAGTGTGCGGGGCTAGTGACACGATAGCCCCTCCCCATTTCAAATGTTGACTCCAAAATAGTATGAATCGTTTGTTCTACGTTTGTTCCGATTTGTTCCACACTTGTTTCTATATTTCTTACAGCCTCCATCCCCATAAATCTTTTTAGGAAGCTGATAACACAAATTCACCCATTCCCACATGAAATTTTTTAATAAATAAAGGCTTAATTGTGATGCGCTCCGAGAAAAGGGACCATAAGTCGGCAAAAAAAACACCTTTTTTTTTTCCATAGATTATGTTCACCTGGTGACGCAAGGAAAAAATACTTTTCAACTAAATTTAATGATGAAAGGTTTGAATTTGCCCCATCCATTTCCATCTCAAGATATAAAAACGATTCTTTTATTCGGACATACAGATAGCCCCAAAAAAAGTTCGTTTGCCGACTTATGGTCCCTTTTCTCGGAGCGCATCACAATTGTTTCTTTTATTACCTACCTACTTATACTTGTTCGAGAGCTCGTGCACTTTATCTTCAAACTGTCCCTCTTCGGTCATGAAAAAGTATCTTATATGATGTATTATCCACCTCGAAATTCTGTACACGCAGACAGAATTTATAAATTTCAAAATGGTAAGGGTCAATGTTTAATTCATCCATACAATTCATATGGATAGATAAATGGACTGTTGGTACTCAACTCAATTTCAAGACATGAACGAACGGTATACCTAAAAATTAGAGGCTTTCGGCTCCGTTGAACTGCTTGACCACAGATAGCTTAGAGGATTTTTTCTCTTCCTCCCCTCCCCTCATTGTTTTGTCTTTGTCAATCTTTTTTTGTTGTTTTTGTGGTCGGCTGTCAGCTGCAGCGGACCAATCAGTGATCATCAGAAATGGGAAATATATAAATGCACGACTCATAAAATTAAATTGACCGTCGGTTCCCCTCCCCCCATAGAAAAAAACAGACACGACATTGAAACTATGATGAACACCATAAGTCGCCATAAATGCACGCAGCACATTGTTTTGCATGTTCTCATGTGTGCACTACTTACATGGTGTATTTGTCCATTTCAATGGAATTTGAGTGTTTTGATTTTATGTGCACAACTTTTATCAAGATGAGTGCACTACTTACTTCGTGTAATTGTCTGTTTCATAGGATTTCTAGTATTTTGGATCCTGAGTGCTCAACTTATATGAGGATATGTGCACTACTTACTTTGTGTATCTGTTTGTTTTAAAGGATTTCCAGTGTTTTCGGTCTTGAGTACACAACTTATTAGAGGACATGTGCACTACTTATTACGTTCATTTGTTTGTTTCAATAGATTCTGAGTGTTTTTGGTTCAACACTCATTTGTGGATGTCCTATAGACAGTTCGAATAAAAATTTAAAAAAAAAATTATTGGGAGGATGCAAGGATGGTAAATCAATTTGTTGTGAAAGTATGCGAGATGGTAAGGAACTGGTCCAACCGCCGTGATCCTGCGTGCTTGAATGTTGTACCATTTACAGAAGCTCCTTCCGAGCTCCTGAGCAGGTGGACAAAGTTGTACCATTGGACTCTCTTGAACAAACCAGTATTTTGAATGGATGATGACGAGGAGGGGTCGTCGTACTTCATTGGATCTTCAAATCTTGGGCGTAACCGAATTGAGTCCTGGGAGCGGGGGGTACCTGTTTTTGATAGCCGAATTGAGTCCCAAAGTGTCGGGGCACATGACCAAATTGAGTCCCAAAGGGAGAGGGGACGGTAAAATAATATCCAAATTGAGTCCCGTAGTGTCGGGCGTAGAAGATGGTATAACACAAATTCACCCATCCCAACATCAAATTTTTTAATAAATAAAGGCTTGATTGTTTCTCCTACTACCAACTTATAATTGCTCGACAGCGTGTGCACTTTATCTTCAAACTGTCAAAGGTCACTCCCCGGTTCATGAGAAAGTATCTTACATGATACATTATTCATCTCCAAATTCTGTACACGCAGACAGAAATTATAACTTTCAAAGTGATAAGGGTCAATGTTTAATTCATCGATACAATTCATGTAGATAGATAAATGGACTGTTGATACTCAAATAAATTTCAAGATATGAACAAATTGTATACCTAAAAATTAGAGGCTTTCGGCTCAGTTGAACAGCTTGACCACAGGTAGCTTAGAGGATTTTTTCTTTCCCTCCCCTCCCCCCCCCATTATTTTGTCTTTGTCAACCTTTTTTTGTTGTTTTTGTTGTCGGCTGTCAGCTGCACCGGACAAATCAGTGATCACTAGTTTTGAATTCACTTCAATTTAAAACATGAAACCAGACAAACGGTCATTTTGCGCTACAATTGGATAAACTAGTGTATGCCTAGGAAAGTAGAATAGGTTACTATAAGTCTAGTATGTTACAAACTTTGTACAACCCGCTTGCTAGTATAAAAGTATTACTGTGTGAAAAACTTAAACTCCCGAATTTCAATGAGGCTAAGGCTCAATGAAAACATTCAAAATGGTAAAAAATTGAATCAATAGGCTAGGTTCATATTTTTTAGTTTGTCCACCTACTCAGGAGCACAGAAGGAGCTTCTCCAAATGGTACAACATTCACGCACGCAGGATCACGGCGGTCGGACCAGTTCCTTACCAACTCGTATGCTACCATCCTTGCATCCTCCCAATATTTTTTTTTTTTAATTTTTATTCGAACTGTCTATAGGGCATCCACAAATAAGTATTGAACCAAAAACACTCAGAATCCATTGAAACAAACAAATTAACGAAATAAGTAGTGCACATGTCCTCTAATAAGTTGTGTTCTCAGGACCAAAAACACTGGAAATCCTATAAAACAAACAAATACACAAAGTAAGTAGTGCACATATCCTCATATAAGTTGAGCACTCAAGATCCAAAACACTGGAAATCCCATAAAACAGACAATTACATAAAGTAAGTAGTGCACTCATCTTGATAAAAGTTGTGCACATAAAATCAAAACACTCAAAATCCATTGGAACGAAGAAATACACCATGTAAGTAGTGCACACATGAGAACATGCAAAACAATGTGCTGCGTGCATTTATGGCGATTTATGGTGTTCATCATGGTTTCAATGTCGTGTCTGTTTTTTTCTATGGCGGGAGGGGAACCGACGGTCAATTTAATTTTATGAGTCGTGCACTTATATATTCCCCATTTCTGATGATCACTGATTGGTCCGCTGCAGCTGACAGCCGACCACAAAAACAACAAAAAAAGATTGACAAAGACAAAACAATGATGGGAGGGGAGGAAGAGAAAAAATCCTCTAAGCAATCTGTGCTCAAGCAGTTCAACGAAGCCGAAAGCCTCTAATTTTTAGGTATACAGTTTGTTCATGTCTTGAAATTTAGTTAAGTACCAACAGTCCATTTATCTATCTATATGAATTGTATGGATGAATTAAACATTGACCCCTATCACTTTGAAATTTATAAATTCTGTCTGCGTGTACAGAATTTGGAGATGAATAATACATCATATAAGATACTTTTTCATAAGCCGAAGAGTGACAGTTTGAAGATAAAGTGCACACGCTCTCAAGCAATTATAAGTAGGTAGCAGGAGAAACAATTAAGCCTTTATTTATTAAAAAATTTGATGCGGGAATGGCTGAATTTGTGTTATCAGCTTCATAAAAAGATTTATGAGGATGGAGGCTGTAAGAAATATAGAAATAAGTGTGGAACAAACCGGAACAAACGTAGAACAAACAATTCATACTATTTTGGAGTCAACATTTGAAATGGGGAGGGGCTATCGTGTCACTAGCCCCGCACACTGTTCCATGCGAATGGGGTTGGAACAAACAGGAATAAGGGTGGAACAAACCAAAACAGACGTAGAACAAACGATTTACATTATTTTGAGATCAAAATTCAGAACGGGAGGGGAGGCTATCGTGTCATTAGCTTCGCACATTGTTCCATGGGAATGGGGGTTGGAACAAAAAGAAATGAGGGTGGAACAAACCGGAACAAACATAGAACAAACGATTCACACTATTTAGGGGTGAAAATTCGACATGGGTGGCTGCTGATATTGACCTCAGAGTAGCTTGGAAGTTGAAATTTCTCCTAGTCCCACACGAGACTTTTTCCTCTGGCTATGACTTCATATTGAAAGTTGACCTCCAGTGGAATTCAGTTGTTGATTACCATAAATGCTATCCGAGTGGACGTATACGAAGGCACGAGATTCAATTTCGGTATCATTTTTTTTTTTTATTATTACGTTTCTGTAATTTACGTGCTGCTGACTCCGAAAAACCTACATTATTTTTGTCTGTCTCAGTAGTTTAATTTTCTTTCGTTACGATGTGATTCTGAAATGTTTGCTATTATTATTATTATTATTATTATTGTTGTTGTTGTTGTTGTTGTTGTTCCTATTTCAGTTTCTATCCCCCTCCCTTCCTGTGACAAAAGATGAAAATTGTACGAGTATGATTGATGAATGTAAAGAAATTGGAAAGTGAAACTATTCTCTCCGGTGTAAATCGAAAACGCGACAATTTTTCCATCGACTCCGATTTTCAATGAATATTTCGTTCTATACCTTATATGAGTTGATTTTCTTTATTATCTCTTGTCTTTATTCATCTTTGTTTCTTTCCTTTCGAACATTATTGTTTCCTCAAATTTTTCGTTTTTGAATAACGTAGGCTCTTCTTATAGTCTGAAATAAATTGACTTACTTTATGACAACCAATTTTTCGTTTCCTACTATTCAGATTATTTTCTGTTGTTGTTTTTTTTTTTTTCTTCGAGAGAGTAGTTTATGCATGTATTTATGTTTTAAAAACCTTGAAAAGTTCCCTTTTATTCTTTAAATTCAAACTCCGGGTTACCTTCGTAAAAATACTGCTCCGTATTCCGAACTACCTAAGCATCCTGGAAAAGTCACTGCGCTTTATTTTCCATCAGTCGTAAAAATCAGAAATATACTTAAAATGAGAAAGGGTCGGAAGGACGACGAAGAACCGAAATACGATTTTGTTAGAAAAAAAAATATATATCGCGTCGTTTGATAACTGCCATCAACTATAAGCGACAATGTGGTATGTTTGTGAACGTTGAATTATTCGAATCATATTCGTGGTGATGTCTCTCTGGTACAGCACAAAAACCCTGTACACAGTAAAAGCAGAGTGTGAAAAATGTTTGCTTTATGACGCGACGCTCGGAACCTTTTTTCCTCGAGGTTAAAGTGTGACTGCATTCGTCGTTAAAAAAGGATTATTTCATTCGTGCATCCTGCGAATGTTTAAAGTATAATCGTATTATAAAAACGAGCAGTAGCAAGTATACGAATGGGATGCTGGTCGAAAGGCTGTGCGTACAAGTGGAAGAAGAAAGAATAGAAGATGATTTATAGCATTGTAATAAAATCGTTTTTCTTCTTTGCTCACTCCAAAAAATTTACATAGTCTGGATAAAACGACATGTACGATCGTCAATGCTTTTTTGGTACTCCTCCCTCCCATTTATTCTACGACGTATTCGATGCCTTCTCCGTTGTCTAGTCATCATGTACCCTTGTATTTGTGTTGAAAATGGGGATAAAATTGCGCTTGGAATCGAAAATATTGTTTGTTAGTTTGTTAAGAAACTTTATCTAAGCTCTAAATTTGGGAGTTGTACACGAACTATTCTTGTCCAGACAGCAGTACTAATACTCGTACATACGCTTGTACGTTGTGCGAGAATCTCTTACAAAATATTTACAGAATTATAGCGACCGGTAGCATTGGAAATGATGATAGATATAATTGTTTCAAATGTGACCACGTACGTATAAAAAAGAAGATAATATTTTCAGCTTGCGAACTTCGATTTTTCTCAAATACATCTTCCAATTTTCTTCGCTTAGTTGGAAAGGAGAAATGTTTAATTCTTATCAATGGTATAATGGAAAGACGATGTGATTTTTCAAGTTCATAATAATTCAGGTGAATTAATGAAGCAAATCGTCTATGAAAAATTGTGCTAAATTGTACCGCAAGTCTTACCAATTGTGCGGCTGCTATTTCTGAAATGTGATTCAGGTCGAATTTTGAACTGAAAACTAGGTTGAAAGATTGTGCTCGGTTGTATCACACTTATTTTGCATCGTGCCACTTCCTTTATCCTCCCAAAAAAATGAATATTGATCCCCGCCCCCAAGAACAATGAAAACGTAAAAATGTGTAGAACCGTTTCTAATACGTCTATTATGCAAAAAATCACTGTCATATTTCTCATTTATTCGGTTTTCTTCTTTGATTCAAGGAAAAGCTTTTGAGAACTTTTGTACCTCTTTCTCAATTAATTGAATTTCAAGCCAAAAACACGCTCAGAATTGTAAAACTAAAATTATTTTGTCACATCATGATTTGTACTACTCAATCTCCTTGTACTTGAGTTATGCACAGTTGTGTCACAAGTCTTACTAGCTGCTGCTATTTCTGAGGGATGATTGAGAAGCCCCCTCCCCAGATGAAATTTTGAGGTGAAAGGTGTCAGTTGATTCGTTTGTACTGAATTTGGGCTGGATTATGCACTCGCTAGTATTCTCCCCCCTCCCAATTGTTTCAGGGGGCTGTCGACGTATGATCCCTCCCCCATTCAATTTTTGGCTGGCGTTTTTGCCGTCAAGTTTTCGGATTGTCCTCGTCCCCTTGAATCTTCAGGGGCTGTAGAAACGTGCAGGACACAATTTGAATTTTGAGATAAAAATGTATGGAAACGTTTCAGCTACATTTTTCTGGTACCATTGCCCTCCTCCAATCATTGTCTCCTGTTGTAAGTTCACGGTGAGAGATTGGCTAAGGTCTCATGTCTGGTCAGAGTGGGCAAACATGCGGAGATTCTCCTTCTTGTAGTGAGATATCAACTACAGCCCTGCAGATACCTCCTTAAGGGTCGGGAAGATAAGCTTGCGTGCTCTTCAGAACCACTAATTAACCTGAGTGCAGTAGTTTGAACCACGCAAGTGGTGCCACAAGATTCTCGCGGAAAGATACTTTCATACAATTTTTAGACTATTGGTTTACACGGTTGTCCTAGAAAAGGTAGCATGTCGTAATATATAAACGAGTATAAGCAGCCAGCAGAGCTCTACCTAGCCTCGGTACTGTTACAGAAAAATAAGAAAAGAAATCGATTAGCGATGGTAATCGAGTTTTACATAATTATTTACATTTCTCATCCTTGTTGGCCAGTTCTTCTCAGTTATTATTGGAAAGAATAAAAAAGGCATTCTCGATTAAATTTAAGTTAATTCCTACGAGTGTCAGCAATTGGTAAAATATTTTTAGAGTGTCCAATTTTACCCATTTCACATGCACTGTAAATTTAAAAGTGGAATAGTTGAAATAAAAATGTATTTTTTTGCGCACGATGGGGTTTACTATACCCCTATTTTGACATTTGAAATTGCTCTTAGCTCGTAAAATCTATTCAAATGAATCTCATGAGAATATTTCGTTTTATATGGATGGGTCTCTACCTTGTAGAAAGACATAGTGACCACGAGTCTACAAAGCACAGATGTGGGCTTAAATTATAAACTTTGAAATACAATAAACTTTAATTTTTCGAAGCGTACACAAGTATAATTATAATTCTCACGAACGAAAATGATTCAACGCGATTCACAAAAAAATGTTGAATTGTATAATATTTTTAAGGGATACAACGAGACTTCATCAAGAAGTTTCAACACAAGGCAAGATTATAGAACGCAGTCATCACCTAATAGCACGCATCTTTTTTCAGATTTCTTAGAAAAGGAAAGGGAGAGAAGGTTGAGAGTAAGAGCTAGAAGGTGAAGTCATTTGCCTCCATGATTTGGGGTACCGAACGGAAAGAGCGACGCAGTCAATAACAAGAAGAAAGAAGTAATATTCTTCGCGCGGGTAAAATGAAAACGAAGATGAAATTTTAATACGATATAGGAAGAATTTTAATCTACGGATCAATCAATTGCTACTCAATTATGGTTGCATCATTCCTTAAAATTATTTGCGAGACATTGATGGTCTGAAGATGAGCGTTTCACATCGTAACGATCTTTTTTTTTTTTCAAGTTGATGTGAAATCAGTTCATAATGTACAGAATTCTAAGACGACCTCAGATTGTGTATATGACATAAAATGTGGTAGTCGTACTTCTCTCTTTTCAAAAAAAAAAAATATAATTTTCTCGTGAAATACAAAAATACATTCGCGACATTTTATCAATAAGAAGTTTTATAGAAAATTTCATCTTACCTTCATTCGAGTAGCTCTCACTAAAATAATTCAATTTGATAGCTGTGGTAATTTGACGCATTCGACGTTCAATGAATGTTTCATCCGAATTTGCCGGCAATACTACAAATGCATTATTCGATGACGAAGTTTTCTCGTAAGTTGAAAAAAATTCCAATTCTATCCCCATACGAAGCCACCACGCACTTTTTTCTGTAAATATGTCAATATGGGAAATTTATAAAATTGAAAATAATAACGATTTCTTACGAAATTATGAAGTCAGCCATTCTAATCTGACCTCGAGGTTTAGTTTTCGTATTGATCAAGAAGGATAAGAAGGATTAATGGAGTACATTTGCCCACGTCCGGATATCGTAACATCATTTGAAGACTTGTAAAATTTTTCCATTACTTTACTGACTTTCCCATAAAAAAAAAAAGAAAATAGATCTCACCTTCAAGGGCCATCATTTTTTAGACTTGGGAAAATTGTCACATACTTAGCTTGAATCCATGTGGAGGAAGGATTTGGTGAAATTTTTGAGCTCTGACTCCTACAGAAGAGAAACGACTTAGTCTTATGCTTCCCTGAAGGAAAAAAATCATTCACGTCCAAAAGACCGGTACAAATTTCGAACTCAGAGCTTTGTAGACAGAAAACGACTCAGAAAAATTTCACAGAAAAAAAAATCCGAAAAAAAGTTTAAACTTGAAGTCTACAAAGGGAATATTACATGGATTGCTTTTGTTGAGGTTATGTCCGGAGTCGTGACGTCATTGGGGAGCTTGAAAAAATTTCACGCTTAAATACTCGCAGAAGAGAGATTTCAAAAAATTCCATCTGTTTTTGAAGCTAACAAAATAGGGATGTCAATCTGACGCCAAAATTATACTGAATAATAAAAAAAAAAAAAGATCACGAATTCAAATATTCCATCGAAGTGTATTCCTGGTCATCAGGAAAAAGGCAACCATTTTCTGCGTACTAATCAACATTGTAAAAAATGCAGGTAAAATATCCTGCAGTCCTACAACACCATCATAAGTTTTCAAAATTACATTCGCTTTGGAAAAACATTATACGTATTTTACGCATCTATATATAATTCTAGGTAGACGAGTTTCGAAAGAATATATTTTAATATTCGAACTCGACTAGATAAAACCTCACTATTAATTAAAAAACTTGAGACCAACTTTCAGTTCTGTTATCGTTGATTTTTCTTCTTTTTTTTTTTTTCATTGAATTCCAATCAACCGCTATTTTTCATTCACGATGATGAGTACTGATAGAAAATTTATGCAAAAATCGAACGACTTCGTCGAAAAACAGAAACTCGTCGAGTATCTTAGACTGTTAGCACTTGCCGCGGTGTACGCTTTTCGACGAGGGAAAGATGTACAATTCTTTCGACACACTTTCTCGTACTTTATTTTTTAGATCGCTGAAAATCCTTGAACGAAGTTCAAACATGACTGCAGGATATTAAATTTCTTTTTGCTAAATTCCAGCCAGAATACGAATAGAAATTTATTTACTAGAAATGAATTGTGAAAATTATAGGAATTCGTTCGACTGCAAATGTAAATAAAAAACTTTCAAAGGATATTTCGGAAACTTTCGCTACGTAAATAAAATTTCTAAATTCGAATAATTGTTTGGATGAAAATAAAAAAAAATAAAAATGAAATTTACTATCTCGTCGAAAAAATAGAAAGAGTGAGACAGATTAGAAAGAATAAAATTTGATTAAAACGTTCTTATGATACACGGGCTTACATACATTAAATAAGCCTTGACAAATGACGTTTTTTGTATTCCTTTGTGGAAAAGTCGCCCTAATACTGTTTCGTGTAAGATAGACTATGGTAATTAGTATATTTGCATTGAAAGTATTCACACAAGGGAAACTATAATATTCGTCGAGCTTATCAAATCTGCAAAATTTATCATTTTTCTAGAGCTTTCAATACAGCTGCCATACCTCTTCACGAAATCACGATCACAAATCCGACACTGACCATAAACTTCCGGGAAGGAATAGTATCTAACAAAATTAATAACTTCTACGATTCCATAATATAAATTCAACATAATGCTCGATGAGAAGAAATGCTACTAGGGTATCATTGTCTCCGGACGTACCGTGATACTTGAACGGAAATAGAAATAATATTTCATAAGATGTAAATTTCACTCACCAACGGTCACTATCGTCGCACGTTTCCACCTAAAATATTTGAATAATGAAAGTACGGCACCCACAACATCTCTGACTGGTGGTGATAAACGGCTAGTGTAGGACTGGAAGGAATGTTGTCTTTCATTAACCTGCAAAATAATACACTTCGTTTAATTATGGAACAGAATTTTATTTCAATAATAATTTGTTTCAAATGACATGATGCCTAACATGATGGTTGTTCACAATTACCTTGTCCCATTGCGAATCTATTTAGCTAAAGAATTAATGTCTAGGTATTCAATGTATATTCCTCAATCACCTCATAATGCATACCTTTTTAGTTACCTATGACTTAGGATAATAAGAAACAATAGGTGATGAATCTAGTAGTCTCACAGAAAAGAAAAAGACTAGAGTCGCCATTATGCGCCTCAGTATGTGGATCTCTTGATTTAATTTTTCCCATTGACTGTAAGATAACGGAAATTCATTTTTCCATTTTTTAAAATTTTTTAAATATTTTTGAGCAATCCGAAGCTTATTTTTCTTCCGAGATCTAGAGCTCAAGAGCATGAAGATTTTTTCTACATCAAGATCTGAAAGCTAAGAGATCCGCATCTTCTTGTTCCACTCAGATCTGAAACTTGAGAGATTTGGTTCCTCTTTGCTGTTAACATCCAAAATGCAAAGGGGTCACCCAAGCAAAGATTCCCCACAAATAATCATGATACAAGTGTTCCCAGCCAGATTAAGGCGCTAGAGGTATTCTCAAGAATGTAAACAAACACGTGATGTGGTGCTAAATTTTAGTGAAGCGGTGCGACTTAATGTGATTTCGCATTAAGTTGCACCGCTTCACTAAAATTTAGCACCACATCACGTGTTTGTTTACATTCTTGAGAATACCTCTAGCGCCTTAGCCAGATTAATGATAAGGACACAATTGAAGAAATTGAGATATGATCAATCAACCAAACTTTTTCTCACGTAAATATCCTGGGACACAGCAGCATTGATGCATAATTACAAATAAGCGAGGAAATTTTACGCAATATTTTCATGTAAGGTATGATTAAGAACAAACTTCCCGCAGTATTATCATCGTCATTGATTGACGACTATACCAAAGCAAGATATTGACAAAGACCGTACAAGAAATATAATTTGCCAGGCAAAAATAAAATCTCAAGAGACAGAGAATGTATTATCTTGAGTACGATGACACAACAAATTTTTCCAGTGAGAAACTTTTTTTTTTTTGCAATTGCATAGGGGCTTTTGCCTTGTTCGAGGCAAAAACCCTAAAAAAGGTGATATACAAAGCACCCACACTATGGTATTTAAATTTCTCTCCTTTATTTTCCGCCCTACTAAGACTTGAAAAACTGATCTTGAAAAGTCATAATTGTGGACACGTCATGAGGATCATAGGTGCATAACTTTTCCTTCCCTTTCAAGGCGTGCGGTGTTTTGAATTAGAAAAAAATGAATTGAGCACCTACTCCAGAAAGATCATTTCAGAAATATGTACACATATACATGTTACAATTATAGCTGATAAATTCACAAATTACCTGAGGGCAGTTCCAAGAAATGAATAGTTTCTTATGGATATCAGCATACTTGGAAATTATATCACATAGAGAAGGTTCAGTCGATCCAATAATGGCGATCGTTCGGTGGTCTTCCATTTCCTTCAGTATTATAGAGAGCACCAGCGAGTCATTTGTACACATATCTGTACATAGGTATTTCAAATTCAAATAAGTACATTACTCATAAAATTACTGATAAGACCCAATTACACCAACATTTATGCATAACAGGCTATCAAATATAATAATATAGGTAATGAATAATTTGGAACTGAATGGCTGTCACACAAGAGAAAGAATTTCAGCCCAATCTCATCTGGCTCCACAACTTAATGAATGTTGATAGAATTCTGGAGTTGCATTTTCATCAACTGCTCTTCAAATAGAAAACTCCATTTCGGCATAAGAATATGAATACTAATTGATAGTATATTACATGGCTGAAAGTGTGTGTTGACTGTTTACATTAGGGTTTGCAACCAAAATGATTTCAAACAATTAATGGTTATCGGTCATACATTTTCAAAATTTGAAACGGTTATCGGTCAAACGGTCAGAAAATTTCCCAGAAAATATTGGTCATAACTGTTATAACCGTTAGCAGTTATAACCGTTTTATAACCGGTATAACCGTTTTATTTTTGAAACGGTTAACGGTTATCGGTCAAATGGTCTTAAAAATGTGAAACGGTTATCGGTCAAACGGTTAACGAACTTTTTTTTGTTTCGGTTATCGGTTATAACAGTTATATAACTGTTATATTGCAAACATGGCGAGGACAATAGTTTGCGAAGCGAGCGTAGCAAATGTCCGAGACATGTAAACACACTCTGAGTTATGCCGTGTAAGGTACTTTTATGTACACCCAAATATCGAATTGAAACTTTCGAAGATGTTCCTTTTGAAGTAATTCTCCTGATTGTAGTCGATCATAGATCATATAACATACTGGATATACGATACATTTTACAGCGGACATCTAGTGACGTCAAGCTAACATGACTTCTTTACATGCCATGGCTTGTAAAATCCTTTATACATACCGTGCGTTTCGCTTTGTTAGTAAAGCAGAGCTTTTCGTGGAGTTAATCGCCATTGAAAGTTTCAGTTTCGATTTGGGTACCTATGCAAAAAATGAATTTACTAACAAACCTACATAACAGCTTCCTGTTTCCAATCGAAAAATGTTACAGAACACTCTCTGGCGCTTCCATTAAAATTAACTTTACAAAAATGATTTAAATTTTGGATTTTGCTTGCATTATTTTTTCCTGACCCAATTCTCTCTGTTCTTGAGGCGTCAAGTTGACGAAAGTGAGTGATTAATGATGACCACAGTATACCGTATACCATAATGATTACCTACACAAAATCGTCAACTTCGATAGTTCATTGGTTCTGCCACACTAAGTACAAAAATCGCTGCATCTTCAGCACTTTAACACAGACTCCTCTCATGGAGCAAACGCACTGAAACTGATTTTTCTCCACAAATATTCAGTTTTTTTGAAAAAATGAAGACATGTGAATTCATGCTAAATAAAATTTCTTTTAGGCGCGTGTACGCATGAATACTAAATTTGTGAAATTTTTTTCACCCATAAGAATACATCAAATGCGACCCTGCGACATCTAGTGGGATAAATTATTGCAACGATTTCAGGGTACTGAAATTAAACATAGGACAGAATATGGCGAGTTAGCGATCCTGTGTTTTTTAGGGGTCTGAATCTGTGACCTGCGATGGGAAAAGGATGCTCATTGCCCCTTGGCGCAGGAACACCATTTCTCTCTGATTGGACGTCTAATCAGAGAGAAATGGTGTTCCTGTCAGTGGACAATGAGCATCCTTTTCACATCGCAGGTCACATTCAGATGTATGAGTGATTGTGATCGATATAGTACGCAATTTCTGCGATAGTATCACAGAATTTTGCTACAGTATCATGAAATGGTGCTTACTTGCTTAGAAGTTTATCGACTCTCTTAAGAATATACAGGGAACAATTTGACCATTTGTCAAAATTTAGAAGTAGAAAATAAATAAGGAATTCAACGTTGATTATGAGAATTTGGAAGAACCCAAGTGTTCGAAAATATATTTTTATAGCCTACAAGTCAAGTCAAAGCAGGCGCTTTGATCGAAAGGAATGTCGGAGTGGGAACTCTCTCTCTCTCTTTTTCCCTTTCTGAAACAAAATTATTTACTGTCTTGGCGGAAGGTTAATGTGAAATCATTCAGTAATATTTGTATAACATTTAGAATTACCTTGAAAGCAGATATCTTATTGTTAAAAAATTTCTGAGCCAATATTCTCGCTCATTCATCTCGCAAAGGATACATTAACACTCAAGAACAAATTAAATTTTGATAGAGAACAGAGTTCAAAAAAAGCACTTTCGTTTTCATTTTTTTTCTTTTTGATATCATGAACCAGAAATTAGCGACATATTATATCGTTCTCTTTTCTACAATATGAAATTATTACGTTGCTTTGTGAGCCGTACTTCAAACGTGATTTATTTTCAAAAGGCTAAATAATGTGTAAGTGACACGAAAGAGTGCAGTAAAAGGCTGAAGCAATTCAAACACCACTTTGAAGAGTTTTCATCCTGCATTGGATTAGAAAGGTTCTTTACCACACGACACTAAATTAAAGCTTTTTTTCATTAATCCATAGCCTGTAACACAGTATCGTAAATGAGTGTACACTGTTTCAACTTCCTGTTTTTCAGCGCGCAGTTCACTGCAAAAATTGTTGAAAGTACCCAGCCTAATACGATCGTATCACTGACTGAACTACATCAAATACTACCCCAAATTTGTCAGAATATGTATCATTAAAGGAAATATATATATATATATATTTTTTTTTTTTTCTGAGAAAACGTTTCCTATAGGAGTCCCAAAATATTTCTGGTATTTCATACCCTTGCAAATGATTTTATTAAATGTACTTATATGTACTGTACTCCATTTTTCTATTTTTTAAATTTTGTAAAAACAATCGACAGGTCTGACATTCAGATGACTTGTTTTCTTCTTCTGACATTAGCTCTCAACTTCAAAACATGCGTACGTGTTTGTCAAATTAATGTAAATAAGTAGTTATCCTGATCTTTTTCGCTTGAAAAATTGAAGGACCAATGATCTTCAGTTCTATAGATATTTTATCACGATTTATTTTACTAGTTTTTTTGTTTTTTTTTGTGATACTTATTTATTACATTTCAACTAGAAAAATTACCATGTTCCGAAGTACCACCGATCCGAATTTTTCAGTGCATCCTCAAGCGTCTCAATGATATTTATTCGCCTATCCCATTTTCAGATAGCCTATAATGCGTTCATTTTTGCGACAGTATTTTTCGGATACATTAACGATTTTCGATGTCCTTTCCATCGTAACTTGAGTGGAAGACATAAAGCTGCAAATCTCTTCGAGCTCGGGCTACCTTTAATGAATTTTTAACGTCGCTGAATAAGGGAAAAACGTTATTTTTAGTTCCATTTTTGCGGTGATACCTTTCAGTCCCTCCCGAAAAAAATAAATAAATAAACATAATATAGAAGCTGCTGTCAACCACATTTCGCTGGCTAGTCTATCCTCGCATTTATGAAAAGAGCCTCTTCTTCTTCTTTTTTTCTTCGTAAAACATGTTTTTTCAAACGTGAAGTTGGAAGGTACAAGCACGAAGATGAATACACGAAAAGTGCGTTTCTACAATGTAAAGCTTATAGGATTATTCTCGAATTTGTGTCATCGACAAAAGCTCTACTTCATCCTTTTTACCGATGAAAAAGCTCTCCATTTTTCGGAAACTCAATATATTCGTAAAACGATCGGGCTTATAGAAAATTTTCTGTCCATTTTCTCTCTGTCGAGTGAGTCATTTTGACCTATAAAAACATAGATTTTACTATAGGAATCAAATTTCCCTGACCAATAATTTTATTGTCTTCGAAATATTATACTGACACACTCGTATAGTTACGAGAAAAGGATTACCTACGTCGCAGTTGACTCAACTGAGTACATTAATGTGTAAGAGACACGTCTCATCCTTGACGTTAACCCATTAGTACGCATGAAGAACGAACAAAACTTTTCGAAACATCCCGATCTACGAATAATGAACATTATTAACTACGAGCATAAGTTGTTACGCTCAAATACTCGTAATACAGAGAACTAGTATTCCACCTCTTAACCGCTGAAATATTCGTCGACTAAGAACTTTTGCCCCGCTTGAGAAAGCAGCGATTTCCTACTCATGTAAACGGGAATACGACGCTATCGCAATCACTACTGTGTAAATTTTCTTCGCAACGTTTCAATAAGTTACGCGCAACATCTTCAATATTTTCCAACGAACAAATGAAAAATTACACTCTACGAGGCGAAATTAGTTTAATCTAATCGGCAAAAAAACTTCAATGTTTCTCGTTAGAATGGGCCAACTTTTACATACGTCCAACGCAGGATAAAATAAATTTATGTTGTTGACGTTAAATCAGGTTATTTAGCCGCTCCCCTCTCCAATACCGACGTCTTCCACGACTACATTTTTATTTAAATTTTAATTATTTGCAAGCATTTGTGTGAGCAAAACTTAGCTCATCCGCTTTCACAAATATATCTACTTCTTGTGAATACCTCATTTTCTCCGTACATATTATGAGCATGCAAATTCCTCATAGTTTATGATAAATTGTTTAAAATTTCTATACCTATTTTAATAAAATATGACCTTGAACCGACTTTCAGAAGAACAGATAGAATATACAAGGACATCTCTGCCAAATGCAAAACTCAAAGTTTTTGTCGCTCGTGAACACCTATACCGCCTTTTTGGTAAGAGAAACTATTTTTTTTTCTCAATTTTTGACAGGCCTACACTTCGCATAAATAACTATTTTCAAAATACCAAATAATACTTATGATAATCTTGAAGGCATTATTATAGTTTTGGTCGCAGCATTAGAGGGTCAAGTGCACTTTTTCCTATTGATTTCTGAAAATTACAATGATTAAGAGAAGAAATTCAGGCGTTAAAATAACATTGGATACCATCATTAGACCAACCTATGGTTAAAATAATTATTCTGACAGGGAATTACACATCAAAATGTTTTCGGAGGCGCAGGGGTGAAGAATTTTTTAATGGTTGGTAATTCAAAATTCGAACTATCAGGTTAAAGCTCAGACAACTACAGGGTTCTTTGCCAGGCGTTAGAGCAGAGGGAAACCCACTAGCGTCTTACTACCTCCAAAGCGTTTATATAGTAATCAACATATTGACTCTCATGAGAATAAGATAAGGAACCCGAACTTTACCTGATCACCATGATTGTTACAATACCGGTAGTAATTGAAAATGAAGAATTTCTTATGGAAAACAAACTCCATTAATAAGAACTTCAAACCTTTTGTAGATTGTAAATGTGACCTGTCACAAGAAACCCCCCCCCTTAGCGTCCCAAAAATCGTTTTTGAAGTTTTTTAGTGATTTTTATCCATTGAAATCAGCTCTTTTACTCGGTGGTATCAAAAAAATTTCAAGAATGTGGACTCTAAGGGGTGTTTTCTTGTGACGGGTCTCATATACATATGTATACATACTGTTATGTTTGGATTCTGAACAATTCACTTCATAATTTTTGCTCCCAGTGTATTTTCACAAAATTCAGTAAGTATCTGGGTCGCCAAAATTTAGGTGCTTTTTCTATCAAACTCGATCATTTCATGCTCTGGCGATGGCGTGGATTTGGCGGAATGTGACAGTGTGACGTCACTGAAATTACGTCAATTTTTATTCACAGATACACATTGAGATGCTGGAGAATTCCTTCTTGTCCATGGGGACATTGAAAATAAACAGAGTTTTGATATTTAAATTTGATGGTGCTTAAGTGGAGTTAAGGAACTTACCATCTAGGTATATCTAACTAATAATTTTCTCAAGTGCTACTTGGGTTTTTCTCACCTACACCGTTAGTAACGTCCTATATTATTACATAGACAACGCCAAATTTAGTTTTCACGTCATCATCCTCATTGCCCCCTTTTCACATGAGGACTTTTTACAATTAGTGAAGCTATTTTGTACCCCCTTATTAATAGCGCTGAGTTTTGTATTTTGCTTGATGTTTTCTTATTATTTCCAAATTGTGATAAACATTTATCAATAAGTAATTTGGAATAGGGAAGTTTGAAGCTAAAAAGTAAATAAGAGCAAAAACAAAAAATACTTTTTCAAATAATTCCCTGGAAACTTCTAGGTTCTAAATACCAACGCTGAATTCCTTCTCTCAATTTCAAATACTAACAAATCATTAAAACGTTTCCTGTGTACTTCTTTACTGCCGCTGCCCTATCAAGTTAAATTAACGTACATCAAAACCGACGATCAGGTAAACTGTATCTTTCAAACAATTTGTGGGAATGTGTAAAAAATCGTGATAACACACTACACACTACTATTACTCGCGCTAGCGTGTATAAAACGGCCGAAAAAAATGTCCACAGATGTGAAATGTGATAAGGAATTCCGTATGCGGAACTGACCACACCTATTTAAAATACACGCGTCACACCTTTCCCCACTGCGCGAACGTGTTGAATGCCGCTTACAATCGACATAAGCGTAACACTCTGATGTTGAGCCGTATTTTTTACTGCTTGGCACAGTCCATATACAATAATAATAGTCAAAGTTATTACTTCATGATAGAATTCAGATCTAGGAAATTGGAGCTTTCTTCCACATAGGATGAACACTTTACTCTGAATTGTGTTGAAACGAACGTTAGATATACGTCAAAATTTTGATATATATCCAAAACACGATCCAAAAACGCCAATATCGGAAGGAGGGATGCTTGTATCGGAAAACTATAGTATGACAAAAGGATTTCTCATCCAAAAATCGTCTTAGTAACGCATATCATTTATATCTCAATTAACCGTATTAATCGTATTTTATAGTGATGGGCGGTTATCGGTTTTTCAATATACCGGTTAAACAGTTTATTGGAAATCATTGTAACCGGTTAATCGGTTGAAAATCTCCAAATAAACCGGTTAACTGGAAATCATTCGGATCGCTGTTAGTTCTCAAAAAATTCCGCTAGGAGCGCCAAGGTCTTCCACTCTTTTGCTCTCAAAATCGCAAAAATCAAGGATGCGCAGCCAATCAGCATTGACTTAAACTTCAGCTTTTGGCTGACAGCTATTCCCAATAAATTCATTAGCTGGATTTTAACTTTTTCAAACTGGGTCAAAATAATGGCTTAAAACTTAAACTTAATTATAATAGCTTAATTTTACCTGCAACAAATCAATATTTTCTAATGACTGGCTATTGGCTGAAAAGCTGATGTCTCAAAATTCATTGACTGTCTTTTAGCTTTCTTAGAAATAGTCAAAACAAGAACTTAAGCTTAAACTTAAGCCAATAACGGCTTTAGCTGCGCATCCCTGGCAAAAATTGAAAAAAAGAGAAGCAAGATCTCTTATGTGTTGATGATTGAGAAATATCTTAATTGATAATATCCTATTTCCGCCGCCAGGTGCTTCAAATTCGTCATATTATCAATTGAAATTCACAATTGTTGAAAAATTTTAAATTTTGGTGGTTAATCGGTTTATGCGCTCTTATTTCCCGGTTTTTCAGGTTAACTGTTAGTCACAAATAAACCGGTTTTTCGTTTAATTTTACTCAAGAATAAACCGATTAATCGGTTAATAACCGATAACCGCCCATCACTAGTATTTTAAGAAAATGGAACTACTTCCCGATAGACCGATTCCCCGTGACGTCAAGATCTTCAATTTTGATTGAATGCTTGTTCTCTGCTGCTGGCTTTGGGGCAGCCATTTTAGAATCCCAGAAGAATACACGTACAGGGAACGTTTGGATCATTCACTAGTATTCAAGAACAAGAAGTACGTTAGCAATAAAAGCTACATATTTGAATTGAAGCACTGCGTGGAAAAGGGGCCTCCATTCCATAAGAAATACATTAGACGGAGGCCCCTTTTCCACGCAGCGTTTCATATTCTACAGAACTTTTAGATTCTAGATAGAGATCTCTAATACATCAGGAACATCTTGTTTGGAGTTTCGTTTATGATCTGAAGAAGAGTACTAGTTTACTCGAAACGTCATTAATAAAAAATTTTTTTTTTCGTATTTATACTGTGCGGGAAGAGCCGTCTTTCCTTTTTTCATTTGAATAAAACCTTGCACGCAAAAATAAATATATTTATTGTTTTTGAATAATTGTATGTGATCGAATCGTTCCCTGTGTATTCATTATGGGAATCGATATCATGATTGGCCCAATAATCGTAATATCGATTACAAAATTGGGTACTTTATACTCACTATTGCTCACTGTTATTAACACTGTGACATCACCGAGGAATTGGTCTATTGTCGATTTGGAAATACGTCAATCCAACTTTGTACATTGTACGGCATTTCTTATTATTCGACAATTAATTATATCTTAGTACCTTGAATTTAGAGTTCCTTCCATTCCGTACTCCATAGATGAACCGTCAGAGTTCTAATTCTGAACATTCTTTGATGTTCTAAAGCAATAGGTACCTCCTGCTCTACTGAAATTGATTGATTAAGATTATTGCCATTTTGTACACATGTCAATGAGAGAATCTATATGGCTTCTACAATGTCTACATTTTTATTAGTTTGCAGGATGAATCAAACGAGAGCAAGAAAGATGGAATAATAGCCTCACTCTCGCTATCTTTCTTGCTCTCATGGTATTTGTCCAACAAAATGATAAAAATGTAAACATTGTAAAAGCCCTATAATTCATTTTCTCTTTATTAACAAAATAATCACGTTAAATTATTTAAAAAATTCTTTTTCATCTATATATCAAGAATATCAAAATATCAAATTCACAGATAAGAATAACAGTAGACATGTTGCCCTTGAATTGCATAGCACAAAGGATACAACTCAAACAATAATGTAAATGACATAACACAAAGAAACTATTAGGTAAGACATATATATAAGTAACCCAACATAAAATAAAAATAACAACCATCAAAAGTCAACTTTAAAAATTGATCAATTACTTCAAAATTATAATGTCAAAACAGCAAAGTAACACTACTAATGAGCATACAAGCTAAGAAGTTTCCAACTTAGTCATCGTCTGATTCCGCTGATGGTTCAGTGGGATTATCTGGGTTGAATAATATACCTTTGAAGTATTTAATTTTTCGAACGTATTCACACGGGGAATTCCCTCCGTAGCTCTTCAACAACTGTTCGGAAATTAATTTTGAAGACTTCCCAATTATATGTTCGACTGCATAAGAACATGCATTCTCGACACAACTGCCTTCGTCAAAACCAGAACAGGTGTCCCATTTGTCAATATCGTCATCGGAGAAATCGTCTTCAGTATAATCACACTCATAATTATCATAAACGACTTCTGGATCTTCCTTACCAAAATAAACTTTGATCGAATTATGACTGCCAAATAAGGCAGTCAATTCAGAAGCCAATCTCGGGTCAAATACATCGTAGTATAGGATATTTTTCTCGTTTTCAAGCATTTTATGAATTTCTACGGCAAATGATTTAACAGTCTCGTCGTTTACTCCTTCCAGGTGAACGGGTAATAAACTTTGTTCCTTATCAACGTACTCATTCAGAGAATAAACGTTGAAAATAATGCTAAACCTGTATCCAGATGTGACCGTAGAGACTTCATGTGAATAAGAAATGTCAAAAAATACGAATTGCAGAGACTCGCCCGCTTTCTGCGAAATATTTATTGTTCGTCTTTGAACAGGGAAAATTAAATCACCGCCTTTGAAACTTGAGCACGGAAAAATAATAAGAGTACCCACCAAACCATCATTGCTCAAGGTGTCCTTGTGGGCTGCGAAGAAACAGTCCTTCGAACAACAGTTAAATTTGTAAGGTTTCAAAGTAATGGGACTGTTTTGAGTTACCGGTAGTACCGATTTGATGGAATTCAGAACGGTTTCGAAATCAAACAGCGAGAACGTTTTTGACGATACCGATTTTCGTACCGTTTCATCGTACGTTTTCACATTATTCTTCGAGAAGTAACTTCTCTCCAAGTTCTCCAAACACCAACGGCCATCGTCTTCGGTCATTCTGTTTAGTAACATGTATCGAGCATCACGCCCGTTCCCACCATCTCTTGATGCTCTCACAAAAATAGCTCGATCTGCACCCTGATCTTCTATAGAGCCGTGGTATATTCGTGAGAGAGACTCTAAACTCGAGTAAATGGCCTCCATTTTGAGCTAAAAATTAACGATAGATATGAAAGAAGTAAATAAGTACCGGTAACCAATTTGTATTTTCTAGTACGGAGCAGCATAAAGTAGGAGACTTACTTCCATCTTACTTCGATTATAATATACGACTTGAAAAAATCCAAGACACGAAAGATACAGAAAAGATTCTTCAACTAAAGTAAACTCGATAAAGAATAAGAGAATACAGTGCAGTGATGAGCGAATGCAAACAATTGAACACGTGCAAATGCGGCAATGCCATATGAATATTATCCAAGAAAATTCTTATAAGTGCCTGTGTACGCAGCCGCGGCTACCTTACTAATACCATTAGGAGTTATCAGGTAAATACGTGATTCAAAGCGAATGTGTGAGTGAAGAAGAATGTAAGCAGATGGTCAGCAAGCGCTAACATGTTAGCGAAATGATTGCGCTATAGTAGCAAACGCGTACACAAGCAGTCCCTTATATCATTGCTACATTGCTAGTATAAGAGAATGCGTATGAAGACGCTATAACGCGGTATTGCCAGTGAACTCAATTCGTAGTATGAGACTAGCTGGAATGCGCGCTGAACAGAAAACGTGAAACGAAATAACAGAATATCTCTTTTCTCTCTCTTTTTTCGTTAAGCGTGCATGAAACGACGGAGCCCCGTTGATCAGAATATCTTCTTTCTCTCTCTTTTCTTCGTTCAGCGCGCGTTCCAGCTAGTCTCATACTACGAATTGAGTTCACTGGGTATTGCAGATATACTCACATTAGCGCAAATATAGCGCCTGCGAACAAATTTGACTTGCGGGAATAACACAATATCTGCTGATACCAGCGCGCACAAAGCGCAAGCTGATGAAGAAAATATAGAAGTACCGCGCCTGCTTATATTTGCGCGAGTATATGCAAATGCGTACCTGACCACAACCACAATTAAGAGGTATCCTACATACAGGTATTTTATTAGTCGGACTATGTGGATTAATGAACTGAGAGGCTATTTCTGAGAATTGTTAATTAGGAAGCTTCCTAAATATGGATAAACTCTTCTCTGTGTCCTTTTCTGATTTTTTTTTTTTCATATTTTTTCTGAGGGGGTGCGCGTGGGTTTAACGTTCCAAAATTAAGCGTCTTATGATAGTTTCTTTGAAGATGATGAATTTTTTGAAAATTATATTTTTAATTAAATTTTTCTCAAAATTATATATTTTTTTCACCCTCACTAGAGCGCTCATAAAGCTCATCTTGAGCAAAAGAAAATGCACAAAGTATCTAGTGGAGGAGGGGAAGTCCTAACATTGTGTTCTTCAGTACTGTCTTCATAATACCGATGTTATTGTAAAACAAAATTAATGGTCAGTAGAAGGTGTTTTTCTTTGTATTCTCTTCTTGTAAAATTTTAATAAAAAATACAGACTCATTAAAAACATCCAAATTAGGTGATACAAAGCTACATAATACTGCAAATGAGTTTTTAGAGAACATTAGCGCAACATGTGGATTACTGCGCAAAGCTCAAAGTTTTAAGTATGTCTGAGGAATTCATTAATTACAGGAGGATGATTTTGCTTATTTTTGATTTCCACTTCCACATAAAAATACACAAGATTTTATGAACCCTCTGTCTTGTCTTACTTACAGTTTTCTCTCACAAATTCTGTAAAAGCGTAAAATTTTGAAATATTGCTAAAAATCGTTCTATGCTTAATATTTTGAGACGACTCGCACATGAAAAACTGTAAAAGTGTAAAAAGTTTTGACTCTCTTGGTAATTCCAACAGTTTTCCCTGGAATTTTATACCAGCAATGCATGATTTCTTTTCACTTGCTCTGAAGTTGAATTTTGTTTCAACGTAATTTTCACCCCTCAAGTAAGGTGTAGAGGTCTTTCGAACCTCCTTCATCTCGGAGACACCTAATTAATGGATGACTCCTATTGGACAGAACTGGAATATAGTTCAATTGGAACAAGAACCATCATTTTTTTCAATATACCTATCCAAAATGAATCTATCAAAACCCTGAAGAATTGGCAGCGCTCCACCTTCAGAAAGTGACCAGACTCACAGTTACCCCAAAAATTCAGTTTCCCAAAATTTTCTCAAGATAATATTTGCGAACTTTTAAGAGAAAACATCACAAAAAGTTGAAATTGATTTGTTCTCATACCAACAAAGTTCATTTACAACATTTCAGTCTATGTTTGATGATGGACTTGAAAGTTTTAACCTAAGGAACAAGTTTGAAATAGGGTACTTACTGGAAAAACAAATGAATCTATTTTTTATGGTAATTTATTTACTTTTTTAAATGCAAAATGTGATTTTTTGGGAGGTAAGATAATTGTAGCTCTGGAGATTTTCCACGTGAAAATGCGCAATTGAAAATCATCTACTTTGTACTGGATAGCAATAATCCATTATACAAATATCTGAATGATTCTTAGTTAACTCACAGAACATATTCTCCATTTACTTTTTGTTTTTCAATATTTTTCCAATTTTTGATGAACCGGTTTTTTTTTTTTTTTTTTTTTTTTTTTTTCAACAACGAGGATTTGAGCATTAAGTACTAAGGGCTATTTGCTCGATCGAAAAAGAGGTGGATGACAAATTATATCATTACTTACAACTTATTGTTATAATTTAGGTGGTATAATATATGATTATTAATAAAAGATTTAGATGTAATTGAAAAATTTGGTGGCTTGTAAGTAGGTCAAAGTTGAGTCTATTATTCAGAGTTGTCTTTTAAGGCAAGGTGAATGGAAGGAGGAATACTGAGGGCAGATCGAGTGGGATGGAGAACCGGACGAGAGAAGAAATGTTCCACTGTCAAGTTATCTTGGCAACAATTAGGACATGATGGCGGGCCAAGATTTGCTAACAGATGGGTTTGAGTCAGACGTGTGTGTTCTATTTTCAAACGAGTTAAGATGACTTCTTCTCGTCTCGACTGTCTATAGGATGAAGACCACTTAGAGGTTTGCTTTTAATTTTTCTTAGTTTGTTGTTTGTTAAATCTTCCAAGGAGCAGAACCAACGTTGAAAAATTAAGGAAGTATAATATACTTTTAGGTCTTTAGTCGGTGATAAAATGGGATCTGTTATTTTAGGAAGAAATGTAGCTTGTTTGGCTGCCTTATCTACTGAATCATGGGGAGGAAAGTCAACATGGCCAGGAATCCAAGCTAATTAATGAACAGTGGTCAATCTAAAAGAAGAAATTCTAATTTTACTGATTAAATTATGTGTGTACTTTCTTTTCAATCAGAAAATCTTCCATTTGAGGGAGAGGAAGCTCTGACGTAAACCAATACTCCACACCTTGATTTTCAAGTTCTGATTCCACATTTGCTTCCAGGCGCTTCATAAATCATGAAAAATTTTCAACTGCCCACAAATTTATTCTTTCTTTCTTTTTTTCTTTTTTTAAATACAAATTCAGCGCATCAATTTCAAAAAAAGAAAAAGATACACCGTTTGAAATGCTGTTATTGGAAAAATTTTTCTGGGATATCTCTCATTACTTGGAGAATATATAAAATTCATTTTTTTATTTTTATGAGCATTGAAGCAACACAACAACGGCTCGACAAATATGTCATGTGAGTAAAGCTAGGTGAATTTTACATCTTAGAATGATGAGTTAGGGATAGGTTAAATAAACAAATTAATTAAAAAGAATATGGTGATGGTAATAGTGCGCAGATTATTACTTTTACATGTATTTATCAATAATTTTTTTTTTTTTTTATATGTGGATGAGTAGAATTAGGTGAGGCGTATGTATTGGAAGGAGGCGGTTATTGTATTTGAATTATTTATTAATGCTTGAGAGTGGGAGGAGGGAACATTTAGGGAAGATTTTGCTTCCCTTTTTATATAATAATGTTACGCGAAATTTGTGTAATTGTGTAATACGTGAAATACGTAGACATTTTCTATGATATGCCCGAAATATATTTTTTTAAATTGTGGAAAATAGGCTAATTCGATTAAATAAAATACAAATGGGAGTCACAAATTTGAAGAACGTTCACCCCTCTCCATGTAGACCATTCTTTGCGGAACAGACATGCACTCAGCCCACACGTCATGTTGTAGGGAAAACGAAATGAAATTAAAAGAAAAACTCGGAAAGATATTTAAAAAAAAAAAAAAATGGGAGGAAGAATGAAAAAAGTTTAACTTCCAGAAGTTACAATAAAGGACGAAAGCAAAAAAAGGTTTAATATCGTATAGATTCATTTTGTACATTCCACATAATTCACAAGTGTTGAGAGTAGAGATGGATATTTTTCAAAGAGAACGATAATACTTGACGGTACAGTTTTCGCTTGAAAAATTGTACAGTTGTTACATCTGATGAAGGAAACTATATTTACCTTTATTATTTGAGAACACAACTTCGAATTCTACCGGAAGTTCTTCGATAATTTTGGTTCGTATTATATTTTCATCCACAAAATCAGGATAGTAACAAAATTCGTGAAGATAAACGAAAACTTTGGCACGCAATTCGTGCGATTGTGGTGATCTCGGTTGTGACGCAACGACACTGATAATTAACGCGATACCCATTTCTAATAAAATGACATTAACTTGAGCCATAAACCAATCTATGGAACGTGAAATGGCAAACCGATATCTAAATATCACTGCCTGGAACAGAAAAATAAAATTACTCGTCAGGGATGAAGTATATCGACATTTCAGCAACAAAATGAAATAGATTTTTCCTTCCTAATGCAGCAGAATATAATTATATTTCTGACGATTTCTCGTCGTATAAGATTCAATCAATTATTCTCTTACCTACACCAAGAAAAATAGCACCAATGAAATTCCTGTATTTTTCACAGAAAAAAAGTTACAAATCGCAAAAATTCAGTTTTTCCTTTTTTTTTTTTTTTTTTTGTTGAATTCAAAAAATTAAAAACAGCTTCTCTTGTGTGCCAGAAATTTCTGTATTAGAACGGTAATTTAGACGTTCCACAGGTTAGTTTGCAGTAAAAGTGCAGGAGTTAGGAATTTATCCCTTCGTGTTTGGCCATTTTTTCTATTATTCTTCTGCATTTTTTGTACGTGTGCAGCAAAAAAAAAAGAGAATGGCGTTGGGTAAGCAAATTCGATTGGGAATTAGTGTTTTGAAAATTCAATGGAAATCCATACAGTTTAAATGAATGAAAAATTTCATGGTGAAATTTTTCCAATGATTGTATTTATACTAGGTAGGGTAAGGTATACCACGTTGATACAATTTTCACATTTTTGCTCATAACGACTGAAATATTGTTTTTTAGCTCATTATCAAAATTGACATATTAAATTCACACTTTTATACAATTGTGGTAGAATTTGCCAGGAGATCCACTCATAGAAGAAAGTGAAATTTTCAAAAGAAAAAAATCCTTTTTTGTGTCATAGTGGCAACTCCACTTGCCACAATGACACCCATTCAAAATGCATACATGTTGAAGTTGCCACGAGGACACAGAAAATGATTTAGGTACTGCCACATTCACACACCTTACCCAAATCATTTTCTCTGTCGTCGTGGCAACTTCAACATGTATGCATTTTTATTCGTGGCATTGGGGAGTGCGTGTCTTTGAGGCACTAAGACCAAGATGAAATATATTTGCGATATTGTTCAAAAGAAAGAAGATAATCCTTCGCTAAATGCTTTAAATGATATAGAGCTCATGAATACACGTAGTTCCATATTTATTTCATTTACCTAGCTCAATAATTTATTCCAAAAGTGAAACGTTGAATAATTCTAGTTGCAATAAATTTTATCATCTGAAAATGGTTAATCACAATTTCTGAAAAAAATATACAACCAATACTGCCGACTGACTGGATAGATCATGGCTCAACACTTTTATCATAACTCTACATCAAGATTCGATAGATAGCGCTACTTTTTGGACCAAAAATGGCGGGTGTGTCATCGTAGCATTGTGTCAACGTGGCATACTTTGGCCTACCTATTTAATGGTAGGAGTACGCAGCTGGACTGAACTAGTGATGGGCGGTTATCGGTTATTAACCGATTAATCGGTTTATTCTTGGGTAAAATTAACCGAAAAACCGGTTTATTTGTAATTAACGGTCAACCTGTGAAAACCCAGTTAAGTTAATAAGAGCGCATAAACCGATTAACCTCTGAAATTTGAAATTTTTCATCAATTCCGAATTTCGATTGATAATTTGACAAATTTGAAGCACCAGGGAAGAAGTGGATTAGAATGGCTGAGTTAGATGTAAAGAATTTAGGAATTATCAATTAAGATATTTCTCAATCATTAACACATAAGAGATCTTCCTTCTCTTTTTCTTTAATTTTTGCAATTTTGAGAACAAAAAAATGGAAGATTGTAGCGCTCCTAACGGAATTTTTGGAGAACAAAAGCAATCTGAATAATTGCCAGTTAACCGGTTGACCGGTTTATTTGGGAGTTTTTAACCGATTAACCGGTTACAAAGATCTCTAATAAACCGTTTAACCGGTATATTGAAATAACCGATAACCGCCCATCACTAGACTGAACACAGGAATTTACTATCCAACTTGTAAAAGATCAGTGTCCTCTGTTTACCTTGTAGGTATCTTCTTACGTCATGGGTGGCAATTTTACTAACCGAAATTGAGAATATCTCACTCACATCGGGTCATTCATGGCGTTTATAATGAAATTAGATACGTTATAACCATTTAAATTGCCGAATATATCCTATATCCATTTAAAAAAAATAATAATTAGACACTTTTACTCGTATTTTCATCTTTATTTCAGAGGAAATACGGGACACAGTTGAAAAATAATTTACTAAAATATAAGGTAGTTTTCAGAATTTAATCACGAAAAATTGTGCGATCCTCTTTCTCAGAGTAATACATATAGAGCAAATATTACAAAATTGTAGGTAATGTAAAGAATTAAGGTTTTCCCACCGTTAAGAACGTGTTCATGCCATTTGTCTACAACCCGTGCCTTATGCTTTTAAATGATGAGTATCAAAAAAATGTTAAAAGTCTTTTTGGCAAAAAATTACGACTCCCATCAAAATTTAAACACATATAGTCTTATGGGATGCGGTAGAAAGATATAGGAAAATGTCAAAATAGCGGCTGATTTATCTGTCACCGTTAGCACAGCAGATTTAGCAGCTAGGCTACTAAAAGATGCGCTTTTTTTTGGGGGGGGGGGGGAAGAATTTTGGAAAAGAAAGTATTCTATAGTTGATAATGAAATTGACTGAAAAATGTTTGTATATCAGTACTTCAGTATAACCTCACCTTAACGCCCAAGATATTGCAGGTTTTTACTCCACAAATAATAATAATAATAATAGCCTATCTTACGCCAATTTGGCCAAAGGCCTCGCAACCAACGTTATTACGTTATTATGGTGCGGTTTTACAGGTCTACACTTCCCACGGTGACCAAGTCCGGCTTGGGAAGGTGACGAAATCAAGCGCTATTATTACTACAAAATTCGTTTCACTTTTATTTTCCGTGCGCGTGTATGCTTGAGATAGGGGATGTTGGTTTAGCCGGTTAACCGCGTCTTCACGACGCTGAACCAGTTCCACAACTTTCCCGTCTCGCGCATAAGCCCGTTCGAACGTTTAGATACTGCCGGTAATCTTCACTCCCAGATTAACCGACTCGTTGTTGATACGGGTTGATCAGCTCAGTGACGTTAACAGATAACACGATGGTAGAAGTGAATGTTCGTGAATTAACCTGTTACTGTTAACGTTTACTCGTAGCTGGGGTCGAACCGCGGACCTTCGGAATACAAGGCCGTGATCTTACCACTACGCCACTGAGCCGCTTTACTCCACAAGAAAGAGGAAAAACTTAAGTCATTTTCATTATTCCGAAGGGAACGACTACAGAAACCTTTGCTCTCTATGAGCCGACGATCTTTAATCAACAATGTAGCTATTATGTAGCCTAATACGGCGTTTAAAAGATCGTCAATAAAGGTGATTTGATTTGATTTAATTATTCCAATAATCATCATGTTCTGATGAAACTAGAAATATTGAAAACTAATACTTTCATCGCTGTAAACATCTCTTCTTATTACTTTTACCGACTTTTCCCCTTTATATTCGAGTAAATTTTTCAAGTTTTCACACGTTGTGAAAAGTTGAAATATAGAGGATTACATAAACAAGCTTCTCTGATCCAAATAATCGCTGTCATCTATGGAAGCAATGAGTATTTTTTCATTATTGGTAGATACAAAACATGCTTCACGTGTATTGTTGTTATAAAGTACGAACTTGATTAATCTTATACGACGAAATGGTGTTCAACAACGTGCAGAAATATATATTGAACTTGTTTTCTCGTTTGTTGACATTTTTGGTTTCAGGGACTGAGTTTGCACGCGTATTGTCACTTTCCTTTAAATTTAACAAACTCGTCGGGGTCCCGAGCTCTTGTAATAAAGAATACAGTATAGTGATACGCGGAATACCAATTTGTTAACCATTTTCTGAACGTTTTTCTCTAGCAGAATATTATTCTTTTCGAGTAACATTTTGCGGTTCCTTTTTTCCAATTTTTTTAGCACGCGAACATTTTTTAAATTCAATAAAGACAAAGAAAAAGTTGAAGCTGTATCACAAGAAAGAGCTAGAAAGGGGATAGAAGAAAGTTATAGAACGTAGGTCTATATGTGTAGGTAAATTTCATACCATCATTTTCATTATTCAGCGCGATATCTTTCTTCTTCCAGTGCCTAACATTCTCAGGACACTAGTGAATTTTAAAAATTTATCGCGAGTGAAAAATAATATCTATTCAAACTCGAAATGAATAAACGCTCTGTCAAGTATAAATTTCACATGATAAGCAACAAATGACACAAAGAAATATTGCATGATATCTGTATATACTTGCAGTGAACATGTTTTCGCATTCATACCGGTATTTACTTATTGCTTTTGTATTTAGCAAGGAAAAATAGTGTTTATAAGAATATCACGAAGGAGAAAGCCAAAGTTTGAGTAATTCATTTTTCTGTAATAGAAAACTCTGCAGAAAAAAGGAGCATGTCGTCTCAGTACGTATGTTAAGTAATTTACTTATTAGTGTGTGGCTTATTATGAAGAAGGCACAAATGACGAAGCCTTTCATAGATTTCCTTTAAGACAGGTGTTTTAAGCCAAAATCAATCATTATTTTAGATATTCGGTACCGTTCCTATTTTTTTTCTCTCTCTTTTTTTCGATAAACAATTATGAGAACAGCAATAGCTAAGAATATTAAGAATGATTGCAACATCAATATTTTATGTTAATGACATGTAGTCTATAACTAAAAATAGGCCTACCACTTTCACACGATGAGAAATTCTCTAGTTAGGCCATGTTGCTTTGAAGGTATATACATGAAATTATAGGGTAGTAGACTCTTACTTAATCGGTAGTATTGCGCCTTGATTATAATCGTCTTGATTTTTTTACAGGCCCTATTTCTGATAACCGCATAACCCCCACCTTATCATACAAACATGATCTGGAGAAAGAATGATATCTTTTACATGAGGCTGAAAAATCTTCTTATTTAATTATTGACAAAAGCTCGAAAGAAAGAGAGAAGCTTCTAGTTCATGAATATGGACATCTGTTGTCGAGTTAACTTGCAGCGATTGTATGAAACGCTCACAACAAACGTGAACACTTTATTACAATAGGGCTCTTCCTCTATATCATATTGCATACTTGTTTGCCTGATTCTTATTGCAATGGTACTTTGTTTACATTGGTGTTAAGGCAGGGGAATGCACATACTCATATTGCATATTCAATTCCCCTGACATAAGACTGATGGAAAGCAAGTACCATTACAATAAAAATCAGGCAAACGAGTACCTATGCAATATGATACAGAGAAAGAGCCCTATAAACACATTTTCCAGACTTCCAGTCAACACTGTAATCACTAATCACTAAATGCTTAATGGTACAATAAAGAGATATTGACACTCATGTATATTCACAAAGCCTCCTATAGTTATAAGCCATGAACGTAAAATTGGCAAACTGCACGACCAAGGGCTGACTTTTACATAGCTCTTATGGGGGAAAATTCTTTGAGCGTCTGTTTCTTAAGAAAATATGGAGTTTTTGAACAAAAATTGTAGCGTGTGAAATTTCCTTTAAATAAGGGTCACCTCGATTTTTTCATGAGAGAGTGTTTTATATGTAAATCCGTGGGCCGAGTGCGGTGTTGCCTTTCTACGTTCATGGCTTGCGATATTCGCCAGGGTGCATAGCCAATCGCATCGGCTAAAAACTTGGCTAAAAACTAACCCTTCAAATTGATTGGCTTCGGCTATCAGCTAACGGCTAACCCAGTCTCATTGGCTAGCTAACAGCTAACTAATTTCAGACCAAAATAGATTGGCTAATGGCTAAGAGCTAAAAGCTAACGGCTGAAAGTAGGGGTGGGGGTCACTTTAATGTGGAGGGGTGAGATGTGGGGAAGAGAAAATATTAGCCTTTAGCAATTCCAATTTGAATGACTAAAGGCTAAGCTAATGGCTAATATGATTTCACTAGCTAACGGCAATTGCTCGGCTAACGGGTAACGGCTAATGGCTTCGGCTTAGCTGAAGACCCCGATATTCACCATTTGGACTTGACACAGTGATCACGCGCTAGCATCGCTACCCGTATAACGTGTTTGGTAGTTGTAATTAGCAGTTGTGTGCCAAGAAGTTGAAGCTGCGATTTAGCTACATAATATATTAGAATATGATGTCAAGAAAATCGCCAATAACTTGAGTTACTCGTATAAGTTCTGAAAAAGCTTGAGGATTCTTATACCTTGTAGCTGAAGGTTACCAGAAGATATCTTAATGATTTTTGACTCGATAGTATCGCGATCTTTTGAAAATTTCGTTTTTGTCATGAGAAAGACAGTATTGTGATTCAATCACACAGTCACCTTCTAGGGCCAAGCTTCCATACATTGCCACCTGCAGCGACTCTTTCGCTGTCAAGTCCGTATTACAAACGTTGTCACGAGAACTGATATGATTTAGTATGTCGCCGCTATATCGCGCCAGCCATCAATACCCTGGGTAAACACTCGGGAGTCGGGCGGACACCGTTAGTGTCGCGTCGCGTCGCGTTACATTTCTACCAAGCGGAGGCAGATTGAAAAAGGGAATCAAAGTATGGCGGCATATGGGAGAAAAATAATACTTGAATGAAGCTAAAATGGCCTACTGACATCCTATATAAGTACAACATGTTCACAAAGACAAATTCTACAAATCAGATGAGTTCACAAAACCTTTAATTCCGCTTCATTCAAGAGTTATTCCAAGTTTTTCTTTTTTCTCCCACATACCAACACATTATTTATAGTCCATTTTCAAATTCGGCAAAAATACCCAATTTTGTTCAACCAAAAAATGTTGAAAATATTAGGAATTAATGTCGAGACCTGAAACTAGGCTCAAATAAACAATTTCTTATAATCTACTCCTCCACCAGAGCTTTCAGCCACCACTGGAAGCTCACTAGAAGCGTATCGAAATTCTCTGGCTTCTCCGGGGGAGACGATTCTTCTTCCTCCTGCTCTTTTTCTTCCTTGTCTTGTTCTTGCCCTTTTCTTCTTTTTATAGACGCTCCTTCCTGAGACCCCTGGCTGCGGTGGTGGTGATAGGGCTGATGAACGATGACATAGCAGTAGCAGCGGCATTGACTCTACATCTGCCGCGCCCATTCCTTGTTCATTTTTTTCTTCATTACCTTAGTGACAAATATCAATATAATATGTGACCCGGTCTATGGAACCAATATTGCTTGTGGTGAGTTCTCCATCTTCCCTGATCTTGTGAAAAGACCGTTTTAGTTCACCCCGCTCATATCTCCGCGTGTCACATTCAAAGAAGGTGTGTTGTGGTCATCATCCCACTTCTGGTCACAACATAAATACGACTGTTGATACATTTGAGTTTAATCTTGAGAATGACAAAAAATTAATGTAATCCATTGCTTCATTTGGGTATTCATATTTTTCATTTGAAACCAGAAAAAAAAAAAAAAAAAAAAAAAGACGAAGAGGTTGGATAGAATGGCCGGACGGACTTGTCATAATTTTCATCAATTATTTTTATTTATTTATTTTTTTGATATAATAGATTTTTTGCGCCAAAACAACTGTTGAAAATGGAAATAAATACCTATGTAATTTTTATATTGAAGAGGTGGGTTTTGATGATATTCCAAAGCAGTTGAAGAAGAAGATAAACTCTTTCTTTCGCCTTTGTAAGACGTGAATTTTGATTTTAAATAAATAGGTTCTCTTTCTCTTACAGTTTTAGGTATACGTAACGGTGTCTACTCTCTTTTTCAATTAAATGACTTCAGTCTGGTTATCGACAGAATTTACCGAATAATTACATACACGCATCATCCGCATCATCAATTTAATCCAAATTATATTTACTTTGGAATTAAGGCGCAGCTAGAGGTAATTTCCTTGTGAACATGAGCGTCAGGCGTCACATTTTAGCCGTCGAAATCGTTTCAAAGAGGTAGATATATTGAAAAGAAGAGACAAACGAACAAATTATTTTTCAAAGTGAAATTTCAAAAGATTTAGACCAGAGTTGTCAACGGCGGGGCTCGCGACGCTCTTTTCTACGGCCTGCGAGAAGCGTTTACAGAATTACATTATTTAGTCGTTAACCGTTGAACAATAAATTTTCTAATAAAATGCGGTGCTGCCCACAGAAATATGTTCTGAATAATTTTCGGCCTGGGTATATATCTTCAGCCAGGACAACCCTGATTTACACGTATAACTAAATAAACTTGTGCATAATATCTCTTTTAGTGTATTCCAAAGGACAAATAATTTTCTTATTGTTTGTAAATTTTTCAGAGTTTCATGATATGAATGAAGGAGGAATTGTTTTTGGGTGAGGGGATTGAATTGGAACTTACAGTGAATGAAGAGAGACTCCAGAGGGTGAAGTATATGGATCTTCACTGAGGGCGTGTTCTAGTTCTTTGGGAGTTGTTAGTAGCAAAATTGAGTTGCATATGGGTCGATCAACTTTCGATAACGATACGGACAAAAAAGTATTGGTCGTTCAGTAAAGGGAATTTTTGTATTTTCAATCCATCGCAAAGAAAGTTAGAGGTAATTATAAGTCTACGATAGAGTATGGGTGGCTGTGTGGCCTCCACCCATAAGCTGACTTTAGGACTTGTTCAGCCATTCTGATGGAAGTTCTTTGAATATGGTTTAGAATTCTAATTTGTTATGTACTCCATAGTCTAATTTGGAGCGTGTGAGACTTTTATAAAGTTGTAGCAGAAGTTCCTTGTAGCACCCTTGGAGGTTGAGACAACCACTTCAAGATGTCATAAGCGCGCTTGTATTTGGCTGTAGGAACTTGGAAGTTTTGTAAGTGTAGAGGTGGAATGATGGGAGTTGGTCAAAATGATGAATCGACGGAGGGTCCATTTGACGTTAGATCCACGTCGACCTTCAGTTGATGAAACTCAAATTTGGAAGACAGACTAAGCAGTCACCAATATTTCTATGAGGGAGTACCGTACGTACCTATCATCACCGGAAACGGCATTATAGTCATCAAGTTCTTCGTAGGTAAGTAACTTTTGTATACGCAAACTAAATACTCGATCCTTCTCCAATGCGTGTGAAAGCCTTTCAAGTTTTACGTGAACACAGTTTACAAGTATTTTCTGTATCGGCTTAATTTATTTCATTACGCGTCATTTATCTAATCTGAACCTCGTTTTCTCTTCAGGACAGATTTTTTCCACATTGTGCTTTCGATTCCCGTGCATCGAGCTCGGTTGCGTTTTTCTCTTATTATTTTTCTGTCGTTTCCTCCTGCAAAAATTATACAATTTGGGATAAAAGTTTTTTTTTTCGTTTAATGAGCTGAAAAATTGAAACACAAATTTGATTTTCCGGTAAAAAGAATATGATAAATTACACCGCATGTACGCCTAAATGAATTCATACTTTTCTCCTCCCTCTACATCGAGGGTGTAGCAACTCTTAAGAAAGGTGGAAATCATTCCTATACAACTACATAGTAATAGATTTTTAGCGATGATGGTGCTCGTGATACTACACGTGATTGAAATGAAATAAGTTTCCCGTTTTTACTTAAAATGGTGCTCTGGAAAATTTAGAAAAAATCTGAGTCTTTAGCACGATGCCCTAATATGTTGGGTATACTTGGGGCGAACTATTAGTTTGCCTATTTTCATCTTCCGGCGTTAAAAAGATGCGTGCAATAGTACCAACTATGTATCTGTTAAAATCGTCAATTCGAAAATTGTGAATTTAGTTGTAACAAAAAGGAAAACGTGCACCAGAAAGAGGTGGTTAGTCGACACTTTTTTCATTTGAAAACTACCAATCGTTTTCAACTTTTTTTTTCGTTCTCAATCTTGCTGTTCTTGCATTGCATTCCTTTTCCGCACAATACCGAGTTCGAATTCGTAAAACGATATAAAATTGTAGAAAATAGGATACGCAGAGCAGAATATTATGTTAATTAAAAAATTAAAATGGCCGACTTTTAGAAGGTATCCTGCTTTTTTTTTTGTTTTTTTTTAAATAGCTTTTGTAAACGAATTACGTAAACAAGATCAGCTAGAGTTAATCGTTTTTGAAATCAATGAAAAGAGGCTTAACTCGTTGCTTACTGATGAAACGGCCCCGATTCTCGTAAACTTTGAAAAAATTCCTTTTTTCCCGCTTCGTATCCCCTGATACGGATATTTTTGTTATCGTCATTGCGCCAGCATTCTCACAAGATTAAAAGAATAGGTACGTAAAACAATTTTCCCATCAAAGGGGAATTGAATGAGTTAAGTAATATTAAAAATTAGAAAGTACCGTGGGCATATCTTAGTTTTTTGCCCTACATTCTTCCACAGACGAAAAATTTCTACACAACAGCGTATCAATAATAATCCCAGTTCATTTTAAAACTAGAAGCATTTCTAAAAACCTAATTACAGCATAACTCGAGCGAGATAATCCTTGATTAAATAGTCACATAATAATATTTATAAGAGTTCTAGAAGTGAAGTGTAGGAAAATAAATCATTTTTCCCCTTATTTTCTTCTCGGGACAATGTTTTTTTTTCTTTTTTTTTCTTCCACTTGAAATACTCCACCCCCTCAAATTTCGAGAAGAAAAGCAAGCGTGCATTCAACTAAATCAGCTTTAAGAATCGTATACTAATAAAAGTAAACAGAAAGGCTAACGTTTGTCATGTGCAATCATGATAGAAGATATAATTTAGTTCGATAGTTTAGTTACTTGTATCAATAAAATACCAACAGAAATCTATTATAGTGAACACTATACAGACTAAGAGACTAGGCTGGTTGAAAAAGAAGTATAAAATGGAGAGGGAAATTTGGAAGCGACTATGGATAACGCAATAGTCGACAAAGTTCTAAAAGGCTAATTTACAATCATTCGGAAAACTTTGTACGCTATAACTCCCGAAGCGACTCTGAATTTGGATCAAGTAATAGTACTACTCGTATTTAATCACAATTCGCCCGGAATAACACCATTCAGAAACAAATTTGACACAAATTGTTGACAAGATTTTCTTCGGGTACTCTAAACGTTTAATTCACCCTTGGTACTTGGTTTCTCAATGTCGTTTTTGATTTTCATGAGCATGACATAATCCGGAGTTAAATAGAGTTGCTTAAAATAAAACGTATCTTCAGACAAAAACACGTACACCAATTGACAATGCTCTGAGCATTTCAGCCATCTTTTCAGAAAATATTACCACTTTATGTTGATGTGCGGTTAGCACTAAACTCTTTAATAGTACTAGCGGTTACTGACAAAACATGATGGAATACTGCAAAATTTAGTTATACATTTATAATTAGCATTGTAATACTTATGACTGTAGAGAACATTTTCAGAAGGCGTGCCACTCAAAATTTCCCTTAGGGGGCTGGAGGGGGGCTAAAATGTCTCTCAAAAATCAGTATTTTGCTAATATCTCAAGAACTGTTGGGTATGGGGGAAAAATACCTCAGTACAAAAATAATCTCCGTATAATTTTACGTAAAAAACGTTCCCTTCATTTTTTCGCTACGACTCACCGTTAAACCACAATCGACGCAACAAAATTGAAGCGCGTAAAAAAACACAGTCGGGAATATGTACATAGTTACGCGCGACGCCACGCGGTGCACGGTTATGCCGTGGCTCGGTTTACCAGCTACGCTACGCCATGTTACCATCGTTTTCAACATTAAAGGAGAGAAAGTACGAGATCAAAAATTTTTCATAAAAATACAAAAAAAAAAACACTCACGCTAGCACACGACTTTTCTTCTTACATACTCATAACTCATTAAGAGAGTAACTCCCACTCTTTGTACTAAATACTGATTACCTATCAATTAAGTCCGATATTTGTAGAATCAATAGTAAAACTCAGTTTATGAAGCCTATCATCATGACGTCACATCATCTCATAACAGAATAAGGAAACGTAAATTTATTCTATTTAATCAAAAATAAGCAATTTTTTATTAACGTTATCAAATTTTTCGCTTGAGTTTTTCATTTACCAACAACCCCCCTCCTTCAATAGCTAGAGATGTGCACCTGCAATTTTTTTGACGATTGAATGAGTAGTTCTTGGGATTTAATGAATTTTTTGGAAAATTCTCACTATTAAACGTTTGAACCACTTATAGCTGCTTACATCATGAGAAATTTTCTTATCCTCTTGTTTTCAGTACTAATTTTCATGAAGAATCTTTATTTTTTTCTTATTTTTTTTGTTAGGCTGTTCCTTTTTTCTTTTTTTTTATTATTAGTCAAATTCAATTGTAAAAACCTTTAGTTTCAAAATCCATACATCTATGAATGAGTACAATTTTTTAGTGTTCATCAAATATACTGCGAGACTAGCTTAAAGACTTCATTCTTAATTTATTATTGATTTGTAGATCATTTTTTTGTGTACCATATGTGATGGTCAGTAGTTTGATTTCAGGTGTCTCAGGACATGGGAATATTATTTTTAATTTGGAATGGTTTCTTTGAGTGAGTAAACCAGGCTCGAGAGGTGTATTATTAATTTTTTAATATGTTTGGAAAGGTTGGAACGTGAGGGAAAGAATGAAGGGTTGACTGATGGGTGATTGGTTGCTTGTTTGGCTTCAATATAGATTTTGTCCATTTTTTTTTTCCCGGATGTCCTTGTAACTAGATTCCCAGTTAATGAATATTGGGATGGAATTTGCATAGAAGGTGGTGATGAGAGCGTGACTACGATTTATGAGCGGATGAAAAGAAGAGCGCCTGGTGATAGCAATAAGTGATGCCAGGAATTGGAGATGATAAGGAATTGAGCCTCTCAGACTAATATACAGTATACTACACCAATATTACACATAGACTAACATTAACGTTTAGGGTGAAGTAATTATTAAGCTCTTTTAGAAGTGCTTGAATACGAAGACGCAAATCTAATTTCCAGACCACAGGGTGCGCGTTTTTTTGCCGTCTTTTCTCATTGGAAAAGAGTACACCCGGTATCTGTTTAGAAATTTATAAAATTTGATAATCAATAAACCTATTAGTTGATAAGAAATTCGCCATTTATTTTATTGCTGTAGGTGGAAAAAAATGAAGATAAGTTTTATCGATTTTTCGAGCTAAAAAAAAGGAAGTATTACGCCGACTTAAGGTATCTCGGGAGGTGGGAGTATTATTTTTAATTGGGACAGCTTTTTGAGGTGTCTCAGGAGATAGGAATATTATTTTCAATTGCTATTTTTCAATTTAATTTTTTATTTCTTTTTTATTTAAATTAAAAGTTGTTTTTTCTCGTCTTAGAAACAAACGTTTTGCCGCTAAGGCACGTTTTTCCGTTTGCGGTCGCATACTTCGATGGTCATTATTGGTGACAATTCTTAACATCGTTCCAAATAATAGTAAATGAAAACCGTTGAAAAAATTGCTTATTTTTGATTAAATAAAATAAATTTACGTTTCCTCATTCTGTTATGAGATGATGTGACGTCATGATGATAAGCTTCATAAACTGAGTTTTACGATTGATTCTACAAATATCGGACTTAATTGATAGGTAATCAGTATTTAGTACAAAGAGTGGGAGTTACTCTTTTAATGAGTTATGAGTATGTAAGAAGAAAAGTCGTGTGCTAGCGTGAGTGTTTTTTTTTTGGTATTTTTATGAAAAATTTTCGATCTCGTACTTTCTCTCCTTTAATGTTGAAAACGATGGTAACATGGCGTAGCGTAGCTGGTAAACCGAGCCACGGCATAACCGTGCACCGCGTGGCGTCGCACGTAACTATGTACATACTCCCGACTATGTGTTTTTTTACGCGCTTCAATTTTGGTGCGTCGATTGTGGTTTAACGGTGAGTCGTAGCGAAAAAATGAAGGGAACATTTTTTACGTAAAATTATACGGAGGTTATTTTTGTACTGAGGTACTTTTCCCCTATACCCAACCGTTCTCGAGATATTAGCAAAATACTGATTTTTGAGAGACATTTCAGCCCCCCTCCAGCCCCCTGAGGGAAATTTTGAGTGGCACGCCTTCTGAAAATGTTCTTTACGGTCATAACTACTACAATACCAAGTATCATTGTATAACTAAATTTTGCAGTATCATTTCACTAACCGCTAGTACTATAATGGAATTTCGAATTATTAATGAAAAATGCAATCATTCTTACACGCAAAAACAGTCACATAGATGAAAGGGGGCGGGGGAAGAAATACAAATTCTCCAAAGAGTTTAATACTAATATCCTGGCTTTATATACGATTCTGAACCCAAAAGATGGTTGGGTAGTAAACACTAAGTGAGCTACTAATTTCCTGTGGAAGAATTTTGAGTCAAGAAAAATATTAAGAATCACGGTTATTTAATGAGCTTCCAGCAGAGTGTAGATGTGAAGAGAGTACATATACCGAAATTTTGAAAAGCCTTGCAACTATACGCTTGAAGTTATGAGGAGTGGGATGATGAGGATAATAAAGATGAATATGAATTAGATGGTATTGTAAAAACGGTTGATCGCGTCAAAGATTTTCTCATGATTTTTTGAGAGGCAAATTGTTATACAGGAATAGAGAGGGAATGGTGAAGCCATATGTTTCCGAGAACTGGGCAAAAGAAGAAAGGTTGAACGGATAAACCATTAGCAGAGCCCGGATTCCTCGGCATTTGCCGAGTCATTTTAGTGCGTTTGAAAAACATGAAAATGATATAGAAGTACAAATACGTGTTGGGGGTAGTAGAGGCTAGGGAATAAAATTCATTTTGCCGAAAATTGCTGAAAATGTAATACATAAATACAGAATAAGGTCGAAAATTACCATTTTTTCATCTCAACTTTCTTATTATGTAGTAGTATATGAAAAAACAGAGTTTCAATAAGGAGCGAGAGCTTCTGCTGCTACTATTTAGGGACAAGCTGAATGACTAACCATTATTTTCGTAATTTATAACTAGAGCCAGAATTTTTCGGCGAAAGGCCGAAACTATTATTTTGCCAAATTTCATGATTTTTGAAGCAAAAAGAATATTCTTCGCTTTTAATGTCCTCAAAAAATGCGAAATCCTGATTTTTTTTTTACACCGAATAAAAACAAAAATTAAATTTTTAGTGCAAAAGTCTTCGTCATAATTGCCGAAAAACCATAGCTCTATTTAAGTTATATAAAGAATGATAGTCAAAATAGTAAATTATTTGCAGTTTTCTTTCATTTTATTTTATACTGGGATCTCAACTGCATAAAATATAAGATAAGCTCGTACGGCATTTATTGATTAATCGAAATTCCACTAAGTTTATAAATAATGTGTCCTTATAATGATTATTGTAATAAATTTCATTCTACAATGTGTCTAGATTTTGACTTTTTTAAATTTTATTAAGTACGAGTATCGTAATTTTTCCTTACAGGACGCATTAATATTTTAATTGAGAATGAAGTCGAAGGCAGTTGTAAAATAGAAATATCAACCCAATAAATAGGACGATCAATCTTATTCTGGCAAATGGTTTCTAAACCTGTCAACGTATTTTCAACAAATTGAACGTAGGTATTCGCTTTCATTTCGAGCGGAAAAGAAATATCAACACTGCTCTTTTTTTTTCGCACTCGACTTAACAAAATAAGATTCGATTTTCTTTTTTCGTTCTCTTCAATACTCACGCGTGAAGAGAGAAGAAGAAAAAAAAAACTTTTCCCAACAGAAAGAACAAAAATTATTTATGACAGGAAAAAAAATAGATTGTTCGTCGAGCGAAACTGAATCATCTTTCGAAAAAGGAGATATTCAAAATGAAATTCTCGATTTTTTAGATTTTTCTGGTAAACTCATCACATTCGGAGGTGAGGGACGAGAATCGAATTTTCTCGCTTACTCGCTACCTATAAAATTATTGTATCTGATCTCGTCAGTTTTGTGTACGTCAGTTACGGCGAACACGATATGCAATTTTATCATTACGGATGCGTTCTCGTGACGTTGCGTTGTGCTTGTCCGAGGCGTATAACAAGTAGACCCACCTTTTTTTCGCCCAATTCTACTGTATTGAAGAATAAGGAAAAGATCACCACAGTTGAATTGCTAAAAATTTACGAAAGTTCGTTGAATATGAAATGACTGTACCCACCGAGTTGGTAACACATTCCTTTCTCGAAAATAGCAAAGAAGAAAAAGAAAGCAAAGACTGGCGCATATTTTATCAGTAGTTCCATCATGAAGACATGGAGACCAAGTAGCTGGGATTACGAACACGAACAGAGTGAAATAAATAAGAAAAAAAAAAAGTAAAATAATAAATAGTGAGAGCGTATGAACATAAAAACATGCTCTGAAAATCAAAATTTTATCCAACTACGAAAAAGATGGCAGCCCTACGCAATGAAAACAAAATAAAGAATAAAGAATTCGGAAAATGTTATAAAAAGATTCAATAAAGCACAATGGTTAGTTTTTATGAAGTATTACGTCGAATGTGATTTTATTTTACACGACATTCATTATTGGCGCGAGACAATCCTGAAATATTTGGATTCAGCATCTTAATACGAAACGCAATATAATCCGCATTTTCACACACTCTCGTGCGAAGAAACTGTAGTACGCTGTCTTTGAAATTATAGTTCGATGAGCGTTTTAAAAATTTTCAATCAGATTCGAACTTCATCGTCGTTTCTCCCCCCATCGAGTGTATCCTCTTTTTTTTTTTTTTTTTTTTTTATTATTTTAATTAACGAGCTACTAGCAGCCTGCCTTCAGGGCTATGAGCTCGGCTACATTGTGTGATTATATGCGTGAGAGGAAGTTGGCTTGTTGTAAAAAATTGAATATGTTAGGGATGGAGGGAAAGAGATCTGAAAGTGCTTCTGTATGGTTGTGAGGGATGGATAAGGAATTACGGAGTTGGGTCAAGTTGGGGCAGCAGAAGATGTGTTGAACGGATAGGGGGTGTTCAGATTCGCAGTGAGGGCATGAGAGAGGCATAAGATGAGAGATGAGATGGGTGTGAGTGAGTCTGGTGTGGCCGATTCTGAGACGGGTAATGACTATTTCTTTCTCTGCGTGTTGACAGATTTGAAGAGTCCCATGCGGTGGGAATATTTTTAATTTGGGCTAGTTTGTTTGAGTGTGATTTGAGATCAGACCAATGAGTGAACCATGCTTGAGTGATGAATTTGTTGATGTGTTTGGAGAGATCTGAGCGTGAGGGGAGGAAAGAGCGGTTGACTGATAGGTTATGGGTTGCTAATTTGGCTGCTTTGTCGACATTTTCGTTTCCTGGGATACCCTTGTGACCAGGTACCCAGATGAAGAATAATGGGATGGGGATGGTATGGAAGGTGTTAATGAGAGTGTGTATACGACTTATGAGTGGGTGGGAGGAAGTGTGGTTGGATATGGCGTCGAGTGATGATAGGGAGTCGGAAATGACTAAAAATGGGTTGAGAGGAAGACGGGAGGGTAGGTTGGTGAGGATGTGTTCTAAACAGGTAAAGATTGCTTGTAGTTCAGTGGTAAAGACGGATGCGGTGTTGCGGTGTCGGTGAGAGACTGTGATGTGATCTATTGAGTAAGCAGAGCCGGTTTTGTTTTGATATTTAGATCCAACGGTGAAACATAGTATAGGGTTGTGAAAGTTGTTAAGGATTTTGTTAAACTGTGCTTGGTATTCTTCGGGAGAAGTTGAAAGACGAGGGAGGCGTTTTAGGTCGCGAATGATTTTGGGTGGAATAAAGAGCCAAGGAGGGGTTGAGGGAACGATGTGGTTAAGGCAATGGAACTTGAAGGGGCGTGCTAGTTGGAGTTCTAGGTTGGAACGTAGATTGGTCGAAGAATTTTGGTTATGATGAGGGGGGAATATGCGATGGTGGACGGGGGTTTGCGGATATTGTAGGACAGTTGTGAGGAAATTGGTTGTCAGTTTGAGGCGTCGATAGAGAAGTGGGGGGAAGCCAGTGTCTGCACAGAGGCTTTCAGCGGGACTGGTTCGGAATGCTCCAGTAGCTATTCTGAGAGAAGTATTTTGGATGGTGTCGAGTAGTTTTAAATGAGAGGGAGGGACGAGACCGTAAATGGGTGATCCGTAATCGAGGATGGATCGGATTAAGCTCTGGTAGAGGTGGAGAAGGTTTTTTCGGTTACAACCTTCTTTAGGGTGGGAAAGGAATTTTAGGACATTGAGTGCTCGAATGCCTTTTGATTTAGTTAGTTTGATATGGTGGATCCAAGAGTGACGGTTGTGGAAATTGAGGCCAAGAACTTTAGTAGTTTTGACTTGTGGGATCGGGTAGTTAGCTATTGTGAGAGGGGGAAATTTAATAGTTTTCTGGCGTGGTTTTTGGAAAATGACGAGTTTGGTTTTGGGGTAAGAAATGCGGAATCCTAGGAGGGAAAGCCAAGCGTGTACTTTATTGATTGTTTTTTGTAGCAGACGATGGGCGCGAGTTGTGTTAGTGGAACGTAAATGGATGCTTAGGTCATCAGAGGATAGGAGGGTTTGAATTGGAAATTTTATGATTTTTGTTATGTTGTTGATGGCGATGAGAAAGAGGGTGCCACTAAGTGGGGATCCTTGGGGGATACCATTTTCTTGAGGGAAGGTTGAGGAATAGTGATCGCTTACGCGGACTCTAAAAGATCGATTAGTAAGATAATTTTGAAGTAGGAGAGGGAAGGGTCCTCGAAGTCCAAGTTGGTGTAGGATGACGCATATTTGGTATGTCCAGACTCTCGGGAAAGCGTTCTCCATATCAAAAAATATTGAGTAGAGGTTCGCTCCGTGAGCATGGGCGTTGTAGATTTGGGAATCGAGGTCAGCAAGGGCCATTAGAGCTGATCGGCCCTTACGGCACCCATATTGTGTATTACTTAATATTTCGTTGGAATCAAGGAACCAAGAGAGTCTACTATTGATAATTTTTTCGAGAATTTTGCTAAGAGTGCTTAGTAGTGATATGGGTCGGTAGGATAGAGGGTGTGAGGGGTCTTTGAGAGGTTTTAGGATTGGAATGATTAGAGCTGTTTTCCAGTTATTGGGGAAGGAGGTGGAAAAAAGTATTCGGTTTAGGAATGAGGTGAGGTGTGAAATGACATTTGTATGAAGTTTGTGTAGCATAGCGGGGCTAATTTGGTCGAGACCGGGAGCTGATTTTTTGGAGCAGAGGGAAATGGTGTGGGTGACTTCTTGTTTGGTGATTGGTTTGTTGTAGGGAAGTGTGAGAGTTTGTGACAGATTAATTTTCTTGGTTTCATTTCATCGTTGGTGTATTTTCAGAGAAACGACAAGTCTAGGTTTCTGTGAACGTCTAACTTAGGAAATACTTTTTTCAAAAAAATGTCGACGTCATCCAACTCCCTCAACTACCTGCCATCTACCCACATACTGTTTAGTCCACAACTCCGCGGGAGCTGAAGTATTACAATAGCTTGATAGCTCGAAAACAGAACGGAAAAAAATCACAATTCACTTCACCTTCGTGTAGGATGTGACCGGAAACTACTTCTCCAGCTGTATAAAAATCTCATCTGCTCCCAACTGGATCCACTGCGGCTCCCCGATCTACTTCTAGTCCACCAAGTCTACTCCTCAATTATTGCACAGTGTTCAATCAACAGCTCTTAGAATGGCCCTAGGGCTATCCCTTACAAGTCCTTATTTCAGCCTCTGTGCTGAAGCAGCTGAACCTTTCCTCCACTTGACTGTCAATTTCGTAAAGTCCTCAGCTCAATTTCCGGAACTCCCTACCCATACTGCTTTCTCCTCGTGTGACGTCAGTCATGTTATCGTTGGGCGAATAAACGAATGGTTTTCAAATAATTACCGATAAATTAATTTTGAAATAAAAAGTCAATTTTTCTATAACTTCCTATTATTTCATCTAACACCTGCCCTTTAAATCATCCATCCCTCTGTGACTATCCATTCCTCGGAATGTCGGGCTCCACCTCACGAATATTCCTAAATCACAATAAACTAATCACGAAAATTACCGCAGGATTCTCCAACTCCATAATATGTTACAATGCTGGCTATAAAACAAAAAATAAAAATAAAAATAAACAATATAAATAAATAAAACAGCTTGACAGAATTACGGCCTATTATTTAAGGAGCTCAGTCTTTGTTTTTACTGCTGAGTTGAGCGTTATTCGCTTTTATCTTTCAATTCTTATTCAGCGTCCTTTCGGACTCAATTATATCCTACCATCCTACTGACTTACCTCTCTCAGATTTTTACAAAATCCTTATTTGAAATCGAATTCAATCAATTATACTGAATAACCTCATCAGCCAACGCACTCACGACTTTCTGTATACCCTAAATCTTCAAAAAATCATCAATTACCCTCATCTGAGTTCCAGGTCACATCAAAAACCCTCAATATGGAAGCGTTAACCGTACGGCCGAAAACTCTATCCTCTCCCATTCACCAGTATGCGACCTTGAAAAATACTACTGTTTCAGAAATCAACCTCTCGAAAAATAAGATCAATCAAAAACCTCCCTATCTCTCGGTCCTCTTTGTATAGAAATTCCCGCCACGAAGATACCTTTAGATTGGCCATATTCTACTCACACCTCCTTCTAGGTCTTCATGCTCCTCCATCATTCAGATAATCTCATAGTTCAACATCTCGTCTCATGTCCTGTCCTCCTCTACCAACGTTCCGCCATAAAAAAAGAACGACTCCGCTGATACGCAAAAAATAAGAATCATGTTTCATGTTTATTTTTGGTTGACCCACACGGCGCCATTACATTGAGTGTTCGAACATTTTTCAACAATGTTTTTGACAATATTCCCCATTTAATGGAATCGCATCGGCTCAACTTGCAGGGGCATATACATTGGCAGGAAACGACGGCCAATCAAACTAGCTTAGAGATAGGGTATCTCCTTTACTCTGAGCTTGTATATTAAATGGTACCCTCCCCCCGCGTGCCTCCCTCATCAGATTCTTCTTTTTCTGCCAATATATCTTCTATAGAAGAAAGTGACTCGAACTATTCATAGGTACAGGAGAGAAATAATAGTTTTTGGTTTCAACAATAGGAACCTCAAACTCTGTACACAACAGAAAAGAGATATCATGTAATATCCGTACTGATGTCTTCCAGCTGACACTTCAGCATTCATACAATTTCTCAAACTCTATCTTCTGCTCTTGACATTTTAACGCTTTTAAACCTCCTCTAGAAGTTTGAATATTCACGCCTCATGTAACCATCAACACCTCATCAAAACTATGAAAATTCTGGCGTTTCAAATGAGATGAGTAACTGTAAAATGATGAATCTCTTGTTGGCGTGCTACGTAAGATAAATTTCGATTACGTTCATTTTCCTTTTCGCTATCGCAGTTTCAGGTAATGCGCGGAACGTCAGAGTATTTAGGATGGGTAACGTTCTGGCGCGCAGGAATAAGGTTGCATTTTGTTAATTTTGGCCGGTACGTGCACTCGCGTTTCGTTTTTACGCGAAGAGGAAAAGAACGCTCGCTATTATTTTCCTTTGTCGCGAAAAATAAAAAAAAAAAATCAGATTTACGCGAATATTTTCCACTTACTACGAAATATGGAAATAATTTTTCGACAAACTTCTCATCATTATGACAAAATGGAAAAAATATTCGAAGCACTCTGAGCAAGAAACGGTGAAGCAATACTCGTATGACTAAGAACAAATGAAGAAGTCAGTTGGTTCAAGTACACCAAACTCATTTCATTCAAACATCTCCCCCTCCCCTTTGAATACAGGCTTTAAAATATAATTCGGTACATAATTTAACTTCTCTTAACACAAGCTAACTCGGAAGTCATTTTACAGTGACGTAGTTACGAACAGAATTCTTCAAGATCAAAATGAAAACACAAGTAGCCATTGTACGGCATAGATCACTTTTTATCATAGGCACTTATGATCTACCAACCAAATGAAATGAATCGAAAACTTCAGGAATCACAAGCAGGGCCGGATTTAGAAGCTTCAATGCCCGGGGCCAAGGTTCATGGGGGGGGGGCCGCACATTTTTTTTCAACGTGTCGGGCTTCACCCGTACAATGTTTCATGGACATAAATTAATAAGAATGGGGGGCCCGCCACAATTACTCTCCCAAGCGGGTCATGATTTGCAAAGATACAAAAACCAAAATAATAATTATCAATTTCTTGAATGGTTCTACAGTTTTATAAAAATGCACGGACACTCATACAAACTCTACGAATTTATTTACTAGACTTGGAAATGGAACTTTGAAAATTTCGAGCTCGGAACCTTTTCCAAAAAAAAAGCCCAATTGAAAACTTTTAAGTTCAACGACGCTGAAAGAAAATATTTCGAAATATTACAAGCTCAAATCTTGACTTCATCAAAACACAAACTTTGGAACTTGAATTCCTATAAAAGGGACAAGTTGTACACACGAAAAGAAGCCGTCATTGTCCACGTTGATGTTATATTTCTGAAGATCTTGAAACAAGCATTAAACTGAGGAAAGGAAACGTGTACTCGAATATGGGAAGCTGAAAAAGGATTTGATATCACCTGGTCATGATGTCATCAGAAGAAAATTTTCAGCTTGAATTTGTCTAGAAGAAGGTGATTTTGAAAAGATCCAAGGACTCACAAAATCTTTAACGGAGTTAAACAAGGGATGGCAGGGAACCTGTTTTATGGGGCTCGTGGAATCTGAAAAATCTAGGTTGTTACGTCACAAGGCTGATCTGTGACGTTATCAAACTGTGACATATTGAGCTCCGTCACCAAGATTTATATGATAGTAGGGGGACGTGAAAAAAAATCCATGAAGTCATCAGATTGTGACGTCACAAGCCTGGCCCCCAAGCTATATATGATAGGAGGCGGGGACTTGGAAAAAAACGATCCATGATGTCATCAAATAGTGACGTCAATATACTGACCTATGACGTCAAAACTGTGACGTCATAGGACCCGTCCCCTCTCACAACCTATATAATGTGATAGGAAGAGAAAGGGGAAGTCGTTCAACTCCCTATTTACGCAATGTTAGAAGCTAAATGTTGAGCTACATTATCCCGATAGGTGCGCACGCGGCGACCTTCTTCATACTTTCTACAGGAAACATACGGCGTAGTGTGAATTTTTTGCTTTATCTCCAAAGGTATACATTTTTTAAAAAAATGTGAGAGAACAGAATTCATTTGTGTTGTAATTTCCTATCAAATGAGATCAATTTTGTAATTTTGTTCCCGAAAATTCTGAAATCACCGACAAACAACTTTAGCTCTCTTTTGTTTTCTCATGGAAGTACATTGTTTCTGAGATAAAGCAAAAATTCTGAACTTTTCATAAGTATTTTAGGTACAATTGAAAAATTTGTAAGTATTCATTTTTGAAAATTAGGAAACATCAAAATCGATGAAAATTCGACAGCTCCGCGAAATAGCTTACTATAGTCTGTCGGCAAATAGAATGGGTCATGTAAACAAACCCGCGAACCGCTTCCACGCATCGTAATCAATTTTTTTTGCATGAAAGCGGATCGCGGGTTTGTTTACGTGACCCATTCTATTTGTGGACAGACTACAGTTCCAAATCTAGAAAAATTAGCAAATAGGGATAACAAAATATAGTACAAGTGGCAAACACAAACGATATTGGAACAAGCGCAGTGTAGCCACACTCGCTTTGCTCGTGTGGATATAAGCGAGTTCCGATATCGTTTGTTTTGGACACGAATTACAAACAGTACTTTTTATAGTACATGTAGTGAAAGGAACACTTAGGCCTACAATTTAAATTGGTTATCTTTCAAAAAGAATGTTTACAAATTTTTCGAATGGCACCACTGACTTGATTTTCGCCAGGGTAAGGCGCTAGAGGTATTCTCAAGAATGTAAACAAATACATGAAAATCACATTAAGGGTATGCTCTACCTAGTCACTCACACGTAGACACACACAAAATACGTATCACATGTTGCGATTTTTGCCCCGAGATGACTGATTAAATAAAGCATGAAATATCTTGAAACTTCGTATTTATGCGGACAAAACTTAGGAAAATACGGCTAATTGGTTCACACGAACTAATTTTGTTCATTAATTGGAATTCAATGATTCAAAGATGGCCCCTTCAGACGTAAGTTTAAACGTTTCGTGAAGATCATTCAGAATATTTCGCGATCTGTCAACTAATTAGCCGTATTTTCCTCAACTTCAAGAATAAATTAAACCACGTTCCTAATCATTTTGTACATTATTCGATATGTTATATGTGGGCAAAAATCACTACCCGCAAGACACCATTCTGTGTAATACACGTGTATTTTCTGTGTGTGAGTGACTAGGTAGAGCATACCCTTAAGTCGCACCGCTTCACTAAAATTTACCACCACATCACGTGTTTGTTTACATTCTTGAGAATACCTCTAGCGCCTTACCAGGGTTCTGATAAGTGATAACGGCATATTTTGCTACAAAAAACGAACACGATACGCAGCACTTTCGCTTCATGTAAGAGTCAGTAAGTTAAAAAAAAAAAATTTTTTTCGCGGATAACCAGGCAAGAGCCTCAAAGGAAAATCAATTGTAATCATGCCCTTTGGTATCTGTTATTAAATGATTCCGAGCAACTGAAGTAATTCTTAGCTGATATCAAATTATCAGATAGATATGCCTCGGAATTCCTGTACTGCGTAACAGACGAGGTAGCCTTAGGTTATTCTTGTGATGATCTCACGTTAATCTTATTTGTATCAGTTCATTTTCAACGTTCTTTCCAAGTACCTATCTTAAAATGTGAAATTCTTTTTCCCTGTATAAGACTAGATACACTCTTGATCAGACGTGTCAATGTCTTATGCGCCTGTTTGATTGTACTATAAAAAAGAAAGGGTGTGGTTCGAATTATTTTTGGAAGAATTTTGTGTCATTGTCATCTTGGAGAAAACCTTTTTTTTTTTTTTAAAAATGGGAAGATGGATTTTCCTGCCGGAGTAGTACGAATAGATCGAGAATTTGTAGATATGCAGTAAGTATAACAGTCAATCAAAATCCTGTATTATTAAAACTCTATATATGCTCCAGCAAAGCAGGCTTGTCCTGGGGTGCTCAAAATATGTTCATAACCTTCTCAAAATCTATTCAAAAAATAAATTATTTCTAATTTAATTTTGGTGTATGATAGTTGCATCATTATTTATACTGGGGACATTCACAGTAGTTATTTTCTTAATATTATTAAATCTAGGTCCTTTTTTAGAGTTAGATTTCATTTGTTTCAATTCATCACGAGTGAATTCTTTAGTGTCTACTTCTAAAAATGCAGGTTTAAAAATATCATAATGAAATTTAATATCTTTCAAGGTTTTCTTCATATACTTTGATAATTTCTTGTCTATAAGGCTTTTCCAGCGTTCCATATTGCATAATTATTTGCCTGATTCTTATCAATACGGTGGGCTCCCTAACATTGATCTTATGGCAGGTTGACACCGGAATGAAAATGAGTATGCAACCTAGCAATACCCATAAGAATAATGTTAGAAAGCCCACCGTATTGATAAGAATTAGGCTAATAAGTATGCAATATGGAACGCTGGAAAAGCCTTATAGAGTCTACAATAATAGTTGAGAAGACATTATTTAGTTCTTCAACTCCCGAATTATCATTATGTTTTTCAGCTTGAGATTTCATGATTTTCTTATATTTTTCTTCCCTCTCAAGTAGGGTTTCTATCAACTCTTGATTTTTAAAATTGGCATATTTATAAATATCTGAAGTCATACTTATTTGTTGAAGAGCTATAAAGAACTGCTTCATAATAGGTTTCATATTAGTATTTATATTTTTTAATCCATCAATAGCATGAATTATTCTCTCTAGATTACTTTCCTCATCGCTTATCAATTCTTCCAATTCTTTATTTTTAGAAATTATTCTGTCAAGACCTTCTAGCTCAACTTTGGTAGGCATATATCTTTTTATTTGACTTTCCATTTATTAGAATAGAATTTTATATTTTTATATTGTATGGTGAGGTGAGGTGAGGTAAGGTAAAGTAAGGTAATGAGGTATGGTAAGGTAAGGTAATATGGTACAGAAATAAGGTAATATTGTATGGAAGTATGGTATGGTAAAAGAAATGAAATTTATATAAATAAATGACTCCTAACCACGGTACATTATAGAGGTATTGACACTCGCATATCTTCACCATAAAAACAACTGTCCGTCGTTCTCTGGTTGTTCCGCATCGTATTTAATGTAGAGCGCGTTGTCAGTCTGGTTTCGATAGTATACAGAGTCTTATGGCAACTCACTGCTTTTCAAAAAATTGTAAAAAAATCAGGAATTAACGTAGAGAGCTCGGACTTGGCCGAAAAATTAAATTTTATTAAACCCTACAATATTCAAAAATATTCATTTTTCTAGGTACATTTCTCGATGTTCTATAATCTTTGAAAAATTCAGCAATACTAGGGTACCTACGGTAAAGCCGTGCTACTAGCGGGGTGAGGAAGGATGCGCTAACCGGAGACCAAGATCGTTGCGAACCTAGCAAAATTCCTTGTTCACTACCAGATTTTGTGAGACACAATTTTTGCATAGTGTCAATACCTCTATAATATACCGTGCTCCTAACGAATTAATTAAAATATTAAAAAAATATGACTAAGAAAAATAGTGTAAGAAGTTTTTCTCTAAAATATATAATAACTGAAAAGACTATTCTAAAATATTTAAAAGAACATAAAATACCCTACAATAATAGGAAGAAGTTATGAAATGACTAAAAATTGTCTAGGTCAATATACATTTAAAAGTGATAAAGTTGCTCATAAATCTTATGAAAATTCAAGTTAACCTAAAAGTGATATAAAAGAAAAGAATAGAACTAATCCTTTACAACAATCTCCCAATCAATCTGTAAACCAAAGTCATCAAAATAAAAAGAGTACTGGTAGTGTAAAAAATTTCACTGAATTTAATAGAAAATATGAGAAATTTTTTTCATAGCCTTGAAAATTGGTAAAATACAATACACACTACAAAATCTGTTGAAGAATGAAGAAAGCAAAATCGATACTCTTAGTATTATTTTGTTGTGGTACCTGGAATAATCATAAAATTGACAACATTATAGCGATCCATGCGGAGACACTGAAAATGTTCTGGCTTTTGATCTGACGTCACACTTATTCAGAATTCTCGACCTTGTTCGGTGTTGTGTTGATGTTTACTCCTCGAGTCCTCGTCGTTTACGGCATGCTGTAACCTGTAATCGTTGTCGCTTGTCGAAATAACTTACATAAAAATCAAATTTAATATTATAGACTTGCCGTTAGACCAGTGTTTCATACAGTGATTTAGTGTTTTAGAATTTTATATTTTAAATTCTATTTGAAATGGCAAATGCTCCGATACTAGCAGCGGCACCGGCACCTGCTCCTCCGCTGTTTAATTTCAATCAATTTATTACCCGAATAAAACCATTGATACGAAAACAAAGAGGGTTAACTTTTGCAAAGAAAGACATTGTAAATGATTATATATACAAAAAGTGAGTATCTCTCTGTTCACTTTCAGTTTACGTTTATAATTACAACTAGATCCGTCGTTCATCATACCTGCGACGCATACAAGCAGATTCCATTCAATCCCGCTAGATTCAGATAGCGCAATATGTGAGATCGATTCAGATGAAGGTAAGTCTCTTACCATGTATTTTGCAAATCTTGTAGTTTCAGTTATATTGTGTGTTTACTCTTGTAGAAGAATTGAGAAGTACCGAGAAAATAGAATGGCTCAATACAATCACCCCAAACCTGGAACGAATTTTTTTATTGATCATGAATATTGAGGATCAAAGGAGATTTGCTCGAGGTTTGGCAGATCGGTTCTCTTTCACTGTCAAGCAAATGACTTCATTGAATGTCATTGAATAATGTATGTACCTGACTAAAAAGAGCTCCGATAAGTAATATTTTCTGTTACAACCATTGCATTGTTAGATTAGAGAAACAATTATTTATATTACTCGCATGTATCGAGATGTTTTTCATTTTACATTTCGTAATCGTTTCTTTTTTTTTTTCTAATACCATGTACTAGTTCGCTTGTTGCATGCTCTGAATAAAGTCTGCTGGTTTTACTCCTCCATATTCGTCTATCACCATTTCGTTGGTACAGGGTCATTTTTAAGTGCGGAAACCGTGCATCGTACTGCTGCTTGGCTTCAAACATCAAATTCTGCATAATAAGTTGAATCTGAAATTCAATCGAACTGTTTCGTTCCGCTTTGAACGTAATCAACGAGTAGTCAGTCAATAATTTAATAATAATAGATTGAATTTAGATCAATGATATTCTGCTGCAGCCAAGCAGCAGTACGATGCACGGTTTCCGTACTTAAAAATGACCCTGTATAATTTTTTAGTTGTTTTTTTTATGCCGTAATTTTTCATACGATTTTGTTCGATCTCGTTTATCATTCGAATTATTAATCTGACCCTTGTTCAGAAAAAAAAATTATGATTTTGAATTCTCGGATATATTTGTCTTACGGGCGTAATGAGCGGCGCAACGAAAGAAACGTGCGTATACTAACTACATTAGTACATTATGTCATTTTACACACGCAACGAGCAAAACGTTCAAATTCATTGATTCGTGAGCCAGGTTTTTTCCGGATCTATTACCATAATATTAAATTTATTTAATCGGTGTCTCTGATGAAATGTGACCCTGGAACTTATTCGCAGCTGAAAAATTGGTTCTTAAACCGATTTTACATTCGTTGAGACTTCAGAAAAAAAAGTGTGTCTGTATCACCCTGGGATGCTGAAATTCGGTTGATTAGTGGTAAACTAAATATGATCCCGGTTTTTCGGTTAAATAGTAGTAAAATTAAATCTGAGTCAGAATTTTTTGAAAGCAGCTGCGTCGCACCTAGATTCATTATTTGCTTTAAAACATTAAAATAGACAGCAAGAAAATAGAAAGATTTCTAGGTTTTTTTTTTCGAAAGGTGTAAAAATGAGAAAATCGTTCATTAATTTAGATTTAGAGAAACCAGTAAGTGCAAAAGAACAGAAAAAGTCTCTTTCTCTCTGAAATAGTAAAAATTATAAATCAATTAAAAGTACTTAATTTCTTCTAAATTTGACGTAAAATGTGACCAGCTGTTTTGACCACGACGATGAGTGATAATACTAGTGTCTAATGACTGTCAATTTTCGTACTCATTCATCGACTTTTTTCTCGCTAACTAATGGTTTTAAATACGTTCAACCAGTAGTTGAACCATAGGCTTATACACAGAAAAATACGTCATCTTTCAACTTTCTCACTCTAACTAATGAATTTAAATACGTTCAACCAGTAGTTGAATTATAGACTTATGCTACGTTTGGTCCGTTTTAAGATACGCGTCGGAAGCCTGGATCATGACCCAGAAAGTGAAGTCGAGAATCAACGCATTCGAACTATGGTGCTACCGACGAATGTTGCGCATAGCGTGGACCAAAAAAGTAAAAAATGTGGAAGTGCTGGCTAGGTGCAAGCTAGAGGAACCGCTGTTGTTGGAAATAATTACGCAAGGAAAGGTACGATTCCTGGAGAAAAAGAAGGACGATCCACTATTCAGCGCGGTAATGCTCGGGAAAATACTAGGAAAGAAATCAAGAGGGAGAAGAAGATCGACTCTCGTGGATTATGAATAACACGTGTATTTATGTATTATTTATGTACTTATGTATAATGTGCACATGATTTTGAGGGGCTACCTCCTGAGCAGGAGATGCCTACAATATATACGATACACAGAAAAATACGTTATCTTTCAACTTTCTCACTCTAACTAATGAAAAGTAATTTCTGGATAAAAAAGGGGTGGTAGTTACAGTGGGGTCAAGACCCGTTATAACTACTCTTAGGTATTTTTGGATTGTCAGTAGCTGGCAGAGAGGTTACTCAAATCTTACAGAATCCAAGAGGCAAACTCAGATGAGGGAAACTTGGCTCAATAGTTTGTTCTAACACAAATTATTGAAAATGTGAGGATGAATATGAAAGAATGGCTGAGAAGAATCAACAGCTGATGAATACCAGCGTAAAGCTCGGTGATGCGAATGTGAAAATTGGACATCTTGAATCGGGCAAAGTAGGCTAAGCCGAAATTTTATCCAGACTAATTCATTTCCTGCGTCAAACGGTAGTCTGCAAAGAATCGTTTCAGTGAATAGGTTATTCTGAAATTTGTGATTGAATACCTCGTAAGAAACAGCAGACGACGCGATGGGAGATTGGCATACATACAAAATGAAATTTTGTTAAATTGTTGACGCCCTACTAACAAATTGATCAAGAGATCTGTCAGCGTGCCGTAAAATTGACACTTTTGAAGAAAACACTGTTGGTCTGCTGGCAGGTGAGCAGCGTTTTCTTCAAAAATGTCAATTTTAGGACTACGCGTACGCCACGCTCGATCTCGGGAGCTAGACGCTATTTTGACACTTTGACGCTATGCTTTTTAAATAGGGGTTGACACATTTTCGACATAAATGCCCGCGCCTCACCAATTAGAATGTGGGCAGTTTCTTCAAAAATGCGTCAGTTTTGCGAATTTTGACAATAAAGTGTGTCAATTGACATTAATTTTCGAGATCGGGCGGTAGCAGACCTGTCGTTCAATTATTACTGGAACGGATACTCTACCCATATGTACCTAAGTAATAATTGATGATACTAATTAGTGACTTCGTTTTGTAGTATTGTTCTACGTGATTGTAAAGTATTTCTTCAATACACCTGGACAGACATAATTATTGATGTCTCCTCATTTTGTACCCTCCCCCTCACAAAAGGATACATTTACCCTTCCTTAGTATGATCCATCGTCTAGTGTGCACTATTTCATTTCTGAAGCCTTCAAAAAAGAAATGGACACTATTAAACTGATTGCGGAAGCCATGCAATTATGTGAAATCTGGATATTGATAAAATGGTACGCTAGAAATTAGTTTCTACAACTCTCGATACCACTTAAAAGGCATGAATCGGAAAGAAGAAAAATGAATATGTCTCTCTCATCTCGATAAGCTTTCCTGCCTCATATCTAGTTTACTTAAAATGTTACATCTTAGACCAGCTCTTTACATTGTAAACACCACCAGGAACCACTTTTCTCATCTCGAGGATCCCATCCCTTCTGATGAAAAGCGTGGTGTTTATAAGATCCAGTGCGATGAATATCCCTTCTCCTACATAGAGCTAACAGGTCGAGCCCTGAAAACTTGATTTAAATAACATAGAACTGCCTTTGAAAAGAGTAAATTTGCCAGCTTTAATTTTGCCGCTTGCCATATTCTAGCATGCGGAGATTCTCTCCCTAAATTTTAAGATGGTCGTCTCTTCCATGAGGAGAGCTCTAAAAACAAAAAAATCGTATTGGAGAATGTGACGATATTAAAAGCAATTTATGATAACCCTTTTGTAGTAAACAAGGTTTTTCTACTCGTACCTTGCTAATGCATTTTTCGAGGAATTCCAAGTTCATGACAGTAAAATATCGTAATTAACCCTTCAACTGTAGTTTGTTCCGCCAGTGCTTACTTCTTCTTGTTAGTACGGTATGCACTATCGTATTCGGACTTGACAGAGCGGTAGCACGCTATCATGTGTGCAGTAATACCTAGTTGTAAGTAATAGGCAGGTTATTAGTTGTACTAAGAAGGTGAAGATGCGATTTGGAATATCTTTAGCTGGTAAACATTGTTCTCATTTGAAGCTTACAAAAGGGCTTTAAATAGTACTACCGCGTACACAAAATAGGTACTATAACATATATTATATTCACTATTTGGATCACAATAAAAGTACCTTGGAATCTTTCTTCTTTGAAAAAATAGCAGGGTGAAGTTGAAATAAGGAACACTGGAGAAATTTAGGAACTATCATGCAATTTTCTGCGGTACGAAGTTGAATTGACGTATCAACAAAACGACGATCAGTGGAATGAAACTTCCTTTAGCCTTCAGTAGGCGATATCAAAAGTCTTATTCTCCTAATCGTGGGGTTTTGCACTTACCCACGTCAATTCAACTTTATACGTCAGAATTCGATAAGGAAATTAGTTGCCTTTCGGGGAAACAATGTTCGTTTGATGACTTGATGAGTGACGTACGTTCAAATTATTTTGACGTATGTCGTCCGTAAAATACAAGGCTGATAAGGAACTGCAGGTATGCGCATCTTAAAACGAGTAGGGGGAGCGCACCGTTCATTAGAATTTTTTGTTTGACGATTGACTGCCATGAGTTGTCTATTTTTCACGTTGAAAAAGGTGCTGTTTTCTGTTTTTTGATTGGAGATCGCGTTCTCTAGCACTAATAGGTATTGTTGTAATGGGCTGCAGCAAGCAAAATAGTAAGATTACAGGAGAACGTGTGAACTCAAACGGAAAAGCAAGAAACAATCTGATGCAGTTCCTTAACAAGGCACATGCTTGATTCACGCACGCACTCACCGGTAAATTCATGGAGCCCAAGATCCTATTCGTCTGATTCTTACCCTTGAAATACGTCAATTATTTTTTGTACGACTGGAGGATTTGACGGGCTTTAGAAAAGAAACAAATTATTTACTGGGTAAATTTCTAGATAAGTATTTCACCGTTTCTAATGCAACTACGTGTACTCGAATAATATCTGAAAACAAGAATAGTAGGAGAGAGAATTTTCTCACAGGTTCTTGCTCAATCTCTACCGTACAAAGTGGAATTAACGTATCCACAGAATGAAGGATCACGATAAAAGTACGTTACGATCTACTTTCCTCAAAAAAACCTACTATGACAATAAGCGACGCAAGTTCTGAGAAGTATTTTCAATGAACAATAATGAGTATTTCTTTATGAAGTTAGTTTCAGGAAAATGATGTTACTTAGGTTTTTCAAAAAACGTCATATCAATACATATAATTATACGTTCAAATTATTTGAATATCTGCAAATCGGGTCTCGTAATAAATACACAGCGTGATTGCCTTCGCTATATAACACTTTGGTCAAGCCGAAGATCTCATTCTCCAGATCGTTGATATGTAGATACTTTACTAACCGGCTTTTGCACGTGCCAATACTACTTCAAATTTGTGCCAATACTACTTCAAATTTGCACGTAAAATTTTTAATAGAACTTACTTTGTCTTCACTTTTTTAAGTGATTTCTACCAATTTTCCTATTTATTACGAGTTCGTTACTCATCATTCTGGATCATATCTTGAAATGCGGACGAGCTAAGTAAACGAACGACGATAAAAAAGCGATACGAAACCGACGTGCATTCATTTCTGACGCGGAGAACCAGCAGAAGTGAGATTATACTTTACATCGTACACGACACCCGTGCGGTAATTGAGCTTTAAAGAGAAGACCACGAAAAGCTCCGGGAGACGTTCAGTGGGAATGAGTTGAGATTAAAATTAGGTACCATAGACATCATCTTGTAGTTACCTTCAAGTTCGCGTAGAGTGCGCTGTCTCGTGGAGAATTGCGGTGTAGGAAAAATCGCGTCGGGTTGGGCGCTCCATAGTTTTTAACGATAACGAGCGCAGCAGCTCATCTCATGGCACGAGGAGAACGGTATCTACCACAGTACCATTACAGAAAAGAGGAGAAAATTAGGAAACAAAGAAAACTACCGAATCCAGACTGTCGGGTTCCGTTTATTTTATGCTTCCATTTAATTAGCGTAACTTTTACTTCGCTATAATTCTTTCCTCTTCGTCGAGTGCTTCGGATTAGTTTAAGCAATATAAAGTTTTTGTAACTAGAGCTCGGTGCTTATCTCGTCCATCTCGTCACTCGTCTAACGAGCTTGGGACTTACAAGTCCACTCTCAATTATCGATTTATCATGATAAAATTGTCTACGGAGTGTGCATCCTGATTTTTCATGTTCCCACCTTCGCCGCGAAACATCAACGTGGTTTGGCTTCGATCAGAAGTCTGTAAGACATGATAGTCTAAAACACGGTCTTCCAAATTTTAGGAGCCTTCCGAAAGAAATTTCGTGTTATGCATAAAGTTGCGGTTCGCGTATTGCTATTCGCCAAAGCTCGAGAAATTTGCGGCAAAAGAGAGGACACTGTCACCGTTTATTCGCGCATATCATATCGAGAACTCCTTGATTTCGTCGTTGACTATTTTGCTCTGGAAGCAATTAAAACGAATCTCATCCTCGCCATAAACGAGCAGTATTCGGACGCCAACATACCACTGAAGTTGAACGAAGGAGATACCATAGCAATAATTCCACCTTTGAGCGGAGGTAAGGAAAATTGTCGCCTGTCGGCCGGCACTATCGAATCAAGTGATTGTCCGCGAGGTCACTGACGTGTTCTCTAACTTTTACAGGTTAAAATGAACGATGTTCAACTTAGACACGACGTTTTAAAACTTGACGATGTTTATCAGAAGGTGATGTCTGAAGAATGCGGTGCTACGTCTCTATTCGTCGGTTCCACCCGTAATAACTTCGAAAATCGCGTAGTGGGTGAAAAATCCTTAATTCATACTACTGTATAACCAAAACAGAGAAATCTAACCTAATGTTGTTCATTTATGGTCGAGGTTACGCGCTTGACTTATGAATCATACGAAGAAATGGCTCTGAAATGTCTTGGACAAGTTTGTAGCGAAATTCGTGAAAAATGGAACGACGTTCGTAATATTGCCATTCATCACAAGCTGGGAGAAGTGAATGTCGGCGAATCTAGCATCATCATCGCAATTTCTTCGCCCCATCGTAAAGACTCTCTTGAAGCCCTTTCCTTTGCCATTGATCGAATCAAAGCCATCGTACCGATTTTCAAAAAAGAGGAATACGCCGAAGGTGACCCACAATGGAAGGCGAACATGGAATGTTCTTGGTCAAAAACGAATTGATGATACCAAATCTTTCTTGCTAATTAAAGTACAAATTTTTACCATTTCCATACTTATGATGTAGTAAGTTTTCTGTAATATATTCGTTTTTTTTTTTTTTTACTTTATCGACTATCTTGGAAATTCGAAGCGTGTAACGTTAGAAAAGTATTTAATTTTCTTACTTTGAATACGAACAAGACGTAGTAAAAAGTACAAACGATAATAAAAGACTAAAAATTCGAAAAAGAAAAACGTGATTATGTAAAATACATTAACAAAAGATCAGCGTGAGCAATAACAATGATAAAACGGCAGAAAATCTTAAATTTCTAACAATCATCTCATTGAACACCACTGTTTGGTAATACAGCCATACAGCGACAAACCTTACACAATTCACGTTTTTCGGGTCCGATCTTTATTCACTGCTAAAGGTAAACATGCAACTAAAAACTACAATATTAACCTACACTTATTCAGTCATTCACGACGATAAGATCACAAAGAAAATAAAAGAATGAACCATTGGAATATAAAAAACGCCTCTAAGAATTCAGCGATTTGGTAAAAAAGAAGAAAATTCAACTTAAAAATAATCAGTTTTCCATTTCAAAGCTGCTTCGTTCTTCGCATCTGGCACCAGATGACTTCGGACACCGACCAACACCTCTGAGGTGGCCTGAGTAGCGAGGATAATCGGCGTCAGTGCGGCTGACGGTATTTCTCTCATGATTCCACCGACAGCCCCAACCGCTCCTTTGGACTCATTTTCAACGCTCGCAACTCGTATAAGAGTTTGAGCGGTTTCTTCGAACCCCTGAAATGATCGAAATTTAAATAGGAAAGAAAGTTCTGAAACCTCTAGACCGACCCAACATAGAAATAGGGACGTACTTCTTTGAACAGTTGAAGTGCAGTAGCAACACCTTCTCGAATGTCCGCTGGTTGATTATATTTACTATGGCGACGATAGTTTTTGCATTTACGACGACTGCCTTTACCAGACCTCTCGTAGTACCTCAAATATCGTACACTCGGCCCAGGGGAGACTAGATCAAAGGCGGTTTCCGCAATCCGCTAAAACGTAAGGGAAAAATTATATTAAGGGGTAAATGGAAGTTCTGTTGAACGACGAAATAAAATTTGTTACCAACCTGTATAGCGTACACTAGGCGCGCAGTCAATTCGAGGGCGGCCATAGCTGTTGACGTAGTGAACGAATTGGCGCCTCTTTGCAAGCCTCTCACTATACGACCATCTTTTTGATATTGCTCGATCGGAAGCCAAAATAAATCTCGTATTCCTTGGACTGCAAGAGCAAATGAATTTCTTTCACAACATATTATCTACAGAAGTTTCCAAAATCTACAACAAAATCGTACTTACATAATTGCACCAAAGAATACATTGGACCAACTCCTCCAAGAATAGAAGGAAGTTGATTCTTCTTGATATCCTGCAACCATTCCGTGAGAGCGTACGATACCAATTTTTCAAAACCCAAGAATCTATTAAACACGATTTCACTTCACGTTAAAAGTAATCACGAAAAAACTTAGTTTGAACTTGCTTCGTTAACGTACTCGTAACTTACCCGTGTCTATTGCACAATTTTTTCAATTTCAACTCCGAACAATTGAGTTGTCCTAGGCCCATGATCAAACCTGCAAGAGGACCTCGACTCATGTCTACACGCTTGCCTTCATAATCCAACCGAATTGGTACATCGGGTGAGAAAATGAAACTCCTAGAAAATGAAACGTAGAAATACTTTCAGTGTTGGGTACTGAACGGTTTTTTTTTTTTTTTTTAGGCAGTTGAATATGGGAAGAGAGAAAATGTTCAGTATGCACACATTTCATTCAGTGCAGTGGAGTATATAATTATTCAAACAATGGCACGAAGGGTAGTCGAACGACTAAGGGCGAAATAGAACTGCTGTTGATAGAAATTAACAAAAACGAGGGAGGAGAAAATCCGCGAGAAAATTTCAAGAGTATACGAAATTAATTTATCGAATGACAGCTGGTCGTACGGTAGAATTCATCAATATGAAGATCATATTACCTGATGAAGATAGGATTGTTAGTTGGTGCTGCAGAAATTGTCGCTTCATTCTCATCCTCGGAGTCCGTTGACATCGGAGGAGTACTACACGCGCTCACATTTTCAATGTTCATTACGGGTTGTTGAACAGTTGATGGTTTTTTGGGATTATTGAGATCATCGTCTGAAATATAAATTGAATTTTTAAGAATATCATCGTAACTGGGTTGAAATACTGTAAGATCCGAGGCACCTACTTTTATAGCCGGAAATTTCGCTGAAGAAGTTTATCAAGAATAGCAACGAGTCTTGATCGATATTCAATCGTAAAGGTAACAGGGACACTCTGAGACAGCACTCTTGCCGATAATTTACATTTATTTCTGGCCGTATGTTCGTTGATTTGATGACCACCTAAATAAACAAAAACAAATTACAGAAGACCTTCTTTCGAGGATTCTATTTCGTTTTTTACTTGAAGTCAAGTACCATATTCGCATGCGACTGCTTCGGCCGCGCACTGCTTGAGTACAAATACAAGAATTTGTTCATCTGAGAGGATTCCATACGATCACTAATTTCTATCTCTTGTACTGCCAACACTTGCCGCGATGCTTGTTTGGTATCTTTCGGGTAGACTTCGTATTGGTATTTCAACTAAGAATTCAAAAAAATATCGATCAACCTTCTCCTTATTTAGGAAAAGAAAAGCGATTTCATCGGTAAAATTTCATTACCTTGGCCAATTTCAGTTCCATCAGGACATCATGTTGTCTGTTGACTCCTCCAGCGACCAACCAACTAGAACTTTTCTTTCGGTCGTATCGTGACGTAGGGCTATCTTCGTTGAAGTCAGCCAAACCGAGACGCGGCGATGATTGAGGCAATACGAAATTCACCTAAATTAAATAGAAATATCGCAATAGGTGAGATTTGAAGTTCACACCGAGTTGATTCTCGAGACGAAACAAGTTAAATCTAGTAAGATGAGTTTTCTCAAAATGAATCTAGTTCTAATTCATAGAAATGTTTTCACGCTCGGGAGCCACTCAAAAATTCCTATGCAGAAATCGCGAAACAAATAAGTCGAGACGAGTTAACGATGTCGTCATGAGTGACCTTGACCCACTCGAGGGACTTGAAAAAAAGTCGACTTTCGTTACTTCAGGACCTGTATCCTTGATCTTCATTACATTAGGCCTGGAATACAGACTAATATCGGTACTACAAATTGCCTACAATGCTATAAATCGATGTACGAGTTATAGATTCAGATTCGACATATCCATACAGAAGTCGATACTTCAAGAATAGAAAAAATTATGAATTTTTTAGCTATATCGACAAGAGAAGGACTCGGAATATTTTCTATCACCGAGGTTACATACATATAAGAGGTGAGGAGAAGGGAAAGAGGGACTCTATTCGAAAAACTTCTTTGTGGTAAATTATATTAGGCCTAAAAAACAGTCTCATTAGCTACAAATCGATAAATTGATGTATACTTTTGATGTAGAAGTCGATACTTTGAGAAATTAGAAGAATTCTGAATTTTTAAGCTATTCAAGACGCACACTGGTCCAGAAATAATTTTTTGCGGCCAAAACTTCAGGACTTCGAGTATACCCGTTTTTTAGGTCGCAGAAATATTTTTTTCATTTTTTTTGTTAAAATGTCATTATTTTAGTCATGTTTTGGATCACTGATTCGAAATTTGGTAGAAATTTTGCTACCAAACTGTAACAGACATGTCTTTCACAAAAAAACCATAGTCTTTGAAGAAAAAACTTTTAGGTTTTTTTTATTGTTGTTATTTTTTTTTTTTTGAAAATGTGTTTTACTTATGTATTGGATCACTGAGTCCTGATGTGGCAAATCCTTGCTACCACAACCTCTCCGATCTGCCCTCAACATTTCTATTAATATACAACAAACTCTCAATAACAACTTCGAAACAACTGACTCAACTCTAACTTACTTACAATCTACTGACTTTTACAACCATGTTTAACTCCAAACGATGACGCCAAAAAAAATAATAATAATAATATTTTTGTTTTCCTTTATATTTTTATTTCATCTCAATGTATTTTGTTTTCAACTTTCCTTCCTTCCTACTTTATTAAATACTAAGTTTATGTGAACGCAGAACAATCTGCCGAGCAAATAGCCCTTAGCGCAGCTGCATTGCTCGTAAAAAAAAAAAAAAAAAAAACTATAACAAAGACAAAAAATAAAAAAAAGTTTTTAGGAGCAAAAACATGTTTTTTGTTTTTCTTGTGAAAATTTTTTGCTCTTGTGGATACTTTGAATCTTAATTTGGCAAAAATTTTGCTACCAAACTGTAACAGACATGTTTTTCACAAAAAAAATAAAAAAATTGTTACCGAACTGTAACAGCTAGGACATGTTTTTTTTCACCAAAAAAAAAACGTGTTCCTCAAAGAAAACTTTTTTTTTCTTCTTTTTTTTTTTTTTTTTTTTCTTTGTGAAAATGTAAGCGTTTTACTTATTTATTGGATCATTGCTACCAAACTATAACAAAGATGTTTTTCACAAAAAAAAAAAAAAAAAAAAATTGCTACCAGACATATTTTTCACATGTTTTTTAACGGAAAAACTACTTTTTTTTTTTCTTTTTGTGAAAATGTAAGTGTTTTACTTATGTATTGGATCACTGAATCCTAATTTGGCAAGTCTTTGTTACTAAACTATAACAAAGATATTTTTCACAAAAAATAAAAAAAAGTTTTTATGAGCAAAAACATGTTTTTTGTTTTTCTTGTGAAAATTTTTTGCTCATGCATTGGATACTTTGAGTCTTGATTTGGCAAAAATTTTGCCACCAAACTGTAACAGACATGTTTTTCACAAAAAAAAAACTTGTTTTTTAACGGAAAAACTATTTTCTTTTTTTTTTCTTTTTGTGGAAATGTGTTTTACTTATGTATTGGATCACTGAATCCTAATTTGGCAAATCTTTGCTACCAAGCTATAACAAAGATGTTTTTCACAAAAAAAAAAAAAAAAAATGTTCTTTAAAACAAAATTTTTTTCTTCTTTTATTCTTTTTTTTGTGAAAATGTAAGTGTTTTACTTATGTATTGGATCAAATTTCGACTCTCGAGCCATATATGATAGGAGAGGGACGCACACTGGTCCAATAGTAATTTTTTGTGGCCAAAACTTCAGGACTTCGAGTATACCCGTTTTTTGGGTCGCAGAATCCGAATATGGTAGCAGTTTTATCATGCAACTTCAATGAACGTGTTTTACACCACAAAAACATGTTTTTTCAAGGAAAAAATATGTTTTTTTAATTATTTGGGGGAAAATGTTATTATTTTCAGAGGTTGAAAGCTGTAAGCTAAAACTTTGGCTTTTGACTGTAGCTTCCAATTTTAACCTGAAAAACTTTATTGGCTTTTCGCTTCCCAATAAAAAATATTTTTCGGCTTTTGACTTTCGGCTTTTTCCCGTCAAAATTCTCCGGCTTTCGGCTTAAAACTTTTAGCTTTCAACTTTTCAAAAAAAAAGATGAATGAATGAATGAATGATACGTTGAACATAAAAAGAGAATGGGGGAAAAAAGCAGAAAAGGAAAAGTGAAAGGAAAAGCTGATAGAAAGAGCGAAATAGATAAAACATTCATCTTTTTGCTTCACATCAAAAAAATGTTTTCAACTTTTGACTTTCCGCTTTTTAGAGTCAAAACTCTCCGGCTTTCGGTTTAAAACTTTCTGCTTTCAGCTAGCTTTCAACCTCTGATTATTTCAATTATGTTTTGGATCACTGATTCAAAATTGGGCAAAAATTTTGCTATCCGTAACGGACATGTTTTACAAAAAAAACATGTTTTAAGGGAAAAACTAGTTTTTGTTTTTTTTTTTTTTTTGTGAAAATATGTTTTACTTTGTATTGGATCACTGAATCCTAATTTGGCAAAATCTTTGCTACCAATCTAGAAACAAACATGTTTTTCAAATGTTTTTTCATCAAAAAACATGTTTTGTTGTAAAATTCTGTAAAACAATTATTTTGTTTCGTTTGTGGACCACTGAATCTAAGTTTGACTGTAATTTTACTGTATAATTTCAACAAACATATTTCTTACAAAGAAAATAAAATGTTTTCTTTTAAGACAAACAATTTTTCCAAGGAGAAAAAATGTTTTCATGAAAATGAGAGTCATGCTATATTTTGTAAAATCTCGATCGCTAGTCCAGAAATAAATTTTTCAAATTAAAACCTGAAAAGATTTTTTTTTTGGATTGCTAAATCCAAATTTAAAGTTGATTTTACAAATTTCGTTATAAACTCGTGTTATTTAATTATGAATTATGACTCTACTATTGGCGCATATTGGCAGCTAAAGTTTCCATTATCTAAAAGCTAATGCTTCACCGAATCAAGCTCTGATTCTCGATTAACGCAATATATCGCAATCTATTAGTTCTAGTCCGTGAAGTTCCTACTTTATACCCAATTAGTTCGGTTTATCACTTGAAAATTGTGTCTTTCGGGATAACTATTGAAATTCCAATCTCAGAAATTATTACATTCAAAAGTAGAGGTTTCAAGAATGAAAAAAAAAAAAAAAGAGTCGATGGCAAGAAAATCAGTTTTGAAGTCAGAATATAGAATTCAAGTGTAGCACTTTTCTTATAGTTTATACCAATTCTTTTGAAACAATAAGGAATGATTGGAAGAACAAAAGTTATTCTGGTGGAAGTACTGTAATATTTTGTTTACCTATCTATTCTCAAGAACAATTCTTTATAAAAATATGGGCACTTCTCGATAACTTTTTCTTCAGGGTTTTGACCGCAACTTTCCTAATCTAGACCAGTGTGAGACGTACAGCGGTAACGTCGACCATTGATTTCTGCGAGCAAGATGAAACATAGAGCCAACTTCTAGAACTCTGGTACAAAAACAGTCGCAATCGATAGAAAATTTCATTTCCTACAGTTCCTTTCGAGAAGATGCTTTCAAATTCTTTTCCCCGCAAGAACACCTACATACATGTATCATGGCTGCACGACAATTCGTGGGATAATCTATCTAGACTGTGTTGAGGTATGAATCTTCTCAACACGGCAAAGGGGGTCTGGAATGAAAATTTTTCACACAATCTAAGAATAGGGAGGATAATACTTACCGATTTAGTTTCGCTCGATTTCGCCACGGAATACGCGACGTTCATATTTTCTATCGTAGATTTTTTGGCTGTTCTGTTGGTGTCGTAGCCACTCAAAGATTCTGAACTTGCGGATCTACGGACGAAATATTATTTTTTTTTTAGAAAGCAACGTATTTGATGATAAAGATAATGATGACAGCCTTCATTTCTATTCCAACATTTTCGGTAGATTCGCAGGGCTACGGACTGGATCCCATATAGAAACAAAAAGAGGAAAGGGAGGCCAAAAATGAGACGGAGGGACGAAATACGAAAAAGAATTGGTGAAATGAGAAAAGGAATAGTATGGGATAGAGCTCGTCGATAGAGGGTCGGAGAGGCCTATACCCGCGAATAGGCTGATTGTCTGTAATTCATAAAGTACGCATTCGATACTTGGAGACAAAAATTTACTTACCTTTCAGCAAAAGTCACGTGTTTCTTCGTTTCCGCAGTTTTCCCATCAGCTCCTTTCTTCGCGAAATCGTTGCCTCCGTATATATGCAACACGACCGTAATTTCGCGCAATAAGTACTTCGACAAAGGTTGTGGGTAACCTTTAGGTGCTTTCAGTACATCCACTTTACTGACCGGAACTGTATAATGATTATCGACCATACGAATTGGTTCCTGCGTTAGCAATCGAACTTCGGGTAGATTACTCTTTCCCTAAAATGAAGAATCAAGACATTAATCATACAAATTCGAGGACTAATGCAGTTTTCACTTGATTTATTTTTCTTTAACGTTACCAAATATCCGATTCCAACCTCGCGATCTACGAAACAGAAACCTATATCAACATCTTCATCCGAACTGATAGAGTCAGAGAAGGCTTGACTCGAGGACGAAGTCAAAGGTAAATTCTCCTCGTTGGGGAAGAAAAACACCTCTACCCTCTCGTCACTTCGAGAATGGCCACCTAAGAATAATTTTTTCAAAATTTAATAACTTCATCCACACCTATTAGGTATAAATTTAGAACGAGAATCACGTACTTTTCTTTTTTGGTGGTTCAACAAACATATCATTCATTGCTTCTTCGACCAGTTGCGGTACTCCCTCGACCGGCCCCACAATTCCACCCTTACTCATGCAGGGTGTATCAAGGTTCTCGGAGTGCGATTCTCTTTCCAAATTTACCAATAAATCGTCATTGGACTCATGCGATCTGTCCGTCTTGAATGAGTCACGACAATTTGTATCACATAAATCGCCATCAGACGCGACATATTTGATTAATTCCATAAACGCGATAGCCGAATCGGCACACGTTCTAATATGAACTATGTTATTCGAAGCTCTTAGATCCGTTTGCGGTTCTCCTGCAAAAAAATTTTACGAATAGAAATCTTATCTTTTTTACGTACGGGGACAAGATATCAAGAGAAATTTTCTCACCATCCTTAGTATCGGTCAATCTTAAAGACAACTCGAACAAACCAAGATCCATAACACAGACGTAATCGTTTCTCAAATCTACGGAAAGATCATCAGGGTTGTCTCTAATATCGTTCGTTTTATTCGATAAAAATAGAGACGCTTCTTCTGCGATAAATCTAAGCACCGACGTCGATGTTTTTGTGGTAATATTACTCGAAATATTGAAATTTTCAACAACGAGAGCCGCTTTCGTTGGTAGATACAGAGGTCTACAATACGAATAAATAGATAAATTTAGTCAAGGGACGGACATTCTAAATCGATAAAGCGATACGTACCTGTAGTCAATGACGCAATTTAAAAGTTGTTGGTGCAATTGCGTAACGACCTTCCAAGGATGATAATTGGAGACGGGATAGTCTACTATGTCGAAGAAATCGATCAACTGAGATAACCAGCTGGTGTAGGATGGTTTCATACGATGTCGAATGGTGATTCCATTTAAACTGTTTGCTACGCAGATATTCTATCGAACAAAATATTGAAAAAATTATGTAATCCAGGGATTTCATTACACCATTGAACGTTGGTCGAAAATTGGTACCTTAAGCCTATTTTCTTGTCCTAAAATTCGGACAGCCAAAGTCAACATATCGTCGCTGGTTGTACTTCCGACACCAACCGGACCCGTATTCTCGTTGATAACCGCTCCGACTGGAGTTTTATAAATCGTAGGTAACATGTACTTGCTGGGGTAAGTATCGAAAGATTTTGAAGACATTTCGACAAAACCGGGAATGAGACCTGCGAATAAAAGTGGGCATTTCTTTGAAACTATCCACCCTAGTCTTGTTGAAGGAAATAAAAGTTTTACTTACTGCAATGATACAAAGTACTGTGGTTTATTTGGAGACATATATAATTTAGAAGTGGTTCACCTTTGTGACCACTTACGAAGAAGAGGTTAGCTTCCTGAAAGATCAACTGTATCTCTCCAAACTGACCGGGAATAACATTACTCGTCGAATCCTGCCATTGGGTACATTATAATCATTATTAGAAAACTGTCCGGCAAAAATTTTTCTACGCACAACGCGTGTTTCACGATCGTAACTTACCCTAGCATGTGGAAACACGTCTACGACACCTTGACCAGCAGATAGGGAAATGGTTATTTTACTCTGCTGCTGGCCAGTAAAATTGTTACTTCGCTTCTGTGTATATTTTTCACTAGCACTTTCCTGCGGTTCTTCGTCCTCGCTATCTGAACCTAGAACGATGAAATTTTACTTACACAATGGAAATAATTCACATTACATAAAACATTAATGTACACTTTCGTACGCTTCATCATACCTTCTCTCACAGTCGATTTACACATAGAAAAACTGGCGAACATAGGATTAGCAACACCAAAATTTAAATTTTGGGGGATGCTAGATGCGCTGAAACTCTGTTCGAGTGCTTTAGGCACCCATAACATGAGATCATTGTTGAACCTGAAACGCGTACGATGAATACATCGAATTATTGTTTGTGATATTTATTTCGCAGTTTATTCCTTTGGGTAAAATGGGAACTTATTCAAGGATGTAAATCACTTGAAAATTATGCGAGATCTTTTTCTTCCCAAGTATCATTAATTCTTTACTCGAGTGAAAAAATTGACGTGAAAGACAGTAACAGATGAGAAAAGAATGGCACTGAGTGAGGTAATATCCCCCATCCCTTGTTTGCGCCACAGTATGAGATTCTGAATTTAGAATGAAGGAGAATATACTTCAGGAAAGACTATCAAGACGACTCTTAACAAAGTTGAAATATTTACAAGATAATATTACCTGTTGTAGAGCAACTCGTAAAAGTGTTTGGAAGGAATTTGAACTACTACCGATGGTACCGAGATGTCGATTTGCAATAACGCATTATGACTTGCATTCTCAATAAACTCTCCAATTTCTTCTTTGCTACCCGGTAAAATAATTTCTTCGCCATCACCTACAAGTGAAATAATCACTACATGTATTGCGGTGCAATGAGATAATTTTCCAATTCAGTCATATTATCGAAAGTTCTCGTCTTTAAATTGTGACCGTGATACGAAAAAAGATCTTGGTGAGCAACAAATCGATTTCTCTGTTCTTTACATACCTAATTTTTCACTCTCTCTCTCACGTGGTGTGGGAACAGGAAAAATCAATTTCTTTACTCACTAAAATCCCTTTTCTCATCCTCGGTAACTTTTGCCAAGCTTTCCAACAGCGCGTCGTTCAACAAAAGAAATTAAAATATTTCTATTACTTACAATTTGACGTAGATTTAGAGTGTGACGTATCGCTTTCTCTTTTAATCATTTTGGCGGTAAACGGAGACGGTTCATGCTTTTGAATTTGCAGAATAGACTGATTCATGCTTCCATTAGAATCGAGTCGTTCTTCCGCTTCTTCTTCTTCCAATTCGACGTACGCTACTTTCGGATAGGTTCTCAAAACGAGTCTACAAAAGCGGTAGAAAATTCAATTGTTTCACTTCATCTTGATTTTCCATCGTATTTTGGTAGTCACAGAGACACATTTTATATTACAGAAAAAGGTGATAAATTATCGTCGTGACAATTTTAAGGTGCAGAACCAAAAATGATTGTAATTGGTCGAATTCGAGCGAGTTCGCCCTCTACATTTTGTACTAATTCTAATTCCTCAAAATCAATTTTTAGCGAATATCTCGAAAAGTTGGGCTCCGATCAAAGAAAAGTTTCATTCAAAAAATATTGCTCGTAATATTTACTATAATACGTATAGTCTATTCAAACTTCACTGTAAGTCCAATTACATGCTAAAAGAGTTGAGTTTTTTTGTGTAACACAAAAAAAAAAAAAAAAAAAAAGTAACGAAAATAACTTGAAAAATTTAGCTCTAATGAAGAAAATTTTCTGGCATAGCCAAATAAATGAAATTCATGTTCTATGTCTTTTATATTTTATCAGTCATCTTGATATATTTCAGTCTAGGCTTATACTAGGTCAAGTGTTCGTGAGATATTATTCGTTTACCCCTTTACATATCTTGGCGTCGTATAAGTCTTCTATGAGAAATATGAGGTAGCGCGAACTCGCTCCGCTCGTTCGTCCCCTGTCTCGCTGTTGTATTGGAATGGTTTGAGACAATTCAAGTCTAGGGGACTTGGAAAAATTTCGACTATCCAGCCTTTATTTATTTATTTAATTATTTAATTATTTAATATTATTCATTTATTTATTTATTTATTATTTTATTTATTTATTTATTTATTTATTTATTCATTTATTTATTTATTATTAATTCTTGTACTAGGTCAAGTGTTCGTGAGATATTATTCGTTTACCCCTTTACCTATCTTGGCGTCGTATAAGTCTTGTATGAGAAATATTTTTAGGTAATTGTGGGTGTTCTATATTTTGAGGTATCAACTTTCGTGGGGCGAACGAGCGATCTCGCTGTTGTATTGGAATGGTATGAGACAATTCAAGTCTAGGGGACTTGGAAAAATTTCGACTATCCAGCCATATATGATAGGAAGAGGGACTTCTAATTATTAATTATATTAATGATTTAATTATTTATTTATTTATTTAATCATTTAATCATTTAATTATTTAATTATTAATTAATTAATTATTTATTTATCTTTTTAATTATTTAATTATATTATTTATTTATTTATTTATTTATTTATTTATTTATTTATTTATTTATTTATTTATTTATTTATTTATTTAATTATTATTTAATTATTTAATTATTAATTAATTAATTATTTATTTATTTAATTATTTAATTATATTAATTATTTAATTATTTATTTATTTAATTATTTATTATTATTACGCGGGGTGTACTCGCGAATTTCTGAATCACCCACGGGGTAGAGATTTCTCTTGACGGGGGGGGGGGGCGAGTTTCAAAATCGGGGTCCGGCGAGAGAAAAGACATGGAACATGTCAAAAAGTTTCAAACACAAAATATTCCTCGAGAAATCTAAAAAAAAGGACATAGTGATGAGAAGTCAGATACGACTGTGGGATCAAGTGACGATAAATGATATATTATCTATGTACTTTAAATTCTAATTCTCCCAATTGTAGCGCTACATTGACCAACACTCAATGCAATATATTACTACATATACATATGTTCACATTGTTAAAAGTTCACCGTACAGTAAAATCAATATTCATAACAACTTTTCCCACCATCACATACTTTCCTTATCGCCTCTGGTTCTCTGTCTGCCGACGAACAGCAATGGCCAATATTAACTCCACTTACCCAATCGTCTCATGCTCATCCATTCTTTACAATATGACTTTCACCTGGGACCCCGCCATACGAGTACTCAAGTTAATTAAAAGGTAGTTTCGGCTACTAAAGCAGCCACACAACTACCACGAATGAACTCTCGTCTTCTCCTAACCAAGTCTGACTCAAACTTACCGACTAATGAATCACTTGATAACAAAAATGATTTACAACTAATAAATTAGCTCAATTAAACACCATTATCTTCCTCTCAGCCTTCATCTCACTAAGAAAAGTTTCCTCATACGTCTTTGCATTGATCTTATGCGATTTAAGCTTACCTACTTTCCAACTTTTTCCCTCTCTCTTAAAACATTGCAACCTAGAGTCCCCCATTTTCGCACGCTCAATTTTAGCGCCTCTAAACTGCACCAACCAGATTTCCATATCTATTAAAATAACTCTTCTTGATGACCTCTTACTCTCTTACCTTCAAGCCACCAACTACTTCTGACAAATCAAAAATAATGCACCAGTTGAAAGTTCGAAAAATATATATATTAAAATATTCATGATTCTTGCATAACATATTACCTTCAAAGTTCAAGCTCACAACTTTCGATAGACTTTTTATGCTGACGATTAAATTTACAATCAAGTTGAGATACGCATTTCAGTACGTAGTAAATTTCAAGAGGAACATTTTTATTCGATAGTTCCCCTTATTTGTATCGAAGCTCGAGTTTTCAAGATATTACCTCAAAAGAATGAAATTTTATTCGTCTATTTTTGGAAAACTCAATTCCCTTCTAAAGTTCAAGTATTATTACGATACAGCTAATTTCAAGAAGAACATTTTTTGTTCTGAAACTTTTTTCTTTGTTGAAACTCAATTTTTTTAAATTATTTACAAGAAATTTTCTGTTCAAAAGCTTACAACGCTTTTCAAGCTGATAATTGGATTTATAATAAAATTCAGTAAATTTCATAAGCAATTTTTTTTTTTTTTTTTTTTATTCAACTTTTTCCCGTTGGTGAGACCTTGATTTGTTTTGGTTTTTGGAAAGAATCGATTTCTTCGCAAAATCTCAAAACTTTCGATTAATCTTGAAAGAAAGTTCAATCAGCGCGTTTTATATCAAATTACAAAACGAACATTTTTTGTTGGAAACTTTGTTTCGTTGGAGCTTGATTTTTCGAGATATTCGCATAGAATCTTTTTTTTTTTCTCACAAGCTCTCAATATTTGACGAATTTTTAGAGCTGATAATTGGACTTAGAGTAGAGTTCGAATGGATTATTCTATAGAAAATTTCATGAGGAGCATTTTCTGTCTAAAACTTTTTTCGATGAGAGCCCAATTCTTCGAGATATTCGCAAAAAAATCATTTTGAGAATTTATAACGGTCTGCAAAAAATTTAGCACAAATTGGGGAACGGGACGGGAATTTTAATACGTTCGGAAGCGAAGTACACACGTGAATGGAGGAGCGCCAAATCTTCAGGCGTGATACAATTCTCAAAACTGAACGAAAAATTTTGATAGAGATGATTTTAGTTTTGATATCCTGATCGTACTCGAAGTGAACTAATCTTTTTTCCTCTTGGGAGGACGGACTAAAAATCTGACGCTGTAGGGCGGGCACGTTATCAACTGCCTACAACGGCTGACGAGTTAAATCCAGGCCTGAATACGTTATCCAGATACCAAACTTGACTAATCACATCTGTACCCCAAAATATTCACAAAACCATTTGATGTGTCTTCCTGTCCTCTTAAAATTTTTAGTGAAACAACACTTCAACCAAATGCTTCATTTTAGTTTGTACAATCTCCGATAATATGAGAAAAAATCCGAAAAATATGTAATCTGTTATTCCACTCTCTCTTCGGGCTTATACTTGCTATCAACTAATTCTAACGCTCGATATCAACTCACCTAGGCCAACCGAATCCAGTACCTCCATTTGGAAGTGACGAGCACACCTTGTCATCGATTCCAGAAAATAGAAACGGGATCGACTTCTCGGTATTCGCTTCCTGTGAGATAATATTATTTGTGATATCATAAAGTTCTCAAATTTTCATTCCTATATGAAATCGAAGTTTTATAATTTTATGAGATAAATAAATGTACAAAAAAGCGCGAATTCTTGCATTAGCGATTTCTTTTTTTACATTTTTTATCCAATAAAATTATCGTCAAGCGCCATAGATTAGATACTATCGGAGACTCACATGGAACGAACATTGGACAGATTTTGCTTGAATTTCAAAACAATGCGCCAACTGATGTTTAGCTACAGCACTTTGTATCGATATTTCCGAAAGTTCGACGAATAGAAGATCATCGCGTACTTCACGACGATGCCAAAACCAGAATTTATCATCAAGTTCATTTCTCATATCGGGTATTGGAAACCTATAATATATGATATACCCTATTATTAGATAGATTCTACAATCCCCACGCACTTGCAAACTTTGAACTGACAATTTACCTGAGTTTCACATTAACAGATGGAGCAATGACTTTCCATTCAAATTTGCTGTCAATGATAGGAGCGTGAACATCGTTCAAAGTTGGTTTCTAGAGCAGAATTCAGAAAATCAGTTATTTAGAATAGTATTTGCAAAAAAAGAAGCTTGTGGCCAAAAAAGGTAGTGTTCTTACCGTCGAATTAATAGATTTATTAAGCGCGATGCATAATATTTTGAAATTTGTTATAATATGAATTAACCTATCGATAATGGTAACGTCAATTTCAGTTCGACATTTCCGCAAATTCACACTGAAAACCAGAATTAGTACGGTAAGTAATACATTCTGTTTACTACACATTGAAAAAGGAAGAATAAATACCTGAATTCTGTTCGGTAACAGGATGCAAACTTTTTGGTATCTTTGCAACGCTTGAAACTAATAAGAATATCTGGACGCAAGAACGTAGATTTCTCAGCACCCACGTTCGTTGGATTGTCGAAGTGAATCAACTGGAAACAATACAATGGGTATAAAAATTACATTTTGTAACGACTCGTTTCAGCCGTCCAAACGATACAAACCTCGATGATTGTTTTGTTTTCATTTTCCAATTCTAATAAACATTCTACCAGTTCAAAACTTGCTATACTCAAAGAACCAGTCATTTCAGAATTCGAAGAATTCACCTTTTCATCGCCATTCAATACCATAGTCGAACAATGTAACCTACGGATTTATGAACGACGCAAGATTATTATCTCTAGACGAAAAACTTGTCCCATTATTTAGAGAAAGAGATTTCACCGAAAGTGATTTTTATCAAGAAGTTCAGTCTGTGGTAACTGACGGCCGATCTTGCCATTCAAATTCTGTCGAATAAAATTCGCGAAAAAATCTCTTGATACAGCTTGTAACATTTGAACACTTGTATCATCTGGTAAGGGAGATTTGTCGCTCGAGGTCAAAATATCACGATGTAATAAAACCATGGTTAAAAAGTTCAGTCTTAATTCAAATTTCTTAATATCACCGCAGAAATCCGTTTCAGAAATGCCACCTAAAATCGAAGACAAACGTTTTAAGAATCAGAAGAAAGACAAATGACAGCGATGTCGACCAATAAACGGGTACCTCTGTCTTTATGTCTGCTAGTTTGAGATTTAGAATGAAAGTTTCCAAAGTGCTCGCTGGACCTACTGCAATTTAAAAATATTATGCTCGGAAATAAAAAGCATCGATCACGATAGGAGTGTTCATTCGAATGAAAATGCGTCTTAACAACGGTACTCACCTACTAGGCTGGTAACTACTGCTACTACTAGTAAGTGACGAACTAGTCGAATTCGCTCCACTTTCCAAATAGTTTCCTTTGACAGGTAAGAAATATTCGTCACTCTCTTCTTCTGAAAATAAATCCTTTTAAAATCGAAAAATCGTCGAAATTTTCGTGCATATTTATTTCTCGTATTTTTCTTACCTATACCACCGGATGACCATCCCGATGTATTTTGTAAACTTTTCGCGACGAAATGATTAATGCTCGACGGATTAATATGTTTGTTCAATTCTTGTTCCACTCGTTCGAAGTCAGAAGTGGTCATTGGTTTTTGATTGGGACGGGGTCGATTGGCAATATTACTAATAAAAAATCAGAACGATAATGATAAACTTCTTAAAGGTACTACATGTCGTCACAGCAGACGACATCATGATAGTCAAATTTTAAAATAGCTTTCAAAGTTATACAAAATCTCACTGTATGCATTGACAGTCATGTTCAAAGAATTTTTAGATGTGCCGAGAACCAATCTGAGATTCATTAAAGTACCTCATGAAGTACCTTGAAAATTCTTTAGTTCACAAAGAACGTTGGAGAAAATAGGCGATGAGTCAGAAAAGCGGTAAGATGTCTCATTATTATAGCAGATGTTATCTTAAGATACGCGGTATTGTGCAACAATGTGTTGAAGTCAAAAAAGGTTCAGAAGGGTTATCGTACAAACCTTGTATCTTGCGAGTGAGGCGATATTAACCCGAAAATTACCTCACATACAACGCGTAATTGTCTTGGTGAAAGGAAGGCAGCGAATGTACTCAAATTTATTTCGAGATCAATCTGCAATCGAAAAAAGAACAAATAGATTTGTTTACGGGATAGTTACTACTATTTAAAGTTATCTTCCTGATTAAAATTTCTGACCTTTGGACCGGAAGCATCTTCTTTCTGCTTAAATTTCAATTTAATTTCTTGTTTACCCAATAATTTCCCGAATAAAATCATTCCATCACAGGAACTAGTGTGATTCTCTTCAAATTCTTCATTTTTGGATGTCTAGGTAGAAAAATAGAATAATAAACCTTCCTTCCCTCATGGCAATTTAGAAGAATAAAATGTTATATGAGAAACTGGTAAATACGAACTGCTGACAAGGACGATTCGTCGATTAGAGATTGTGACATAGTTCGTTCAGAGGCGCAGAATTCGTCAACATAGAGATCTACTCCTTCGAAAGAAATCACCTTAATCCCATAAGCTGAAGCGGGTTTTGAGGGGCTATCATCAATTGTTTCGACGCTGGCTTCATCGTAATATGATATTCTGTGGGTACAACAGTAAAGAAAATTATGATAGTACGGATGCAGCGTAACATAATGACAATAGATAAGGTTTAAAATATGAAATTACTGTTGCACGTGAAGCTCAATAGCACCACCTAATGGACTATCTTTGGGTAAATGTTCCAAACGAATCACAGTATTTATTAGTTTTACTTTTGTTCGCGTAAAAGCTGAAAAGAATAACAAGAATATCAAAATGACCAAATAAAATTGATTCAAACTTCATCATTTTGTTCTATTTTTCATTATCAGATGGCCCCTACAATTGTCTTCACATTCGTGATCGGTTAGATGTTTTGGAACATCTTTTTAGTAGGATATCATCATTTAATAGAATACATTTTAAGAACTTGGCTCCAGGATTAGTAATACGCAACATGATGAGGTATGCACACCAACGTATAAGTTACAACGAAATTCATAGTTTCGGTTTTTGTACCTTTTAAATGAAATTGCACAGCTTGATAACTTCATTGTTGCCAAATCGGTAAAGAGAAAACCAATTTGAAATCATCATTTTCTTCTATTTTTTTTTTTTTTATTATCAGATGGCCCCTACAAATGTCTTCACATTCGTAATCGGTGAGATGTTTACAAACATCTTCATAGTAGGATATCATCATTTAATAAATTACGTATGAGTGCTCAGCTCCAGGATTGGTAACGTGTAACATGGTAAGGTAAACATCCCAACGTATAAATTACTACGACATTCATCGCTTCGGTTTTCGAAGCTTTCTAATAAACGTGCACAGCTTGATAACATCATTGTTGGCAAAGCGTTAAAGAAAAACCTTTTATAGTTAAGCGCCCACAAACGATATCATCAAGCTGTGCACTCTTGTTCGAGCAGAAGCAGAAAAAAATAATCCCATAAAATTTAAAGTTCTTTGATTTCGGATTATACGTTTATCCGTTTCTCGGGTTTCAAACACGAAGAACTCACCCGATTCTATATACTTCGCAAATTCTTCAACACCATTCACAGGATTCATCTTTTCCGCGGAAGTCTGTTCGGATGTAAATTTCAAACACTCTTCGGCTAATTGGAAACTATTTGTCATAGATGACCACATCGATTCGAACGTAGAGGAGCCTTGATCAAAAACAGAAACCAAAACAATAAGATTGTTCAGCATAGTTCTCGATTCAAGGGCGAAGATTCAAGCTACCATTCTCATTTCTTTGTTTTGGTTGAACAACCAGATACAATCCATCGATTTCCACAGTGGAAGAATCTCTCATCAAGGTAGTCCAAGGAATCGAAACTGAGATTTTCGATATGAATCCTACCAAGAATTCTACAGGAAACTTTTGTTGCTCTCCCAATTCATTTAGAGCCTGCGAAAATAAAATAGCGTACGAACTTTTAACTTTAAACTCTGAATAACTCATTTTTAGTTGGCTGATCAATGGAAAGGATAAAATGTACATACCTTCGTGTTCAGTCCAATATTGGTAATGGTTCCAGAACCTTTGAATAAATCAACCGTAAGCTGATCGGCGATCAATTTCTCTTCGCTATAAGGTCCCAGAAAACGTTCTAAAACATATAGACATGCTGATTTCTTTACGTGTGCAGGATTAAACCAAGGCATATTTTCGAGATATTAAGAACACATTAAATAATTTTAAACATTCTGGTAAGTCCAGTAGATGAATTTATAAAATGACAGCACTTCGAAAAAAGTATCAGGAAGACTTTTAACACGGAACACGAATTAGAAAACTGCGTCAATGGGTAAAACACAAAGAAGTTCGAAGTCCAACAATTCAAGTCCATGCTATCTCTCTACATTTTACACAACATACGCACATAAACACATGAGTTCATAATCGATACCATTCCATCGATTTCTAGTCAATTCAATCGAATCGGTAAAACTATTGATATTTAATTCTCGCAAAATTAAACTACCAACATTAACGATAGTCTTGCCATTGTCGCTAGGTCACCGGCGATGAGGAAAGAGTCGTAATAAGGGGTAGAAAAATCGATTAGGGTTGGAGATTATACTTTTTTTTGAAGCCTTTGAGAGTGTGAGTAATACGGATTTACTCCTTTTCTAGTTTTACCCCTTACGGCCTTTTCCTCTTTCTCAACGCTGATTACAGATGAACGAAAAAGCCGACTATCGATATCGATAATTATCGATAGTAAAAGGTGGGTTCGATGAGTACGTTTTGTTCTCATCACGGTGTTTTCAATGTTGAAAATTCTATCTGATAAGAAGAAGAGTATAAAGGGGAGAAAAAAAAGTAAATTGGCGATAAAAAAATAGAATAAAAATAATGTGCCGCTACTAGAGATTTCGGTGTTGTAAGTCGATCGTAAAGACGAAAGAACTTATTGCACTTTTATCAACCATTATGCAAACTCTACCAGTTTTCACATTGTCTCGCTCTCTACTCTATTCGAAGAAAATCGCGTTGTACACCAACGGTATCCACACCTCTATTCCATTGCTTGTGAAAAAGAGTAAGTTCTCGAGAAAAATATGTTTTGGTAGTTTTTTCTTAAATTCATTCTGTTCATCATTTTATAAAGACATATATTTTGTTTCCAGTCATAACAGAAAAACAAGGGAATATTACTACGATACGAGCAGAGGTGACATGCTCCGACAGAAAAGAAAACCTGATAAAAACAGAGCATGATGCTTACGCTTGTCCAGTCTGTCGATTAAATTTGGATATCAAGCATACGGTTGTTTTTTTATTTCTTTACCTTTTTTCCTGCAACATAATATTATCATTATCTGTTTAATGGTAAATTTTCTTTCCTTGTTCTGAATCTTAGGATGTTTTGATTCTCAGTCAGTTTGTCCGTAGCGATGGTTGTATGTTACCCAGACGTATCACTGGCTTATGCAATGCCTCTCAAGTACGAATATCGAAATTGGTGTCTATGGCACACATTGCAGGTGATGATTGGGATCAAAGTTTTCGTTAACGTTGTAAACGGAAAATAGTTTTTTACCCGTCGATAAATTTACAGGTTTAATGCCGAATCTAGTTCCACGGTATAGTAAGAAAGATTGCACCAAAAGACGGCGGGATTGGAAGAAGTATAACACATATTTTGACGAGAATACTATTAGACCTTTTGATGTATTACACAAAGACAAGGAAGGTTTGAAAGAGAAATTTTATGAATCATTGGGATTCAAATGGAATAAAGAACCGTGGAAAGATCGACCAAGCCTCGATGTTCAACCTAAAAAGATCGTACATTTCTGAGTCAAAAATATGATAATTTTCTTTTAATGTTTTTAATTCGTTGATTATTTTCGATCTGAGTATAACTTGAAAGAAGATGGCTGTTGATTTATCTTCGAGAATCGACGTCTATTGTATTATGTCTTGTCGCTATTTCGAACGATATCGTGTTACTTTGTCCTGTGGTGTCATTGGAAGAACTAATCAGTAGAGAGGTCATGTATGTTCTGGCGCAGTCATGCGCAGGGACTAATTTCTCTTATTTTTTCAGCGTTTTCAACTAACCCAAAAAATCCTGAAAATCCTCTAATTTTCCATACAGAATATTTGATTGTTTTTGAAACAAATGTGGGTCATTTCACCCTACTTTTCTTCTCCACTGGTTTGAAAATTTTCGAGCTTTTGTATCAAATTTCTATCGTTTTACTCTTTTTTTAACCCTAAAAAAAATCTAGCCCATGTATGTTCTGACGCACTCGACTTTTTCTGCAGTGCAACCAAGTTTTTCATCGTTTTTCAACACTTCCAATAATCCTAAAAAAAAATCAATTTTAGGGGCTAATTTCTCTCATTTTTCATTCAATTTTGAAAATCTTAAAAAGAAGCTTAGGGATCAATTTCTCGCTCTGTATAATCTATGTAATAGTAGGTACCAGAGTGACAGATTCATTACTTCATAAGACAAGAAAAAAATTAGATTCTCAAATCCCTGTACCCCTACCTTGATATTCTTACAACCCTTAATACCTACCTTGCTTTTTTATTTACTACCTCAAAACTCAATAAAATCCTTACAAATTTTTAAATCTACCAAAAAAATACATCCTTCGAAAACTTCAAAAATCACTTAAAAATGAGAGAAATTGATCCCTAAGCTTCTTTTTAAGATTTTTAAAATTGAATGAAAAATTAGAGAAATTAGCCCCTAAAATTGATTTTTTTAGGATTATTGGAAGTATTGAAAAACGATGAAAAACTTGGTTACACTGCAGAAAAAGTCGAGTGCGTCAGAACATACATGGGCTAGATTTTTTTTAGGGTTAAAAAAAGAGTAAAACGATAGAAATTTGATACGAAAGCTCGAAAATTTTCAAACCAGTGGAGAAGAAAAGTAGGGTGAAATGACCCACATTTGTTTCAAAAACAATCAAATATTCTGTATGGAAAATTAGAGGATTTTCAGGATTTTTTGGGTTAGTTGAAAACGCTGAAAAAATGAGAGAAATTAGACCCTGCGCTTGACTGTGCCAGAACATACATGACCTCTCTACTCTAATCCTTGTCTTTCATAAAGGCCAGCTTTATTTTTTACCGTAGAAAACCTCACCGTACTTATGATTGCGTTCCCTATCTTGGACTTCCTCAAACAGACCGTGCTAAAATGAAAAAATTATCGCATTGCGGTTCAGAATATGCCACATTCACTCGTTTTCTTCTCATCTCGTTTATGGCTTTACTCCTTTTCTGACAACTTGTTTGCTCGAGACCATTTGATTATAAACACATTGTAAGGGAGTAGTTGAGAGGTTTTGTTTCTGTTTCGGAAAAAGTGACTATACTCAGGAACCAGTATTCATGTAAATAGATCCAAAAGTTGAAATTTCTGTCTCGAGGTCAAGGGCTGCTAGCGGAGTCCTGCGCACGAATTCAAATATGGATGTTAATGTCTGAATATTGTTTTTGGTATGACTTATGAAGAAAAAGACTCCCAAATAACTTAAGCAGAAACCGATCTCTCAGACTTCCTCAAACACAGCCTCCCGATATGAACAGAATAAGAGTCAGCGATATTTACCTCGCTCACTCCTATCTTTTCTCATTGTTTTTTTCTCACTCATTCCGCCTCCAACACCTTGTGCAATATTTATCAAATTATATCTTCCAAATAAACTTGCAGACTCATCGAGAGTAATAAATGTTATGATGTTAGAAACAGAATTAGACGACAAGATGAGATAGGTATTTCCTCCTTTTCCAAGATTTTCTTTACGTCATCTTTTACTTGGAAAAAAAAAATACATTTTGAAGACAAAAAAAACCAAAAAATTTCCTGACAAACTTTCGTGTTGAAATAGAAGAAATGATAACCATCGACAACTTTGAAAACGTGTTTCACGACGAGTGTACGTAAGTTTTGATCATGTTCCAAGCCTATTTTATGACTACATAAAACCTGTATTATGAGGGAAAGGGGAGAGTCCAACTTAATATTTTTTTTTTCTAGCATTTCACATTTTTACAGAATATTGAGTCGAAACAATTACGTCGATATTTTTGGCAAAAAAAAAGTTGTAGACTATTTAGGCGATTACTAGCAGAATACAAAAATATGAAACACAGCTGTCAAGCTATCAAAAACGGTATAAGCAGGAAAAACAGTTTGTATGTGGTAAACTGCGTTGAAGTGAAATGTTACAATAATTTATTTTTCAATCTTTCTGTTTCTTTAAATTGAATCATAAATCGAATTTGTTCTTTTCACACGTTGAATACTTACCATTCACGTAAATTATTTTTATAAGGTACTTTGGTTGTTATTGAATTGAGAAGCAATATGCAATGAAAAACTACCTATAATTCCATATGGGAAAATTTCTGATTAGATCATATGTGATTAATAGAAAAAAAAAAACTTACCCAATTTCAGAATATGAGTATATCATTTTTCTAGTTTTTTTTTTTTTTTTTTTTGACACATTTCGGTCGATTCGTTGATAGATACATGCGCCATCACTAAATATCTTCAAATTATAACTTAGTTTTTGAAGGTGTTTGCAATCTATGTGACAGAAAGTAGCCCATAGTGAAATGGAAAAAAAATCGTCGACAAAACGTAATTTTATTGAGTCAACTTGGAAAAGATACTTTGTGCTTCTAATACGTGAAAACGAATGCAAGTTCGAATCATCTACAGCTTGATTCTAACTGAAAATGGGACCAACCGATTCTGAACTTCATTATTTCACGAGAAAATTCTCCGACCTATTGGGATCTCTTCTGGTCTATCATTACGGAGACTATTGACGTCATAGCCAAATAGGAAAAGTTCTATAATGGGAATATCTAGTCCCACAGTTTTTCCAAAGATACCTTTACCTTCGCAATTTTTCCAAGAATACTATAGAGCCTGTTCAAGTACGTCTCTTGAATAACAGAAAAACTCATACATTTTGAGAATAATTTTTGAATATGCAGAGGTTTGTAAGTTACTTGTCACCATTTCGAACTCCTAAGTTCGAATGCAGACTTGGAGCGAAATCTAAGGGTATCTTGACTCACAAAAAATAAGGAATACTTTGATGGGTGAAGAGATGGAAGGCGAGTTTAGAATAACTCACAAACCTTCAAAATTAATTAGTTAATTGAATTTTTTCTTTTCGTCATTTCGAAGAAATTCTTACAACTTTTTGCAGAATTCTCAAAACGAAATGTCATTATGATTTTTCAAATCTAAGAAGAAATATTAAAACATGTAGTTGACTTTAATTCTTCGACGGAAAATATTCTTGAAAACGTAACTTTTTCTCATTTAGTGCTTAAGAGTTGAAGACTAGCTTGGGTTTCTTTTTAATGAATGCTGTCACATTTTACGTAGAAAATGAATTGTATTTTATCGCTAACCAAATTGATAATTCCAGCCCCACCGCAAGTCAACAAGTTTTGAAGTCGGCGAAGGAAGTAGTGACGTTACGAGTAAAAATAACACTTGGTTATAGAAAATAATGAAGAGAACAGCTGTTCTTCAATATTGAGAATTGTAATGCAATACATAAACGAAACGACGCAATGTTTTATGCCAGATATGCAAGTAAAAGTGCCAAAAACATAACCCTCCACTATGTTGTACATCAAAGATTCGTTTTCAAAAAAGAATGAAAAATTCTCTTCTCATAGATCGTACCTGAAAACTGAGCTTCAAGAGTAACGTTTTCTCGACGACAGTATTCAAGTCATATGAAATGAAACATTTCCAAAAGAAGAAAGTGATATTTTTTGTCTGAAGAGTCATCCGATTAACTTTCTGTCTTGAAGTGATAATCAGACTTCCTGCAAATTTGCTCCGAATAAGATGAGACTAACGTATCAGTCCTTCAATCATCCACAGAATTTATTCGGTAGTCGATCGTCTCATTACTTTTCGAAATAGAATGATCTGAAAATAGGTCGTCAAATAATGGACAAGTTAACAGAATCACTTCAATTAAATTATCTTGAATCGACGAATTTTTTCTTCTGTCTTTCGTCATTCACGAACCTAGCAATTACGACGTCGATGACAAACAAATTCAAAAACGAAGGCGTTGGGGCAAATTTACCCGTAATTATCGTTTCGTGATACGTTGAGCTAAATTCCTGTCAACGAAGTACGTATATTGTTTTACCATACAAATTTGGGAGCGAATCACTCAACAAGAGAATGATAAAATACCTAATTAGAAATGAAAAATATTAGGTATCTTTACAGGATGTATAAATTCATCATTAGAAGGACTAGTAACAGCTGCGCGAATTCCTTCCTTTCGTAGTTTCTAAAATATAATTTGGCGATAAAGACAAGGAAAAATTGGAAATAAAATATAGTAAACCATAGCTTTATTTATCTTCCGGTTTTGTAAGTGACGAGCTATGAATCGCAGTCTATAGTACGATAATCTACTTCCCTTATTTATAAGGTATACAGAATCATTGATTAAGAGGATCCCGATTTCACGTAATAGAAATTATCGTTTTACAACGATTTAGAGGTGAGTGCAGAAAAAATTCACCTCCTTTTATCCAATTCAATGTTTCATATTATGAACTACGAATATAAAAATAGAGATATAACCGATTATCTTAATTAGTTAGTTGTGGTCAATCGATGATTCAATTGAAGAGCCTTAGATGACTCCTGTTTCCATCTACCCTGCAACAAAATGAACCCAATATATTATAAAATGAAAAATACGATCTAGTGATGGCAAAGTTGTATTTATATGAGAAAATGTAAAAACAATCCAGGTTTAACCATAACGTAATTGATAGATATTCTTCAAAAAAAAGAATAAAATCTGAGAAAACAATAATATTATCATCTCCCCACATACTGAATGGAAACATACATTCAACATAAGACAATAGTAATCAGGATCAACGATTATTGCAATGATCGTTCTTTCTTCACTTACTCGATATGAGGTCTGGTTAAACTCCATTTTTTTTCGCATCTTTGGCGACATTAGTTTTAGAAACTTCCTCCTTACAAGCTTCTTCGAAATTGTCCACTAGTTCTGGGACCTCATCGTCTTCATCAATTGTCGCTTTGCTTGCCATACTGGCTCCCGACATTCCACCTGTGGCTAATCGTTTCAGTTGCGAGATCCCTTCAGGACCCAACTGGTTCAAAATGCTAGGTAACATATCCGTAATCTGTTTAGTTTCACCATGACCCGTTATAGCAAATGTGTTCGCAGTCAACGAAGCTTGAGCCTTCGGATTATTGAAATGGATGACACTACCATCATCTTTAATCATGTTGACTTCTTCAATACCTGGTATCGTATTAACACCAAGTTTTTTCAATGACCCTTGTAGCTTCTTATCATCGGTAGCAGCAGTAGTATGAACAACCTTCTTCTTCCGACGAGGTGTACCCTTACCACCGATTCTGACTTGAGCTTGTAATTTTTTCAACTTATCTGGGTTCATCGTAGAAGTACGAATAAGATATTTACTGATTGAAACTCTTTAAAGTAATAACACTTCAATTATTTTCAAGTTGAGAATCACATCCGCGAAAAACTAGAAATTGAAATTAAATAACAGATCTATTCTAAATAGAAATATTCTTGAATTAAAAGAATTTCAAACGGCGGCATGGAGCAAAATGAACATTGAGGACCTTATTTCCGATTTTATTCGTTTCGCATTATTCGAAGCACAGATGCCAAATGTAGTGAGCCCGATTAAAACGTTGTTTTTTTTCCTCCAATACAGAAGGCTGACAGTCCTGACACAGCAGCAGACATACCTCATGTTCAAAAATTCGCGCAACCACACGTCTCACGTGTTCGAATTTCCAACTGAAGGATTGGGAGTGCAAGCGCGAAAGAGTCGCGCTCTACAATTTCAATGGTGTGGAAAAAAAAACTTGATCATTTTCCGAAAGTGTTCAGACCAAAATGAAAAGGGTCTCATTTAAAAGACAATTTAAAGGCTAATCAAATTTATTATTTTCAATTTTTTAATTAAAGCTTTTGTTCCCGAGATATTTTGAGATTAGTTAACACGTAGTTAAATAGGAAATTGTACATGGTCACGTCATAAGAGAGTCGACAGTAGCGCGCGATCGCTACCACCACCCCGAGGCCCGAATCGGGAGTGAGCCATGTATAGGTGTAGGTATAAGTATAATGGACCGCCATTTTTACTGCAAGAAAACAGGAAAAGTAAACACGGTCGAGAAAACATCCCTAAGAGCCCATATATTATGCTGCCCATGTTAAATTTAAATACCATAAGATAGGTGCATTGCGCACATGATGAGAGGAGAATCTCTCTGTCACCATGTTGATAATTAAGTTGAAGGAGGAGCAGTTTCAGGAGATTTCAGGAGTACTGTGACAGAAATTTAAATCTCAAATATTGAATGTTGATTCATTTAATCATTAGAAAGATTATTTCAATACCCCACATATTCTCAATCCTGTAGCATAGTCCTAAAAATGAAATAAATACCGGTCCTGAAAATTAAATAAATACAGACAAAATAACGCTTGACATTTATTTAAAAATGGAAAAATGAACAAATTTGAAACAATTATGTCTAAAGACTCATAAACAATGAAATCGCTTTTGCAGATAATTAGAATTACCAATTTCCTTCTGTAAACCTAGATTTTCATAAAAAGGAACCAAACCATCTTTGCATTCAAGACTCACTTTGTAACATTTCAATTTTTCGCTCATTTGCAAGAGAGTGGAAACCAATCTGGAAGTAAAATTTATACATCTTTGAGTATCAATCCATTTAAACACCAATCAACTGGTTTATATAATACTATAAAAATTCAGGCTCATCTACTTTGCAATATCATCTGTACTTTTTTTCTATTTAATGACAAAAAATATGTGATCTATCTCAAGAAAACACCCTAAACGTATTAAAAACTGATTTTAAGATAGAAAATGTTTTAATTTACTAAAACTACTGGGGTTGTTCTTCTTGGACCGTCATATAGGGGTTTCCTCTTGACAGATCATTGTGAGTTATCACCAGTGAACCTCTTAACAAAAGTTCAAGTAATATATATTTCATAAGTTTGATAAAGTTGGAAATATCCTTTCTACTGTTCAATTTTTTTGACGCTCAGGGTGGGGAGGGGGGTTAATGGTGACAGATCACATATTTTAGTTTTATCAGAAAGAAACTTGGACCATATAGGAGGTAGACTGAGCATAGTTTGCATATAGTGATATCCAAACAAAGAGGTGATGAAAAATAAGATGAAATAAGAATAAGGATCATTGGACCTTGAAGAGTAAACAGTGCAATTGATTGCAAAGACAGGATTTGCATCATATGGTATGCTCCACTCCTCCAAGCGTTCATTCACTCTATTATTATATTCCAAGGTCTGACCATTCCTTATCATGTTTCTGTTTCAATGGTTTGTATATGTTTGTATGGTCAATGCTTAGATTACCTCTCACATAAACATAATATGGTAGGAGCTAGGAACAATAATAAAAAATATTATACAATTTTTTGGGAAAAAAAAAGAGAAAAGGACACAATTGTTTTGAAGGCTTCAAATGAATCATATTAAGTATTAATATTCAAGTAAGCTGACTCTTTTCTCTATTGTCTGGAATGGTCAAAAATCTCAAATTCCTCCTTATTGCGCATTTTTATAATTGAAGAGGGGATTTTGGAGGTAAATGGGAGATTTTTATGTCTATCAAGGGTGGGGGAGCTGTGCCCTGACGCCTTTCTCATACCAACAGGTCGGTCCATTATTTAGCAGAAGAGAATAAACTTGAGTTCTTCTATAAAGTCGAGTATAGTGACAGTTTGCAATTAAAATAATTAATTATGTATATGGTCTCTGAAGAATAACAATACTTACATTTTTCCAAGATCTCTTTTCCGATAATTCTTACTCACAACCACATCTTCTATTCTTCCTCGCTAGAAGAGAATAAATACTTATTACTTAATAAATTTGACAACAGTCAATTTGGCAACACTGTAACCACTAGCCACGGCCTACTTATATAAGGCCGGAATGTAGCAAAGTCACAATGTCGCACTTCAAAATCAGTGGATACAGAATTACATGGACGCTCATGGAAAAAAATGAAAAAATTCATTCGTATGCTAATAAAACGCGGTTTTCAAAAAAAATGAAGAGAATTTAATTTGAAGAGCAAACGATTTCCGATTTTTTGAGCCTAATTTCAGTACGATTGGTGCGATATACAAGGAGTTATGATCGGTTGAAAATTAAAAAACAGATACGGGACGAAGTGCGGTACAACCTCCTACAACCTCACCGCACCGTCCGAAAACCAAAACGTCTATCGCAAACGAATCCACTGCACTGTTGCAATTTCCTACATTCCGGACTTATATATAAAGTAGGCCGTGCACTAGCCTTTACCAAACATTTTATTTAAAAAAAAAACTGGCTACATAACATGATTGTCAACAGTCCTAATTTACAAATGATACAATGATGAGTTACTGTCATTGAAACTACCCATTGTTTAGTCAACCAATACCTTGACTATAGACCTCAACTCTTGTAAGAATAACTTAATAAGCATACGCAATGATCATCATGTTTCAGTGAGAATTTCTGAGAAACTGAATGTCCATCATTGAAAACTAACAATGTCCTTTTGATTACAAATCTTGTTCTGTTCTTTCACCTATTACTTATTTTTCATTTCCAATTATTTACCCAACAGTCTAACTTTGTTGTTTGCTCCCAGTGTTTCCTAGAGCTAGATTGTCAACATAGATAATGCTTACATAACAATATTGATAACTATCACAAAAAAACTTGTAACTTTTACCCACGGTACTTTTACCATTACAAGGTTGTAAAATCAAAATCAAGTTATGAGTCTACTTGTACAACAATAACCACTTGAAAACGTTACATTAGCTTTGGTTCTTATTGGAGTTGATATGTTTTTGGTCAAACAATATGTATAGTTCTGCTGATAAAAACTTGGGTAACAGTTATGCCGTACAAAGTGAGACGGACGTAGGCTATATCCAAACAACAATTCGGAGGATGATGTATTGTTTTCATAAAGAACGAAAAAATTATTCTACAATCCTGCAAATTTCACGGTTTCTAATATTTTTATCTAAGAATCCGTTGGTCGTTTTAGATTTTTGTTAACGGCATTAGTTTTAGAGATATTTACTAATAGTCACCTAAGTGGATATACGTCCCATTTGCCGACAAAGAAATAGGACATATATCCACTTTCGAATGATTTCACAGACGGAGCACACACGCACACACTCGTAGGTAAATCCGCCAAAAGATCCATTTTTCTAGATTCGTATTTCCGATATACGTCAATCTCACTTTGTAGGGCTGAGTTCCATCTGTGTATGAAGCCATCTTAAATTAATCTATTGTCAAATGAGTCACTTTTTGATGATTGAGTCATGTCAGTTTTCACCTCCAAGAATTTTCATTTTCTCCAACATAGGTTTTGTACCAGTACTTATAATGGAAATAAAAGATACTAAAATTTAGAGTGACAACCTACCAAAGAGCATCCATGGATAAATTTTTGTTCAACAACTAATGTGGCACTGGCAACTATAATATTTTTCTCAATATCTTCAACAACAATGATGAAGTAGCTACCAGAACATGATTTCATAGAATTAAATCTGTCTGAAATAAGAAGAAAAATGAATATTTAAAATCAAATCGATACGGCTTGGGGAGCTGGGAGTTGCCCTAATTATAGCTCCCACTTCAAGCTTCAAGGAATGAAGAGCAGTGCTAAGGCACAGAGCAGGACCTTGAGAACGGCGCTGAAGCTAAAACAGGAAGAGCTCAACAAAAGCAGGATAGGCTCAATCTATTTTGTTCTGTTTTTATTGTTTTTTACTCTTCCCATTTTTATTTTTTGTTTTGATTTGACCCATAATAGACCGAGAGAAAAAAAAAAAGTAGAAGCGAGCCGGTGTTTTCTAACCGGTGAGGTGTGCCGTGAGCACCCTTACAATATGTCGCAAGTTCCCCCAAAAATGAATTTTTTGGCGAGTTTATTATGAATAATTTGTTTATAGAATTGCATGATTGTATAAAATCCCAGGCCTGAATCTCTCATTAAAAAATTTTCAATATTCTGTATACCTTTTTCTCAATTTTTGAAAATTTCACTCACATATTTCAAATTAAAAATATTCTGGGTTTGACATAAGTCGCAAACTCGAAAAGGTTGAAAAACAAAGCTAAAGAATGAGGAACTACAAATTGGGTACAAAGAGCCAAATGAGGGGTTTTTCTAGGTCAGCTTTTCAGAGCTCAAAATTTTAGAACTGAACTTTGAAAGTGAATCTAGCTCCCGGCTATTTTTCCTCAAAAAAGGGGAACGGGGTAACTTTCCAGGCTCATTTGGAAGCCGTCTCCTCAAACCTAAATCAAAAACTTCTGAAGCAATATGATCATAAAAAAATTCTTGATACTAATGTTTCTGCAGGAGAATCCTGATGCGAGAAATTTTTCTTGTGAGGTACCCATTTCACGAGGGGACAACAATTATCTGCTCTTCATTTTTCCACAAACCCCTGTTTGCAAGAGAATCAAAATAGGCCTACGTATTCAAATTTTATCAAAAACATTCGCCTCTTATTAAAGAAGACTCTTGGAACCATGTATTAGCATAAGATTCTTTGTAAAGTTTTGGGCGAAGTTTCTCACTCGTTCAGCAAACAAATTCTCACTTAAAATACCTTAGATAGAAATGACGTTTGTTCAATGTATTTTTTATGGAAAGAACATTCTTTCTCAAATACACTATTTTAAATTTTAATGGGGATTTGAGAGCAAAAAAACTAAAAATTGTATTTATTGAACTATTCATTTAGGTATCTCTCGCCTAAATTGTTTCTCTTTCTTCGACATCAAATACAAATGTTGGGAGTTTATTTGAAAGCCACAAGTTTGATTTTATCAATACTGAGAAGCTGACAAAATATTTCCACATAAATTCAATTTTTTTCTTGTAACTTACTACTGAACAGTTTTTCATCCACAAATCCAACCTCAGTTAATTCTGCCAACACATCTGTGAAACCTATAGAAAGAGAAATAAATAAGTAAAATGTGCACTTTTACCTTCTGATTTTAGAAGCGTTTGACCATACGGATACTTTATCTATGCGTTTGACAGTTCTTTTCATGAATCAAATCCACTTATAGGCATTCCGCTCAAAGTGTGGAAATAAATAATCGAATCATAATTAATAATAGGGCTTCATGAAGCAATCACCAGATATTATAAAACTCAATTTTGAAGGAATGACTGAATACAATTTCAATATCAAGTTTGTTAGATGACCCTTACCTTTTTCAAAATCGTTCGAGGATAGTGGTCGAAGGATTAAATGTTCTCCTACTTCAGGAAACTGAGCCTCCAGAGAATCACAGCCACAATTTATATTCTGAAGGAGTTCCTCATCGAAAAGATATTCCGGCATCATTCAGAATTCTTGATATCGCAAAAAATTGGTGAAGTTTCAAAACATTAACATTATCACATCGAAGACACAACTCTTTTAAAATATCAATCTATCAAAGAGAGATAAGAGTGGAAACACCTTTGATCGTGAACTCGTGGCAATTTTGGAAAACTTACGGAAAAATGTTGAATCCTACTGAAACGATACGAATTTCACGACTTTGTTAACCACAACATAGGTATTTCGTTTTTCAAATCGTGTTCTCACGAGAAAAAAAAAAGGAACGATAACAAGAGAACAATCAGCACATTTCACACCTATTATCTTTGCCTATTATTTAGAATTTAGATATTAAGATATTGTTAATGGTGAAAGTGAACGTTTTTTAAACGTTTGTCTGAACGTTTGTAAGGAAAGTCAACATCTAGGGCATTCTTAGACAGTTGATACACTTTCGTTTCAGTTCATGGTTGGTTTGCGTAATATTGACGTTATCAGAGTAAACTTCTGCTTCTAAATAATGTCGTGTACTGTCCAGTTATGGGGAGTTGAAAAACTACCAGCTTTGGCCTTCGATGAGACGCCGGCTTGTTGGCCTTGAATAGACTGCTAAATTAGTATTTTAACCCTATCACCCAAGAACAAACTGGAGAAGACGAAGAAGATTGATGAGAATTTATATAAGAGTTCACAATTATATGAAACCACATTTGAAAAAAAAAATTCCTATCTTTTTGCTGTATCAACTCACAGTAGTATTATGAATAATAAATCAGGATGTTTACGTGAAGTGATAAGAACTGAGTGCGACTGTTCAAGTGTTCACTACACTTCTCAGCGTGCTTCTGAGTTCTGAATGTTTATGCCTGGTTTTTGAAGTAAAATCAAATTCTTGAAGTGTTTACTGTTTCTAAATTGGTGTTTCAATTATTAATTATATTATTCTAAAATCATAATATCATCCCATGATATCAACTTCGTATTTCAACCGTTCTTTTCTGAACACAATTATCCCTTACGTTGGATTCTTCACTCCCGAAAAAAACACAAATCATGACTATGCTATTGAAGATTTTTTGTAGGTTTTCGTGAGTATCAACCGAACCCTCAATTACAGAAATTGGTCATCGCTGAAAATCTCTGGAGAACTGATTGACTATTTTTATCTATTTTTGATAGTAGAGTGAAAAACGTCGCCAATGTCATACAAAAAGATATTTTAAATGATGATTTCAAACCCTTGAATCGTTACCTGTTCATTTATTGCGAATGCCGCCAACCAAAACGAACTTTCCACGGTTGCACTTCATTATTTGCTAGCAAGAAAAAAGAGGAAATAAAAGTAATAATTTTTGAAAGAACTTACGTTTGAATGGTCTGATTGTAACACTATGCGTAATGACTTTTGTCGATATTTTCTAGCAACAATTGAGGGAAAGAGAATACGTGACTCCTTCGAAGCGAAAGGAAGTTATTGATGTTTGGGAGGGTATGACCGTTAAAGAGTTGGGAAAAGCTATGGGAAAAGATGCGAGTAAGTTTCTGTATCGTAGTAAGCACTAAATACCACGTATTTCTAATCCCTATTATCGAATGCTCAGATTACGTGTTCCAGTTGATGTATTACGTGAAAGATACCTCGGGATACAAATACCCGAATGACATCCTTGCTTGGAAGACGTTGGTTGAGCTCGTTCATAAAGCAAATTTAAGATTAAAATTGGTATCAAAAGATTCGGCTGAAAGCTCTAAAGATCGCGATGTGTATCCGGAGTGAGTTTTGATGAAGTCCAGTTCATTTAAATGTGAAGTACGAGTAAAGTTTTGTGAACTAAAAGTTTTCCTAATGTGTAGACCTCCAGCCGAAGAGGATAAGCTAAGACGTAGACCAGCTGTTGTAACCATAATGGGTCACGTCGATCATGGTAAAACTACTCTATTGGACTATTTACGTAATTCCTCAATCGTTGCGTCTGAATTTGGTGGAATCACTCAACACATTGGCGCATTTTCTGGTAAGTATAGTTACTTGATATTTCCCGAATTATGGCAATTTTTTTCTCATTATTGTTCATACCATTCTTGAGGATTACGCGAGAAACTAGGTGTAAGTTTTGTGATTGAGAATGGAAGCGTAGAAACTTTTTCTTATCTTGAGTCTTAATTTCTTTCGATAATGCTTATGGCGGTTTCGTTAAAATCTTTCTCAAGAAGAACTGGATTGTGGACCAATAATGGAAGATTCTATGTTTTGTAGTCAAGGTCAGAGATGACTCGATAACGTTCCTGGATACTCCCGGTCACGCTGCTTTTAAAGCGATGCGATCACGTGGTGCTCATTGCACCGATATTGTAGTGTTGGTGGTCGCGGCTGATGATGGTGTGATGGAACAAACGGAAGAGTCGATTCGAATGGCCAAAGATGCAAATGGTGAGTTACGAATTAAATTATCACAGAGTATATTTTTAAAGGAATTCACGAATTTTGATGACTTCTTTTGTGCTCGACAGTTCCAATAATAGTCGCCATCAATAAAATTGATAAAAAGGATGCCGATATAGTAAGTAAGAGGATTTTCTTATCTTAGGACTTTAATACCGAATTTGTTCGTAAATTTTATTTTCCATGATCAAAGGAGCTGACCAAAAAAATGATAATGGTGCAAGGGCTTATATTGGAAGAATTTGGCGGGGATATTCAGTGTGTTCCGATTTCCGCTCTCAAAGGAACAAACATAGACTCCTTAATTGAAGCGATTATCACGCAGGCAGATTTATCCAATCTGCGCGCAGATCCGTTAGGAAAAGTTCAAGGAATTGTCCTTGAAACGAGACAAAGTCCTCGCTTAGGGTAATATTTCTCTTCAGAAATTAGGTGTATCTCAATGACTGGAGAATTTTCACGAGAAAATTTGCTTGTGAAGGAAATTAACAACTGCTTTAGTTCAACGAGGAACACTTCGGAAAAATTGTATCTTAACTGCCGGCTTAGCGTGGGCGAGGGTGAGACAAATGTTGAATGAACGTGGTAATGTCATGAAAGAAGCTCCTCCATCCACACCCGTTGAAGTCGTAGGATGGCAAGGATTACCGGATCCTGGCGACATCATACTGGAAGTGGAATCAGAAGTCAGTAATACCCTATTGAACACAATTGTTGCTTAAAATTTTCATTTGGTAATTCATTAAAATTAATTTTAGAGTCGAGCACGGGAAGTAATACATTGTCGCGAAAAAAAAGTTGCGCAGGAAAGAGACCAGAAAGATTTGAAAGTGATTCAGAATAAAAGAGAAGAATTTATTCAAGTAAGGTATTAAAGAGTGCAGTAGGTTAGGCTACCGAGTTTATGTTTATCATCAAATCCATGACATTAAAGAAAAATCGCAGTAAACGTTTTTTCAGTTAAGTGGAAAATTTACGATCATTCAAAAAGATGTGTAAAGTGTAAAATCAACTTTGACTTTTCGGATGGTGAATAAAACCTTTTGCTCGCACTTTTTAAGAGAGTAAAATCACTTCTTGTATTTTGATTCATTAAAATTCTTAAGAAAATTGAAGAGTTCGGTTACGTGAGCATGGTTGTTGTAAAATTTAAAATTGATGCTGGTTGAAATTAATATGTTTATATTACACGTTCATGTTCCTGGTATTGATATTTATCTCTACAGAGGTACTTGGGGGGCGAAAAACAACTTAGATACTCTTGCCTGGAACAAGTTCCGTGTATAATTCCTGTCCAGATCAAAAGCTCAACCCGCGTGACATCTTCAACATATTTCTATCAGTATATACACACGCTGTTGTTTCAGACAATTTTTCATGTGCCTTTCGGGAATTCTGCGACTATTTTTAGAAATTTGTCGTTGACTATGGTATTTGATATAAATTGAGTACTTATTCTGATAGGAATACAAAGAAAAAATGAAAGAAGCGAGAAAAGCAGGTTACAGAAGAATAAGACGGGGTCCTAAACAGAAAGAAATTCAAGAAACCTACACAGGTCCTATACTGAATGTCATAATTCGAAGTAAAATCCGTCAATAATTTATGAATGCTAAAATTTTTCGCGTTCAATATCTGAAAAGCATTGTTGTAAATTACAGCCGATGTGGAAGGATCTCTAGAAGCAATTATAGATTGCCTCAGTACGTACTATGACCCTTTGTGCAAACTGGATATTGTTCACTCCGAAGTGGGAAACGTTACGATTGGTGACGTAGAACTTGCAGAAGCTTTCAATGGTGAATAATCTTTCATTTCATCTAGGGATTGATTACGACGTAATCATACAACCTTCTAATATATTGTGAATGATATTTTAGCTGTAATTTACAATTTCAATGTGGGGACTTTACCAGAAGCTGCGCAGGCAGCTGATGCTAAGAGAATTTCTATTCGTCCGCACAATGTAATTTACAGATTACTGGAAGACGTTAAGGCAGAATTGAATTCACGTTTGCCTCCAATAGATAGAGAAGAAATTACTGGTGATCTATAAAGAATATTTTTATTCAAACTTTTTCATCTAGAAGTATGTGGGTACCTAATTTCATCGACGTGTCCATTTCAGCCGAAGCCGTTGTACAAGAACTATTTATGGTGAGCGAAGGAAATAAAAAAGTGCCCGTTGCGGGCTGCCGTTGTGTCACGGGTGACCTTAAGAAAAATGCGAATTATAAAGTCCTTCGAGATGGAGTTGAAATTCATCGAGGTATGGCCATTCATTAAATTTAAAATATATTAGACGTTGCACCTCATTTCTACTGAATGAGAAACTTGGCAAAGCAATGTACTGGTTTTTTGTAATCCTTTATTCTTGTGGCATTCCGTAGGTCAACTAATTTCCATGCGTAATATGAAAACAGAAGTTACATCAATAAAAACAGATCAAGAATGTGGATTACGTTTTCAAGACTCTTCCGTCATTTTCAAACCTGGCGATATTATACAATCCTACAAGACGTACACTGTAGCTCAAGAAATAAAGTGGGATCCATATTGAATTTTAAAGCTGATTTCTATAAAGGTCTGGTCAGTATTCTAAAAAAGATGAAAAAGAGAGATGAGTGATTGCTAGCTAAATAATTTTCCAAACTTTTTCGCGATTTGCTGAGACCCATCATCGTGCTATTTATTATCTGTGATATGACCCATTCGTTGTGATTGTTCATCGACGCTTCAATTTTCTCGTAGAATTGTGGTAAAAAGCGATCTTTCTGCAACTATTCCTTCGTGGTAGTTGCGAAATTACTGTTAATTAGTTTTGATCGTGTTGTTTTCAATATAATATGCGACGTTTACTCTCTGTGTATTCTTCTTTCAAATGCTAATCCTACAATGAAAAAGTGCTGAGAAGTTATGGAAAATATCCATGTTTGTTGTTAGCTTTGTATTGTTAACCGGCAGGTCAATTAAACTCTTCCATTCACAAAGTATAGAAGATTGTTCGACTTTTTTTTTTTTTTCTTTCTTTTTGTAGTATTAGTTTTAATCGAAGTTGTGAAAGATTATTGACGGTTTCATATTCAAAGGATAAAGCCTCTGTACCTCTGGGAGAACGAAAACTTGCGATTGGACGATGGAAAGCGTACTTGGACTGTTTGATGTTATTTAATCCATTCTTGATAGATATTATTTTCGACTTGAATTCCAATTTTCCCAGTTCTGCAGTCTATCAATTGTTTATGACTCAACCGATTGACCCGGTAGTTAAGGACCTAGAAGCATTCTCGCCGATGTAAACAAACATGGTGGGTGAATTGGTTTTGCGATTCCGTGTAAGAGGAAGTGGTTTAGTGCGCGTTACAAACGCTAACCCACAAATTCTCAGCGTGGTTGGTAACTCAGTTGATAAACAGTTCATTCCCTGAATAGCTTGCAATACATTTTCATTTCCTTGAGAATTAAGTCGAATTTGTAGTAGAACCGTACAGGACATAGGTAGTGTGGAAGTGAAATGGCAAATTGTATTTTTTGGACAACCGGCGCGAAAATGTAAATTGTGATGACAAACTATGTCTACTTCATTGATGGAAATACAAGGAAAAATCACGATTTGGAAAATTGAAATTTCGTTTTACGTATGATGAATACTTTCCTCTGAATTGTATTGAAATGAACATTGATGTATCATACGAGTATGTCAATATTTTGACGTACACATATATTGTATAATATTCATAACACATGCAATCCAAAATCGTTGATATCCGAAGGAATGTTTGTATCGGAAAACTAGCAAGTATTTGATGATAATTGAATTGTTCATCAAGAAATCATCCTCGCAATGTCTACCACTCTCATTCAGAAAGAATAATCGTTACTTGAATCATGTATATAGCCTGCGTCAATTCAATTACGTACGGCAGAATGATTAACGAAGTCTGTATTCTGTAAAACACACGTGTACTTCATGAGGCTCAGCCGCTCAGCTGTGCACCTCGTGCTGTAAAGTGAAGTTGAGAAAAACAAACTGACGTCACCAATGTTGAGTCGTGCTAGTATTAGTGCGTTAAAAACAACAAAATGTTTACCACATCCTCAAACTCTTTGTTTGGATACAGACAGCTGGATAGTGGATGCATTGATATCGAGATATGGAATAATATTAATACTGCGGAGTAATTGACGTTAATTTTTCCTTCAAGTCGTTTTCTATTTTATTTTCTTTTCTTAATCAAATCGCATAATTTAAACTCTCTAATCCAAAAATTCTTATGAAAGTAAATTTTTTCATATTTTTTCAATTCGTGATTTGCATAATTGAGAACGTAAGTTGAATCCGAGATATCAGATTTTTATCTGCGTAGTGCGTTTCGTCAAAGTTTCCTTTAATCTTCTATTACCAATTAGTAGACAAGTTCTATTTCCTTTTATTCCGAAGAAGAAAGTATTACTTAGTTCATTTTGGTCCGTTCGTTTTTGAATTACAGAGTGGACCTTCATCAAATTTTCTATTCTTCACAACGTAAAATTTCTTTCACTTTACTTCCTCCGAAACTGCAATGAACATTATCTTCGAGTATTTCTTCTAATCTTTTCTTGCCAGTTCTATATTTTCATTTAGTTCAACTTCTTTCTCAAATTCTTGAAACCATCATGTAGGAATAGTAATCAAAAGAAAAATTTCCGGTTTAATCTTGAAGTGCTTCGGGTGTGAATGAGTCTATGTTATCTCTAGTCATAATTGTGTCATTCTCTTCACAACCATTCTCAATATTTCAGGTGCTTATAAATTGAACAAAATGGGAAGGATATTTCTCGATCATATTGGTGGATCAAGATTGTTCTCGTGCGCTGCCTGCGATACAATCTTAACAAATCGCAGCGAATTGATTAGTACTAGATTCACTGGTGCCACCGGACGAGCTTTCTTGTTCAATCGTGTTGTAAATTTAAATTATAGGTAAACATTTTTCCGTGACAGTGCAATATCATGTTAGTAGATCATAGATGTTAGTTGTATATTTCATTCGTTACATTTTCTACTTTTCAGCGAAGTTCAAGATAGAGTTATGCTAACTGGGCGTCATATGGTGCGTGACGTTTCTTGCAAAAATTGTGATACAAAATTAGGCTGGATTTACGAATTTGCAACCGAAGATGGACAACGCTACAAAGAAGGTCGCGTTATTCTGGAAAGAGCTCTAGTAACTGAGAGTGATGGCATCGACGAACATATGGGAGATGACTAAAACGTGGTAGACCCATCAACAAATTTGGTTCATAAGATCACATACTGAATAAAATAAATCATCTTTCCTTCCAATGACCAGACGGGGCAGCCCATGATCATTTTTCAAGAAGAAAACAGTCTTTTGTGGAAATAGTTGACGTAATGTGGATTCATTTTATTTATTTTTGTACATTGGAGTTGAATTGTACCATTTTGTTCTTTCTGCAGAAAGATATTTTAGTTATAAATCTAAAATATGCTGTAGAATTGATTTAAGTAAACGTGCTTCGGATGTGACAGAATTTCTTTCTTGATTGAATCTAGAATCGCTCAGAGGGTGTTCCTGGTAGGCTTTTGTTTGCATTCCGTTAACTAGAATTAGAAAATGTATTTGAATGACTCCGCTCTTATTTGTAACTACATTGTAAGAACTTTCGATCAATTGGCTTACTAATACATTGGTCCAAAAATTTCAGAACATCGTGGTTGAACGAATCAGCTGGAAAAAGTAAATGTCTCGCCATATTTTCTAACCAGGAAAGAATGCAACGTTTGGCGTAAAACCTGAAAATTAAAACAATAAACACCGCAATTTTCGTTAAAAATAAGAATAATCGAATTAGAAGACGCACCAAGTATCCGTTCCCAATTTTTTGTTGTATGGCTCAAGACTTCGTATTATTCGAGATATACCGAATTCGTAATTCCCTTTGGCGCAATACAATGTCCTGCACATGAACGAAAGTAAGATTGCAATATTTTTTGTATTGGTTGTCATTCTTCAAAGCATTTACCCGATGACGAGATTCACGATGCAAAGATGAAAAACTTTATGGTCTTGATTTTCGTAAATCAATTTATCTTCTTCTCTTTCCATTTTCCTCATAAGTTCTTCAGCCTCTTCGTTTTGACTTGTCATGATGTAGGATACACATAAATTGGCTAAGACTATGGCGCTCACGTTTATCACCTGTTTTTAATAGAAATTAATTGTTTAAACTCATGAAAAAAAAAAATTTGAATATAAAATAGCCATCTCACATTGTTGTAACTTTTCTTGACTAATGGTTCGTAAAAGCCTGCTGCTTCTTTGAATTTATCTTGCATAAAAAGAACGTGTGCAACATGCAATCTCCACGTATCATTTTCGTTACAAAATTCAACAGACTTGTGAAATATATTCTCCACCTGTACGTAATTCTCGGCGTCCCAATAAATTTTTGCTTGAGCCATTAGCACCGGTAGATAACTAGAGATAAAAATTTGTTTTTATATTTCATTCGAAAGATGACTAATTTTAATTATCTTATTTACTTGCTTTTCCAAAGTATCTTCGTAATCTACTACAGCTTTTTTCACAGCTCCATCATCCCTAGTTTCTCTTGCCTCTTGAACGGTTTTTGTAGCTTTGCGGAGTAAGTCAATTTGTCGTGTGGCAATATCGTCGAATTTCTTGTAAGCTTCGGAAGGAGCCGATTGCTGGATTATCAAGGCGTCCAAAAAATTGTATAGATACTGGAAAAATAATTTTTTTTTGTAAAAGTATTACTTGAATGCTTATTAGGTTCTAAAGAATTTTCTGGTGGAATCTCTACCGGAGACAAATATTTCGCCGATAGGCTCCTATTTTCGGCCAGTACATCTGCTGCCAAATCGTAGTACTCGTATTTGCAGTACAGAATCAATAAATTGCCTAGAGTTTCAGCCGGGAACGGATTCTGCTGGAGTAAAAATTGTAATTTTTCAAATCCTTCGGTAGGCTTTGTATCCATATTCATTAGGGCTTGATTATGTAGAGTAACAGCGTCGAGTTCGTCCTCTGAACGAGGTGGCATATCAGTTATTGCTTCTTTCGCCTCTTCATCTGAAATGAAGTTGTAGCCTAAGAGTAATTTAACTACAAAAAAAAAAAAAAGGCAAATGAATTTTGCTTATCAATTACGAACAGTTTTTAAGCTGATATTCTATAGCCGCTTTAAGATTGAAGGCCTCAACAAGGGCAGATTCGTGTAATGTGTGTGTATTTCCAACGCTACGAACCTCAATCCCTTCGGTCGTCATCCCCACGTTAAGTTCTGGATGTTCTCGAATTCCGCGCTCAATTATATCAGCTGTAATGAAAGATAACTTTTTCATTGATACAGTAATTTCTGATGAGTGGAAAGGTGAGTATTTTAAGCGATCGTTCCTACATTTCTGTACACCTCTAAAATTTTGATTACGAAAATACCCAAGTTTGAGGAAGTAATTCGAATAGGGCACCATTCCTGCGGTCAAACCCATCTAAAATTGTTGAAGTTTTTTTCTCATTCACAAATGACCTTTCTCACAAAAATTCCGTCAAGTCTACAGAGTATGTTAATATATTATAGGTAAAATTATTTAATTATTTTCCCATCCAAATACCCAGTCGATACTCAAAATTTTTGAGGATCTCTTTTCAATTAAACTCATGTCATACTGACGAAGAATCAAGCTGCAATCATGAACTCTGTACATTTGCTAAAAAGTCAAATTATAAAGTTATGTAGGTACCGTATCTAAGAGATATATAATTCGGATTCAAGGTATGCTAGTCAAAGAAGCTCTAGATTGCGGATTTAGTTTAGGTCATGATGCAATATTACTTACAAATGTGTTTCAGAGCAGAAGTGTATTCTTTTAGTCGATAATAGCATAAAGCAACATTATACGACAGGTGAGGTTCATATCCACTAACAGTTAGTGCATTCATGAAATTCTGCAACGCTTCCTCGAAATGGCTTTCCTTCAAAAAGTTTAGCGATTTTTCATTAAAATGAGCAACAAAAACTAATGAAGATATTATGATATTACCGAGGATGATTCTTCTTATTTTCTAAATAGAAAAGGCGCGAGTGTTGTAGGTAAGATCTTGTTTTTTTCAGTATTCTCAGGCGTTCCAAGAGTTCTCAATATCAAAGAGAGTATTTTTGATTCCAAATTTTTTATAGAAAAAATGCTAGTTAATTTTTCCAAACCTTTCTTTCTTCGGCAAGAGACTGAGACTTTTTTTGAGCGGGGTGAATTTCCCTTCCGAAGTACCCCTGTCAATCTTTAAAGTTCTTGCTCAAAAGTCATATTTTATCTTCGGGCTATTATTCAGTTTTTATCTTATGATATTTTATTAATTATAATATTATTTTTTATTTTAATTATATTTAAGTTTAATATTGTTATATTTATTATTTATCAAAAATATATAAGTTTTCAATATATAAATTTTATTTTTCTTTTTATATCATTAATAATTTTTTATTATTACGACCTCAGGCTATGAAAATTTCATCAAAAATACGAGTTGTGAGCATAAGAAGAGAAGGATAGAAAATTTGTTATTAGGTAAGATTCTCGCTTTACTTTGTAATATAAACTGCCTTGATTGACAATGATGTCTACATCTTCATCCGACGAAGTGCTCATTTCAAGAAGAGATCTAGCACCGATAATATCTTCTTGTCCATACTTGATAGCCGCTTTTAATTTTATCACCTATAATTTGTAGGTTTTTTTTTTGAATTTAGTTGTTCATCAATTCTCGTCATTTTCAATGACTTCATCAGAAACTCATCTTTTCATTACCTCTTTCTGAAAATTGGGATTCTTAATCGCATTTGTTACTTTCAAAGATTCGTCGTAGAGACAAGACTGATGAAGAGATTGAGCGTAATATAATTTGTAATGAATCTCTTCGGGAAATAGCGTTGATAATTGTTCGTAACAATTGGATGCATTGATGAAATCTTGTGTTTGAAAATAGCAGTAACCCAATAGAGACAAAGCGGCTCGCGACTACAAGAAAAAACACTTGTTAACGATAATTTAGATTCGACTGACTAAAAAGATAAATTTTACCGACATTTATATTGTAATCCAAAATACCATTGAGTATGGGTATAACATCGCTGTAATTCTCGTCTTTGATCTAATAAACGTAAAGCAAACTTTTGAAATTTGTATTCAATGAAAAAAGGTACTTTCAAACGTGTACTAACCATGGAGTAAATTATTTTTGTATGTTCACCGTCTTTTATATTTTTATTATTGAAGTGAAACATTTTGAAGGAAAAAAAAAAACTTGAAAATTCACCGACTCTAGACTAAAAATTGAGAAACTTTTGTCACGAGGTGTAATCAACAACTAGTAACCATGGTAACTTATACCAGCTGTTTTCCAAATTAGGGAACACCAATCACGATACGCCAGGTTATTTCAACGCAATTTTATTAACAAAATAAAAACATAATCGTTTAGGAATTCATTTATACATCGCAATACTCGACCAATACCACAAATAAAATATCTACGCTTTCTGCTGTGAAACTGAAATCTATAAGAAGTCATCGAACGCATAGAAAAACAACGAACAGAAATCTCCACACGTTAGCACTCTTGGTAAATATTTACGCCAGATTCTCCAACTTTTGAATTCGTCTTCTTCGAATATCTTCCTGCTCGCTTATCGCAGCACCTTCGCTTTTTTCTCCTGTGGAACCAGTGGATGTGCTCCTAGAACTAGAAAAATTTGATACGTGCGATATTTCAAAATAATTAAACATGTTTGAGTGTTCTGTCAAAATATCTACCTTGATTCACCAGCGGATGAGTTTTGATTGCTAGGATTTAGGTTAGTATCACTGAAAAATGAGAAATACGTGCGGTCATAGAACGTAAGAATAGAACGTCTTTATTAGAAAAAATATAAAAACCTACTATGAAATGTCGGACATCAATTGTGATTCCGATGGTTGCTTCGGAATTTTAGTTTGACTAGAGGACGCACTATACAAAGAAAAAAATTCTTACATTATCCAAAAGACAGAAAGAAAAAAAAATAAATGATACATTCAAGGATACATATTATTTTATATCGATGAAATTATAGAGCTCCCAAGCTTTCGTAAACTTCCTGGGTGTTTCACATGCAATCTTTCACCACTCTAAGATGAAAATTTTTCGATAATCCAACTTCATTAAGTCACTAAATCAGACCTTAAAATGGACGATTAATAATAATCACTCGTGATTCTTCAACTCAATCTCATGATCCCTTTCTTCAATCATCATCTTTTAATATACTTTTAAATAGAATCACCTGGTTCCAGGCGTCGATGCCGACATCACATCATTATCGGTACTATCACTGCTTGTCGTACTACTGGTTCGAGATCCTGAGTCAGATGCAGCGGTAGTTGGGGTGTTACCAGCCGCAAGGGTCGCAGACATAATGTACTGCTGCATTAAAATCACAGACGCATCCATAAGCGTATGGATATTTCGCAAGCACTGGAGTCTTGCTTCGACACCTTGTCGTCCAGTATCTTCCATCCGTCTCAATTCTTCCACAGACAACCCAGTCCAATTTTGTGGAGGTAAAGGTGGCATGAACATACCTGCGCGTGATCAGAAATTAATGAACCGTGAATGCTTCCTTTATTTTTCATTTTAACAATAAAGAACAACGTTGCACATACCGGGTACGAGAGACGGTATCGGCGGCATCATGAATGGGAATGGAAATTGTCGAGGGAATGAAGATCCATCCACAAAGAAATTATTTCCTGTGGGTGGGACCGCGCCACCGCCTGCGGCCTGCGAATCTGACCCAGACGATGGCTGCTGCTGGGTTTGTTCATGCGATGTGGAAGGTCCTGCTGCAGTACCTGCATCTGAGTAAACAGTATCATTACAGCTCATTGCAAATGTCAATGTATGAGTACATGGTAATCAACGAAAATAACAACTTACTAGGTGCATTTCGTTGACCCAGATTCAAATGTGGCATCAGAGGTGGTGGCATGAAAGGTGGCTGCCATGCTGGGAAAGCAAATAAAGGCGGGATGCCAGCATTTTGCTGTGGAACAGGTTGCGGTTGGGGAGGTGGTACTCCGTGAGTCGTATTCTGACTTTCAGGAGTAGGGCGAAGTACATTCAGGCGACATGTAGGACAAGTTTGATGACGTTGGAACCACGAACGTAGACAGGAAACGTGAAAAATATGATTACACGGCAATTTTTTGGCTCCTATAATTGCATTCATTCGCTAATTTATGCAAAAGATGATACATTCTTGAAAATATTCATAGCATACTTACCGATTTGCATTTCTTCTCTACAAATGATGCAAACGTTATCGGCTGCAGCAAGTTCTTCTAATGTAGCATGAGGGTATAGTGTGTTCATATTTCGAATCGCTCTTCGTGATTGTATCACGTCATTCAAAGCTTTCTTGAAATTTCTACATGAAATTATGGAGAAATTATACAAGTTGCTCGCATCGATTAATCCCAAAAAGAATCAAGAAAAATCAATTTACCTCATAGAATAATACATAGGTCTGAACGCAAACAACGGCAATGTGTATAGTTTTATCATTAATACGACAAACATCATATACAATCCCACTTTGATGAGACCTGAAGAAAAAATATAAATATAGCAATGATATTGCAAAAAATATCGACGAAAGAAGCAAACTTTCAAGTATACCTATGAAAACTTCAACGTGGAGTAAGAAAACAGCTTTATTTTCCCAGAATACTTCTCTATTCATATCGATAATATGTAATGCGTATTTTATAGCTGTATTCACGATAACTGTCAGTAAAATGGCATATTCAAATCCAAATACCAACTGTACCGAGGCTCCTTTTGTAATAGTGTGATGGTACGCAAAAGAGATGAAGTAAAGATCGACGACACCCAGTAACGTTAGAAGTACTGAAACAAACCAATTTCAAGTCACCTCTTTCTTGTTTGATCTCATATTTCCATCATAATACTCGAGTAAATACTCACAAACAATTCTGGTGTGAAATAACCAAGATATTATTGGACTTCTTTCCATCTGTAATTCGATAGAAATCGATTTTTCCATTATTGATTATTCGGTAATACGGATTATTTTTGACAAGAGGGACAGAGATGAAATACATACATAATCAACTCGATCTTCAGCTAGCCAGTGAAAGATCTTTATGAACAGCAACAACGCGAAGAGAGCGATAAATTTTGGGCTAAAGTCATCTTTGAACACGGTAAAGGCTAGGCACGTTTCGGTGATAGCATACCAAAATCGTTCGATAAGATGCTAGAACGAGGAACAGATATTAGAAGCAGAAAGGAGAAAACGACTTCTATAGAAAATTATTTCACAACATACCTCAATTTCAGCAGCTCTTAACTCTCCGAAGAATAATTTCTGCATTAGTTTCCCGAAAAGCCAAATGACAATTAGAGCTTGAAAGTATATTACCTTGAGAGCAAATAACCAGGTAAGTGAGGTGTTTGACTCTTGAAAGAAAGTTAAAATCGAGGAATATTTAACGGTAATTACTTACAGCCATACTGGGATTCGATTTTGTGATGTACACAACAGAAGGATAGAACTGTTTCTTCTGAATATACGCATTGCTGATAACCACTACGGTTAGAGCAAGCGTGGATACGGCGACAAAAATATTTCTCATGATCTTATTTGAGCAATTTTGAAGAATTAAAAAAAATACATAAGAGATGAGGTAACGGCTGAGTTACATTCTTCTTGAAACAAATAACATGATTAACCGACTTAACGTATACGAACTGAGATATTGAATAGTGGCATCAAGATATCTAATTCACATATTCTACGAAGTCCAGGTTTTGATGTGAAAATTGACATTGTAATAAGATGAAATCATCACGTAAAGTTATTCTCCATCGTATTATGAACTTTATCCCGAAAACATACGAGTTCTAAAAATTACAATATTGCGTTACAGTCAATGTTACCAAAGGTATCATTCTTTCTCCCTTTTTAGTGGAATCACAAAAACTAACTTATTCTTTCTTAAGTTTGATTTTCAAAGAGACCCAAACCTCAGAGGGTTATTATAATTAGAATAAAATTTCATAATAGACCAGAATGAAACTGTATTCCTTCGCGCGTAGAATCTTACAATCCGCAACAATTCAGAGATAACTCGCTTTTTTCACTCCTGAAAACAACACTGCCATAAGCTTTACGTGTTCTTACCGGACTAAGGCACTACACACGGTGGATTATGATGGATCGCCATTTTGTATCGACTTGAGATCTATGATCATTGATCAGCTGGTCTTCAGCTGATGAGTGATGACAACAGCATTCGGGCCCTACAACCGCTAGGTTCGCTGTAGTCGCGAAAATGGAACCGGGGTGAAGGAAAAAATTGCATTTGTCTCAATGTAATTTCAATTTGAAATATCTTTAGAAAGAAGCAATTTTTTGAAAAAATTGAAAGAAGTAAATTTGCTGATCATAAAATTTCCTTTCAAATGAAATTATCAGTTTTGAAATACATTGAAATTTTATGAAAACAGTTACTACCCGCTCACCTCGATACCCGCAATTTCTATTACGTACCCTGCCCGGTTGCCTTATCAGCGAAGCTAGCGCTGTTGGGCCCGAATTTCTGCCGATGCTGCTTTCTAATTTTCTATACAAGATGGTGGATCATACACCTCATTCCATCCTAGCACTAGCAGCCCAGCCTGCTGTCTCTGCTTGGACCACACAACAGATAGACCGAGCATTGGCCATATACGAGGTCATCTCATATACGCGTGTACAACGCGTTGAACGGAAGACATGATAAGAAAATAAGGGGGACTGGACCTCAATGAAGGCAACGCGGGTGAACGCGCGGAGCAGTGAAACACCGTACACCCGCGCCGCCCATCAAATTTATAAACAAGGTCCAGTCCCCCTTATTTTCTTATGTGTATTCTTATCATGTCCTCCGTTCAAAGATTCATTGCTATGCTTGGTCTACTCTAAAGTGTCTCTGCTACAGTGTTTGTAGAAGTCTGTCGTCTTTGCAGTCCCCGACGGTTCGGTACCGCCTCTTAGACCATATAACAGATAGACCAAGCATTGCAATGAATCTTTGAACGGAGGATATGATAAGAATACACGTAAGAAAATAAGGGGGACTGGACCTTGTTTATAAATATGATGGGCGGCGCGGGTGTACAGTGTGTTTCACTGCTCCGCGCGTTCACCCGCGTTGCCTTCATTGAGGAGGTCCAGTTCCCCTTATCTTCTTATCATATCTTCCATTCAACGCGTTGTACACGTGTGTATAGCCGATGCTTGGTCTATCTGTTGTATGGTCTAAGTACCTACCGCCTGCAGTCCGGCATTCATGGAACTGTAGTATTCTTGGCGTAGATTAATGAGTTTAGATCTGCCAAAGTTGAAACTCTGTACACTGTGCCTGCCTTGATTTGTATTGAACACTACTCACAAGAGCCAAGATTTTGTAACAACCTTGACGGGAAGTACAGTGTGACCCCAAACCTGTCTTCAATTGGTAAAAAAGTGGTAGTCAGAATGTGCCGTTGGCTGAAAATGAATAATTTCTAACCTAGACCAATCCATTGAATTATGAATTTCATAAATTATTTCATTAACTCATTAGTGCAAAGTAAAGAAGAAGAAGAAGAAGAAGAAGAAAAACTATACAACCTACCTTCAAATTGTTTTCAAAATATTTGTCGCTTGAAAATTTATAGGAAAGTTCTTGGTAAGACTATATAACTAGGCTATAAATCGCGTTTTGAATACTTATTGAAATAGACAACCTTAATGGTGATTAAACTTGAAGGAGGGTTTTGTATACAGTTATCAATAATATTGTTCATTCATTAATTTCAGAAAATGATGTTCGCATCAAGGACTTCCTAGAATACGACGAGCGTTGCATACTAGCCGATAACTACTTGATTGCTATGGTATTTATATATTTCATCCGTTCGGAATTACCAGTACCACTCTATGATGCTCAAAATTTTTTCAGTGGTCTGTGAGTATACATCTCGTCCAAATAATATGTTGACATGTAATTTTCCGCCTGTATCGCTTGTTGCTTCCAAAATGTAGATGCCTACTCTTTAGAAAAAAATAATCACCCTGAATTGTGATAAATATGCAGTTACTTGGCGCATGAAATGGAAGAGGACGCAGAAGAGTTGAAGGAATTGATCATACCATGGTTTCCTGGACCATCTTGTGCGAAAAAAAGTTTTTTGAACCGAATTAAGTTTCTATTGTGGGAGAAGATGCATCTTGATTGTTTGGTCAGGCGAAACGAATGCGAATGGGTAAGGATACCTCATAGTCTTCATTATTTTCTTTCAAAATACTTCTTTCGCGCTTTTGCAACGTATAAGTAGCAAGTTATTATAGTATGTAGGTATTATTGGGGGTTCCTTAATTAGAAAAATCCAATTGATTTTAAAATAATGATATGGGAGATTCGTTATAACATCGTTATTTATAGATGTAATATGGATACCTAGGCACATATGTCCGTTAATTTCGATTTGCATTGAAACTCGACCCGCAATCCACACACTCGGCAAACTTGAGAAACTTGAAATTTTCCTCTCAAAAGAGGAGAAGGTATGAAAACGCCTAATGAAAATATGATTTGACAGCGCAGCACTATTGGTCAATTTAAATAGGTAGCTCGCATCTTTCATTTTAACCCTTTGCCATCGTTCCATCGTATTGTGCTAATATAGGTAATGAAAATTTGCTGGTTGTTCGAAAAAAAGTACCCAAGTTTTATCAATTTTATAATAACAACTTATAAGTCCAATCCTCCTTTGTCGCATCTCATTAATAGTTATGTAACAAAATGAATTTCATGTTGTGCATTTTAACGTACATTATACTTTTTGAAGATTCATTTCATTCAAACTCCTGCAGTTCCCGAAATATCATTAGTATTGAGAGTGGAAATGTCGGTGAGAACTCGTCCTCGTCCTTCCTCTGTGTTTTCCAAAAAACTCGTAAGTTGTTTTTGTATGCAAAAGTCTCATTGACACTTGAGAAATTTTTTTATTTCAATTATCATCAGACCCTAGGGCAAAAGTTACGAATATTGAATATCGAACTATTCCAAGACATGAAAACTTCACATCTCGCTTGAGACGGAAACGAGATTTACGTGAAACGCCAATCACCACTGAAAAGAAATCAAACGATACCAGAAAACCATCGATATCGAATGTTGAATCGAAAATTGAAACGCTTAAAGATGACATACCGCGATACAATTTCCATCCAGAGCCATTGCACCGCAGATCTGCTGAAAACCCTCCCTTACATCAAGATACCAAAAAGATACAGGATGAAAATGGTGAAATTGATCCCAAGGTGAACAGTAGAGTCGCAAGGGCCAAAACTCGGGATGACAAAAAAGATGTTGAGTTCTACGTTGTGGCAATTCCAGATATTTACGCTCTGATAGGATTGACGATTCTATGTATAATAATTATCTTGCCTGTTTACACATTCTGTATAGTTAGTCTCATGTATCGATATACGACAACGTTCATAGTTTGATAGGCATGACTGTCGAATACAAATAAATGTTCATATTATGTGTATTTATACGAGTTATGAGCATTTTGAACTTACTTTACAATGCATAAAATTTTTCAATCCTCCCAGATGAATCATTTGTTTCTTCGTACAGGTCATGAATAAAACTCGGGATTGGAGTATTTGGAAGCGTGCTAGAAATATTACGTACCTTTCTAATTCGACTCAGAGTCGAGCACTCGAATACTGCTCGCCTAAAATTCGACAAAACTTTTTCAATTCGAATACAAAAGTGCTCGTAAGAGAAGATGGTAAGGAATAGTCAAACTTTTTGTTTTTCCTCTCTCGTGTTCGTTTTATTCGATGTGCTATTCTGTACAACGTTTGTCACTCAAGACGACAGATTTAATTTTGTAGTCTATTTGGGTAGAATTGTCGATTTCTTAATACCTAGGCTATTGGATGATCATGAAGTAAGACAAAAATTAAAGTTAATGAGCTAGGAAACAAATGTGCTAATGAAATTTACTTTACGTCTCTCTTTATACTATGAATTCTAAGGGATTCCGCTCGCATCTTCTAATTATAGCCGCTTTATTATTTTTTCTCTCATAATTATATACGAATTATATATATTTTTTAATCCTTCCCCCCCTAAATTTCCATCTTTGGGACCAATTGATCGGAAAAGTATTTGTATAAAAAATCACTTCTGTTCCAAATTGACTTCTACTTGTATACGTTGGCTTATTATGTAGTTGTCTATATCTCCCTTGATTCTATAATTTTCCATTGCTTAGGCTACTCAGTCGAAATAGTTATGGAAATAGTTAGCAATCGAACACAGAAGAGTGCTTCGTTTCGAAAGAGGCTGGGAAAAGGAGGTGGATGAAATACAGGTGCAAAGGGATGACGAGTGGAAAAATTGTGATACATTCGATAAATTTCCCGTTTGAGGAAAACCCTTACCTATCCTCTATTTCCCACAAAAAAATTCTGCGTTTGAACTATAGGTACCTATACTATCTTCGTAATGTTGATTTTCTTTTTAATTGGTTTTAGATATTCCATTGCAGACATCGGATTGGGAACTAGACTCTAGTTCTCCCTCTGTGTGATCGATTCTTTGAAATGACATACGAATTGGAACCCTCTTTGAGAAAATTGAAGAGGAAATCTGTACACGTATAGATGCGAGATTTCACTGGCAGTTCATTTTATTCATCGTTTACATAATCTCGATAAAGAAGAAGTTATCTTGAGTTTTCCTTTTTTAAAAAATAAGTTACCATGTCAATGATGTATAATGTAAGTTGTCTTAAGTTTGACTGAAATTTTTGGAAAAATATATCCTCACTAATACTGTGTTAGTTTGTGAGATTTTCATGTTTGAAATTAGTGTATCTGCGGTGTCGAGTTTTCAAGATTTTACCCTGGAGCAAAAAAATTATCGTCAATTCATGTAATAATTATTTTTAATATAAACTCGCATCAAGCGAAGAAAACGATAGGAACGAAATAGGACGACGAATTATTCATTTTCTTACCGCGGTGCGCATGTGGGAAATGGGACAAACTTGTTAACCATCTCCGCTTCGCTGAATATTACCTGCTCGAAGAGCGCATAGTTTCTGACCGGTAGTAGGTAAACTGCTCAGATTTATTCTCGTGCTCGTGAATGAAAGTGAGCCTTCATTGCGTTGAGGAAAGCGAAAATTTCATTTGTGCTCGTAATTAATTTTCTGTGGTATAAATCTACTTACTGGAAACGTTGTAACCTATTTCGTGATTTTTTTTTTTTTTTTTTCTTTAATATTTTTATAAATTTATCATGAAACTAGAGGTAAGGTATTCGATCAGTGAAAATCTGTGGGAATGAGGGTGTATAAATTTGAGATTTAAATCTTCTTCTTGCTCCCCTTTCTCTTCCATCATCTTCTCTGTTTCAGATTTTAATATCGACGATAGTTTACTGCTCTGTTTTACAATATAATCTAGCTAGTCTTATTCTTCATGATTCCCGCGATAGAGACACTCCACTCACCACGAATTTCTTTTCAAATATTAACTCACGACAAGATTCTTCTCTTAAACGCAGAACTAACACGGAAGATGACCTGAACGCTGAAGCTCGACAAATTTCAGGCGGTAAGATTATTCGGCTTTGTATCATGTCTTTTCTCCCTCCGGTCAGTAATGTTGAGATCATTGACCCCCTCCCAAAAAAAAAAATTATACTTTTGAGACTGCTGAAAAAATACTTCATCCGAAATACGTAGTACACATTTTACAACATGTGCAAGAAGTGTGATTTGTGAAGAGTACGAAGTTTGGTGGAACGAACGAGCGATTCACGCTACTCTAGCAACCTTTACAAACTAGGCATATTTTTTCTATACCCGTTAATGTGGTACATCATGTCATAGAACTGCGGTCTACGATGGATAGGCAAATGTCACGTTTGTCATTTCCATACCTTGAAGCAAGAAAAAAAAAAAAAAACAGAAGAATCATTTTGGAACATTTCTTATAGACATTCCTTGGGCATTTCTTGTCTCTTGAGTAGTTTCCCTTCTTGCATACAAATTATAATTACTCTAATTGAGTATATACTCCATGAATACAAGAATATGACGTGTTGTCTTACTCCGTAAAATCCCCTTAATTGTCCTTGTTTATATTTCATTTTTGAAAATAGTATTGCTATATATTCTGTGAAAGTTTCCAGACATACGGAGTATGTTCTATTCTAAACTGTAATTCATATTTTTAAAATTTTAAAGAAGAAAAAAAAACTCAAATTTTGGCCAAAAGCCAAGAATGACCTGAAGGCGATGCCTAACTCTTTTTATTATGAAGTATGCATGCCCCTGATCCAAAACTTACTTTACGACCTTATGATATGAAGTTACTTGCACGAGCTTATTTCGTAAATATTAATTATTTCATCAATATTTTTCCCATTATTAAGAATTAAAAGAAATTTAAAATTTTGTTTTTACTCTTATTTTTTCTTGCATAGTTCATTTTTATCCTGGATCACCAGTTTACGACTCGTTACTGACGCGAAGAACTTTCATACCCTCTTTGAGAATGATTTTGTTAGAATTATCTCTGATGACGCTCTCAGTTTTCGTAATGAATGCAGTCGAGGTATAGTATTTCAATAATTTTATTCGTAAATATTTTTTTCAAATTTAAAACCAAGACACTAAGCGAGAACTTTCCTAACAGAGCAGTCGGTAGGTACCGGTATCGAATAAATGTTTCGTGTTGTAATATCGTTTAGTCAGAATTATTACTTAGAGAAACTGAAAATTACTAGATAAGATGTAACAAATCAGTAGGAATTTAAATAGTCCATATACCACTTGATCATGACACAATCTGTTTGGTAGCCGTCATGCATCTCCAATTTTTTTAATTTTATTAATATTGATGGGAATTGGATACGAAAGAAAAACAAAAGGGGGAGCTAAAGCAGCTTCCCAACCAAACTAGGGATTAATTCTTTGTATGATTGCAGAATATGATGCATGCGCCTAAAACTGTACAACGTCAACCTGTGAGAAAACCTCTACCGATGAAAAATCGTTACAAAAGATGAGATTAAAAAAATGAGAATTAATGGACACTAGAGAGATGATAATATCTGTACGGTACACTGAGAGGAAGTAGTATAAACAAAACATCTTAGAAATCCTTTTTATTTTTTAAAATCATAATTTTCTTTCAAATAGTTCGGCAAAACTTATTCATCTCAATTTTGAATTACAAAATAGACTCGCTCAAACTAGCTCACTATGTTTTTAATGATGATACCTATTATTATGTATTACCATAGTTATACCTTTTAATAAGATTTAAAAATGTATTGCTACCTTTCTTTTACAAAACATTAAGAAAATCAGAAGTAAAACTCGATCAAATTAGCTTCCTAAAACTCAGAAATTATTTTTCTCACATAAGCAAATAGGTAAACTGAAATTAATGATTTAAGAAAAAAAAAAAAAAAAAATATACAAAAAATATCTTATCATGAAACAAGGTTTTCAAAATATTTGTCTTATCAGCGCTCCCAAAGAAAAAACACACCGACTGATTCTTGATTCATGTTTCGTTTTAGTGTAGGAAAATTATCAACGAAAAAAAATACGCATAATGTTTGCCAAAATTTAGAATTTCTGTCACGGCAATAAAAAGCGTCAAACTTCCCATCAAGGCAATATTTTTTTACGGAATTTTGGATGAATTGAAATCGAAGACCCAGCTCAACGTTTTACTGATGAAATAAGAAAGAAAAATTACGGATCATTGTACAGCGATAACCTCGAGATATCTGGTCTCATGTTGTCCAGAGACTCAGCTAACTTCGCCTCCTGTTTTTCAGGCAAGATTTTTCCGAACCTCTTCCTTTCTATAGCCTGGGGACTGGGAATTCTTCTAATTTACTCAAATAAGTCGACCATCTTTTCCCCGGACATCGACGAGACAACGATAAAAAGACTTATGAGAGGTAGTCAATTTTCAAATTGATAGTCGTTCATCGATTTTGTACGAATAGAACGCGGGACGAAGAATCCCTGTTTAATAAAATAGGTATTAATTTTTATTTGAGGGTAAAAATGAAGTTATGCTACGCACATATTGCGCAATAATATGTACATGGTAATAAATAAGCCATCCTCAGCTTCAACTTCTACACTTGTCTTACAATAATATTTATACAAAAAAAGGAACAATGATGACCATGAAAAATACATTTACAAATGGGGATTACATGTCAAATGAAAATTTGATTCGATGCTAACATATCGGCAAATGGTTTGACAAAAATACGTGTACAGAAGTAAAACACAAGACCAAAAGTTATTGAGATCGGCAATGCTGGCAAAGCTTTTCTAAAGGCAGCCAACAGCAACAAAGTCAAACACAGGCCCTGCGAAAAAAATATGGTATATTTTTATTGAATTCGAAAGAAATAACGGGTTAGTATATAAGACTCAACTTACAATTAATATAGCAACAAAACAAGCTAAGGTAGTATTCCAATCGCCGTAAGAGGAAGCCTTTCCGACTAAAACGCTGTAGAAAATAAAATCTCCTAAACCCAATTTCACTCCTTCTTCTGTGAATGAAAAAACAATAATAAGAAAACTTTGAGCTAATATGTAGATGAGAATGGACATCATGACGATCGACCTACTTTCTTCGATTGTCGAACCAGGTCGGGGATTTGTTCCTGACCCGCCAGCTCTGGACTGGGTTTCTTCATGCCGCCGATGACGTCTACCAGCTGGTACATGATGGACTACAGTAGAACCGGTCGAAGCGTACACAGTAGCATTACCTCGAGGATTCATTGCGGCAGATGCTTCATTCGGTTGCCCAGATTCTCCAGGCTCACTATCCGAGGTTGATACTCCTGTAACATATGAATCCTTATTATACTGTTTTGACACGGGAAAAGTCGACTCAGGAATTGCGATGTAAGAATTTTCCCATCGCGTGAGAACTGAAAAATCCATACGCACGGACAATGATCTTGCACTAGGTGAATTGAACGAAACATTACGATAATGATAATGTAAAACGCAGAAGAAAAAAAAAAAAACGTATAAAATACTTTACATTTTATCGTGCAATAATGGGAAAATTACAAACCCGTTGACGGACTAGAATTCTCGTTTCTTTCTGGTTCATTCACCGTCATGATAAGTGTTACTGTAGGGTATGCTACGGCTGAAAAGTAAAAAAATTCGTATGAGTCAAGAAGATTCATAATACAAAAAAGAGTTATCGACGTTGAAAAATTCATAATGTGTTTTATTTTCGACTGATCAAGGATTTACCGGAATAAATAAGCGATGGAAAGATCGCCTCGTTTCTTTCTTGAGCTGTTTCGACTAATATTCGTAATGGCCCTCGCGGAGTTAGGACGGCTACAAGATCTAAGAACAATATTCAAATTTATCTTTTCGTATACAGTAATAGCAAACAACTTCTGTTCGTCATTTTTTATCCAGTACTCAACCTACCCCAAATGGAAATGACAAAAAGAACTACCCACGTAGTCCATTCTGGCAAATATTTAATGAATACGAGCGCCATCAGAGCGGATATAAATATAAGATAAGCCTGTTGGATTCGCATTGGTCCACGCCAATGAACACACATCACGCCAGTCACACCAAAATTCCAAACGAACAATGAAATTGTAAATATATCCATAGGAACGTTGCACGTTCGTAATGCTTCCCTTACAAGATAAAATTTAATACAATTACTTCACTGTAAGAATAGCTTAGGCTGACGAGGATATACTCACTCGAAGAAGAAATATGCGAACATGAACATAAGCATTACAGTAGAAAAAATTAACCAAACCGTAATCACCTAAAAACAAAATAGGATGTTTAGAACCTGTTATATTTTCGAAGGTGTTGTGAAATGGATCTAAATCATAGGATGAGAAAACGAGAGAACATTTGAGCTCAAGAGTTACAATTTACCTCCCCACATCAATAATTTACCGTACTCACTTTATAAAAACTATTCTTGTACAAACAAATGAGAACCATAGTCATGATTATAACAACGCTGATAAGAATGAGTGAATTGGCGATGGCGTTCCAACTTTTTGTGAAAGTATCGTTACTAGTTTCATTGAATGGAGTGTAAATTCTAAAAGCACAAGATTCAATTATTGGAAATTTGCAGAGCATGAGTCGCAAAAGAAGAATAGAAACTTCTTACAAGTAAACATCCTTTTTCGTGTAAAAGGAGATATTGCTGATAGTTACAACGACCACCAACATACACAAGGATACTGGAGCAAATAATTTGATGACATGCTCTGCACCGTATTTAAGATCGAATTCCTCTTCCAATTCGTGATTTCCCTGAGAATTCATTTGAGCAGCTGTTCGATGAGAATCATATTGTTTATTACTGTTATCCCGGCTTCCGGCAGGCACATCTCGCCTGGCCGGGCGACTAAGATCAGCCATGTCATTCTGAAACAGTAACAGTATGGTAAGAATGAATAAATCGAGTCCGGATCAGAGTGTGTTAGCGGATATAATCAAATATTGATACCACAACGTACCATTGCTCACTCAGAATAGATTTTCCGTCGCGCTTGTATGGAATGAAGGTACATTCGAGAAAGAGCGAAGAATGGTCCGAATTTTAAAGAATTCAAAATTAATTTTGACGATAAATCTATAATACTGAAAATTGTTTTCAATATAAGTGCAGTGTTGGTTTCCTAGGAATGAGTTGTTATCACTGCGGCACTTATCAGTCAAACGCTCGAGACGCTCAGTCCAGACCGGACCGTGGCTGGACTGCGCTGCGTAGGCTGTACCCTTGGGACGTGCAGGACTCAAAAATCGAGAAATTTACATTGGGTCTTATGAGAATGTTTTAAAACGTTTTAAACAAATTTTTTGTTTTAAACGTGTTTTTTGAAAAAAAAAACCGTTTTTGTTGCAACCCTGTAACCAGCCAAAAGCCGAAAGCTAAAGCCAAAAGCCAGCTGTATTATTCATATTGTTTTTTCCAAGCTGAAAGCCAAAGCCGAAGCTATATTTTTCAAGGTCGTTAATTTAAGTCAAAAGCAGGAGTATTTCATCAAAACAGCCGAAAGCTAGAGCCAAAAGCCGAAAGTCAGCTGTATTTTTTAGGTATTTCCAAAGCCAAAAGCCAAAGCCAAAGTTGTATTTTTCAAGGTTCTAAGTTTAAGCTGAAAGTCTAAGCTGTATGATACGGCTGCAATGCTCTGACTGTGACCTGCGGTGAGAAAATGATGCTCATTGCACAGGTCACATTTCTATTTCTTGAAACTATCAATACTGATGGAGAATGTAGATCAAGAGAAAAGTCCCTATGCTACACAGAGAATAGATACTTTTCTCCTGATCGTTATTTTGTTGGAAAATTTGTCGAGGAATGAAAATAATTAATAGTGTTACAAGGTGTTGGACGCAACCTGATGCAGCTAAAAAAAATCATAAAAACTGGATGCCATACCTTTGACTTTAGTGCATACCTCTTATGGACTGAGCTAAGACAACGTTTACCTGTGGAAAGATATGATGAGAAAATAAAATGCGGAGGACTCAACATAGGCGACGCGGTTGATTGCGGAGGGAGGAGGAGCTATTACTCCTCCGCTCACTCATCTGCGCTGCCTACGTTAGAGTCCTCCGCACGCTATACATATTTCCACGCTTGTTTAACATTGCAGTATATGGACAAAGCTCAGTCCGTAAGAAGTATACAGTTAAAATACAATATCATACCCATTGCACAACTGGCACTGCCTGACTAATCTTATTCATCAGAGCTTGCACAATAACAGTTATTTTTCACTGCATTAACTAGCTGTTATAACAAAAATGAAAATATTGATCTAGACTGATTGACTATAACACTGTTATAATTGACAATCAATCTTGACCGATTAACCAATAACTGTTATTTTTTACATTATAACAGTTACTTGACCAAAATTTCCAGGGTTTCTAACAACGTCAACCGACAATTTTAGGGCTTCTAACCAAAACATTCAACATTTAACAATTAATGCTGGTCAACATGAAATTTTTGACCAATAACCATTCACCATTAAAAAAATTTGGTTGCAAGGTCAAGCTCTGTAATTCATTGAACTGGCGCACACTTTCAATTTTCACTCATCACTGAATAATTTTTGGAAAATTTTTTCCAAAAATACTTAAGTTATTATAGTTAATAATTGCGGTCAATGTGGTTTTAAATAAAAAATAAAATTGAAAATTATTGTTTTAGTTTTATTATTTTTTATCAACTAATATTTTTGAAAAAAATTTTTCAAAAATGATTCAGTAATAAAGGGCCGTAACACGAAAATGAATGTTGACCACGTTAACCAACATGTTTCTGTGATTTCACTCATCAGTTTGCAACAACTGAGGACCTTTCTGTTGAGTGGGCGTCTGCTCAATGTATTTCACTATTTCTTATGCGGGACAGACGTCCTATTTAACAGAAAGGTCTTTTGATAAATTTGTAATTTTGTTTTTGAAAATTCTGAAATCACCATCATCAGATAGGGAATTTAAAGACAAACAACATGAGTTCTCTTCATTTTTTTATGAAAATGCATTGTTTTTGAGATAAAGCGAAAATGTTGAACTTTGCCCTATATGTTTCCTATAGAAAAGTATGAATTATATAGGTTTTTGCGAGCACAACATGGTCTGCGGCGTTGCGCGTAACACACTAGTCGAACGATCTCCTCATCTTTCTGTATGACTTTACTACAACACTTTCTCAAAAGTATGTACTTTTTACTATCTTTGGCCCTTCCTGCTTCACAGCTGATAAAATGACAAAAACAAAACCTTCAATATTCTGCTTCAGTCAAGAGTTATTCCAAGTTTTTCATTTTCCTCCTATCTGCGGCTATAGTTTTGATTATTTAGAGGTGGGAAGTCGGCCAAAGGAGCCATAAAGTTAGAGCAGAGCTCCGCCAAATCGGAGCAACTCCCGGCAGAGCCGCAAGCTCCAGAGCAGGCTCTTTCGATGTTTTTCCTTTTCTCAGTTGGTCTAATGAGGCAGTATAGTTCTTTAAGGTATTTATATTATATTCATTTTAACAATCTTGAAAAGAATGGTACTGCACTATTGGAGTGAAAAGTGGACTAAGAGAAAATCACGTTCATACTTTGCGGCTTCAGTTCTTCATTCTTCCTCCACAATTACGGAAGTACAAACTCCCTAGAACGGCAATGAACATTGAACTATGGCCACATGAAGATTTGGCAACAATCAAGTAGGCTGTTATCAGTAGTTTGGTACTAACACTATTTTAGTCCACGCACACGCGTAACAGCGTTTAGCCTCTATTCTTATGAGAAAAAGAGGTTTAGAAAATTGAAGACCTTTCTGTCAAAAGGGCGTCCGTCCCATAAGAAATACATTGAGCGTACGCCCTTTTGATAGAAAGCCCCCCAGGTAATAAAGGATAAGTACCTATTGAACTAAAAAATCTGAAATCATTTTGAGAGACGTACAAGGATAGCAGCTAAAATTTGGGCCACGTTTGAAGATAGAATTTCTGATTTCTTATGATTTTTAGAAGTGACCCTATTTTTACATTTACTCTTATGAAACCTTCAAAAAAGTTGGCCTACTTGCACAGCGTTGCCGTTCAGTGCATGTTCCGGCCTTCTTTCGAGGTGCAGGCTATGATTAAACGCAACCAACCGTGCTTCAAAGGAGAAAGAGCCGGAACCACTTTTTTTTGACCGGAGCTGAACAACTCCAAAAATTGCTCGGCCCTGATTATTGGAATCAGCTCCTGGCTCTGAAGCTAGACCCCGGAGCCGAAACCCAACTTTTCGCTCCAATCACAAAAATAACCGGAGCGGAGCCGCTCTGGTAGCTTCTTTTGGAACCCGCTCCCCACTTCTACTTAATTTGATACCTCTTTCAATTTTGGCAGAAGTACCATTATTGTTGAACAAATCACGGGCGGTGGATGCCCGGTATGATGCACCGTACAATTTGTGTGAGATTGTAAGGGGATAGGTACAAGGTTATTTTAGGGAAGGTTAGCCCACTCTGCCAGGCGCAACACTGGGTCTACAGACAAAAACTAGGTAAAAAAATGTAATTTCAAAATTTGGTGGAAAAATTCTGAAAGATACCACATCTGAAAGAAAATTTGAAGTAGAATAAATTTTGTTCTTTTGACTTCTTTGAGAAAATCCATATTTCTCGAGATATTTTGGTTTAAATTTGTACAGATTCATAATATGGCCGTTGTCAGTGGAGGTCTACAGTGACGTTATTGCGGGTTGTATCGCGAGTGGGCGAACCTTCCGTAAAATAACCTTGGGATTATGTATGTTGCTTGTCACAATGTTGCGGAATCATTTCCGAAACTTTACAAATGGACAAAGTAATGTCAAGGAATTCTTGTTTGACTAGCAACCCTGTAGAGGGTAAACATTTTTGTCAGGCCTGGTTATACCGTGCGATCACAAGTAAATTTTGAACAGAGCGTTAATTCTGCAAATCTCTACCTCTTCTGCAGTCTTTCTGAGATCGAATAATCCGTTGGTGGAGTGAGCTGACCGTTTCTGATGTTCGCGTTTGAATGGCTGTTGTCAGCATCTTTCTCGAATAATATAACATCATATCCAGTATTTGAAACATCGATTATCTTACATCCCCTCTTCTCAAGAGAAACAATGGGAGTAAAACGCTTTTCGAACTACAATATCGTCTTCTGCAAGACAATTCAGTCTTTCAAATCAATTTGTGAGAGCAAATCCAAACAAATCATCTGAAATGCAATGACAACGTCATTGAGAAACATCTTTGTAATGACTTTTTTCAACATTCATTTTTCAACTGGATTTGTTCAACAAAATTTTCCTCGGAGCAAAAAAATAGTTTGGACAAAATTATATTGTACCGGACATAATTTGGGGATTTGAGCCTCTTGATCAAGGTCAGTCTTTGGTTTTATCATATCAAAATTTCCGAAAGAGAAATTGCTTACATTTCTCTCACACGCCTCATGAAGAGGCGTTGGAAGAAGATACAAATTGCCTAATATAAAAGCGTATGGGTGGAATAATAGAGGGGCAATGTCCCCCTCACAAAAGAGTGGAAAAATAAAAAAAAATGCTTCATTTAACAAACTAAAAATCAAGAAACAAAAATTTTTGTTCCGCTGACGCTGAGAAAAATTTACTCCGCCACCCATGCGGAAGCGAGAGAGTAGTAACGCAACAGAAGAAATGACGAAGACCGATTAGGAAGGATTCAAAATTATAGACGTATTGAGAACGGTTGAATTGTACCATTGTACCATATGGACTAAAAAACATTCTCCATTAATCATACGCTAATAATTTTAGCTGTGATGCATGAAGAACTGATTCATTAAAAGCGCTTACGAAGAATGCGGTAGCGTTAGACAATTTTTTGGCAAAACATTTTAACGTTAAATACGCGACAATTTGAAGACCACTGATGATTTAATAAAATCACAATAAACCATATCGTTTTAGTAAGAGACCAAGTGTTTCTTTAAAAGTCGCTTGAGAGCCAAGCAACTGACAAAATTTTTCTTTTTAATTTGACGAAAAAGAGTCGGCATATAGTGTATCTCTATTGCGTGTAAACATTTCATCGAACGTAAAAATTAAAGTGTAAAGACCTACGATGATTTTGTTGTAATTATAGGAATGTTCTGTAATCGTACTAACAACACGCTCGTAAAAGTATTGAAGATTTATAGCAGTTGATGCTCAATATTCACATTATAGTAGCCTATACTTTGATAGGTCTACAATTTCGTTAGCGGTGCATCATACCGGTGAATTTTCTGTGATATTTTAAATAATTGTGCCTAAAAGTAAGTATCTTGATACATGTACTACCGGTTTTTTATCAACGTGCGTATTTTCATCAAAATATCAACCCCTTCGTTTTTTAATTCGCGAAGCTTTTTGGATGCAAAAGTTGAATGAATGAATTTTTGTTGATTTTCAAAATCCTACTCTCTTTCTCCTTTCTCCTTTTTTTTTTTTTTTTTTTTTTAGATAAACATTTTTTAATTTCAGAATTATGTAAAGCTACTTGAAATATCAATTGGAAGTGTTTTTGATAGTCTCTTTAATTGAATCAATTGCTTGCTTAGGTACCGCTACCTAAGTTACTTGCAAATATTTTAATTCGTAATTTCAATTTTTATACCTCGGAGATAAGTTATTTTTTCAGCAGGTCCCTGTCAAATGAGTTTTCCCTAATTATAAAACTGTGGAGAGCTTTAAACGTTCGGACCCCGTTATTGTTTGACTCTAACTCGTACTACAACCAGAGAACGTCGACATTCGCATTTCTTATAATATCAAATGAAAATGAGAAGAGAAAGAAGAAATTTTTACTTGTTTTCGAAAATTTTCAAATTTTGTAAGTCACACAAGTTCTTAATAGGGTTGCAATGGCTCTTTATGAGAAGAAATTTTCCGAGCTATCTTAGAAAGAGTGGTATTTTCTTTATTAAAAAATAATTGTGTGGGGGGGGGAGGAATACATTTTTTTTCTTAATGAAAGACGAGTATTTTGTCAGGAAATTCTTTCGAAGTCGTGGAGAGGTCGCCGCAACCCTCGATTGCTCATTTATTTTCTATTGGTAGGGGGTTGATTTGGAATGATGCGAGTATTTTCCATGACGACTGATGGAAAACACATCAGCGGTTTTTAAAATATTTTACGGGAATAAATGAAATCATTTTCAAGAAATAATGAGAAAATATGAATGTAGTGAAAGCAAAATTTTTTATGGTTGGTTATTTTTTGAAATTTTAGGAGAGTCTTGTACGCATTAAATTCAATATTTTGCGCATTATACTTAACCTTTTATCGTGTCTTGTGAGGCTTACACTAATTTGTTAGTTACTCGTAGACCTACAATTCACAAAATTAAAACAGGTTGAATTCATGACCTAACCTTCGTGTACTGTTTTTCAATCTAAAATTTTTTCTACTCGGCAGTAATTCATCTGAAAACTTTTTCGAACGTTTATTTTACTCGGGGTATAAGCCAACTTCCTCAATAGGCTAAGTACGTAATATGGAGAAATTTCGTGGGACAGACACTGCTTTAATTAGTTTTCGGTTATAAAAAAATTGGGCAGGAAGGAGGATGATATGATTCCAAACTGAAGGTATTATAAATTGTTGGACTCTAAATATTTTTTTCACTTAGAAAACGTCTAGAAATTCTCACTCCCCCGTCTACTCGACTCATTCAGAACTTTTATAAAATTTTATATAATCCGTCGAGTAAATAGCCCAATAGGTAGCTGAAATGCTCGTTAAAATAAATAAATAAATAAATATTCAACGTCTACAAGTACATTCCCAATGTTCGATGTTTTCTATTAACTTTTCCCAAGAATTCTAAGAGTACTCTGCCTAAAAATGTTATAATCTCGTCGATTTTTTTTTTTTTTTCTTTGACGTAACGGCACTATTACAAAATTGGACTGCGTTTGCGAAAATATGGCATTTTGTCCAATTATTAAAAATTCTATCTAATAAGTTGCAAATAAAAGGTATACGCGCGATAATATTTTACTTGCCAACTCATTAAAATATATGACTTGCTTATGCTTAACAAGTCGGATGCAGATAAGAACAGAAGGTCTACGATTTTTGCAGCATTAGCGAATGCAGAAGTTTTCTAAAATAGAAATTTCACGATATTTCCCCGTGATTATATACACTTGAAAATAAAAGTTAAGTAATGATCATGATACAATATTCTGTATGTGGACGCACACACCAACTTGTGACTTACATCAGAATATGTTAGTTGTGCATGCTCATTAGATATTATCTATTTTAGGGTACGGCTCTTGGCGGGTTTTCAAAAATGAATTTCCAGAAACATTCTTTTCTAGTTTACTACAGGATGGTGCTAATAAAAATAACTTTAAAAAAATAGACTCGTTTAACACATTTAACGGTTTTCACTTGCCACACTATCGATTTACAACGGCGGGTGCTGCGCAACAAAAGACGAAAAAAATATAGAAAAATGTATATTCACTTACGTACTTATTTGTAAAAGCTTCTAATTGACAGACTTTATTCATTGTGCCGTACAATAATAATAATATGTTGGCATTTTTGCGTGATTATATAATTTACCTTTGGAATGTACTCTTCAAACAGGTAACAATTTTTTATTTTCTTTCATCCGCCCATTAAAATGGCAAGTGTATATTTGCATTTACTTTCTTGAATTATAACTTTTTCTTTACTGCTTTGAGAATGGTGACATTGGTTAAACTTAAAAAGAACTAGATTCATATTATCAGGTTGATTGGGTACCGGTAGTGATAAAAACCAAAAAATTGATTTTTGTTTCAATAGAACTTTTATTACTGGTTCTATTAGTATTTAGCAAATAATTTGATATTTTTGATGCGTTCTAATTTTCAGACTCAACCAGTATCCGGAGCATTAACGAACGAAGAACCTAGCAATACCACTGATAACAATTCTAGTCATTCGAGTACTGATATCCCATGCCCTATTGCCTCAGTGGATAAAAAGTAAGCTTCAAGTACCTAGTTAATTCATCTGAATTAAATTTTTTGATGACAGTCAATCGATGCATGATTAATATGTCCCAATATTTTTCTTCTAATGAATTAGGGCATAGTTGATAGTTAGTAAATTTCGTTTGGAAAAACAATTTTGGATCCTTATACTCGAACATATTCGCGGAAAAATACAAGTGATTAGGTATTCCTACGTGAAATTTCAATTTCGACGAAGGTGAAATGGTCTATAGGTACCCTACCGGCCCTAGTAAATCATCCCCTCGTTCAATTTTTATCATTTTCTTTTCTAAACGACTACTTCGCCGAAGGCTCACGCAAATACGCTCCAGCAATATTTTCTTATTTTTCAGGGACAAATTAGAAGACTCGAAACCAGAATCGGAACAAACTCAAACTCCAGCGACAATAGAGACTAAAAATACAAATTCTTTTAGGGAGAAGCCATTGAAACCAGCTGATTTATCATATTTCCCAACATCGCCGGCTCAACAGGAAATTAAACAAATTCCTCCAGAACCATCGAGACCTCCTCCGGCGTTGTCAGAATCGAAGTATATTTCGAAAGCCACACCTCCATCAGAGGTCCCAAAGCCGGTTCTGCCTACCCCTCCTCTTTCTGAAGTGAGCGCTGCTCTGTCGCAAGAAACAATTCCAGTTTCGACCCGATCACCCGTTATCGAAACAAAATCCATTCCGAGTACCACGAAATCCGAAACTATTGAAGCAAAGAGTTCTTCACTACTTTCTGCATCGCCAGGATTGAAAGAAATTTCATCGAAATCGCCGGGAATTCTTCAGGACGTAGAACAAGAAGGATCTAAAATCCAACCGTTGGTAGACGAGGAGGATTATAATTACGAAGACGAGTTTGAGGACGAAGAAATAGAAGAGGATATAGACGACTACGACGATCATTTGGAGGAGCAGACAAATCTTCATCCACAACTTCTTCAAACAAAACAAGACCCTAAAATAGAAAACAGTCCAAAAAAGGATATACCAACAGATATTAAGTGAATTAGTGAGAGCAACTCTTTCAAAAATAAATAATTAAAATATATTCAGATTTTTGAAGTACGCGCCGAAGGTCAAGATGTCGAAAGAAGACGTTTCCGCCAACAGCAATGCATTGGTTACAATGCCGGAAGATATGCCGCAACTACCAAATTTACAAGGAAAACTTGGTGGTGCAGCTGTAAAGGCTAAAGAAGAACAATCAACCATCGCAGAAATACATAAAACAGTAAGTATGATGTTGCCATATTTTAATTTGCTCATATTTCAAGCAGGCTCTACATTTTTTTTCTTTGTTTTCTTTTTTTTTTCGGGGGGAAAAGGGGAGGGGGGATTATTATGCTGCAGAACAGTGTTCATTATCGAATTCTTATTTCTATGTAATGAGAATTTCTCTTACGAGTGCAACATTTTATAAAACTAGTCAGAAACTAGACCAATAAACCATCCACCCAGGATAAATTTAGACTGGAAGATAGTAAAGAGTGTTTAAGGGCTGGTTTATGTAGGTAGGCCTACCTGTGTGAAAAACTGCTGAATTTTCTTGTTTTTAATAAGTACAACTTATATGGAATTAATTTTTTCAAAAAAAAGAAAGAAAAAATAGAAGTATGAACCCCCCTTAAACAATAGTACATTATACAACTATAGGTGTATAAGGTGCGCGATTATTGACGAGTTCGAAGGTTTGCAAAGGTTTGTGAAATGAGCGATAGCGCGTGAATGGCAAACACACGAGTCGACTTTGCGCACTGAAATGCACCTATTTCTATAATTTTTTATCAGGCTCTGAGTGAACAAATGAGAAAATTAAAACTTTTGAATTAATTTCAAGTAGCAAACGAACACTATCGAAACTACAAGAAACTCACATTATTGTCCTGTTCTTCTCGCAGAGGGTCATAATGTTCTACATTTTATCCCGCTTCCTCTGTTATTATTTCTTATCTCAAAAGCGATATCTCTCACCCCGCAAAACTGCGAGACATAATAACGTCATTTGAGTTCACGCATAATAAAAATATACTCGTAGATTATCTCTTGCGCGTGTTCTTCTTTCGTCATGTAGGTGGTCTGATGACGTTCGGGGGAAGGGAGAAAAAAATATGAAAGCTGAACAAAAATTTATCGGAGAGATCGATTCTTTTGCGAAAAGTGAAAAATCGTCCTGTCTCCAAACCCCCTCCAAACTTTGACTTGTGTACCAGGTAACCCTCACACGATGAAACTGAAGAAATATTATTTCTCCGAGAATTCTGTTTTTTTACCGTATTTCACCCACAAACAATCTCAAGCGAGCATTCCTTTTGTCTATTGCGATTTTAAACTTTGTTCCCAATCCCAGACCCCTTTACAGCTTGGCTCCTCCGGAATCATTAGTTTTCTTTGATTCTGAATAAGTTATTCAGAATCATCACAGAATAACTTCTGACCCAAATTCCAACTCTCTCGCCCCACTGTAAATCCGTTACAAGTTTTTGATAGTATGAATCAAAATGAAGGAACAGGAGTTTTTTGTTGCTTGCCGCAAGCATGATAAATCACAATCAAAGTGTACATATTTGTTTTGAAATTTTTCCCATGTTTCTCACGGACTTTGTTTCATTTAACTATGAGATGTCACTTTTCAGCTGTACAAAAAGTAACCTGGTAAACGCTGTTTAAAAAACACAAAATTTTCTTGGAACAACAATTACTGTCAGCTCATTACTTTTTTACTTCAGAGCATTTTCTTCTATACAATCCCATTGCTCGATTTCTGTAATGAGTACCTCAGACAAAAGCCCCAGTTCTCTATGAATTCTTCTTTTTTTGTAGGCCTAGGTGCCGCCTATTTTAGAATGGCGCATTTAGACGATGCAGATATTCTATAAACCGAGAACAGAGTAAGTTATAATTAAAATATGGACATATTAATTTTCAGTCAGCCAAGGATGAAGGAGACAAGCATATTGAACAGAAAACTGATATAGTGCAAAAACAAGACAGTTCAAAGACAGCCAAAGCATCAATTAAAACAACAAATGAAGGTGGAGTTCGACGAACAGTGGCAACAACAGTGGTTACCTCCAGCAGTTCATTTGAAGAAGAAGAAGTTACAGAACAAAAAATAACTCCTAAGAGTATAACTCAAAAATAAATGTATATTATTAAACTGTCCTGTCTCTACTTCAAAATTATGGCATGCACACATTGTATATTTATGTCAAAAATATTTTGTTATTCACTTAGACTTTGTCTTTGATATTGGTTATTGCTTTATTTTCATCCTAATATTGCAGATTGTAGATTGTTATCTTAATTACTTGATGTATGAACATTATATAAAATACTTTATTGTTTCTCATATACTTCAGTAATGTAATCCAGTCATACATTAGTCTGAATATTTTGAAGGTAGAATCTCCTAGACCTGTTTTAACCTGTCGATTATAAATCTTACAATGTACATTGGGAAAATTTATCGAAAGTCAGGGGTGCCGTGATCCCACTGGCCCAATAAAAGAAACCCCCTCTCAAACTTTGATTTCTTATAAAAAAAAACCATCCCCCCTGAAACAAATGCTAAGATCATCTTTATGAAAATGACCTCACAATATTCCAGCAAAAGTTATGATTGAAAAAGAAGGATTCCCTCTAGAAACAATAAAAAACTTCTCAGGAATCAGTATTTCATAGATAGAATCTCGATCTTCTTGAAATCTTGAAAATAGTACTGACTATCCGATCTAAAATGTGCTTTTCTGCAGAATTGCATTGAATATGAGGGAAGGAAGTCAATGGGCCACTCTGAAAACATTTCCCATCATTTGCCGACTCTCAGCTGACCGTTTTTGCACTATTACTAAGGAACTATATAAGATAGGTATATGCGCAAGTGATAAGAATAGGATCGTCACCACACTGCGAAGGAGGAGCAATCTGAGTAGTATCCTAAGAGAATTTTAAGCATCAAACATCAAATACAAGAATTTAAACTACAAAAAATGAAGTAAATTTCCTAATTTCTTGTTTTCATCGATATAATATTTCAAATTAACCAAAATTCAATGTTTGACATTTAAGTTTTTCTCACACGGCCCTCCTGAAATCTTCTAAAACTGCTCCTCCTTCGACTTTATCAACATGACAATGATCCCTTCATCACTTGCGCATACCTATCTTATAATAGTTCCTCACCACGGTACATTATAGAGGTATTGACACAAACAGTGACAAACGTATATTAGCCGTGTTTGTTACTGTCGCCTGAGTTGTGTCAGTTGATATAATCTACGCTAGGAGCGTTGCAAGGTATTACTAAGCATGAAAACTACATGAATACTAGGTAATGTAAATTCATCAATTTTTAAAAATTCGTAGAGGAATCAGGTATTAACCTAAAAATCTGAAACCGGGTACAAATAGACAACTCACCATGCTCTACTTATTAAAAAAAAATTATATTCTTAGGTGAATTTCTTCGCCTTTTACAACCCTCGAAAATTTCGTCAATATTATGGTACCTCCGGTAAGGTTCCGACACAGGTGGGGTGTGGAAGGTATTCAAACAATCGCTGCGAGCGTAGCGGAATTCCGTATGAATTAAGGGTATGCTCTACCTAGTCACTCACACGTAGACACACACAAAATATGTATCACAAGTTGCGATTTTTGCCCCGAGATAACTGATTAAATAAAGCATGAAATATCTTGAAACTTCGTATTTACGTAGACAAAACTTAGGAAAATACGGCTTATTGGTTCACACGAACTAATTTTGTTCATTAATTGGAATTCAACGATTCGAAGATGGCCCCTTCAGACGTAAGTTTAAACTTTTCCTGGAGATCATTCAGAATATTTCGCGATCTGTCAACTAATTAGCCGTATTTTCCTCAACTTCAAAAATAAATTACACCACGTTCCGAATCATTTTGTACATTATTCGATATGTTATATGTGGGCAAAAATCACTGCCCGCAACACACCATTTTGTGTAATACACGTGTATTTTCTGTGTGTGAGTGACTAGGTAGAGCATAGCCTTAACACAATTCGTGCGACAGAAATTTTTCGTTGTGTCAATACCTCTATAATCTACCGTGTTCCTCACTATTAGATGGTACCGCTTATTTTATTAGCAGATTAGCTTCACTTTGAGCGAAAATCGACCGGCTAACGGCTAATTTTTACAAACTTTGGCTTAGATGAGCGAGCAGCAGCTGCAGGCTTGCAGCACAGTCTACCCGGCTGGGTCCTAACTCCTAACTGGGTCCCGCGACTCCCCTCCCCCCGCCCGCGCCTGTTTGCAATTTGCATCCCTACCAAAGATCCCCTACCCGCTGCGTGACTGCCGGCTTCCGGCTACTTATTATTATATCACAAGAATGAATTCTTATAATCTTATCTTTTTTAGAACAGTATTAATTACAATATTTTTAATAATTTAGAATAATTCTTCAATCATTCTTCAATATTATTTGAAAATCTAGACGCAAATTAAATCTAGGGCTACGATGGCTCATCAAAGTATGCTGGATAAAGCTGCCAAGATGGTATTCGGTGAGTTCAATCTATCGATGACTCGGTCTCGAATGCAATCATCATTCCACGAAACTGACTTATCATGAAATAAAAATGATTTTCAGCATCAAATGTACCAACCGATATGGCTGAAGATAAGATAAGAGAATTCTTCGGAAAAATTGGATTCATATCATCATTTCGGTATCCTCCTAGATTTTTTAGTTTTTCAGTGTTGATTCTTGCTCTCGTCTATTCATTTTGCGACCGAATATTTATTGGGGTCGTTTTTCAGAATCATATGTGATAAAGATAAAGATTCCGGTAAAACCAAAGTTTACGCTGTGTGCGAATATAAAGATCAAGAAACGGCGTTGAAAGCGGTCAGAACATTGAGCACAATTGAGATTGCCGGAAGGTTCATGAGAGTTGATCACGCTCTGAATGAAAAATCTAGATTAGAAATGATCTGTACGTTAGATCTCCATCCGCGGCTCTATGAATTCGTCGATCAGCTCTTATAATTTCATCTTCTTTCTTGTATTTTTTTTTTTTTTTCTTTTAGCCGTCATGCAGCATGCTCAAAATCGTGAATCGAGCAATGAGAAAACACCAGAAACCATTAGTAAGGCTGTTGCTTCCCTACCACCTGAACAAATGTTCGAATTATTAAAACAGATGAAGCAGTGCGTTCAAGTAGGCGGTATTTGATCTGGTTGGAAAATATATTTTTTGAATTTAGGTCTGGCTGACGGGCTTTTCTGTGTCTGTTCTAGAATAATGCTGGTGAAGCGAAAAATATGCTTCTGCAGAATCCTCAATTGGCTTACGCTCTCTTACAAGCCCTAGTTGTGATGAGAATTGTAGACCCTCTAGTCGCTGTTGTAAGTAATAAACGCCTTTGTGCAATGATGACAAGTCAAGTGAACTAATTAGTAATTTGTTTGGAATTGATCGCAGACAGCGTTAAATAATGCGAGTACTGCTAGTTTGGCAGCGGTCAATGCATTGACGGCTTCAAATAATGATTCGAGTATTTCTGCATCGTCTATGATAAATCGTATATCCTCTTCTGCGAATGCTAAAGTTCCTCTTCAATCGAGTAGTGGACCATCTGTGGGTAGCAAACAGTTTGGAAGTATACAGCCTGTACCCCCACCAGCTCCATCAATTCCAGTGCCTCCACCTCCTGCGGGTTAGTATTTTATACAAAGCTCCAGATAGGTACAATACGAGCCCTCACCAGTGCCAGGGAGCCAGGGCATGAAATAACAAAAAATGAAAGAAAAATTCAATAAAAATCACAACTTGTACTAATCGGAAAATTTTTTATTGATAATTTCTGACGCGTGCTGAAGAATAGATTAATATTCAGCTTAAATTATCGAATTATTTGCTTTTAGAGTGCGTCTCGATCAAGTAGGAACCGTTTTGGTAGGATAGGAATGCTTTGTTCTTCACTAAGACGCGCAATAGTTTTCCATTACGTCATTTAAAAATTTGAATACTATACTAAAGTACGAACATGTTTATTTTTCGTGAACAAAATCACGCAGTATTTTCATGTTCTGGCTCTCAAAAACTGTTAATTACGGCTCTGCATCCATTGCATCGAATGTTCTTTCCCCAAGTCAGTACAATATTGAATTTCCAGTGCACGAAACAGACGTTCGAGGAAAACCAATTGGAAATGGTCGGTTAGAACAAGAGAAGATTAAAGTTCCAACCACAACCTCTGAATCGTAAGTTATAAAATACCTATGGTCAATGTAATCATCTTGTTGTTCGATCGAAAATTTATGAGGTATGATTTCAGATTGAAAAGAATGGATCCTCGCTTACAGCAACAATCCCGTAAGTACAGTGCTATTCACAAGTCATTGATTTTACGAGATTTTCATTATCGAATGATTTTTCTTGTAGGTATGACCTCTAGTGGCCCAGATCCAAGTTCTCTTCCAAATGCGCCTTCTTCTTCTCGAGGACCATTAACTGTACCAAATGTTCAAGGAACTGCAAGTGAAACACCTAATAAACCAGCTGCAGCTTCTACTACACCCGATAAAGAGAAAGTGAGCCTCATTCATGACGTTTTTATAATCACCGTGTACTCCAATTCAACTTGGCATTCATTTTCAGGCCGAATTAATTATGCAAGTTCTTCGTTTAACTGACGCTCAAATAGCTTTATTACCACCAGAACAAAGACAAAGCATAATACTTCTTAAACAGAAGATTGCGAAATCTGCTAAACGTTAACCAATTGAAATGTGTTTTGCTGTCATCTGATGTGGGTTAGACGGAGAAAAATGATGTCATTCAGTGCATGAAATTGGAATGGATACTCCGTTGCGTAAACCAACTATTTTCATTCAAGATTAAAAAATTTAATCAAGAGAGTCAAGATCTGTCAAGAAAATATCTCATTTTATTTTGCCAGATCTCATCTAAATCTCCACTGGAGACGAATAATCTAGAAATGCGAATTCTTAATCGTAGAGAAAATTTGTTCATTAAAACTTCAAACCAAATTCGAATCGAATTGTGACGAAGGTCAACTTTTGTTAAGACTAAAATTTTCAATGCAATACCTCTGAACTTTTTGATAGAAAATTTGACGTTTTCAAGAGTTCAATTACAAATAGAAGAAATTTTCAAATTGTACACGTCTATATTTTGAATTCAATCATGATGTTAATCGAGGAATGAACACACTCAAATAAATGAGATATTACGCATAAGAGCAAAATTAGCAATTCTTTTAGAGCGATAAAAATATGAGTGCTTAATCATCACTCATTTCTATCAATTGTTGATTTGTAACTGAGCCTCGGAATCATTTGTCAGCAAAGATACAGCTGGACGACTTGTCTTCGTACCATATTTCGCCAATACTTTCACGAAATAAACCACCGATTTTGTTTTCTTCGAAAATTCGCGAGTACTGCCGTGTACTGAGATATATCCTATCATTGGGCACTAGTAAACGAACTTCATTGAACCCATCTGACCAATACATTGACCTAAAAAACCAAAATGATGGAGGAATTAATACCGAATCAGACGAAAACCATTATGAGTAAGCGCACTTACTAGTTTCATTATTCTCGCCTAAGCTTTCAGCTGAAATTAGACATCCATAAGCAAATACTAAAACAAAATCATGGAAGTACGAGAAACTAAAAAAAAAATAATAATAAGCGGTGCACTAAAGAAAACTATCCTTACGAAAAGAAACAAAAATGAATCATTTGGAACAAATGGATTCTGCAACCACCAATAACCGAGTAACATGAGTAAAAAATTAAGCATCAAACTAGGTGTAGTCTAAAAACGATGAGAGAAAAAAAAAGAAAGAAAAATAGAAATGATTTCTCCAGACTACTACGACAAATAAAAATTAACAATACTGGAACCAACCTTCATCATCGAGAGTAGCCAAAGTTAACTTATTGAGTTTTTTCGATAATTTACACGACTGACTTCCTCTAAAATGACTTCCTGTAACCATTTTTTTTTCTTTTGTAAAAATTATTTTCTTACTTGACCCAATTATAAAATCAATCTCGCTCAAAGAAAAACTACGATAAAACTGTACCCGAGTGATCCATTGCTCTCACATCATCCGTTTCATCGTGTGAATTTGTATAACCTTGTTTTTTACGTTGTGCCACGAAAGTACTGATTAACGCATCCATCATATCTGCCTGTTCAAGTAAAAAAAAGTTAGCATTAAGGACAACATCAAAAGAAATTTTCAGATACAGAAAATTATCATACTTGTTTGGAGAAAATTTGCATTATTTTCGAAACTCGGGCACCATTTTCAACTACGATAAACTGGAGGAATATACAAGGCAGACAATCTTCGCTATTTGTTTTACTTGGTTTACCAAATTCCCAGGAAAAGTCTTCGAATTTCAAATTCAGCAATAATTTCTGTTACGGACGAAAATATGACAAAACGGCTCACTTAGTAAATAAGAAAAAATGAAACGACTTATGTATACGAATATTTATCGAAGATCATTATAAAAGATAGGCAACCTCAAATCAAATTTTGATGAAAAAGGGAAACCAATATTTCAGGTAATAGTGAGGTGACTTGAACTCACCACTTCAACATTGTCGATTAGATAAATTCCTCGCTCATTTATTCCGATGAGGATGGGTAAATCTTGATGCAATAAGAATGAAGTCAAACCACGTACGGGTTCTTCAATTTGTCCTTGGAAGAAGGCACAACTAGACACGTAATACAAAATTAATTTCGAGAAGGATGGCTCAATGTATAATTTTCAGATACAACTTACGCGTAATAAGGAAAAGACCAACAAACTTCTAAATAACGTCGCTGAAGTTTTGCATCAGTGGCACTATTCGGTATCCTTTTATAATGTTCTAATAATCTAACCTCGGGACTATTTTTTATGTGTGAACGAAACCATGATGTTATGGGATCATGTCTATTATGAACTGGGAGAAATTTATTCTTCTGATCTCTAAATGTATCAAACCGTAATTTTTTAAATTCGTAATCATTATTTTTTTATTGATTATAAACTGTGATAGGTATCATAATTTCTTACCGCAAAAATTTGTTGGTATGTACTTGAGGATTGTAAGGTCCTAGCTCTAGTCTGGCCTGAATACCACCTAACATGGTATATTGGGTGATATCACACGGATATCGACCTTCCAACACATTACATTTAGCCTCTTCATAAAGAAGTTCCAATACTTTTATATCCCTAAAAAATGCGAATGTTTTAAATATGAATAAATCTCTCTTCAAAATATAAAAAAAAAACGTTACTACAAAAATATTACGTTAGTTTTTGTTCATCGTTTAAGGAGTAGAATATATTTCTTTGGAATGACAATATTGGTTCATCTCGCAACTGTCTGGATAAACTGGCATGTGCAAAGCGAGAAAGTAAAGATGTCCATTTTGCTCTTACTAGCAATGGCTTATGGTAGGGTTTTAATTGAAGTTCTACAACAGATACGAATGATGACAAAATTGGAAGCAGAATGTCACATTAGAACTTATTCGCCAAATATTATAACTAACCTAGAAGGCCAGAACTCATCCATAGAGTGAATATATCCTTACTATACTCTGGCAATTCAAGTTCTTGGAGTTCTGTTACACACCTCACCAAATCTGCCACCGTGGTATTATTACCATCCTCCAACTGCATATGAAGGACTACATCATTCATTAGATACACGCATATTTGAAGCACTAAAACACAAATGATACACGAATGAATATTCAATATTTCATCGACCAATCAGTATTGTATCCGACAACTAACAAACCTTGATTATGCGAGTTCCAATGGATATCATTTCGAGTTTCATTTCCGTCGTTGGAATAATGATAATCGTCATCATTCGAAAGATATTTGGCTCGTTTACCTCCGGCATTAAGCATCTCAATGTAATTCAGCATTTGATTTGCGTTGGTATTTTCAGGAGATACTCCGGACGGATATTCACTACATTCAAAATTAAATTCAATAGTACAGGAATAAAAATGTAAACTTCAAAAGGATGATTCCTTACTGATATTGATGACTAATATGAGATTGTGGTCGTGGATACTCTACAGGAATAATGGTTACGTATGATTCATTTTCCATTCCTTTTCCATGCTCAGTCGGGTAATTCAGAGGCTATCTGTCTAGAAATGAGTATTCCCTCACGCTGTAATGAGAAAAAAACAATGGGTAACGTTGCACTCCATAGTTCAGACCACCAAGACTAGCTCTTCATCATTAACAATAACAACGTTCAATGAAAATAATAATTGTGATACCTTCTGAAATATTGCTGAGTTAGGACCATGAGCTTGAAATCAATATTTTTTGAGCGCAGAATGCCATAATGTTGCGTTTGGACCTGGTTTGGACCTCCTTAAATGCGAACAGAAAATTTCATTCAAAAAGATTCCTATAAATTTACTTCCCATAAGACCATAAGTAGATACTGGACAAATAAAATTCTAATAATTATATAGGCTAGGTTGTTTACCATTTTTTCCAGCAAAAGAAAGAGAACAGCTGATGCTCTCGAAACATGACTCGAAGTGGAAGCACGGCCGTGCCATGCATAGGCTATTGCTGCACGAAATTTCTTGTTGTTCAAGCCCAGCGTTCTTCGCGTTTCTTCCATATTATTCACACATCAAATTTCGCGCCATTTGGATACCTCTCTTACCTTTCGTTTCTTTCTTTTCTTGTTCTATACAGCTGTCGCCTGTTGCTATCATTGTCATCATTGTTGTGTATTATTGGGCCTGTTTATGCTTTCACACTATCTATCTGTCTCTTTCTCTGTTCTGGAGTGAGAGTAACTCCCTCGGTGTTAATGAGTTCATCTTAGAATAAAGTTCGTAGTACAACGTACTTGAATTTGACGTAACTTTTTCGGAAATTTCTCTCTACTCGGTTTCAAATATGGCTGGTTTCGATGATGCCGGTATCTTCTTTTCTGATAATCTTGGAGATTCCGAGGAAACGAGTTTTTTGCAAGTAAATCTTAGACAAGTGAAACGTCAATTCAAAGACTTTTTACGGAAGTTTCACGAAGGAAATTTTGACTACAAATACAGGTTTTTCTATCTCTTAATTTATTTATCACCAAGACACACCTCGATGTGCTAATTTCTTATTCGTTATTCGTGCCTAATATTACAGAGATGAGTTGAAGAGAAATTATAATCTCGGTCGATATTTTATAGAAGTCAGTATCGAAGATTTGAATAGTTTTGATGAGCAACTAGCAGACTCGCTACAGAAGAATCCCAGTGAACATCTACCTGTGGTTAGTTAGCAAATTCGATTTCGTATCCGTTGTTGTAATTCTTATATTCACCTAATTAATCTTTCTTCAGTTTGAAGAAGCTGCTACCGAAGTAGCAGATGAGTTGACGTCGCCAAGACCTGAAGGTGAAGAAGAAGTCGTGGACATTCAGGTCCTGTTACGCTCAAACGCCCTTCCAACATCTTTACGTGCGCTGAAAGTAAATTGCTGCATTTTGAATCTTAGATGATGAACTTCTTGCTAATTTTTGTTGATTCGTATCCTGATTAACAGTCCGATATGGTTTCTCGCCTCATTCGAATATCCGGAATTGTGATCTCTGCTACTGGGATTCGTGCTAAAGCTACGAGAATTGCTATTCAATGTAGATCTTGTCGAAATATAATTCCCAATTTACCGGTGAAGTTGGGACTCGATGGATATGTTTTACCGCGAAAATGTACAACGTAATTATCTTTCTTGAACTATTATTTTGCATTGAAAAAGGAATGGACTTGTTATAAAATATTGTTTGCCCTTCAGCGAACAGGCGGGTAAACCAGCTTGTCAGTTGGATCCTTATTTCATCATTCCGGATAAGTGTACTTGCGTCGACTATCAAATATTGAAACTACAAGAGCTTCATGATTCCATACCTCAGGGAGAAATGCCGAGACATGTACAACTCTATATGGATCGGTATGGTATTCTTTCGCTACCCATTTTATGCATTTTATATTGAATTAAAGAGTAGTTTCCTATCCTTTTCAGAACTTTATGTGACCAAGTTGTTCCCGGGAATAAAGTGATTATGTTGGGAATTCTTTCCATCAAGAAGATGGGCCTTTCGCGAGTAAGTTCTTTATTCTGATTTTCTAGTGAAAAATTATAATATTGATCCGAATGACAGTTCGTTCTCCCTGATACTGTATAGAAAACCGATGGTAGCAAATCCGTTGTTGGTGTACGCGTTCCTTATTTAAGAGTTGTTGGTATTTCCGTGGATAACAAAGGATCAGGTTTCAGTTCTGCTTTGTCGGTGACTGCAGAAGAGGAGGAGTCGTTCCGCAGATTAGCTGCGTCACCGAACATTTACGAACTTATCGCTAAATCGATTGCTCCTTCTATTTTCGGTTTTGAAGATATTAAAAAGGCTATTGCTTGTTTACTCTTTGGAGGTAAGCAAATTTGGGACTTTATTCTCATACTGAAGGAGACAACCTGTACCGATTTATCGTAAACTTCAATTAAAGGTTCACGAAAACGAATGCCAGATGGTTTAACCAGAAGAGGCGATATAAATATCTTACTTTTAGGAGACCCCGGAACAGCTAAGTCTCAGTTATTGAAATTCGTACAACGAGTTTCACCAATCGGTATCTACACGTCGGGTAAAGGTTCTTCTGCCGCTGGTCTAACAGCATCTGTTATGAAGGATCCAAGCTCCGTAAGTTCAACCTCAATTTATGACACAATTGAAAGGCAAAACGTTTGAAGTGGTCAATGAATGTTTCAGAGAAATTTTGTCATGGAAGGTGGAGCTATGGTGCTAGCAGATGGTGGAGTGGTGTGTATTGACGAATTTGATAAAATGAGAGAAGATGATCGTGTTGCTATTCATGAAGCCATGGAACAGCAGACTATATCTATCGCAAAAGTATGATAAATTCTACTCGATAAATCAGAAATTACAAATAATACATTTGTACTGGTATGTATTGCAGGCTGGTATAACAACGACTCTTAACTCGCGCTGTTCCGTGTTAGCTGCAGCCAACAGTGTTTTTGGTCGGTGGGACGAAACAAAAGGTGACGAAAATATCAATTTCATGCCAACTATTCTATCAAGATTCGATATGATATTTATTGTGAAAGATGAACACGATCCCGCGAAAGATTCGGTTGGTTCATTCTCAAGATATATAGGAATACTTGGAATTCATTTAGTGCATAACAACACGTAATTCTTCTGTGAAACATATAGAAAATGGCCCGTCACATCATGGACGTTCACCTTCATGCAGATCAGGACACTGAAGAATCGAATGATGATGAGATGTCATTATTACGGATAAAAAAATTCATCGATTTCTGCCGGAAGTAAGTTTCTCGCAAGATAAGATAACGATCCGAATAGTTTCATTTTTTCTTTTTTCTTTTTTCTTAGGCTTCCCCAACACTCTAGCTCGTTCGCTCTTGATTATGCAAGTCTGCAAAACGTTGAGCATCCCTCATTTTTTTTTTTTTTTTTTTTGTTTTTTCATGTATTTTTGAGTGGTAGAAAACGACGTGTTCGGTCTTGATAATGAAGACAGGTTTGCGAAACGTCGAGTATCTCTCGTTTTTTTGTGTGTTTTTATTTCTATTTTCCCGTTTTTCTTTTTTCATGTATTTTATATTGGTGGAAAAGTCATAATTTTAAAAGTCCTACCACGGATAAATTTCTCATCATTTTCATTTTTTTTTTCTCATGGAATTCTTGCTTGGTTTATAGAAATTGTGGTCCCCGGCTATCGAATGAGGCGGGAGATAAGCTGAAAACGAATTATGTTAATATGAGAACGGACACGCACGAAAAAGAAGGGGGAAAAAGACTCGCTATACCTATCACTGTTCGGTAAGTTTGAGAAATATTGAAAAGTGCTTATTGAGTTTTCAGGTGTGAATGAAGAAATCTTGAAGATTTTACAAGATTTTTGTGAGGAGAATACGCACCCCGTGCAAAGTACCATAAAATATTTGAAGTGTCTTTCTTCCTTTTAAAATTTATTGCAATTCCAATTCGACCTCGGAAAATGTATGATTCGATTTTTCAGACAGTTGGAAGCCATCGTCCGTGTATCCGAATCTCTCGCGAAAATGCAGTTACAACCATTTGTCACCGAAACCCACGTTGATGAAGCTTTACGTTTGTTTAAAGTTTCAACTTTGGAAGCTGTTGCCACGGGGTCTTTGTCCGGTACGCTGCTTCGTTTTTTCTTTCATTATTCTTCGTTTATAATTTTGAGTAAACTTGTGACCTACTTTTGATTACATCCATTAGTTATATTATGATCATTTCATATTTTCTAGGCGCAGAAGGCTTCAGTACATCGGACGACGTTGAAAAATTAGTACGAATCGAGAGACAAATGAAAAGACGTTTTCCTCTTGGCACTCAGATTTCAGTACACTCAATAATGCAAGACTTCATTAAACAAGTTCGTATTTTATTTTATACAAACTTTTTATCAAATTTTTGTTCGCTCGTTCAATGTTATTAAGACACCTTATCTTTCAACATTAGAAATATGACGATGTTGAGGTACAGAGAGTTATCCACCTCATGATTCGTCGAGGAGAACTACAGTACCGATTCCAAAGGAAAATGCTCATCAGGTTAAAGTGATTTGTGGAAGATTTGAAATTATGATCGTTTATATTAATATTATACTTTTCGTTTTAATTGTTTTGAATAATCATTTCTCTTACATCATTGTCTTTTAAACTTTTTTAAAAATGTTGTTGATAAAATTAATCATTTATTTATTTGTTCTTTTGTCTATTCCTGTATGATTCATGCTGAACTTATAATAGAAAGATGTCCTAATTTTTAATCTTTGGAATATTTTAAAATTAGAAATGATTAGATCAAAGTTGTAGTTGTTGCTGTTTTTTTTACAAGCTATTGAGATGGTGGAAGTGTGTGTAGGTATGAGCTGTATGAATTTACCAATTTTGTTGTTTTCAGTTCCCAAATTCCTGATTTACAGAAACCTAGTTTTGAAAACTGTAAATGGTAACTAATTCGTCCTTTTACAAACCCATGTACACTCAGACACACAGAAGCATGTACAAATACTTGAATATTAGAAGAACTTTGTACCTAATCTTTACAGAACACCTAACATTAAAAACTTGGAAAACTTGAAATGTCCTGAACAGCGACACGTGTACTTGGGATCAATCGTTGTGGTACCAGTTATTATCCTTGCTATCGACACACCAGATTGAACAACGTAGGTGTACTTTTTTTCTTTCTTTTCAATGTGGAATAAGAAGTTTCGCCGAACAGTCATTAGCTAATTTTTGAAAGGTATTTCAACGCTGAACTCATCAATTTTTTTAAACGTTACTTTTCCGCATTTTTACATTTTTTTCAGAAAAATTTTTCTGCCAGTTCAAAGTAGTGTATAGTTGTAATGTACTTTTACCACATCAAATCAATTCATAAATTTGTAATTTGAACTGAATGAGAGGTGATGGTTGTTATGTTGTGCCCCTTTATCATCATTATTCTTTTTCTTTTGAATTCGAAAATTATTGCCAAATATAATTAAGAAACACTAGTTTTAATTTCAGAGGTATTAAAACTCTAGGTCCCTTCTCTGCTGGTTGAACAGGAAGCGCATTTTTGTAGAATTGTAGCTGTATGCAGCAAAACGTGGTTTCTTAAGGGTATTGCAGTTCCCTTAAATCGATCTGATAACCAATTTTGAATTTTTATGAGAGAATATGAATGATGATGATTTGTAGAAAAGTTCACGCTCTACAAATTTTGTGCTCTTCATTTCTTTCCTGGATTGATTTGTTCTTACCAAGTTATTTTGAGAACTCTTTGCTCTGCGCACTCAGCAATTTTGATTCAAATCAATAGGCCTCTCCCCCTACATTTGCATTGCATACCTGTATTGCTTGATTCTCAATTATTTATGACTTATGTAATGAGTAATGACGGTAATGTAATGGCGGTACTCCTGCTCTACATTGGTCCTCAGCCAGGGGAATAGAAATGCCATTAGTGCAGAAATATCCAATTCCCTGTCATAAAACCAATTTGGAGTTGACAGTGAAAGAGTCGCTACAGGTGATAATGTATATGGAAGCTGAGCCCAAGAAGGTTATTGTGATATTGAATCACATACATTCTTATGGCAAAAACAAAATCTTCAAACTCATAAGAAATTCAAGATAGCGATACTATGAGCCAAAAATCATTCAGATGTCTTCTGATAACCTTTAGCTGTAACTCTACAAGGAATGACAATCCTCGAGCTTCTTTGGAACTTATAACTCAAGTTATTTGTGATTTTCTTGGTTGTATTATTTCTACATCTAACATACAAAGTCACATCACACCTTCACCTTCTTGGCACACAACTACTAACCTGCCAATTACGGCTACTACACGTGTTACGTCGTGTTGGGGTTCTAGGGGCCTAGGCAGTGAGGCTAGGCCCCTAGGGTACAACCCGTACGACCTCTCTGTCAAGTGTCAACTTGACTGTCAACTGTCAAGTCCGATAAAATCAGGCCAGCAAATATGCAATATGTGACCTAGGATGAGAAAAGGATGCTCATTGCCTATTGGCGCAAGAACACCATTTCTCTCTGATTGGACATCTAATCAGAGAGAAATGGTGTTCCTGTCAGTGGGCAATGAGCATCCTTTTCTCATCGCAGGTCACATGATATACGAAGAAAATTCTTTTGCCGATCGTAACGCTCCTAGCGGATGACCGGCTCGAAAAAGAAAAACATAACAATAATATTTTGATAACTTTTGATAAGGAAGTGCTTGTGATTTTATTAGAAGTAAAAAATGAATCAGAAATCAGAAATAATAAGAAAAACTTAACTATGAAGCTTTGCATTACAGATCCGTATCTCGTTCCATTTAATTTCGAATGAATTTCTGTTTCGATGTTCCGAAAAATCGAACCATTAAAAGAAGAGCCCCATGAACACTGTATCATTATGGATGCAGATGCAGATTGTTCGAGAGAAAACACAGTTTCAGCAAGTGAAAGTCTGAAACCTTCACCTGAAAATTCGAGATCGACTATTAGAATCTCTAATAAACATAAAAAAATTGAAAGTTTTCGCGAAAAATATGGTTTGTGTCCTCAAGGTAAATCGATCATAATGAATGTTCTTTGTTACGTTAGAAAACTGAAAGATCCATCATTTCAAGTGGATTTCAAACAATCGCAACGAGTGGCTGCAGAAATGTGCGGCGTGAGTGTTCGAACCATTCAAAGAATTTGTCAAGAAGAAAGGAACTCTGTGGTTAAGAAAGAAAAGTTTCGTTTGAGTAATAAAAATATTGGAAAAATTAAGCGTCCAGGATCGGATAAAAATTTTGATGAAAATTTGAGACATTGCGCGTTGTTCAGTAATTGCCAAGACGACGAAAAATGTCAGCGAGTTTCAACAAAAATAATAACGCCTGTTCCATTCGGTTTCAGTCGTGAATCATGAATTCAGAGCAATATTATACAGAGAGTACGATACCACCCTTTGGAAGAAAAAAGGAATTGATGAAACATCGAAAAAAATGAACATTTTTTATTCGGGTGATATTTTGACGAAGATGTAAAAAAGGTATGCCTAAGCCTCAATTACCCACGCTGGATATTCGTCTTCAGCGTGTATCTATTTTCTATCTGTGATTGTGTACAGTGACATAAATTTTATTGAGCTTCATTGCGAAGATCTTAGTTTCCAAATTTGATTTTTATTCTTCGATTTTAATCTTAAAATGTATTTGGTTTACTGTCTTAATAGAAAATATAAATCAAAAATATTTAATCATCAAAGCAATTTGTATCGTTTAAGAGAATGGCCCGATGGAGAAAATTAAGTTGCTAAAATCATTTCGTAGTCACCGAGAAAATAAAAAAAAAAATAAAAAAAAGACCTCAATCAAAACATAGAAAAAAATTAGTGAGGTCATAATTATGGCAACTCTCAGAGGCAATATAATTTGCCATATTGTGATAACTCTTGCAAAATAGGTACATCGACGTCTTCAAGTACACTCTTGACGATATTAAAATATTCGTCAATTTTCTTTATTATTATTCATTTTTTTTTTTTTTTTTTTTTTTTTCAAATCGAGTTTATGTTTAAACATTTGATGTTTCATCAATGAAATTCAAGCAGATTTGAATTTTATTGATGAAACCATTAAAATTTTGAACTCAATTAAATTCGATTTGAAAAAAAAAAAAAAACTGATGAAGAAAATCGACGAATATTTTGATCGTAAAGAGCGGCCTTAATAGTCGCAAAGTGAGAAGAGCCGAGAATGGTGATCGAGTGTACGTGAAGAGGCTGTAATAGTAACTATCTGACGAAAAAGTACTATTTCTCATTTTCATCTCATAATCGCTTGTTAACAGACGTTCAAAAGTAAAAAATTGCTGAATGAACAGAAACAATCGAAGGAAGTTCAACTTCCCAAATCTGAACCACAGCCAAACAAGTGAAATGCGTAAAATCTTGTTTCGATCCAGAAACAGCTACTCTGAGAAAGCTTAGGGTGGGATAAGCCGGGTTTCTGTAGACCGGGTCACATATTACTATCCTGTATTACCGATTTTTCTCCCGGTCTGTAGACTACATTATGAGTGGGTTTTATTCGACCGACGTAATCCACACAGACAAACTCCAAAAAGTTAGCGTAGGTACATGAAAAACATGCAAACACGATTCCACCCCATACATTCAGGAATGAGAAGCGGATCGCGAAAGTAGTAAACCAAGTAGGTATAGGACACTTATCATTGAACCGTTAAATTTGACCAAATTGATATTTCCAGCAAAAAAATTATACTCCTCAAATTTGACCTAAAATATTGCCCAAAATTTATTCTCTAAAATTCAATAAATAAGGTAAATTCTTCACCTATGATTTTTTCAACGCTCACGAACGTTCAGGCATAATTTATTACCATTATTTAGCCATATTCAAGCTTTATTTGACAGATTTCATTTTTGACAAGGTATAACACAGGAAAAATTTTTACCATGCAAGTACGTATAGGACACTTATCAGGACACTGACAAATTTGTCCAAATTGATAGCATTTCCATCAAAATTTTACTCCTAAAATTTGACCTAAAATATTGCCCAAAATTTATTCTCTAGAATACAATAAATATGATATATTCTTTACCTATGATTTTTCAACGCTCACAAACATTCAGGCATAATTTATTAACCTTATTTAGCCTTGTTAGCCTCTAGGTGGGGATACTGTTATGAGTTTCGATAATCAATAATCAAATTATTATTATTATTATTATTATTATTCCGCATTTCCACCACATTTCCCTTAATGTGGGTATTGTAGTATGACAGTACGGGTCGATGCCAAGTAACTGTCATACCGTATTTACTTTCCGCCCAGGAATTCCCGCACTAGACTGCATGTCCGTATTATTACTGCCTTCTGCATTTTCATGAACCAGCCCTCGTGGATCCCAATCCGCCGCAGATTTCGCTGTAGTTCCTTGTGTATGAGCCCGGTGCTAGATATTATGATTGGTATTGTCTCTACCTTCTTTACCTTCCACATCATCTGGATTTGTCGACTCAGTTCTTCGTACTTTCGGATCTTCTCGTCGTATGTTTTTTGCATATTATTTGCATATGGTATTGCGATGTCAATTAGTTGAGCCGTACTTTCTTCTTTGTTCCATATTACTATGTCTGGGCGATTATGTATAACTGTTTTGTCCGTTCTTATTGTGCGATCCCAGTATATCTTGTATGCGTTTTTTTCGATGACAGTTTGTGGATCATATTTGTAATATGGTTCGTTCTTCGTCATATTTAACAGGGTTTTTATTATGGCTTGATGCATTATTTTACACACATCGTCGTGTCTTTCTTTGTATTTTTGGGCCACCATTATCGAGCATCCGTTAAGAATATGTGATATTGTTTCATTATTCACTCCGCACTTCCGACATCGATCCACCACCTCTTCTTTCAAGATAGCCTTCCTATAATTATTGGTAGGTAAAACCTGGTCCTGCACTGCCACCATAAACCCTTCGGACTCCGGATATATGTCACCAATTTGCAACCATTTACATGAGGCCTTTACATCCACATTAGAGTCATGTAATTCATTGTAGAAGCGCCCGTGCAAAGCTTTGCTCTGCCATCTTTTCCTTGCCTCTTCTTCCCGTAGCTGGATCTTTTCTTTCAGGGGCTCTATATTTCCATCAGTCAAATTCAAGGGTGTAAAAGCCTTGTCTGCTCCTCTTATGGCTTCCACTATCTTGCTTTGGTTTTTATTTTTCTGAAAGTACTCCTTCATGTTGAGGATCTGCCTGTCGCGGATTTTTGCAATATCTAGCAGACCTCTCCCGCCTTGGTTTCGTGGTGTTGTTGTCCTCTCGACTGCACTCTTGGGGTGATGATATTGATTCTTAGTGAGCATTGTTCTGGTTTTTCGTTCTATTTCCTCTATGTCCGTATCACTCCATGGTATTATTCCGAACGAATACGTCAAGACCGGGGTTGCAAGTGTGTTTATGGCCTTGAAGAGGTTCCTACTATTTAATTTTGTTTTGCACACGGCTTTAACTCGTCCTATGTGCTCATCCTTCAGTCTGGTTTTTATTTTCTGTATCTCTGTCCGTCTATTCTGCTCCATTCCCAAATATTTATACACCTCACCCTGGTGTAGAGCTTCTATCGTAATTTTGTCTTCATCTCCAATTTTAACCTCATTTTCTTCGAGTTTTCCACGGACCATCGACACTGTCTTGCACTTTTCAATCCCAAACTCCATTTGTATATCCTTTGAGAATGTATGGACTATTTCCAGCATTTCCGTCATTTTCCTCTGCGTTTCTGAGTACAATTTGATATCATCCATATAGAGTAAATGGGAGAGGGTGTATCCTTCCCTCTTTTTTGATTCCTTGATGCAATATCCGTATCCTGTTTCGTTCAAGATCATTGATAGCGGGTTTAGTGCCATGCAAAACCATAAGGGGCTTAATGAGTCTCCCTGGAATATTCCTCTTTTTACATCGATTGTGCCTACATCCCGACTTTCATTATTGCTGTTTATGAACAGTGTTGTTTTCCAATTCTCCATTGCCGCACTGAGGAAGTTTACTATATTTTCATCAATTCTGTAAATCTGCAATACGCGCTTTAGCCATGAATGAGGCACCGAATCATACGCTTTCTTGTAGTCTATGTACGCGGTGAAGAGATTTCTTCTTTTTTATTATTATTATTATTATTATTATTATTATTATTATTATTCCACTCCACACTAGCTTAGAAGAACGTCAGTCGACACATAAGGAAAAAAATCTGATGCGAGAGGAAAGAGAGAGAGAGATAGGACGCATCTGTGGATATCCACATACGTAGTATACTGTACTTACTGTACTGCACACACACACGAAATTTCAAAGTTTTCATTTACTATACTGTACCCGCAAAATTCTTCTTGCAAAATTTTTCTAAAAGAAATTTCAAAGTTCTCATTTACTAGTCTTGGTGTGACGGAGATATGGCTCGCGTCACAGAGTGTGTGTCAGTGACACGTCGAAGTACGAATCCAGTGAGCACAAACGAAATAAATATTCCTTTTAAAATTGACAATTTAATTCTTTAATTTCCTTTCACAATTTTCACAGTAACAGAACGCAAGTATGATTTCAAATTGCCGAATTAAGAACAGCCCCGGGTTTACCATTGTGCCGTTCTGTTCCTCGGGCACAGAGCGGCAAAAATTTTAGGGCGGCAATTTTTGAGCTGAAATATTTACAGCTAGCGAGGGAAAAAAGAATAGTTGCATGAAAAAAATGAGAAGAAAAAAAGAAAATTTTTTTGGGGCGGTTATAATGAATCTGTACAGGGCGGAAAAGTACCTAAATCCAGGGCTGATTACGAACAAACGCGAACGCAAAAGATGGTAAGGTGGCCTCGAGTGTTCAAACGGTCTCTTTCGAATCGAAGTATATTTCGACGGCACGGGCCGACGTCTTTTTTACCGTTACTTTTGGGGAAACACATATCGTGATACTTGCGGCCTGGACACACACGTGCCGGACTATTGGAAGACGAGTGGTAATTCTACTTGTCGAAAAGGAAAAGGAAATTACGTACAATTTATACTGCCCTGCAGTTACTAAAAACCCAATGTACCTAACGATGTATAATAAACCTAATAGTTACATTATTACTCTAAAACCCAAACATAAATTTAAACACGAAATCGCCTGAAATTAAAACTTATAAAATGGCACGGTATTCTTACCGTGTCACTTGGATAGGGTTAACGGAAAAATAGAATGGATTACAAGGACGATTTCAATTCATTCAATTGATCCGCGGAGATCTTGGTCAGGTCAATGATCGTTGCATCGTCCATGTTCTTCTTTAACATTTCTCTTGCCACATCTACTCGTCCTTCTACTTGTCCTTCTACTTGTCCTTTTCCTGTGAGCGTCTCATCTCTATTCTGCATCGCTTCAAGTTCACGCATTTCTTTAGTTGCCATTCCTTTTCCTAATATAATTTTTACTGCCTCGTCAATACCCGGAACTTCTTTCAACTTTTCCAACCTTTTCTTGTCGATTTTTTTATCTCTGGAACGCCACATTAACTCACACCAATAGTCTAATGGTGTTTCTGGGTTTTCTAGCTTCCCTGATACTTCTGCAAATTTTTTCAAGTCGATGTATACAAAGGTTATTTTTGATTGCGGCCCGAATTCATCGAAATACGAAACCAGTGTATATCGACCTGCTTCGGTAAATTGTTTGTCGAATTGCCTCACAGGCATACCTTTTTCAGCTATTACTATAACAATGACAGCTGGAACATCCTCATGTTTGAACAGATGTTCATTATTTACTGCTTTCGGATTTGCGTTCGTTACCGCCTTTTCCGCCTCCTCCATCGCCTTTTCTATCTCCATCGGGTCCGCCTTTTGGGCCCCTGCTTTCTTCTTTGAAGCCTCCGCTTTCTTTTTAGCTGCCTTCCTCGCTTCATCTTTTGCTTTCCTCGTTTTATGAACTGCTTCCTTTGCCGCTGCGTCACGCAAGTTCATGTATCTGGTATCGATCAAGTCTGCGAATACCCTCGTAGCCGTATACTGGAAGCGGACAATGTCATAAAGTTCGCAAGACCGTTCCATTTCGATAATATAACTGTTCCCCTCAGCATCCTCTGCGCGAACGTCTTGGAAAGTATGGTATTTAGCGTCTGAGAACATGTTTTCCTTTTCAGCTTCTATCTTAACAGTCGACAGTGTTACATTCGGTAAGTTATTCTCGAAAACATTGTTCAAAAATGTCTTTAACACGGTGGGATTACGAAATACAGCTTGGAACCATAAATTTTCTGTAAGGGAACCTGTGAAAATAAGTGAAAATATTTTCATCAACCATTTTCTGAGACCAAAATTCAACTCATTCTGGACCAGTGTTTCTAGTCAATGTGTACAAGTATTGAAATTTCGCTATAGTCAAATCTGTAGCTAAGGATCTCCTCTTTACGTACACTCACCAACCCCCCCCCCCCTTCGTCGTGCCCTTTCACTCGACACTGGGAACAGCAATTTGTCACGGGTAGGTACTTGTGTTGCATTACTCTTGGGTGTCAATAACGTACCTGAAGGGATCAGATTATGAATAGCATCCCCTATACTCACCACATTCTATATATTCGTGCGCGGCAGGGTTCGAACTAGTTGCAGCTCTTTGGTAACGTGGATTCCTGCTTACTTCTTCCTGAGGTAGCAGTATTTGAATGTTCGATTTGACTGATGCTAAACAGACTGTAAAATGATTTGTATTATGAGTACCTCACCTATCTATTAATGGTGTAGCACTCTGGTGCTGTCAAATAAACATGCTTACCAAGAAACACCATCATAGGCACCATGATGATGAAATAGGCTTAGCCTATTCAAAAAATCGCAGAATCGAAGTTACAAGATTCGTGACGATGTGGACGAGAATGAAATTGCAATGAAAAACATTATTATACTTGGTATTTGTTAATTTCGACGTACTCGTAATCTTTCACCACCAAAATAATTTTGAGTACTTGATAGTCCATATCTAGATTAAAATTCAGTTAAGACTTCTACGAAATGAATAGCCGTTTTCGAAGGTTACCGTTCATTTTCGTGGAAATCTTATCTGAATCGTACTACAGATAGCGGAGGTATTAGGTTGCTACGCCTTACGCGCTTCAAGAAAGAAGACGGTATTAGAGCCCTATAAATTTACGAGTGAGGACATGGACTGCCATGTTTAGTCGTTACGTCATCATTATTTTCACAGTCTCCTATTCTAATGACTGATAACCAGACATGACGAACTAAGAACGTTCTCTAACGCAGGTCTTATGGGAGAACGAACGGCTATCCGTTTCGTTCCTATGGAAAATTGGGGTCCGATCAAGTGGGTGCGGACGATTAGGCGCGACATACAACTAGGCGCGAGTTTATTTAGGCGCGGGCGTCTAGTTCATTTCGGCGCGGGAAAAAAATTCCATAACTTTTTGACCGTCTTTTTCACGGATGGTATTTCGCCTGCATACGGACTGGTAGGCAATCATTTGTACTTCTTTTCCTGCGACGATGAGTAATGTTCATTCATGCTTTGTACGATAAAGTAGTATTACGAATGAATTTGTAATAAGTATGAATGAACATTACTCATTGTTATACGAGAGAGGTAGTACGATCATTTCATTCATTCTTACTCGTTTCTGACACCTGTTGTGATGCAATTCTTAAGACTTAATACGTGAATTTTGAAGTAGACGGTATGGATTTAGCCAGTCAGCGAAATAAGAAGAAATTTCATCATAGAGGGTTCATATACATTTTTGATAAGTGTAGTGCTGATGGAGAAACTGAATTTTGGCGATGTGAGAAGAAGAATGATGGTTGTCGTAATCGTATTCACAAAGCTAGCACACGAGTTCGACTTGTGACACCACATACGCATGATGCTGATCCTGCAAAAGTGGAAGCGTACTATGCCGTAACAGCAATGAAACGACGGGCTGCTGAGACCGAAGAGACTACTGGTACACTTTTGAGTTCGCAGCTGCAATCCATCCACGAAGAAGCCCAAACTTCGTTACCCAGTATGGCCGCCATGAAGCAACGAATTAGACGTGTTCGAAAACAGAAGAAGAAAGCGCCAGTAAATCCAACATCATTGATGGACCTGGAAATTCCTACGCACTACACAATTTACTATCCTTCTGCTGGCGTTAACGAGAATTTCGTGATTTTCGATTCAGGCGCAGCTGACCGCAGAATAATAATATTTGGAAGACCTCGTGCAATTCAGGTACATAATAAGGGGTGAGGGAAATACTGCACGTAATTGAGAGCAAGCGAGTGGGAATTAGAAAAATCAAGCTTCTTGTATGTGCTTGTTACAGATACTTCATAATTGTGATGTTTGGTTCGGTACTTTTAAAGTAACACCACCTCTCTTCTCCTCTTTGGTAAAAGATTTGGAAGCGTTCACCCGCTGCTGTACGCTCTTTTACCAATCAAAACGGGGAAGACCTATCGAAAATTGTTTGAGGCGATCAAAGAGCTTGGAAACAATACACTGCTCCCTGACCTTTTTTCTTGCGATTTTGAAAAAGCCGTGATTAAAAACTTCTCAAAAGTGTTTCCTAGCGCAACTGTGGGCGCATGTTTGTTTCATTTTGGTCAAAATATCCTACGCAAGGTGGCGGAGCACCACTTAAAGAGAGCATACGAGACAAATCCGACCATCAACAAACATGCTCGAATGTTCATTGCTCTAGCTTTTGTCCCGCCAGCAGATGTCACTAGTGCGTTTGAAGCTTTGGAAGGGTACGTAGACTCCAGCTTAGAGCCAATCCTCGAATATCTCGAAGACAATTACATCGGTCGGCGGCAAAGACATGGACGGAAGTCACCACCCTTTCCCATAATATGATGGAATGTTTGGGACAGGACCCTCAACAATTTGCCCCGAACAAACAACTCGGTTGAAGCGGGGCATGAGCGATTCGCCTCTGAATTGAGTGTGTGTCACCCTAGCATTTGGACATTCATCGACAACCTCCGCCGAGCTCAGAAGGCTAGAGACGTCGATTACGACAAGCTTGAAAGTGGCGACGAACCAGCGGCTAGAAAGAGGAAATACGAAAGACGAACGTTTATTTAAACTTGTTTCCGAGTACGCGGACAGGGAAATTTTAGAATATTTGAGGGCTGTAGCCCATAACGTACGTCGTTCGGCCTAATTTAACTGTTTTTATTTTATTGCTAATTTTATCATTGTTTGATATTAAAGTAACATATTTTTTCCGTGGTTGAAAATTTATTTTCCTGCGCCCACTTGTATCGCGCCTAGTTGAATGCGCGCCAAAATGATTTTTCTTTCGTCCGCGCCCAAATGTCCGCGTCCAAACGTCCGCACCTAATCGTCCGCGCCCAAATGAACTAGACCCGGAAAATTAAACGGCGTTTTTGCCTCGTTCTTTAGTTCGTCATGTTTGCTGATAACAGTTTATCATGATTTGGGTGCCAAAGCAAAATGCAAGACTCAACACTATTGAGAAATGCAAAATGGCTTCACTAATCACCAGGGTAAGTCCCTTACACCAGGGGTGTGAACCGTTATTATTTTGTTTTAGGATTCCGCTTCCATTCGTTCTTCAACTGAATCGCCGGATCCTCTTCCTTCCGGTTCCTCTTCCGAGGAGCAATTGCCGGATCCGCTTCTTTTCGGTTCCGCTTCTGAGAAGCTTTAGCCGGATCCGCTTCCTTTTGGTTTTGTATCTTGATAAAAGAATCTTTCAGGAACTGCGCTAAAAAATTACGGTTATCCTTTAAAAAAAGGCACAGAATTTCGGTTATCCTCTATTTTTTAGGGGATATCCGCTATTTTTCACATAATATGAAATATTGGTTACAGTTCTTTGGCCAGATTTCAAGATCCGCTTCCTTTTGGTTCCGCTTCCAAGCAGCAATCGCCGGATCCGCTTCCTTTCGGTTCCACTTCCAAAACCCGAAAATTCAGGTCCGGATTCCGGATACCATTTTGGATAGCAATTCCGGTTCACACCCCTGCTAATCACACAAAATTATACAAATTCCTCATCTGAATAGGGAGTTATGGAGATAAATGATGACGTAGCGACTAGATATGGCGGATCGTGTCCTCACTCATATTTATAGGGCTCTAACGGTATGACGTGTACAACGAACTATGTATTACTGATTCTGTGTGGTCTGGCACCTGCGATATACACTACACAACAGTTATCAATAAAGCTCAACAATGCGGCCAGTTGCGACGCGTCGATGCGAGATACAATCTGCTACAATAGCTTCGGTATTTATCAACCTTTCACCTTTAAAAACCAGGGAATGTAGATATTTAGCAAAGGTAGGTACTACTCGTTATTTGAGGTCTATCCCGTTTCCATCAAAGAGGGAGAAAAATTACATACACTTTGCATGCTATTTACCATGTTCGAGATAGGCTACGTCATGAGTTCCAAAATGTCATAAACCCAAAGTAGCGACGCTGAAAATTCATAAATTAACAAATCAGCAAGCCAAATTTCTGTGCACTGCGTAGCTTACCTTCCCTATTAGCGAGTGAACCTACAGAGTGAACAATAGGGAAAGATTTTGTACCAGACTAGTTACTGCAGAGCTGGAAGCTTTCATAGACTTGACATAGCCGAGAAGGATGTTTTTCAACACAATGCTTCAGAGTAGATTATTTTCTCAATTTGTATAAATTCTTACAAAACGCCATGAAACTACACTTCCACATCAAGGACAAACGCTCAAATCTAGAAAAATGTTGTCGCTGTGTAGTAGTGTGTAACACGGTTCCTATAGTTTCATCTTGTTAAGCTCTAATCAAACCAGAAGGCGGCATGAAGGGGCTACCACTGTATACCCTAGTTGTGATGATCATCTCCCCAAGTTCTCTCCCTACACATTTTCCTCTATTTTTTACCTTCTAAAAATGATGATAAATGATGAGAAAATACAAACTGCTCAACAAATATGTGAAACTTCTATTATCTTTGAAAACATGGATGGATTTTTCCACCCATGATCCAAGAGGTTTCATCATACACCATGCGTGTGCAAAAAGAAATACAAATGTTAGAATGGAATAAAAAATTGATACTTTTTCTAAAAATTAATGCTGATTGCTTTCAAGAGTCATCATGTAATAAAAATGACTCAAATTAATCTAATAATAAAATCCCCACAAATTGTACACTGATAATGCCATCTTTCTTTGAAATGCCAGGTTTTTTCTTTAAATTTATAACAGACAAGTGTGATTTTATCTTCATTACTTATTACTCTAGAGAGGGTAATTTTACATTGAGTGCATGTTCTAACTTCTTTTTTTAGAGTGGATTTAATGTCTTCCTCTGTAATTAAATGTTTAGTTCTTTTATTACAAAGCATACAATGTCTCATAGAAGTTTTCATCATGTTCGTTAGCTAATCAATATTCATAAACTTATTATTCTTTGAAAACATATGCATTATTTCCACGCTCATTATTTTGTCTCAATGCAGCTATGCAGGTTTACATTGAAAGGAAGATGGGTGCAAAATCATTAACATTAATAATTGACACAGCTTTGATCAGTACATATATACTACACAGGGCATACCTATTTTCTTTTTCTTATTTATGGTTGGTATAGACATAATTTTTCTCTCTCAGATCTATGCACCAAACAGGTGTTTTGTTCTATATGAAGTATATGTAAATAATATTTCTCTCTTATTTTTTAATTCTTCTTCTACCAGTAGTAAAAATATCTTTATCATCAGCTTTAGGTATCATTTTACAAATACCTTTAGCATTTCTACCACGGTACATTATAGAGGTATTGACACGAACGTATATTAGCCGTGTTTTTTACTGTCGCCTGAGTTGTGTCAGTTGATATAATCTACGCTAGGAGCGTTGCAAGGTATTACTAAGCATGAAAACTACATGAATACTAGGTAATGTAAATTCATCAATTTTTAAAAATTCGTAGAGGAATCAGGTATTAACCTAAAAATCTGAAACCGGGTACAAATAGACAACTCACCATGCTCTACTTATTTAAAAAAAAATTATCTTCTTAGGTGAATTTCTTCACCTTTTACAACTCTCGAAAATTTCGTCAATATTAGGGTACCTCCTGTAAGGTTCCGACACAGGTGGGGTGTGGAAGGTATTCAAACGATCGCTGCGAGCGTAGCGGAATTCCGTATGAATTAACACAATTTGTGCGACAGAGACAGAAATTTTTCGGTGTGTCAATACCTCTTAGACCATACAACATATAGACCGAGCATAGGAATGAATCTTTGAACGGAGAACATGATAAGAATACACATAAGAAAATAAGGGGGACTGGACCTTGTTTACAAGTTTGATGAGCGGCACGGGTGTACGGTGCGTTTCACTGCTCCGCGCGTTCACCCGCGTTGCCTTCATTGAGGTCCAGTCCCTCTTATTTTCTTATCATGTCTTCCGTTCAACGCGTTGTACACGCTTATATGGCCGATGCTCGGTCTATCTGTTGTATGGTCTAAGCAATACCTCTATAATGTACCGTGATTTCTACTAATAATATCATCTGTATTATCTATATTTATTCCAATACCTATTTTCATTCCTCATAACAGGTTGTCTAATTTCTTTAATTTCTTGAATATTTTCTATATTTTGTTTAAAAGTAAATCTATCAAATCTATCTTTATTTCTAATTAGTCTGTTTTTTCTATATTTATATGGTAAATTGTATTCTCTGATTTTCTTATGGACATAGCTTTCACTAACACCATAAGCTCTAACCAAATTCTTGACACTGTATTTTAAAAAATCATACTTCATCATTTCATCTTTTATATATTCTTCTGTTATTTTATTCATTTTTTTAATTGAATTTGTCGTTTATAGTATGGTTTGAAGTATTGTTTATAGTATTGTATGTTGTATAGTAAGTATAGTATAGTTTATAGTTTATTGTGTAAAAAAAATTTAAACATTTTTTATATAAATGGGTTCTAAAGCTTTAGCAGACTCAATTAAAACACTTAGTATAACCACAAATAATAATACAAAAAATGTTCCAAAAGATTTAAATCAGATACAAACAGAATTACATCCAAGTGAATATAAACATTTTCTAGAACAATTAGAAAATATAAAATTCAGTTATTGTATACTCAGTGCGTCTATGGTTATTATTTAGAATTATTTTATCAAACCTACATGGTGGAATACTTATCTGGTACAGTACCTCAAACTTTTAAAGTAATATTGAAAGCAAATTTTAATATTTCTGATTCTCATGGGAGACGTACGATGGGTAGGTAAATTATGGGGTGAATATGGTAAAATTGGTCAACTTTCAATCACTTTGAACGAATTCTACTCTCATATAAACAACAAAGAGATAGTCTCTTTAGAAATTATCCTCACTTAGCTAGTGAATGGAAAATTATTGTTGCACCTAATAACTCCAATTCTTCAAATCAAAATATTTCAACAAATAATTTGTCTGTGCCCAAATTTACTTACCTTACTCACCAACAAATCCATTTTTTGAGCTGCTAAAAAATGGTTCAGTAATTATGGAAACTAGTTAGAGAATAAATATTATAATTTTTACATTGATAACAATTTCTATGAAATACAATAAAAATTCAGAAAATGCTACAAATAGAATGTGAGTAGATATACAATGTATGTTCTGCGCCACTCGTGCGCCACCCCTATTTTTCTATGCGCCAGAGCCATTTTTTCACCCCTCAAAAAATCATCAAATTTCCCTATTTTTCAAATCGTTAATTTAGTTATTTTTAAGGTAAATATCAATCATTTCACACCATTTTTTCTTACTCACTACTCCAAAAAATTTCAAACTTTTGTATCATTTTTGTATCAATTTCATCCATTTTACTCAAAATTCTAGGTGCTCTAATATTGACCCACTCATTTGACATGACGTTTTTCCTATACCCCAGGCTTATTTTTCACAATTGCGCAACTATTAAAATTCAGTGGCGGAACAATTTTCAGAGAGTATGAATATTTCCATACTTTTGTATCAGTTTTATCTCTTTTTTACCCACTCATTTCCTTATTTACAACTCTTAATTTTTGTATCAATTTTTAATAGAAATTCATACTCTCAAAATTTTTTAAAACATTTGTATACATTTTATATCAATTTGTATCAATTCTGAAAGAAATTCAGAGAGTTAAAAATTTTCATACATTTTATATCAATTTGTATCAATTCTGAAATAAATTCAGAGGTTCAAAAATTATGATACATTTTGTATCAATTTGTATGCAATGTATCAATTCTAAAAGAAATTCAGAGGTTTAAAAATTTTCATACATTTTGTATCAATTTTGTATCAATTTGTATCAATTCCTAAATAAATTCAGAGGTTCAAAAATTATGATACATTTTGTATCAATTTGTATGCAATTTGTATCAGTTCTAAAAGAAATTCAGAGGTTCAAAAATTTTCATACATTTTGTATCAATTTGTATCAATTCTGAAAGAAATTTAGAGGTTCAAAAATTTTCATACATTTTGTATCAATTCTGAAAGAAATTCATAGGTTAAAAAATTTTCATACATTTTGTATCAATTCTAAAAGAAATTCAGAGGTTCAACATTTTTCATACATTTTGTATCAGTTTTAATAGAAAAAAGAAATTCAGAGGTTCAAAAATTTTCATACATTTTCTATCAATTTTTATACAATTTGTATCAATTTTAATTGTATCAATTTTTATACAATTTGTACCAATTCTAAAATAAATTCAGAGGTTTTAAAATTTTGATACATTTTGTATCATTTTTATACAATTTGTATCAATTATAAAAGAAAATTCAAAGAGTCAAAATTTTCATACTTTTTAATTATTGATATATAAAAAATTTATCATTCATTTACTTCACTGATTTTCAACTCAATAATCATATCAAAATTATTCATGAAATTTTATAATAAATAAATAAAAATGGATCGTAAGTCTAGGTTAAAAAGAGAAAGAAGAAATAAATCTTTTAATCCTAATTTAATTAATATTTTTAATCAAAATATTGATTTTATTAATAATAATGATTATAAAGAAAAATTAAATCATAATGTAATGAGATTAAATAATATTGAAATTGGTAAAACATTAAATGAAAAATCTAATATTTCTAAATATTATTTATAAAAAGCTTATAAATCAATAGATAATGTATATTTAACTAAAAGTTATAATTTATTAAATAATATTATTGATTTAAATGATTTTTCTTTTAATATTCTTGATGAAATTATCCAAAATAATACTTTTTTTAAAATAATCAGTTATAAGATAGAAATATTTAATTTTCTAATATCTTTTGGTCACTTTTCTAGATATTATTTTTTTAAGAAATATAATTTCATTATTCCATTTTCTGATTAAATATCTATAAATTTATCTCTATTTAAAAGGTTTTATAGTTTCATTTGCTATAATTCCATTTTTATTAATATTTTTCAAATGGTTAATAAAATTATTTCTTTCTACATTAATTTTATAATGACCCCAAGGTAATGTATCAGTTTCTCCATCAATTAAACATCTTTTATCATCGAATGAACTTAGCCCTCTCTTGTTCTGCTCAATGGTATGAATTTTATGTTTATTACTTCTTAACATCTTCTGTTTAATAGTCTTAGTTATTTTATTTTCCAAACATATCTTATAATCATTATGAGTCATCTGATTTTTAATAATATTTTTCTTTACTCCTTTAGCTTTCTTCATTTCATCATTATTTGATGCAAAAACTTTATTAGAGTATAATTTTGAAGCTAGACCAATCAATTCTTCCAAAATTTTTCCATTCATCTCATCTTTAAATTTACCTAATACCTTTTTATTAACTTGAGGTACCCCATAAATATTATCTTTCTTATAATCTGATGTATCGCTTGTGTGTCGCATGTGCAGCACCGCCCGTCATCCATAATGGAGTAGGTGCGGGTTGCGTATGCATTTAATATTGTTTCCTCCAACACCGGAATCGACCCTTTCGGGTATAACTTCAGTGAAGGAGGAATCTCCTACGCGAACCCCCTCTTCTACTCGGCAACTGCCAAGTTGCTTTGGCAACCGCCAAGCTGCGATGCCCCCCTGGCACGCACAAAAAGAACAGCACTAGAGAACACACTCACATCACAAAAACGACACTATCACATCACATCAGGCGTAATAAGTCGCTGTTGCGTGAATCTCACTGTATGGTGCTCGTTAGACATATTTGTATGAACAGTGAACGTACCGTAGTAAGTTCACCGGAATAGCGGACGCGGAGCAACCATATAAACGCGAGATTCTTTCAACAACTATAAAGGCCCTATCAATCTGGATGGTATCCTTCTTCCTCTTCTTCCTGCAGATCTGGATGTTGATGGTACACAGGTGTTGAGTAGGCCATAGCGTGGTTCTGCATTTGCTTATTCCATTCCTGGTCCATCTTCCTCTTCATGATGGTGGCCGCAAATGCAGACACCTGGTTCCATGCTTCTTCGGAACCTAGCATGGTGGGTACTGTTGTGATTTGTATCTCGCGGTATGCCGTGGATCGTACGAGATTTGAAGACTTGACCTATCAGGGAAATCACAACAAGTTTTGAGGGAGTTTAAGAAAGAAAATCGGTTTTAGGTTAACAAATATTAATTTAATTCACATAATTAATTATAAATCTAAATCTGTACAACGAAATGAATTTTGAATATTATACTTATGGATATAGGTTGCTCTCGAATTTTGTATGGTCTATCTTGAAGTTCCTAACGGACAGAAAACGAAAGCAGTCCGTCAGTCTACAGCTAGTAGAGTAAATGCTAATTCAGAAAGATCTTATAACGTAATCTAAAGGGCGGTTATTGAAGAACAGTCAGGATGCGCTTAGTGGAGGATGCTTTCAAAGAAACGTAGATTCAATCTCGACTTGACCAAAGCTATCTTCTGAGAAGACGAAAGTTGTCTGAGTCGTATTTGAAAGGTGTAAACTTAGAGGCATATGACAATGAACCCGTAGAAGTCTTTCGGAGTTGGTAGATTCAATACTTATAAAAGATCAGAAAACTAGTACTTACTTCAGCAATTGCTTCTTCCATCGTAACGATTATTTCTTCCATCTCTGAATTGGTCGTATAAGGCCGAAATCTACTAGTACTACTTATCAGATTTTTACGGTTTGTGACAAGTTGAAATATCGGAAGGATATCGTAGTTGATAAATTGCTTAGTAATCATTGTAATAAGAGGCCGTTTATTTTTAATGAAAGGGAAGTCGAGAAAAGAAATGGTTTAGCCTATTTAGGCTAAGTCGAATAATCGATGATGTAAATAATCGAGGATTTCGACACTCCCCCCGCGCGAAAAAATGAAATATACTTGTATATTTGAGAATTATTGCTGTCGGAATTTAGAACGGTGAGTTCTGGTTTTTTTTTTTCATGAATGAAGTATAATATGACTAATTTTTTAAAGGTGAGGAATCATTTGTTTAATTTGGGAGATAGGGTTTAATTTTGTCATACTGTGGTTTTGCGTTTAATGAGTTGAAGTGGAGGGAAGAGGTTCAATATCGGAAGGAGTTTCCGAAATTTCAAGAGGGAAAAGATGATTAATAGCTCTTGTGGTCGTTTCTAAGCTATTATTAACTGGGACTAGGATTTTGGCAACAGCGTTGCGTTTATCTAAACTCTCGATCTTGCCCATTTTCCATTGAGCTCGAGGAGCTTTGGGGTCTTTGACAAGTACCACATCTCCAATTTTGGGTGAAAAGGGCACTGATCCTTTTTTATGCGGGTGGACGGATGAATGTTTCTCTCTTAGAGATAGGAGATAGAGACTGCGAAAAGCTTGCCAGAAATCCTCTACTATCCCTATAGTTTTCTGCCAGTGTTGCAGAAGTTGTTTTCTCTTTCTGTTCAGATTGTGTAGAGGAATTTCTGAAATATTTTCATTCTGAGTTCGTAAGCGTAACATATGGTTGGGTGTAAGTGGAGAAAGAAGTTCATCTGAAACATAGGTTAGGGGTCGTGAATTTATAATATCTTCGATTTGACAAAGTGTTGTTAAAAGTTCGACATAATCTAGAATTTTAATGCCGACAGCTTTGATGAAACAATTCTTAGCCAAAGCTACAAGGCGTTCGTAGGCGGATCCATGCCATGGCGCGTATTGGGGAATGAATTTCCATTCAATGTTATTTATAGATAAATGATGAATTATGTTCGGGTCGGAGAATTCTACCTTATTTCCTACTAATGGTTGAACGAAGGTGAAATTTGCTGCATTATCTGAAATTACAAATCGTGGAATACCTCGTCTACTCGTGAATCGAATAAAGGCCATTAGGAATTCGTCTGAAGAAGCGTTGCGAGCTATTTCGAGATGAACGGCTCTAGTGACTAGGCATACAAATAAGGCGATATGAGCTGTCTTGAGGAGAGCATTGTTGTTTTTGATAGTGATAGGTCCGATATAATCTAAGCCGCAATGTAAGAAGGGAGCTGCTTCGGTGACTCTCACCCATGGTAGGGGAGGAAGAGGAGGAAGTTGATAGCTGCCTCCGGTCCACCTTCTGCATACTTGGCAATGATGAATGATGGATTTTACTTTGGCGCGACCTTTCGGTATCCAAAATCTTTCTCTGATTTTAGCTAGAAGGTGATTACATCCAATATGCATTAATTTGACATGTAATTCGCGAATGTATATCTCGGTTAATGGACTGTTTCGAGGGAGAAGGACAGGATGGATTGTTTCCCATGGAAACGAAGCGTTTTGAAGTCGTCCTTTACATCTGATGATGTTGGATTCATCTAGAAATAATTCTAATTGGTAATTAGGTTGAATGCCTCTCTTTAGACTTCTTAGTTCGTTGAAGAAATATTTATGTTGAATGGCCTTGACTAAAGCTTTTTCACCTTGTTGGTATAATTCCCATTCGCGAAGAGGACTACCAAGTTTACTCGAACAGAATTGAATAATCATTCCATACAGACGAACGTATTTGTTCCAACTTGAGAATCGTTTTTCAAATTCGTCGGGGAGAAATCGCGAATGTGAATTTTTTGGTGTTCCTGTTAATAAAATAGGTAGGAAAGAATTAGTGGGTAAAATGTAAACTTCGGTAGACTGGGGAAGAGTTGGCCATAACTGAGGTGTGGTAAGCCATGAAGGGCCTTTCCACCAAAGGGTATATTTTGAAAGAGTCTCTGCTTTAGTTCCTCTTGAGGCTAGGTCCGCAGGGTTATCGGAAGTTGGAACGTAACGAAAGGTTACTTTTGGGATTGATGTTAAGGAGGGAATATCTAGAGGTTTTCTTAATTCGCGAAGCCTATTCTCAACGAATTTTGGTTGAACAGATGTGGAGTGTAGCCACTGTAAAATGGTGGTGGCGTCTGTCCATATGATCACTTCGCTGATTTCGATTTGTAGATGGGTAAGTAAAAAGGAGGTAATTCTTTTACCAATTAAGACGCCTAGTAATTCTAAACGAGGAATGGAAAGCTTTTTGATAGGTGCTGTTCTGACTTTGGAGAAAATTAGGCTGGATGCGAGATTTCCATCATTTTCGTTTGCGTAAGTAAGATAAGCTACGCAAGCGTAGGCTTCTGCTGATGCGTCGCAAAAAATATGTAACCGTATTTTACCGTCTTCATTGAAAGTCCAATAACGACGAGGAATTTCTATTTTCTTTATTTCTTCTGCTTCCGAGCAGAGTTTAATCCATCGCGCTTGGAATTGAGGAGGAAGAGCGGAATCCCAATTGATTTTGGATTTCCAGCAATCTTGGACTAAAATTTTTAGCGGAAGAGTAGCGGGAGAAATTAAGCCTAAAGGGTCAAAAATATTGGAAACGTATTTTAGAATGGAACGTTTTGACGCAGGTTGTGATTCGGGTTCGTTACGAATTTTTATCGAAAGAATATCTTTTTGACGATTCCAATCTAGTCCTAAGACAGAAATTGGTTCGGATGTTATTGGAGAAGACTTGGGTATTGTGTCTACGAATTTTTTGTCGTTAGAGGTCCAGTCACGTAGATTGAAACCTACGGTAGCTAATTTTGGTTTTATGGCGTCGTGTAAATTTATGGCGGATGCGGTATCTTTGACGCTAATAACTAGGTTATCAGAATAGAAATGTTTCCTACCAAGCGATAACCAGTGGTTATTTGAAGTTAGAATTTCTTGGATGCACATGTTTAGTAAGAAAGGAGAAGAGATTACTCCAAATGGAACTCTGGCAAAACGAAAAATGATTATGTTGTCTTGTGTAATTGGAGCTGATGTATCTTTGACCCATAAAAAGCGAGTAACGTCGCGGTCAACTTCGTTGAGCATAATTTGAAGGAAGGCTTTTTCGATGTCTGCTATTAAGGCGATAAGATGAAGTCTGAAATTGGGTACGAGACCGACTAGATCGCCTAATAATTTGGGACCTGCATAAAGTAGTTCATTTAGGCTGTGACCTGATGACGTCTTTGCGGAGGCATCAAAAACAACTCGTAATTTATTCTTCTGAAAGAGAGCTTGATGGGGTACGTAATGAGTCTTATATATCGTATGATCGGGTGCGTGCTCTATGATTCCTAAATTTTCTTGATCCTTAAAATTCTTCTCGCATGCTTCAATAACATCTTTTGAAGAACGTTCTAAAACCTGTCTCAAACGGGCTATACACATTCGATATGTGGATGAGAGTTTCGGGATTTCTTTCACATTCTGTTGTAGGGTTATTTCATGTTTCCATGGCCATCTCACGATAAAACGACCTGTTTCTTTATCATTATACGTAGTTTCTCGAAATTTTTGAATGATAAGATCCTCAATATCTTCATTTTCTGAAACGCGAATACCAAGAACTTCTAAAGACCAGAATAAAGAACATACCGGTAATTCTTCCTCCTGAATCTGACCTTTCTTTCCTGTTGTAGATATAAAATCCTTGTGAGGTGTAGAGACAGTGAGTATAGGGTTTTTGTGCGTGAGGGATTCATCTGAAAAATTATCGATGCTTCCTGAAGGTATCCAGCCAAAAAATGAGTCCTTCAGTATAACTCCACAGGGAAGAGGTTTCAGCTGTTGGAGATTAACGAATTTATGATATAAATCATTCCCTATGAGTATGTCGAATGATCTCTGATTTTGTTTAAAGATCTCAGGGTCTGCATAAGAAAGGTGACCTGGAAGTATTTTCTTGACGGTGACTTCATTGGGGGAGGAAATTACTCGACCTGTAATACAATCGATTGTGTGAAATCGAAAGTTTCGAACGATAGAGTTTTTGTTTTTTAGCGTAATGAGGACTTCTGACGAGGTATTTGAGAAAATATCTTCCGTACCAAAACGACAAGTAGTATTCATAAATTTTTTGCCTTTCTTGACTTTCAATTTTTTAGCTAATGCTTCAGATATATACGATTGTAAGCTACCTCCATCTAAGATACCTCTGACTGTTATAAAACCATAGTTACCTTGCACTTCGCAAATAAAGGTTTCTAGAAATGTGCCCTTACCTTGTTTATCTTCTTTTTGCTTGATCATGTGCGTAACACATAAGATGATCGAGTGACCCATTTTATTACATTCTGGGCAAGGTCCTTTTACAACGCATTTTGCTGCTCGGTGTCCCGGCATAGCACATGCCAAACATCTTTTCAAGGTTATAAGTTGTGCTTTTCGCTTTTGTAGAGTCCCGAATTTTCTGCAGTCTTCACTTTTATGTCTGCCATTACAGAATATGCACGAAGAATTTGTTGATTGTGGTGGCGTGTTAGATGATATGGGGTTGGACCCTATCAAAACTGGTACCGCCGCTCTGTCTCTATTCCCTTTCTTTCCTACTGACTCGTCCCTAAAAAAGTGTGTTATATCTTCGTCCCTACTGACGACTTTATTTAACGCAGACATGAGCTGTTCGACTGACGAGGCTCTCCCGTACTCCAACAATGACCAAACCCATCGTAGCGTAGTCAAGGAGAATTTCCTCAATATTCTCTCTTTTAGATACTCCTCGTCGGTGGCATTTCCTAGGGAGGTGAGATTTGCCAGAATTTTCTGTATCTCATCAAAGGTGTTCCTTTGTTGTCCCGCCTCTACTGCTCGGGGAAGACGCTCCAGTTTAGAATAGTAAATGCTCGCAAGCTTTTTAGGATCACCGTATCTCTGCGTAAGAATCTGGATAGCTTTTTCATAGTTTAGTTCGGAAGGTGTAATTCCCTCTATTGCCCTTTTGGCAGTTCCTTTCAGACATTCGTTAAGCAGACGAAATTTTGCCGTTTTGCTGCGCTTACTACTATTGTGTATAGACGAGAATTGCTCCCAGAAGGGTTGCCACTGTTCTAAGTCGCCATTGAAAGAAGGTAATTTTAAAGGCTTAATTTTTATTCCGTCGTCTTCATCTTGTACTATAGGATTTCTGGGATTTGAGGCATTGATCGCAGCATTGATTAAATTTGCCGAATGAGTAGCGTTTTCGATTATGGAGGTAATGAATAAAGCCGATGGTGACGTTTCGTATTCGGTTCCTTCGTAACTTCTAATGAACGAACGAATTTCTCTAACCCTTTCTCTAGTTTCTTCGGCGTCGCATTTTGTAAGTGATGATTCTAGTAATCGATTTTTGAGCTGAAGGACGCGTGCTCGGTTCTCCAATTCAGAGTGAGAGGGAGTATTATTTGAACCGGAAGGAACGCTTGAGCCAGACTCTTCCTGTGAAGGATTAAGGATATAATTTTATGAGAATTATGCGACTGAAATATTTCGAGAAGGCTCTAAAGCTGAAACCCAAAAAGATGAGGCGCCTCTTTTATTACCTATTGATTGAAAAACTGGACTAGACGTGGCCAAAGTTTCAGTACTGAAATAGCCGATTTCAGAACCTAGTTGGTAGACAGCCTCGCTTATAAGGCCTCATATAACACTGTGGATATGTTACGTATAGGATCATCGTTGTGAGTACTTTCAGAGTGTCCATCGAGTGGCGTACTCCAAGCTTCGATTGTCTACCCATAACTTTAAATAGCTGTGCGGGTTTGTCACCGTAACCTTCGCGTTATTTTTCCGCAGAACGCAGCACTACGTGACCAGGAAAGACTTCACATTTTTAGAAATGTATAGAAGTACACAAGATCTTACTAAAGGTGTGGGTCTGTTCTAAAGTTGCTGTATTTCGAGTCAGTTCGAAAGTGGCGAAAACAGAAGCTCACAATTTATTCTTATAAATTGCTAGACGTTCATCCTATTATTGATGAGAAGTTTTATCCCTCAAATTCTCAAACATGGGCGATCCCTGTTAGTATCGAACAAGAGAGACTGTCTCAGTTTAGCCGAAACAAATGCTGAAAAAAGTTTTTTCTTTTTACTTTTTTCTTACCATATCGTACTCTATATATGGTAACGTTATCGATAAAGCATCACTAAATCATCCCGTCATCCTTACCCATTCAGATTTCGCGATGCGTTAGTGATGTTTAAAGATTCTTTTCCAAAAAATCGGCATTCACAAAACATTGAGAATGTCGGGACGATGATCATTCATCTCTGTGCAGTAATATTATCTTGCAGGAGGAAAGGTAATCTACCAACATGAGTAAGTAACGCTAGTCCAGTCGGTGATCACAACGTACGTTACGAAGTTCTATTTCACCGTATTTTAGTTTAAATTAAAGTAGCTAATTCTCGACTGATGATTCGCATTATGAAATTCTCGAAGTTTGCTCCGAATGAATGACTCGATGTGATCAATTAGGTATTCAGAAAGTTCAACACCGTTTGCTAAAGCGTAAAGATCCGGATCTAACGAGAACCTAGTTACTTTTCGGGTTTCGTAATAAATATTTTCTCTGTTACCCTGTTGTCTAATTAGAGAACCAACAATTCGGACTTCGATCTTGTGATTTTAATGAAAGCCCGTTGTATGATTAAATTTGCAGAGTAACAGAGAAAAGACACTACTATAGTTTAGATTAAATAAAAGAAAAACGGATGTTGAAAAAATAATCTGGATCGAGTCACGGATTTTGAGCGAAATGTGGATAAGGTAAAGTGGGCGTTATTTGCGAGTGCGAATACGGTAACAAATTATCACTAAATAAAATAATAGGTAACTTCGAAAGACCCCGACGTAAGCAAGTCGTGTATGTAAATTGAGGCTATGAAATTTTAGTCTTTGTTTTTTAAGGGCTCTGCTACCAGTTGTTGTGATTTGTATCTCGCGGTATGCCGTGGATCGTACGAGATTTGAAGACTTGACCTATCAGGGAAATCACAACAAGTTTTGAGGGAGTTTAAGAAAGAAAATCGGTTTTAGGTTAACAAATATTAATTTAATTCACATAATTAATTATAAATCTAAATCTGTACAACGAAATGAATTTTGAATATTATACTTATGGATATAGGTTGCTCTCGAATTTTGTATGGTCTATCTTGAAGTTCCTAACGGACAGAAAACGAAAGCAGTCCGTCAGTCTACAGCTAGTAGAGTAAATGCTAATTCAGAAAGATCTTATAACGTAATCTAAAGGGCGGTTATTGAAGAACAGTCAGGATGCGCTTAGTGGAGGATGCTTTCAAAGAAACGTAGATTCAATCTCGACTTGACCAAAGCTATCTTCTGAGAAGACGAAAGTTGTCTGAGTCGTATTTGAAAGGTGTAAACTTAGAGGCATATGACAATGAACCCGTAGAAGTCTTTCGGAGTTGGTAGATTCAATACTTATAAAAGATCAGAAAACTAGTACTTACTTCAGCAATTGCTTCTTCCATCGTAACGATTATTTCTTCCATCTCTGAATTGGTCGTATAAGGCCGAAATCTACTAGTACTACTTATCAGATTTTTACGGTTTGTGACAAGTTGAAATATCGGAAGGATATCGTAGTTGATAAATTGCTTAGTAATCATTGTAATAAGAGGCCGTTTATTTTTAATGAAAGGGAAGTCGAGAAAAGAAATGGTTTAGCCTATTTAGGCTAAGTCGAATAATCGATGATGTAAATAATCGAGGATTTCGACAGGTACCAGGCTACTCGGGTCGAGCGCTTCATCTACCCCGATCTCTTGGAGAGACCGACTAAGCTCGTCCCGCTCACGCCTCCACGCCTCACACTCAAATAAGGTGTGTTGTGGTCCATCATCCCGCCCTTGGTTACAGTGCGAACACGTTGCCTGCTCAACTTTCCTTAACTTCTCGTGAAGGTACTTGTTGAAGCAGCCATGGCCGCTTAACACCTGCGTCAGGTGAAAGTTCAGCTGACCATGGTGTCGGTTCATCCGCTCATCAAGGTCGCGTATTAGCACACGGGTTGTCCATGTACACAGCTCACTCTGGGCAATTCTTGCTTTCCACTTTACAAGCAAGGAGCGCCTGGCCTCCTGCTTGACCCGTAAAGCTTCTCGGTTGGTCGTCGTTCTCTTCTTTGCTTCGAACACCACCGCTCTCTCCTCAGCAAGGAGCTCGATTGGTGGTGAACGTGCTAATACACAAACTTCTAATTCATTATTCAATTGTTTCATTCTTTTCTTATTTTCTTCAATTATATCATCTTTTTGTTTCATTATTTGATTATTAACTTGAGATATTTTTTTCATTTTATTCCCTGCTTTATTAATTGCAACCATTAATACTCTAAAGCAGAAAAATAAATTGTTAACTTTTAAAATACATTTCTTTTCATTCTCAAATTCTACAAAATCTAAATTATTTTTTTTATAAACTTCATGTAATTCATTAATAATAGTTTGACATGATGATTTTATTGTGTCTTTCAATGCTCTTATTTCAGGATAATTTGAAACTAGAAATTTACATAATCCATTGGTTCTCTTGAAATTGAATAGTTATTAATTACTGAGAGAATCATTTACTTTTTTTATTTATTATGAAGAAATTTTTATTTTTTTGAAACCATATACCAAACTGTATACCAAACAATGTACCAAGCTATGTACCAAACTATGTACTGTGTACCAAACTATATACTGTGTACTATGTACTGTGTACTATGTACTATGTAAAAATTTTTATTTATAAATAATGGAATTAGAAAAAAAAAAAGGGCTGATGATGAGTTTTGACTTTATAAAAAACCCTGTGTCTGAGTTCATTAAAAAATATCATGTGTCCGACTCTTTTGTGCGTAAAAAATTGAAACTGTGGAGTATTCCACATGTGACTAAAAAAAGAAATATTCTCAATCCTAGAAATAGATTAGGTCAATTTTGTCTATCAGATAAAGTTAGTAAGTTGTCGTGTCATACAAAACATAATAAAAGGATTGCAGAGGGATCCAATTTTGTTTTGCAAAATAAAAGTAACAAATTTCCAGAAAACCCTCCAGATATAAATTATGAATGGGAAACAATTAATCTAAATGAATCAGATAAAAAGAGCTATAGGAATAAGAGCGCTGAAGATGAAATTAATTCAACCAAACAGAGGGGTACAGTAATGGGTAAAATCATAAGAAATTGAAATAAAGAGTGATAAATTTGAATTTCTCTCTCATCTGTATTATTTCAGTATCAATCAAGATTATCAGAGGTACACCTTCGATCAACTCAACAAATAAAATTACACTCAAATATTTATTTATTTATTTACTTGGTCGGTGAAAAATGATAAGAAAAGAGACATTCATATCTCTTTGATAAGGAAAGGATTCATAGTGAATTATAGTGGTAAGAAAAGAGACATGCATGTCTCTTTAGTGATAAGGAAAGAACTTGTTTGTGTCTTATAGTGAATTTTAGTGATAAGAAAAGGGACATGCATGTCTCTTCAAGGCGCTAGAGGTATTCTCAAGAATGTAAACAAACACGTGATGTGGTGCTAAATTTTAGTGAAGCGGTGCAACTTAATGCGAAATCACATTAAGTCGCACCGCTTCACTAAAATTTAGCACCACATCACGTGTTTGTTTACATTCTTGAGAATACCTCTAGCGCCTTAGTCTCTTTAGTGATAAGGAAAGAACTTGTTTGAGTCTTATAATGAATTTTAGTGATAAGAAAAGAGACATGTATGTCTCGGTTAGTGCTATACTCACGCGATCTGAGCACCGGAGTAAATAAAGAAGGGGAGATTTCGTTCACGTAATTGATTCTTTCATTCGTATGCTAGGCAAGGCGTGACGGTGCGTTCACGTTCAGCGTGTTTAATTTTAATGGGTATTCGCGGATAAAGGTCCCGCTAGGAGCGCTACTTGTTCTGCGAAAAAAGTGATCATGGTATTTTCCACTGTAAGACAACATACTAATAAAATCGTAATTCCACCGTTTGAAATTGGTTTTCATGAAAAATGCAGAGAACAAAACTTGTTGCCCTTTCAATTTTCTTTCAGATGAATGTAATTTTAGATTTTTTAAATAACTCTTTTCATTTCATCACTTTTTTGCAAGCTTCCTCAAGTTGCCGTCATGGTAAACCCAAAGGACGCCTCCTTTGCCTTTAGTTGCAAATGCTTTATGCTTCACCTAGTTAGTAATAAGAGTATAAGACATAGACACTCACAAAATGGTGTACTGCGTGTTGCGAATTTTGCCCACAGAGAACTAATTCAATAATCAATAGTGCATCAAATATCTCGAAACTACGGATTTTTGTAGTTGATGCGGTTAATTAGTTTACACAAACTGATTGGTATTTCATACATAAATTGATATTCGACAATTTGAAGATAGCTATTCAGACATAACTTTGAACGTTTCCTGACAATTTCTCGGAACATTCTGCGAGCTGTTAGGTAATTGGCCTTATATTTTCCTCAACTTCAAAAACAATTACCTTACCCGATGTTTCGAAAAATTCGGATTATTATTATTATTATTATTATTATTATTATTATTATTATTATTCCGAGGCGCACAATCTGTACAGTTATATATTATATAACGATGTGTACAGTTGGGTTAAATTACATTTCCAGCGCGGGAGCGTAAATGCTCCAAGCGCTGAGAACGTTTACAATTCACCAAAAAACATCCTGACCATGCTGCATACCTTAATTACAATAGCTTTTTGCATTCTGCTTATAGGTATAACAGCCTGGGAGTTGAAAAAATTTAAAAATGAATCATTGTTATCCCTCTCGCTGTTCTTTAATATCTCAGTAGCCGACAAGGTGTTTATTCCTGAGTGTTTGAAAAATGTAAGCATTACGCCAGTCCCTAAAATCCTTAAACCTTAATTGTATCCCTGTTGACTATCATCCAATAGCAATATTGCCTACAGTGTGAAAGGTCTTTGAAGCAATTATTCAAAAACATATGCTTGATTTCCTCCTAAAACAAAACTTCTTCGGTAAAAACCAGTTTCGCTTCCTACCCCAAAGAAGTAGGTACTTCAGATGCTCTTGTGACGCATCTGAAGGAAATTGTTGAAAACCTTGGAAATAAGAAAAAAGTAATTAGGCTCTATTTGAACATATCAAAGGCCTTTGACTCTGTGAACCATAACGTACTGCTAACATACTGCTTAAGAAATTATTCAGGGCTGGTTCTAGAGGTGTTTTCCATCAATGATTTTTCTCCAAGTTTTATTGGTTGTTTAGTGGCGTAGCGTGAGTGTCGCACTAGGGTGAGCGGTCTGATAATTTTTTTGCCCCCGCCTCCTTATTGGAGTTTTAAATGGGAAAAATTAGCGAATTTCGTAGTTTCATTATTTCTGTTTGGTGAGCGCCACAACCACCGCAATCAGTGATGCTACGCCACGGGAAGGGAAAATTATGGTTGAACAATGAATGTTCAACCATAATTAACGGAGAAAATCTTCCTCAATATTGTGCAAACCCCTTCAATATGAGTAAATTATGAGTCAGTGAATACTATTGGACTATAATTATGAGGAGCACATTTCACCTCTGCACCACTATGACATGAAAGAAGGGGAAATTATGGCTGAACAGTGAATTTTAAACCATAATTAACGGAGAAAATCTTCCTCAATATTGCGTGCAAACCCCTTCAATATTAGTAAATTATGAGTTAGTAAATAGTATTGGAATATTATAATTGAGGAGCAAATTTAACCTCAGCGTCAACATGACATGATATATGGGACAATTATGGGTGAACAGTGAATGTTCAACCATAACTACCAAAGGAGATATTTCTCAATTGCACGAACTTCTTCAATATTGGTAAATATGAGTCAGTGAATATTATTGGACTATAAAATTGAGGAGCATATTTTACCTTAGCATCACCTTGACATGAAAGAAAGGAAAATTATGGCTGAACAATGTTCAACCCTAGTAATACTCAAGAAGATCATTCTCAATTGCACAAACTTCTTCAATGTGGGTGAATTATGAGTCAGTGAATAGTATTGGATTCTAATTGAGGAGCATATTTTACCTTAGCGTCACCTTGACATGAAAGAAGGGAAAATTATGGGTGAACAATGAATGTTCAACCATAATTATCCGACAAAATCATTCTCAATTGCGCAAACTCCTTCAATGTGGGTAAATTATGACTCAATGAATAGTATTGGATTCCAATTGAGGCGCAAGACAGTGGTCAATGTCGTGGACTTTTGCTCAAAGTGTACGCACCTGTACATCGACTTTTAGAGGACAACGAGTCTTAGGGCTCACTTGGGATTCCTCTCGAGGTGTCTTGGTCGTCTCAGTGTGTCTGTGATCTTTCCAAAGTGGGTCACATTACCTGAGTGAAATCTCTCGATGGTGTGTCTCGTGGAGTTCTTAGTTATGATACTGGAGAGCGGGATTCTCGTAGTGTCATCCCAAAGGAAGATTTTTGCGATAGTATGCGAAAAACGGTTTTGTTGATGGTGGCGAGGTAGGTACAGAATGCGGGCCGACGGGTCCAGGTCATTGCTGTCGGTTAAGGGGCAGGTGTCTATGGACAGGTAAGATGCTGGCCCGGCTGATACCAATCGCTGAATGACAAATCCGATACTGAGGCCGGTCAACCTCAGAGAACGTGGTTGTGTGAAGGCTCGTTCAGTTCAATCAAATCAATTTGGGCCACTAAGTTACGGCCAGACATACTGGAAAAATATTCCACAGTACTTCAACGAGTAAACTAGAGAGAGAGCTACAAAACCCGGAGAAAATAAACGAGTCGCGAGCACTTTCGGCTAAACAACCATTCTTAAGCAAATGTGAAAAGCGACTCAGCGAGATTTTACGGCAACAATAACACCAGCAAAATTATGATTCAAACAGCGAATTATGAGACTCATGAGTCATACTCGTAAACTAGTTGAACCAATCCTTCATCAAGAATGTAACTATTGAATAACGTTACATCATCGCAGTTCGGATGGCGAATAATTTTGATATTATTTTCCTGAAGCAAGGCGTTTGAAGTAAGACTTCTGTCTGTAGCGAAGGGTTTTGATTATATTATGTTCTGCGGAAGCCAATTCACCAAAATTTCCTTTTTCCCATGCCTTTCTATGTTCAGGTACTCTGATTTTAGGTTGGCGACTGGTTACGCCTGCATAAATTCCGTTACAGTTCCTACAACTTATGCTGTAAACCCCGCACTTCTCCACAAGTGGGACAGGGTCCTTCAACTTGACAAAAAACCCTTCCACTGTAATGGGGTTGTAGAAAACAGGGAGCCGAAGGGGCGGAGAGCATAGCCCAACTTTGAAGAAAACTTTCCAAGAAAGGGGAGTCCATTCAACGCTTTCTACTATCTTGGTTGGAATCGCGGGAAAGTAAGGTGGCACAATCAAGGTAACCCCGCGTGATCTTCCTACGAACCATAAGGTCGATGTCCAAGTTGACCTCATTCACTTTGGCCACGTATTTTATAGTTCCAAGTTCTTTTTGGAATGCTAACTGGCTGTACAAGATTTGGGTCAGCCGATGAGTGAAGCTGTTGAACACAGTGGTTTCTTGGGCAACAGGGCAGAATGACGAGCCGTGGACAACAATATCTTTTCTAAATATAGAAAACTCATAGACTCCATCTCTATGGAGACAGTGAGGTCCAAGAAGTTGATGGTAGAGCCTCCAATTTCTAAGGAGGGTTATTGAACATTTAGATAGTTAAGAAACTCACTAAGGAGACCTTGGGGACCGGTCCACGTACATAATACATATAAGGAAAGAATAAGGGTAAGGAAACCTACAATTTTGTTGTTGGTCTCACAGTAATCTACAACATTTGGGGGGTTTGCCATCACGACTGTGTCGGGAGTAAGTTAATACATCATTTTCCTTAGCGAAAAGTCTGTAAAATGTTATGCTAGAAAGTCGCATAAAACAGGCTTTAAAAGTATGCAGTAGGTAATGTAGCTGCTGCGTGGTTCTTTTTGTATTCGTTTTCACAATTTCAGAGAAATATTCGTGTGTATAATTTTGTGGAAGATATTCTGTACAGAATGTGAGCTATTGATGATAATTTGAAAAAAAAAAATTCCACCTGTTGTGTGACAAGTTTGTATCATGTTGAACCCAGGTACACTATGTACCAAGTAGACACAGCAGTAATTATTTAAGAAGCAGTAGCTGACACAAAAAAACGAGTTGCATTTTTAAAATCAGCACCCTGGTAAACCTCCAAATCGACTATTCATTTCCCGACAACAAAGTATGTGTTGGGCAGTGTTTTCAATTCATTTGAATTTATAATTTTTTTTTTCTTATTTTTTCGGTTTATCTTACAATTTTAGAAAAGAAAGTTCCAATGTCTGCTTTGTAAAGTTGTTCTAAATTGCAAAGAATTGTTGAATAACCACTACTAAAAGAAGCATACCATTTCTTTTCTTCACGAGCATCTGACGTTCAAAACCAAAGAGGAATTCCAAGATTGGCTTCATGCGTTGCAGAGATCATGTCATTTTCAATTTGCTGTATGTAATACATGGCAATCTGCATCTTCTGATAATCAAAAACTTGTGTGTCACCGTTCAGGATATGAAAGTAAGAAGGAAGGTAATCGGTTAAGATTTGAAAAAATGAGCGGTATTAAACGTTTAAATGGATACTGTCCAGCAGAGATTATTGTAAAAGAGAGTAAAAAAGATGAAACGTGTGAGGTAACTTTTCAAAAGATACATGTTGGTCATACCCCAGATTGCAATGAGAAAGAATTGTCTTTCTTGTGCCTTGATAAACATTTGAAAGAAGATATTGCTGCAAGGTTATCATTAGGGGTTCCCCAAAGTACAATTCTGATGCAATATCAATCGTCTACTGAATCTAGAAATGTTGATCGGACTGACATCATCAATTATAATGATATTGCAAATATTGCAAATGCTGCAGGTCTTAATTCTATCAATCGAGGTGATGATTCACTGAATGTTTCAAATTTTATAATCTCTCATGAGAAATCTATTGTATTCCTTAAAGCTGAAGGAGATGAAAGTATAGAATTTGAAAAACTGACAAAAAAAGATTTTGTACTCATATTTATGGATGAGTTTCAGGAAGAAATGTTGCTCAAGTTCCACAATAATGTGATAGCATATGATAGCACACACAATACAAATCCCAATAAATTTTTACTTCACGCACTGTTGGTACGTACTTGATGAGGAATGTGAAGGCTTAGCAGTAGCTTTCATGTTAAGTACCTAATAAAAATGACCAAATAGTTTGTGAAGTATTTCTGAACTGCATCAAGAAAAGAGTGGGGTTGTTGTCATCAAACACAGTTATGACGGACATGCAGATGTCCTTCCGTAATGCATTTGTAAAAATCATACAAGAACCTCGTTTTGCACTGTAGTGTCTCTGGCATGTTTATGACTAGTGGCGAAAAAATTTAAGTAAAATCTTAGATAAGGAGAAAAAGAAGTCAACTATTCAATTTTTATATAGACTGTCACAAATTACAGATAAAGACATCTTTGAAGTACAACTAATGAGGTTTGTCAATACTGGTGATCCTGATTTGAAAGATTTTATTCTTTATTTTAAGGAAAATTATGCTAGAAAAGCAAAACACTGGGCTTATTGCTACAGAATCAATGCAAAAATAAATGTGAATATGATTGTTGAATCATTCAATAATTTTCTGAAAACCAAAATTAGGAAACGAAAAAAAATTAAAACTGTGCGTGAATGTCTATCTATACTAGAAACGTACACTCAAATAAAAAGAAAATATAGAAAAAGTAACAAAGGACGGAAAAATTGAAAGTGCTTCGTCATAGGCACCATCGCGCTGTTAAATTTTTGGGTAAATATACCATTGATCCATTCACCTCTGAAGATAATGATTAATGAATGTAGTCACACGTGGTTGATTTCTTCATTTGCAATGAAGAAAACAAGAATGATGATCATGAAGAAACAGCTTTTTTGGAACAACAAATGTACATTGTACAGAGATACCAATTTTGTAGGGACAAGTTCTCTGAAATGCAGCTTATGTGAAATATCATTTGGTGAATTCTCATGCACGCGTCCAGACTTTTTAATTAAAAATAATATGTGCAAACATATTCATGCAATTGCTCTGCACAATAAAGATTGCAAATGTAAGCCAGATAGTGGAATCAATGGAAGAAATTCAAGGGGTACTTTCAACAATTAGTGATGTGAAGGTACTTGAAGCTATTAAGAAATTGGCTCTTCAAAATAGAGGTGAACCCTTGTTCTCCAAAAAGAAGAAACAAAAAGGGGGGAATGTAATTCAAAAAGTAATTTTTTCGAGGAAAAAATCAAGAGATTAGGTATACTTACTAAGGAATCTTTCCTTCTTTTTCTTTTCTACATATTTTTATGTGTCTACACTTTAGTGCGCCTTGTGCACACTTCGATACATTCTGCAAGAAATCCTTGCTTTTTTTTTCTTTTCTTTTTTTTTTTCTTGTTAAAGTTTTTTTCCCCATCTTTCACTTTTTAATCATTTGACACACTTGACATCCCAACCATGTATTCACCTACATTTCTCACCCCATTTGTAAGTTAAAATTATTGTTCCTTTGGAAAAAATAGTAGGAACTTTATACTTTGTAGAGAATGTTCCAATGATTTTCCATCTTGTCCTTGTTTGTTGTATTGTTGTTTATTCATTTCATCCAATTTTGTAATATTTCCAGTTGTTGCTGTAGTTTCTCTCTTTAATTATTTAATGTTTTTTCATTATTTGTAATTTGTGATCTTATTTCTATGACCTGTATTCATTCTATTAAAACAAAAAATTGAAAAGGAAAAGGAAATGATATTGTACCTATGTGAAAATTTTCTTGATATGTTTTACCTATTAGGTACATATTTGTTTTATTGAATTCATTATTTAGTTCATTAAATTTTATAATACCTTAATTTTGGTAAACGACATTTCAGTAAATATTCTTGAACCATAATTTACCGCTCCAATTTCTTCTACACCATCTATACAGCACCAGGAAGGTTCAAGTTATGGATGAACAATTAACTGAGAAAATGTATACTAATTTGAGACGTCGCAGCTTTTCACGCCATTCTAACTTCTGTGTGTGAGAGTGTCGGGTGTTGTGAATGAAGATGGTGCTGTTGTATAGGCGAAGAACCAATTGAAATCATAGATAACATAATGCCAATTTTTCCAATCTGTAATCCCTCTCCTTTTCTCCTTTTTATTTCCTCTCATTCAGCTTTATCCTGTCCGATGTATTTCCCCAAATCTATTCATTGGTAATTCGTAGTGTAGAATTTCGTTTTTCACACAGCACTGATTTTGCTGCCTTTTCTGCCCACCTTCTTAAGATTTGTCCTGGACAAGCTTGAGAGGTGCCATAAAAGTCAGTCGAGTACTGGTATCGGAAGCTTTCCGTTGTTGGAGACTAGGGCAAATCGTAGTTGTATCTGGCACGAGCTAATTTTGGACAACTAATCACATTCAAGATTATGACCAAACAATAAGCTAAATAAGTCAACAGACGTAAATTAATCGTGTTGACTTCCGAATCTCGAATTGGATATTTTAATCAATAAGTACCTCAGTAAAAAATTGGCCAAACATTTTACGAGGTATAAAGCAAAAGACCCACATCAAGCTATGGTCTTGGATAATGTAAAACTGTACATTGTGCATTTTCCGCGAGATAATTTTTGTTCAATTTTAATAAAATTCCAATGTGCCTAAAGGTATTGCACAATATTTTATCAACAAAATATATTCATTTGAATTGTTTGACAGGAAAAAGTACAACCTTCTCGGTGTATCGGTGTAGTAACAAATTTAAGGATAATGTTGGTATGAATTTTCAAGGAAGAGAAAGTACCTCACGAACGGTCTCGAGTTTTTGGAAGCAATTTTCGAAAATACATAAAAAATCATTCTCATCCTACATCACGTTAAACAAAGATTCCGATTCATTATTCAATTGCTGCTTCAGTATTAATTGTAAGCTTGAGAATGTAATTGATTGGTCGCATCGAGAAATATTTTAAAGTATGATACCTATTTTATTTCGCAATAGTTATACCAAATTTTCGAGTTTTGCAATTCTGCAAGACTTACACAATCGAAAAATTTCTAAGTACCTTTTATATCCTGAAAATCAACTTACTAACGTACACTCTTCGCATAATATATTTTTATGCGAAAAAGTGGAGTAGCTATACCGCACGCCTGCGGCATTCTACTGCGTGCCTGCTGCAGGAATTGACCGTAAAAAACAGTTTGTCGCAATGTAGGCATGGAAAAATTGCCAGCTCTTCGTGGCTTTCCTGAAAATGATCCCTTCGTCCATTTCCTTTAGAAGGGATCATTTCATTACAATGCGGACATTTCTCATTTTTCTGTCTGTAACAAACAACCAGGTCCACATTTACGCATAATTAGGATGTTGAAAAAATTTTTGGCGTATTCGACAAACAATCATTACTCTCGTATTTCTGCCTCCAAGGGAGGAGCCCCAGGATGATAACGGATGCGATGCATCCTCAGAGCATCCCGAGTCCTGGGATTCTTGTCGCACAGGCGACATGCGAACTTGTTTCTTTCGACTTCGTCTTCACGTTTTTTGCACCTGCAACATACATGTATTTCTCGTCTGTAAAGAGATGCATTAAATTTAAATTCATAAAACTTTCTTTCAGTATGAGGTCGGATTTTACATTTAACAAAAAAGGGGAAAAATTTACAAAAAATTGAAACTTTTTCGTGCTGATGTCGTGGATGCAAATATTAATATTATACATATTACCAGTACACGAAAAAAAGAAAAAACAACAATAAATAATCAAAATAATTTGAAAGAATTGGTTTCAGTTCCATTTAGATTTAAGTTTATTTATTATTAACTTACTGAACAGTCTTCTTTCTCTCACATTTTCCTTGCCAATGCATGGTCATATGTTCTTCACGCTCCGACTCTTCCTCGAAAATGTTGCCGTCGAAACAACAAACATACAGTGGAGAATCCCCAGGATAATGGACACGACCAACATGAAAACCACATTCATACTCCGTGGGGAAGGATTTCCCACATTTGAAACAAGTTCTATAATCATGAATAATTTGAAAGTAAAAAGATTGCTTCACCTCATACACTACAATTCTAAATGTGGTTTGAAATGTTACGTAGTCATTCACCTGCAAAGTCCACTAAAATTTGTGTAATGAGACGATTCAGGCCTTTTCTTACACTCGGTACCATGGGGGCGAGGAAGTGAATTTTGTTGAACTTTTAGAGGTTCTTGATTTATCATTGACTATTTTAGGAAAATGCTGATTTTTTTTTGTAAGTATACTTACTGTATAGATAAAATTTTCACTGTAGAAGTTCTCTGAAGTTAATGGATACATTTTCTTAGATTCGAAGTTGTACCCATTAAATTTTGAAAGGAGGATAAGATGATCCTAGGGAAACTGTTGAAGGTGTTGCTCCTAGATCAAAGCTCATACAGAGCACTAAAAGTTGTGGAATTTGAAAAATCGGAAATTTCCTAGACATAATATAATTGGAAAGTAACCCGCCCGCACAGTTTTTCAACTAAAGAAGAATAAAGATAATGTTCCATGTCAATTCAGGGCGACTCATATGTGAAGGCTATAGGACACAAGTGCAGATTTGTACGACACGAACTCGTGCACTCGCTTTGTTCGTCTCGCCATTCTCATTAGGAGTAGAGCATTATTGAGAAAAGAGACTTAAAATGTTTCCACGTCCCGTATCCTACATATATCATACAAGGAAAGACGGCTGAGTCTATACAGCGTAAGCTCGGGTTCATTTCGCTTGCCCCCATTGTTCCCATATGTTATGCAGATTCTGGGAAAAAAAATTTCCTTTGTTTTTAGGAAATTGTTTCTCTCTCTTTCAAAGGCAGAGGGGCTTTTTCGCAAATTCCAAAATGAGAGAAGATAGGGTGAAAAATTTTTTCTAAATCTCATTCGAGGGAATGTTTATGACATCAAGCGGGGATGGTGAGGACTTCTACGAGTTTCAAAATTGGGGGTTTCAGTACGGATACAAAACGTAGAGTAACAAACGGGTAGTAAGTTTACTTTTAAGCGTAAAATAATCGTTATAGTAAAAGGTTTGGATGTAAGAATACCCGCGCAATACTTTAAACGCGTTTCAAAATTTCAGAGAGTGAAAAGTATATTCTTAATTATCATATCAATTTATTATTATAATATAATGAGAGCTGCCAAACAAAGAAAAAATTAAGGATGGCTCCCACTCTGACCATCCGATTATCTCGTGTGAAGTCACAGGGGTTTTCGAGCGAGCGATACCAAGCTAGGAGGTATGTATGTGTGCGCGTGTTGTGTGTTGCTCCTACCTACAAAACGTTTACCGTTACTTTCTATTCGATTTCGTTCTTTCCCTGCTCTTCTTTTCGTCTTTTCCTACTCTTTCTATTCGAGTTAGCTTTGATAGAATATGAGCTTATCTAAAAAGGGGTTTTTCAATTGTACAAATCTACTTTATTAGTTGCTTATTCAAGAGTACTTTCGGGTGTTATCCCATCATCAGTTGTGTCGCAACTGGAGAACAAGGCCTTAACCATGAGTTTTTATAGTACAACACTGTGATCTTATTGGCTATAACAATGCTGTGTTGTGATTGGTTCACTTCTTAGAGACTTATTCTTACAATAATATGACATTGTGTTCTTATTGGCTAAAACATACTGCTTTGTGATTGGTTCAATCTGTTGTTCTAAATGCTGTGTTTCTATTGGCTACCTGGATTCCTGCCGTCTCATTGGTTGGTTTTATTCTTCTTCTCTCGTCCAATCACCAGGCCGAATAATTTTTTGCGGTCAAATGTGATTACATTGTCCAAGAGGCAGGCTTTCTTCCTCTTGGCTTTTGCAATCTCCAATTGTTCCCAGAGTTTTCTTCTCTTTGTGCGATTCTCTACGTGTATGACTTCAAGAGTGACACATGTGAAGATTTGGTTCAATAACGAATGCTTGAGACGAGGCATTATTCCCAAGTATGCGACTATCAGGCTACTAGGAAACAGCGCAGCAGTGAAACGCACCAAGATGCAAGCCAAAAGATTGAGAGTGAAGAACAAAATTGGTGAACTCTAAAAGAAAATCACCAGGCTGAATGGTCTACTGTATGATCAATATTTGCATCGGTCCAGGTTACTCCACCCGCAAGAAGTCAAAGAAATGATGTTTGAAAAAGAAGGAGTAGGGGAAGAAGGGAGAAGACTATGTGGAAAAACGAGTGGAAGCCCAAACAAAACAGATCAAGCAGAAGCTTGCCGAATTGACCCGGAAGAAAGAAGAAAGAAAGGAAGAGACAGCGAGAGTTGAGCACAAATTTGCTCCCAGAACCAAGAACCTATCAAGCGTCACCTTCACAGAAGAAGAAAGAAGACTGCTGGACAAAGGCATCAAGTACCTGCAGCCAGAGAGGCTGAACCAGTGTAGGCTTGAAAGTATGGCGATTAGCTGCGAACAAGTAATCCAAACCATGGAACACGACGTGAGACCAGAAGCCCGGACTAAAATTGGGAAAGAACTGTTGGACATCAAAGGTCACAAATCTACAAAAGAAGATCCGACAGAACAACCTGATTTTGACAAAGGCGGACAAGGGCAGCACGGTAGTGGTAATGGAGAAGGAGGACTACACCCAAAAAGTGGAGTCGTACATCGCAGTTAATGGATACCAAGAGCTGGCAAGGGACCCAACACGGAAATATCAAGATGACCTGAAAGCTGTGTTGAAACGGAACAATGTACCCGGCAATGGAAGGACGCTTGGATGAACCCGGTTGCACCAAAACTCAAGGGGCTTATAAAACTCCACAAAGCGAACCGTCCGATGAGACCCCTGGTCAACAGCATTCAATCACCATGCTACAAGATAGCAAAGATCGTAGCCACATTCCTGAAAGAAAACTACCAGTTTGCACCCAGACGAAGTATCAGAAACAACGGAGAGCTGATTGAGCAACTGGACAAGTTGGAGATCAGGAGTAACGACAAGCTGATATCCTTTGATGTGACTAATATGTTTGGTACCATACCGAAGGAGGAACTTCTCACTCTGCTCAAAAACAACAGATACCATGGGAATTCCGATTGGTCGAAGTACGTCAACATAGTGGAGGGGATCTTGAGCCAGAATTACTGCCGCTTCAATAACAGGTTCTACAGTCAAGAAAGGGGACTTGCGATGGGATCACCGCTGTCACCAATACTGGCGGAGATATTCATGAATAATATGGAAAACAAGATATTGAAGGGCAGCAAGTTCAGAAACTCGATCAAACACTGGGCCAGATATGTAGATGATATCCTAATTGTGTGGTCAGGCACTGACAGACAGGTGGATCTATTCCTTTCAGAAATGAACGCGATGAATGAGAGCATCAAATTCACAGTGGAAAAAGGCAATGAGACCATCAACTATTTGGACCTTACACTCACAATGGAGAACAATAGGATAGAATACAAAACCTTCAGGAAGCCGACACATACTGACACCATCATCTCAAATGACTCCTACCACCACCCCAGGCACAAGTTAGCGGCAATCCAGAACTACTGCTATCGGGCAATTTCTATCCTCAAGAACAAGAAAGAAAAGAGGAAAGAGATCGAGATAGTAAAGCAGATCGCAGAAGCCAATAGCCACCGCAGATGTGTGGTGGAGGGAGTCTTTGGGAAAATGGAAACAAAGAAAGGAACCCATGATAGCATAGTGAGAAAGTACTCCGGATCGATACCATATATAGGAAAGTACACAAACAAGGTGATAAAGGCGTTCAATGGCTACGATGTGAATGTTGGTATCCAGAATAACCAACCCATGGTGAAGAGAATCAGCAATGACCAGACGGAACAAAAGGACAAGGAAAGCTTAAGCGGAGTGTACAAGCTCAGTTGTGAATAGTGCGAGGGGATCTATATTGGTGAGACTGGGAGAAAGTTTGAGATTAGGAGAAAGGAGCACAAAACGTCGAGGGAGAAAGAAGATGGCAAGTCACAGTTTGGGAAACACTGTAACGAGGAAAACCACGATGGAGAGGCAATATTTGAAGTCATACACGTAGAGAATCGCACAAAGAGAAGAAAACTCTGGGAACAAATCGAGATTGCAAAAGCCAAGAGGAAGAAAGCCTGCCTCTTGAACAATGTAATCACATTTGACAGCGAAAAATTATTTGGCCTGGTGATTGGACGAGAGAAGAAGAACGAAACCAACCAATGAGAGGGCAGGAATCCAGGTAGCCAATAGAAAAGCAGCATTTAGAACAATAGATTGAACCAATCACAAAGCAGTATGTTTTGGCCAATAAGAACACAATGTCATATTCTTGTAAGAATAAGTCTCTAAGAAGTGAACCAATCACAACACAGCATTGTTATAGCCAATAAGATCACAGTGTTGTACTATAAAAACTCATGGTTAAGGCCTTGTTCTCCAGTTGCGACACAACTGATGATGGGATAACACCCGAAAGTACTCTTGAATAAGCAACTAATAAAGTAGATTTGTACAATTGAAAAACCCCTTTTTCAATATCAGTGCTCTACTTACACCTCACTCACTCATTATGAGTTCCGATAAGAGCTTATCTAACCTTTTTGTACTTATCCTGTCCTACACGGTCGATAGTTTTATCGGCTGTGAATTTTTCTCTCTCCTTGATTTATCGAGTGGCGTGATGTCGTTTGATAAATCTGATTCGTCTAAATTCCTTACGTTTCGGTGGTAGGAGAGGTAGCGATACGCCTCCGACTGTCCTTCGTTACCGACACCGAGCTTTGGCGCGGTTTCTGAAGTCAGTTACTCCCAGTATTTTAGTGATGAAAAGCGTGTGCTCCTACAAGGAAGTGATCCGGTAGTCATGTGTAACTCATTTCAATCTTGTGGTGCGATAATTCTCGTCGTCTGCCCCATATTCGCGAGATAGCCGGGATGCGATAAATAAAATTTCGTGATGTGTCAGTGAATCTGTGAGGTGCATTACCCACTTAGAGGGACAGCCTAAGTGCGACTGTTTTATTCAACTCCACATTCAGCGAGACTCCGCCTAGATCCCAGTCACCCCTGGTAGAGAAGTTCGTCGAACCATCGGTAAATCTATCAGGAGAAGCAGTTGAAACCCAGTGATATGGACGACGGCCGAGTATAAATTTGTGCCGCTCTCGTGTAGAGTGTAGTCCACACGGGATGTGATGCGGTCCCTAGAAGCGTGAAGATTGAGGGTTATGGGATACCTTCCGGCCAGGCGATTGTATCGGTTGCGATTAACTCCGCCCACCAAAGAAATTGAAGACTACATCCGAACTCTTTGGAAGCTACATCTGTACGCCGTCGTGGAGGACCATTACCTAAATGTCTACGAATATTGAAATAACGGTATAGTACACTTTATATGTATCATATTTCTTTGTGGTCATATTGATTATATCTTGATTTCATCAGTTATTTACAGAGGAGTTATTTCTAGGCAGACCTTCGACGTCAGATGAGGGCTTCGGCCGTGAGTTCCCTTTCTTTAGGTGGTAAATTTCTTCCTTGAGAGGCGTGTATCATGCGTCGCCGAAGCCTCCTCTCCCTCTTAGTATTCGTATATCGGGTGGGGGTTTTTGCTTTGTCACCTTGGTAACTACCTGTGGATCATGTAGGGTAAAACCATCCCGTGCAATTTACCCGAATGACATTAACCCCAATTGTTTTTTATCCGAATTACATTTTCCCGAATGATTTTTTACCCGACAAAGTTTTACCTGAAAAAATTTCCCGAATGTTGCTTTTCCAGAAAAATTCTTCCCCCGAAAAATTTGTACCTGAAAAAAATTACCCGAATGTTTACTTTTCCAACCCACTCTCCGGCGGTCCCTGCTCCAATCATGGATTACTTCAACAAAACATACGGGTCGGCCGGCTGTACGTGCAAGGCGAACAGGGGGAAGAGGAGGAAGAGGAGGAGGTTTGCAGTCGTCGCAGCAAACAGCAATACCACGAAGATATGAACCGAAACTTTGGAGCCATTATGCAGCTGCTGTCCACAAATTGCACCGCACTAATAATACAGCTGAAGGCTGGCACAACCGATTTGGCCTTGTCGTCTCCAAGAACCACCCTGACTTGTATTCATGCTTACTCGAGTTCCAAAAAGAGCAGGCATATACTGAATCCAGTCTGTCGGATTTAGCTCTGGGAAAACGGATAAAAGCCTCTCCAAAACGGCAGTGGACCACATTGCAACAACGCATACAGGACATCGCATTAGAGTACGAGGTCCACAAGGATGCCGGGACAGTATTAGATTACCTTCGGACGTTGGCACATAACATTGTCCTTCATTGAGAAGTGTTAGCCTAGGCAAAAATGAAATAAAAATGCTTCATTTCATGTCTTTCTGAGGACTGCTCGTTTTAAGACGTGTATTGCAATATTGAGGAAATAAAAACATGTCGGAGTATAAAAAGTTTAATGACCTGCATTTTTCAAAATTTTTCAGGAACAAAAATTCAGGATAATGTACTTCCAGGTTAAAATCATTCGGGAAAAGAAAAATCGGGATAATGTGTTCAGGTCATAATTATTTGGGAAAATATAATTCGGACTAAAAACTATTCGGGAAAATGTAATTCGGATTAAAAACGATTCGGGAAAACGTGTTCGGGTAAATGCACGGGAATCAGGGTAAAGAGCCTACTATGGGCGCATGGCCTCATCTACAATAGTTTTGATTTTCGGCTACCTAAATTGTCTTATTATTTGATCGCTTCTGCCTTCTTATTTGTAGTTGGTTTCCTGACCTGATCACTCAGTTTTAGAGGTAGTCCGAACCGCCCTCTTTAGGTCACCGTTAGTGTAGATGAGAAGTTGGTCTATTCCTAACGAAGAGTCTGGTTTTCCATTCAGTTATTTTCTATCTTTTTGATACTTATGTAAGCCAAATTTCCAGAGTCAACGACAGTATGCGTTTTCCTATGTGAGAAGTTCACTCCCTCTGATTAAGAGTCCCTTCAGGTTCTACCGCCATCTGAGCTAGCTGTGGGAGTGGCCGCTGAGAGGGATCCAGCTCTTTTCATTAGTAGGAGTGAGGCTTTTGTCTCCTCCCCCCCCTCGACCTATCCGAGCTACATATAGTTTATTCTTTCGTATCCTATTCCTACCTTCGAATGGTGTCACCTTCTTTTCGATTAGTTTTGTTTAAGATACTCCTACCGCAAACGAGAATAATGGGTTGCGTCTCTCTTGTGGTCAGGCTCTCGCAGATTGGCGATAATTTTGAATCCCTGGTCGTCATGTGTGTAGTTTGACCGTCTACATCACACTCGTTCATTTTGTAGCTCTACATTGTAAATAATTTAGGCATGAAATTTTTTTTCCAAGAGATTACGTACAAAACTTCCTCCAGAGGATATGATAACGATGAAGATGTTGGAGCTGATTGAAACGCATTCGACTCATGTATTCCTACCGACGCCATTTGCATTAGAGACATTTCTGGTGATTGATGAGATGATATGTCTGACAGCAACAACGACGTTTCAAGCACTTCTTCGTCCGAGTTTTTCGAAATTTCCGACTGAGCCTCATCTATGTTACACCTAATTATCAAGCGATAACAATTAAATTTCTAAAAATAATACCCATATAAAAGTTCTGGAAAATAAGAAATAAGGAAGTTGAATAAGTTGGCCATGTTTCCAAAAAAAGAATTACTATTTTGAAACTGTGGTGTTAAACGGGAAAGTCTCTCCAGGCATACATTTTTCTTTTCATTGACATAAATAATTATATCTTTACGTAAACAGTCTACCCTTCCCGGCCTGTGATCCTATTTTTGGGGCTTCTGAGGGTGCAGAAAAATGATATACTTGATGTGATTATCAATTAATAAAGTAAATGTAAATAGCCTAGGAAAAAGTTTACGTACTCAACTGGCTGTATTTCAGGTTCATTTGAGGGCGATAACTGTTGGTTCCAGCCATAAAATTCCTCAAATTCCTGCCTGTCTTCACTGCAAACTTCATACGTCAATATAAAATAATGACAAACATGAATCGATCAGTAAGTAAAAATACATTCGTCAAAAGAACTTATCCTAGATTCATACTTGCAACGAATCTTAATTGACGTTTCTTCTTTTCACAAATTTCTTCGGCGGACATCTTCCGGTTCGTTCTTGGGTACAAAAGAAAATGAAAATAGTTTATTTGTCAGGAAAAAAAATGAATCCTCAAAATTGCGAAGTAAGGGGCTTCGGTTCTTTCGGCTACATTCCTTATTTTCAGGAAGAAGTTGTACACAAACGATTAGTGTAAACAATTTTCCGAAATTGCGAACTGAGAGGGCTAGTGCAGCGTTTCTATAGCCCCCAAAAAGTGACGCTCCCTTTCTCTAGGGAGAGTTTTTGCACAAACACCGTCCACCCACCCTTGAAATGCTGCATTCGATGTGAATGTGGTATCAACAGAATTCTGGTACTGAATGCAGGGGTGCGGTGAGGGTACTTTCTTGAAGATGATTCTTCATTGACGTTTTAGGGGGGCCATGTGCATGTCTTCTTTTTTTTCCTTTTAGTTACAAGAAATTAAATTTTGAGGGGGTTTCTTCATTGGACCAAGGTGGTCACAGCACCCCTGGAATGCTTCATATAATTAAAATTAGTACCATTTGGGATCAACGATTAAATTTTTATCCAATACGTACAATTTCATTCCGTTTAAGATGCTGAAAAAGTACCCGGAATTTTTCCATTGTACACACTTGATCATCGCGAATAAAGCCCTCAACTCTACGTATGCACAAACGGTAAACAGTGATCTCAATGATCGAATTCCCTTACAAAGTATAATCAACGATTTCGGCTCAAAAAAGGTACAAAAACGGGCACTATGATGAAACTTCGAAAAAGGTTTACTCTCAGATTAATGCAAATGGTTCGTAATATCGTGTTAAGTGTGGCGAGTTCTTCCAGATTGGATTTCCGTATTCATGAGATTTCCTTGCACGAATAAGAATACTTCCAATTTTATCTCTTCTGTTGGGCTATTATTGCTGAATTCTTTCGTAATTGATTTACATCCAAAGGAATCACAACATGAAATAATATACGTACCAATCACCAATCAACTCGTCAAATATTTCCTTGAATCCTTGAATAATTCACTCAAAAGTCGTATTACGGCGCTAGTAGATAGTTCCACCTTCCACGTAATTTGCGAATAGACTGTAATCATGTACGTAAAAAAATCGTGATGCCAATCGCACACGGATCGCCGATTCAGTCTCAGCGCTTAGCGTACTTCGACCGAGGCGCCAGTTACTTGTATTTTCGCTGAAAAAAATCTCTGTCGGCATCGTCGGTGGTGCACAGTGACACGACGGCGTGAAGATCCGACACAGTGAAAGGTTTAGCGTAAAGTGCGTTACCCTTTATGATCTGATTTTAACGCGTTCAATATCTTAATAGAAAGAATTTTCAATGAGCTTTAATTTGATATTTTCCCCTATTTTCCAAAAAAAAATTGTACAATTTAATTCAATGAGTCAAAATTATCAATATTTGCGTCATACATCATGAATAACTGACACATTTAATGATTGGATGAAAATTTTTCCTCTTGTTAGCCGTTAAGCACGATGAAATTATGTCCTTATTTTCAACAGACAGGCCTCGGTGTGCGTATTTCTAGCAATCTAGGCTCTGTATACCAATCTGAGTTCACCTGAATGGATTCGCAATAGAAAGTTTTACCATAGGTAGTGTACGATTGATGAATGCCATCTACAAAGTTCTTTGCAATGAGTTGATGAGAATTGATGCAGGTAAAAAAAAGGACAATGCAACAGAAATAGATCTGTATTTCGAGGACATTAGCAAAAACAATTCATTGAAAAATTATTTTTCATGAAGGGAGCGGTTTAGCACCCGTTGTATTTCTTTTTCTTCGGCATCCTTGAGTATATCGTCCACTTGTGCCTCTAGGAGGCTCAGTTTAATTGCCTAGATAAATGAATAAAGACGTGAGCATTATTACATTGCTATACATTGAACATAAGGTACGTTTTTACTTCACCTTCTGTATGTCTTCATCTCCTCCATTCACCTCCTCATCACTGATAACGACAGTCGCAGTGTCCTCTTTTTTAATTTGAGGCATAGAAGCCCCTGTTGGTGGCGACGGTGGCGGCCCAAATGGGCTGCACGGGATCTCGTGCATGGGCTGCTGGACTGATGCTTTTCTCCGAGAGTATGGCGTGGGACGCGACGACGATGAAGTCCTGGAGAACTGCCCAAAAGTGTTGATGTTAAGGTCATACTGTACATAGTCACTTGCTAATAGAAATCACATGTATAGGTCTAATACAGAATGATATTTTGCGGATTGCGATTTTCTCTCCAAGATAACAGAATGGATGGGTAATACATAAAAAAATTATAAGTGATTAGGCCTACTCTTCAAGTCTGGAAAAATACGGCTATTTTAGTTCATAACTCATAAAATATTCTAAAACATGTTCTAGAACATTGGAACTTAGGTTCTGCCTATCTGTGAATCATCAGATTCCAATTTATGGATGGAGTTAGTTTGGGTAAACTAATTAGCCGCATATTTCTGAGCTTCATTGAGTGATAAAAGAGCAAATAAACGACGTTATACGAGACTACTTACTGGTACAGATGTTCTCGCTTGCTGTTCTCTTTTTTCGCGATCCCGTAGCCGTAACATAATATACTCTCCAAAACCTCTGAGCGACTCCAAATCTTGTACCGAACGCACTTCCAGGGTGGTATTTTTCAGTGTTCTTATCGCCTTAAATAAAGCAGATCAAAATGAAACATTGTATCAGTTATATGTATAACTTAACAATATCAAAAGGAATTAAGATTGATTTAATACATTGTTACAGGCGTGCCTGATATTATTTGAGGCAGTGCTCCGTTCATTTTTAATGTCTTCCAGCCACTGAATGCAAGTCATTTTAGTAAAATTCATTTCGAAATAATTATTGATTCTAGAAACAATATACCACTACATTCATCTAAGCACGATACATCAAATTTTGTTGGTTCACCAATTTCATTAAGTACAGTAAACTTTTAGCTGTAATCAGTAAACCATCATCTGGGAGCGTTTGCCTTGTAGACTCGTACTTTTCATGTGCGCACCGTTCTCATTGGTGAATATTTGGGACCATTGGGACAAATACTCTTGGTTCATTATGGCTGAACATTCATTTGTTCTCTCATAATGTTCTCTTCTTTTATGTTGTGATGGGAGTAGGAAAATTGTTGCTCCTCGATTATACTTATTTGAATACTACCTATTCACCTACTCATAATTTGATCAAATTGAAAGATTGGGACAAATTTTCTCAATGAATTATGGTTGAACATTCATTGCGTTCTTCCATAATGTTCTCTTCTTTCATGTTGTGATGGGGGTAGGAAAAATGTTGCTCCTCGTTTATACTTATTTGAATACTACCTATTCACCTACTCATAATTTGATCAAATTGAAAGATTGGGACAAATTTTCTCAATGAATTATGGTTGAACATTCATTGTTCTTCCATAATGTTCTCTTCTTTCATGTTGTGATGGGGGTAGGAAAAATATTGCTCCTCGATTATACTTATTTGAATACTACCTATTCACCTACTCATAATTTGATCAAATTGAAAGATTGGGACAAATTTTCTCAATGAATTATGGTTGAACATTCATTGTTCTTCCATAATGTTCTCTTCTTTCATGTTGTGATGGGGGTAGGAAAAATATTGCTCCTCGATTATACTTATTTGAATACTACCTATTCACCTACTCATAATTTGATCAAATTGAAAGATTGGGACAAATTTTCTCAATGAATTATGGTTGAACATTCATTGTTCTTCCATAATGTTCTCTTCTTTCATGTTGTGATGGGGGTAGGAAAAATGTTGCTCCTCGTTTATACTTATTTGAATACTACCTATTCACCTACTCATAATTTGATCAAATTGAAAGATTGGGACAAATTTTCTCAATGAATTATGGTTGAACATTCATTGTTCTTCCATAATGTTCTCTTCTTTTATGTTGTGATGGGGGTAGGAAAAATGTTGCTCCTTGTTTATACTTATTTGAATACTACCTATTCACCTACTCATAATTTGATCAAATTGAAAGATTGGGACAAATTTTCTCAATGAATTATGGTTGAACATTCATTGTTCTTCCATAATGTTCTCTTCTTTTATGTTGTGATGGGGGTAGGAAAAATGTTGCTCCTTGTTTATACTTATTTGAATACTACCTATTCACCTACTCATAATTTGATCAAATTGAAAGATTGGGACAAATTTTCTCAATGAATTATGGTTGAACATTCATTGTTCTTCCATAATGTTCTCTTCTTTCATGTTGTGATGGGGGTAGGAAAAATATTGCTCCTCGATTATACTTATTTGAATACTACCTATTCACCTACTCATAATTTGATCAAATTGAAAGATTGGGACAAATTTTCTCAATGAATTATGGTTGAACATTCATTGTTCTTCCATAATGTTCTCTTCTTTTATGTTGTGATGGGGGTAGGAAAAATGTTGCTCCTTGTTTATACTTATTTGAATACTACCTATTCACCTACTCATAATTTGATCAAATTGAAAGATTGGGACAAATTTTCTCAATGAATTATGGTTGAACATTCATTGTTCTTCCATAATGTTCTCTTCTTTCATGTTGTGATGGGGGTAGGAAAAATGTTGCTCCTCGTTTATACTTATTTGAATACTACCTATTCACCTACTCATAATTTGATCAAATTGAAAGATTGGGACAAATTTTCTCAATGAATTATGGTTGAACATTCATTGTTCTTCCATAATGTTCTCTTCTTTCATGTTGTGATGGGGGTAGGAAAAATATTGCTCCTCGATTATACTTATTTGAATACTACCTATTCACCTACTCATAATTTGATCAAATTGAAAGATTGGGACAAATTTTCTCAATGAATTATGGTTGAACATTCATTGTTCTTCCATAATGTTCTCTTCTTTCATGTTGTGATGGGGGTAGGAAAAATGTTGCTCCTCGTTTATACTTATTTGAATACTACCTATTCACCTACTCATAATTTGATCAAATTGAAAGATTGGGACAAATTTTCTCAATGAATTATGGTTGAACATTCATTGTTCTTCCATAATGTTCTCTTCTTTTATGTTGTGATGGGGGTAGGAAAAATGTTGCTCCTTGTTTATACTTATTTGAATACTACCTATTCACCTACTCATAATTTGATCAAATTGAAAGATTGGGACAAATTTTCTCAATGAATTATGGTTGAACATTCATTGTTCTTCCATAATGTTCTCTTCTTTTATGTTGTGATGGGGGTAGGAAAAATGTTGCTCCTTGTTTATACTTATTTGAATACTACCTATTCACCTACTCATAATTTGATCAAATTGAAAGATTGGGACAAATTTTCTCAATGAATTATGGTTGAACATTCATTGTTCTTCCATAATGTTCTCTTCTTTCATGTTGTGATGGGGGTAGGAAAAATATTGCTCCTCGATTATACTTATTTGAATACTACCTATTCACCTACTCATAATTTGATCAAATTGAAAGATTGGGACAAATTTTCTCAATGAATTATGGTTGAACATTCATTGTTCTTCCATAATGTTCTCTTCTTTTATGTTGTGATGGGGGTAGGAAAAATGTTGCTCCTTGTTTATACTTATTTGAATACTACCTATTCACCTACTCATAATTTGATCAAATTGAAAGATTGGGACAAATTTTCTCAATGAATTATGGTTGAACATTCATTGTTCTTCCATAATGTTCTCTTCTTTTATGTTGTGATGGGGGTAGGAAAAATGTTGCTCCTTGTTTATACTTATTTGAATACTACCTATTCACCTACTCATAATTTGATCAAATTGAAAGATTGGGACAAATTTTCTCAATGAATTATGGTCGAACATTCATTGTTCTTCCATAATGTTCTCTTCTTTCATGTTGTGATGGGGGTAGGAAAAATATTGCTCCTCGATTATACTTATTTGAATACTATTCACCTACTCATAATTTGATCAAATTGAAAGATTGGGACAAATTTTCTCAATGAATTATGGTTGAACATTCATTGTTCTGTCATAATGTTGCAAACTCGCTGATAATTTCCTTCTCTTTCATTCCATGACTATGGGGCTAGGAAAGTTTTTCTCCTCAATTGACTTGTAATTTAGGTACACAGATTGAAGGAGTTAGTACGATCGAGGCTTTTTTTGGGGGGTGAATAATGGTTAAATAATCTTGTGTTGGTTAAATTATCTAGACCTGTACTCTTGAAATATCAGCAACCTAAACAGCTGTCACAGCAGACACGCAGAATGTGGCAACATCTTGGTACTGAAATTCAGTGAAGATAAGACACCTGAAATTTGGTATTATTTAGATGAAAGGATTGACAATATTACTGGTGACTGAATATTACTTTGTCAGAAAATGGAGCCCACTAATTCTTTCATGTTAGAAAACTTCGAAGTTATTGAAAGTGAAGACAAACGTCATATTCGAGGATATATCGACAATATCAAGTGTTTTTTTGCGAAGCTAAACGAGCACGGATATTCGTTTAGTAAAAGAGATTCCAAGAGTTCTCCAGGTTTGTTATCCGATATTTTAGTCATTTCACCTACTTTTCCCATGTTATCATACATTAAGGGTGCTACAATATTATATTTACATCCATTCTTAGGACCATTAAGTTTTAAAACAAGTACTCCAAAGTGTTTCAATGGACTCTTAGATGTATCGACCATTCCGTTTCAAAAACAAGAATTCCAACTACTCCATTGTGGCAACGGGCCAAAATATTACAAAACAAAGAAGGATAAGCAAATGGTTAGTAGTAGGATAAGACAATTCTTGACAGAAAATCATCCTTTAGAAATATTGGGTGTTGGTGAAATGTAGACCTAGGGACGTAGCTGGTATTCCTGATAAGTGCCATTAATTTGTAAGTATCAAGTATCATAGCCAGTGTTTTGCTGTGAAGTCATTTTTTCTTGCATTCATGTAGACTGATCATCACACTGGAAAGAAACAACGATTTCGATTACGTTCCAAGAAGATGAATTGCCCAGCAACATTATCAGTTCTGAAGGTGAAGTTCTTCACTGATTATAAGCTTAAAAAGAATACGTCATGGAGAGAACGAAAGGAGGTAATATATGATAATGTAGTAAGGTATAGGTACCTTCGGGTACGCCATGCGATATTAAAATTAACATCTCATGATCTTATACAGACGGAGTTGACTAGGTTTATCTGATAGGGAGATAGTGGACTTGAAGCAGAACAAGGACCTCAATAAGGGCAAATAAAAAATACCTTCATCACCTAGCTACGTTCATTAATTCGCCATGCACGATTTGCCGGAGATCAGCTCGCCGCACATTGAGTTCGCCGGGCAAATGATTCACCGTCAAAAACTTTTTGCCGCCATGAAACCCCTGCTTGAATGAAAAGCTGCAAATTGTTCAACTTTCAACAGGGAACCTGTTTTATGGGGGACATTTTGAGAAATTTGCCGTGCGCCGTGCAGCAAAAAACTTGGAAAAATTTCGACTCTCGAGCTATATATGATAGGAGGGGTGTTTAACTTTTTTTTTCTTCGTATCTTCGTATCTGTCAACAATACGGCACACTTTTTTGAACGCAGACATGCAGATATTTTAACTTATGCATATCGTAGCACTTTTCCTTGAAGGATAATTATGTATAGGCTACTAACTTAGCGACTGATCTGAGTCCATGAAATTTGTCCGCGCGAAAATTGACCGACAGAAAATAGTGATTGCTGAAAAATGAACGTACGAAATTTAAATGTGGCAAAATTTAGATTTTACGAAATTAAATCGTGCGAAATTTAGACATTATGAAATTTGAAAGTTAGAAAAAATATAAATTTTGGGAAATTGAAATGTTCTAATTTAGGAAGTATCCTATAATGTACGAATGTTAATAACTCAGATTGACGGCGATACCCTATAGATAAGTTACGAGGTAGTTTGTTTTTACTGTCGACGTCATCCTCCTCTTCATCAACATTGAAGGCTAATAGAGATCGATGTAGTCTAACAGCGGCATCTGAACTGAATACAATAATAACAGGACCAAAGGACGAAGACTACGGTCAAAAGAAGACAAGGAGCCACAAGAAAATTGTATGAATGATTTGACCTTGCCTGCCTGAGATGTTGCCTGAGATGACGAATAATTTTGTGAAGTACAGAAGCAAAGATTGAACGAAACAAATTACTCATACTTTATGGTGGTATTATCGTCATCCTTCTTCATGTATACAAGTGTAATAAAACTAGGGTAGTTCAGACGCACGAGTATGTCATTCAGTAACAAGAACTTTCGATTTTGAGAGTGTAATTATGAATGACACGAAGTTAAATTTTTTTATAATGTAAAATTTCGTCATTGTCTAATTTCTCAAACGAGTTTTTTCGCACTGACAATTTTCATACGGACAACTTTCCTCATTGCATAATTTCTCAAGTTACATTTTTCTGTCGGTCAATTTTCGGTGTTATTTTTTCTGTCGGTCAATTTTCGCTCGGACAAATTTCCTGACACCACTGATTTAATTATCTTACTAACGAGCGGAGAGAGTAAGGTTCCAAAAGCTAATTAGTTCCAAGTCCTCCCTCTACTGCACTACTGAACAAGAAATAAAAAAGTATGTGACGTTGACCAACCCAACAGGGTGATGAGCCGATCGACGTACACCTGCACCTATACGATATTTACCTTTTAGTACGTTCGCACATCACGTGACGTGTTGTCCTATTCTAAAGGAGACTAATCTACCCAAAATGAAACCCAGCAATGTCATAGATCCCCTCAAGGCGTGAGCAACAATTTTATCGAATGGCGCTAATTTCATGGGATACTTTGATAAAGAGTTCAATTTCATAAAGGTGTGCTGGTGATAACGCCCATCAAATCGCCAAATTCCTCAAAATTTGGGGTTCACTTAGGATTTTGAGACCAAATTTTGAATCCCATCAAGTGATTTAAAAATTACATCTGAAAAAAAAAAGTGACATTTTATTGAACGTTACGACTCCATTTCATGAGAGGACTTCATTACCCTTGCACTTTGGTTCAGCCATGAGAATTAACGTGGTAACATATTTCGTGATAGCAAAATTCCTAATTTAGAGATTGACGAGGTGAGGTCTGTACGGCTGTAGATAGCTTTTTGAAGATCTTCCCAATGATATATACATCAGTTTATACGTCCGTTTTAAATGAGATGTGGAAAAGAAATTTAGTAGGTATCCAATCTTCACTTTTGCGGTGGATTTTGTGTTTGACGTTTTAGACCCCACATGAAAATAACTTTTCTTGTGCGTGAGCCGGTATATTTAGTATTTTTGAGAGAAATTCACGTAGTTAGGATATTACGTACAATTTACAAGTGTCACCCAGTGACCAAATCATGCAGTAAAATGATTTCTACCAGTAATTAGTCGACTGGCATCAATACCCGACGGTACCTCACTTTTTCTTCCACACGTTGTAGGTAGGCTACCCAAGTTATGCTCAATCTTGACTTTGAACGTTCTTTTATTGAAATAGGTTTTGACACAGTTGAAACAAGATTTATTGCTCACTGCAGATACTCTGGCTATTGAGGAAAGGTATTATATTGCACTTTCCCTCGATCACAACCATCCAATTGTCTCATCATCTCTCAATCAGCGGATAGATGGCCGCCTACTTGAGGAGATGAAACATATTGTTGACATGGGGAATACAAATGTCAATTTCATCCAAAAGGCGCTGAAAAACTTCGTGCTACAATTCAATATTCATTCCTCTGAATGGTGTAAGGCGTTTCACCCAAGTAAGAGGACAATTTATAACTATATCATCAAATTTATGTTTGAAAAAAATCAAACCAAACTAGACCAAAAAGCTGTAGAACTCCAGTTGTTGGCATTGAGCGACGATAATAATGCCAACGTCTTTTATCGACCATATACGTTTAATGAGGAAACAAATAAAGCTGAATTTTTCCTCTTTTGTTATCAAACAAAGTGGCAAAGGGAGCTTATAGAACGTTATGGTGATATTTGTCTACTTGATGCAACTTATAAAACCACTAAATACAGTTTACCATTATTTATGCTGGTTGTGAAAACAAACGTCAATTACTGCGTTGCAGGATTCTTCATTGTGCAGCATGAAAACGGTAAATCCATTGCCGAAGCACTGAAAATTTTTAAATTGTGGAATACAGGCTGGAATCCACAATATTTTATGATTGATTTCTCAGAACCTGAGATAAATGCAATAAAAAAAATCTTTCAATGCGAGATTTATATTTGTGTTTTTCATAGGCTGCAGGCTTGGATGAGATGGCTGAAAAAGAACTGTTTAAAAGATATGTCCACCATCCTAAATTTATGGAAAAATGTGGCTGATTCACTAACTGTGAGTGATCTTGAAAATAGCCTGCTAAAATTAGCTGAGAATCCACAATTTTGTGAGAATGAAAAGGCCGTAAAATATTTTCATAATGTATGGATGCCACATAAAGAGAAATGGATTTCTGCTTTCTTTAAACAGGATTTTATGTTCAAAATATCAACAAATAATGGCATTGAACGACAAAATGGTATTTTAAAACATTCTTACTTACAAGGTCAGTGTGACAAATCTCTGTCCAATGTAATCAATATAATTGTGAATTCCTTTCTCCCTGATTCCTTGACAAAATACATTGAAGAAAATAGTAAACTTGATTCGAGTTTTAAAGTGTACAATAGTACAATACCACCATTTTTACATGGTCGACCAGAGCATTTTGTCAAATGGGTCTACCAAAGGTTTTGTACCGCAAAAAGCGTATATTCAAGAGATAGTATTCATGAACTCGGTGAAGATGAATATGCTGTAAAAAGTGAGACCGATCCGAAAGTACATTATCATGTATTTTTTAAAAAGCCTTCCTGTTCCTGTTTCGACTTCATTCAATATAGATTTCCTTGCAAACATCTTTGCGCTCTGATGTTATTCCTGCCTCAACAATGCTCGTTTGACCAGTTCCCTGAAAGTTATAGAGATAGTCCTTATTTAACCATTGATGATCGTTTTAGTGCCTTTACAAATGTAAAGTCAGGGAACTTGAAGAATACACTTGGCAGTATCTCCACAAATACTGAAGACTGTGAATTTCCCTTGGAGGAATGGGTGAACAATGATGAAGGCTCAAATAATTACCTACGTGAAACTATTGAAGAAGAAACGATCGATGTGTACTCTCATTCAGATGAAGCAGTTGTAAAAAGAAAAATTTCAGACATCCGTGAATATGCTCGCTTTATTTGTGATGCCTCTTATAATTTTCAAGAGGCTCTTATAAGAGAAAAAGGAGATGTGTTTGAAGAGATTACACGCCATTTGGTAGAGGCCAAAAAACTTACTAAAGGACTTTTGGAGGCAGATAGTTCAGGACTGAGTCTCCTTCCACAAGTCAGAACGGAAAGAAAAAGAGTTGTACCGGACAAAAAATACTTGGATCTGCCAAAGAGACTGAAGAAGAAGAAGAAGAAATCTTTAATGGAATCTACCAAATAATTGTTTACCTACTGTTTTCTGTTACAATGCAAATTTCATATTGTCTACTGATTATTCTTATCTTCTTCTTTCTTAATTTTGTACTTACGTTACTTTTGAATTTCCTTATTGTACACAAATTTTTATTACCTGCCTTGCATTAGTATACCATAATCAGTTTTTACCAATCTGAATATCTTACCTTCAGTTTCATACCAATTTGAATGTCTCATTAGTCACGAGTTCATGTTTCACATTTCCAAATTCATATGGTAGAGGTTGTCAAGGAGAAAATCATTTTTACCGCCAAGATATTGGGGGAGTTTATGATAAAAAATTAAGGCGTGGATTTCGGGCTACATTTTCTTCTTTTTCAGGAAGGGAGTATTCCATTTTCAGAAAAATTCTTGTCCCAGCTTCGTTCGGAAACTATGGTAAAAGTGCACAATACATTTGATCATAAGGCAAACCAAACCATGAAGAATGTGGTCAACATGACATAATCCAGGATCAGTGAATCCTCTGAATTTTGTAAAAGTTTCATGAACACCTTTAGAAACTTGGACATCGGCTTTCTAGTGAGCCTCTGAAAATAAGGAAGTCATTGAAACGTGAGCACACAATGATGAGGAATCTTGCAGGATGTAAACAAAACATTTTTCTCATGGATACAAGTCGACGTATTCACATTTGCAACACATAAAATTTGTCAATTCTGAAAATAAAACACACAGTTAGATCGGAAAATTATTAAATCAAAAATGAATAAATTTAAACAGAAAAATTCCTGCAGATGAACTGCATCCAGTTTGAAACCGGTCGCGCTGTTCTATAAATTAGTCAATTATAAGTTGTAAATAATTTTGTGACTTTTGATCTCTTACAATTTAAAAATTTTTCCTTTTCCTTTTTTTTTTTTTTGGTTTAAAATACATTTTTGAATTAATAATTTTCCAATCTAACTTCCTCTTTCATTTCAACAATTGACAAATGTTATGTGTTAGGTACGTGTGTGAATAAACTATTTGTTATTGCAGGATCTCTTTTGTGCAAAACATTGAACACATCCTTTGATGTCCTTGCTGACCGAAAACAAATTCTGTCTATCAATTATTGTCAAGTACTGCTCCCTACATCATGATTCATCAATATTGAAGCCGCTTGTATGGATAAATAGAATTTTTACAGGCAATATTATGCTTGAACACTATTTGTTCAAGCATAATTTTTTTTGTTCAAGCATAATTTTTCTCCTTTGATGTCATGGATGCGCCAAACTAAATTCTGTCTTTCAATTATTGTCAAGTACTGCTCCCTACATAATAATTCATCAATATTGAAACCACTTGTATGAATAAATAGAATTTTTCCAGGCAATATTATGCTTGAACACTAATTGTTCAAGCATAATTTTTCTCCTTTGATGTCATGGATGCGCCAAACTAAATTCTGTCTTTCAATAATTGTCAAGTACTGCTCCCTACATCATAATTCATCAAAATTGAAGCCGCTTGTATGAGTAACTTGAATTTTCCAGGCAATATTATGCTTGAACACTATTTGTTCAAGCATAATTTTTCTCCTTTGATGTCATGGATGCGCCAAACTAAATTCTGTCTTTCAATAATTGTCAAGTACTGCTCCCTACATAATAATTCATCAATATTGAAACCACTTGTATGAATAAATAGAATTTTTCCAGGCAATATTATGCTTGAACACTATTTGTTCAAGCATAATTTTTTTTTTTCAAGCATATCTTTTCTCCTTTGATGTCATGGATGCGCCAAACTAAATTCTGTCTTTCAATTATTGTCAAGTACTGCTCCCTACATCATAATTCATCAAAATTGAAGCCGCTTGTATGAATAAATAGAATTTTTCCAGGCAATATTATGCTTGAACACTATTTGTTCAAGCATAATTTTTCTCCTTTGATGTCATGGATGCGCCAAACTAAATTCTGTCTTTCAATTATTGTCAGGTACTGCTCCCTACATAATAATTCATCAATATTGAAGCCACTTGTATGAATAAATAGAATTTTTCCAGGCAATATTATGCTTGAACACTATTTTTTCAAGCATAATTTTTTTTGTCTTTTCTCCTTTGATGTCATGGATGCGCCAAACTAAATTCTGTCTTTCAATAATTGTCAAGTACTGCTCCCTACATAATAATTCATCAATATTGAAGCCACTTGTATGAATAAATAGAATTTTTCCAGGCAATATTATGCTTGAACACTATTTGTTCAAGCATAATTTTTTTTTTTCAAGCATATCTTTTCTCCTTCGATGTCATGGATGCGCCAAACTAAATTCTGTCTTTCAATAATTGTCAAGTACTGCTCCCTACATAATAATTCATCAATATTGAAGCCACTTGTATGAGTAACATGAATTTTCCAGGCAATATTATGCTTGAACACTATTTGTTCAAGCATAATTTTTCTCCCTTGATGTCATGGATGCGCCAAACTAAATTCTGTCTTTTAATTATTGTCAAGTACTGCTCCCTACATCATAATTCATCAAAATTGAAGCCGCTTGTATGAGTAACTTGAATTTTCCAGGCAATATTATGCTTGAACACTATTTGTTCAAGCATAATTTTATTTGTTCAAGCATAATTTTTCTCCTTTGATGTCATGGATGCGCCAAACTAAATTCTGTCTTTCAATTATTGTCAAGTACTGCTCCCTACATAATAATTCATCAATATTGAAGCCACTTGTATGAATAAATAGAATTTTTCCAGGCAATATTATGCTTGAACACTATTTGTTCAAGCATAATTTTTTTTTTTCAAGCATATCTTTTCTCCTTTGATGTCATGGATGCGCCAAACTAAATTCTGTCTTTCAATTATTGTCAAGTACTGCTCCCTACATCATAATTCATCAATATTGAAGCCACTTGTATGAATAAATAGAATTTTTCCAGGCAATATTATGCTTGAACACTATTTGTTCAAGCATAATTTTTTTTTTTCAAGCATATCTTTTCTCCTTTGATGTCATGGATGCGCCAAACTAAATTCTGTCTTTCAATTATTGTCAAGTACTGCTCCCTACATCATAATTCATCAAAATTGAAGCCGCTTGTATGAATAAATAGAATTTTTCCAGGCAATATTATGCTTGAACACTATTTGTTCAAGCATAATTTTTCTCCTTTGATGTCATGGATGCGCCAAACTAAATTCTGTCTTTCAATTATTGTCAGGTACTGCTCCCTACATAATAATTCATCAATATTGAAGCCACTTGTATGAATAAATAGAATTTTTCCAGGCAATATTATGCTTGAACACTATTTTTTCAAGCATAATTTTTTTTGTCTTTTCTCCTTTGATGTCATGGATGCGCCAAACTAAATTCGGTCTTTCAATTATCGTCAGGTACTGCTCCCTACATCATAATTCATCAATATTGAAGCCACTTGTATGAGTAACTTGAATTTTCCAGGCAATATTATGCTTGAACACTATTTGTTCAAGCATATCTTTTCTCCTTTGATGTCATGGATGCGCCAAACTGAATTCTGTCTTCCAATTATTGTCAAGTACTGCTCCCTACATCATAATTCATCAATATTGAAGCCACTTGTATGAGTAACATGAATTTTCCAGGCAATATTATGCTTGAACACTATTTGTTCAAGCATAATTTTTCTCCTTTGATGTCATGGATGCGCCAAACTAAATTCTGTCTTTCAATAAATGTCAAGTACTGCTCCCTACATAATAATTCATCAATATTGAAGCCACTTGTATGAATAAATAGAATTTTTCCAGGCAATATTATGCTTGAACACTATTTGTTCAAGCATAATTTTTTTTTTTCAAGCATATCTTTTCTCCTTTGATGTCATGGATGCGCCAAACTAAATTCTGTCTTTCAATTATTGTCAAGTACTGCTCCCTACATAATAATTCATCAATATTGAAGCCACTTGTATGAATAAATAGAATTTTTCCAGGCAATATTATGCTTGAACACTATTTTTTCAAGCATAATTTTTTTTGTTCAAGCATATCTTTTCTCCTTTGATGTCATGGATGCGCCAAACTAAATTCTGTCCTGCAATTTTGTCAAGTAGGTACCGGTACTACTGCGTACATCATAATTCATCAAAATTAAAGCCACTTGAGTGAATAACTGGAATCTTTGCACTCAATGTATTTCGTTTCAACACTGTTTTTTTAACTATGTTATATTTTGTTTTTATATGATGGAGTTGAAATGAGTAGGATGTTAATATTGAAGAGAGAGACATATCTATTCCGAGCTATTTTGTAGGGTTCCATTTTGTAGAGCTTCAGTTTTGCGATATAAGCAAACGATGAATGAAAAATTGAATAATTTCTACGTGAGACCTATTGAAAAAAGAAAAACATATTGCTAAATAAAATGGAACTCTGCTTGAAAATAGAGAATTCTATTTTCATCGCATTTAAGAAAAAAAAAATACTGCTAGACCTAAATCAAACGCTATATAGAAAATAAGTTGTATAACCAATTAGGAATTTATTGCAAATTTTTGAAAAAAAAAAAAAAAAAATGGGAGTACGAGAAGAATGGGAAAAAAAAGTGTCTGGTTGCGAGATTCGAACTTAATAATTCCGACTTCGCATGCCACACTCTTCACCACTAAACCACCGCCACTGAACGAAAGGAAGCAGAAAATTTATAGTCTTGAGCGTCGTGGTGCGGACACGAACGCGAATACGGATTGAACGCTTTCCTTCGTTTCGCGGCGTTCCGTTTTCGTGACTATCCTGTCGTTCGTTCGTCAATCAGTTGATTTGGTGCTCAGCTCGCGTGAATTTAACATTCACCGTATGTCTCTTTGGTGATAGTGAATTATAATGATAAGAAAAAAAGACATACAAAGAAGACAAAAATTTGTCCTCTGTATTTCTCACAATCGAATTTATTCGATTACTGTAAGTATTTGAAATTGGTTCAACATAAAGAATAAGAAAAAATACTTCTCAATTTCATGATATTATTTTTGTCTCTGATATCTGTATACGTACAACACATCTTCCTTCATGGATAATTGATATGATGATTATGAAAAAAAGGAAAAATTTTCACAAGTTCAACGAATGAAATTTGAAAATGATTTTCGTTATATCGTTTTGTGAGACAAAGGAGAAAACTGATAGGAGACGTGAGTACTGTATACTGTATTAACAGAGATTCGAAATTCTTCAACTCACCAAAATTTAGTATTGAGAAGTATTTTTAAATAATTATCTAAGAAGCGAAATCGTTTGAATCGATTTTGAATTCACAAATACATTTTGAATACGTCAACACGAAGACAACACGTATAATTTTACAGTATACGGTAATTGAGAATGATTCAAGAGAGAAAGAAAAAAAGAAAAGAACGCATCGGATTTCATATCATTTCAAACTTAAGGCCATGCTTTACCTATCTCTTATTACATGGTAACTGGGAATACTTCTCACGAACTGAGTACTGCACCAAATGGTATGAAATTTAGCAAATTTATGGTTTATGATGACAGAAACACTGCAAATTGGTTGATGACGTGAATATTTGAGAATAAATGTGAGGCCCGTCACACACCTGAGCTACGCCACGCGAACTACGTAAAGTCTGTTTCATATAAGAATTACAATTTGCAACACACAATACACATTTAAAATCATTGACGGTGCGTCCATGGAGGGGAAAGGAAGAGTTCGATGCTTTTTATCACAGTTGCGCCGTGACGAAATTGTAATTCTTATATGAAACAGACTTTAGTTCCACTCTACAGAACAAATGGAGCGCTTCACACCTTGGCTACAGCTACGGCGTAGCCGGGCTAACGTAGCCGAGCTATTTCTCCTTGATATATCCCGGGCTACGTAGCCGGCGTAGTTCATCTCTCATTGGTTGTTTGTAGTAGATGATAACAATCTGGTTTTTTATTGGTTGTAGAACAGCTGATGTAGTTGACTACGTGAAGTTCAGGTGTGTGATCACTGAAGTGGTATACTCTGTCCGCAAATAGAATGGGTCGCGTAAACAAACCCGCGAACCGCTTCCTCGCATCGTAATCAATTTTTTTTGCATGAAAGCGGGTCGCGGGTTTGTTGACGTGACCCATTCTATTTGCGGACAGAGTATAGCTGTAGCTTTGGCTACGTAGTTCGCGTGGCGTAGCTCAGGTGTGTGACGGGCCTGAATTATAGTTACGTGAAAGCTACGAATATCTCTGAAAATATTTGTCACTTCGCACGGCTCACATTCGAAAAAAACAATGATTTCCTTCTTATAACCTAATTTGCAGTGTTGGTACGACTACTAGAATTCAATATTGCTCGATTTCAACAAATTTCATCCAGCAGTTTCCAAATAATTGGTAAACTACAAATCGTATTTAAGTTCCCACGACAATTATACGATTTCACACGTAAAATGGCTACTCGGCCTGTAATTGGTTGACACTAGTTCACAGTAATCATCACCAGAGTGCGAGTTTCATGTGAATGATTTTGCCAAGAAAAGTATGTGCAAAATCGGTCATTATTTTCATTTGAACGATCAACACGAATGAACGCGAAAGAGGTTATCACTTCTTTCTAATTTTATCAATAATAACATGATTTACCGGTCGGAAAAGATGATTTCGAGAAGGTGTTGGTGTATTGACGAATGATTTCAATTGCATTCTCTATGCTCGTTGTGTATGATTGCAATGTCGACTATGTCTGCACCAATTCCAGCTAATAATACAACTATGAAGTGAAATCACCATCCCTTCGGAATACTCGTGGATTCCTTACTACCCGAATTTTCAGGTACATCGTAATCAGATATTCACTTCATAAATTACTAACTCGTCACTAATCGTAAGTTTCGCTACGTTTCTTATTTCAGGAAGAATAGTTCCTTGCATCAATTTTCGTTTACTTTACTACTGCGTCACGTACCTCCAGCAAATTCGGTCTTTACCGCTAAGAAGTTTATTAATCGCTGTGTTGCAGTTCTCATGGAAAAATATTGAAAATAATGATACTCTTCCACAACATCGTACTGCCAAGATTTGCACGGATATGAGGTTTGCATGCGGAATTCTTTACTATTAAAATCTGTGAACAATACTAATTAGTGACTCACAATTTTTCCTACGTGTTTGTGTATGCCAATAATTGTTGACATTTTTCAATAATTTCACAAATTCGATTCTTCCCTACTGCTACAAACCTATGAAATGAATAGAAAATACAGAGGTAGTATTCACTGAACCATACGAAATAGTACCTCTTTGTCTCTCCTTCATTCTTCAAGCAGTTCACATTTTGCGATTATAACATATTGTAATCTTCGTATCTCATTGCAGGAGTAATGTCGCGACGAAAGTGAAATTCCCGTAGTTGTTCTCAAAGATTGTACTGTCAGCTTTAGGATTTCATTCACACTATCTGCACAATGACAAGAATGCCATACTTCACAATGTATCACATTAAACTGTGCGAGGACGCAATACACTACCAGCTGTACCTCTCACAAGGAATATGTACCTGCAATGTAAACTATGGGTCATGAATTACTACTGTAAGTACTATTGATACCATGACAACTTATTTATTTCTCAATCATTATTACTGATGTAACTTCTTCACCCTGCAGGTACTAGATGATTACGCACGTACCCCTCATACTCCAGACATTACAGATGCAACTACGAGTGAAAGAAATCATTATCATCTCTTCCGCGAAGAAAGTCCCATGGTTTTTGAGAATTACAGGATGTTGAACTACTTTTCAACCGGCTTCAAATTAATGCTTCTACTCCGCGTGAACAACATGGCTTCAAATATTTCACCTATTCTGCGTGAACTGAAGAATATGTGATGCAGGCAACATCTCAACATTACTCAGCTACAGTACGCTGATATGCCATACTTTCTTGCAGTCTACTGAAAACTAAATTACGCCTTCGGTAGGATAACATGACGGACATGGTGTGTCGAGCGGATATGGTGCACCTTTCCTTGCGAGCCACTTTTTCAGAACGAAAGTGGCGACAAGACAGGGATACCGCTACAATTCATTGTAGTACGAGTAGGAATCACATATAGGATCTTCAATTTATCACAACGAACATAGTATTTCTTAGACCCATCACGATAAATACAAAGAGTTTCTTCCCCTCATTTGAAAAAAAAAAAAAAAATTCAATAGATTTTTTTCACCGACAAGGTTAAACTGACAACTCTTCTCTTCTCAACTGGGGTACTACTCTTGTGAGATGACAGGCGCCGTCATAAACAATGCCCGTGTCGTCTGTCCATCCATCGCAATGTAACGTCAAAGCAGTTGTATACAAGGCACGGAAGCGATCGGTAGTCCGTAAGAGATTGACGAACCAGAAATCCGTCAATAAGAAGGCCTCGAAGCGGAAGCTACAATTCCACAAAGCTGATCAGTTCTATGGGCCAGAATTGAAAAAGAGACGCGAGGGCAAGCATCCTCAGATTTGTGGCAACTGCAACGAGAGAACCGCCTGACCGCCAGCAATTTCAAAAGGATCTGTAGCATGCGGCAATCTACGAGCACCGCTGCTGCAGTGAAAGAATTTGTAGAGAAAAACTTTGTAGGCAACGAGCATACGGCGCATGGCACAAAGTATGAGCCTGTAGCTCGACGCCTTCTAGAGGAGAAAATGGGTTGCACTATCCAAGAATGTGGATTCTTTGTGCATCCAAAGTACTCATTTCTCGGGGCGTCACCAGATGGTCTTATCGAGGCCATGAACCGTTTGGTGGAGATCAAGTGTCCTAGTTCATTGCCCAGGGATAAGACTATGGCGGAGTGCTTGGAACAGCGACACAAGGGATTGAACTTCTGGAAAAACGGTGTAAAACTTATGGACTACAACCACAAGTTTTTCTATCAGGTCCAAGGACAGTTGGAAGTCGCGGACGTTGATTACTGCGTGTTTGCAGTTTTTAAGATCACTGAAAAAGACGGAGGAATGAGTAGTTTCCATGAAATTGAGTACAAGATCATTCAGCGGGATCGCGATTTTTGGTTAGAGAAAATGTTGCCAAAGTTGCAAAAGTTTTATTTTAATTGTTTTCTGCCAGAACTCGTTGACCCTCGGTTGCAACGCCATATGCCGGTGCGCTCTATTAATATTAACGGCGAAATAGTATCAAAGACGACAAAACCCACGAGTACCAAAAACAGTGCAAAAGTAACCAAAAACAGTGCAAAGGTTGTCAAAAATAGTAAAAAAGTGATAAAGAGAAAAGTAGCAGATATTTCCTCTAGCTCCGACAATGAAGTTCCAGATGTTTCCTTCTGCTCCGACGATGGAATCGAGGTATTGGAGCTAAGTTTCTGAAGTGTTATGATTTTGTTATCATGTCATGAGGTCTTTCAGCACTTAAAGGTTCCTACTTTCCCTCGCTTGCAAGTGCGGGTGCCTATGAAGCAGAAGAGCGGAGTATGGTAATGGAGAAAGTAGGTCACACGCTCACAAAAATTTTGCATTGTAAATATCATCATAATTTTTCTTTTTTTTTCATAATGTTTGTATCAATCCGTTTTTTTATTTCGTAAAGCATAAGGCAATGAACTTCTGGAAACACGGCGTTAAGTTAATGGATTATAACCAAAAGTTTTTTTATCAAGTCCAAGGGCAGTTGGAAATTGTTGACGTGGACTACTGCGTCTTTGCAGTATTCAAGATAACTGAAAAAGGTGAGACAGTTTTCATGAACTTGATTATGAAATTTTTCAGCGCGATCGAAATTTTTGGCTCGGGTTGCCTAAGTTGCAAAAATTCTATTTCAATTGTTTCCTTTCGGAACTTGTTGATCCACGTTTCCAACGGAATATGCCCGTTCGTTCCATCAACGTTAATGGAAAACCTGTCACCAAAGTGCCGAAGAATAGCAAGAAAGTACAGAAGAAAATTGTTGACATTTCCTTCTGTTCTGATGATGGAGTAGGTATGCTGGATACGAGTGTGTAAGTACCTCTCCATTACAAAAGGTTCCTACTTTCCCTCGCTTGCAAGTGCGGGTGCCTATGAAGAAGAAGAGCGGAGGTATGGTAATGGAGAAAGTAGGTCACACGCTCACAAAAATTTTGCATTGTAAATATCATTATAATTTTTCTTTTCTTTCATAATGTTTGTATCAATCCGTTTTTTTATTCTGTAATTACGTACCAAATTTCGACACAGTTGGGCGAGGACGTTCACAAAACGACTTCCTTAAGCAGGTTCCTCCTTATGGGAAACTGTGTCGAGAATGTAATAAATAAAGTCTCACAGAAGTATTATTAGAGTAGCAATAATGAACGTCCATTTTCTCAAGTGTAGAATTTTCACCAAAAATGTAAGAGATCAATGAATGGAGAAATTTTCTCGAGCTTAGGAGGGAGCACATGACATATCCACCACATTGCATAATACTCACCAAACTTGTAGCCAAGTTGCTTTCTTGTTCAAAGATTAGTTTGCATCTGTTTCCATATTAGACAACATCGTGGGACCGAAGCTCGACACCCATATGAAGGAGAGATGAGAACATATTTTCAATTTAATCAGGCTTTTATTTTTCTTTGACAACAGTAATATCAATGTAGTACATATTTCATTGAAATCAATCAAATTGAAGGGTGCCAATTAATAGCCCGACAACGAGAAGGATAATCACGATACTACGAAAAAAAGATTTCAACTGTAATTTACTATTTACCCGACAATAGGATGAAATACACTACAATGAAGTAAAATTGAATATAAATAAAAGAGTTACCCTGCAAAAAAGTGAGATCACGGTAGGTAAGTTATAAACGCTACAAAAAACTAGTCCTCACGATGACTGCTAACATAAAAATAAAAGTAAATACAATTTTTGCCGAAAATGTAAGAGATCAATGAGCGGTAGGAGGGAGTACATGAAATATCGACGACAGTGTGTGAAATACAAAATTCGAAATTTTTATTTGCGTAAGGACATATCACTAAAAATTTAAAAATGGAACACATAGGCTTTCCCGCACAGTTTTTTTATTTCAACACGACGTTTAGACCTAACCGTACTTGAGGTCTTCTTCAGTATGTACACTGATTATGATACCAGTAAGAGAAGAGATGAAAGAACGAAGAGTTGATGGCTAAGAACAAGAGAGAACTAGATAAAAAATAAACCTCAAGCGCGGTTGTAACAGGAGCGTACACGGACGTGAGAACTTTTCGATCTTCTTTAAAAGTGACACAATTACGTTTCATAATTTCAATTACCTCCCTTACTGTGTAAGAAGGCGCGAAAGAAATACAAAAAGGATTGTACAATCTATTTTCAAATGAATTTAGAACAGAGCACTTTGTGTACAATAAAATCATTGAGCAGATTTCCCTCAAGAAATTCATAAAATGCCTAAAAACGAGAAAAATATCCTACACTTCGATATATTTGACCCGAGATTGGCTTCTGAATTGACGGCCTTATTTGGCAGTCATAATTCTATCAAAGTTTATTTTGGTAAGGAACATCCAGAAGTTGTTTAAGATCCTCTCTCACGAATATACCACGGCTCTATTGAAGATCAGGATGCAGACCGAGCTATTTTTGTGAGAGCATGAAGAGGTGATGGGAACGGGCGTGATGCTCGATACATGTTACTAAATAGAATGACCAAAGACGATGGCCGTTGGTGTTTCGAGAGGTTGGAGAGAAGTTACTTCTCGAAGAATAATGTGAAAACGTACGATGAAACGGTACGTAAATCCGTATCGTCAAAAACGTTCTCGCTGTTTGAAACCGTTCTGACTTCTATCAAATCGGTACTACCGGTAACTCAAAGCAGTCCCATTACGTTGAAACCGTACAAGTTGAACTGTTGCTTGAAGGACTGTTTCTTCGCAGCTCAGAAGGACACCTTCAGCAATAACGGTTTGGTGGGCACTCTCATTATTTTTCCGTGCTGAAGTTTCAGAGGCGGTGATTTAATTTTCCCTGTTCAAAGATGAACAATAAATAATTCGCAGAAAGCGGGCGAGTCGCTGCAATTCGTATTTTTCGACATTTCATATTCACATGAAGTTTCTACGGTCACATCTGGATACAGGTTTAGCGTTATTGTCAATGTATATTCCCTGAATGAGTACGTTGATAAAGAACAAAGTTTATTACCCGTTCATCTGGAAGGGAAAACGAAAGTTATGACATTCTTAGACGAGGACCCAGTAAGATGGAAGAACGTCATTAATAACAGGATCATCAAGCAGATGAACTCGTTCAAATACCTGGGCACATAGATTTCATACGTAGGTGAAGTAGACATTGAGAGGAAAATCAGAAAATTTGTTCGAGTATTGGGGGTGATGAACCGTGTCTCCACCACATAATGTACAGAAAAATACACAACTACGATGTTCAATACCTTTGGTGTAACTGTAATTATGTATGGTTGTGAATTGTCAACGCTAAAGGAAACCGATAAGCGAAGAATAACGGCCGCGGAAATGCGTTTTCTAAAAAGAACCGCCGGTGATTTGGAAAATTGAAAAATACCGCTGAAAGTAGCGCGATCGCATAGACGATGATGGATCGCCGAAGATGATTACAGGTTTCACACCAGCAGGGAAGAGAGGCGAAGGAAGACCAAGGAATAAAATAGATGACACAACATCCGGATGATCGAGAGCTTGAACCCCGCAGAGAGGCCAGTAAGCCTTGCACGCGAATTGGGAACAGCGACGACTTTCCTATGTTCTATATTTCTTATAATTCTCTTGTAATTGTGATGAATGAAAAAGTTTACAAAGACTGGGGAAAGTACGAACTGTCGCGATACCATAGTAAAAATAGCTTCGAAAACAAACGAGTACGTGGAAAAATAAAGTAAGTAGAATGAAGACACAAGAAAGTAATTCAAATACATGTAAGAGAGAGATTTCATCGACTTGTATGAAATTGGGTCTGAATGTTTGTGGTAGAAGAACTGGAGAGATGTTCATAACCATTCCTTCGTAAGGCAATTCCAAAGCACTACAAAACGAATTAAAATTGAAAAAAAAGAGAGAAAAAAAAAACGAGAACAGGAATACATGACAAAAAGTTTATTGCACCCTGAATACAATCGTGTTTTCAGTTTCTCAAGATTGACTGGTATTTTTTTTTGTTACTTTGCGTGTACTCGCCGCTAATCGTCGCACAACACATTGTCAACAGCAGTGTCTTAGTTTGAGAACTTACGTCACGTTTTGAAAAGCTAGGCGGAAAGTAAACGCGAACATAACAAAAGAATACGAGCTAATTTCAAAAAATTGAAGACACGATTGAATTGAGCTGAGCGTATGACATACTTCGACAATTCACTGTCGTCATTCATATGAATTTTCAGTTGTTGCGTACTCACTGAGTTGTCATGATCCCGCACCCACTGCATGTCCTCATACGAGTAGTTAGAAAAAAGGAATTGGTATAGAAGTAAGAAATTTTAGTTGGCTACCCACAAAATTTACTCTCCAGAGTATGGCGAACGCATCTGTATGCAGGAATATTTTCTAAATTTCCTTCCTTATTTCACTCAGAATGACATAATTTGGCTGTATGGTGAATAACAGCGAATGAAATTCTTGTTCTCGTCGAAATGTAAACTCTTCTTTCAAGTATATTCATTTGTATCTCCTTCTCAAGTCACCTCTCCTCCATCGTTGTTTTCAATGAAAGTACTCCAAACGTGGTCCTGGAAAATATTTCACAATTTAAATTATTACAAGTTGTATTTAAGTTCAACTTTTCGACAAATGAAGCTTCAGTCGTGAGTATTCACTGCTAAGAAAATTTCAGCATCCATTATGGGTGTTTCTTCATTGAAGTTTCTCACAAGAAGTGAATCCTGAAAAGCCATATGTCTACATGGATTCTTTACTCTTGAACGTACTCATCTTCAGATTAGTAACTGGAGCGAACGAGAAGGCAGTTAAATTTGTTCTTGTAGAACTGCGGAGACCCTATTTTAAAACCCGCGGAAATAATTCTGAAAAACGGTGTATCATTGCTGCAAAGAAGGAATGAGAAATAAATTTTCCTGAAACCAAATAATTTCGCACACCATAAGATTCATCCGTGGCTTACCTGATAAAGTCGTATTATGATACGAACAATAATAGAATGATCTTCTCTCAGCGGAACAAACATTCTCCGTCTTGGACTTCATGAAAGATTCATCGATAATTTTTTTGTACGACGGAAAATGGAAGCAATTCATTGGAACGTAAAGTATGTCACTGTAAGTGAAATAGATTGTTCTGAGATCAGAAACACGCAATTTCTTGCTTACGTTTGTGTTGTCAGATAAGGAACGCAATTATCTTACCTACCAAAAGTAAAAATTTAGGGTCGCGAAGCTCGATAATAGCTTTTCTGCGAAATTTCTCCGAAAACCCTCATGATTTTCTGGTAGTACGATCGCACACGCAATGAAGATTACATAATTAGTCTCAAAGAATATAATAAAAATATTTCAATTTTCACTGATGTAACGGACAGCGAAATCATAATAAAATGATAAACATTCACGCAGCCGGTCGAATTCGAGAAATCAAAACAGTAAACATCTCCACAACAATAACTAGACAGGACGGCGCGCCTTCGGCGCGCCTCCTATGTATTCAGTGTTTTTTTATTTCAATTTTTCAATTTGTAGGTTGGCATGATATTATGACATTGTTATCTCATATTTCATATTTGGAATTTACATATGGTAATTTATGATACTTTGATGATTAGGTTTGAATAATTAATAATATTAGGGGTTGTGACCGTTTGGATTTATAAAGGTTAGTTATAACATTAATTATTAGCAAGAAGTTTTGACCGTATAACCATTTCAGATTGAATTTTCAGAGAGTTAGGTACAAGTATTTGAGATTTAATTTAATCAAAAAAAAATATACAACAACAACAACAAAATGATAATAACTGTTCAGAGCTTTATAAACCAACTACATTTCAAACATTAAAATTTAATGAGGCGTTCCATTTATTTTTGTTGTTGCTGGCAAAAAGTTGAATGCGGTATGCCTTTTTATGCAGCCTGTCACATTCTTTCTTCACTATCTCAAAAATATGGTTCCAAATAAAAAATTCAAAAATTCAAAATTTGATAAATAAATTTTTGCTTCAAAAAAATCTCAAATTGGACTTACTGGATAGAAAATTACAAGAGGAAGAGACAATGTTCTCTTTGCAATTCATATTTCTTCAGACTTGAATTAGGGAAAACGCGACAAGAGGTTTCCCTAGCATTATAAATCAATTTCATGGTAAAAGCTGATGAAATATGCTGAGAAACTTTTAAGCCAAAGCCAAAGTTCAAGCGGATCACCAACCACTTTCCACCCCTGTCTGGACAGTGGACAAACTCGATGCTCTCGTCACTAAGTCTTCAGTCTCTTCAAAATCCATTAATTCCACATTGCAAATTCACTTCATTTTCAATATTTTTCTCTTTGTCTTCTACTTCTCTTCTTGCTTTGGATCCTTACTTCAAAAATTGAAAATTCCAACTTTAGAGTTTGAACACTTTGAAGTTTGAACAGTTCCCTTCTAGACCCAGTTTTAGTCAGGCCCTGGTTTTAGTCTTCAAACTCTTTAAAAATATGATGTATGAATTAATGATGATGATCTATCAGGGAATAGCTGAATAAGTTGCCATCAAACACACCTGTCTGCAATTAAGTAGAGAAATTTTATGATCAAGTTTTCATATCAAATTTTTGGCGCAAAAAATTTACGGCAGCCAGTTCCCGTCTGCAAATTAATTATTATTACAATTATGCCATCTTTTTATACAGAGTTTCTAATAATTTACAAATTTCAGTCCATAGACTGAGTACAGTGTCATGATTAATATCCATGCATCCTGTTAAGTTTTGAGGAATTGCGGCGTTGCCTTCCAAAATTTCATAACTTCGTTCACCCTCCAAAGTAAACCTCGACTTTCATTTCTGTCAATTTGAACTCTTTCACTGCATTTGGAAAAATTTTTATGATGTGTATAACATCTTGTAATACAAAAACGTATTGGAAATATTTTCCGGGACAATAGTGGTATCCCGGATTCCGGAAATTTAGATAGAAAAGCCAAGACATACATCCCTTCTTCTTTTGTATTTTGGATGGTCAAACGGTCAAAACTTGAACAAATCCGTTCCTCTAAGTTACGGCTATCCATAATAAAACGAAAAGACAAATACGAATTTGCAAGGTTTACTCTCCCTTCGGAGTATTCGTCTTTTCGTTTTATTCGGTCAAAACTTCTTGCTAATAATTAGGTAATGTTATAACTGTTATAACCAAAAAATGTTGGTCAGGGTGGAAATTTTTTATTCTTCATAAACTTCTTCCAACAAGCAAAGTTAGCACTTGAAATTGAAGATGACCATTTTGAGCCTTTTCAAAACAAATAGTCATGGTATATGCTTAATAATTATTATGTACGTTTTACAAAAACGATTCGGAAGTTCATAACACTTGTGGTAATAGTACTTAGACCATACAACAGATAGACCGAGCATCGGCCATATACGCGTGTACAACGCGTTGAACGGAAGACATGATAAGAAAATAAGGGGGACTGGACCTCAATGAAGGCAACGCGGGTGAACGCGCGGAGCAGTGAAACACACCGTACACCCGCGCCGCCCATCAAATTTGTAAACAAGGTCCAGTCCCTCTTATTTTCTTATGTGTATTCTTATCATGTCTTCCGTTCAAAGATTCATTGCTATGCTCGGTCTATCTGTTGTATGGTCTAAGTAATAGTAACACTGCACAGTGATACAGAAACGAAAATCTTTGATCATTCAAAATGTTCCAACGAATACACTAATACGACTACTCGGATTATTTGGCCAATCAGGCGCCGTAGGTTTGTACGCTTGGCCTAAACTTTGTAATCCCAAAAGTCAAAAAATATTTCGAGCTGATAAGCGGAGGCTCAAGGTCGAGGATTCGTTTAATAATATAGATTATAGGTAGCCGAACTCATCGAATACAACGAGCAGCAAGCGCAGAAGGTTCATATCGTTCGTGTGCAGTTCACCAGCTTGTACGTATGCGCGCGCATCCTTGAAATCTCACTGTCAGAAGTTAGGGAAACAACGCAACTCGCATCGCGTCGTTTAGGAATTCCCACACTGGTAAAGCATGGCCTTAACACTGATAAAATAAGATGAATTAAATCAATCAAATTATGTCAGTTGAACCAATTTTAAATACACAAAAAGAGAAATCCATTATTATACACGTAGACAAGAGAAGACTACAAAAACTAGTTGTCATTCTAGGAAGGTCAATCAGCTGTGATGACAACTTTGTCGACTGGCATTGACTGAGACTGCTCCACCGTCACGGAATACCTCGACAACAGAGAAATATTTTTGCAACCAATCAGTTGAGTGAATATGCTTCACAAATTTTCATTTCTTAGATGTCAAGGCATTATGTTGGAGCAGTCATTTGTCGTCTGTCGAAAATAGCGACCACCAACGTCACTATTTCGACTTTCGATCAAGCTATCGAAATTAAACTATCGAGGCTGTAGAAACCTCCAGCCATGACGTCACATCACAAAATCACGAACCTTGCTCAGACAACCTAAAAGTTTGTTGACAAGGTTGACAAGCGAGGATAGCATTGAGCGAAATCACACAATCCTATCTCTGGTTATTAGTGCGTAAACACTGTTAACTTTGCGTTGTGACTGGTGTAGCTAAATTAACATTTAATAATTACTTATATTATATTTGTGAAGATGGAAGATGGAATCTCAAAGGTCAGTTTTCTAATGATAGCTTCTCCTGAAGCGTTGACTTGATCCGTCTTCATCTGAGTTAGCCCCATAATGGTCTTCACTCGATCTTTCGATCTTTCCTTTGCTTTATCTTGTACTTTGATAAGATAATTTACTGGAATTCTGACTCTATATGACTAACGGTAACTCTTTCTTTCTGTTGCCGTTAGGTAAGACGGAAGCCGGCGCCGACGGAGTATGATCGTCACTCTTAGTATTAGCTACCTTTGCAACGAAGACATCAACCTTTAATTTTATCTTAAAGATGATTATTGTTTCCCTTCCTTTTCTAATAAATGCATCCTGTCATTTAGAATGTTTCCTTTCACTAGAAGTAGAGTTAGCTGTCCTACAGGAAATTTCCGGCGCAAGTCCAATGTGACTTGCGTCGGTTGTTTTGCGTAGAATGGATCGAGAGTCTGGAATGTTACATACGCGTCCGCCTCCTGGAGCGATCGAACCCTGTTTACCATTTCGCTTCGAGTGGCGCTACAATCGCGATACTCTAATTGAACCGGTAATAGTGAAGCACGCAATCTCAAGCTTTGCTCGCTTCTCCAAATTTACTATTTGTCCTATTCTTTATCAAACTAGGCCGGTCATATCGATCTTCTCATTTCGATGTTAGTTTGATTATTTCTGGTAAGAATATCCGACAAATTGGTGTCAGGTGTGGGGTACACCCTCAGGCTCTGAAACTCTATTTAATGGAAACATTAGATTGTTCTTCCTCATTCGTGTTGATGTCTCCGTTCAATATTATTTTTTAAGTTTTCTCTGTTTTCTCACTGAATCAAGTAATAGATATGTATAGAGTTAGGATCTGCCGGTTTTTGTCAAATGATTTCCTTTGAGGACGAGTCAAAAATAATGAAAGATGAACACGATTTAGGGAGTAGGAAGGCCAGGAAAAAAATTTTATTTCACCAAAAAATACCGAAAACAGAATAAACACCGAAAATGGACTTCACCACCGAATAAAACCGAAAATTGACTTAAACGTCCAAAAATTCCCAAAAAACTGCTGGCAACGCGTGAAATAGCGAGATTTTGCAAAATAGTACGGAAATATTGTGAGTTACGAGAAAAATTGGTTGTTTTTGGAAAATCTACTAATTTCAAAAGAAATTGAACGTGAAGCTCACGTTGCGTTGGGTAGAGCACTCGTTTTGAGGTTTATTGAGATCTCTTAAAAACTGAGTATGAATGTCTGCGAAAATCATAATTTTGGTCGTTATTACTGCGAAATTCCCCCTTTTTTACCTTTTTTTTTTGGTAATTATTATTTTTACGTTCAAAAATTTAGAAAATACCGAATAATACCGAAAATGACATTTCAAAAAACCGAATTTTAATTTATCGGTACCGAAAAATCCTAACTCTAGATATGTATCTTTCTACTTGAAAATTTCTTCCCCATGATAACAGCTTGTCCTTGCACTTATACAAACTAATACTCTATTTTATTCTTTTATAAGAATTTTACAAAGAATATTAGAGATCAAACGGCAACTGGCAACAACAATAGCTGAACTGCGCAAGGTCAGGGCTATTGCCGGAAGCATTCTGATCAGAAATTTTCTGGAAAAGGCAGATTAATTTTTCTTCATACAACTCATTCCTCTGCAGATAGCTGCTGGGAGAGTTCTCTCAGTCCGGACTGAAACTGTGCTTGGACAGAGATATGTTTGGCGCGCGACTTATCTCCACAAAATACCTACTCTAGAGTAAATTCTGATGGCTATAATTCTCATTATCGTCATCTTCAGCTGTTTCAAATAGTTTGTCACAAAATCACAAAGATAGCTTATTTATATAAGAACACTATAACGCTTATGAATAGCGGGTATAGGATAATATGTTGCACGAAATCAGAAGTGGTTTACAGCTCAGCAGTGAGACTGCCCTCTCATTGTGTTCACAAATAAATATGCCTACTACATTCAAGGCAATAGGGTCAGCTATTGGGAATTGTAGGTACGCAACGGTCAACTCTTGATTACAAACTTCCAGTCGCATGCATTACTGTATCTGAGGAAGGAAGTCCTTTTCAGGATATCTGAACTTGGAACTACATAAACTTGCTTCTTTTGACTGGGTGATGCGCGCAGGATCACCCAGGAGATCACCTCCAATACCAATACCAAGCTGTCACTTAGAGTGATAGTAGGGTAAAGGTATTCAGATTGTTAAGTAGGCAGTACTACGGGTACCATGAAGAGGAAGGGCTCTCGCTCTACTCTTGTTCTGACCTTGCGCCCTGACTAATTCAGGTTTCACAAAATCTTCTACACAGTGCTGCGCCTACGGTTACAGCGTGAATGTTGTGTAGAGACCCATACAGCTCTTTGAAGCTAGTGGTCATTCTGTTCTTGACAGGATAAAGTCTCATTTAGGCATATGCCGGAGGATGACGGCCCTTTGCGACCAAGTCTTTTTTCTGCGTTGATTGACCTTGCAACCATTCTACCGTAGGAATGTTGATTCGAGCTGTAAATAGGGACTGGGTTATGGTAGTGCCAGTTCTGACCTCTACCACTGATTTGCACGTAACTACTCACAATTTTCGATCTGCCTAAGCTATCAGTCACAAAATATAACTTTGTCCTTTGATAATATTTGCAGGAGACTCCTTCAGAAAGTTCTGAAAATAATCAAGAATCTTCTGTGGGGAATCCAACAATTGATAAAAAACGTCTCCTGACCGAGATGAGAATTATTGACCTGCAACTCAAGGGATTGACTGTCACTATCGAAAAGGGTGATTTTGGAAGAGCCAAGGGGGCCACCGAAGGCCTCAAACTGAGAATCCAAAAAATCAGAGAAAACACCCATCTGTTGAATGATCCTACTGCCCAAACTGATTTACAAGAGCGCATTTCTAAGGCAAATGAGGAGCTTTTGTTGCTACAGGAAGCTGCTAGTTTAGATCTGGGCCCAGTAGAAAACCCTCTCTCTTACAATCGTAGTGTAGCGGGTTATCATTTGAAAGATCCAGCCTTGCCCAAGTTTGGCGGCAATATCCGGGAATGGCCAGCGTGGTGGGGCCACTTTGATAAGGCCGTGCATTCTAGAGAAACTGGGAAAGGTACAAGACTGCTTCAGCTGGAAAATGCTCTGACTGGTGAAGCTAAGAGCTATTACACTGATATGAATCCAACTGCCGATCAGTATGATCAGGTTGTCGCGCAGTTAAGAGCTAAGTATGGGGATCCTATCAAACTAGGTCAGCAATATTATGCCGACTTAGTAGCTTCTCCTAGGGGAATTAATCAAGAGTTGCTGTCAGCTAGGCAACTCCAAGTAAAAACGGATCGTGTCACCCTTGAAAAGGTGAAGGCCATACTTATGAATCTTCAATCTGTGGACAACCGATTCGACTCTACTCTTCTAACCAGCCAAGTCGTTCAAAAGTTTTCTTACGAAACTATCCTGACTGTCAACCACATTGTTGTTTTTGGCAACAAGAAGCTAGACATTACTAACTGAAGGCATTCTAAAGTTGGTTGAACAAGTCCTGACGTCTGAAGAGGCTCTGTTCACCCAACTATCTGCTTGCTAAAAGTTCCTTGTTGCTCTCCGTAAGGTCCTTCACAACTTGGATGAATTGAGCACTTTCCATTCTTCCTTGTTTTCGTTGATAAAGTTCCTTGATTTCTTTATACGCGAATACTCCAACGCCAGTACCGCCCAACCACTGTATCCAAGGAATAGAACGAAGTGATCTTATTATAATGCCAACTCATGACGACTTTACACAGCTACACTTTTTTTCCGTACGCATGCGACTTAATGCGACACGGGTAGCATTTTGGCATTCTGGTATCGACTTTGTGACAACACGTTATCAAATCCATCATGTTATCACGAGATGTGACGTTACAAGGAGCATGTTCGACTCCATAGTAGGCCACATAAAGCACAAGGTCGGCTCTCCAAAGAGGAACTCAATGTTCAGAAAACACCTCTCCGTATTGTAGTTTATAATTTTGAGGGTTGGTCTCCGGTTTGACCGGAACACACATTTTAATCAAAATTTGAGCTACAGAGTCTAGCCTAAAGCAGAATGAGATCAACACTGAAAGACACGGAGGGGGAGGGTCGCGCTTGACCGTATCTCAGGGACTTCGATACTCATCTGAAATGGATAAAAAAGTAGGCTGAGTAGGAGAGATGTATGGATTGAGGCTCGGATAGACATTACAGTCAGGAGGGAGAGAGCAGAGAAAGAGACTTGTAGTTTACCTCAGAGAATGTGTGTTCGAGTTAGCACTGCAGAAACAGCGAGTGTATCGTGTCAGTACTAAGTTTTGTAGGCTTATCTAAAAATAGTAGAAATAAAGGGAGGAGTCGACAATCGAATACCGGATCACGTAGTATAGTTGAGATTATAGAAATCAGTCCGAAGCCGAAACGAAATAAAAGAAAGGTTCGAGCTTTACGACATACCCTATACACCACTCACGCCCCTGCCATGGGTGTTCACGCTAACACCATCTTTTAGATAGAGCAAATCTCAAAATCAAACCCAATATTCGGCGTAGCGTAAGTTTTCATCCCATTGAGATGATGGAATATCGCATTCGAGCTTAAAGAAAATATAGATTGCGACGGGACGTAGTTTTAATTTGGAGAGAGAAAAATAGCAAAGAAAAAGAAAAAAAAAGAAAGAGAAAAAAAAAACAAAATCGGAAACGATCAAAATATAAATAAAATAAAGAGTAAATAAAAGAAAAATGTGAATTTGGTGGGAGCGAGGAGGCTCAGATACGTAAATCAAAATAAATGGAACAAAAATAACAGAACTAAAATAAATCAAATTAAAATGAATAAACTAAAAAAAATTATAAGAAATAATAAGAAATGTAACTAAAAATAAGAAAAATCTGAAGAGAACGCCAGCGGGTGATGAGAGACTCGTAGGTGGTCTTCGACGAAGCTCGCCAATTGCGAGAGTATTTTTTTTCGATTTGGATTACCAAGAGCCCAAGCCCAAAACCACTTTAGGGATAGTAAACCAGAGATGGCTGGGTGAAATCCTGTCCAGCGTCGCAAACGGTGGTTGACGGGCAAATTTTGACGTCAGCCGTAAATGCAGTAAGACGCGCAACAAGAAAAATTGATAATATATTTTAAAGACTTTTTTCAAGCTATTCAACACGACAGTCTCATAGAAATGTACGGAAAGCGAGTGAAACAGTTATAACCGATAGGCGATAGTACAGTATCGATGCCGGTTACCGGGAGAAAAAAAAAAGGAAGAAAAAGAAGGGAATGGAGAGAGGATAAGAGTATGCAGTACTGATATCGCATACAATAGGAAAGAGAGAAGGGAAATTACAGAGACTAGCCGCACGAACGCCCAGCGAGCGAAGTACGGCCGCCTTCACACGTCTTCGATGAAACCGAGAGTTCGTAACGCCACATTCGCCCCTGTTGAGATGTGACAAAATCCCAAAGGACTTTGGACCATCTCAATACAGTACTTCAGAAGATTCGAACCCCAGGAACAGCGAAGAGTGATCCAGCAGCGGAGGCCCACACCCAGATCCAGAACAGAAGGGACACCCACCAGTGAGTCGCACCAACAGATCTGCGGACGCTACAACAGAGATTCAGAAAAAGAACAAAACGTAAGTACTTCTATAAAATTACAATAATCGAGTAGTAAATCCTCGATAGTAAGATAGTAATGGTAGAAAATAAAGCAAAAGAGAGAAAAAAAATAATTAAAAAAAAAAATTTAAAAAAAATTAAAAAAAGGAAATTAGCAAGGTTACAAAAGAAAAGGTAATAACTTCCAATATCTCTTCGATATAGGTGGACAAATTTAACCAGAGAACTCATCATATTCCGCCAATCAACGTGGTAAACCATTCTACAAGATCACCAACTTCGGAATCTTGCCTTATGCTGTAAGGTAAGTCAATATATACATATAGATATTAATAAAGTAGTCTTAGAATAAATAGCACGATTGGTAACGGAATGACAAAACAAAGAAAGGATACAAAAGAAAAAAAAGATTGAAACAAAATAAACAAAATTAAAAAAAAAAATTTTTAAAAAAATTAAAAAAAAAATGAAGGAAAATAATAACAATAATGACTAAAAATAAAACACAAGACATTAATAAGAAACAAAAAAGGTACAAAGTCCGAGTCGAGCTAGGGAATTGAGTTCACTACTGGGTCCTTGTTTGAAGGCTTACTCTTTCTGGTCCGGGAAAATCAAATTTTCCGGGACTAGTACTTGAAACGACTTTTTGCTGACAGTCCGGAAAATTGAACAATTTTCGGGACTAGTACTTCAGAATCGAGTTCCCGATATATCTTCTGGCATCTTTCCAATTCACAGCTATTTTGCGAGGAAAGAAATATTTAGGACGAAGACACGGATATTATTTGAGCTCAGACGCTCGGAAAGAGAGGAAACCCCTCGCGGAGTTATAATGGGAAGCAGCTACAGAAAAAGTTATAGGGTAACGGGAGAATTTAGGGATGCAAAATAACTACTCATTGCTGACGTGAAAGATGTCAAGAAGAAGACGACTAGACATTTACCCGAGTTTCAGATATATACAGAAATAGGATAATTATGGCGAAATGACTTTTCAGAATATATATACAACAATTTTACATATTTACATATTCCTTTCTTCCCCCTCTCATTCCTGAAATATTTGAAGTTTTTACCCTTCGATCCTCGGCCTTCCCGATTCCAGTTGTTACTGACAGAATTGCTGCGATTATCTTATCGACTTGTTCATCTTTTATTCTTTCTACAGCAGCAGTGAGGGCGTTTTTCAGATTTTTCTTTAGATCACTATCTTCATCTTTTGTTCTATTTGAATCTACAATTTTCTCGCCCTCAGCTAATGCTTTTCTCGCCAGTTCGTCAGCCGCTTCATTGCCCTCATCACCACTATGGGCTTTTACGAAGGCAAATGTGACAGCCTTCATTCTAGTCAGCGCTTCCTCTAGTTTTAAAAGTAAAAAATTATCGGTTCGCCTATATGTTAGTGATTTATTTGCTGCATATTCGCTAAGCCACTTATCACGGTACTCACTAAAATATTTAATCACCCACATAGAATCTGTGCGAATTTCAAGTTCTTCCATGCGGTTTTGTTTTGCAATTTCTAATGCTCGCACAACAGCAATAATTTCGGCAGCGTTGTTATAGATATATTTCAAATTCGTGAATCTTTTAAAGTCGAATAATGGCTCCGAAACATTCAACTTACTTTCTGGAGCGAAGAATACACCTATACCGGCTCTTGATTCAGGCGTACCATTTTTGGCGCAAGCGCCATCAGTGTAGATTACGACTCGCTTCGCGTATTCACGGATATTATTTCTGATGATAGAGTATTTTTCACTACCATTTTCGATTTGTCTTACCCGATATTGTTTAGTCTTCCAGAAATCCGCTAAACGGTCAATTTGTGTTTGTGCAATTTCTTCACTAACACAAAATGCATATTGTGGTTTCTTTTTCTTTTCGTATTTTCTAGCATCACGATAATTTAAACCTTCCTTACGAGTAGTTCTAATGGGTCGGTCTTTTCTTTCGCTAGTATCAATTTGAATCCTCTTCATTGACGAACCATCATTTTTCATCACTTCGACTTCGTTATCAATTTGTTTGAACTCTGATTTTAAGTCCTCCTTTTGTGAACAAGTAGGAATTTTCGTAGATTTACTTGAATGAGGTCTTCCCCTTCTCTTCTTTTTCAAAGTGATTTCATTTTGAGAAGATTCTCCCTTCAATGTATCATCGTAATTTTCGGAATCTCGAGGATTGGTACTATCAATGGTCTTTTCTGACTTCAAGTCTTTTTCCAACCTCATTTGCCTTTCTTTCGCAAATTTTTTCCACGCGGCGTATCGGCGCTGCACCGGATTAGGCTGAGTGATGTCATGTACTCTGACTAGATTTCTGATGAAGAAAAACAAGGCTTTACCCGCACAATTTTTATTTTTAAGACGACGTTTCGACCAACTGGTGGTCTTTTTCAAGTAACTACAAAATGTAACTGAATAGAAACTAAACTAAGAAGTACAGCTAATGTGAACGATGATTCAGAAAAAAAGTAAGAGTAAAAACAAGAAATTATTTGATATTCTTGATTACGGGAGTGTATAGCGAGGCGAAGTTTGCAGTATCGCTCTTGTAGTTTACGGTGTTGGCGCGTTTTATAATCTCGATAACCTCCCTGAGCTTTCGTTTTTTGCTGTTACATTCATTGGCCAAAATTTTTTATGTTCTTAAAATTGAAGCTGTGGCCCATTTCTTTAGAGTGACTAGCGAGAGCAGTGTGATCATTCTGTAATCTTTCATCATATTTATGTTGGGAGATTCTGGCAGATAAAAACTGTTTGGTCTCACCAACATAAACTTGGGGACAACCGGAACACGGAATAGAATAAACAACACCAGCTCTTTTATTGAGGGGGGTAGGATCTTTAATTCGAGAGAAAATTTTTTGATCGTGGAGGGTGTTGTGGTTAGCGAAAGCGATGCAAATTTTTGGATCCAAAGATCTTAAGAATTTTTGAATGATCATACTGCTCTGGCCTACATAAGGTATAGAAAAAAATTTGTGATTTTTTAGGGTAATATTATCTTTAGGTTTATAGCTAAGCACGCGCTTAATAAAATTATCAGGATAGCCATTATTGGTCAAAAGGATGCGGAAATCGGAGATAAGTTGGATGTGGAATTCAGGATCAGAAACTTTCAACCATTTTTTTATGAGATTGAAAGCGGTATTAAATTTATAATGGAAGGGTTGATTAGACAGGAAATGTATTATACGACCAGTATAAGTTGGCTTTTTGTAGTGACAAAATTTCAAATTATTACTATCAGTACGTAAAATAGATATGTCGAGAAAATTAATAGCGTTATAACTTTTTTCGTAGGTAAAGCGTATACGGTTATGGAAATTATTCATAAAATTAAAAAGATCGTCAAAAATATAGTCAGGAATTACAAACAAAGAGTCATCTACATATTTAGTCATAAATTTAATGTTATCGCCAAAATTTATAGTTATCTCTTTAAAAAGGTCATCGAGTACAAGTTCGGAAACTATAGACGACAGAGGGCCGCCCATAGGTACACCGTGTAGCTGAGAATAAAATTTCCCTTGAAACTGAAAATAACCATTTTCTAGGCAGAAGGAAAGGATGAATAAAAAAAGGTTTTTGTCGAGTGAGGTATGAGGTTGTATATCGTTCCAACGGGTTGACAGTGAGGCTAAGATGAGGTCGACTGGAACATTAGTGAACAAGGCGACGACGTCAAAGGATACGAGGATGTCCGTTGAGTCCAAGTGGATGGTCGATAAAATGAGAGGGAGGGACTCGGAAGAACGGGTGTTTATGTCATCATCTCGGATACAATTCAAAATACTGGCCACAAACTGCGAGAGACGGTACGTAGGCGCCCTCACGAAGGAAACTACTGGTCTCAGTGGAGAATTTTCTTTATGTATTTTCGGTAAACCGTAGATTCTAGGTGGTAGTCCATCGTTGCAGGAAAGGTAGCACTTTAGATTGTAGTCGATAAGGTTTTTTTCGAACATAGCTTTGACGAAAGCATTATTTTGATCTTGAATTTTAGCAGTAGGGTTTGATTTTAATACTTTGTAGGTAGTGGTGTCTTGAAGTAACGAGGATAATTTTTCGAGATATTCTTCCTTCTTAATTACCACAGTCGCATTTCCCTTATCAGCCTTTACCACGTATAAGTCAATGTTCTCCTTCAAGAAGCGTTGTGTGCACGTAATATCGTTTTTCAGGTTGGAGGAGATTTTTCCAGTCTTGTAGTATTTGGAATAATTTTGAGAACGACGGAGGTGATGGTTGATCCGTTGCCTAACCTCTTCTTTCTTTGGTTCAGGAACTCTTGTTTTTCGGATCAAGTATTCGACGTCTGTGATTAATTTCTCAACCGGAACGTGGGGGGTAGGGGTGGCGAATTTTGGACCTAATTGAAGAATGCGCGCTACGTTATCGGGAATCGTGCATCCAGTGCTGTTTATCAACCATTTTTTGTTTATCTTTAGAGGGTCAGTTTTTTGGACATTCTTGGACAACACTCGAAGTTTTTTGGAAGTTGAACGGTTCTTCAAAATTTCTTCCTTTTTCCTCTTCCATTCAATATACATCATACAAACCTTGAAGAGATTTTCGTCGTTTACACGTTGTGAAAACACATTGCAATGGTTTTGGAACTCACTTTTTAAACGGATGACCTTTTTGTATAGATTATTGATTTCGTATGAAAGGATGAATTTCTTTGACTTTTGTGTCCAGTGGTTCAAGGATTTTTCTCTGGTCGAAATGGAACCGCATACGGTATAAATCACTTTTCGAAAACAGTTTTCAATGTGGGCCGGAAAAAAACCTTCACTTTTACAATTTTTCAAAAATTCAAGGGACGACGAAGTCCTCTGTAATTTTACTTGCGTGCTCACGATTTTTTCGCCACCCCTACCCCCCACGTTCCGGTTGAGAAATTAATCACAGACGTCGAATACTTGATCCGAAAAACAAGAGTTCCTGAACCAAAGAAAGAAGAGGTTAGGCAACGGATCAACCATCACCTCCGTCGTTCTCAAAATTATTCCAAATACTACAAGACTGGAAAAATCTCCTCCAACCTGAAAAACGATATTACGTGCACACAACGCTTCTTGAAGGAGAACATTGACTTATACGTGGTAAAGGCTGATAAGGGAAATGCGACTGTGGTAATTAAGAAGGAAGAATATCTCGAAAAATTATCCTCGTTACTTCAAGACACCACTACCTACAAAGTATTCCTATACACTCCCGTAATCAAGAATATCAAATAATTTCTTGTTTTTACTCTTACTTTTTTTCTGAATCATCGTTCACATTAGCTGTACTTCTTAGTTTAGTTTCTATTCAGTTACATTTTGTAGTTACTTGAAAAAGACCACCAGTTGGTCGAAACGTCGTCTTAAAAATAAAAATTGTGCGGGTAAAGCCTTGTTTTTCTTCGTTTGAATTATTCCTTGCACGTATAAAAATTCCTTTTAGTTTAGATTTCTGATGTTCTCCCATCTAATGGTTTTGTCTTCCCCTAGGCTTCGAAGTTTGTATCTATTTTCAAACGTTGTAGCTATAACTTCAAACCTATCTGAAAATCTCGGAAGGAATTTCTTAATCCGTCCCTCACCTCTTTTAGTTTGAGGATGAAGTCTAAGTTTGACAATGTCACCCACAAGTATTCTAGATCTTTTATCATCAGTGACTTTCGAATATACTTTCTTTAGACGATCTCTAACCTCGTTTATTATCTTATTTCTGACTAGTTTCGGGGGCGGGATTCTTAATATTTCAGGAATTTCATCTGGTACTGGTTCACCCGTAATTATTTCGTGAGGTGGTACCAATGTTACGCCATGCTCGACCTCGTTAATCGCGCATTCAATATCACGTACCAATTCCCGCCAGCGATCATGAGATTTCTCTATTAAATGGATCCTCATCATATCGCCTACTCTGGACATAATCCGCTCAGCTAAATTGCACTGAGGATTATAAAATGAAGTGTGAGTTACGTTAATCTTCATATTGTTCATAGCCTCATAAAATTCGTCCGACGTGAAGGCCCTACCGTTATCACTTAAAATATTCTCAGGTTTGTTAAAATTCGCTGAGTATTTTTCTAGTGCTCTAATTACCGACTTCGAGTCGGCATTTTCTATCGGTACAATTTTCACCATTTTGGAGAAGCCCTCGAGCATAACCAAGATATACTTATAACGCCCTGAGCTGATTAAGGGACCGAAGAAATCTAGGAACAGGAACTGATTTACCCGTTCAATTTCGATGTGTTTAATAGCTGCTTTCGCTCTTTTTGCGTGACATTTCATTTTTAAGCACGGTCTATATCGCCCTACATAATCGGCTACATCTTCAGCTAGCAACTTCCAGTGGAAATGTCTTCTTAGCACTGTGATTGTTTTTTGAATTGCTTGATGACCATAGAAACGATGATAATAGTCGATGAGGTCTCGTTGAAGTTTTTCCGGCACAAAAATTCTTTCAATTCCATCGTATCCACGAAATCTATAATACTCTCCGTCAAATGTTACACGTGCATTATTTTTCTTTCGCTCTGTCGATATTATTTCGTCCTCTTCCTGAAGAGATTTCAAGTCTTTGAGTTGAGCTCTCATTTGCGGGGATATTTCTACGTCAAAATAATTGCAGTCGATCGTCTGATCATTTTTCTGAAAGTCTTCGATAGTACTTTCTTCTTCTTCTTCTGGGAGTTCATGATGGGGTTCTATAGGAAATCGATTCAAGTAATTAAACATCTTTTTCATTTTGGGCGATATAGTCTTAACTTCAGCCTGAAATTCTCTCATTCTAACATTGGCCTTCTGTAGTCGCTTGCTCAAGAACGGCCACATGGTTGTTAATTCGGCCCATACAAATTGGACGTGAAAATTAATTTTATGGCCATATAGGAGGTACGCGTAGCGTTTTAATATGTCGGACATACAAGTGAATTCGAGTTCGACTGGGGAGTATCTCGTTTCTACATCCCTGAATTTCCTGCCCGCAAATACCAAGGGGTAAAACCCTTCATTTTTGGTCTGCATAATGGCAGCTGAATATGATCTTTCTCTTACAGACAGCACTATATCGATTTCTTTATTAGGATCAAGATGGTAATTATAGCACATTTCTTTCACGCTCTCTTTGATTGCTAGAAACGTTTTTTCCTGCTTTTCGGACCATTCGAACTTGGCATTTTTTCTTATCAACTCCGTCAGGCAAGCTGCGTATTCCGCATACGACGGTATGTGTCTCGAGAAATAGCCACAGGCGCCTAGAAATGAGCGTATGTCTCTTGGACATTTTGGTGCCTGAACTTTCTGCAGTTGTTCGACCTTTTCCGGATTAGGTCGAATTCCATTAGCGTTTATAATGTAGCCCAGAAATTTTGTCTCAGGCTTTGCCCATTCGCATTTCTCGAATTTAATCGTCATACCATGCCTTTCCAATTTTTCAATTACTTTCGCTACCTGAATTTTATGTTCTTCAAATGTTTCCGACATTATGACAATATCATCAACATAAACCATGCAGAAGTCTTGGAATTCTTCTAGGAGAGGGGATGTAGCGGCGATAAACGCTTGCATTGAGCAATTCATCCCAAATGCAACCCGTGTGAACCTATACATAGTTCCCTCGAAATCGAACGCGGTATAATCTCGTGAGTTTCGATGCAGTAGGATCTGCATAAACGCCCATCGTAAATCCAAGCGTGAGAAGTGCGTATATTTCTTGCCCACAAACTTTTGAGTGATGCTCTCTATATTGGGTGCGAGGTTTTGTGGTGGCTTTAGGTATTTGTTCAGGAGCCGAAAATCGTTACAGATTCTGTATTCAGGCTTGGAGCCAGGGTCTGTCTTTTTCTTTACGATGACAATATTATTAATATGTGGAGACATACATTTTTCGAGTATGCCATTCTCAATCCATTCATCAATTACTGACCGAACAGCTTTCATTTTTTCTCTCGAGTAAGAGTAACGTTTATTTTTTATGATGACCTTTTCGTCAGGATTGCGAAATTGCAACTCGTATACAAAATTCAGTAATTTGCCTATTCTTTTCTCAAAGGCCACTGGAAATTTTTCTAGTAATTTTTTTTCCCAGTCTTGAGTTGACGGACCTGGTTCTTTTTCTACATTCAAGACTGTGAAGACTTCAGCTCTTCGTATGAAATCTTTTTTTTCCAACTTTCGTCGTCTATCAAGGAGATTTTCCTGTTGATATATTTGCTGCAATTTCGTAAAAATGTCTGATACCGAGGCGAGAGGATCACCCTTTGCGCCTACAAATGAGATGATAGTCGAAGGCATCTCACCTAAGAATACTAGAGCTTCCCCAGGCATGTCTACTAGGAGTTTCTGTTCGATGGCTAGTTCACCTCCAAATAAACACTCACAAGGTAGGTCTTCGACGATATAAAAATACGTTTCTATTTCCACGAAATTTTTGGGTCTTCTTGAACATACTACCTTTGTTCTTAGTTTAACTTTACCTAATATTTTCATAAAATCGCCTGATGCTGATTTCATGCGAACACCGTACGCTGGTTCAATAATGAATTTAGTGTTTGGGTTTTTGATCGTCAGGTCATCAAAGAATTTTTTCGATATTATTGATACGCTGCAACCCGTGTCGAAAATTGCAACAATTAATATTCCCAGAAAATTCATTAGTAACTGGAAAAGCGATCCTTTTTTGATTCGCTCTTCGATATCAATTTCGTAGTCAGGTATATCAATGACTCTAGCGACTACGTTCTCTTCAGATTTCTTTTCAAATCTCACCATAGACGAGTACGAATCTAGTCTTTTCGCAATCTCTTCCCTTGCGTTCAGGGACCATTCGTGTCCGTCTCCTCGCGACATAGCGTTATACATCAGCGGAGAGTATTGAATATCTGTAAAGTTCTCGATATGTCGTGATTGTATAGAACGAGCATTTGGATGAAATACCGACAGTATGGAGAATGTACGAATTTTGTCTCCAAATGGCAGCCTTTTCAGATCATCTATAGCTCGATTAATTATCTTTACATTTCGGAAAATCGTAGAATCCATTTTTCTGGGAAAAGAAAGCTGCATAAAAATTAGCCTTTCCGTACCTTTCGATTTTATAAAGACTTCGGCTATATCGGTAAACCATCTCTTTACCTGAGTGGCTCGTAGATCTTTTTCATCGATAATTTCTGAGCCTATATTTACAATAACATTTGAAAATTTTTCTTGCTCCGGTTTGTCGGAGAGCTTCAAGGCCAATGCTAAATTCTTAGGCGTGAAACCCTTATTTAACCATAGTTTTGCGCCTTGCTTAAGAAAGTGATAGGTAGTCATATTTTCGGCTAATGCTACCATGGAGGAGTCCCCACATATGAGGAAATCATTCCATATTAATTTCGAATTGTCATTTGTCTCATCCTCCTTAATTGCGTAGCCTACATTAATACTTGTATCTTCGTTGGTACAGTCGTGTTCTTCAGAGGAGACGTTAGATTCTACGTTCGATGCCTGCAACCCAATACCTAAGCTCGACTCATCATTACTACCATTAATTAGGGACTCACCTGTTTCACGAGGACTTGAGTCTTCGTCAGCGCGTGAATCATTTTCCACTTTGACATGGAGAGTTGACGTGGTTTTTGAAGCGCCTGATGCTTTCTTCGGAAACTGTCGATATTTCGAAGGAGGCTTCTCGGGAAATTCGTTGGAACTCGAATGTCTTGTGACGTCGTCACCGAATTTTCGATGATAGTATTGGACAAACTCGACCATCTGTTCGGAATCGCGAGGAGTACCAGGCATGCGGCTACGAATGGTCTCTGGAAGTTTTTTCCAGACCCTTTTCAGTGGCTGGTCGATCCTCAGTTTCGTACAGCTGTCCAATTGTCGTACCCACTCCTCCAACCAATCGCACATATTATCGCGTTTGAGATCGATCGACGCGTTCTCGAATTCTTGAAAAACTCGCTTTTGGGCAAACAGATCCCAGTGACGGTCTAGAAACATAGTTTCTACCGTCACCCACGTGCATCGCGAGCTCTTGCATTTCTCGCGAATGGACTGTGCTATTCCCTTAGTCAAAGGTGACCTATTGAGTAGATGGGCAAATCGTTGAATCCGCATCTTCTCATCCTTCACAAAGGTCCCAATCTGACTATTGAATTCTTGTAAGAATTCAATGGGTGTCCTTGTCTCACCAGCCTCTCTCGATGTGAACGGAGTACATCTCTTTTCATCTAATGTGAAGTCAGGCAATTTCAAGGGTTGAGTATGTGAACTGTTAGCCCACGGATCCGATGTAATGTTCAATATTTTTGATGTTCTATGCCTGCGACGTTTTTCTTTTTCACTTGAGCGATGGTTATGTGGTTTATCTCGTCGGTCGCGTCTACTATCTTCGCTGCTCGACGAACTTGAGTCGGATCTTGAATTATCCGAACTATCCGGAGGAGAAGAAGAAGGAGGGCTTCCTTGATTTTGATTTCGAATAGTCGAACCTTCGAATTCAATCTCAGCCTCAGAGGCGACTCGTTTTTCAAACTTTTGAGTTGATCGAGCAACTTTGGATTGGCCTTTCTTCTCTTTCTTGTTTCTAGCCGATGACCTAGGCTTTTCCGAAGCTCTATCAGAAATAAAGGCATGGAGAGATTCAATCTCATTGGCCAGCGACTGTAACCTAAGATCCTTCTGCTCCAGCTCTTTACGGTGGATCTCATTCCGGAGTTCCTCAATGGCGGGAGTAATTTCCATAAAATTGCTAACATTTCTTTGGGAAATTAGTTCCGCTAGTTTTTCTTCTAACGTCGGTTCAGGGTTGTCTTGACTGTTTTCGTCCCCGCTCACCAGATTATTTTCGTGATCGGTCATTTCTACTACTGATCTAGGTCGATAAGTCTGAGGTATTAGTTGGCTCGAAATTGATAGCTGCAGACCCGTTTGCTGGGGTCTAGGATATTTACTGCAAAAATCTTCAAGACCTGTATTGGGAAGCAAATTGTTTAAAGACATGGAACGTGATTGCGTCATCATCTCCTCTGTAGTGGAATCATTAGGAGTTTGTTTCACTAAAGAGGTTTGCCGGCTTAAATTTTGTAATATGGCCTTTTTTCTCAACCCTACCCGTTCCGGATGAAAGGTATCGCGCGCTTGCGTGATAGGTCTGTTTTCGATACCTATAGTTCTCTCGTATGCATTACTTTCATCAAAAACGTTCTCATTTAAATACGAAATATTATCGGAGGAATTACTAATTTCGCTACTAGTGGATAGACAGGGTGTCACACTCACATTGTCTTTCACAATACCAGATGCTGGAATTTGCTTTGAGAGAGGGGGAGGTGTTGACGAAGTCTTATTAGGCTCACTTAATTTTTGAGGTGTAACTAGTGGATGTAGGAATTCGTTTATCGAAACTGGGTTTCCGGCAATCAATTTCATTGCCGGAGGTGACAATTTAGCGACTGTGTTTGCTACACTACGAATGACACCGCTCACAGTGCCTGCCCCTGCCCCAGGTTCCACAAGTTCTTGATTGCTCAAAGATGTTTTCGACCCTGCTGAATGCGTACTCGAAACCGAACCAGCTGAGCTTTTGCGTGATTTTAATTTAGGTTTGAAGATTCCTTCGGGTATCTCATACGCTTTTTTCTTCCTACTCGGCTTGCCTACTCTCGACTCGACCAATTTACCAGGATCAGGCCTCGCATTTCGATGTGGATTTTTACGTTTCTCAATATCCTTCTTTTCAACACCATCTGATGCTGCATTATTGGATGACATGATGTCGAGAGGGTGGGATTATAAGATTTCAATCGATAATTACTGTTTCAGGCAGATAGCCAATACAAATATGGTTGACTTGGTATTCGATTAGAATTACAAATTATGTTCTTACGGTAGAAAATTGTCAGAAATAATGGAATATAATCAGTCGAGAAAAAAAAGATAATTCAGTATTGTTTAGACAATAAACTCTGGAAGCTTCGCAAACAGTCGAAATGGTGAAGCTAAATTCGAGAGATGAACGAGAAAAAAAAAAAAAGAGAAAAATCGTTGATAACTGTAGTAACGTTAGTATTTTTCTTTCTTTACAGGTATGATACCCGAATACAATGAAGGCTTACTCAAAACTCAAAAATTTTCAATGCAACAAAGCTAGAAGAGGCTACAAAAAAAATTAGTCGTCATCAACGTCCGGTCGATGAAATCAGTGCAAGAATTGGTGGTCGTATATGAAATGACCAAGACCTTATTGAGCTATTAGGCCGTGCTCGTAAAATTCGACTTTATCGTGTCTATTGTACAGATTATCAGTTCTCGCTAGTGCGAAGAGTATGATAGCGGACGGACAATAGGCCTACCGTATCTACTTTACGTTAAGCTATACACGAAGCACAAATATTTAACTGAAAAATAACGGTAAATGCACCGACTAGATTTAGCATGCAACGAAGCTCGCTTGTTGAAAACAGTTCGTAAACTTTCGAAATACGAGAAAGAAGAGAAAAAAAAAGTAAAAAAAAAATAATTGCTATCGTTTAATTATAACGAAAAATTACGTTAAAATTTAACCGAAGCTCCAGAGGAAAGAGAGAGAGAAAGAAGAGAAGAAAAAAAAAGTTTAGGGAGAATAGTAAAGAGAGGAGAAGAAAAAAAAGAGAAAAGAGAAAAAAAAAGAAGAAAACCTACGCAGAGCAGAATCGGCGTCTAGGCTCAGATAGCCACTTTACGTAAGGAAAAGCTAAGCTTTATTCGGGCACGTAAGGTGCTTACTTTTCACCAGATTTCACGAGTGAAGATTTTAACTCGTGAGTTTGTCAATGTCTGACCTCGAATCTTTCAACTTTTATAGTGCGCAGTGACAAATCGCCCCTGAGTACTGGGAATAAAATCAGAATAGACTTTTACAAGGCCACAAGATGTGACTGCGTGAGAATCACTTTATTTAAATAATTCATAAGGATGACAGGGTTACGTGAGGGTTTCAGGGCACCTCTAAAACTCAAACAAAAAAAAGGTAAAAAAAAAAAGAGAAAAGGCAGAAAGTAGGAAAGGAGAGAGAGAAAGTATAAGGAACCAGAAAAAATTCTTCACACATTTCGGGTCAGTCTCATTCAGAAGGAAAATTACTGTCACTCTCCCCTCGATACGTAATCGAGTGAAACGTCCACGAACTCGAAGGATCCGCAGGATGAGAGACAACGTGAACAGTAAAACAACTTTAACTAAAAAGGAAAAGAATAGAAATTCGGTCGGGAGCAAGGCTCAAAACGACCTCCTATTTAGACAAGAAATTCTTTGACAGAACCACATTAGGCGCCAGCAAGCTTAAGAGCTTACAGAGGAAAATTCTTTGGACTTGAATGAGGAACAGAATTCAAAAGGGTGAAGATTATCGGAAAATTTAGAGTGACAGAGATATAGGCTTCGGACTGGCTTCGCCAATCGACTACACTACGGTTTTCGAAAACCCTATTTACACCAAAGGGGGACTACTGGCCGAGTAGTCCTCCAGGATTAGACCTCTAGGTAGTCTTTCTTCGGTGATATCACTAGAAAATAACTAAAATTTACGTAGGCTACAAAACTTCGACCAAACATGTGACAACCGATAGGCACCATGTACACACATTCGAACGATTGTGTATCCAGGCGTCCTAACAATAATTGTCCCACGTTGGGGGCGCCAATTTAAAAAGTCGGCCAAGTGTTATGTGACGTTACAAGGAGCATGTTCGACTCCATAGTAGGCCACATAAAGCACAAGGTCGGCTCTCCAAAGAGGAACTCAATGTTCAGAAAACACCTCTCCGTATTGTAGTTTATAATTTTGAGGGTTGGTCTCCGGTTTGACCGGAACACACATTTTAATCAAAATTTGAGCTACAGAGTCTAGCCTAAATCAGAATGAGATCAACACTGAAAGACACGGAGGGGGAGGGTCGCGCTTGACCGTATCTCAGGGACTTCGATACTCATCTGAAATGGATAAAAAAGTAGGCTGAGTAGGAGAGATGTATGGATTGAGGCTCGGATAGACATTACAGTCAGGAGGGAGAGAGCAGAGAAAGAGACTTGTAGTTTACCTCAGAGAATGTGTGTTCGAGTTAGCACTGCAGAAACAGCGAGTGTATCGTGTCAGTACTAAGTTTTGTAGGCTTATCTAAAAATAGTAGAAATAAAGGGAGGAGTCGACAATCGAATACCGGATCACGTAGTATAGTTGAGATTATAGAAATCAGTCCGAAGCCGAAACGAAATAAAAGAAAGGTTCGAGCTTTACGACATACCCTATACACCACTCACGCCCCTGCCATGGGTGTTCACGCTAACACCATCTTTTAGATAGAGCAAATCTCAAAATCAAACCCAATATTCGGCGTAGCGTAAGTTTTCATCCCATTGAGATGATGGAATATCGCATTCGAGCTTAAAGAAAATATAGATTGCGACGGGACGTAGTTTTAATTTGGAGAGAGAAAAATAGCAAAGAAAAAGAAAAAAAAAGAAAGAGAAAAAAAAAACAAAATCGGAAACGATCAAAATATAAATAAAATAAAGAGTAAATAAAAGAAAAATGTGAATTTGGTGGGAGCGAGGAGGCTCAGATACGTAAATCAAAATAAATGGAACAAAAATAACAGAACTAAAATAAATCAAATTAAAATGAATAAACTAAAAAAAATTATAAGAAATAATAAGAAATGTAACTAAAAATAAGAAAAATCTGAAGAGAACGCCAGCGGGTGATGAGAGACTCGTAGGTGGTCTTCGACGAAGCTCGCCAATTGCGAGAGTATTTTTTTTCGATTTGGATTACCAAGAGCCCAAGCCCAAAACCACTTTAGGGATAGTAAACCAGAGATGGCTGGGTGAAATCCTGTCCAGCGTCGCAAACGGTGGTTGACGGGCAAATTTTGACGTCAGCCGTAAATGCAGTAAGACGCGCAACAAGAAAAATTGATAATATATTTTAAAGACTTTTTTCAAGCTATTCAACACGACAGTCTCATAGAAATGTACGGAAAGCGAGTGAAACAGTTATAACCGATAGGCGATAGTACAGTATCGATGCCGGTTACCGGGAGAAAAAAAAAAGGAAGAAAAAGAAGGGAAAGGAGAGAGGATAAGAGTATGCAGTACTGATATCGCATACAATAGGAAAGAGAGAAGGGAAATTACAGAGACTAGCCGCACGAACGCCGAGCGAGCGAAGTACGGCCGCCTTCACACGTCTTCGATGAAACCGAGAGTTCGTAACGCCACACCATGTGAAAAACTATACTGCCCGATACTGTCCTAGCAACGATCGAAAGAGCAGGAAATAGTTTAGATAGGTCTATCAATCGTATAGGAATAGGGAACATAAACAGGGATCCGCTTCACCCGGTGGTGATCGAAATTACGGTATCATTGGTACATAATCATGATATCTCGTATACTAATTACGATGGTAGTTAAACAGGAGATCGAGTACCAAATTACTGTGATACGCGATTTTTCATCTTGTTGTGCGTTATTTCGGACAAAAACAATATCTCGTTTACCAACAACGGTGGTAGTTAACCGAGATATTGAGTACCAAGCTTCGGTGGTACGAAATTACATTTTATTCATTTTTAAATTTTCTTTTAGACTATATGAAAATTTTAGATCCTTCGAATTTATTTTATAATTGATACAAAATGTATGAAATTTTTGATTCTCTGAATTTCTTTTAGATCATTCGAATTTCTTTTATAATTGTTACAATTTGATAAAAAAGTATTAAAATTTTTAATCCTCTGAATTCCTTTTTTCTTTTAGAAATGATACAAAATATATGAATTTCTTTTTTCTATTAAAAATTGATAGAAATTGTATGAAAAATTTTAAATCCTCTAAATTTCTTTTTTCTTTCAGAAATGATGAAAGTCAGTGGAGGAAAAGTTTCCGCCACTGAATTTAGAGGGTTGTACAAATGTGAAAATTATTTAATTGTATGCCAGAGCCTGCCAGGTTTTACCCCTCAAAATTTTTTGAGAAGTGATGTAAATTGTATAAAAAAAGTAAAAAGTGTAAATTAGAAATTGAAAAGTGTAAATAGTAAATTGTAAATTAAGAAAAGGAAACAAAAAGTATGAAAATTATTATCCTTCTAAATTCCTTTGAGAAGTGATACAAATTGTATAAAAAATAATAGAAAAAGTATGAAAATTTTTATCCTCTGAGAATTTCTTTGAGAAGTGATTAAAAGTGTATACAAATTGATACAATTTCTTTTAGAATTGATACAAATTGATATAAAATGTATACAAATGTTTTAAAAAATTTTGAGAGTATGAATTTCTATTAAAAATTGATACAAAAATTAAGAGTTGTAAATAAGGAAATGAGTGGGTAAAAAAGAGATGAAACTGATACAAAAGTATGGAAATATTCATACTCTCTGAAAATTGTTCCGCCACTGAATTTTAATAGTTGCGCAATTGTGAAAAATAAGCCTGGGGTATAGGAAAAACGTCATGTCAAATGAGTGGGTCAATATTAGAGCACCTAGAATTTTGAGTAAAATGGATGAAATTGATACAAAAATGATACAAAAGTTTGAAATTTTTTGGAGTAGTGAGTAAGAAAAAATGGTGTGAAATGATTGATATTTACCTTAAAAATAACTAAATTAACGATTTGAAAAATAGGGAAATTTGATGATTTTTTGAGGGGTGAAAAAATGGCTCTGGCGCATAGAAAAATAGGGGTGGCGCACGAGTGGCGCAGAACATACATTGTATATCTACTCACGTTCTATTCGTAGCATTTTCTGAATTTTTATTGTATTTCATAGAAATTGTTATCAATGTAAAAATTATAATATTTATTCTCTAACTAGTTTCCATAATTACTGAACCATTTTTTAGCAGCTCAAAAAATGGATTTGTTGGTGAGTAAGGTAAGTAAATTTGGGCACAGACAAATTATTTGTTGAAATATTTTGATTTGAAGAATTGGAGTTATTAGGTGCAACAATAATTTTCCATTCACTAGCTAAGTGAGGATAATTTCTAAAGAGACTATCTCTTTGTTGTTTATATGAGAGTAGAATTCGTTCAAAGTGATTGAAAGTTGACCAATTTTACCATATTCACCCCATAATTTACCTACCCATCGTACGTCTCCCATGAGAATCAGAAATATTAAAATTTGCTTTCAATATTACTTTGAAAGTTTGAGGTACTGTACCAGATAAGTATTCCACCATGTAGGTTTGATAAAATAATCTAATATACTAAAAAGCTAAATGACCCTTTGCCTCTCATTCCTGATTTGCCCGATACAATTTAGCTAAAAAATAGCTAACGCGTGTATTCTATTACTATATATATGAATTGCCTAGCAAATTATAAGAAAAAATATTCGGAAATTCTAATGACGTCACAGCGACTGAAGGTCAACAGGCAAAATAGAAAATAGAAAATTAATTATTGGTTATTTAAGTGCAACGATTCATTATCACAAACGTGCGTGTAAAAGTTCTCCATTTTCCTGTTATCGCATCCGACGTCAATTATCATACTGTGACAAGATTATAATTATTTATCGTTAAAGTTCTATTCTACTTGATAGTTCTGGAGTTATTGACACTACCAGAATACCTTGACACACTGATTCTCAAATAAATTTTGAATAAAAAGAAGAAAAGTGATCAACGGAGTATCCAAAGGGTACTGGATTTATTTTACACGTTCCTGACACACTGATCCTCAAATAAATTTTGAACGTCAATTACCATTATTGGAAGAGTATAATATAATCATGAAAAAGTAGGAGCATACTTATTTGAAGTTCAATTCTACTTGATAGTTCTCGAGTTAATTGATAGTTTTTTTTTTTTTTTTTTTCTTTATCAAGGTATACACTACTTGAATATACGTTCTTGACACACTGATCCTCAAATAAATTTCGAATAAAAATAAGAAAAGTGATCAACGGAGCATACAAAGAGTATTGGAGAATAAGAATAACTGGAGTGGAGTGAGAAACAAACGAAAAGAACGTGAGGATAGGGAAGATGATTGGAAGAAGAGGTAGCAATCGAGTCAGATGGTGGTACTCAAATTTTAAGGCAGGAGAAAGAAAATGGATATGTATAAGTTGGAGTAATTGAGTACCATAGGTAGTTGTGGGAGTTGGAAACCGTTTTGGGAATGATTACATGGGACAGAGGATGAGACTGAGATTATATTGTGGGAAGTACATTGATTTTGGAGAGTAGGACAGGAAAAAAGATGATAAATCGTCAGATTATCTGCATAATAAGATTTATATGAAGGTAGAGCATGGAAACCCAGGAGGAGATGAGAATGTTCAAGTTGAGAGTGACCAATTCTATATCGAGTGAAAATAATTTCTTTATGGTGGGAATTTCCGTCCGATGAAGACTGAGGATAGGTTAACTTTTAATGATTCAAGTTTGTTGCAGGGTTGTTTTTTTATGTGAGTGATACAAGAATTAAGCTAGGATTAAGAAATAATGAAAGTTTTTATGGTCGTAAGTACGTAGTTACAAGGTGAGGTCCTTAATTTTGGGTGAAAGGGTGTAGTTTTTAGGCGCGCAATCAGTTTGATCATATTGAGGGCAACCGATGTGAACTGAGAATCAAATAAAAAATACGTTTTGTACAGATGAGCGTAGAAAAGTGTGAGCTTAAACCTAATCAGAATTCCAACTATAGACACATCATGTGAGAAATTGAGAGGGATGTATTCAGGAAAAGTAGGGGTACGATTCTAAGAAAAGGGCACAACGAAAGTTGAAAAAGAATATTACCATAAATAATATCAACAAGTATAAAGAGTTTCGGAAAACCCTGAAGAATGGAATAAAAGTAGCGCATAAAACATACCTCAGTTCCCTAGAGGAAGGCTTCAGATGAAATCCATCACATACCTAATTTACCCGATACAATTAAGCTAAAAAATAGCTAAAGCCTAATATTATAACGGTAACGACCTTCTCTTTGCACTTCATACCTCATTTTATCCGATACAATTTAGCACTTTGCAAATTGAAGGATAATTAATTTGGCAAAAAGTTCTAATGACGTCAAAATGTCCACATAATGATGGAAAGTATCTAATGAAGGAGAGCTAATAGGCAAAATAGAAAATAGTAGTCACCAAAATATGATGATCCCTTATCAATATCAACTTTTTGAATCAAAAATCACTTCCATTGTAAGAAGTAGAAGAAGAAAAGCAACTGAAATATTTGGAAAATGGAACTGACTAACACAGGTAGTTGCGAGAGTTGGAAACTGTGTTGGAAATGATTACACAGGTCAGAGGATACAACTGAGAAAATACTTTGTAGGAAGTATGTTGATTTTGAAGAGTAGAACAAGAAAAAAGGTGATAGATTCTCAGATTATCTGTATATAAGATAGTAAGGATTGTAATGAAGCTTCCAATCAGATTTCTAGGATTCAACCAAAAGAAGTTCAATTGAAGGCTGTAATAGAAAACAATCACATGTTTAATAAAGTTGAATAAGGAATTCCCACATCCTCTTCTATGGGACGGATTGGTTTTGACATTGAGAATTGAATTCAAAATTGGAGGGGTTCCAAAAAGAGGAATTAGATTTGATAAAATTTTGAAAATTAAGCCAACTATAGCAGGAGGGACTCGGAAAAATTTAGACATTTGAGCTCTATTATGATAGATAAGGGATAGGAAAAATTTTCAACATCAAAGGAGTCAGATTTGAAAAGATTTTTAATATTGGGAATTGAGCTATGTATGACAGGAGAGGAACTTGGAAAAAATTGAACATCAGAGGAGTTGAAATTGAAAACGCATTTTGTACATCGACCTATGCAATTATATAAGTTGATAACTTTAAAAACTTTCAACTTCTAAGCTATATTTTTTAAGAGAAGAACATGGAAGAATTTCAACTTTCAAGATATATATATATATATATGACAGGAAAAGGACTTGGAAAAATATCAACCATCGTTCTAGGTAAATGATGGCGAGACACCAAAATTTTCAAAAATCCCTCCCCCTATGGAATAGGTTTCCTATTGAACCTCGATTTAGGTTAGGTAGTTGACATCATAAAAAACTGGAGATGCTCTTAACATCATCAGGATTTAACAGAAGAATCCCTAGAGAATAGTGAATTACAAAAATCAGGACTCGATGTCAAGAATAACTGTTAGTTGGAGGTGGGTGGACTCGAAGGAATAAATTGAGGGCCTTGAGAAATTTTTTTCTAATTAAGGTAAATGAAGGAAGGGATTTTCAAAGTCTCAACTAAATCAACTCGAAAATAGGAGGAGTTACATTATTTGCATGTAAAAAAGTTAGGTCAAAGAAATAATCATCGCTGAAAATTGGAACGACTGTAGTAACAAATTATACTGTCAACATATAATACACACAAGATTTCAAAAAAAATCTTATGTAGAAAAAAAGTGAAAGAGAAAAAGGGAAATGAATGAACTAATCTTAGAATCGAAACGTTTTTCTTCCATTAATTTGTAGATTAGAGGATGACACGCAGAATCAATTATCACCATATGGATGATTGAAGGAGATGGATGCAGAGGACTGAAAAAGAAGAATAGGAAGAGAGGGAAAACTGGAAGAGTGTGATACTGAGGCAGAGAACAGTTTGGAAGACTCAGGAAACGATAAAGAAAGAAAGAAAAAAAAAAAGGTTGTATGGAAGAATCCTGTTTATATAGCGCTCTTGAATAAGATAAAAATGAAAAAACAAAAAACTCGCGCCGGACTTGCTAGTTCTAAATAATAACCATAGACGCACTGAGTATACAATAACTGAATTTTATATTTTCTAATTGTTCTAGAAAATGTTTATATTCACTTGGATGTAATTCTGTTTGTATCTGATTTAAATCTTTTGGAACATTTTTTGTATTATTATTTGTGGTTATACTAAGTGTTTTAATTGAGTCTGCTAAAGCTTTAGAACCCATTTATATAAAAAATGTTTAAATTTTTTTTTACACAATAAACTATAAACTATACTATACTTACTATACAACATACAATACTATAAACAATACTTCAAACCATACTATAAACGACAAATTCAATTAAAAAAATGAATAAAATAACAGAAGAATATATAAAAGATGAAATGATGAAGTATGATTTTTTAAAATACAGTGTCAAGAATTTGGTTAGAGCTTATGGTGTTAGTGAAAGCTATGTCCATAAGAAAATCAGAGAATACAATTTACCATATAAATATAGAAAAAACAGACTAATTAGAAATAAAGATAGATTTGATAGATTTACTTTTAAACAAAATATAGAAAATATTCAAGAAATTAAAGAAATTAGACAACCTGTTATGAGGAATGAAAATAGGTATTGGAATAAATATAGATAATACAGATGATATTATTAGTAGAAATCACGGTACATTATAGAGGTATTGACACAACGAAAAATTTCTGTCGCACGAATTGTGTTAATTCATACGGAATTCCGCTACGCTCGCAGCGATCGTTTGAATACCTTCCACACCCCACCTGTGTCGGAACCTTACAGGAGGTACCCTAATATTGACGAAATTTTCGAGGGTTGTAAAAGGTGAAGAAATTCACCTAAGAAGATAATTTTTTTTTAAATAAGTAGAGCATGGTGAGTTGTCTATTTGTACCCGGTTTCAGATTTTTAGGTTAATACCTGATTCCTCTACGAATTTTTAAAAATTGATGAATTTACATTACCTAGTATTCATGTAGTTTTCATGCTTAGTAATACCTTGCAACGCTCCTAGCGTAGATTATATCAACTGACACAACTCAGGCGACAGTAAAAAACACGGCTAATATACGTTCGTGTCAATACCTCTATAATGTACCGTGGTAGAAATGCTAAAGGTATTTGTAAAATGATACCTAAAGCTGATGATAAAGATATTTTTACTACTGGTAGAAGAAGAATTAAAAAATAAGAGAGAAATATTATTTACATATACTTCATATAGAACAAAACACCTGTTTGGTGCATAGATCTGAGAGAGAAAAATTATGTCTATACCAACCATAAATAAGAAAAAGAAAATAGGTATGCCCTGTGTAGTATATATGTACTGATCAAAGCTGTGTCAATTATTAATGTTAATGATTTTGCACCCATCTTCCTTTCAATGTAAACCTGCATAGCTGCATTGAGACAAAATAATGAGCGTGGAAATAATGCATATGTTTTCAAAGAATAATAAGTTTATGAATATTGATTAGCTAACGAACATGATGAGAATTACAAATAACATTATTTTTTCGACACGAACATTTCATTGATGTGCACTTGCCGCGACAAGAGCATCGTTGGTATCCTTGCCCAGTACCAACTGAAGTGAGTCGAACTAATTCTCGTAAAGAGAATTCTTTTTCCAAGGATACATTCTCCATCATCAGCTTCCTGCATTTAGTTGCCGCTACGCTGTTGCGCTCTAGCCAGCTGTGAAAGAAGATGTTATTATTCATCACTCCAAAAATTTGCAGTAAAAAAGAAACTTTTATGGTATTTTAGTAGGTACTTGTTTAAGATGCCGTTCTTAGTCGCAACTCGATATTTATCATCTTTCTTATCAATCACAAGAGCGAGTAGGTTGCTAGGATCGCCACGTCCTCGGTCCACAGACGGAATGCTTACTAGCACATTGTCCCCCACACTTAAAAGAGGAAGTATGCCTTTCCCTCGTAGTACCATTCTCTCGGCCTGTATCTGTAAATTCTCTGCCGCTATCTTCCTGCGTTGCAATGCTGGATGCAATGCATCGCCTTTTTCACTCGGTTCTTCAGACAATTTCCTTTTGCGTTGTGTACTACCATCACTCTGAAATATTTAATAAGAACGTGATTTCCGCTTAATGATTTGTGGATTACCTGTCTTACTCGTACAAACCTCATTAGCTGCAATGTCTTCCGCTTGTATCATAGCCGTTGCGCTGCAAACTATTTCTTTCAAGGCCATGCGATCGGCTTCAAGGTCTGCAGCTGTTGTTGCCAAAGGAAGCTCAGCATCTGTCGGTAAGTCTATGAAGACAATATGTTCATTGCCGTGCACAGGTACGTCAATTTCCCCTATAATAGGTAATTCCGTGTCGCATACAAGTATGTCATTTTCCACTAAATTGTGTGCAGATTCGTTGGCATCCAGTACCGCAGGTATTTGAAGGTCATCGACAGGTATGTCGTCCTCTAACGCAATATGTGCTTCAGGGTCATCCACCTCTGCCTCCGACGACAGTAGAGCCAACATATCTCCCTCCAGTATACCACTTCCTATTTTCTGAAGAAATTCTTGCGGGATATTTGTTGTGAGGCCTACTCTAGCTTTTTGTCCAAATACTGTCTCGTATGGTGTCATCTTGATAGCCTCATGATATGTCACGTTCATTCCCCATTGAACAAAATTGAGACCTACCGACCAAGCTGGAGTTTCATGGTCTCGCATCCATGCGATGAGGGAGTCTTTTACCACGGCATTGCCTCTCTCCACCGACCCCTGACTTTGTGGGTAGCGCGGGCGTCCGTTAACAAGAACGCAGTCTGGCCACAATTTAGCGAGCTCACCTATGATAGAGGCCGTAAACTCCCGGCCATTGTCCGACTGCAGTACACGCGGTGCACCATATGTTAAGAATATTTGTAATAACTCCTTGGCTACCTCCACCGCTTGTTTGCACTTGAGAGGGCGCAGAAACGAGAACTTGGTTAAGTGTTCCTTATAGTGCATGATGAAGCGGTATTCACCGTCCGCCAAACTTTGGTAGTTAATTAAATCAACTTGCCCCCGATCGTTTAATGCTGACGCCAGTATTGGTCGAACGACGACTCCCCGAGCATTCTTCTTCTTGGACTTTTCTGCGCAGCGTTCACACCCCGCTATGACCTCTTTCACAACTCGCATCGCAATGTTGGAGTACGTCTCTTGAACTTTTTTATGTGTTTTCGTTTCTCCCTTATGGGAAATCGCTACGTGTATGTCTCTGACTATATCAAATACCTTCTCCGCCGTCGCCATTAGTAGTTTATCTCGTTTTCGTTGGATTCGACGAACACCTGCCACTTCAACAACCTGAAAATTATCAGTAACGTGATACCACCGCCGGCGCGTTACGTCACCCTTCTTAATTTCGCCGCTCAAAATTTTCACCGCCTCCTTCTCCTTTGCCTCTGTCCAGTGTGTATCCTTGTCCATCGTGAAAGAGCTTAAAAAAATAAACCAAACAAAACCGGAAAAAGAAAAGACAATCGAGAAAAAATCTTATTGAAAAGTTGAACTTTGCACACACAGGCTGTATCGTTATTGCTCGACTCAATCCAAACTGTACGGATGGAAAAAGAACGGCAGTATTCTTTCTAATATTATTTTTGACCGATTCGTTCTTGAAAGCTTAGTCAGCCTAGGATCATTTACCATACCAACATTCCCCTCTCTTCAATAAAAATACAGCGCATTCTTAAACTTATCAGAACTTTGCATTATCCTGTTTACAGGACTTTAGAGTTACTACATCTTACAGGTCAGTACTCGCTGAAAAGCGATAATACATATTTATTCTTCTGTACTGAAGAATATTCGAGTGAAATAATAGGCCTAGGTACGTATTTTTCTGTAGTGAAAGATATTTCAATGAACTCATTTGTCGAATGTCAACAGTCGCATTAGCTATTGTATCTTTTCGATGAAAATTTTAAAGATGTTTAATGTTTATTGTAATTCGAATGATCTCACTTATAATGAAGTATTCTTATTGGTTAATGGTGCTGCCGAATCCATGGATTCAGCAGAAAATCATCCACCGAATCCGTGGATTAGGCAAAAAATTCCGTGTATCCGGCAAAAAATTACGTACATCCGGCAAAAAATCCACAAATTCAGCAACATTTTTTAAAATCCACGGAATCGGCAAAGTGGTTGCTGAGTCCACGGATTAAGCAATTTTTGTACCGAATCCGCGGATTCGGCGATTACGTGAATTCCGCGTAACATATCTACTAACGTGCGTTCCTCGAATTATGGTTAAAGATTTCAGAAAAATAGACATTTGACAGAGTTTATCCGTGCATGATAGGGTGCCTGAACGTTTGTTTACATTTTGAAAAGTTCAATGACTAAGCCAAGATTGTTTTAGCCTGGATGTTTGTGCACCGGAGTGTCCTGGAGTGTCCTGAAGATTTTTTTGAGCCAGGACGTTTGTGCACCTTTTGTTAGGTAACCTTACCAGTCTTTCTCAGTGGGGCAAGTGTTCCGTCACTGGATTCAAGAGTTGTGCAATTGTGAAAATGATATACACCTCGGTGAAAATGATACATCCTTGGTGACAGTAATTTCTATCAAATAAAGTCTAAAATAAGTTAAATATTGGATGAATGATGCCTGAACGTTCGTGAGCGTTGAAAAAATCATAGGTAATAAGAGGTTGAAAATTTAACCCCTTTAAAAATAAGATAAAAAATTTACCTCATTTATCATAATTTAGAGAATAAATTTTGCGGCAAATTTTATGAGTGAAATATTGATGAACATTATATCAATTTGGACAAATTTGACAGTGTCCAGATTGTGTTCTAAACGTACTTGGTATACGTGGAAATAAAAAAGTGTGGTCATTGATATTCCTGAGTACCTACCTTGTCAAAAATGAAACACTGTATCCCCACCTTGGTAAAAATGATATATCCTTAGTGAGAGTGATTTCTGTCAGATAAAGGCTAACAAGGCTAAATAACGTTAATAAATTTTGCCTGAACGTTCGTGAGCGCTGAAAAAATCATAGGTAAAGAATTTACCTTATTTATTGTATTCTAGAGAATAAATTTTGGGCAATAGTTTAGGTCAAATTTTAGGAGTAAAATTTTGATGGAAATGGTATCAATTTCGACAAATTTGTCAGTGTCCTGATAAGTGTCCTATACGTACTTGCATGGTAAAAATTTTTCCTGTGTTATACCTTGTCAAAAATGAAATCTGTCAAATAAAGCTTGAATAAGGCTGAATAATGGTAATAAATGATGCCTGAACGTTCGTGAGCGTTGAAAAAATCATAGGTAAAGAATTTACCTTATTTATTGTATTTTAGAGAATAAATGTTGGACAATATTTTAGGTCAAATTTGAGGAGTATAATTTTTTTACTGGAAATATCAATTTGGTCAAATTTAACGGTTCAATGATAAGTGTCCTATACGTACTTGGTTTACTACTCGCGAACCACTCAAAATTCAGCTTAGGCTTAGAAGTTTTTCCGAAAATTTCATCACCCCTAACTTTGGCTTCTTACTCTAATTATCAGCTCTTAAATCGCTCGGCGATCGCTTGATGTCGGAGCAATAGAAAATGCCTCCGCTTCGGAGCAAAAAATCAATTTGTCGAAAGCGCCTACTCCTTGACTTATTTTTGCGTTTAATAAACAGAAAAAGACTGACTTATTGATTCGCTTAAAACTGTAAAAGCTGTTCAAAAATAAGTTTAAGCTTCCTCATCGCTATTTTCGACCGACGTAATTCCTTCAGACGAACTCCAGAGGACGAGCGCACGTGAAAAATATACAAGCTCAACCCAATCCCGAACATCATACATTGCAGCTGAAACATTTAGCTTCAGCTCTTGATCTCACGATCTTGAAAAATATAACTTCGGCTATGCTTTGAGAGAATATGAAATACCTATGCAATCGACCCCAGCTCCTGACTTCCGGCTGATTGCAATGGTTCACTACTTTAATTGACATCTTATGTTCTGATGATGGTCGAGATCTGATAGGTGAGAAACTCCAAGCGGAGATTTCAGTGACCAGTCCACGTACATAGCACGTCATCTATATATCTGGGCCAGTAGAAGATATTATTCAGTAAAGGGTGGCCAGAGGAGAAGAGATCAGATTGAAACTTGGACATAAACACTTCAGAGATTAGGGGACCTAAAGGAGAACCAATAGGAATACCCACCTTATCGGGAAACTCGAAAAATCTATTATTACAGAAATTCGGCGACCAACAAACTTTCAATAAGTCGAAAAATTCACTCAACTCTTCATGAGAAGTGTTCAAGTTCACGAGGCCATCCGCTGCATAGTAACAGCCTTAGGAATGTCAGGGAACAGGCCTACGACGTCGAAGGAACAAAGGGTCAAACCCATAGGGAGAAGCTCATTATCTAGGCTACTGGCCAGAGAAGAAGAATTCTTGACAGAATAGGGAGACTCAAACTCGACGCGGGATTTGAACCATCGATCTAAATATTTGGCACGGGAATAAGTTGAGGAAGTGGGGAAAGAAACAACAGGCTACATCGGTATATTTTCTTTATGGACCTTACGTAAACTATGGAGGAGGGATGTGTGGGGTTAGGCGTTAGGAGAGCTCTCTTTACTCCAGCACTCTTAATGATAACCGTACTCCTATGAATGCCACTTCGAACCTCTTAGACGTGGTTCGGGAAACTGAAGCTGTCATTCTCTTTCGCCCCACACTATTGAAGTACATCGTATCGTGCACTTTAGAACTATACGATGACCTCTTCATTACCACTAACGCATTACCCTTGTTGACCTTGGTAATTATCAACTCCTCCTCCCTGACCTTCTTGTTCAGTCCCCCGGGGGAGAAGGGTATTAAGGAAAATCTCAGCGTACTTCGGTTGGATATTGCAACCGGGTCCGATTCTTATAGTGAGGTCCGCAACCACAACTAAAGTCGTTTATCAAATGCAATTTTAAAGTCGAAAGTTAAATAAGAGGTGTCGTGCGTGCGAGTTCATAATATTGGACGACGATTTCCAATTTTTTGTTTTTCATCTTCAATGTTCATAGATTAATTATGACAGTTCCAAAAATACGCTACGCTATAATTTTCGTAGACTTGTTCGAGGGAAGAGGGAGAGCCTCTTTTATCATTTGTAATGATTCATACTTTTTCATGAGTGATATTTTCGAGTTTTTGTTGTGGGCTTAAAGAATAAAGAATTCTTCAAATATTTCGGCGTATTACAAAGTTTCGCCATTCTTCGTTCGTAGAATTTTTTGACACTCATGACGTATCATTTCCATAAAAAACTCCGAGTCGCGCTTCCGTAATTAATATCTTGAGAATGAAGTTTGCACGCGCCCGTACTTTTCTTTAATACAATTATTTATTTGATAAAATAACGAATTTCACGAGTGCGGGATACAAGACGGTTTTAAATGCCTACGCTATAGCCACGCTCGTGACTACGCAAGAAAAATTCAAGCCAATAATGAAACCGCACCGAAGTCGTCGTTTGAGTCCGGCGACACGTAATTTTTGTTTGAAAAAATAGTTACATCTTCATCTTCGAGACGCAACCGTCGAATTTAGATGAACACGTGTTGAGAGAAAAAAAAAAGTGTTTTAAGTGATTTTCCCTCTTTAAGTGCATAAGTGCCTACGAGTTGTGACCACACGTTTCGGATTTTAATCCTAAAAACTCGCGAATATTGTTGTCATTAAAAAGATTTATTTTTTACACAAGTAAGTAAGAGATCATGAGTGATATGAGTTGATGTTTCCATTTTTTTTCCCTTTTGCAAGCAGTACACCTAAAAAATAATCTGTTTTCTCTCATTCAGTTTTCAAACAACATTAATCATGTACATTTTGGACTAAGGTATTGGCCTTAATAATTAGCTTCATCTCACTCCATTACTTTAGTGTGCAATACTTTCTTTCTATTGTTACAGTCTCATTTCCCGTCAACTAAAATTAACAATAAAAACAATCAAAATGCATGGGATGGAAGGGTAGGTAGTAGCTAAAAAAATAGTAAGGGTAGGAATGTGAGAATTCTTGGCTTTCTCAAGTTGAGTTTTCGTCTCTCGAAAGATTTTGAAGAAAAGACAGTCCCTCCCCTCTACCATGCATCCTCCCTACAATCTGAAATTTCTTCAATTTGATTATTTATGAATTATCGTCGAACAAAAATTAATCAGCTATTATCGTCGATAGGATCAAGAATTGCGTCATGCCAGATGATAATATGCAGTTTCTTTAAACTTACTTGAAAAGGATTCAAATCTTGTCAATTTTGAACTACGTAGTTCATAGGTCCACCGAACGAAATTGCTGTAGTGGTACTTCGATAAATATTTTCGAAAACTTCTACTTGGAGGATTACATACAATATTCAATTTTTCATCTGTTTAAAACTTGACGTATAATCTTAACAAATTATTTATTAGATGTATTCACCAATACCGTTAATCCATCAAAGAGACGACCATTGAAAAATGTATAGGCCTATCCGTATCTACATATGAGGAACGATTCTTTCATTAAGGAGAAGTAGAAGAGTCTTACAGCACAGGCTTGAGAAAAGCTCATTCACTTCTACGTTGGAAGTTCTTTCTTCGTTCGCACTTGAGTTGTCGAAACCGCTTTTGCTGAGAATATGATCGAGGCATCCACACTCGCAATTAGGTACATCAGGAAAAGAAAAACGCACATATCATTGGCCTCAAATTTGACTAATATCAGCCTACATCTAGCAAACAAAGGATCTCATTCAAGAAAGTAGATGGCTCGTGCTTCGTCTGGCTCTTAGCCCAGTTTCGGTCGTCAACAGCTGAATCCGCCTACGCACGTCTATGCAATTCGTCAGAGAACTTACGTCAATTTAACACCCGTTTTTGAAAGATTCGGCCCGCAATCATTTTGAACAATAAAAATATATTATTAATTGACCAGAAAAAATTAGAGTAGGTAATACCGAAGAAAAACTGTCATTCCGTTATCCTTTTTAATATAATAATTATGGTGTTGTGAGAATATGACGCATTTTATAGACAAAAATATAAGTGACATAATTATCATAATTCGACGACGTACGAAAAGGCGCGAATATCTGATCAGTGCAAATGGATAGAATCATGGAGAGCGTCTTAAATCACGAGGTTTGCCATTTTATGGGTCCATCTCTGACAGGTTAGGCTCTAAAATTTTGAAACAACGTGGCTAATTATACCTAGTTGATACGAATTAAATTAGATAAATCACATGCCGGTCTTGCGTAAATTTATAGTCAGAGAACCTTATTGTATATTCCGTAAGAGCTGTCCATGGGTGTTAAGCTCCTTTTGATGGCGATGTCGCGCTAAAAAATTGAATGAAGCCATTAAATCGAAAAAATGAACCGGTCGCTGAACCCGGAGTGCCGTGTATTTCGAATATAATTTAATTGTATGTCGGTAAATATTTACTTTTTCGTAATCTTTGTTTCATATAGGTATTATTTTTTTGGCTGAGCACTTCGTATTTGATCGAATTTTGACGCTTTGTAATGGTGCACAAAACGCAATAGACGTTCTCGTTTTTTTAAAATCAGTAACATCAGATGTCATTGTTCGAACATAGTCGCACCAGTAATGATGTTATTTTTTTAAATCATATTTTTTCCGCTCATTTATTTTTTTCCATCTCCTTCTTTTTTATAGGAGGGCATTTTTCGTATTCATTCGTTTTTTCCTATCGAAGATGTTGGTGTTTCGATCAAAGTATCGACAGCGCAGATTGAGTAACGATTTGAATATTTATAAACTACATTCGGATAAAATTAATTTCCATGTGGGTAAGTTAGTACACAATTGATAACCGTAAAGACGAACTCGCATTGTAAACATGTGAAATATGGAAAAGGATCGTTCAATCCCTTTCCATGATGTTTAACCATAAAATTGAAGAACGAATTAACTCGATGTAAAATATGTCAAATTTGCCTGAGGAAGGGGCACTATGCGTAACATAAATGAGTCAGGCGGAGAGGGAGCCTCCGCTAATACCCAATGAAGATCCCTTGGATTAACATAATACTTGGATAGAATTGACACGGTCCGAAACGTTACGGCTCGACATAATGACAGAATACTCAAAGAGCAGAGTAAACGAAAAACCAATTACAAAGACCGCAGATATAAAAGAGAAGATGCGAGATCTTTCGGTTAACAAACCATCATCGGGCAAAGTTAGAACGGACGTTCTACCAGTCACTGAATATCTCTTGACGCCAATAATAAAGAACAATTACGAAAACCGAGCTTTATTACTGGTACCGCAAGTACAACACTTCTAAACACCGTTAAACTGTGACACAATCGCGTTAAAGAACGAGAACACGTTAACTATCGCTTTAAGATTACAACATTGTGTGACCAGAAAAGAATTACTAGCCATTATAAAATCAATGAAAAATTTCCACAAGTACATGTGTGGCCAGAAATTCTTGCTACGAACTGATCATGCTGCTTTACAGTGGATAATGAATTTCAAAGAACCAGAAGGGCAGATGGCTAGATGGCTGCAATACCTGCAAACTTATACTTTTGAAATAATCCACCGGAGAGGAAAAAGTCATCAGAATGCTGATTCATTATCAAGAAGACCATGCTCAGAAGACTGTAGTCATTGTTGCAAACAAGAGAAGAAGGAAGTCTCAGTCAAAGCCATACAACTAAGTTCCAATGTGGATATGAAAAATGCTCAACAACAGGATAAAGATATTTCAGTCATCTGATCTTAGCCTGGAAGGAGAAAGGTGAACGACCAGTCTGGCAGGATATCAGCTCGCAGTCAGTAAATTTAAAGATTTTATGATCACAATGGGACTCGCTTCAAGTAGAAAATGGAATTGTTTACCGGATCTGGGAAACAACAGATGGCAGATCACACCGGCGCCAACTACTGATACCTGAAGCACTTGTTCCGGATGTCTTGAAGAGTGTTCATGATGACGCATCTGGTAGTCATTTTGGAATAACAAAAACATTGGCCAAGGTTCGGGAACGGTTTTACTGGCCAGCCTGTAGAAGTGATATAGAGGATTGGATTCAATGTTGCAGAACATGTAATGCCAGTAAGGGGCCCAATACTAGGGGCCGAGCTAAGATGCAAATCTACAATGTGGAATACCCTTTTGAACGGATTGCGGCAGATGTCTCAGGACCATTTCCAGAAACTGACCAAGGTAATTGTTATATTCTAGTGGTAGGAGATTATTTCAGCAAATGGATGGATGCTTACCCACTGCCAAATTGTGAAGCCGTCACTGTTGCAACAGCGCTGGTGGAAAACTGGATTTCAAGGTTTGGAGTACCTCTGGAGTTACACTCAGACCAGGGAAGAAACTTTGAATCCCAGGTATTTGGAGAAGTGGCTAAGTTGATGGGATTGAGGAAAACTCGTACAACACCACTCCACCCACAATCTGATGGTATGGTCGAGAGGTTCAACAAAACAATAGACCAATTCCTATCCAAAGTAATTGATAGCGACCAGCGGAATTGGGACAAGCTACTTCCATTGTTCCTGCTAGCCTATTGGTCTTCAATCCATGAGAGCAGCAAGGAAACACCTGCAAAAATCATTTTTGGAAGAGAACTTCGATTACCGTGTGATTTAGAGCTGGGCACCCCTCCACAGCCACCTCAAGAAGTCAAGCCATTTATGTAAGAACTGAAGAACCGACTTAAGCAGGTACGTGAGCTGGTCAGAGAGAATTTAGAAGTTGCTAGCGACCGGATGAAGGCACGCTATGACTTCTATGCAGATGAAACCAAGTTTGAACCTCAGGATAAGGTGTGGTTCTACAAGCCATAGAGAAAGAAAGGGAAGAACCCGAAATTAGAATACAAATGGGAAGGACCTTGGACAGTCGTGAAGAGAATCAATGATGTCATCTATTGCACCCAACAGGACAGAAAGTTCAAAGTTGTCCACCGAAATAGACTAGCTGTATGGAGTCCGGCGTTTGAACGGGACGTTCAAAACTGAGGAGGGGAAAGTGTGGCGTTCTGCTATGAAGGCGCAAGCACCAAGCTTGCACATGCCGCTAAACTTTTAATAATAGCAGACGCCGCAAGGAAGCGTACTTATCGCTTAACTACTTCGCCAAATACGCTTGAACAACCTAGAACGTGCTCGATTGATTGTATAAGGACTCTTGCATAACCTGTTTGCCGTTCTAGAAGAAATCTCGAGAATTCCGGAATTAATAAGGGTGAGACTATAAATAGCCGGCAGCAACCCGATAGAGCGATTCAGTTGTAATCTTAAAAGCGATAGTTAACGTGTTCTCGTTCTTTAACGCAATTGTGTTACAGTTTAACGGTGTTTAGAAGTGTTGTACTTGCGGTACCAGTAATAAAGCTCGTTTTTCGTAATTGTTCTTTATTATTGGCGTCAAGAGATATTCGGTGACTGGTAGAACGTCACAACTGGTGTCAGAAGTGGGATGGTTGCGTTCTAACTTTGCCCGATGATGGTTTGTTAACCGAAAGATCTCGCATCTTCTCTTTTATATCTGCGGTCTTTGTAATTGGTTTTTCGTTTACTCTGCTCTTTGAGTATTCTGTCATAATACTTGGATACTAGAATCAATCCGTTTTTCAAGTTTACGGTCATTCATTATGAAGAAATATACTCAAAAGAGTAAAGAGGTAGATACACGAACCGCAATAAAATCACACGACCGAGCGCTTTCGGCTAAACAGCCATTCTCAAGGTATAGAAAGCGACTGAACCCAAGAACGAGTAACAACGACGAGGAGGTCATAACAGAACCAGCGAGTCGTCAAATTGTGAATCATCTTCGTAGACTAATTCAATCAATCCCTCCTCAGGAATATACCTGTTCAACACGGTAATGTCTTCAATATTTCGGTGACGATGAATTTCGATTTCTTCTAACGCTACGCGTCTGAAATATGATTTTTCCCTATGAAGGAGAACTTCAGACCCCTCTTTGGGACTATGACCGCTTTCGATTGAATGGTCCGCAAACGCCGACTCGCCTACTGTGTTCATCAACTCTAATTTGGAGTTGACGGCTAGTCATACCTATGTACACACTAGGGCAATCGCCACAGGCCACCCTATAAACACCCCCCCTCTCTCGGCCATCGGTATTGGATCTTTCAGTTTGACCAAAAGGCTCTTAACAGTATTGGTACTATAAACGTTGACCGAAAACCGAAGGGACGGAGGACACGGCTCAACTCCGAAGAAAACCCCCCCAGAAACGGCAGCCTAATCCACCGTTTTCGCCTATCAAGGTGCAGTTCGCGGGGAAGGAGGTTGTGGAATCGAGACTTTTTCTTGTAAGTCTCCTCCGGACCATAAGGTCAATGTCAACCTTGACCTGATTCACTCTAGCCAAGTGCTTTATCGTCACGAGTTCTTTTTTGAAGGCAACTGCACTGAGAGAGAGTTGAGTGAGGCGATAGATTAAGCTATTAAATGTAGCTAGTTTATGGGCAAAAGGTACGAAAGACGACCCGTGGATAGCAATGTCGGTCGAAGTACTTTTCCGGTAAATACCGAGTTCATGCACACCGTCAATGACAGATATGGATAAGTCCAGAAAATTTATTGATGAACCACCAACTTCCAGAGTAAATATGATGGAAGGGTATAATATATTTAAAAATAAGCGAGAAACTCACTAAGGAGCTCCGCAGGACCGGTCCACGCGCACAATATGTCATCCACGTACCTATGCCAATAGAAAACGTGATTCAAAAACACCTGGCCCGAAGAAAACAGGTCAGCCTCAAATTTGGACATGAAAACTTCAGAAATAAGAGGACCCAAGGGGGAATCTATAGGGATCCCTACCTCCTCAGAGAACTCAAAATATTTACCATCAAATTTGCAAAGCGAGTCGGCGTTTGCGGACCATTTAATTGAAAGCGGTCATAGTCCCAAAGATGGGTCTGAAGTTCTCCTTCACAGGGAAAAATTATATTTCAGGCGCTTAGCGTTAGAACAAATCAAAATTTATCGTTACCGAAATATTAAAGACGTGTTGAACAGGTATATCCCTGAGGAGGGATTGATTGAATTAGTCTATGAAGATGATTCACACTTCGATGACTCGCTGGTTCTGTCATGACCTCCTAGTCGTTGTTACTCGTTCTTGTTGGTGTTGGGTTCAGTCACTTTCTATACCTTGCTGATGTTTAGCCGAAAGCGATCGGTCGTGTGATTTTACTGCGGTTCGTGTATCTACCTCTTTACTCTTTTAAGTATATTTCTTCATACTTGGATACTAATTTGGAATATACAGACAATTACAACAACAATGTAAACAACATTTATAAAATGTGATGTGATTGACGAGGAGAGGGTGACGAACAGCACCTGAACACTACCGCTGTCTATAATTCGCGCGCATGTCCAGTTCAGGACGTCATCTGTGTAGTTCTCATATAGGTCAAGGTAAATCCGGACCAGGAGCGCGATAACAGGTCGAAACCATTCATCTTCGAGTGGGAGGAAGATTAGCATTCATGTCACCTCCCCATAAAACGTGAAAGACGAATACTCCGACGTGGAGTAAAACATGCAAACCGCAGAAAAATAAAAGACGACGAGCGCTTTCGGTTAAATAACCATCTTCAAGTCTGAAATGAAAGCAACTGACGAACAAAAGAGAAGAACGAGGTATTAAGATCGTCCAAACGAGAAATCACGGTGTGAGTCATAAACCAGTTCGATCAGGCCATCTTCCGGAATGTACGAATTGAGTACAGTGATACCGTCAGTGTTGAGATGACGAATTATCTCTATATTCTCGAGGGCGATACGCTTACGGTAGGAATTCTCCTTATGGAGGAGCTTTTCGGATCCCCCGCGGAAGCTGTGGCCACTGTTTATTAAGTGATCGGCGAAAGCTGATGACTCCCCTAAGTGTCCCTTCTTCCAAGACTTCAGGTGCTCAGCTACTCTAACTTTCATTTGGCGGCTGGTCTCACCAATATAAAAGCCTCCACAATCCTCACACTCCAACTTATACACACCACTCCTCTCATCGACAGGTATGGGGTCCTTCAGTCTTACAAACAACCTCTTGACTGTGGTAGGGTTGTAAAACGCGGGTCTGAAGCCAAACGGGCGAAGGGCCCGACCCAATTGCAGGGAGAACTTTCCCAGGAAAGGGAGACTGATCCAACGCAAACGGCGATCGCGGATCGTGTCTCGGGGGAGGGAGGTGGTAGAATCCAGGAGGCTCCTCGTAACTTTCCTTCGAACCATCACGTCAATATCGACATTGACCCCATTCACTCTGGCCAGGTGTTTTATTGTGATTAACTCTTTCTTAAAGGCAGACTGACTCAAAGGAATACGAGTCAGTCTGTGAACTAGGCTATGAAAAGCAGCCATCTTGTGAGCAACAGGACCGAACGAACCACCGTGGACTAAAACATCGGTCGTAGTATCTTTCCTGTAAATTCCAAACTTATGGATACCGTCTATTATAGAGAACGATAAATCCAAAAAGTTAATGGAAAATACCCCTATTTCCAACGTAAATTTGATGAAAGGGTACCAGGAATTGAGATACCTCAGAAACTCACCAAGGAGATCTGAGTGACCAGTCCAGGTACATAGAACGTCATCAACGTACCTGTGCCAATAATGAATATGATTAAGTAACACCTGGTTCGAGGAAAAGAGGTCAAGTTCAAACTTAGACATGAAAATTTCGGATATGAGAGAGCCTAGTCGTGATCCAATGGGGATTCCTACTTCGTCAGGGAACTCGAAAAATTTTCCTTCAAACTTACAGTAGTTGGGGGACCAGCAAGTATTCAGAAGATCGAAGAATTCGTGAAACTCATTATGAGGAATGGTGGCTTTAACGAGTAGCTCACCCATACGCTGGATAGTAGCAGCCTTAGGAATATTCGGGAACAAACCAACATCATCAAACGAGCAGATGGTCGTTCCCAGAGGAAGACTTACATCCTTGAGGACGTCAGTTAAAGAGGCCGAATTCAAGACCGAATGAGTTTCTGAGGTATCTCAATTCCTGGTACCTACCCTTCCATCAAATTTACGTTGGAAATAGGGGTATTTTCCATTAACTTTTTGGATTTATCGATCTCTATAATAGACGGTATCCATAAGTTTGGAATTTACAGGAAAGATACTACGACCGATGTTTTAGTCCACGGTGGTTCGTTCGGTCCTGTTGCTCACAAGATGGCTGCTTTTCATAGCCTAGTTCACAGACTGACTCGTATTCCTTTGAGTCAGTCTGCCTTTAAGAAAAAGTTAATCACAATAAAACACCTGGCCAGAGTGAATGGGGTCAATGTCGATGTTGACGTGATGGTTCGAAGGAAAGTTACGAGGAGCCTCCTGGATTCTACCACCTCCCTCCCCCGAGATACGATCCGCGATCACGGATCAGTCTCCCTTTTCTGGGGAAGTTCTCCCTGCAATTGGGTCGGGCCCTTCGCCCGTTTGGCTTCAGACCCGCGTTTTACAACCCTACCACAGTCAAGAGGTTGTTTGTGAGACTGAAGGACCCCATACCTGTCGATGAGAGGAGTGGTGTGTATAAGTTGGAGTGTGAGGATTGTGGAGGCTTTTATATTGGTGAGACCAGCCGCCAAATGAAAGTTAGAGTAGCTGAGCACCTGAAGTCTTGGAAGAAAGGACACTTAGGGGAGTCAGCTTTCGCCGATCACTTAATAAACAGTGGCCACAGCTTCCGCGAGGGATCCGAAAAGCTCCTCCATAAGGAGAATTCCTACCGTAAGCGTATCGCCCTCGAGAATATAGAGATAATTCGTCATCTCAACACTGACGGTATCACTGTACTCAATTCGTACATTCCGGAAGATGGCCTGATCGAATTGGTTTATGACTCACACCGTGATTTCTCGTTTGGACGATCTTAATACCTCGTTCTTCTCTTTTGTTCGTCAGCTGCTTTCATTTCAGGCTTGAAGATGGTTATTTAACCGAAAGCGCTCGTCGTCTTTTATTTTTCTGCGGTTTGCATGTTTTACTCCACGTCGGAGTATTCGTCTTTCACGTTTTATTATGGATAGCCGGAACTTGAAGGAACGGATTCGTTTAATTTCACCTCCCCATCTTCGCTAACACCCACCTTAGATCCTTCGGAGTAGCATATGCCAATTATTTTCCCACCCATGACGTCACTAGGATAGTTCCTATGTAGGTCAAGGGGTTAGGTCTCCCCCTTCCGCATTAATTTAGTGTACTTAGGCTCGCGAGTTAGGTCAAAAGAACTACGCTCAGACTAAAAGATGTGCTCCCGTACTCTCGTGCAAATCTATTCTGTTGATCATGATAACGAATTAAAGTTATTAAAAAACAAATTTGAGCTAATGGTGGCTAGGTATACTCAGAGCCCGGATTCCTCGGCATTAGTCAAATCATTTTGCGAAGGGTCGGCAAGAAACTTAAGAAATAGTCCAAGTAGATGAAAATTTGTTGATAGGGCCTCCCGATAAACGTTGTTCCCACTTGAAGCTCTCGAACGTGATAAGCTTCAGGGATGCAAACAAGGAAAAAGGGCTCCATGGGTAGTTATTCCCAAAGAAGCCCGGAGATCCGAGGGGCTTCAAGTTTGTCCCTGTTGAAGCCCTTTGGGCCTGGGAAATCGAAGGACTACAAATAGGACGAAAACGGGAAGAAGGTAACGATAAGGCTTCAAATGAGGTATCAGAGGGGTAGTTTTCCCATTTTTTCCAAGGCTTCAGAGGGGAAACCAATTGTTTATCGCGCTGGGAAATAATTTTTCCGCAGAAAATGGGATGAAAGATGTCGAAAATAGGGTTCAAAGCCGAATAAGGTCAAAAATACCCCGTTGAAAAAGTACACGAATGAAGAATTAAATACGTACAACAAAATTTCTTCATCTTTGAAAATTGGAAAAATTGGCCCGCCTCACTTCTTACCTCACTCCAAGTGGCCCGCTAGCTGAAAAAGGTGAGGAATGTCTGATCTCAACAGGTAGCCTATATGAAGATGGTTATGGAGAAAAATATTCTCGATTGGCGCTAAACCAAACAAATTCATAACTTCTTACGATTATTTGTTTTGAATTTTGCTGACATTAGTTCTTCCTGTCATTCTTATTCGCTATTAAAACCTCCTGCTTCAAAGACGTCATCTTTACCGCAATTGTACAGGTTTACTTGCCAAGTCCCCCTCCTATCATATATAGCTCGAGAGTCTAAATTTTTCAAAGTTTTTGCTGGTCGGCGCACGGTAAATTCCTCAAAAAGCCCCCCATAAAACAGGTTCCCTGTTAAAATTTGGGTAAATTGAATATTATAAAATGGTGACCACGGAACAATACAGTTTGGTTTATATGTGTAAATTTATATTTTTCTGTCTTTCAGAGTTGCAATAATAAATTTTCATATTTTCTGCGTTATTTCAGTTTTCCATACCTTTCTGATAATCATTACAACCTTATCCAGTCGACATAGTACTCGTAAATGGATTCTCATTGCATATGCTTCATTGTTCACGATGGTAATAGTATTTTCTTACTGCACGAACATACAAAATTATTTCTCTTACGAAGTCGCGCGCTTTCGAGGTGAGCTTTATTTATAATTATTTATTTATTATTATTGCTTCGACATATTTCATGTCTTTGCTCTGACCTTCCTTCTAATTTCGAAATTTGCGTCCGTACGACCACTATCTCGGAACCTGGAAAAATTTTGATCTGACTTCTAATCCTTTACTTCCTGGATTTGCGTCGATCCACACGGGTCTGACCTCTCCGTTTATAGTGGGTTTTACTACACTTCTATTATACATATTATACACGTACAAAAGATACCAGGCTAAGAAGAGGGATAAACTTCTCCCCTAATTTCTGGTTTGCGTCCGTACGGCCTTGATGTCTTCTTGGGGAGTGAGACTTGGAGGAATTTTGACATCCGAGCTTATATATATATATATGATATGAAAGGGACTTGGAAGAAACGACGGCTTCCTTAACGAAGTTAAAGTTGGTATAAAGAAGGCCTACACCTACTAGAAGCCTAACATAATATAGTTCGAGAGTCTAAATTTTTCTCGAATCTCGAGCTATATGTAATAGGAGGACTTGCAAAAATTCTCGAGCTATATATGATAGGACGGGGACTTATAAGAATTTTGACTCTCGCGCTATATATGATAGGAGTCAAAATTTTTCCAAGTTTTTTGCCGGACGGCGCATGGAAAATTTCTCAAAAACTCCCCCGTAGAATAGGTACTCTGTTAAAATTCCCGCTCGAACTCTCGAGCTATATATATTGAAAATTTAAAGAAGCCTAGACCTAGATAAAGCTAGTATAAAGAAGGCCTAGACCTACTATAAGCCTAGTATAATATAGTTTGAGAGTCTAAATTTTTCTCGAATCTCGAGCTCGAGCTAGACGTATATGATGGCTCGAGAGTTGAAATTTTTCCAAGTCCCTCTCATCTCATCTATAGCTCGATAGTCGAAATTTTTCAAGTCCCCCTCCCATCATATATGGCTCGAGAGTCGACATTTTTCTAAGTCCCCCTCGTATCATATATAGCGCGATAGTCAAAATTTTTCCAAGTCTCCCTCCTATCATATATAGCTCGAGAGTCTAAATTTTCCTCGAATCTCCAGCTATATATGATAGCTTGAGAGTCGAAATTTTTTCCAAGTCCCCCTCCTATCATAAATAGCTCGAGAGTCGAAATTTTTCTCAGTCACCCTCTTATCATATATAGCTCGAGAATCGAAATTTTTCCAAGCCCCTCTCCTATCATATATGGCTCGAGACTCGAAATTTTTCCAAGTTTTCAACAGGGAACCTGTTTTATGGGGGGCTTTTTGAGAAATCTGTCGTGCGCCGTGTGCCGTACGCCGTTCGCCGTCCGCGTCCAACAAACAACTTGGAAAAAATTTCGACTCCTGAGCTATATGACAGGAGGAGACTTGGAAAAATTTCTACTCTCGAGCCATATATGATAGGAGAAGGACTTAGAAAAATTTTCTGGCAGAGCCAAATAAATGAAGATCATGTTTCATGTACCTAACGTATTTTATGTTCGTTGACTTTCACACTATGTTAGTCTGAATAGCTTTAAAATAAGAGATTTGTGGTAAGGGGCTAGTATACTGAAGCCTAGTCTAGGCTAATATACCGTATATTAGGTCTGAGTTTCACAGCCCTATTTTGAGCTATTTTTATGGGGCGAAAGTCCAATGTCCTATATTTTGGGCAATAAGGAAGAAAGGTTGTACTCTCATACTTCTAAATCATCCACGAGATATAAGCTTGCAGATGCAAGCGCACGGGCTACCCTATTTGTCCATTAATTTTTTTTTTGGGGGGGGAGGCAAGGGTGGTACACAAGTTTGTTCAGTAATTTCCAGGAAATTTTTCCGAGTTTCCCAGGTTCCCTGGGTTCGTTAAGAAAGCCATCGTTTTTGTTGGACGGCGAACGGCAAATTTGTCAAAAAGCCCCCCATAGAACAGGTTCCCTGTTAAAATTCACATTCGAACTCTCGAGCTATACAATATTTCAAAGTCCGTAAAATAGGTCAAGGTCACTGATGACGTCCTATTTTAGGCTTACAGTAGGTCTAGGCTTCCTTTATACTAGTTTTATCCTAGGTCGAAGCGTTCTTACATTCTCAATACCAAAACCAATTTCAGTCATAGAACTGGTTCTCTGCGATCATCGTTCAACTTCGTTAAGGAGGCCGTCCTTTTTTTTCTGTAGCTAGCTCAATAGATCACGATTTATTTGGCCCTCACAGAATATTTTCATCATTCTTTCTAACTCCATATTTTTCATAAACGAAAAAACGAATACTCTAAAGGGAGAGTAAACAAATGCAAACCGCAGAAAATAAAAACGAAGGGAGCGCTTTCGGTTAAACAACCATCTTCAGACCTGAAATGAAAGCAACTGACGAACGAATGAGAAGGAAGAGGTATTAAGATCGTCCGAACGAGAAATCACGGTGTGAATCATAAACCTGTTCGATCAAGCCATCTTCCGGAATGTACGAGTTGAGTATAGTGATACCGTCAGTGTTGAGGTGACGCATTATCTCTATATTCTCGAGGGCGATACGCTTACGGTAGGAATTCTCCTTATGGAGGAGCTTTTCGGATCCCTCGCGGAAACTGTGGCCACTGTTAATCAAATGATCAGCGAAAGCTGACTCCCCTAAGCGTCCCTTCTTCCAAGACTTCAGGTGCTCAGCTACTCTAACTTTCATCTGGCGGCTGGTCTCACCAATATAAAAGCCTCCACAATCCTCACATTCCATCTTATAAACACCACTCCTCTCATCAACCGGTATGGGATCCTTCAGTCTCACAAACAACCTCTTAACTGTGGTATGGTTGTAAAACGCGGGTCTGAAACCAAACGGGCGAAGGGCCCGACCCAATTGCTGGGAGAAATTCCCCAGGAAAGGGAGACTGATCCAACGCAAACGGCGATCACGGATCGTGTCTCGGGGGAGGGAGGTGGTGGAATCAAGGAGGCTCCTCGTAACTTTCCTCCGAACCATCACGTCGACGTCGACATTGACTCCATTCACTCTAGCCAGGTGTTTTATAGTGAGTAATTCTTTCTTATAAGCAGATTGACTCAACGGAATACGAGTCAGTCTGTGAACTAGGCTATGAAAAGCAGCCATCTTATGAGCAACAGGACCGAACGAACCACCGTGGACTAAAACATCGGTCGTAGTATCTTTCCTGTAAATTCCAAACTTGTGGATACCGTCTACAATAGAGATCGATAAATCCAAAAAGTTAATGGAAAATACCCCTATTTCCAACGTAAATTTGATGGAAGGGTACCAGGAATTGAGATACCTCAGAAACTCACCAAGGAGATCTGGGTGACCAGTCCAGGTACATAGAACGTCATCAACGTACCTGTGCCAGTAGTGAATATGATTAAGTAACACCTGGTTCGAGGAAAAGAGGTCAAGTTCAAACTTAGACATGAAAATTTCGGAGATAAGAGAGCCTAGAGGTGATCCAATAGGGATCCCTACTTCCTCAGGGAACTCGAAAAATTTCCCTTCAAATTTACAGAAGTTAGGGGACCAGCAAGTATTCAGGAGATCAAAAAATTCCTGAAACTCATTGTGAGGAATGTTGGCACTGATGAGTAGCTCACCCATCCGCTGGATAGTAGCAGCCTTAGGAATATTCGGAAACAAACCAACAACATCAAACGAGCAGATGGTCGTTCCTGGGGGAAGGCTTACATCCTTGAGGACATCAGTTAAAGAGGCCGAATTCAAGACCGAATGAGGAGATTCAAAATCAATGCGATTTTTGAACCAACGGTCAAGGAATTTGGCAAGGAGGTAGGTAGGAGAGGAGACAAAAGAAACAACGGGTCGCATCGGGGTATTCTTCTTATGCCCTTTGGGCAACCCGTAGAGGAGGGGGGGTGTGGGGTTAGGAACCAGGACGGCTTTTTTCAAAGCAGGAGTTTTGATAATAGCCTTACTCCTGTTGATGACACTCCTAACTTCTCTAACGTGCTTAGGAAAGCTGAAATCCCCACTCTCTTTAGCACCACACTGCTGTAGGACTTCATGGACCTTGGAAGAATAGGCCGACCTCTCCATCACTACAACAGCGTTGCCCTTGTCAGCCTGGTTGTTTAACCGAAAGCGCTCCCTTCGTTTTTATTTTCTGCGGTTTGCATTTGTTTACTCTCCCTTTAGAGTATTCGTTTTTTCGTTTATGATGGATAGCCGTAACCTTAAGGAACGGATTCGTTTAATCCATATTTTTCCTTTTAGATTCATTAACACACCGAACGCATGAAATCAGAGGCATAATATTGGCATTGTTAAAGCACATTGATAATTTTGAACATCAATATTTAAAGCAGCAAAATATTTCTGCCACATTGAGTCAGGTAGGATTTTTTTTTTGGTTTTTGCACTTGAAGAGAAAAATTGATTGTAATAGAATTATTTCTTTACAGATTGTATTCTTCATAGTGTGTGGGAAAGTAATGTTACATAATCGTAATGTAACCGCTTTATATTCACTCTTATTCTACAATTTGCTCAGTTACTGCGTATCGTACATACGTCAGTTCTACTACAATATGAAAAGGTCTTTTTTTATCAAAGTAGCCGATCACTCCAGCATCAAGCACTTGGCTATGTCAGCTATTAAAATTGTTCTCGAAGTCACCCATGTTATCGCTATCATTTCTATGCTGTTGGCGTTAAGCGTAGAACCCAAAGGAGAACCAACAAAATTGTTTACTGTATTCACCTTTGTCTATTATTTCGTGACCGAAATCAAATTTTCGGAGTCGGTACAAAGTCTCTTGATCTATTTTCAGTTTTCTTGTTTTGAAAATTTAGAAACCCTCTGGACACCTGTCCTATTAAGCATTATAGCTCAATGTTTATCGTTTTGTTTCGCATTTATCTTACTATTCAGCGGATCGTATCAAGCCGCTCTCGTAACGTTCTATCTTAATGTTTATCTCAGTTACAAAAAACTTTCGAGAGGAAGCTTGAAAATTTTGAACGATGAAAAGAGAATCGTTTCTCAATACCGTTACGCAACCAAATCCGAACTCGAAAACTTTGAAGATGTTTGCGCAGTCTGCTTGATGGATATGCACCAAGCTAGGGTCACGCCTTGTCATCATATTTTCCACGCCGATTGCTTGAGAAAGTGTTTACTAAATTGCAATACATGTCCAATTTGTAAGAGAGAAATGATTTTCCAGTAACTTTTCTGTCTATATATAGATACTATATATTCCACCTGTCTTATATATTTTTTATTATATTTTATATATTTTGATAGCTGTATAATTAATTACCGTATGTATTCTTTGAAGCTTTTTGTACCTACCTTATTTTATTGGAGGAGAAAAAAGTATTACGGTGGTGAAAACGCTTCTTTCCCTTCTTGCTCTTAGGTAAATGTTTTTGTAATAAAATACATACACCTGTGATTTATTAAAATAGAATGGTGGTCATTTCTCACATACCGGTATGATATTCATTTCATTGTGATCTTTATTAAGTATTAGTTCAGTATATAATTTTGTAGCATTCCATTGTCTTGACATTCTATTGTTCAGAATTTTGATCGACAATTCTTGTTACATTTGATTTTGATGTTTGAACTTCACCCTTATAATTATTTTTTTTCATCATCTTCCGGTCCCTACAATGTCTTATTGAAATAAATTTCATTTTAAATAAATCAGATACCAATGGCAACTGTGCACGTATTAATATCAAATTATAGGAACATATTTCAAGTAGAATTATTTGTTTTCAGAAAAAGCTGGATAAATAGGCCAATATTTATTGTAATTGCGGGAATCTAAAAAGCTTTCAAAAAAAAACTGAGAAAAATTGACTGATTTAGCTCACAAATGCTTAAATATGAAGCTGGATTTCGGTTCCCATACAATTCGCCGCAGATACATTTTGCCGCAATGAAATTTCCGCAAAAGAACAGTCGTGTGTAGTAAAATGGAAACTTCTGTTTTTTTTTTTTCAACACTTCTCCAGCGTATTCCTGATAGGCAATAATTTTAACTTGCTCACGAGTATAGAGAACCATTCATTAATTACATATGTAAAAACTTGTTGAAAAATCTCTACGTGACCATATTTGGGGGAAGGGGTGCTAAGAATCAATTCTTGGTTCGTAAGATTTTTAAAAATTCAAAATTTGCCTTCAGAGTGAGGGAAAAAACCACTTGTCCTTGATATAAAACTCTGTTAGAAACAAGGGCAAATCTTCTTACATTTTTTAAATCATTCTTTAGGATTATTTTGGACTGAAAACAGTCAAGTCTTCACAAACGCTCTCTCTCTATATAAGTAGATCTAAATCTTTTATAACTCGAGAACCGTTTTCACTGCATATTTTGTTGGAAGTGGAAGCTGGAAATTATTTGATAGAAGCGCTCAAGAAGTGGAAGCTGGAAGCTGCAACGCGAGAAGTTGGAAGTTGGAAGTCAGAAAAAAAAATTGGAAGTGAAAGTGGAAGTTTTATCAATCGACTTTGCATCCTTGGATTCATAATTTCGTCTAAAAATTAGTAGGCTAACAGAAGAAAATTCCTCCCACATAGCTAGTGTTTAAAAGACAACGTCCACTGGATTTGATAACTTCTTCGGTCACTTTGGTCACTTGTTTTGTGCCGGAATCAGGGATGGAAAGCGGTTCGCAAGCAGCTTAGACATATCATTTTACTTAGGCTTATAAGTTGTTCCATGAATTTGAACAGTTTAGCTACGTACCAAAAAGAAAGCTGTGTCAATTATTAATGTTAATGATTTTGCATCCATTTTCCTTTCATTGTAAACCTGCATAGCTGCATTGAGACAAAATAATGAGAGTGGAAATAATGCATACGTTTTCAAAGAATAATAAGTTTATGAATAAAATCATAAGACATTGAAATGATAGTGTAAGTAATTAGATATGGATTGGCTAACAAATGCAATGAAAACTTCAATGAGATATTGTAGACCCTGTAATAAAACAGCTAAACACTCAATTACAGAGGAAGGAATTAAAGCCACATTAAAAAAATGAATTAGAACGTGCACTCAGTGTAAAATTACTCTCGCTAGAGTAGTAAGTACTTATGATAAAGATAAAATCTCCCTTGTTTGTTATAAATATAAAGAATTGAAACCAAGCATTTCAAAGGAAATTGGTATCAAGTCAATGTACAATATGTGGGGATTTTAGGAAAATAGGATTCCTGAATTAAATTTTTGTACGATTGCGGGTGATAGGCATGGGCAGAGTATTGTAGTCGAAAATTTAGCTTCGGCTTGTCGCTTAAACTTACAACTTTGAAAAATTTGACTTTTGGCATTTGAAAAAATTCACCTGGCTTTTGGTTTGATTGAGCTGTTTGATATGCGAGTTCAAATAAAACGATCAAGAGAATTGGGGCTTTGATATACTTGCGGAAGATACTTGCTCTTCAGTTTGTATTCATCTTCATTGGATGACTGCACTATAGGCTCCTATGCTGAATGGCTGAACATTTCAACTGAACTGAAACCAATTTTTCTTATTTTGGTCAATTCTTTGGGAGAGCCAATGTGGCCTAGGGAGTGGAGCAATTGAACTTGAAATTTGAACAGTGGAGCAGTCCAGCTTCTGCAGAATTTAGGCTCATCTTGAAAATCCGTCAAAGATAGGGTTTTCGACCAAAATGATTTGAAACGGTCAACGGTTATCGGTCAGAACACCAGCAATATTTATAACGGTTATAGGTTACCGGTCAGGAAGGGCATTTTTTGAAATGGTCAAGCGGTCATAATTGTTATGACCGTTATTCTAAAAATGATTCGGTCAAAACGGTAAAATACTCAATTATAAAGAAAGAAGAGGAACTATGACGAAAAAATCTCCCAGCCCGAAAAGAAATTGTCAAAGCCGCAACCTGCTCGTTAATGATTACAATCTTTATTTTATAGTGTGGATTAGACACCTCTTCTAAGATTGAAAGAATGCAAAGAATTGAAGAAAAATAATGAATACTTTTCTAGTTCTCTCACACATCATACGACTCTTTACTTATAGAATTGATCGATTTCTTCTCGCATTTGATTCAGAATCAGATGGATATTCTATGCAGTATGCGGTACCTGAAGAAAATTGTCTCAGCAATAACACAATTATGATAACAAAAAACATGAGGGCACAATACAAAACATGCATAAATTTTTCAATTGTTTATTCGAGAATTCGATATTCGTCAACAAAAATGAAAAATAAGAAAACAAAATCAATGAATCAAAGATTTAAATGCAAAAAGAACAAACATTACCCCATTATGCCATGAAAAATAGAACGGATGTTTCTGCAAAACAACAATCCGGAGAGATGGATATCTTGTAATTCCCTGCTGCAAAGTCAAGAAACAGCCAACTCTCCGGATAGTTGTTTTGCAGTTATGTCCGTTCTACTGTTCACGGCAGAAATGAGAAAGTGAAAAAAAAAAAAAAAAATGTTGCTCATCGATGAAGGAGCCCATTTTGGGATTGTTCTAGGTTTCAGCGACGCTCAATTGGGGACAAGTCGCAAATTTCATTTTTTGATCTCAAAATCACATTCCATGTCGCCCATTTTGCGATTAATCGCCCAATTTGGCAACCCTGGTTCAGAGTGTTTTTTCTTCAAAAATCAAAATCGCTCCATTGTGAGTTTGTGACTGAGTAATTTGAAGAAAAATTAAAAATCAAATCCCCATACCTATGTGTTAGGAATCCTCTTCGTTCACGCCTACGTCACAGCATCGTTGTATTCAAAATAATTTCGAGATTTGTGATCGATGGTGCTTAGGGAAAGTAAACAAACTTTTTTTACACGGACTTTTCCATAAGAAGAAAAATTGAATTCGATCATTTGCTCATAATATTTGAATGGAAGAATAAAGTGAGACGTGAAAAATACATTCTCAAATACTTGAGATCTTCCAGATCTTGATTATCAACGTTGAATTCCTTATTTATTTCTCATTTTGAAATACTAACACATGATCGAAATGTTCCCTGTGTATTCTGACGGGAGTCGATAATGTTCTAAGCACCATCGCATGATACTATCGTAAAATTCTGCGATACTATCGCAGAATATCGCGCACTATCAGCAGTTAGTGACGTCACGTGAACGAAGAGGATTAGAATCTTGGACCGCAATACGAATTATTAATGGTCCAAGTTTGGGATATTATTCCCCTTATCAATATTTTTTTGAATAATTGTGATCTAGTGTTGTAATTGTATTGTAGCTGTGATTGTAAATTGAAAAGCCATAATAATTTATTATTTTATTAATTATTAATACCTATGATGTACGTTCTAGGTTGTAGCCTTACTATAAGCTTCAATTTTCCAACGCATTAGGTTCAGGCCAGAGGAGAATAATAATTCTAAAAATACATCGCCATCGATATGTATTGATGATTTTAAAGAACACTATCGATTGTGGCAACCAACTATCGATGTTTTGAAACTATTGCCCAGCACTATTCGCATGAGGACACAAAGTAGGCGCCCTCTATGAAAACTGTAGTGGCCATTTTTGGAAGCTGTCTGAAAAGGGGATGTTACAGAAAATTGTTGAAATCTTAATTTTTTTCTTCTTTTAGGTTATTCTATGAATGAAAATAATAAAAAAATGCTCTTACTACTTTTTTGTATTTTTCAATATTGACAAAGATACAGCCCGTTTTAGTTTTATACAGGTTTATGGCAATTTTTGCCAAATCCCCTTTTCGGGCACGACTCTAGCGCACCTACAGTTGTGTCCTCATGCGAATATACAACACAAAACTGATTACCGATGAAGAATAATAAATACAATGCAAAATGCAAATAAAAAATAATACAATGGCCGAAACAATGGCGATGCAGTGACGCCAGTGCTAAATGCAAATCCGGCAGCGGCATCGCATAATATCTGTTTAATAAACATATGCGTGCAGGGTGACAATTTAAAGAAAAGGTTCCAAAATCATATGTACGTCGAAAACCTTTCTCGAAATTATCACCATACACGTTCGTCCAAACATTATTTGCATAGCAGAATTGCAGACCTCGTCATTTTTCCCAGAGAATACAGAAAACTACCAATGGGCTAGGCATGCAAATGGAAGAAAGTACCCAAGCACCCGAAAAGAACACAGATGTGACTTGTCACGAAATAACGGACCCATCTTCATGATATAATTCTGAAGAAATGGATTTCATGCACGAGTGCATAAGACCCTTTTCTCTAGAAATATATTATGAAAGATGGGTCTCATATTTCGTGACAGCTCACAGATGATGCTGGAATGCTCCGACTCAGTCTGACCAAAAAATGACCGAAATAATAACTGTCATTTTAACTGTTATGACAGTTTGACCGTTATGTTGAATCTGTTAATAAATTATACGGTCAATTTCCTTCTCTTCCATGAAACGGTTACGGTCAATAACAGTTAAATAACTGCGTTATTTCGCAAATACGCTAGTCAAAGAAGTTCTGCAGGTGGTTTCAAAATAATATTATTGTCAGAGAAATTCTGTATGATTGGTTTATTTGAATTACCCTCTTAAAAGCAATAGACTGATTACCCAAGACGACATACTTGCTAACAAACAATAAATAATACCTAATGATTTTGTTCAATTTGTACTAAAAACAGACCTGTCTGCTGCAGCTGTCTCCCTTCAAAAAGTAAACAAACTTTGTGTATGTTATTTCCCATAAGGATCATGTAAGGTTCACTAAATCGCAAATATTTCAAAAATGAACAATTTGTTCAAAACAAGTGGTCTTGTTTCATGAAATACAAATCTTTCACTTAGTATATTAAGATTATCCATCATTAACATATTGTTTATTTTTGTCACCAGGAATCAGTCTATTGAGAAATATTGTGATATTTTCTTCACTCTGGTCAATGTACCGTGACTCTGGTGTTCAAATAATTTGCAAACCAATGAAATGAGAGTGATAATACCAAAGTTCAGAAACCAAAAGTTTTGTTCATTACGTTTGGCGAGATATAAGGAATCAGGTAAAATTACTGTTTTTCCCTCTGAATTTATTGTCAATAGGCGTTTGCTTCACAGTTCACGCAAGTATGCCTAGGTACAGCCTTAAGATCACCAGATAGACCGCTATAATTTATAAAAATAGTAATTTTTGAAATATTAACGTTTAATGGAAAACATTCGATGCTTAAAAAAAGTTTACAACAATTAAATACAACTAACGAACTTATACAATGCTGTTATAGAAAGAACAATTTTTAAAATAAAATTCAATAGTCACAACAACTAATAAATGACTGATTATAATATTCATAATGAATTAACTTAATGCTCGATTATTTTTCCATTTCAAAAGCGGATGAAAATTATGTAATGAATATAAAATTTAAAATTATTGCGATACGTTTCCGATGAAATTGACGCACGATTGTTTTCAACGTATATCGGTCATCAGTTTACTCTACGTGCTACGTGTATATAAGTCTGTGGTATCTCGAAATCTAATAAGTATTACAGGTAAGGAGAAGAAACAAAATTTTATATCGACAAAATTTAATGAAGTTTAATAAAATTCACACAATATAAAAAGAAAAAAACAAAAAAAACAAAAACATTATTGCAATAGTTCTGTGAATTGATTCAAATTTTATGTAGGTATATAATGTAACATTTCAAAATTTTAATATTTGGTAGGCCAACTAAACACAAAAAGCAAACCAAAGATAAAAAATAATTATATACACATAAAATATATTATATATAATTTATATTCATTATTAAGCTCTTTTTTTTTTGGAGTTGAGAAAACTGTGATAGAAGTAAAGAAAAAAGAATTGTTGATTTTTCTTGGGAAAGTTGGGAATTTCTGAAATAATAGAATCGTCTAAAATAATCATGCGTCCATTAAAAACTAGTTTTTTTGGATGTCAATTTTTTACCTATAAATTAAGAATACCTACAGTTGGTATCTCTATATTCACCAAATATCTACGATTATATTTTTAATAACTTGTATACCTGATGCTTCAAACTGGTCTTTGTATAATTTTTAGAGTCTTATTCTAATCATACCTTATTTTTTTTTCTTCAGCTTAAAACTACGTATCTAAGGAACAATTTTTATAGCACCACAAAATACGTACATTGGTAGAACGCTCCAATTTTCAACTCTGACTACTGGATTCCAAGTTTATCTCGACATATTAAATATTCTTTATAGATCGTCGACTTTAAGATGGGGAGTCAATTTAATTTTGTAAAGGGATCTCCAAGTGTAGCATACAAAAACTATGAACGTCGTATATTATATATTTTGTCGTCAATGAAGCGCAATGATGAAAAAAAAAAAAAAAAAAGTATAAAATATAGGTATTATTCTTATTACCCTAAAACTTTACTCTCATTTAGTACACTGCACTTGATCATCAGTTCTCCAACACATTTATTTCAGTTATCAAGTGTCTTAAATCTATTTACTTCAGCATCAACTTCAGCAATATCTGAGCTTTTAACCTATGTTGTAAACATTTTCACCAAGATTTCACCGTTTGTACTAATGAACTAGAATATTTCTGTAATTTAAATGTTATGATTACTATAGTTTATGTTCATGAATAAACATTATTATTCAAGTCACAAAATTGGATTGAAAATTTCGAAATTTTTAAATAAACAGCTCCCACATTTTTTAAAAATGATAGGAGAATTGGCTTTCGCGAATGAACTCGTTTATAGTATTTATTCAAATATTTTTTTGAACCCTTCTCGGATATAATATCGTTGATGTTAATATTTTCGCAAACTGGCCTATATATGATACATTTCCTATTTCAGCTTCAAAATGATGAGAACTTTAGATAAATTCGTATAATAAAACACAACCTACTTCGTTTCCTTAATAATTACTTTCCAAAATATTGCGTAATCAGTTGCACGTAATGAAATCATCGATATTGAATACGACAGATTTCTCTTAGGATAATTTACTTACCTATCTACGCACTGGACGGAAAAAAAAAAAAAAATCGAAAAATTGAAAAACGAGAACGAGAAAAGATATGCATGCATAACACCACAGCGAACGGCTGTATTTTTCGCTTATGATTCGCTGTAGGAATGAAATTTTTAAATGATCCACGAGTTCATCTCATTTTTCACGACTTTCCCATGAAAAATAAGCAGTCACTACAGGAAACTTTCATTATTAAATAATATTAAAAAGTATAATAATTATATTGTATTGTCGATAAAGTTATTCCGGATACGCAAAGGATTTGATAATTAATAAAATGTAAATACATACTTGTTTCAAAAGTATGAATAAATAAATACAAAAATAATTATAGCAAGTAATGAAAATAATGATATGTGTAACATAATGAACTTCGGGTAGAAACTTAATGAAAAAAAGCTATTTTTAGAAGAACGCGCGTGCAAGACTTTTCGACAACTTTGAAATGACATCCAACCCCTGAGAATACGCATGTTACAAAATGACTGCAGATATTTGGGTAATTTACACCATTAGCGAAAGTCGTTTACAGGGCCGATGGTTTACCCTCGGAAAAAGAACAGAACAAACCCATGTTCCATTACGAGACTCGTATTTAGAAGGATATCTTTCACTATAAGTGTGCGCGGAAAAATTGTACATTTTGTATGCAGTGTTATTTGACTATCAGATCTCCTATGGATAAATAACTTCATTTGAAGAAGTATGAAAATAAAATGTCATTCCACATGAATTATTCGAAAAAGCCAATGGTGGCACGGTAAAAAAATAACACCTCGTCACATGCAAGTCTTTATAAAGTTGTCAAGTACCCATGACCTCGAATTAAAAAAAAAAAAATAGATACTGGGCAAAATACGCTTCATTTGAGCAGCTTTAAAAAAGACTCAAGTTCCAGTTTTTGTGCAACGTTATACGCCGATTTACTCAATGAGTAGAAGAAAACCCTACGTTGCATGTTCGCTTTTAACTTTTCCTTTTTTCAACAGGGAACCTATTTTATCGGGGGTCGAAAAAAACGTCTGCCACCCGTCCAGCCGGCAAAGCTCGGAGCTCGAAAATTTTCCAAGTCCCCCTCCTAATATATATAGCTTGGGAGGGGGCGGGACCTGTGACGTGGGTCAGTTTTTTTCAAGTCCCCTTCTATAATATATAGCTCCAAAGTCCAGGCCTGTGACGTCACAGGTCTGCCTTGTGACGTGACAATCTACATTTTGCAGATACCACGTGCCCCATAAAAGAAATTCCTTGCCATGAGTTAAAGAACCCGCGAGTTTTTTTCTTCCCCAGATGGAAGAAGACTTCAACATCACTAGTAAAAAAAGCAAAGGAAAAACTAAATAATTAAGTTTATACGCGTTATTTTTTAGATTTGTGCAACTATATACGTAGATTTCGGAAGCCCTCTAAATTTCTATACAGTAACAGCTATGTTTTAATAAATCTTAACGAAACAGTCTCAAATAATACACGATATTTTTTACGTTAAACTTGTAAAATTGCCAAATCCATGAAACTAACGGAAGGACCGGGAATGTAGCCTTTGCTAAGCGAGCGAAAATCGTTTAATCGCAAGGCCTCACGATATCGATGATGCTTGTATAGTTCGAGGGGTGTCAAAAAAGAAAAAAAAATTATACGGCAACAAATATCACATTTCGTTTTTCTGACAGAAACTGAATCTGCACGTTTTACGAAATTTGCTCACCTTTGCGCCTTAAAGAAAAAGATAAATCTGAAATTTAATCCTAAAGTGTCTATCTTACTGGTTGTAGTTTTATGTTCCCACGGAGTTCGATAATAAAACTTGTGCAATAAAGGTCTAGAAAAATTCCAAATGGTAAATTATCGGTATGAAAGAGAGACGATTATAAAGTACTGATGAGCTTGAAATTTCGAATTTCAAGTTCACGAAGAGAGCAAGAGTTGAAAAAGTACGAGGGAAAGAGACCATTCTATGAAGTGAAGCGAAAGTGATTTTTATTTGTCGCTCGTGGAGATGGTCTTAGAAGAAATCAGGGTTAGAAGATAAATTTGTCCTTTGCCACAAGAGCCAAAGGCCTAAATTGTGAGTGGGGTGAGCGAGTTGGACAACGATAAATTTTGGGCTTCTTAAGAAATCCGAGCTCAAGCTGAAGAGCGCCGATCTTCACAAAAAAAAAAAAAAAAAGAGCGACTTGAAACTAGGTAGGAAGGGAGACTAAAGTAAATCTCAAAAACACAGACAAGGTGGTCGACTCAAAGTATCTTTGAATCTCCGATTAGTAGCCGAAAAGAAAATGCGAATAATTTCGAGTCTTCAATTCGACAGAAAGGAAAATTTTCAAATATGAAAACTATTTAAAGAATCTTAAACATCGATGTTCGATCGTGCCTGAAATAATTTCGAGACTAGAATTTTGTGGGGATTTAATGATTTAAATCAAATTAATGTTGAAAAATTCTCTCAGTAGTTATAGTATCACAGTTTCGCCATCAAATTTATAAAAATTACAGAGAAAGACGACGCGACGTCTTATCCGTTCCATGGCTAGAAAAACAGACGCTTAAAATACTTTCTAGAAATTTTACTACAAGAGTTGAACCTTCATTCACCAACTCCAAAGGCAGAAATTCTTTTCTGGCGGGACGTCATCATTTTTGTAACGTAGTTTCAATCAAGAAAAAATTATGCTGATCGCGAGAAATTTCTTGAAGTAGACAAGAGGGAAGAGGCTCGCAGATTTATGCATTCAATAAGACCAGTCTACTCAAACACGTTGTCGATTTCACGAATCGGGCAATTTTACATGCCTACTTTTTTTTTTCTATTCATAGTTTCTAAAGCAGCATTTCAAAGAAAATAAAAATATATAGATAAACGAGAGCGAAGCGTATTTCGAAACGAATTATACTGGAAAGGTATAATTTCGTCTCACTGAAATAGGAACAATATAACAATCATGGTATTCGCTAAGAATACTAAAGATTTAAAAGGAAAAACAAAGTGTGGGGAGGGGGAATAGAGTAGGACCGTTGTAGACTAATACAATGTTTGTTTTTTTTTTGTCTCTCAATTAATACAAAATAGAATATTCGACTGAAATCTCGCGGGTCTACACGTACCATTCTTTGACGTCTTGTCGTTTCTTGACTTTCCCCAAAATTCTCATATTGTCGTTAATATTCGAAGACGGCAATAACAAATTTGACTGAGTTAGTAATTGCGACGACTCATTCGGCAGTAAAATTTCAGAACAAGGTTTCCGCTCCGGCTGACCATGGTGAACTGTATAACTTTTATGACTTTCGATCTTATAATTAGTTTCATTTTTACGACTGAATAACAACACTAATATGGTAATCACTATTATCACAATTAGGACTGCGCTAATTATAATTATTGTAATGGCAGCGCTTGCTTCATGGGTGCGACCGCCACGTGTATTATCATTTGGGGGGCGAGGTGGTACCGCTGTATACCTGCGAGTAGTGATAGTTGACGGCGTTGTGTACGGGGTGGTGACCGTAGGGCTTGTCGTAGTTGAAGTGATAATATCTGGTTCACGAGTGCTGGGCGTCGATGATACTGAAAAACTACCAATTCCTTCTATTTTCTGCTTTACTTCAATTATGGCTTTTAGGTTTTGCGAGTCGTTCTGAGCAGGTTTCATACTCACGCTCACAACTACGAACGAGAAAAATGTTTGTTAATTCTAATTAAATTGCGAAAAATAAATTCGTTGAGCAGTGGACTCACCTGAGGGAATACTACTAGTGATAAACGTGCGAGTAGTAAAAGGAGACATTGTAGTAGTGCTGGTTGTCATGCTCGGACTTTGTACTTCATTTCCTAAAATACTGCCGGTGGTCGTTATGAAGAATTTTGATATAGTTTCGGGTTCAGTGCTGATACTTGACGAGGGAATTTCCGGATTACGATTTGAAAAGTCTCCAGATCCTTCTTCACAATCTTCGTCATCGCAAGGCTTTATTTCGTTGGTGTAAGTTGGTTTATGCTTATTAGGTCGTAGTGTCGAGGGCACATAAACTGGAGTGATGAGATCATCTGAAAGTAAAGCAAATTGTAGTATGACTGTACTCTTTATTTTTCATTAACAAAAACAAAAAAACTCGCTACTTATTTCCTTCCCTGCTTGCGGAATCTCCTAACTACTTTGATTGTTAGAGATGAATAGAGGATTTATTTTTGGGAAGGATTTTTCGGTTCCGAACAGTGTTCGATTATTTCGGTGCATTACAATTTCTTCATGTCCGCTGAGTTCATCACTCGAAGGTTAATTATTTTCTTCTATGCTTTACCATATTTATTTATTTTCAGCGGGTTCTTCTTAGTAGGATTTTACCAGTTCTCCTCCTCGTCCACCTTCTCATAATACTTGGTTTGGAAATAGAAGTTTTTCCAAGACCCGCAACTAGATCGAAGCTCATGGTTACCCTTGAAAATTTTCAAGGTCCATAAACTAGTTCTAAGGCAACGCCCCCTGTGAGTCTAAACTCTCCTTGATGATCGGATGCTTTTGAACCTGTCTTCCTCCTTTTATACGAAGCTCGAAAGTTGAAAATTCAATTGTTATGCAAAGATTTACTTGAAAATTTTCGCCGTCCGCCAAACGTATAGAATTTCTGCGTACTTCCCTTCTGTTACTTTTTTCCTCTTTTTTGACGTGAAAATGTTCAACTGCTGGGAGGGAGAGATTGATTACCAACCCTCTGATGACGTCATTTTGACATTTTGAGGTTTCATAATTCATAATCATGAAGCAGTCTTAACAGGGATCCTGTTAAGACGAACGTTCGGCGAAGACTGACCTACCCTAAGCTAATTAGGCATCGGAGAAAGATGTTTCCCTTTTTTCCCCTATCTTGACCCTTCTTCCTGTTTTTTTGTTATCGGGAGTGGGACTGAGAGAAATGCCGACCATCAAGCTATACATGAGAGGAAGAAGAAACCTGGAAAAACTTTCACTATAAATAGTAGGAGAGGGACTTGGAAAATATTTGATTGTCAAAAAAGTTGAACTAGCAAAAATTTCGAATATCGAGTTATATACGACAGGAGGAAGACGCAGAATAGTTCAGACTTTTTGGGACTCTAATAAATTTCGAAACCAAATTCGTTCTATAATTAGAACGGGATCCCTGAATTCCTCGCTAAATGTCGTCAAGGAAGCCGTTGTTTTTCTACCCTACTTGATATATGTAAGTTTCAATCCCTGCTCTAACCGCCTAATAAAAGGGATAAAATCTTGGCCAAAGTAGTATTTCTCAGTGGTGTACATCGACCTCTCTCCAAAAGAAATTTAGTAAGAACGCTAGCGAGTTCTCCTTGATAGTATTTTCTTTTGTCGTCCCTATAAGTCTTAATTTACCACTCTTTGAGTCGTAAGTATGAAACGTAGTATTTATACAGTTCAATTACTCACCAGGATTGGTTTCGACAACAACTTTGCAATGGTCTTCATCGTCCACGTTACATCCTGAGCCGGCTCCAGAAAATATCAAGTCATCAGTCACGTGCGACTGATCTACTGTTGGTGTCTGTAAAATTAGCACAAAAGTTTACCCGCGGGTCCGAAAACTCACGCCTCGAAGTACCTATATTTCAAATGTAGGCTACTGTATCTTACAGGTTGCATTTGTTGATATTGAATAGACTCTGTACGATTTTTTATTGCCGCTATCTTAGTCACATCCCCTCGTATTTCAGTTCGACCGTCCTTCGCAAAAGCTAAGTCTAGTATACGAAGCCCGTTGTATACGAGCCCCGCCAATACACCACCGAAGGGTCGCTCGATGCGTTGTTTCACCCTGTTCCATTTACCTCCAATTTGTATGGTAGCTTCATTATTAAAAACCGATAATTGGTGACCTGAAACATTAATCTAATAAGCCGACAAAATGCATGTGTGCGAGTGCACATTTTTCATCCGATTTCTCCTTACCAACTGGGAATATTGTTTGTGTGTTGAAGTCGTCGAGCTGGAGAGTAGAGTTCGCCCCGTTCCTCGTAAACCTAATAATATGATACGAATTATCGTTTACTTTGGCGCTAATCTCACCGATAGGTTGATCCTGGGTTCCCATATTATAAACCATGAATATGTTTCCTTCCACCTACACACAAGAACACGTAATGTACAATTATTCGTGGCCAAAATGACACGCTGTCCCAATCGTGGCAACACTTATCATTTTTTATACTAAAAGACTTCACATACTATTTCTAGTTCCAAGTAGTCGTTTGAAGTTCCACTATCCACACGAAACAATACCGCATCATCCTTATCGGTGATGAAACCTAACGCCAAAACGTCTCCTTTCATTTCTGGTCTTCTTTCCTCCGGATAAGTGAACGTGATCAAACCACGACCCGGGCCAAATTCATAAGCAGTTGATTCTAAAATGATACGTTCATTGACTCATTATGCCATTTTCTATTCAATTGGCGTACATCTGCAATTAATTAGTTAGTCGGAATTGAAGTCATTTCTTACCGTCGGAGCATGTTGGACCTGTGTATGAGGTCATCGAGCAATCACACATTTGAATGTTCCATTGTTGAACACAAATACCTCTGTTATCACAAGTATTGTGATTACATCGCTTACCGGAACCTAGACCAACAATGTTTTCAAAATTTATGATCAGGTAGGTACACCTTGCATAAAAAAAGTAAGTTTCATGAATCTCGTTTAGTATAAATTTCTGTGACCAGTAGAATTCTCTCAGCGCCTTCTCCGCAATGTAGGTAAGTATCTTTATTTCGAAACATAATTTTACCGTAAACAAACAAATAGGCCTATTAAATTTCGATTTTTTCCCAATCCAGCAATTATTTCCAGCATGCTTTCCATATTAGTACGTAGATCTACGCAATGAATTACTATTTTCCCTAATTGTAACAAAGGGATGAGGTAAATACATAATTGAATCGGCGGGGCCGTACTGAGAGTCAACCATAACTTCCTTTCACTTTTCAATTGTATTTCCCAAATCTACTAACTCCACGAGAATATCATTTTTCTTTTACAAGAATGATGTCCACCGTACGTGTTTTACTCTACATCTGGTGTAAATTGTGAATTATTGTGATTCAATATTCTATACATCGTCCACCGGTAATAAGATCTTGACCGTCGATACAATATATACAGGCATGGTCGCAATATACCTCTCAATTTGAAATTGCTATCTGTAAAACGCCACATAGAATACTGGATAGAATTCTGATGATAATCACCTTCACAACCAGCTACAATTAATGTACTCGGTAAGAGTGCATCTTGAATGAGATCAGGAGATTCTCCATTTAAATGCATGTTCGCCAAACAACCTTGAAAACCGTACTTCGATCTCAGAAGTTTCGCGTCTGCGCTTCTCACATCACTAGGTAAGCCAGCTGTAGACACAGTATTTAAGAACTCGTTAAAATCACAGCTTAAGATCAAGCTTTAAATTTGTAAAGACATTTTCACGGACGTGATTGATAGGTACCCTATTACATGGATAAGGGAGGGGGTAAAATTGAATACCTAGGTATTTAAAGAGAGGAATTTTCCTATGAACTCACCGATGTACAGAGTTCCTGATAACCTCAATGTATCATCGACGTCGCTACGTCTCATCGCCGCTACAACAATATCGTCCACTTGTAGCGTATAAATTTTATTTGTAGGTTGTCTGATCGATACTGTGTGCCATCGGTTATCACTAAAGCTACTTTTAGCTCCATCTTTGATTTTGATCGTTTCACTTTTCATTTGCAAGACGACGTAAATGTGACCACTGGCTAATTCGACCGCTAAATAGTTACTCCACTTGCTCCCACTGTATACTATTAGGCCATTTGGCTCTTTCGTTTTAAACTGGAAGTAAATATCCAACGCGGAAAATGATTTGAACGGCGAAAGGCCGGCGAAAGTGTTCTTTGAGAGAACGGTGAAAGCTCGATGTAAGTTTTCCAAGTTTTCTTCTTTAACATACATGGCGTTCGATTGCACTTGCGGTATCGAATTGTCATCTGAAATGAGAATCGGCAAGGTTATATGATTACCGCACACAAATCCAAAAATTAAGAACAAATTATTACCAAATCCAAATGCATACCTTGATGCAAGTAAGAAGTTTGGGATGCTTCGATTAAGTCGATATTATTGAAAGTTACTCGTTGAATCGCGCCGATAAATTTCGGAAGTCTGGCGCTTACTAACGGAAGTTCATCATCGACCACTTCAACATAACCGCCAATATGAATATGGTTTATATGAATGATATCAAACTCTGTGAATACGTTCTCCGCTGGACATGAACAAACGAAAGAAGGATGGATCAATAATAGTTGAACAGAAAAGTGATTCCTTTAATCCTTTTGAATTCTAAACATAATTCAATCGAGTTCTAGAAAAGCCGGCCAATTAACAAGTCAACAGTTTGGAGGAAGAGATCTCTTGTACTCGTGTGAGAGACCTTATTCTATGAATCGTTAGCTAGTCGCTTGCCCGACTTCTACAAAGTCGGTTTCACTTTGAATCATCTTATTAAAATTGATTAAGTTTGGAGAGGACAAGAAAAAATTGATAGTTGAAGTAAGAAACTGAGTAGATAGGAAAGCGCATATGATAACAGGAGGATCCGTCGCCATAAGGTGCTAGAGGTATTCTCAAGAATGTAAACAAACACGTGATGTGGTGGTAAATTTTAGCCTAAAATTTACCACCACATCACGTGTTTGTTTACATTCTTGAGAATACCTCTAGCGCCTTAGTCGCCACGTTGATAAAGTCAAAGGAGAAACTATATCAGGAGGATTTAGGATTACTGTGAGAGAAATTCAAACATCAGACATCGAATTAGAATTCGGGCCCAACAGCGCTAGCTTCGATGATAACGCAACCGGGTACATAATAGACATTGCGGGTATCGAGGTGAGCGGGTAGTAACTGTTTTCATAAAATTTCAATGTATTTCAAAACTGATAATATTTCATTTGAAAGGAAATTTTATGATCAGCAAATTTAGTTCTTTCAATTTTTTCAAAAAATTGCTTCTCTCCAGTTTCCAAAGATATTTCAAATTGAAATTACATTGAGACAAATGCAATTTTTTCATTCACCCCGGTTCCATTTTCGCGACTACAGCGAACCTAGCGGTTGTAGGGCCCGAATTATATCGATAAAAACTAAAAATAATGAGAGTTCTCCTTTTTTCTGTCATCAGAATGCTTGGTGATTTTGATGTTTCAAATTCTCCTAGGCTTCTCCTTCGACTTCACCAACATAATGGCGACAGTCCTATTTTTTATTATCACTACACCTAGCATGAAGTGCTACCTAGCACAGGGTCAAAGAGCGCAGGCCTATATTAAGTATATTAATAGATAATGATATCTAAGGACTGCGTATATCTATAGGTACCATAGTTCCTTATTCGAAGTAGATAAGAAGAGGATTCACCTCATTCCTTCATCATCCAAAATCAGTTGACGTAGGTATAGAACTTGCTTTACATGATATTGCATACTCCTTTGCTCGATTCTCACCGTATATTGACGTATAACGGTATTTGCTTTACATTGGGCTTTTGGCAGGGGAATAGATATGCATATTGTACATTTAATTCCCCTACCTTAAGACAAAAAATTATAAGTATCATGATCCCTAACGAGTCAGAGAAGTCTCAAAAATTTGAATGATGATTGTGTAAAAAAGAGAGAAAAATTCGTTTTTTTTATTCACTATTCATTTTGCATTGAGGTTGATTTTGTAGTTCGGTTGAAAGAAAAAGCAAAACATACTTTTGATAGACCTTCGTGCGTCGACTTGAATCAGAAGGAAAGCTCCATACCGTACGTATTTTACCGTATGCCATAAATTATCGTTCAATTGATCTGCGTTGACGATTGCCTACAAAGGATAAATTTTTCAACACACATGGTGAATATTATTATTTCGACCGGAGAAATATTTTAAGCTACTTATTTTGAAAAGATTTCCCAACAGACTCACTTTTTCACTTTTGTTTATCTGAACCAATAAACGAATTTTTCCACCGAATATCCCGATTTCAATTCGATCTCCACTTTTGTGCGAAGCTGCGAACAACAGCCCGGCTGTTTTACTAGTTTTGAATCGAATAGAAAGATGCTCAACCTGATATGTTGTATTGGCGGGCATTTTCACCAGCATATTTTGCGTCCCATTGAAATATAAAGTCGGTAAAACTAGACGAACAAAATATCACGACTTGGTAATCTTGTTCTCTTTTCTCGCGGATATTAAAATTTCCTCAAATACCTTTGCTACACGTAGGTCCGCCGAACTCAGTCTTGGAACAGTCGCAAGAAAATCGATTCCATCCGTTAATACACTCTCCCTGATTGAAACACGGGCTAGATCCGCAAGGGTCAGGGTCTACTCGACAAACCGGTTCGATTGATTCTAGAAACAGTAATAATATTTTTTTGACGTAAGCAATTTTCAACTAGTTTCATTCCTAACGATAGGTATAGGTATCTCTAAATTCGATCTTACCCAGTTCTTGTTCTTCGGTGTATTTAACGACGTCGATGGGCTCATCATTAAGAATTAATTCACGAATACAGCCAACGTATCCAACTTTTAGAACACCACTCCAGATAGACACCGGAAATTTCTCATCCACCATACGCTGCCAAGGTATTCCTCCAATATATAAGCCACTACCAAGATCCAATTGTCTCGATTCACCTAAAGAACCCGACAAATTTGAAGGTTAGCAAAAAATTGATAAAAAAACTCCCTCAAATTTATTTTCATTATTAGGCCCATCCGCCATTCTTGACATCTACAACTTTCTCATTCCACTGACGACGATGCACGAAGAAAGTTTCTCATAAGTAGGCTAGGTAAGGACTGTATAGGCTCACCTGGCAGCGAAAATTCTACGCCAAAACCATCGACAGCCACACGACCATTTCGTCCTTCTCGGTGAAGTAAAACCGAATGCCACAGACCATCGTTCATTTTACCAATGCCCACTTGTTCTTTAACAGTTCCAGCACCTAGGTCCATTATCATGTAGATCTGACCCTCTATTAATTCGATAGCGAATACATCACTCTGTCAAAAGAAAAAATTATTGATTGTATTTAAATTTTTTAGAAAATTGACGATCAAGATGTATTATCCCTATAACTTACAGCTGCTCCTCGAGCCTTACTGAAGACGAGTAAACCGTGGCGTTCAACGGTACGAAATTTAATGGCAAATGTACCCGCCTGAGCTGTGTCCCAATCAGGTAAGACCTGTAGTAATTACAAATCTGAATAATATCAAATGCACACAAAGTAAGTTCTAAAAGTGGGAATTATTCCTTTATCTGGACATCGGAAAAGAAAATCTATCAAAAAAATAGGAATAAGCAAGAGTAGAGACTCTCTTCACCCCGTTCACATAGGATTTTTCATAATACGTATTTTTAGAGTATTTGAGTTGGTTAATCAAATTGAGCGAATCAGTGCCGTAGTTTCGCTCATTACATTACTTTGTGCATTCCTTAACTTACCAAATAAGATTCAGGGGTGCTGAAACTGATGGCATCAGACGCATCCGAAGAGCGACACGTAAATGACATTTGACCTCCAATCGATACCAATTTACTGCCACTTTTTGCTACTTCAAAAATATCAATTTTTGAATTATCCATTTCGAATATCATCTGGAATGAAAAATATTTGGGATACGTTACGTTTAGTTTTGAAAAAGTTTGTGGAGCACAAAGTTTTGACTCCACTGATCTGATTTGAAAAGAGTTAGATTCTACAGCTTAGCCAGAAAACGCCAGTGAGATTTGAATCGTGTGCGAGGTGACCGCCAAAACCACAAAACTTGGAAAATAGGGGAAATTGGATTGTTTTCTTTTTTCCTCTCTTTATAATTTAGGCATAGTTTCTTTTAAAATAGGCTCTGACACCCATTTTTCTGAGGCTGGGACCAATTTTCTAGTTTTCTTCTTTATTCAATGGAAGTGCGTGGAAGAAAACGGAAGGATAAACAGCGATAAGTTCCTACGCGGTAAATAGGTAGGCTCCATATTAAACAATTGAGAAACTCAATAATTGAAGATAGTCAACTGTTTCTAGCAAAAAGCTCGACTACTACGTTGAAGACGTTGTGTCAATGCCGAAATTAATTTCAAAGACAGTTGGAACATACACAAACTTTAAGTCAGCCAAATTTACTCATATCAAGTGCTAGTATCGCGCGCACGAGTTTCATCTTCCCGTTCTTCGAAAAAGCGAATTCTAGGGATTAAAGTAGAGACGTATCGAAGTCGACGCAGTATCAGTCGAAATAACTTTAGGCAGTAATATCATAAAAGTTTCTCCATTCCCCTTCATCGTTATCACTGCACAACCGAAGTACGAGGCGCGCCCTCCTTTCGCTTTCTTCTTTTTCATTACTCGTACCGAATTTCTCCATCCGTCTTCCTCTAGAGTACGTAAATTAGAATTCGAAATTACAAGGACGCGTCGAGAACGAACGGAGTCGGTTAATCGCAAGTAATTAACTCGGAGTTAAAAGAGTCTGTCATTTAGAAACATTTTTGAAAGAAGCCATACATTGGATGGGTTTCAAGGCGGAACTTTTTTAATTATAAGAGGTAAAACAAGAGAAGAAAAAAAATAAAAATAAAAATGGGAAAAGAAGAGAAAAAAACTATTAGCTTTTACAAACCTTTCTCAAACAGCCGACGAAGTTTTGATTAATGCTTGAGCCAGGTAATGCACGGGTATGTATACTGCCTCCGACAAATAATTTGTTGGATGAAAGTATCGTGAATGTGCCAGCAGTACTACCATGTTCTGAATAAATTGTATCCACGGTCACGCTGACCCGACAGAAACTGGTGATAGCAGATATCTGAAAAAAGGAAGCAAAACAGAAAATAATTCAGTTTTCTCCAATGATTCTAATATCAACGTGAAAAATTGACTATATTCAGTCTGTCCATAAGTAAATGTTAATAAAATTGCCTATGCGATCGCCGCTCGTACTTGTACGGATGTGTGGAAGAGAAATAATTTTGCGAGGTGAGTGAAATATTGGATGCAATACAATCTGCTGGCCTAGCCTTACGCTCAGTCTTTTGCGCTTATCGTCCAGTTTCCTCAACTGCCTATCTTTCTCTACTGATCCACCCCTCCGTAGGTATCCACGACGACTCACATTCGCCTCACACTGGTTAACTTACCAAAATCACCCAACTTAATTTACTTAAACCACATCAAAGACGTCATTAATGAAGATTTTTCTCTCACAACCTGTCCTTCACCTTCTCTATCAATCGTGAGATCTCGCACTGCCGTATGAAAAACTCGGTTTTCATAATATTTTTACGAACTATCTGCCATCTATTCCTACCTTACTCACTTTACTCACCTTGCTCTTCTCCCCTCTCCCAGGAAATTTCTCCTACATTCCAACACGTTTTTCTCTCCAAGTCAGACAAGACCACCACTCTTCCAACCTCATCGTTCAGCGCATTCTCATCCTCCTATAGTATACTTTAACCTCTCCTTTATTTTCAATTGCCCTCCTCTAGATATTACCTGGTCATATCGGCCGAGTTGACCTAGCTGCCAAGCAAGTCTTGCTCTTCTCCTCAATCTTTGACCCTACCCCTTCTCTGGCCTATGGTATCATCGGTCCCTCGTAATCGCATCATGGTAAATGCTTTGGTTTACGCGACCCCATCATAAACTTCTTTCAATTAAAAAAATCCCCGATTTCCTGATCCTCTTCAGTGTGTTAAGGAATTGGTTTGGCTCCCCGACTAACCCACTCCTTCCTTCTTCTTTGCCGCCTCCCCCCAATGCCAATACTGCCAGGCTGACGAAGTATTTTTCTTTTTTCTCTAGTCCATACCCCTTCCTAAACTTCGGGAATCCGTTTTCTGTCCCCACTCAAGTCTCTTCTGCCCTCTCCAACAATACGAAATCCATTTTCTGATATTTACAACCAGTTTCAATCGTAATGTGAGATCATCGTCAGAAAATAGAAACAACAGAGGATTATCAAAACTTTCATTTAGCCGATGGTGCAGTAAACACAGATTTGAACTCAAAGGTTTGCTGAGCAAAAATGTAGTAAATTTCTAGACGTTCAAGAAGTTGTAAATTTCTCGATGTTCAAAAGCTAATAAGTTTCTTGACGTCCAGAAAGTAGTCTGTTTCTGGACGTGGAAAAGCTAGTCTGGACGTCCAAAAATTGATAAATTCCTACTACATGAATGAACTCGAAAAAATTTCTGAATTTTAGAAACAGCATCATTGAGGTGAAAGAGAGACATAAGAGAAAGAGGTCATTTATGTTCTTAACGTCTGGTTTGATACGGTAAATTCATTGAGAGTTGTACCTAATCTCCTCTGCCTAGTAGTAGGAAGGAAGTTTTAATTACAATTTGACCATATTATACTTCGTAACGATCCCTGGATGCATTTGATTTTGATAGTTCAAAAAAAAAAAATCTATAAATCAATGGTATCGTAAATTCATGTCATATAGTATAAGACTACGAAAACAATTTACCTCTTTTATGCGTCGATGCACAACCACTTTGTGCCATCTATAATCATCGAATCGTACACGGTTTGGTTTGATGTACAAGTCAAGTTTGCCAGTTGTCACTTTCATAAGCATCGAAATACCTCCATCTTTAATGACAATATTTAGATAATCTTCACTGTTGCCTAGATGGGATCACATAAAAATACATATTCATTCTTATAACGTCGTACCGTACAAAAAATAATGATCTACCTCACCGAAAAATACAAAATTAGACAACGCAAAACGGTAACAAGACTTAATTACGATATTATACGAGTGTTTCGAGTATACTCGTACTCAATTCAAAATTAGTGTAACTACAGGCCCATAGAAATCCTGAATTCGTACCTTCCTTTAAAATACTTGAATTATTTTTTAGTTTAGCATTGTTAAATTTTAAGCACCTTGTTATCAATTTTTACATTTTGGATATATTTTACATTTTTTCGAGACCGCTCCACTCTATTCTCTCCTTTCTTCTATCGTGTGGTAAAAATATATTATTTTTTCACTTTCCAATCATCACTTCTTAAAAACTGGTGGTCAAAATTTGTTTCACGTCCAATCATGATTTTCATTTTCTATAGCTTCAATTTGGCTCCTAATATGTCTAAATTACTATGCCTCAAGCGCCGATAATGCTGCCTTACGCCTCTAATCCGCTTGTCGTTTCGCTCGATCTTACCCGTCAAAGCTGATGATATTCATCAGATTTCAACACTTCTTCCTTTGCCCAGCGAAGGAAACATCTGGCTCCACCATTCCCTCTCAAAAACTTGTCGTACATATGTAAATGCTTTAGAAATAGAAATACAAATTCAAAAAAATATACTCACCAGCGTGAAATAAAAAACCATTGGCATATTTTGTCCTAAAACTGAAACTGACAGTTTCTTGAGTCGAGGCTGCGGCCTCGTTTTCAATTGCATTTAAATTATATTCTATGTATTCTTTTCCGTAAAACGTTGCCTCCGATGGAGCTTTTTCTGAAACAGTCGAGGTAAATAATAAGATTAGTTTCTGAAGGATATTAGAATATTTAAACACTGAACAGTTGAATTCATCATGGTGGCCGCGGTCTTGTTATACTCGTATTTAAAGCACAACTTTAGGACAAAAACTAACAAAAGTCGTAGAATTTATTCGACTTTTCCTGTCTTTCCTCTCTTTTAGCAAGCTGTAGGACTCTTGCGATCTGTATTTCAACAGGAAACCTCTTTAATGGGAGGGGGGGTCGGAAAGCCATCCACCGTCCGGCCGACCTGCAAAGCTTGGAAATAAGAAATTTTTCAAGTCCCCTCCCATCACATATAGCTCGGTGGTCGGTGTGTACAGCCTGAAACATAGCCCCTTAAAGTAACTAGATATGCACCACTTCAAACACCATAAAATGACGGCTTCCTTAACGAAGTTAAACGAGGAACGCAGGGAACCTGTTTTATGATTCGAATGAGATTTGGTATTGAAAATTCAAGGAAGCCTAGATCATATATAGCTCGACAGTCGAAATTTTTCTAAGTCCCTCTCCTATCATATATGGCTCGAGAGTCGAAATTTTTCTAAGTTCCCCTCCTATCGTCTATAGCTCGAGATTCGAAATTTTTCTAAGTCCCCCTCCTATCATATATGGCTCGAGAGTCGATATTTTTCCAAGTCCCCCTTCTATCATATATAGCTCGAGAGTCGAAATTTTTCCAAGTCCCTCTCCTATCATATATGGCTCGAGAGTCGAAATTTTTTCAAGTTTTTCGCTGGACGGCGGACGGCGGACGGCGCACGGCAGATTTCTCAAATAGCCCCCCATAAAACAGGTTCCCTGTTAAAGCTCATAATCTAAGGCATTCTAAGCCCCTCTTGTATCATATCATATATAGCTCAGAGGTCAAAATTCTAACAGAAAACCTGTTTTATCGGGGGGAGGGGGTTCGAAAAAAAGGTCCGCTGTCTGCCGTCCGCTGTCCGGCCGACCGCCAAAGCTCTGACCTCGAAAATTTTTCATGTCTCACTCCTATCAGATGTATCTTGAAGGTCGGAATTTTAACGGGGAACCTGTTTTCTATGGTTTTCTTAGCGGGGAACCCGCTATCTATTTTGTTAGGAGATTACATCCTCAGAAAACGCCCGTGAAGTTATTAACCTAAGGTTAGGTTAGGTTAGGTTACGGGACTTGGAAAAATTCGAGCCGTGAGCTATATATTACAGAGGGGGGTTCCTACGCGTCTGCGTCTGTGAAGTTATTAACCTAAGGTTAGGTTACAATATGGGACTTTGAAAAATTCCAACCGCAAGCTATATATTATAGGAGGGGGAGACTAAGAAATACGGCTTCCTTAACGAAGTTAAACGAGAAACGCAGGAAACCTGTTTTAAGATTTGTATGAGATCCGGTATTGGGAATTGGAGGAAGTCTGAATTTTTACAAAGCTAATCCAAAGAAGTGTTTGCTATTAACTCGACCTCTCAGGTGGTGTGGAACTGAGTTGATAATCTTATCATATAATTCAAATCGAAATTATCATTCTACATTCCCTCCTATCATATATAGCTCGAGGCTCGAAATTCTTCTAAATCTTCCAAGTCCCCCTCCTATCACATAAAGCTCGAAAGTCGAAATTCTTTCAAGTCCCCCTCCTATCATATATAGCTCGAGTCTCAAAATTTTTCCAAGTTTTTGGTTGGACGGCGGACGGCGCACGACGAACGGCGTTTTTTCCGAAAAGACCCCCGATAAAACAGGTTCCCTGTTAAAATTCTTGACTTTTGAGATGAATATGATAGGAGGGGGGCCCTGGAAAAATCCGACTCTTGGACAGATGGTAGGGAAATTTTGACTTTGATCTATATTTCATGGGAAAAGGGCTGGGGGGATTTTGGAAGATGAAAGAGAGACTTGGAAAATTTAATTGTAGGAATTTTTGTAGGCTAGATTTTGACGTTGTTTAGGCTATATATTGAAAGAATTTTTGTAGCCTAGATTGTAGTTCAAAGGAAGTTGTATACTGCTTAATAGGCCTAGTAATTAGGCCTAGATGCTATACATTATAGGAGTGGGAGACTAAGAAAAATTTTTGATTTTTGAGATGAATATGATAGGAGGGGGTGGGGGGCCTTGGAAAAATTCGACTCTCGGACAGATGGTAGGGAAATTTCGACTTTGACCTATATCATGGAAAAAGGGTGGGGGGATTTTGGAAGATGAAAGAGGGACTTGGAAAATTTAATTGTAGGAATTTTTCTAGGCTAGATTTTGACGTTGATATGCCTATTTTCTATTTTCAAAGTTTTCACAATTCTTAACCTTGCTCTCACGTTTCACCAGCAATATTTTCTTTTATTTTAATTTTTCATGAAATATCACAAAATTTAATATTTTGAATTTATGTACTTCTTCTTCTTTTAATATTTAGGTAATGACAAATGAAGCTTTCCTCATTTAATACATAATAGAAATAGGGCAGAGGAATTTCGGGTTCCCCGCTGCCATTGCAACGTCTGCAATGGCTTCTAATTTTTTTGAAAAATTTTCCGTCCACCTTTCAACGTCCAACGTCCGGCCAAAATGGACTTAGAAACATTTTGCTTCTTTTCTTGAGTTATATATGATAGGAGGGGTACTTAAATTTATTTATTTATTTATTTATTTATTTATTTATTTATTTATTTATTTATTTATTTAATTTATTTATTTAATTTATTATTTGTTTTCTAATCAATTAATTTATTTATTGAGTTTCTTTCTTCCTTCATAGATCATTCTGTTTTTCCAAGTCACTCTCCTATCATATATATAGGTTGGGGCTCACGACGTCATAGGTCAGCCTTGTGACATCACAATCTGATGACATCATAGATAAGTTTTTTTAAAATTCCCCTCCTATTATATATAGCTCCAAAGTCCGAGCCTGCGACGTCACAATTTGATGACGTCATAGGTCAGCCTTCTGAAATCCATATCTTCCAGATCCCACGTGCCCCATAAAACAGGTTCCCTGTCATCTCTCGTGTAACTCCGTTAAATAACCTGTGAGTAAAATACTTTGGCCGGTATGGGACAATCGCAGTCTTTACACTTGGTCTGCGTTCAACTGAGTGCGGAGTCAGGCCAGTGCTGTTATGAAGGACACGTTTCATAATATCGACCAAAAACTCAACTTTGGCGATATTAGACTTGGAAGATCTCGTAAGATGCCAACTCCTCCATCTTCCAATACATTCTAAATACGCGAAAACTAGTATAGACTAGGAAGAAAGCAAAAAACATCGACGCAGACCGATACAAATGTTGTACACAAAGTCAAGATTAGTTTATATGTAGGATTAAGTTGATAAAACTTACAGTCCAAAGCCAAAAAAAAAAAAAAAGAAACAAAGAAGAACATGGAAACTTTTTTTCATTTAAAATTAATGTGCCGTGCCTATCTATTTGACGGCTTCGAAAGAATTTTCGTGCCGTTGGATCGACCATTTGACTTTTATTTTTTGAGAAAGAACGAGTTTGAGTTTTGGAAAATTGAACCTCTTCTCCTCGGCCAAAAAATGTCTTGCTAAGTCGCTCTATACCTAGTTAACTAACGAGTGTGGGCGAAATTTTCCAACATCGAGAAAATCCTTCTTATTTAAACGGTAGGAACTTTCAACTCATGGTACAAATGAAACGTTATCGTATAAATTGCGATATATATGTATCTTTATAAGACGATCTAGTGTGTAATTTCCTGCTTCGACACTTGAATGCATCCGTTCGTTTTGATTTCAGTCGGTTGGCGCGTTCCTAAAATGATGCTTCTTGTATCGGAAATTCTTCTCTTAGGAAATACATAAATAATTTTGAAAAGACGTAAGTAGTAGAAGAAGCACGCGTATAACTTTACGTTATTTAATACATTCGGATAACAAATAATGTTTTGGAAATAATACAGTGTATCATCGACGATATACAAGAGCTTAAAGCAGTGGGCTAAACTTTTCTTTTCTTCTTTATTCGTATATCTATAATCCTCTATCTTTGAACGGGAGGTAATTTTGTGAGATACCGGTACGACGTACCTAATTCGCCTGCTTGTGATTGGTGGAGAAATCGTAAGTGCTTTCAAAGCACTAAAATCACATACGTAAACACGATGTGGATATACGAGTGATTCCGAAGATAATCTCTTATTTTATCCCTTTTATATATACATTTCGACAACTCAAGTGTAAAAATAAAAGATGATTCGACATTTTTTTTCCGCATGGCGAAGAGCTTCCTAAAGTTTGAAAAATAATAACGGATGGTGCTTTCAGGCAGTCAAATTTTCATCGATCATAATTTTCGATTAAAAAGAAAATATAATCGTGAACAATTTTTTTAGTACCTTTCACTTTTTTCGAAGTCGAAATTTTTCATCTTTCAGAAAAAAGTTTTTAACTTCAGCCAACTTTGACCCGAAGTCGGAATTAAAGACTGTATTTATAAATACAGCCTAATACTCTTCTTTCATATGTTCTTGAGATAGTTCACCAACCCTCGAACCATAACAGAACTGCTTGGTTCCTACTTTTCTTCTGTTTCAGCTTAAGCTACGTACGGAGACCCTCTTCCTACTCTCAAACACCAAGAGGAAGCTTTCCTCCTCTTTCTCGATTCAGCCTACTCCATCCCTGCTTACAATTTCTTCATCTCCTCGTGTGAACTCTACTTCTACTCTCCCAAATTGATTAGACTTGCAGCCCATGGTCCCGACAACATCCACGAGTTCATCAACTCTCTTAATTACCTGTTGTCTCCATTCAACGTAATTCCTCAACACGGCCTTCACCTTTTCATCTGGAAATTGGCTTCTATCCTTCCCATACTAGAACCTCGTGAAAATTCCTCCCCTATTGTTTGGACTACTGTCCTCAGCAAATTGTTTCAAAAACTACTAAACAAAGATTATTCCAGTTTATTGAAGTAAATGAATTTCTTTCCTCAAATCAAGAAGACTACCACATAGACTGTAATACCCTCCAAGCCATATCTGACTGAAGCCTCCAAATTGAAGAAGCCTTGTGCTTTAGCTCAATCGTCGACCTCCAGGCACTACATCTCCAAATTATAATATGAAATTGGTTTTCGAGGCAATACACCCAAACTCCGCCAATCCTTCCCCTATGATAGGCTCTAATGGTTAGAATTCAAAACCAATACTCTTCCCATCCGGAACTATGTGCCCCTGGGGAAAATTATGGTTGTTCCTTTCTTCATAATCGCTATAAATGACCCAACAAACAGTATCAGCTTTCCTCTCACCGAACGCCTATTTGTGGTTCTTTTCAATATCTCCTTATCAACCTCCGACCACTAACGAGCAACAAGACTACTTCAATTAATCCTTGACAAAATCTTCAAATGGTCGTCCGACAGTGGATTTCGATTTTTAGACAAGGAACATTTTTTGAGTCTCTCCTATTACGTACTATATACAGCTCAAAAGTCGAAATTTTCCCAATGTGGGAAGAATGTCCGGTGTCCGGAAGAAAAAGTCTTGGTAGTGTTCCAAAAGAGATACTTACGCCCTACGCCTCTTCCTTTTTTGCGTCTACAAATTTCACAATTATCATCCAATCCTCTGCCAAGTTTTTTGGTCCAATCTCCGCATCCATAACCTCCTGGACCCTGCCCCCTATCAAAATCTTGAGAACAAAATGTCTGAATTTTTCGAACGTTCTCAAGTGTCTATCACTCCCCCTGCCGGCTGTAACCGCAAACTTCTCTTCCAACTCTACAAGAGTCTAATCAATTCCCAACTTGATCACAGTTCTATTTACACCTACTCCAAAAAAAATGACCTGAAAATTGCTGGACTCAATTCAATCTCCCGGGTCTTCACCCGGCCTATGCTCTGACGCAGGTATTCCTGCTCTCTGTTGCTGCGATCTTTCACTCAACACCAACTTTCTGGCTTCAACAGTCTAATCTTTCAAATGTTCTCAGTGCATAATAATTAGTCTCTCTCAATGAGTTTTGCATCGTAAGAGGAAAAGTCGTGTACTTCTCACGCAATGTTTTTGGTGTCAGGAAATTCGTCCGAGCGAAAATTGACCAACAGAAAAAAAAACACCGAAAATTGACCGACAGAAAAAAGTCATTTGAGAAATTAGAGAATGACGAAAGTTCTCCACTAGAAAATTATCAGCAGTGCGAAATAAGTCGTTTGAGAAATTAGGCTATAACGAAATTTTACAAAAAAACACAATAAATTGTTGGCACTTTTGACCACCATTTGAATTAAGTTTTATTTGTACAACGTTTCGGTAAGCATAGCTACCATCATCAGGTACGACCAAAGTAACAGTGAAATAGTGAATGACATGAAAGGAAACGAAAATGAAAATCAAACAAATAAAAACAGGAAGAGGGAGAGATTAACGAGATGAGTAATGCTACAGTATAACACTCTTGTACGCGTCAGAGAATCCATCTGTATCCATCTTGAAATTTACGCTATCGATATTCTTGATAATATTAACTACTTCTAAAATACGTCTTTTCTTCGTTTTCTCCTCTCTACCAACAATTTTGGTGTCCTTAAAATTAAATACATGACCCATTTCTGGGACATGACTGGCCAAAACTGTATGATTAGATCGATTTTTCACATCTGTCTTATGCTGATAAAGACGTAGCTTCAACTTTTGGCACGTCTCTCCCACATATGAAACGGGGCAGCCAGAACAGTTAATCAAATATACAACACCTGATTTTTGTTCTTCGGCGAGGACTTTATCTTTGGTACAAGTAAAAAATTTTCCTTTGCAGGTGTTGTAACTACCAAAAGCAATACTAATATTAGGGCAAAGAGTGAGAAGATGTTTTCTGATCATCATACTGCTTTGGTCTACATAGGGAATAGAAAAGAATTCAACATCACAGGAGTTTACATTCGACGGAGGGGGGGTTACTTAAATCAAAGTCGAGATCTTTTTTAATAAAAAAATTAGGATACCCATTCATCTGAAGGGTATTAGTTAATTTTTGGGACATAAGGTCGTGAAAATTAAGGTCGGAGGAAGCTAAAAAGTTACGTTTTGAATTAATGGCAGTATTAAATTTTTCTTTTAAAAGGTTCATTGGAATTAAACTTAATCCTATTAGTAGCCATAGGTTTCTGGTAATACTTAAAAATAAACTTGTTAGTCTCAGAATGGTAGTGTCAAGAAAATTAATAGTCCAATCTTTTTCTAGTTCAAAGGTGAATTTTAAACGTGGGTGAAAGTTATTTAAAAAAATGAGAAGTTCGTCAAAAATAGAGTCATATAAATAAAAAAGACTGTCATCAACATATTTTTTACCATACATAACACTAGAGCCAAATCTATCAAATACAGAATCAAAAGGATAGTCAAGAAGTAAGTCAGTCACAATGGGGGGAGAGGGGGTTTCCGATAGCCATAACATAAGTTTCGACTGTAAGTAACACCTTCATACTGACAGTAGCTATCATAATCAAAAGCCGTGTAGATACCATTGAGCTAGTTAATAATCTCAATAGCTAAAGTGACGGGTACAGAGGTGAACAGAGCTACAACATCAAAAGAAACTAAAAAATAACCGGATTCAATACTAGTTTTTTTAAATTACGTTGTGGTTACAAGGAAGGTTTTATTCGAAGTAACGATAAAAGAAAAGTACAAAACTGATTTTTACATACGATACATAATTTTGTACATAGCAGCCAATAATAATTAACGGGTGTCGTGCGCGCCTACCTACAATACTTTCCCTCGTTGATTATTCGCATAAAAGAAAAACTAAATAAGTCCGGTCATCTTCCTCATTGTTGTTAGACGCGACCCGCTGAGCGGCTTTGTAAGAATGTCGCCTCCTTGAAACTCCGTGGCGACCTTTGTCACTGCCACTTCCCCCTTCTGCGCGTAGTCACGTATCAGCAGGTATTTTCTGTTGATGTGCTTAGTACGTTGGTGTAATTCCGGGTTCTCCGCAATTCTGATAGCCGCCGCATTATCTACATGAATCGTTGCAACTTCCTTTGTTCCCCGGATTTCCCCAAGCATTCTGGAGATCCATAGCGCTTCCTTCGTAGCTTCGTTTGCGGCAATGATCTCCGCTTCGGCGGTCGAGTCTGCCACTAATGGTTGCCTTTTACTGATCCACGATATCGCTCCTCCGGCGTATTTTATGAGCACGCCCGGTGTTGACTTCCCAGATTTGCACCCCATGAAGTCTGCGTCACTGTAGCACTTGAATCTCTGTACCCCTCTTCTGTACAGAATACCTAAATCCGTTGTACCTGTGACGTACTTTAAAACGCGTTTTAATCTTGATACGTCTTCTTTCGTAGGTCTCTCTAGCGTCCTTGATAGAAAACCGACTGTAAACGCAAGGTCGGGTCTGCTTCCCAGTGCTAAGTACATGAGCGCGCCTACGGCCTTCCGGTAAGGAAAGGTGATTTCCGGAGCTTCTTCTCGATCTTTCCCTGCTTTGGAACCTCCTTTCCCTGATGGTTGTGATGGTAGTTTTACCATAGGTGTTGGAGCGGTGTTGCATCCAGCAAATTTGAACCTTTCGAGTATTTTATTCGCAAATGCTTTCTGGCCGACTTTCAACCCTTGACTTGTCTTCATGATCTCTAAGCCGAGGTAGTACGTAGCCTCTTCTTTTGTCGTGATCTTGAATTCTCGCCGCAATTCCTGGATGAATGCGTGTAAGTCCTCTTTGTCCGTGGCTACCATTAGGCCATCGTCGACGTACAGGACTAGTAACAATTTTCTCTGGTTTCTTTCTCTCACGTAAAGACATGGATCATTTTCGCTGCGTTTAAATCCTCGCTCCTGCAAATAAGTTCCAAAACGATTATTCCAGCATCTGGAGCTCTGTTTCAGTCCGTAGAGACTTCTTATTAGCCTGCATGCTCTATCACTCCCATCCTCATAGCCTTCTGGTTGCTTCATGAAGATCATTTCTTCCAGTTTACCGTAAAGAAATGCAGTCGAAACGTCAAATTGAGCTAGAAACATATTCTCGCTTGCCGCTATCGCAATTACCTGGCGTACTGTACTAAGTCGTGCTACTGGACTGAACGTCTGCGTATAATCGATACCTTCGCGCTGATTGAACCCTTTGACGACGAGCCTAGCTTTATACTTGTTGATGCTTCCATTGGGGTTCAACTTTATTCTGAAATTCCATTTACTCGGTAGCGCTTTCCTATCTTTTGGAAGATCTGCAAGTTCCCAAGTGTTGTTTTCTTTCAGTGAGGAAATCTCTTTTTCCATTGCTTCTTTCCACTTGAGGCTATCCTTGCTTTCAATCGCCTCGGAGTAGGTCTGTGGTTCAGTCTCAGAGTTATTTGCGGTTAGAACAAAAATCTCAGCCTCCGTCATCATTACAGAACTGTCGTAATAATCGGGTCGTTGAATCTTGCTTCTATCACGCAAACTCTTCCTTGAGACTGTCGGTTTCTCTTCCTCATCCTCTTGCTCTGATGCTGCGTCTTCATACGCGCTATCGTTCAGAGGTGATTCTGTCTCCGATTCGTGATGATCCTCCTTGTTTTCACTTTCGGAACTAGGCGCACTGGCGTCTGGTATCTCTACCTTCCTTAAACACTCTTGAAGTCTTTCTTGAAAAATTACGTCCCTTGAAGTAATAATCAGTAGAGAGGTGATGTATGTTCTAGGACAGTTATGGATTTCTCACTTTTTCACTCATTTTTCTGCACTTCTCATCAATCCTCAAGTTTCCATTTATGAGCTACAAGCAGCCAGATTTCTCACTTTTTACTCATTTTTCTACACTTTTTGTCGATCCTCAAGTTCCTATTTATGAGCTACAAGCTGTCAAATATTTTACTTTTTCACTCATATTTCAGCAATTTTAATCGATTCACAAAACTACTAAAGTTCCATGTTCTAGGACAATTATGGATTCCTGAACTTTTCATTCAATTTTCTTTACTTTTGAAGGCTCCAAAAATTCTTCACTTTTATTTTGCCAAAAAACGTGACCAGATTTTCTTGTTCAATTAATTGTTCTCATCCAACTTTTTTCAAGCAACTTTTCTATTTAAAAATTTATTCAATATAAATGGAGGCCTATGAAGGTTCTTTTGTTGGATTAAATGAATTTGATTTCAAAAATATTATACCATATTTTAAAGATCCAGTTGCAAGATTAAGACCAAAATATGAAACATTGATGGATCCCTTATCAGATAAAATTCATCATTTACCTGAAGATAAAAGAATAAAATATACTAAATTCATGATGAATATTATCGCTCATTTAAGCGCTTTATCAAGAATTATTGAAAAAGAAATAAAAAATCTAAACCTACCTTGTGATGATTTTGAATCTGATGTTGAGATAAACTATATAGAAAATTAATCCTCTTCCGAGTCAATATCTGATTCAAAATCATCCTCTCTTATTGGTGATTTTTCACAGTTATTAATAAGTGTATCTATCTTTCTATCTTTTTCTCTTATTCTCTCTCTTGCTCTATCTCTCCATTTATTGTAATATTCTTCATATTCTTCTTCATATATCTTAATTTTGGGAAATTCAATCATTATATTTATACAGAAAAATTCCAATAATCATTTTGAAAAAGGTCAACTAAATTTAGAACTTATTGTCACTTGTTAAAAGATGAGAAAGAAAATACACTAAATTTATACTAAATCACCATACAAGTATTTTATTTTGAACTAGCGGTTGGCGACGCGCCTCCGGCGCGCCTGACCGCTAGCTGTGTGTTGAGTAGATATCTGTGTTTTATAGGTATCTGTATCTTGTAGGTATGTGTGTTTTGTAGGTACCTATCTTGGAATTCAGATGAATTTTTAAAAAAGAAACAGTGGAAAGAGTTTTGCAAAATTCACAACTATTCAGTTCAAAAATAAGAAAATAGACACCAAAAACTGCGACTGTACTTACAAAAATATATCAAAGTTCCGAGTCGCACAAAAATAAAATCACCAAATTAAATTTTTTACACACTAATTCACTTGAGAGCTGACTTAACGCGTGAAGCCTGTATTCATCGCAGCAGAATACAGACAAATCCATTGACATTTTGCCAGTCCCTAAGAAAACACACGGACAACAGGTAAAAAAAAGGGTCATTTCCGCTAGCCCATACGCAGTGCGCACCGTGTCTAGACATTGGTTCTTGTATGAGATACCGGATGTAAAATCCTTTATGTAGGTTTTTTAAAACTGTGAATAAAATAACTTGCTTAGTATGGAAGTACAGCGAATACTGTAGTCACAAAATTTCCTCCTAAAAATCTGGAACCGGGCTCATTCGAAAGGAAATTACAGGGGCTAAAAATTTAATTCTCTGTAATTTTTCATAAAAATGAGTTATACTCGAGTTATCACAATAATTCAATTCTCGAAACTGCGCCACTCAACGCGCGTAGGTCTAACGTACATGGCAAGCTACACCACCACGTTTTTTTATATTGAAAAAAGTCATTGTTTTCGCCCTTTTTTGAAATTACTCAGCACCTCCCCGTCAAATTTTTATTTTTATGAGTCTATGTGCTGCTCTGGGATGAGGACAATATATCCTGAAAGTTTGAAAGCGATCGGCCCAGTAGTTTTCGAGTTATAAACGGACAGGACGACAGACGGACAAACTTTCTGCTTTATATATTAGATTATTATTGAAAAGGAAATAAAAGATTGTAGAAGTGATACTTCCCATCACAATTTATAGAAAGTGATGTTGAAATAACTTATATTTCTAGTATAAAAAATAATCACTATTTATTCATTTATCTATTTTCTGTTCCCTTATCAGATTTATTTCCCAAGTTATTCACATTCTCAAGCAAAGCTTGAGCGGCTCTATCAAGATTCTCACAAGATTTGCTAGCTGATAGTGAGTTGTCATCTGGTTCATTGATTAGCTCTATATCTATATCTGATTCATTCTCTGATTCATATCCCAGATCAGCTTGAGGTTGTGGATCATAGAATCGAATATCATCCCAAAGTGGACTACCACCAAGAAACATGATTTCTGCATTTTTGATTGCACTTATAACTTCCATATACTCTTCAGGATTTTCTTCAAAATGAACTTCATAGACATTCATATTTTTTATGTTCATAAACATTTGTAGACTAGATTTGCTTCTATTTTTATACTTTTTCTTCAATAACTCCATTTTTATTGAGATTTTTTAAATGATGAATAAAATTACTTTTTTCTACATTGACCTTATAATGGCCCCAAGGTAATGTATCAGTTTGCCCATCAACTAAACATCTTTTGTCATCAAATGAATTTAATCCTCTTTTATTCTGTTCAATGGTATAACTATTATGTCTTATACTCCTGATCATCTTCTGTTTAATAGTCTTATTTATTTTCTTTTCTAAACACATTCTATAATCATTATGAGTTATCTGGTTTTTAACAATATTTTTCTTTACTCCTTTAGCTTTCTTCATTCCATCATTATTTGATGCAAAAACTTTATTACAATATAATTTTGAAGCTAATCCAATAAATTCTTCCAATATTTTTCCATTCATTTCATCTTTAAATTTACCTAATACCTTTTTATTAATTTGTGGTAAACCATAAATATTATCTTTTTTATAATCTGATGTATCAAATTCATCAATCATATCCTTCATATCTTCATAAAAGTCTTTTATCTCTATAGATATAATTAATGAATCAGTATCAGTACCTATATAATAATTTCATTCTAGCTCCATATCTGTCTTTTAGTCTATAATAGAAATCATACATCAATGTTTTTGAAATATCTAAAATAGCTACTCCCACATAAATTGGTTGGTTGAATTTAATCATTGTTCTTTTCATTTGTACAGCTGCAAGATTTTTCCCAAAAAATGTTGATTTCTCAAAATTAGGCTTTGAAACATACTTAGTATATTTATTACCTTCTGAAATTAATTTTATATCCACATGCTTCCTAACATTCATCATAGTTCTTCCAAAAACAGAATTATTCATTAATTTAAAGAAATCCTTTTCAAAATCATTTTTAGCTTTTTTTCTCAATTCTGTATTCTTTTCAATATATATCTTCATCCAATCGGATTGATCAAATTTTATAACTCTATGTATTTTCTCCAATTTTAATCCCGCTTCAAGAGCTTGTTTAAGATTTAAATAATGAAGAACATATTTCTTTTTATCATATAATGTAGTGAATAATTTTGGAAGTTGATTATTATCAATTACATTTTCTGGACAATAAGGTAGATCGGAATGTTTATCATGTAATTCCTTTGGGTATTTTAAATCTACTTCAAAAAGATATCCAAGTTTCTGATCATCTTTTATTTTTATGATTCTTTCTTCATCAAAATATTCAGGATTCACCCATTCAAACCCACCATATGGTAAATGCTTACTCATGGCCCATCCATATAAATTATTTGCATCTAAATATTGAATGAATACTGAATCCATAGTTTTATCAAATTCCTTTCCCATATATTTATTACCGGTATATTAGCCTTTGCATATCTATTTGAACATTGAGAAATTCCTCCTCGTTTAGCTCTTTCAAACATTAATAACATATCCACGTCAGTCAACAACTCTAACTTTTGTTTTGTTGTTTTCAGCATACAATCCCAAGCAAATCCAGGAGTTGTGTAATACCAAACTGGATCTAATTTATATATTTTAAGAGATGTTTCCCTAAAATTTTCCATAATATCAATTAGTAAGAGTACATCTATTGTATTGTATAACATTGTGAATTCTTTCATATTTTTAATATTAAAATACTTCCAAATTTCTTGCGCATAATGATATTCTCCATCATCAACATGCTCATCATTTAATAGATTATAAAAGTTTTCTTTCGAGGGTAATTTTGTTTCATTATACTTTTCTAATGAATTCATATAATCATATGGATAAGCTATTTTTTTACTTAATAATTTGAATAAACACTTCCTTTCCATTTCAGATAGGTTTTTAGGTACCTACTTTTTCATTAAACCATTTCTTCAAATTTTTCAAGTGACACCTCTTCAAATTTTTAGCCAATGTAGACAATGAACTTGATAGAAATTTATATGAATCTAAAAATCTCAACTCAATATTATAGTTAACTGTTTCTCCTTTTAAATTTTTAAAACCTGAATCATATTTTACAATTTTAGAAAATGATATATATTTTTCTTCATTATTTGGTATTAATTTAATGTTATCATAATCCTCTCCAAATTCTCTAACAAATAAATGTGCATCATATCCAGAAAAATTATGAAAATAAATAGGAATAAATCTAGGAACTTTATAATTCAAATTGCAATTACTATGAGCTGCACCTCTATATTCACCAGTTAAATGATCATGATCTCGAACTTTTATTTTATTTGGAAATTCATTGATATATGCAATTTTTACCTTTACTACCAATTCTGATAGTTCATCATAAAGCTTGTTCTTTTTATCTTTATCATGAACCTGCTTTGCTGGTGCATCTCCAATCTTTAATCCACAGGATAAATCCTGCTCATGCAGGGTGCATAAAATACTACAAATAATATCAATTTTTTTGTTTAATATTCTTATTTCTTTCTCAATCAAAGGAGGATTATCTTTGAGATTTCTTTCGCAAATATGATTCCATTTTTTGTGTCTCTGTTAATTCTTTCATTTTTATTTTCTTATCTAAATATTCCTTAGCAATGAAAATTGCGTCTTCTCTTAATTTCTCATACAATTTCTTTGGAGCATCTAATTCAAAATATTCAAATAGATTTTCTTGAATTTCTCCATTAGCATACTTAATATAATAGACAAAACTAATTGGAAAATGTTTTTGAAGCTTTATTGTATAGGATTCATATTTTTCAACTTCTTCTTTCGTCTTATTTAATTTTTTACTCAGTTCTTCTATCTTGACATTCAATTTATTGAGCTTTCTTATAAGACTTTCAAAATCAGCATATATATGGCAAATGGTACTTTCATTGAACAATATTATCTGCTTTATTAGGTAAAATTACTTTGGCAGGTTTATTCAATCCACAATAATTCTTATGATCCAATAATATTTTTTCACATGGAAAACTGCTTAGACACATTTTACAAGGATATTTCTTTTTACAATTTTTTGTAACTTGTCTACCAACTAATTTCCATAAATCTTTAATTAGACAATAATGAGCATTTCTATTATTATCTTTTAAAAATAATAAATCAATGTGATTTTTTTTTTTCATCTTTAGTTATATCTGATAAAGGATAGATTTTATATTGATTATTATGGAGATATATGTTAATTGATAATCCCCCTTTGATCAAATTAAGCCTATTAACTCTATTTACAAATTTATTATTATCTTGAACTTTGATTGGAAATTCCATCCCTTTTAAAGCTTTATCAAAAATATATTCATATTGTTTATATTTAGTCACTCTTTCTGGATGTTCATCAACTGGAAATAAACCAGCTAAAATAGACCATAAATAACATTTATTATCTCGTTCATTTTTCACATTCACTATAGCTCTTTTACTTGCTAAGATTTTTGGGAGCTGAATGAATGAACTAGCTCTTAATGGATCATATCTATTTATATTGATTCTAAAATTATCAATTGATATTAACACCCACTGTGACCCCTCGTTTTCAGATATATTTTCATGTCTTCCCATTATGTAGTTGATAACATTATCATACATATTATCCATATTAGATTCAGGAAGAATTGTATAATTTTCCGTCTGTAAATGCATTGATTCAGTCTGGATGATTTCTGTTTGACCTCTTCTTTCATAGGTTCCAGTAACACAAAAATTAGCTCTAATTCCAACATACTGTCTCAAATATTTTTTCAAGAGACCAAAAGTAGGTTTTTTCATAACACATAAAAATTCTGTCAAATCTTGAATTCCCCAGTCATTCTGAATTTCAAATTGTGCATGTCTACTTCTAAAATTTTCATCTACAAATCTAGGTCTAATTTTGTAATTATTTTGTGATAACAAAGTTGTATTTGCTTCAAATATATCTTCATTAAAATTGAATGGTGTACCAGTCAGCCAAGAATTAATTTCTTCATTATTTAGTTCAAAGGAAACTTCTAATTTTCTTTCATGAATTCTTGATTCTCCCAATTTTTGAATTAATATTTTATATAACTTATTTAATTTTTCTTTTACCTCCTGTCCTCTAGTATTCTATTTGCCTTGTAGTTTTATTTACATATATATTGTGCGCTTTAAAAAACTGAATCCAGTGACCAATATTTGTATCTTGTCTTCTTGTTTCATTTCTTATAATGCTTATTGATATCTGATTTCTGTTATTCATTTTTTGTGTAGAAGTTTTTTTATTTCTAATTTATATAGAAAATTTTTTAATAACAAAATTATTTTTCAAGAGATTAATTTAAAATTGATGTTTTCCTTTGTCATTTCTAATCTTCTTTTATGATAATCTGATTTTAAATGGGTATTATAACTTCTTATATTTATTCTCTTTCCACATTCACACTGTTTATCAATTAATTTCAATTCATCATTATGTTTTTTCATTAATAAATTTTTACATAGTTTACAATAATACTGATTTTTACTAAATTCATCACTGCTTTTAAATTTCTGACATTTAGTACATAGATGAAGCTCTCCAGCATCAATAGCTGAAAATAAGTCCTCATCTTGTATTGTCTTATAAATTAAAATAATTTTCTTAGATAGATTCATTCTTCTTATTTATATAGAAATTTTTTTAATAAGGAATTTTGTAAACATTGATCTAACAAAAACCTTCCCGAAATAGACATAAAACCTTCCAAAAATAGACATAAAACATTTTTAAAATAGATATAAAACCTTCCCAAAAAGAATAAGTTCAAAAATAGACACAAAACCAACATAAAACAGACAAGAAACCAACATAAAACATGTCAAGAATAGACACAAGACCTTTTCAAAAACTCCCATGTCCAAAATAGACATAAAAGCGACTTGAAACCTGTCAAGACGTAAAAACCAACATAAAACTTTTCAAGATATAAAAATAGACATACTTAAAACCTTCCAAAATTAATCAATGTAAAAAGTTCTGAAAAATGATTAGGCTTATTATGTAACATCTCTAAGATTAAGTTCTAGGTGTTAATTTTTTAATTTCTTAGGTTTTTGATTTATAACTGATTTTTCAGACTCGCTAGTCTTTGCATAAATTCTTTCTATTTTATCTTTAGATGGAATATCTGAATCTTTGATAGCAACTCTTGTGAATTTATTACCAAAATCTATTTTCATTTCATCTACCTTCTTTTGAATTTTCATTAATTCTGAAACTGGTAGTAAATTGAATGATTTTGTTGTTACAGATATATCTAAACCAGAATCATATTCAACAGGTTTGATTTGAGATTTTTCATTATATTTTTTAAGCAATCTATCATTTTCTTCTTTCAATTGTTTTTTCTCTTCTTCCAAATGTTTACTATTATTTAGAAGGTTTATTAAATCATTTGATAAATTTTGATAAAGTATATTATTACATCTCGCTTCACAAGCAGGAACAAAAATTGCATTAACAAGTTTTCTATAATTCTTTTTAGTTTCATCATCAAAATTTTTCTCATTAATTCCTTTATGAAATTTTTGAATCAAGTCCATGTATGATTTAGCAATATCTGATGTTGATTGATTCTCATAATAATGTTTTAAATTTTCTAAATTGAAACTTATCATCTCTTTTATATCTGTGCTAAATGAATTAACTATTGAAGTTAATGTAACTAAAGATTTTTCATTTGCCATTTATATTAAAAAAATTATATATTTTTTTTACCATTTACCGTTCCACTTTCCATACTATTTTACCATTCCCCCTTCCCTTTTCCATTCATAATACAAAAAAATCTTTCAGGGAGAAATATAATATAAGCCTGAAAACTATTAATAAATATCTAATAAAATATGATATCCCCCATAGAATTATAAAAATTAATCGTGATAAAAATGGGAGATTCACTTTTGGTATTTTTGAAAAACCTGAAACTAAAGTTTTATCACATTGCAATGATAATGAAATTAATAAAGATTCTACAAGAAAAGTTTGTATCAATTTGAATAATAATCTAGTCATAAAAGCAGATGGGCAAAAAGAAAATCGAAGTGACAAAAAGTTTGATTATTTATCATTCATTGACAATTTAGAAGGGTTTAAGTGAGTGGCCGAAATATCAAATTTTTGCTTGAGTATTCTCATAATTATACTAACTACCTGTACATGTTAAATATGAGAAAAAGAGTGGTAAATAAATTTTAGAACCACAAAAGAAAATAATCATCTCATAAATTTTTATTTTTCAAAACAAAATACTAATCTTACATAAATAAAAAAATCTTTACGGAAAGAAAAAAATATGGACCTTCAAAAAATTGTGATACTTAGCTAACCATAAAAAAATAATCTTCTTATACAAAAAATATGGACCTTCAAAAAATTGTGATGCTTAGCTAACCACAAAAAAAATAATCTTCTTATACTACTAGATGCAGTGCGGATAATGTCTTATTTATTATTAAATGAAGACGCACTTTGTCAAAGCTTGTTAAAAATTTGACTCTTATCCAAACCTAATACGTCGTATGACGCTAGTAGTTCATCTTTTTTAAAGAGTTCTATATTTCTGTCATGAACGTAGCCTTACGAAATGCTTCGTCTTTCTTCTTATGCTCTTCGATTTCCGCATCCGATGCTCCCAATTCTAATGCCGTTGGTTTCTTCAATTTGTCTTCGATTACGTCGATTCCATTTTCGTGGTAGCCCAAAACGTCGCGAATCTTTCGCTTCCAAATTGGCCAGTCAACCTCTCCGCTCAGAGGTTTAATATTCTTCGCTAGACCTTCCATAACGCGAAATGAGTTCTAAAAGAATTTTTTTTCTTTAAAAAAAATCAACTAAAATCTGTTAATGAACTCCTGGGCCCATAACCTTTTAAATTACGTTGTGGTTACAAGGAAGGTTTTATTCGAAGTAACGATAAAAGAAAAGTACAAAACTGATTTTTACATACGATACATAATTTTGTACATAGCAGCCAATAATAATTAACGAGTGTCGTGCGCGCCTACCTACAATAAGTTTTAGATGATTCCTCTCTGAACGAGCTGGAAGAGCGAATATTAAAATCGTGTCCAAAATAGATGCTATGAACTTTGAGAGACAGAAAGTGGGAGACTTCACACAAGATACCGCCACAGGACGAAGAGGAACGTTTGTTTTGTGCATTTTCGGTAAGCCATAAAACTTGGGCGCGATGCTGTCATAACAAGTGAGATACTTTTTAAGACTCTGGTCTATAAATCTTCTATCAAACATCTCTCTGACAAATCCGTTGCTCTTGCGTTCCAAAGAGGACGTTGGATCTTGCTTGAGCTTAGAATAAGTAGTGGTATCCTCTAGGAGAGCCAACGTGTTCTGCTGGTGCTCTTCCTTTTCCATAATGACCGTAGCATTTCCCTTATCAGCCCTCAAGACCAACAAATTGGGATTATTCCTCAAAAATTTAGCGGTGACCTGTCTGTCCATATACATTGTAGGTGGGGCCATGTGCCTCTCGTAACATCCTATGATGCCTGGCTTTCGGATTCGTTATCCGTTTCAGATGTTGCGAAATTAAAAGACGGACTTCATCCTTCTTCTCCGTCGTAGCCCTCGATTGGCTGATCACATACTCCACATCAGTAACTATCCTATCTTCTGGAAGTTTGGTAGGTTGCATACAAAATTTCGGACCTTAAGCCAGGGTGCGCCTAATATCTTCCAGTAATTCTGTCTCGGTGAGGTTTACAAGCCATCTTTCTGGAACTTCAAAATGAGATTTACAGGATTTATTCTTTCTTTCTTCCAACAGTCTAAACTTTCGTTCATGGTGCCAATTGATTTTCTCTCGTTCTGATTTTTCTCTCTCCGCGGTGTGGTTAAAAGCCATTCTGAAGAGGTATTACATGTGACATAGCTGGGGAACTGGTTCTCCATTTTCTTGAGTAAATCCTCCTAATGGAATTGATCAGTGTATTTGTCATTGATCTCACAGTTCAAAATGAGCATTTTCGACCGTCTGAGCCACTTTTTGAAAGTGAAGTTTTTAGGATTCCCACAGCTTATTTTGGAGAACGAATCCGAGATATGTCTTGGAGTAATATCGCACTTACTACATCGTTTTTAAAAGGAAATAGCACAACGATTTTTGACCAATTTTCACTGTTTCACTGTTACAGTCGATGCCGACTATAACGAGATTCAAGGGCCTGATACTTTTTCTCGCTTTACCCGGAAGCTCGCAGTAGACATACCCCGGTTATAACGAGATTCTCGTTATGTCCGGTTATACCGCAAATATAGAAAAACTTACACAAATGCAGTAGAGAAAAGCGAATGAGGGAGTTTTGTACATGTTTATACATATTTCATAGGTAGAATTTATTTCGACTGTTTCCAGAGCGCCAGCGTTGTCTTTAGGCCTCTCCTCATATAAAACGTGAACATTCTCAGGTCTGGAAAATGAATGTCCGGTTGCCAGAAGAAGGACTGCAAATTATAATTATAAGGTTGACTTGAGAGTAATCAATGAATAGAAAGAACTCTTGTAGCTGCGTTCAAATGCTATTCGGACAATCTGTTCACAAGTGAAAAGCTGGAAAAACTTGTCAAAATAATAATGGCCCACCCATCGTAGCTCAAATGTTACAAGTCGACTATTGATACTTGATGGTGCATCTGAAGCTTTCGAACTGTCTCCTCCCAGACAAGTTTTTGATAGAGGTAGAGGAGGAATGCTGATGGATGGAGAAGACGCTTGAAAGAAGGAGGGGGGGGGGAGAATTCGAATCTTGGAGAAGGAGAAAAGTTTTTCCCGCGAGGCCAAAACAGACTAATCGATGTTTCCAACATTCTATTCAAGGGTAACCAATCTTCGTATGATAAGAGATGTAATATTTTTGCGGGAATATACGCCCTAATTGATAAGGAAAAGCTCGTTAAGACCGGCATCACTCCTCATAGTAACCGGTGTAATTTACATAGCCTATATGGGTCAAGTGCAAGGGACCACGGATTCTGCTCGCAATACCCGAAATCTCGTTTCAACCGGCCTCGTTATAGTCGGCATCGACTGTACTTTGGTCGTACCTGATGATGGTAGCTATGCTTACCGAAACGTTGTACAAATAAAACTTAATTCAAATAGTGGTCAATAGTGCTAAAAATTTATTGTGTTTTTTTATTATTGTTCTGATCACGGAAAAATCTTCTTGATTATGAAATTTCCTAGCATAAAAAAAATTGAATTTCGTGTTACTCGTAAACACTCACGGTAAGCTCGAATAAACCCAGGACGTTGAATATGATAATAGAAATCCAAAGTTCAGCTGCACTGAATGATATACTCGTGTGTATCAACTACTGTAATTTTATCACACGTGTACACAACAGACAGGAAGGAAGATGATGATAATACTACCATAAAATATGAGTAATGCTTCGTTTGATCTTTGCTTTTTTACTTCACAAAATTATCCAGGTCAAATTATTCACCCGATTTTCTTCATGAAGAGTAGGATGACGTCGACAATAAAAAGGACTACTTAACTTATCTTCGGAGTATCGCTCACAATCTCACTTAATTATGGAATATTTTTCTAATTTAAAACATTTCAATTTTACAGAATTTATTTTTTTTCTAACACTCAAATTTTGTAATGTTCGAATTTCGCACAATTAAATTTTGTAAAATCTGAATTTCGTCACGTTCAAATTTCGTACATTCATTTTTCAACAACCACAATTTTCTGTCGGTCAATTTTCGGTGTTCTTTTTTCTGTCGGTCAATTTTTGCTCGAATAAATTTTATGGACTCGTATTTTTTTGTATAAAATCGTACTTAAGAACATATTGATGAATAATTTTCCTCCGCCAACATTTTTTAAATATTCACTAGTTTTAAACATCTGCAGGCTTAGAATTCCCCCTCTTCCTCAAAAAAAAAAGAAAGTATTTTGTCGTGGTGTGAGATAGAATAAAATTGGCTTTACTGTCACTCTGTACTTATAAATTACCGAAAGAAACTCGATATTTCGCAGTGCTGCGACTGCTGCTGATTCTGTTTTTTTTTAATTCTCTTACATACTTCGGTATGACCAATTACCGGTAACAATAATCAATTCAACAGTATTCATGGAGTATCCTCCTGATACCAAAGTTATCTGAGGGAGATTATGTGTAAGACGGTTAGAAACTAAAATCGGAGTGAAACAAAGATACTCGTATCCGGAATAAAATTAAAAAATTTGTTGAAAATTATACGAAATTTTCCGGTACAATAATGATATTCTTCCAAATTTTTGTGATCTCATATCTATACCCACATATTTTGTAGAAAGAAAGATTTTAATGATGAGACAAAAGTCGAATTATTCGTTTCTCTCAGGGAGATGGAGCCATCGTACTTCATTGAAATGACTTCTGGTTTTCAGATTACATCCAAGCTCTTGAATAGGACCCTACAAAGATAATTTTTTTTTTTCTCTTGTAATCCCGAAACGATACCCGTAAAATATTTCGCTTTACTTATAAGTGCAAATACTCGTCTCACGTTCGAAATTTTGTTGCTTGTTCTTTCGCTTCAAACCGTTTTTCTATTCCTCTTGAAAAAACCCGAGAATAGGGGTTGTAAACCCAGACGCGAAAGTTTTCACACATATACTCGATGCTTTATATTAGCCGTTGTTATACTTGGTGGGGAAAATAGTATACTTCGTCGATATTTTCGGATGTTGCCAAATTGCTGTAAACGGTTTACGATTGTATAAGGAGCAATTTCATATTTTTTCATCTCGATGATTTCGCGGAATTCCAGTACGAAAGTTTTCCACTCAGACTTTCACACTAATAACTTGTGACTATTTATCGAATATCCTGTCGACGTATCTCGTAAATGTTAGGATTAATCGTTTCGAAACCCTCGATTATTATACTTTTTTTCACCAGTTATTATAGAAATACATGAGAATACAAAGATTTAGAAGGTATGTTAGCTTTAGACTGTAAAAGTAAGAATCGAGTAGGCCTAGATGTATCGAAACCAAAATAGAGTGAAACGTTGAAGTCGAAATTTTTGCAGTTTTGAGATAGAAAACTGGCGAATAATGGTGGACCTAAACCAGTAGACACGTCTAACTACGATCCTTCCCTTAACCATTATTAGTAGTATAAATGTAAAAACTGTGATAGCTGCATATTTATAGCTCACAATTTTTTTAAACACTTCTACATAGTATTGAATAAGAATATCATAGAAACTTAGTCGCTCTGAATTCACGTCTTTACATAAAAGGAATGGTGGGAAGGCCGATTCCCCAGGCACCTGTAATATCAAATTTTTGTTCATAAAAAGTAGGTAGGAGAAAAAACAAGGCTTCCTCACCGAAGTTTAATGCGGAGCACAGTAAACCTGTGCTATTGGACGCCAATTTTCTAACCTGATATTCAACGACCGAAATTATTCCAAGTCCCCTCCCATCATGTATAGCTCGAAACTCGCGCTCTTTCCAAGTACATAATGTAACTTGATGGTCGAAGATATTACACGATGTATTATGTTACCGTCAAATTGTGAAATTCCGTCATTCAATAAATTAATTGACTACTCCTTTTAATTATTAGACGAGACTGCATTTTAGACAAATTATGAAATAACATATAAGATTAAAAAAAATGTCTGGGCTTTTAATAAAATACCAGACAGGCTTTCAAAAAATTGTAAAATCATAAAAATAAAACTTGTAGAGTCGAAATTTCAATACCTAATAAAAATCACTATTCGCTGGAAGTAGCACTGACTAGCGGCAATTCTCAATACTACACACCAACTCCTCCTAGACCGCTTTGAACGGCCAGTTGGGGAGTCGCTTCGATATGGCGTCGCTTGAATACTCGATATAGTCCTGGAACCTGTGCCCATATCTAACTCTATTTGTTTGAGCAAGCTTACTTTAGCTCAGAGGTCAAAAATTTTAACAGGGAACCTGTTTTATCCGGAAGTATTTCGGAAAAAACGTCCGCTGTCCGCCATCCGGTCGGCCGACAAAGCTCTGAGCTTGAAAATTTCTTGCCGTCATAATCTGATGACGTCATAGATAAGTTTTTTTTCCCCAAGTTTCTCTCCTATTATATATAGCTCCAGAGTCCGGGCCTGTGATACCACAACTTGATGGTGTCATAGGTCAGCCTTGACGTCACAATCTACATTTTTTAGATCCTAGGGTGATCCTAGGTGTTTCATAAAACAGATTCCCTACCACCCCTCGTTTATTTCCAAAAAGAAGCTTTTTTATGACGTTTATTTATTGACATATCAGTGGCGGATCTAGAAAAACCAAATGAGGGGGGCCAAAATTTCCCGTATCAGCACAAAAAAATTTTTTACTGCGATAATGAGTGTATGTGTATAATTGAATTCTATCTTTAAAAACGAAGAAATATAAATAACGCTGTTGTAACTACAATTCTCAGTTTACACTCCCGTCACCCATGGCTATGCGTCTAGGTTTGGCTCTAATAAAGGTATCCACCAGTTCACCGATGTCTACAGGGATGTCCTTATGGATATTTGCTAGGGCCAAACCAGTCAGACGATCTTCCTCTTCTCTTCTTTGCGTTTTTCCTATTTTTTTTTTCTTCTTCTCTTCTCGTTTTCCTTTTCTTTTTCGCGTTTTCGTTATTTCCCTTCCTTTTCTTCTTTTTTTCTTTTTCCTTTGGGGGGGGGGGGGCATGGCCCCCTGGCCCCCCCTTGGATCCGCCACTGTGACATATTTCATGTCTTTCCTCTGATCTCTTCCCCAAAATTTGCCCGTACAACCATAACCTTGGGACTTGGAAGAATTTTCGTCTACCTCTCTCCTACCAACTTCCTGGATTTACGTTCACATTTCAATTTTGACTTATTGTCTTTGGCTTTCAAGTTCAGATTCAACAATATTGTCTTTTGCTATCATCACTGGATCCAACAATATTGTCCTCTGTTATCACATCTCAATATTGACATATTATTGTTATTTGCTATCATCACTGGATTCGATAATATCATCTTTTGCTATCATTGCGGATCCTGCAGAGTCGTCTTTTGCTATCATATCTCAATCTCACAATATTGTCTTTTGCTATCATCACTGGATTCATAAATATTGTCTTTTCTGAAAGTGGTATCGAAAAGATTGCTTCTCATTAGCTAGCTCCTCCTATGGAAAGACTGCTTTACCCGTTCTAAACGAATTGTGCTGTGACATCAGTTTGTATCCGCATAATTATGTGGGGTAGTGATGGGCAGCTATCGGTTATTAACCGATTAATCGGTTTATTCTTGGGTAAAATTGACCAAACAACCGGTTTATTTGTGATTAACAGTTGACCTGAAAAACCGGTTAATAGGAGCGCATAAACCGATTAAATGACGAATTTGAAGCACCAGGTGGAGGAAATAGGAATTATCAACTGAGATATTTCTCAATCATTAACACATAAGAGATATTGCTTCTCTTTTTCTTCAATTTTCACGATTTTGAGAGCTAAAAAGTGGAAGACCTTGGCGCTCCTAGCGGAATTTTTTGAGAACCAACAGCGATCTAAATTATTGTCAGTTAACCGGTTAACCGGTTTATTTGGAGGTTTCAACCGATTAACCGGTTACAATGGTCTCTGATAAACCGTTTAACCGGTATATTGAAATAACCGATAACTACCCATCACTAATGTGGGGATAAATATTTTTTTCTGCACTGTGAGACTGTGATTGTGTAACATTTTCAGAAAAATAGCATACGCATCACGTTTGGAAACTCACGATCGCCGGCACTCACGCTACTAGCGAAACTGGGCAAGCCTTGTTTCGCTAACCTCGCGCTCATGCGGCAATCGTTCATTTTTCCAAACTAGTTGCGTACCTAATTTACTATTTCTGATCACATCTCAATTCTGAAATATCATTTTTTGCTATCATTAGTAGAGCCCTATAATAAGGAGTGACGACATGGGCCTCCACATTCAGTCGTCACGTCGTTATTCATCTTCAGACTTCCTTATTTAAATGACTGATAACAGTTTATCACAATTTGAAAATTATAAGAGAATTACTAGAATTTGTTTTAGAATACAGTTATCAATGCCAAAGTGAAATAGAAAACATGATGCTTTTAAATGATACAAAATAGCTCTACCAATTGTGTTAATTTTTCACCCTATTAGCTAGGGAACTGCAAGGATTAATGCTGATGTAACGACTAAATATGGCGATCCATATCCTCACTCATTATTAGGGCTCTATCATTACTAGATCTAGAAATTTTGTCTTTTGCTATCATCTTTGAATTCAACAATATTGTCTTTTGCTATCATTGCTGGATCCAACAATATTGTCTTTTGCTATCATATCTCAATCTCACAATATTGTCTTTTGTTATCATTACTGGATCCGACAATATTGTTTTGTGCTATCATCCATGAATCCAACAATATTGTCCTTTGCTATCATCACTGGTTTTAACAGTATAGTATCGTCCTTTGCTATTATCTTCACATTCAACAACATCTTGTTTTGCTATCATCACTGGATCCAACAATGTTGTCTTGTGTTCTCATGTATGAAGCTCACAATATTGTCTTTTGCTATCATTACTGGATCCAACAATATTGTTTTGTGCTATCATCCATGAATCCAACAAAATTGTTATTGTCCTTTGCTATCATCACTGGATTTAACAGTATAGTATTGTCTTTTGTTATCCTCTTCGTTCACGTGACGTCACTAAATGCTAACATCGAGCAATTTTGATTGATAGTGCGCGATATTCTGCGATAGTATCGCAGAATTTTGCAATAGGTAGTATCATGCAATGGTGCTTAGAACATTATCGACTCCCATAAGAATACACAGGGAACATTTCGATCATGTGTTAGTATTTCAAAATGAGAAATAAATAAGGAATTCAACGTTGATAATCAAGATCTGGAAGATCTCAAGTATTTGAGAATGGATTTTTCGTTTCTCACTTTATTCTTCTATTCAAATAGGAGCAAATGATCGAATAATTTTTCTTCTCATGGAAAAGTCCGTGTAATAAAAGTTTGTTTACTTTCCCTAAGCACCATGGATCACAAATCTCAAAATTATTTTGAATACAACAATGCTGTGACGTAGGCTTGAAGGAAGAGGATTATCTTCAGATTCAACAACATCTTATTTTGCTATCATCACTGGATCCAACAATGTTGTCTTGTGTTCCCATTCATAAAGCTCACAATATTGTCTTTTGTTATCATCATTGGATCCAAAAATTTTGTCTTTTGCTATCATCTTTAAATTCAACAATTTTATCTTGTGCTATCAATCACATCCTTAGACCATACAACAGATAGACCGAGCATCGGCCATGTACGCGTGTACAACGCGTTGAACGGAAGACATGATAAGAAAATAACGGGGACTGGACCTCAATGATGGCAATGCGGGTGAACGCGCGGAGCAGTGAAACACACCGTATACCCGCACCGCCCATCAAATTTGTAAACAAGGTCCAGTCCCCCTTATTTTCTTATGTGTATTCTTATCATGTCCTCCGTTCAAAGATTCATTGCTATGCTCGGTCTATCTGTTGTATGGTCTAAGATCACGTCTCATTTGAACAATATTGTCTTTTGCTATCATCACTGGATCCGACAATATCAACTTTTGCTATCATCTACAATCTAAATACTGAGAGTGCAGCATACCACTGAACACCTCGCTCATACTATCCCTACGCTTTCCTATACAAAGTCAAGGCTTACAGCTCTATACTAGGTCTAAGCTTTTCCTCATATTTCATATCTTTCCTGAGCCTCGAACCCATATGCAGCATTGCCAGTATACTAGACTAAGAAGCTTACACTAGGTCTAAGTTTTTTTTGTACGTGTAATAGGTTTAATTAGGACCATTGTACAATATACTCTCAAAAGCTATTAGCTTGAAATATCCTAAAGTACACTTATACTAGACTCAGAAGGTGGGCGAACGAGCGGAGCGAGTGGGCTCCCTAAAAGCCATTAGCTTGAAATATTCTAAAGTAGGATCATATTAAACCCAGAAGGGAGGTGAACGAGCGGAGCGAGGGAGTTCCACAAAAGCTATCAACCTGAAATATTCTAAAGTAGATTTGTACCAGTCCAAGAAGGGTGCTCGGCTCACTCGCGTGGGCAGAGGCAACAAGAGGGTGGTACTCCCAGATCAAGCAAAGCAAGTATGACAAAGACAAACTAGTACGCTACCATGAAACATGATCTCCATTCATTTGGCTACACCAGAAAATTTTTTTTGTAGATACAAATATCTCCTCCAGACGAAAGTTTACAGGAAAAAGTTTGAAACAAAAGTTGTTCCTCGAGAAATTTTCCAACCAGATCATGTGCCTCCTGATCTCAGATCGTACTTTGAAGTCTTAGGAATAACTATGCCAAACGGCATATCTTTTCTCTATGAAGTGCAAGGTTATACCTCAGAATTGCCGTACTACCCAGACTGTTGTACCTATTTCCATCAGCGGGGATTTTGCATCCGAATCTCGTTTCATTTTCTTCGCTTTTTGCACAAGTCCCTTGCTTGCTGCAGCTCTTTTAGCTTCAATAGCTTCCTACCGAGCACTGATCACTTGGTCATCCGGGGCGGTGTTGTCCTCGTCATCTTCTTCCTCATTGCTCTCGGTCAGAAGCTTACAACTTGCCTAATTGTGTTATCGCATTTTATTAAATTTTAGTCATAAGATGACGTATACTAAGAAACCTCATTATGACAGTTTACAAATTGACTAGGTAGCCATTTTGTTGACCGACTTTGATGGTAACAATACTTAAGTTTATATTTCAGAATGCTGATATGTATTGTGTTATGCGCAATACTGACGGAAAATATTATTTGTTCTTAGGTGTGATAGAGTGAGCTACAAGTTTGAGTCTTTCTCTGCCCTTGAATGTAATTAGGGTCAGTGACCTTTTGAATCTGCATAGCTCATTATAATCGATTCTGAGTTATAAATTATGAATTCATGATTGATGGTCATGTCTAACCTTGATCTGCTAATTTTTATGTTTTCCTCTAATGTGCGAACCATTATATCAAAGAGCGAAAAATACTGAATCCGCAAAGACTTTTAATACACCTTAAATTTGGTAGTATAAAATTGGTTGAGGACCATTATCAGGTCACAATTTTATACTACCATATTTGGCGTACATTAAAAGTCTTTTTGGATTCAGTATTTTTCGCTCTTTGCATAATCTGCTGGTTCGAATTTTTCCATTTGATAGTAAAGTGTACATATAATGAAATGCGAGGTAATTCTGTAAAATCCCCAACTATTCTATACTTCAGAGAATTACTCAATTATAAATATTCGCCATAATATCAGAGTGTAAGTTACTTCTTTTTAGGCTATAGGGTAAATCTAAGACTTCTAAAAAGTTAAGAAAATTTACTTTCACTTCCTCCGGTGGATCTCGGGACGGGTGTAATACCTCTATCTTCCTACGAAAAGTCGGCGATAAATCTTTGTTGGTAAACCTTGTAATATTGTTAAATTTTCATAATTTATAACTTACGTATCGTCCGACCCTCCCCTCAAAATTTCCTAGACTACTTTCCCATGGTCATAAACCCTCTCAATCATGGTTTATGCCTAGAATAATAAGTTTGTAATAATCAAACGATGATTAAGCTACCTGGCAAAAAAAAAATAATAATAATGGTAATACCAACGCATGCTTTGAACAACAAAATTAACATTTCACACTTTATTTCCATCAACAACCGTTCGTGATATTTTCCTCTTCCAAAACCCTGAGATAAATAAAAGAGAAAAAATTGAAGCGGCGAAATATCACATTTATCAGCGTGAAAGCACTGGGTAGGTATCTTTATTATTTTTTTCTCTTTTCTCGTCTGCAATAAGTACTAGATCCAAGTTTTGATGAAATCTTTCGTGTGGAAAAAAATTTCTACAAAGGAATAGGAAAAAGGTGAATAACCGCGCCGCGTCCCGCACCTTCAGACGAAAAATAAGAAAATCTACGTCTTTAATAATCATTGTCTTCTGTCTGGTTGGTTTTTATTCGCATGATCTCGTTGCGTAAAATATTATGCTGCAGAAAAGGGGAAAAAATAACACGTTGAAATGTTTGACATTTATTTTACTCGACGCGACAACTCTAGGTTGCATTTTATTAGCACTTTGAACAATCGTTCTCGTTTCTTTTACCTCAACAATAGTTCTGTTCGAATTAAAATTTAATTTAATACCCGGATTATTCTGCGCGTACGTATCTGCCTGCGTGACTTACAATTCTCGAATGAAAAATAAAAACAGAAATAAAACTTCTTTGTTCCTATATTTCTCATCAAAAGTCCCCTTCGCCAAATTATTCGAATTTTCATGATGTTCATTCGTACAATATGAGAAAAAATAATGATAATAAAATAAATAGAAAAAAAGAAGCTGAAAAGGAGGAAAAGAAAGGAGCAAAAAAAAAAAAAAAAAAAATACCATACAGATTAAAACTCTCAAATTCCAGAATTTTTTACGAGCTATTTAACTATACAAGGGGTTATAAGCTCGGGAAAAAAGTCTGAGATTAAAGTGAGATGTAATAATAGTATGTGGAACGGTGGAAGTTTGGGGGTGTCCAAAAATTACGTGAGGTGATTTTCGAGATTTCCTCGTTCCATTATCGCACAAGAGATTTTCAAATTGATACTTTTGTGTTAAATAAGTTATTTGCATTAGATTCATTGAAAAAACATAATTTCCAGTTATATTTTGATAAAGAAACATGTTCTGTTCGCAATATTTTAGACTGCATTCTTGCTTTTTAAGATCCTCTCTCGACATGAGATCTGGTGAGTTTATACTGGACCCCCTCCCTCCCTTGAATGCCCCACGTGATTAATTCATGGAGGCCCCCTTTAGAGTGTTAGTAATGGATTCCGAGTTGTCGCAGTGGGTAGAAGAAGCTTGAGAGGGGATAGATGATTTCCTGAGGTTTAGGAGACATGGATAGGAGAAAAAAACGGGAGATGGATAATTCGTGGGCATGACAGTATTGGCATAACAGGCCGAAGTGGAGAGCCCGAGAAGCAGGGGCTACCTTGGCAGCTGAGTTTACTGCGTCGTCTTTCAGGAGGCCGATATGACCAGGACTTCGGAGGAAAGAAATTGAAGATAGTGAAGTGTGTAGGAGGCTGGGAATACGCTGATAGATAGAGTTGGAAGAAGGGGGGAGTCTTGTATGATTGGGAGAGGAAAAAGAGAGTTGGACAGTAGAAGAAATTTACTGGGAAACGGGAGAAGAGAAAAGTGAGTAAGGCAGGAATAGATGGCTGATAGTTCAGCACAATATTTGGCGGCCGAATTTTTCATACGAAAGAGCGAGGCCTCACCATCGATAGCGAAGGTGCAGCCAGTTTTGGAACCTCATTTTGTGGGAGGAAAAATCATCATTAATAATGTCTTCGATGTGTTTTAAGTAAATCAAGTTGAGTGATTTTAGTAAGTCTACCAGGTTGAGGCAGACATGAGGTGTCGTGGTTGTCGCGGAAGGGGTGGATCAGTAGATAGGAAAGAGGGGCTCGAATTTGAGATGATTTCCTACATGGGAATCTAATGAGAGGATTAGTGGGTTTTGGGAACTGATAAGAGGGAAGAAAGATAGGAAGTTGAAGAAAGTGGGCAATAGACACAAGAGAATCGATATGTTGTTCTAATTTATGGTTATTCATATTACCAAGAGGAGTGTACATCCGAAGGTGTAGCAAATTATATTGAACCACAAGAAAATCAGCCGCTAAACGTTTTCGGTTAAACAACCAACAACGGAGCGTAAACGAAAGCGACTGAATCCAACATCAACAAAGACAGAGGGAGTTAACCAGAAGATCATGATTTAACCAGCGAGTCATCGAAGTTTGAATCATTCTCATATACTAGCTCAATCAGACCCTCTTCAGGAATGAACCTGTTTAAAACCGTGAAGTCTTCGTTATTCCGGTGTCGTATGATTTCTATATTTTCTAAAGCCAGCCGTTTAAAATATGAGTTCTCCCTATGGAGGAGGATACCAGAGCCTTCCTTGAATTTATGGCCATTCTCGAGTAGATGATCAGCAAAAGCTGACTCACCCAAATTACCCTTCTCCCACGCTTTTTTATGCTCCTCAATTCTTATTTGGAGCTGACACCCGGTCATCCCTATATAAATACCTGGGCAATCGTTGCAGGCTATACTGTATACCCCACTTCGCTCGAGTGGAGGAATCGGGTCCTTCAATTTCACAAATAAACTTTTTACAGTATTAATATTATAAAACGCCGGCCGGAACCCAAAAGGACCGAGTACCCGGCCCAACTTCAACGAAAACCTGCCCAAGTAAGGGAGTTTAATCCAACGTTTTCTATTGTTATGCAAATCCCTAGGGAGGGAGGTGGTAGAATCGAGGCATTTTCTCGTAAGCCTCCTTCGGACCATTAAATCAATGTCCACTCGAACTTGGTTCACTCTGGCCAGGTACTTAATTGTCCCTAGTTCCTCTGGAAAGCATCCTGACTCAAGGGAACACTAGTCAGTCGATGTATCAAACTATTGAAGGTAGCGATCTTGTGTGCAGCGGGACAGAAAGATGACCCATGGATTGTTATATCAATCGAAGTTTCTTTTCTATAAATACCAAATTCATGGACGCCATCTCTAATAAATATGGACAAATCCAAGAAATTTATTAATAATCCGCCAACTTCCAGAGTGAATTTTATGGAAGGATATCGGCCATTTAAGTAAGAAAGGAACTCACTAAGGAGTTCCACTGGGCCAGTCCACGTGCACAATATGTCGTCTACATACCTATACCAGTAAAAGACGTAATTTAGAAGTACCTGGCCCGAAGAAAACAATTCGACTTCAAATCTGGACATGAAAACCTCCGATATTAATGAGCCCAAAGGGGACCCAATAGGGATCCCCACTTCTTCAGGGAATTTGAAAAATTTTCCCTCAAATTTACAAAAATTGGGAGTCCAATAAACTCTCAGAAGGTCGAAGAATTCTACCAATTCCTTATGAGGGACACCAGTTTTTACAAGCAATTCGCCCATATGTTGGATTGCGATAGCCTTCGGAAATGTGAGGAAATAATCCCACCACATCAAAGGAACATAAAATCGTTTCCTCAGGGAGGCTTATATCCTTCAACCTCTCCGTCAACGAACCTGAGTTTAATACTGAGTGAGGGGAGGTATAATCTACGTCACATTGAGTCATCCAATTTGGTCACTGACCAAAAAATGTGCTCACAAAATGTATTGGAAATCACAATTAATCATACAGAACGCATTATAAACAATTTTTTCGCTCAAGGGACCGAAAAAAAGTGCACACAACGCGTTATAAAGAATTCCCTTTTTCACAACACCATTTCCGAGACACAGGAAGAAATCTCGATTATTGAGCTAGATATATTTAGAGAGGAATTTGAAAAAAACTTTCACTTTCTAGCTTGTTCATGTGCCACGATAACGTCACACCCTCCCCCAAGTTATTAATCTCTCCCAAACGTAAGCCCCATAAAACTGAAGCCCTGCTTTATTCAAGAAATTATTTCTACAGTTTACTTGAACGCGTTGACGCGGTTCCGTAGTAATTAATACATTGAAAATTTTTAATTCGGTAAATTTAAAATGATTTACCTTTCTCGCAAAATGTTCCTTCGAAATCGATATTATGGCAATCGCAAACAGGACCGTTATCCGTTGTGATGCAGATTCCATCATTCTTACAGGGGTCTTCCGTTTCGCAAATATCCGTCGAGCTGACTGAAACATTGGAAGTACTCGCTTGCACTAAGCGCTGTAAACAAACATACACAGAAACAATCAAAAATAAAAGAAATTACGAGGACGTCATAAGATTATGAACAGAGACCGAATTTTTCGGCATTTTTAAAGGAGATTTTCGGCACAAAAAATTCAGTTTTCGGCATTATTCGGCAATAACGAAAAAAGTACTGCATTTGTTGAGTCATTTAATGCTAAAAATTATACATTGTCCTTCTAAAATTCGGCAAAAACGACGATTTCGGCATTTATTTTTTACTTTTTCGACATTTTGCCGAGAAATCCGGTCTCTAGTTATGAATTTTACGGTGTACAATCAGAAAGACTTTAAAATAAGATCTGTTGAAGTGCAAATGTTGTTTGTACCGATTCGGTTAATGAAATGGGCGATGCCGAATTGAGTCCCAAACTATCTTTCGTAGTCGAATTAAGTCCCGAGCTGTCGGGGGGGCGGTGGTGGTAGAATAATATCCGAATTTAGTCCCGAGGTAGCGGAGGTATACAACCGAATTGAGTCCCGAGTTCACGAATGATTCTCATTTCCCTTCTACCTAAACGTCTCTTCAACTTACGAATGTCTATGATTTTGGCATAGGTGTCGCATTGGACCTCAAGAAGAGTATCTATGAGAATGAAAATATTGGGGTATGCAGCGTAGAAGGAACCGAACAATTCCGAGGGTTCAAACTGCAAGGCGAAATAAATTATTTCATTTACAATATGCCAAAAGACTGTTTCATAGGCTTCAATCCTCTTATTCATCAGAAGACAAAATACTAGAGAAACATGAGCGTTGTACTTGAATCCATGAACTGTAAAAAGCTGGGATCAAGTTGCCTACAGCAGTGGACGAAGGAAAATGAACAAATTCACCTATCTTCTCAGACTTATAGTCCAGTAAAATTAGCCATTTTAAAGGTCGAAAAAAAAAATAAATGGTACAGAAGCGAAACTTGGAAAAGTTGTTGGGAACTTTCCGATGAGTCTTTTCCCAAGTTTCCTCAACATTCCGAGTGGAGCTTTTCCCCCAGGGGGGGTACAAAGAAGGAATTTTTTAGTTTTCTAGCTCTAATTCGCAAACAAACGATTTTAGAGAAAAAAAGTTCAAACAAAAATCGTTTCTCGTGAAATTTCCTATAAAAAAGCTATCTACATAATTTTTCTGTAAATGCACTGTTGAGCCGCTACAGCCCATGACAAGTGAACACCTCTTACTACTCTGTACAATTGACATAGATTTACGCAGCACATTGCGTTCTACCATACAAAAATGCGAGTTATTGATTCTGCGTGTCAAGTGGCCTGGGAACAAATCAATGTGGTCGGGTATAGATTCTTCATCTACTATTTTAAGAGGACATCAACACTTTATAATCAATACCATAATTTATTCCATTTTCTAATCTTTTTCTTTTCAATACTTACAAGTAGAAAGAGTCAGTTACAAAAGCATGTAAATTTGAAAATTTTAAAGGATTAAAATAAAATCCATCTTTTCTTACTTATCATTATTCATTTTTTTTACAATAATTCCTGTCTAGACTTACTGGTACCAACGAAAACAATGTAATAGGTGACTCGCGTCGCGTGGTATACCTGATCTACATTCTCACATACGGAGTAGCAAGAGGTGTTCTCTTGTCACGCGCTGTAGCGGCGTAACAGTGCATTTATAGAAAAAATTTTTGGAGAGCTTTTTTATAGGAAATTTCACGAGGAACAATTTTTATTTGAACATTTTTCCTCTAAAATCATTTGTTCGCGAATTAGAGCTGGAAAACTAAAAAATTTCCCGTCTGCAGCCCCCTGGGAGGAAAAGCTCCTCTCGGAATGTTGGGGAAACTTGGGAAAAGACTCACGAGAAGGTTCCTAACAACTTCTCCCAATTTCGCTTCTGTACCATTTATTGTCTATTACAATGGCTAATTTTACTGGACTATTAGTTCCGCCGACACTTCGAAACTCAATTCGGACTCTACCCCGACCCTATGGGACTCAATTCGGATATTATTTTACCGTCCCTTCTCCCTGTGGGACTCAATTCGGTTATGTACCCCGACACTTTGGGATTCAATCTGGCTATCAAAATCGGTACCCCCCGCTCCCGACACTCAATTCGGTTACGCCCAATGAAATATATCTCCTGTGATCTTTCTGTCAATATCTGAGGCTCTCGCGGTATTGACTTCGAACGAGTAATTGAGCGAACTATTTGTAAAACTACGAGTGGGTACCTATTCCTGAGCTTCTTAGAACTCACCCTCGAAATAGGTCAACCCCGCGCCTGCTTTATGACGGCTGGAAGTCCCTCTAATAACGTCTCGAACTGCCCACCCTATAAAGTCAATTCTTCTTGATATCCCAGGAGAATTTTCCTAATACTAGAAACCAGACTAACTGACTCGGGCTAAGTGAGTTAGCCTACCATATTATCTTGCCCATATGTACGGCCCATGTCAGCAGCATCTTATCTTAGCCTATGTTTTTGTAAGGGATAAACCTTCATAAATCTCAGCCCACCTTGTGTGGTTACAGAGGCAACTTAGACAAGTATCCATATACTAGGTTATTTTGCTCCTTGTAAGCTTTGCTCGGTTATACATTATTGTCTCAGAACTCAAAAATTTCCATGTTTCTGAAATAGATCAAGGCCACGCCTAGGTTTGAAAAATTTTACTACACGAATCCTTACTTCACATCCCTCGCTAAGAGATATTTTCATGAAAAAAAAATCTAGTTCAATATCTTGCCGGCAAACGTGAAAAAAAAAAAAAAATAGGACAAAATTACGAAGTCAGCTAAAGGCGTTGAAACAGCAAGAAGAGAATCAAGAAAATTACAAGAAAAATAAAAATTGGTCGACCTTTTCGAAACCACTAAAAAGGTCTCTGTTTACGATAATCTTATATTTTTTTCCCCCATATAAACTCAGAGGAAGTAACTGACCTCGTCCGTACGTCGTTGCTTACAATACCATCAGATAAAATGTACAAGTCGCAATCATCGTTCTTCTAGGTCCGTAGCACGCAAACTCAAAGAAGAAATCTAGATTATGAAAAAAAAGGCCACATTTTTGAAAGCAGTAAAATCAAACAGATCTGCATGAATATAGGTATAGAGTTGTTTAATATTGTGCTATGACGGTCGGTATAGAGTATAGAAAAGAAACATGATTATCGTAGTTACCTCATTTTCCAGGAAAAAATATCATTATAGTAAAAATGATTTGAGAATATTCATTGAGAAAAAGATTCATAAAAACTTCCAAGTACGAGTGTGTTGTTATTTAGAGCGTTATGAGAAGGCAATAAAGAAGGATTTAGGAATTGAGTATAAAGAAGTCAAAAAAAAATTCAAAAGCAACTCGTCACCGTTACTGCGGGATTAGATCAATGACCAACCAAAGAATAAATTTAAGCTCTGTCTAAGAATCAAAACCTAGGAATTAATAGAAACAGTTACTGTTTAGTTCATATTTTGAATAGACGATGCAAAATGAAGAGGAAGACGCTGATTGAAGAAATGCACGTATTCGCAAAAGAAAAAAAGATTGTCATGTAATTGGGTTAATGCGACCTAATTCATTCGCGCAGCTTCACTAAAACCATGCTTCCACTGCATAAACGGATATAATTTTCATGGAGCATGATTGTAAAGAAGAATATTGCCCATAAACTGATTTTAAAATTTACATTTCTGCACTACCCCGTATCGCATTGCTTCGTCTCCGCGTCTTTATTGTTATCGTCCTCCACGAGAATTATATTACTATTGAAAATTCGTATGGTGGCCTAATTTAAATTCAAATTTTATTCTGATGGTTGGTTTTAGGCGAAAATACTTTTTCCTAAAACTTTGCTCAACTTCCACCGAGTTCGAAAGCTGTTAAGAACGAGTTCGAAAAAAAGATATGCAGACGAAAAAAAATGTATGGGTATTCGTAATACTGACGACTTATTCATTGACTCAAAAGAGATGGGAAACGAGAACTGAGAGGAGGATTTAACTTCGAGCATTCCATCTTCATATGACGGAACTGAAAGCAGATTGGAATCAAAAAGAATGAACACAATCAAGCAAAGTATCACACGTGTCGAGCTGGTCTCGTTTTTTATGGAAAAAAATTATTCATTTATCTTCCTTATAAGTCATTTAGAATCCTTTCGAAAAACCGATGTTCCGTAATCTATGCATATGCCTTTTCTTCACTACAGAAATGAAGGTATAAATTGTTTCATACTTTTCATCCTTATTCTGATCGGACATTTTTATATGCCAGTAATCATTCTATATTTGTGAAATTAGGTAGCTTTCAGAAAACTCCAAAAAGTGTCGAATTTTGAGGTGTATGTGCGAGTAAGAGAACGAGAACTTGAAAATATTTCGAATCTCAAACTGCCTATTAATTATTTGTGACGTTCAGATGACATCACGCTCCCTTCCATCTTCCCCAAACATGGGTCCCATGATATAGGTTTTCCGCTCTCCTCAATTAGGCTCGTTAATGAGCTCCTAATTTTTTCCAAGTCTCTCAATCAGTTTAGATGTCACATCTTCTGGTTTATAGTTTTTCCGGTAGGACCCCTTTCAAATACATAGAAACGAAGCCAAAAATCTTTACCTGATGACGTCATAGCTTCCTATCTGAAACTCTTCTCTTCTGAAGAGTTCGCAAGAGGTAATTCCTTCAAGCTGGGTTGAGTTCCTTGAGAAATATAAGCATAAACAGCCAAAAGCTAGTTTTCTTTTTTTCTATACAAGCAGAAAGTAGTGAGTTTGAACATTCAAGAATAGGAAGTTTCTCGACGTTTAAAAGCTAGTAGGCTAATTTTCTGAATGACCGACTGACGAAATGAAGATTTGAATATTCATACACTTTTCATTCTTATTCTACTCGGACAATTTTATGCCATCAATAATAAATGGAAGTATGTAGAGTCGGTTGTGTGTTACAAAAAACTCAGAAGCCGAAGCCAATGAACGGCTTGGTAGCAGCAGCAGCCGGTTTTGAACGGCTTTTAAACCAGTCGTAAACCAGTGCTTCAAAATGCAGTAAGCAGATGAAAAGCCAATGCAAACGATGGAAAGCAGGGAAAGCCATTCGAATGCATCTAACATGGGTTGACCTCAAAAAGCAGCTGAAAGCTTATCAAAATATGAAAAACTTCCTTCATGCCAATCGAATGGGAAAAAAGCCGTTAACAAGCCAATCAAAAATTGGTCAACGGCTACAAGCTGAAGCCAAAGTTTAAGCCGATGACGAACGGCTTTCCACCACTACTTAGGAGAACGTCGAATTTTGAGCTATTTTGTGTATAGGACAAAGACTTGGAAACATTTCGACTCTCAAACAGTCCAGATGATATCACGGTCCCTTCCACCTTCCCAAGCATGTCGTTTTCCCGCCACGTCGAAGAACTTTTAGTTTTGGCCGTTCGAAAGATAGTATACTTCTAGAGGTCAAAAAGTGGTTAGTTTCTGGAGTTCCAAAAACTAGTAAATTTTAAATTTCTAAAATGTAGTAAATTTCTATAGTCACCCCATTTCTCGAAGTCCAAAAGTTAGTCAATTTCTGAAACTTTAAAAAGTAGTAATTTTCTGGATGTCCAAATAGTAATGTTTCTGGACGCTGGGTATCTACTCAAAAGAAATTCTGAAAATACTTGACCTTTTTTCAAAGTAAGTGAGTCAACAAACGAAAAAAAGAAGTTTTTTTTTGGGCTTTTTTCAAAATTTGTCGTTTTTATTATTTTTATTTGAAAAATACTCGACTTTTGGAACGTCCAAAAGCTTATGAATTTCCGAATATCCTGAGAATAATTAGTTTTTGGAGTTCCAAAAATTAGTAAATTCCTGGACGCTTAAAGCTAGTAAGTTTTTAGATCAATGAGACTTAAATTGAGTGCGGCGAGGTGTAAATACGATTAGAGCACTAGATATAGAAAAATTCCCAAGTATACAATTCTACTTTAATGATTGGCTTACAAAAGTACTTTCGGGTATCACTCCATCATCACTCTTTCCTCCTTCTTGAAACGAATGCGATGAACGAAAGCATCAAATTCACAGTAGAAAAGGGCTATGAGACCATCAACTATTTAGACTTGACAGTCACGCTAGTAAACAACCAGATACGAGAATACAAAATCTACAGGAGGCTGGCGCATACAGATACAACCATCCCAAAGAACCGCATCACCACCCCAGGCAAAAGTTAGCGGCAATCCATGAACTACTGCTATTGGGCAATTTCTACCCTGATGAACAATGAAGGGAAGAGGAAAGAAATTGAGATAGTAACGCAGATCGCAGAAGCTACCATAGAGGTGTGGTGGATGGAGTCTTCGGGAAAATAAAAGCTGTGAAGGGAACCCAAGATGGCATGACAAGAAAGTACTCCGGTTCGATACCGTACATAGGAAAGTGTACAAACAAGGTAATAAAGGCGTTCAACGGCTATGATGTGAATATGGGCATCCATAATAACCCACCCATGGTGAAGAGAATCAGCAATGACCAGTCGGAAGAAAAGGACAAAAGAAGCTGGAGTGGAGTTTACAAGCTCAGTTATGAGCAGTACAGTGTGAAGATATCTACAGATAAAAGAGATGCGCAGGAAGATCTCCTTTTATGTATATACTTAGGTATTTATTTATCTGTGGTATCACCGTACAACGCAATATTAGCGGGGAACCCGCTATCCATTTTGTTAGGAGATTACATCCTCAGAAAACGTCCGCGTCCGCGAAGTTAGTAACCTAAGGTTAGGTTAAGTTACGGGACTTAGAAGAATTTCGAGTCTCGAGCTATATATGAAAGGAGGGGGACTTGGAAGAATTTCAAGTCTCGAGCTATATATAATAGGGGGGGGGGACTTGGAAGAATTTTGACTTTCGAGCTACCGTCCGCCGACCGCCGTCCAACCAAAAACTTGGAAAAATTTTGAGACTCGAGCTATATATGATAGGAGGGGGACTTAGAAGAATTTCGAGTCTTGAGCTATATATGATAGAAGGGGGACTTGGAAGAATTTCAAGTCTTGAGATATATATGATAGGAGGGGGACTTGGAAGAATCGTGACTTTCGAGCTATATATGATAGGAGGGGGACTTAGAAGATTTAGAAGAATTTCGAGTCTCGAGCTATAATCGTGACTTTCGAGCTATATATGATACAGTAGGAGGGGGGCTTAGAAGATTTAGAAGAATTTCGAGTCTCGAGCTATATATGATAGAAGGGGGACTTAGAAGAATTTCAAGTCTCGAGCTATATATAATAGGGGGGGGGGTACTTGGAAGAATTTTGACTTTCGAGCTACCGTCCGCCGTCCAACCAAAAACTTAGAAAGATTTTGAGACTCGAGCTATATATGATAGGAGGGGGACTTGGAAGAATTTCGAGTCTTCAGCTATATATGATAGAAGGGGGACTTAGAAAAATTTCGACTCCCGAGCTATATATGATAGGAGGGAATGTAGAATGATAATTTCGATTTGAATTATATGACAAGATTATCAACTCAGTTCCACACCACCTGAGAGGTCGAGTTAAGGAATTGCGGGTTCTCCGCTGCCATTGCAACGTCTGCAATGGCTTCTAATTTTTATCTTCGACAGTTTAACGTACAAAGATATCTACATTGGTGAGACTTGGAGAAAGTGTAAGATCAGGAAGAAGGAGCTTGAAACATCGACGAAGAAAGAAGATGAGAGGTCACTATTTGGTAAACACTGTGACAATGAACAACACAATGCGGAGAAGGAATATTCAAAGTCATACATGTAGAGAATTTTACAAAGAGTAGAAAGCTCTGGGAATAAATGGAGATTGCAAATAAGGTAAAGAGGAAGAAAGCCAGCCTCTTGAACGATGTAATCACATTTGAGAGTAAAAAGTTATCAGCCTGGTGATAAAAACGAGAGGAGAAGAACAGAACCAACCAATAAGGTGGCAGCAAACCTGGTAGCCAATAGAAACGCAGCATATTGGTCAACAGAGTGAACCAATCAGAAATCAGCATGTCTTAGCCAATAAGAACACAGTGTTATATTATAAGAATTAATATGTTCTAAGAGTGAACCAATCATAACACAACATTGTTATAGCTAGAGCCCGAATTCCTGGCAGTACAAAATTTCATTTTCGGTATCAAATATGAAATTTTTGGCAATTATTCGGCAATTGGAAAAAAAAAAAGGAAAAAACGCGATTTTAGTGCTCTTACAAATTCACGACCAGAATTATTCAATTTTCGACCAAAATTTTGCGGATCAAACTCATCAACACCATATCCTAGCAATTTTTCAATCAAAATGTTCAATTTTTCAATACAAAAACTATCCAATTTTCATCCAAATTGCTGAATTTTAAGCAACATTTTTACGCGTTTCCTCTTGTTCAAGAATGAAAAGGCAGCAATTTCAAACTTTGTACTCAGAACTAACGGTTCTGGAAAAATCTCGACATTTTTGTCATTTTTGGCAATTTTCGGCAAAATTAAACTCTTTTCTTTGGCCTCTTTTCATGTGATTCGAACTTCTATTTTTTTAACAACTGTTTGCTCCTTCAGGAAGAAAAGTGACAAATGCCGGCAACAAATCCGGGCTCTAGTTATAGTCGAGCCCTATAAATACGAGTGAGGACATGGTTCGGCATATTTAGTCGTTACGTCATCCTTATTTTCACAGTCACAATGAGAGAACATACTAGATAAAGTGCCAAAGCAAAGTGCAAGACTCAACACTATTGAGAAATGCAAAATTGCTTCACTAATCACACAAGACACAAATTCCTCATCTGAATAGGGAGCTATGGAGACAAACTATAACGTAACGACTAAATATGGCGGACCATGTCCTCACTCTCATTTATAGGGCTCTAGTTATAGCCAATAGGATCACGGTGCTATATTACAAAAACTCATGTTTAAGAACTTTGTATACAATTAGAAATTTTTCTAATTGTATGGAGTTTTTTATTTTTGACGGTTTTTTAACATTAAAAAGAGTGCCGAATAATACTCTTCTTTTTAACTCATGTTTAAGGCCTTGTTCTTCAGTAGCAACACAACTGATGATGGGGTAATATCCGAAAGTACTCTTGTATGCTATCTAACTAATAAAGTAGAATTGTACACTTGAGAATTTATGAGATTCTGAAGTTCCAAAAATGTAGTGAATTTCTGGAAGTCCAAGAAGTAGTAAATAGAATCAATGCGTTTTTTAATTTTACGGTCATCCATCATAGAGAAATATACTCACAGAGAGTAACAAAACAAATACAAGAACCGCAAAATAATATAAACAAACCGAGCGCTTTCGACTAAACAGTCATTCTCACGGTATAGAAAGCGACTGAACCCAACACCAACGAGAACAAGAAACAACGAACGAGGAGGTCATGACTGAACCAGCGAGTCATCGAAATGTGAATCATTCTCATAGACTAATTCAATCAATCCCTCCTCAGGAATGTACCTGTTCACCACGGTAATGTCTTTAATATTTCGGTGACGATGAATTTCAATTTCTTCTAAAGTTAAGCGCCTAAAATAAGATTTTTCCCTGCGGAGGAGAACTTCGGATCCCTCTTTGAGGCTATGACCGCATTCGATTAAGTGGTCAGCAAACGCCGACTCCCCTACTTTTCTTTTTTCCCATGCTTTTCTATGTTCATCAACTCTAATTGTGAATTGACGGCTAGTCATCCCTATGTACACACTCGGGCAATCACCACAGGCCACCCTATAAACACCCTCCCTCTCGGCCATCGGAATCGGATCCTTTAACTTGACCAAGAGGCTCTTCACCGTATTGGTACTATAAAACGCCGGTCGGAAACCAAAAGGACGGAGGACACGGCTCACCTCCGAAGAAAACTTCCCCAAGAACGGCATCCTAATCCACCATTTACGCCTATCAAGATGCAACTGGCGGGGGAGGGAGGTAGTTGAGTCGAGACTTTTTCTTGTAAGTCTCCTACGGACCATGAGGTCAATGTCCACTTTGACCTGATTCACTCTAGCCAAGTGCTTTATCGTCACGAGTTCCTTATTAAACGCTACCTCACTCAAGGGGATCTGAGTGAGGCGATGTATTAAACTATTAAATGTGGCAACTTTATGGGCAAAAGGTACGAAAGACGACCCGTGGATAGTAATATCGGTCGAAGTACTTTTCCGGTAAATACCGAAATCATGGACGCACCGTCAATGACGGATATGGTTAAGTCCAAAAAATTTATTGATAAGCCGCCAACTTCAAGAGTGAACTTGATGGACGGATATAAACTATTTAAATAAGCGAGAAACTCACTAAGGAGCTCCGCGGGACCGGTCCACGCACACAATATGTCATCCACGTACCTATGCCAATAGAAAACGTGATTCAAAAACACCTGGCCCGAGGAAAACAGGTCGACCTCAAATTTCGACATAAAAACCTCCGAAATAAAAGAGCCTAAGGGGCAACCAATAGGGATCCCTACCTCCTCAGGGAACTCGAAATATTTATCATCAAACTTACAAAAATTAGGTGACCAACAGGCGTTCAAAAGGTCGAAAAATTCACCAAATTCATTATGAGGAGTACCACATTCTACGAGCAGTTTGCCTATTTGTTGCATAGTGGTAGCCTTGGGAATGTTAGGAAAAAGCCCAACGACATCAAACGAGCACAGAATTGAACCCGGAGGAAGGATTGTGTCCTTCAATTTTTCAGCCAGGGCGCTCGAATTCTTTACTGAATAGGGAGACTCAACCTCCACACGAGCTTTGAACCATCCATCGAGGAACTTAGCGAGGGAGTATGTAGGGGAGGAAACAAACGAAACAACCGGCCGCATCGGCACATTTTCTTTGTGTACCTTCGGCAACCCGTAAAGGAGGGGAGGAGCAGGATTCGGCTCCAAGATAGCTTTCTTTAGAGATGGGCTCTTAATGATTACCTCACTAGCATTAATAAGTTTCCTAGCCTCTTTAACGAATTTTGGAAAATCGAAGAGGGGGGCCTCCTTAGCCCCACATTGGCCAAGTACCTCGTAAACCTTAGAGACGTAGGAAGCCTTATTCATCACTACGACGGCATTCCCTTTGTCAGCTTTGGTAATAACTATAGCTTTTCCTCCTTAATCGTCCTCCTCAGACCCACTACCAATTCACTCCCTGCTTCACTTATGCGAGGGAGGGGGGTGTTACGAACAATTTCCGCACATTTTTTCTGGGTATTTACACCAGGGCCGATTTTTATAGCTAAATCAGCTACAACATTTGCCAACGTCTCCTGATTTTTTAGAGGGGGGAGCCCGAACTTCAATCCCTTCTCCAGAAGTGTCATCTCATCACGGTTGAACTCCGTGTTACTATGATTTATGACACGGGGCTGAAACTGTTGGATAATTCCATCGTCACCTAGATCTAATTCGTCATCCCTCATCTTAGAACTTAGGAGGGAAGTAAGCTTCCGATTTTTCTTTTCTTTTAGTTTCAACTCAAATTCACGACAAACCTCATTTATGGAATGAATAAATGGATCGAACTCACCGTGGTGGAGTAGGCTAGACAGCCGCGAGTGCACAAGGAGGTTGAGTCTGGTGGTAACGTTGAGTAAACTATGCCACCTCCTCAACTCAGTACGAATCCATTTCTTTGTCATGAAGTTTTCCAATTTCTTGGTGGTTAAAGCACTATCGGAATAAAATTGAAATTTCACAAAATTTGGCCTCAGATCGAGTTGGAGGCATTTACGAAGGAACCAAATATGAGACGAATAAGATACCCGTTGGGTTCTGAACTTTCTGAACAAAAACGTTAAATATGCCGCATCAGCACCATTAATAGAATCAATGCGTTTTTTAATTTTACGGTCATCCATCATAGAGAAATATACTCACAGAGAGTAACAAAACAAATACAAGAACCGCAAAATAATATAAACAAACCGAGCGCTTTCGACTAAACAGTCATTCTCACGGTATAGAAAGCGACTGAACCCAACACCAACGAGAACAAGAAACAACGAACGAGGAGGTCATGACTGAACCAGCGAGTCATCGAAATGTGAATCATTCTCATAGACTAATTCAATCAATCCCTCCTCAGGAATGTACCTGTTCACCACGGTAATGTCTTTAATATTTCGGTGACGATGAATTTCAATTTCTTCTAAAGCTAAGCGCCTAAAATAAGATTTTTCCCTGTGGAGGAGAACTTCGGATCCTTCTTTGAGGCTATGACCGCATTCGATTAAGTGGTCAGCAAACGCCGACTCCCCTACTTTTCTTTTTTCCCATGCTTTAGCTTTAGAAGAAATTGAAATTCATCGTCACCGAAATATTAAAGACATTACCGTGGTGAACAGGTACATTCCTGAGGAGGGATTGATTGAATTAGTCTATGAGAATGATTCACATTTCGATGACTCGCTGGTTCAGTCATGACCTCCTCGTTCGTTGTTTCTTGTTCTCGTTGGTGTTGGGTTCAGTCGCTTTCTATACCGTGAGAATGACTGTTTAGTCGAAAGCGCTCGGTTTGTTTATATTATTTTGCGGTTCTTGTATTTGTTTTGTTACTCTCTGTGAGTATATTTGTCTAAGTAGTAAATATCTGGACGTCCAAAAAGTAGTGAATTTCTGGACATCCAAAAACAAGTTAGTTTGTGGACCTTCCAGAAGTAGTAAATTCCTGGATGTTCAAAGAGTAGTAAATTTTTGGACATCCAAAAGTTAGTAAGTTTCTGAATGTCCAAAAAGTAGTAAGTTTGTGGACGTACTGAAGCTACACAGTAAGTTCCTAAACATCCTAAAAGTATTTAGTTTCCGGATATATAAAAAGTAGTTAGTTTTTTGGAGTTCCAAAAATGAGTAAATTTGTGGACGTTCAAATAAAGCTAGTAAATTTCTAAACATTTTAAAAATTTAATTTCTTGACGTCCGAAAAGTGTAGGGAATTTCTAGGCGTCGAAAATATACATAGTTAGTTTTTGGACGTTCAAGAGTTACTTAATTTCGGGACCTTCAAAAAGTAGTAATTTTCTAGACATTTAAAAAGTAGTGAATTTCTGGAGTTTCAAAAACTAGTAAATGTCTGGACGTCTAAAGCTACCTTTTGATGACCTCGCTTTATCTGATTTGTAATTTTTCTTAGACCCATTTAGTGTTTTCACCACATTTAAGGTCATTTTCATGTATAACTCGAGAGTTGCTCAGGTCCCATACATTCTTCCAAAATCGAAATTTTTTCAAGGGTTGAAATTTTCCAAATCCCCTTCCCCGAATATATGTGTAGCTTGAAATTTTCCAATTCTCTTTCCTAAACATTGTGAAGATACGAATAGGGGGGCAAAGGCAGGGTCGCACTATAACTCGATATACTATCAAAGAAAAAAAAACGATCTTCACTTTCCAGTAGCGTGTATTCGAATCTCTCGGACAAAGGAGTACTAATTGAATTATCTATTCCCAAACTCACTTACACGTAGGTTAATAATTATATTGCCATATAAATGGTCATAATAATGAAAAGGGGAGGAGTGTGCGAGCGATCGGCGTGAATCGAGTAACGGGATTTTGCAGAGCATTCGGACAGTTTTAAGTAGCCGGAAAATATCGAAGGAAAGAGAGTACACGTGCGGTGAATGGTGACAAGCGGAGAGAGAGAGAAAAATGATTGATTAGACGAAGACAGAACAGGAAATGTAAAGTATCGGAAAACGAGGCGAGAATTGACGTTTATTAAATTGCATACTGAAAACTATACGAATGTAATTTGGTCGAAAGATAATTTTGATAAACCAAGTGTGAGCTCGTCCTCACAAACATGAAAATTTATTCAGGCAGAATAAAAAAAAAAATTCCTTTTAGAAGGAATTAGTGGACTGTACACCTAGGTACGTTATCTGAAGATGTACGTCCGAGACAGGTAATCGAGAATTCACCCCATTGATAAATAATTTATTTTTCTGTCTGAAATTTTTGAATATTAGGCGAAAGTGAACTTTCACGATCGTTACACTGCCGAACTTGATTCATCGATGCGGATAATATGAGACTCGAGTTTTAAAAGAAATAATCCCGAGTAATTCTTTAGCGGATATCGTAGAATCGGTAGCTCATAAATATATAGTCCCACAATTGGTCTTCTGTGACAGTTTAAAAACACACGACGCGACGGAGGCAAGTATCGCAAAAATACGTTTCTCAAACGGACATTTCACAAAATATTCCAAAATATATTCTGATTTTCGTTTCCAATAACCTATTAGGTATATGATTCTACTGGCAGTTAAAATAACTATTGAAGAATGGGTACGAGATAGTGATAGAAAAATAAGAAAAATTCAATTGTAGATTAGGAACGCCTGTGTAAAAATAGCTAATACTCGTACTTTTTACACACTATCGATTTGTATCGGGGTTAACTTCCTTAAACTGTAGACGCTCCGCGATTCTCGCTACCGAAGTTGCACTATACGACGGTAATACCGATGATATATCGAATGATAAAAATCGAAGGATGATTTTAAAAGATTCTTCCCTCTAAATGTTAAGCAGATTTTTCTTAAACTTTATACAAATATTTTTGTATGTCTGAACGAAAGAGTGCGATGATTCAGTTCTTGAGACATTTTTGTCGTGGTCCATAACGGTACAGTACGCCCAAGTGCCATGCGCAAGCTCCCTCCTCTCTGCCTGTTCCAGCGCTCAGTACTACAACAGTAGAGTTAGCGTATTGATTTCATTACAAACCGTCTTGCATTTTAAATTGATTAAATAAATTAAATTGCAAACAATATAATAAGGTGGTGTCGTACCCAAGAAATTTAGATAGGTAAAATGTGGGTACGTATTGAAAGCATGCGTACCCTATACTACACTGGATGTAATAATATAGAACACCTCAAACTGAGGTCTCGAATTTTTGACAGTCGACTTTCGATTAATTATACGTATCATTCAAGGCCGCGTGAGTTCGCTTTTAAAAATTCACAATGACAGGTAACTTTCCCATTGTCATTATTCACTCGGATTTTATTTCAATTAATCGATGCTCATCGTAAATTATTATCGTACTCTAGATAGCTATTTATATTTATTACTGGTACATAACCTACGACACCGCTCAATTTTTTATGGATTTTTACATATGTACAAACTAAACTACTCGTCTACTTTTTTAGCATCACGCCTCGTAGTCCGGAGAATTTCATCGAGTCCGCGAGATATTTCGTCCGAGAGTTATTTTATGCAGCGAATGAATATTAAAAACCTACTGGGGCCAATGAACTCATATTTTTGGCCTTTGCAGAACAAAAAAATACCGATACAAACTAATGCGAGGAAACACTAGAAGTTATAGAATTTCTGCGATGAAATTTCAAGGAACTGAAATCTGCCTTGTTTACAGCAAGGACTTTTTAAGCGGTGAAGAATGGTGCACGTTTTGTAAAAAATAGCTTTATTTTATGTAGCCGTCTTATATTCAAAATATATACTGTTCATGGACACACAGGGCGGAATAGAATATCAATATTTTTCTAAAGAGACTAGTAGGGGAAAAATGCGAACACAATAATATTATTTTGATCCACGAAGGAATGGTCAGAGAGTGGGAGTTGTGAGACTGTGAAAGCGACCGCTGGTAAAGACAGTAGGATCCAAAAGAATAGCAGATCGTCAAAGCACATCGATACCGTAGAACGAATACCTCGTAAGGCCACAAAAAAAATCGACAAAAGTACTACCTACTTTACACGTTTTTCATACTCCGCAACCCAAAAATGACAAAAAAAAAAATTTCAATTTTTTGTGGCTCACGAGGTATTTGTTCTACGAGGTATTTGTTCTACGGTATCGACATGAACTGCTACCGAGCAATTTCCTGAAGAACAATGAAGAGAAAAGGAAAGAAATTGAGATAACAATGGAGATCGCAGCATCTAGAAACGCGGTCTAGGGAATCCTCGGAAAGAGGAACCAAAGAAGGGAACCAAGGACAGCACAGGAAGGAAGCACTTTAGATCAGCGCCTCAGATAAGAAAGTACAGAAGTGTTTGACAAACACTGCTATGAAGAACGGCACAATGGTGGAGGAATATTTGAAGTCATGCATGTAAAAAACCGCATAAAGAGAAGAAAACTATGAAAATATGATAGAGATAGCAAAGACAAAGAGGAGAAAAACCAGCCCCTTTATAGTACGGGAAATATAGATTCTATATTGAGTTTGAAAATGAAAAAATTGCTATAGAAGCTTTTATCCCTGGAAGTTGTTGGGAATGGTCTCCTGAATCTAGGAAAAAAAAATCCAACAACCCACAACCTCGTCCCGAGATATGGAGGTGGAAAGGGCAGAAATTTCATATTTTCGAGTTTTTTCGGCTGAAATAAGCATTCAATCGAAAAATGTCATTCAACATGAAATAATCGTCATGAAATTCTCTACAAAAAACATTCTTACGCATCTTCTCATAACTCAACTCATAAACAAGTTATGAGCCAAAGTATTGAACGTACTCAATGTATATGCAGTGAAAAAGAAATAAGTAATTCTAGTTTTATACCTTCTGTATACGCAGAAACAATTCAATACACAGAAAATAATATAGGCATACATTTAATCGCACGCCTCAAAAAACGAAATTGCCCGCCTATCGATAACACGCCAAGGAAAAAAAATTGACACGCCTAAGAAATGTATTACACGGATAAAAACGAAGTAAGTAGTGCACACATCCTTATATAAGTTGTGCATTCAAGATCCAAAACACTGGAAATCCTATGAAAAGGACAAATACACAGAGTAAGTAGTGCACACATCTTGATACAAGTTGTGCACACGAAATCAAAACACTCAAAATCCATTGAAGAGGACAAAAACACCACCATGTAAGTAGCGCCACTTAAGAACATGCAGAACAGTATGCGATCCACATTTAATTCATTCAACTATAATATAACAAGTAAGTAAACCTGATACAGGAAGAAGAAACAGGAAAGAAGATAATGGAATGCTTTGGTTATTGACAAGTCAGCACAAGCCTCAAGGCAGCATTCCAAGTGGAGTTTTTTTGTTTTTTTTTTTACCATCATCATAATATTTCATAAAGGCATTACAATATTGATACATATTAATGCAATAAACAAATATAAGTTTTCAAATAATTTACAACGGCTAAGCCCAACCGCTTCTTGATTAAATCTGAGTTCAAGATTACACGGTACCTGCCTTCATAATAACAAACGCCGAGAAGAGTCGAAATTAACATCCGCCTACCACTTGACATGTGCAGCGTGAAAAGTTTCCAAGGAAGCTCCAAATGGGCCTGAAGATTAGACTCCATCAAGAACCTTGATTGCCAAAAAGGGCCTGCGAAAAGGAAGAGCGGAATTGGCAAATAACGGGAAGGATCAGAAGTGCGAATATTGTCAAAACGGCGAACTCTTGAATACCAGTCAATAATGAAACGTCCGCGGCTATTGCACTGATCCATATAACTACCGCGCATCCCCTTGGCATCATTGAATCATATTATTTTGACGACGAACCTCAGTATTTGACCAACCAGTAAAGGTCTCACGACAATGCTCGAAATCCAATGCATTAACCAACTGACTCGACTGACTCCTCCGGGGTGGAACAACTGGGAAAACACCTCCATCAACAGTCATACCTCACTCATAGGTTTATTATGGGGAGGCAGTCTCTACTGTCAAGCCCATCCTGACTGGAGTTCCTCACAATAAATGCAGCAAAATCATCTTCTTTTGAAATGCGGGTCGTGTGCCAGTGGCGTTCGTCATGGTTTCAACGTCGTATCAGTTTTTTTCTATGGCGGGAGGGGAACTGGCGGTCAATAAGAGTGAACGCAGTGAAGATACACATGCTTTCGCGTGTGGTAGGAATTGACGGCGCCTTGTTGTGTTGTACAATGATTTTGTCCTTCTCACATACCGGTACACGTACACTACCATGACCATGTCGTTTTTTAGGAATTTTATCGAGTGGGTGCTGGCTACTCTATAAATTTTTTGCACTGCATTACCTTTTTTCCAGGTTTCAGAAATAGATGTCCTCAGCGTTCTTGGAAAGTCCTGCAAGAATAACCATGAAATCAACATCTTCTCCCACAACAATTCTTCTCTTTCTCGTCTTTCTTGTCAACTGAATAGCTGTGGTTAATATTGGTACATCTGCGTCTCCGTCAGCAACAGTTGTTGCTATTCCTTTCTTATGAAATATGCGACACAGGAAGTGGATGAATTCTGCTTAACATTTGAATTTGCCAAGAACAGTTCTTGACTAGCTGAAACTGGTTCATCTTCAAATCGGAAATATCCTTTTAGAGATTTCTCATTCAGTGGTAAAGCACCTTATTTGAAGGTGAGGTGTAAAGGCCTGAGTGGGGCAAGCTTAGTCGGGCACCATGTCGACTTCTGAAGAAGTTAGGAACAAGGTGTCTGCATTTTCAGCTACAAGAAGATGGACATAGAATGGAATAGGCAAATGCAGTGCCACACTATGGCTCACTCAACATCTGTATACCATGCGAAAATGAAGCATAGGATATGAAGAAGGAGAAGGAACTCCAACAGCGACTTAGTTCTACTTTCTGTCTGGTGTGTGTGCTGAAGTTAGGGTGCGGGGGGCATTGCCTCTCGGCTGACGCCAATACGAGCAGGTTTCACCGAGGAGATTCCTCCAACACTGAACCCGAAAGGGTTGATACCGCTGCTGTAGGAAATCAACCCACTCCACGATGCGCGATGGAGGACGGCGGCTGCACTTACGACAACAGCGAATCTTCGTAGGACTATTTGATATATGTAGGTATTATATGCTATGATAGTGTGGCTGGGGCGAGTCTAACTCATACCAAAGATATATACATTGATACAAGCAATTCCCGTACTTGCTGAATCCGAAGCGTGTACTCAGCTGCTCTTCTTTCTTTTTAGAGGAGAAGTTGCTTTAGAAAAGTATCGAACCGTATGTTCAAGAACTGTCCAACTGATATATATATATATATGATTATTCAAATTACTTTAGGAAACTAGATGCTGCCAAAACTTTGTGATATCGTTCTATGCTGACATTATTCCACGTAATTTCATCTGAATGTTGAAAATACTCCATGACACTCTTCGGAAATTCTATGGAAAGTGATTTTTATTCTAAAATACTTATAGTCCACAAATTCAGCAAAAATTTTGACGACGATTTCATAAGATTTTCAACGAAAAAAATTCCACTCAACATAATCCCTCAACATTTTGAATTGAACTCAATTTAATTTTTGACAGTATTTTTGAAATTTTTGTCTCTCACTAAAATAATGAATATGACACTAGATGACCTGTGCTGCTCCGCAGCATTAGTATAATTGATGATATGTATAATTCAACCATGACACCTGGACAGGGGGAATACGAGTATATTATTATAGGTGGAATATATCCACATAAGAAATGTAATTGCGATGAAACCGCGTTTTAATGTTTTGGGAATTTGTACGGGAGGCTAAGTTGATCAAGGAGTGATGGCGGATCGGAGGGTATAAAAAATCAGCCCGACCTGTTCAGTTGAAGTCCCTGGCAAATTGGAAAAGGGGGTTCGTTTTCCTTTCACAAATATCCCCTTAAGAAATGTACAGGGAAAAATTGCGTTTCGATTTTTTGGAAATTTGTAAGGAAGGCGGAGTAAATTATTGAGTGACGGCGAATCTGTTGGTGAGAGGCATTCATTAAAAAAAAAAAAAAAAAAATCAGTCTGATCTGTTTAGTTTGACGTTGGTAAACTGAATAAAATGGTTCAATTTTATCTAAAAAATACCTATATCCATAAAAAATGTACAGGGCAAAATAGCGTTTCAATACCACCCAAAACTGAAGTCAGGGACGGGTCAGCCAATGGGTAATGTCTTATCTGTGGGTCGGAAGCATTTATTCGAAGGAAAGATCAGCCCAATCTGTCCAGGCGAAATGTCTGGCGAATTTTATTAAGTTTTACTGAATTTTTTTCAGTATATAGATAGATAATATGTGAAACGCTCAATTGAGAAAAATTCAAGAACGCCTCAAGTCGAGCGGCTGCTGATCCTTAATGGCTTAGCTGGTGTGCTAAATGAACAAATTCAAGAAACTGAAGCAAATTGGTTGAGTAGAACGGCCAGACGGACTGTCATAAAGTTATTTTTGAAAGTTTTACCGACTTTTTACTTGTAAAAAGTGAGGTATTACACCCGACGCAAAGTATTCAGGGGGAGGGGGCAATAAACTTTCTCGACGTTTTGGAGGTCCTAGATCACTTCTACCCTAATAAGAAAATTTCAGGTTTCCTTATATATATATATATAAGATTTTTTTGTCCACGCAACTACTGGTTGGATCCTCATGAAATTTGGCCAAGTTGTAGTGGATTATCTGAAGTTGGGAATGTGAATTTTTTTCTTAGATTTCTCGAGTAGTTGAGTAACTCTCAATTTTCCTCAAATTTCTTAGTGTTGTTTCTCAAAAAGCATCAATCGTATTATTTTAATATCATTAAGTGTATTCAAAATTATTGCCATGAAATTTTGGTATAGATTGGATGAGTGGTTTTTGAGTAATTCTCAAAATATGCGTATAAAGCCGTCGGGGCTTGTTCGATTTGAGTTCTTTTGCCTGAAAGGTAATGCATCGTATATTGGCTGTAAAAACTTCTTATTACCAACCGTATATGATTGAATAAAATCAACATTTATTGGGTATGTTGAAAAGATTTTGCGCGTGAGCGATAGATTGAATAATCAGCCGAGTATATCCATTCTAAATGGAGAAATCAATTTGTAAACACAGCGTAGGTATGCTTATTAAATTAAGGTAGTTAGAAGTTCCAGTGGAGGCTCAAAATATCTGTTTTATGTCTCACAGTGGATGCCATCAATTTTACTGTACACTAAGTTGTATACGTGTATTGAAGACATGAAACATGTCTAAAATTCACCTATTTATACACCTATCATTATTTGTAACCTTGAATTCAATTTTTTGTAGCTGAAGTGTTCTCCTCCTGTCCAATATATTTTACTTATAAATGTGCATTTTTTTTTATGGGCTTTCATTTTTTTTCATCAGTGCGGGCATATTTTGATGCTCAACTTATTTTTTTGCTGTGTAATGGCCTCTTTTTTGATGTGCTGACAAATGCATAACAAAAAAAAAGGAACTTATTAAGAAATAGTCAAAAAATTAGAAATGAATTGAATAAGAGAAATATGCGTGGGGTGTCATGTATAAAGTTATTGAAAAAGTCGGTGGTGCTTACGCTGCTGCGTGAGCTTTTTTTCATATGCATTAAGTAATGCTTGATGGCTAATCTAGAGGTTACTCTGAAGAGAATAAAAAAAAATGAAGCAAATCCCTCCAGTAGAACGCCCGCACGAACTGTGAAAAGGACAGATCCCAAATTTTTTTAATATATGGATTGTACATTATTATAGAGCAATGCCCCGTTTTGCGAAACGTTAACTTGAATTGTTTAAAATAATGGAGATACCTACCACAAGCACTAAATACACTACCATGCTCTTGTAGTGTATGTGGCAAAGTATGTTAATTTTACTTTTTTTTTAGAAAGAGAAAAACAACAAAATTATGAATTCTAATTTTGGGTGAGAAAATCTGCATTTCTATATTGCACCGCACTAAAAGGCGGGGTTTATGCTTTAAGAATAGTAATAGCTTCAAATGAGTGGAAGAATTGTAGACGTTTCCTTTTCAAATGAGCCGAACGTCTCTAAACATAATCTACATACAGCATGTGTGCATTTTACTATATACGGGCGAATTTTCAGTCGGTATTTTAGAGCGCAAAATAAATTCGAGTAAGATTTACCCTTCGTAGGTTGTGTGTGTTCTCCATACGTGCTTATATTTCACATAGGACTTCACCATACACACATACGAACATAGTTACGAAGGAAAAAAATGCAGATCGATGAATATTTCGTAAACTAGAACAAATAGGTAGTGAGGAAGAAGGGACTCGTCGGAATTCCAAAATCTCGATTCCGTAGGCAATAAAAATCTTTGCTTCCTCAAGTATATATATATAAATCGGTACTCTATCTAAAATATAAAATCCATTTCAAAACGAAAAAGAAAAACTGAAAAAAAAACAAATAATTTAATAAATTAAGAAACAAAAAATAGAAGAGAACGAGGAAGAAGAAAAAAAGGAAAAAGGCTTTTTCCGCCAGCGCCGAGAGCGGATGTGAACAGTGGAAAAGTGTAACAATAATAAATTCGAGCGTAGATTGAGATTAAAATGTTACGTTGGCGGTGAAAATGTTTCAAATGACCACGTCAGCCTCGCCTTGGTTATATTTTTCATATTCTAACCAAGTAGAAGAGTCCTTTTCCTTCGCTTTCTAATCATTAAACGAGTGTAACGTAAAAGTTGCATTCTTCAGAGGCGGTGCCTACCAGTAAATCATAACGAGAAGACATAATTTTCGCGTACTGAAACGCGTAAGACCATAAAATGAATAATTCTTCAGATGGAAATTGCGCATTTCATCCATAATTATGTAATCTTTTTCCCCTCATTCTTCCTATCTAGTAACTCACTGCAGTTGTTCAACAAAGGTTAGAAAACGAGGACGCTAATTTGAATTTTCGCTCACGGATTCGAATAGATGAAAATGTCTGAAATCTGAACTTAAGAATACCCGCGTGGAGATTTAAATTGTGGATGCATGCAACGATCTCGGATGTTTTTTTCGTCCAAAAAAAAAAAAAAAAAAAAAAGGCAATAAAATCCATAGAAGAGATGTTCAGTGTGGGAGGAGGGTTGGGCATGGCAGAATTTATGTGGATGCGAACGTTTCCTACTTTCCTATCAGTTATTCAGCGGTGGGTTGATAATTTTTTGAGAAGAAACGATGTCCAAAAACTAGCAATACCTACATTTAAAAATTGTTTGGAGGTATTCGAGGTGCTGATCAAGATTAAAGATACTTAACTTCCTGAGCGATCGAGCAGTTAATCTAGCAACAAGACAACGTATGCTAAGGTACTATGTGTACTCAGTCCTCCTATATGGGGTAGAAGCGGCTACTTTCACAAAGCAAGCAGTAAAAAGGCTGGAGGCTTGCGAGATGTGGTTCCATAGGAGGATGCTACGGATTTCATGGACACAGAGGGTAACCAATGTGGAAGTGCTTGAGCAAGCAAACACAGAGCGGATGTTGATGAATATCATCAAAAAACGGAAGACAGCCTATTTTGGACACGGTACCAATTTCTCCGCCAAATCATACAGGGAAAAATCGATGGTCAGAGAGGGCGAGGAAGAAAGAAGACATCGTGGATGAAAAATATACGCCAATGAAGCGGCATCCAGGGAATTGGAGACTTGGTTCGGGCGGCTGAAGAAAGGAGGCTACATGTCTAATGCCGAATAGGATCGTCAACGCGCAGGCATGCGTGAGACACCGGAAGAAGAAGAAGAATCATCTATTTCAGAAACAAACTGATCGTCGGAAGTGTTTCTGATCTCATTAAAAAATTTCTCGTAAACAATTACGCAGGAATTTTAAAGAGCCTCATTTCATTTTTTGTTTGTTTGTTCCGTTTCAGATACAAAATGTGTATAATTCTTGCGGCTAAAAAGCTGAGCCGCTTCACGAACACATGAAGAATAGTTTGCAATACATTACGATTGTGCAAAAACCTATTTATTTACTAATGTAATACGCTTAGAAACAAATTTAATTTCGAAGTAATTTTTTAAGCGTATGAAGATGAAATTCACGTTTGCTGGACCTCAACAATTGCGGTAAGATTAATTAGGTACTGCACAAGTACCATTTCTGGAATATCTAAAATTTCGTACTTACAAATTTCATAATCCATTATTTTGAATGCTATTTTTCTGAATTTGTAGATATTCTCTCTCTCTCTCTCTCTCTCTCTCTCTCTCTCTCTCTCTCTCTCTCTCTCTCTCTCTCTCTCTCTCTCTCTCTCTCTCTCTCTCTCTCTCTCTCTCTCTCTCTCTCTACGTTTACTACATATTGGGAGTATGTTGAGGAAAGTAGCTGAGATTAGTTCAGACCAGTATATTAGGGGCTAACTTAGAAGTCGAAATTTTTCCAAATCTTGAGAGTGAAGACTAGTATGCTATATGTCAGCTGTATTACAGAGAAAGCCCAGTATACTGTGTTAGGCCCAGTGAAGTGTAGAAAAAGGGTAGTGAAGAGGTGTGGTGAACTAGTGAGCCGACATACCGTATGAAGTCTTTGATATATTGCATGTCAGGCCTACCACAATGAAGGCAAAAAATACGGGTGTGACAGAAGCGAAAGCCGAAATTGAAGCGCTGTGTGGAAAATGGGCCTCCGTCTAATGTATTTCTTATGGAACGGGAGGTCCCCTTTCCACGCAGCGTTTCAACTTCTATCAAGTTTCTCTAGAATTCACGCGAAATTATCGAGATAAATTCATTTTTAAAGCCATTGTTCGTCCTCCAGCGAGATTTGTAAAATATACAACTTGTACAACATTAAAAGCCTTATTCCTTGACAAGATTTTCTAAAAGAATTAACGATCAGAAGAAAGGTATCTATCCTAAGACTAGCAAAGGTACTTTTCTCTTGATCAATATCATTTTTATCGATAATTCCAAGAAAAACTATCGGGACTATCGATTGTCTCGATAGTACCTTGGAAAAAATGTTGGGACTATCAATAGCATATCAAACTATCAACTATCGCCCATCATAACTAAGATCGAGATTAAGGCCAAAGCGCAGTTTATTACTCTGCTACTGCTACAGCTTATAGTTCTTTTGATGACGTCATATAATGGGTATTCTGTGACGCCATCAGAGGACATTTTTGTACAAAAATATACTTACCTATCTACGTCGACAAGATTACCGAACATTTGGAGTTCTTAAGAAAAGATCGAGAACGAGGAAAAATTTCATCTTTGTGACTATACACATGAGAGTAAGAGACTGTTTTGAAGAAATTTTGATTTCCAAGCTGTAGAAGTGAGACTTTGGAAAAGGCAGCTTGAGAAAGGTTTGACGTCATAAGGAGTAACTAGGGTTTGCAATTGCAACTGAATTTTCTAGCGGTTATCAGTCAAAATGGCTTAAAAATTTTGAAACGGTTATAAGTGTTATAACGGCCATGACTAATGAATCGGTCATAACGGTCAAAATGAAAGAATAAAAATGTTTTTTTCGGGAAAAACAAGTTTTCCAACAAAAAAACATTGAAATGAAAACGGTAAGTTATAACTGTTACTTATGACCGTTTGATCGTTATGGGAAACGGTTATCGGTCAAACGGTCAACGAACTTTTTAAAATGAAACGGTTATTGATCAAACAGTTAACGAACTTTGTTTTGTTTCGGTTGTTGGTTAAATAACAGTTATATAACTGTTATTTTACAAACCCTAGGAGCAACACATATTCATGATTTCCGATTTAAGATTGCGCTGGAGACTAAGAGGAGGAAACTTTCGAGCTCCGAACGCGTACACGGGGTGGAGAAATTTAGGAAAATATCGAGCTCCAAAAATATTTCAAGTTTTGGAATCTGATATGAAAGAAATTCAGGCAAATTTTCGATTTCCAAACCCCTCCGGAGATGAATCTTGGAAAAATTTTATAATTATCTTCTAGTGAGACATCCGTTCAAATGTTTGAGGACCTTTTTACGAATGAACATTTTCTCAAAAGCCCATACGATCACGAATTTCTAAAAGAGGGCGAAGGCAAGAAAAGGAAAATATAAGATATAGGTATCTAAAAAAAAAGAAAGAAAACTCGTTGAGTGTTCTGTATAGAGTCATAGTTTGTGCTTTTCCTTTCGAAATCAGATAAATTGTTGTAGAGGGATCTAGAAACGTCCATCAGTATAAGAATAACGCTTATAAAATAGTGCTTCATTCAATCTTGTGGGTATTCATGGTCTTGTATACGTACAAACGTAATGTGATACTACTTCTCGTATATGACACGTACGTCTTGAACTTCTTCTAAACAAGGGTGAGTCAAGTAGTTTATAGTTTCCATTCGCCATTTGAACGACAAGTCCGCTCAAAAAATCGTTGAAAACAAACTACTAAATATCTCCCATACAAGCGACTTCGGAAACAGAGAAAAGAGAAATGCTCGAGTAACTATAACCTAAGAAGTTAAACCAGGTCTTCGTTCAACAAAAATTTTATGAATTTTTTTTATGCCAACACGAACGAAAAAAATATCTATCTGTAGCTATCTTCTAAAGCACAGAAAATCTCGTTAGTAAGTACGAAATTTTTCATGTTATTCGACGGGTATACTCAATTACTGGACGTAGATTCTGAAATGGAAATACAGTATAATTTCTCTTGAAGTGCTTTATTTTGAGCTTTAATTTTTGATGTGTTACAGTAGCGTAGGTGGGGTCGGGCAATCGAAGGGTTATATGTGAAGTGCTTGTACGTCATCCATTTGGGTGATAGTGCGGGAATTCTTTTTTTTCAATAAAAAATTACTAATGGGAGACATAACCCCCTTCCTCTTCCTCCTCAATTCAAAATATGTACTCGAATCCGACAATTTTTTCTGAGAATGTGTGTCTACAATACTCTACCAGTAGCTATACATTTAATAAACTAGATCATCTGCATGTTCATGTTAAAAGAGGGCTCTAGAAAGAATGAGGGAAGGCTTTCCTTCTTGTATAGCCATCTTTTAACGTGAAGACGATAAATTATCAACTCATTATTACTCATAAATAGGCTTAGTTTGTTCTCACAAAAAATGTCTGGGATGATGACTGAGATTTCTTTTGGTTTGTTATTCGAACTGTCAAGGTGTGATGTTCTTTCCTTATACCTGCCGCAACCATTCCTAATTACCTCGTACAAACATTGAAGAGGCAAACAGGAGGGAGATAGTTAGATCCTACACTGCAGATAGTCTGGATGATTTTTCCTTGTAGTATACAGTATCTACCTAAACCGGTACTTAGAAACAAAGATAAGAATTTGAGACAGTTCTCAAGAACATGACTACTTACCCTCCTGGATGATCGCTTGATCCTCTGTCGCTTCGGCATAATTGACTCGGAATCTCTATATACTAAGTTTCTTATGATTCCACTGAACCTAGGCTCGAATATAACACTCGGCAGCGCTAATCTTGTCAATTTGGTATTATACCAAGAAGGCATTCCACCAATGTACACATCAGAGTTGGTATCCAAATTGCCGAATTGAAATTCTTTACCTTTGGACGTTCGCGTTTGCCTAACATCGTCAACCGATAATGTCGTTCGGTTATCGTTTCTCTTTACCGACACGTTGTGCCACCGACCATCATTTAGTTCTCGGCCAACGGTAATGATTTGGGCTCCACTGCCCAAGTTATACCGGAGTCTTAGTGCACCCTCGACTAATTTGATTTCAAAAAAATCGTACGTCCCTCCGTCATCGGTGTAGAGGAGTAATCCGTTAGGTTGTTCGGTTTTGAATTCGAATTCCAAAGAACCGTTGAGTGCGACATTCCATTTTCGAAATTGAGCGTACGAAAATGAGTTGCTTTCCAAAAGAAAGCAAAATGATCCGTGCACGAAACAAGAGAGTAGAATAATGATACTAGTCATAATTTTTTTTATTCTCATTAGGATCTAGCCTCGGGTACGTGCCTCGGTGACTTACAAATCCTTCTTATAATTACCATCGCCGCTCAAATCGCGAGATTTTCGCCGAAAAAAAGCGTATTTATCGTCGTAATTTTTCGCGCACACACTTCCATAATCAAGAACGACGAATACATTTTCAAAGGCACGACCACGTAATTCCGAAGATATCACTGTTTCGAATTCAATAAAGGTGGTCGGCGAAAAAGTTGTATCAACGTAGAGGGAGTAATATTGACCTCGGCTTTTGACGCAAGCGCGTTGTACCCCCGTTTACGTTACCGATCCAGCCTTTTGGAATAAGGGATGAGCGTACAGTGAATCATCGAACGATTCATTTCGGTCAAACTATCGAACTTGTCACGTTAGTATCATCATCGAGATAAGGACCGCATATCAAGTTACGCATTCCGTACATCGGAAAAACAAGAATAAAAATAAAAAATAGGTATAAAACCACAATACTTTGGTGGAATAGTAGGTACAACGTAATTATATGGCCTCACGCATCCGTCGTTGACTTTTTTCTCTCTAGTTACGACATTTGAAACCTATCGACGATTACAGGATAGAGAGTTCGATTATAAAAACCCATGCTCACGATCAGCAAGAATAGATTTCAATAGAATGATTTATCGTTGATCTTCATCGACTCCAGATGCAACACTTGATTGCACATCGATATAAATACAACCACAGTAGGTCTATATATATGTCACAAGTGAGGTATTTTGTTTAGAAAAAATAAGGAGCAAGTTGCCTATTCTGATGAGTCACGATTCTCAAAGAGAAGCCAACCACATAACCAGAGATTTCGTCATTCAGTTTGACATTTTTCCTTTGAAGATACGTTACGGTAATTCCACTCAATTATTAAAAATGTCTATCTTCGGTTCAGAACAAACAAGCAGAATATTCGGTGAAAGAATAATCGGACGAATATGAAACTTGGCGGAATCGTCAATCTGAGAGAGAAAATTTGATCTCCTGAGCATGGTTTCAAAGAGCAACGATCTTCTGGTAACGCATCATCGAGTTATGAAAACCGTCTTTTCGATGAGCAAATTTTTCAAACCTCCGAAGAATGAGTGAGTTTTTGAATAAAATATTTATGAAAATAAAAAAGAAACACCACGACAAATTTAAACACGTAATGTTCACAATTTTTATAATTTACTCAAGCGTTATTTGAACGTTTGTAAGATGACGTTACAGGAACGCATTGATTAATTTTATCAGTTAAATACGTTATCTTTTCAGCATCTTGTAGTTCGAGCCACCGGTAATGAGAAATAGGTATCGTAGTAATGCCGTATGCTTCATAACATTGCATCATGATCTCCGTCTTTCCCCTCAATTTGTATCCATCTAAGCAATACGAAGATGGACTCAAAAGCATAATCGCGACTCTGTGGACAGAATTATACAGTTACGATCGTAAAGTAGGCATCATTTATCAGAATAATTCTTTTTTTACTTCAATATTTGATGAGAATGACCGAGAAAAAAGATGGAAAGAAGTTTGAGACTATTCTATAATAGCAGAGTCGGTAAAAAAAAAAAAAACGAAAACAAAAACAAACAAAAATTCTGTTCATGTTTTTCAGTTCCTGTTTTACGGCCAAGGAAATAATTTGCTCCGTTTTTTTACTCAATATTCCATCAAACCTGGTTTAGGTTCAGCCCACTTACAAATTCATCAAATTTCTTTTCTCAGCTTAAAAAATTTCCCATGTTGCCTTCCTTAGAACTTACAATGAGAAAATTTCTTTATAAGCCTCCCAATAAGTTAACTATGAATACCTACATTTCAAAACTTTGAAATTCCACTTTGATTTTCAAGTAGAGTTTGGAACGCATACTCGTAGTTGATATTTTTATAAAGATAACGCTCTAAAAAACTCATCTTCTATTGTAGAAAAGAAACAAAATTAAACGCAAAAATACTTACGGATAACTATCTTCAGGTATGTTCAATGATTCATAAGAAATATTACTATTACCAGCTATTTCTGTTGGGTTTAGAGGATATAATTCGCCTGATTCACGTTTTACAATTAGGTAATCTGAAAAATGTTCTTCTATAAGGGCGAACTTTTCAATACATAAGAAGACGAATGAATATGGCCACAAACCTATAACTTGTCCCAATTTTGTTTTTACTCCATTCAAAACGTACTGTGGACCTCCTAACCCTGCTTGAAGAGCACCAAGCAAATGATATTCTTTATCTCTGTTCAATAACGCAACTGCTTTTTCCAAAATATGAGCGGGTGGATCAGGTCCATTGTAATGGTCTGTATACAATAATTTGACCACATGATACATTCTCAGGAGGTTTATTAGATCCATTTTATAACCTACATAACAAAATCATTGATATTAGTCCATTTCACGATAGTATTTTATCAAAACAGAAAAAACACCGTTCAATGATTACAATACCACCTTTGGATGGACCTTCATGCAAGACATCATTTTGAAAGCTGAAATTTACCAGTGTTTTCGGATAGCATTTTAATATCAATAAATCAAGGGTCACCCGGACGATCCAAGGAGCAACATCATTCTATAAAAAATATCACAAATTAATGATCGAAGTTTCAAATTCGGGAATATGAACAAGTGCTCATAAAAAAAAGTTAGTTGCTTGTGTGAAGTTCTGAATAATCTGATAAAAAAAATATCATCTCCCATAATTTAAGAAACTGTTCCAAGAACATTTGAATTCAATCTCAGTTGTTTCAGAAATTCAAATTTTCTACATTCTAATTTATCAAGATCATTGTGACTATCTAGGGTCATATGCACGTATTACCGGTTTCTACAAGAATAATGAAAATTTGAGATGGTGAAACGAATTTTCGTGAAGTGATTAAAATCAGGGTTATCAAAATTTTCAGTTCAAGGAATCAAAATAATATATATTTTTTCCCTTCTTTTCTCTTGTTTGTCTGTGACATACCTGCTCGGTCTTCAGCTCCAAGAAAGAAATAATTTTTTGTTCGTACGAATCCCAATTGTTGGGTTTGTACATACAATTGGAACAAGCCTTAACGAATGAGGTCACGAGAATATTCGAACAATTAATGGAATCCACGGATACTTTCAATTGACTGTCGTAGTAATCCAATAATTCTGGACAGTAATACGACTACACAAACCATAAGAGATTTTATAATGAATTCAAATAATCAAATAATGACTAAATACCGATAAGACTTACTACTCTAACAAGTTGTTGAAGAAGTTTTCCAGTATCTACGAGATTGATTTTGTTAGAGATGAAATACTGAATAGAAGTTTTGATCAAATTTTCGTCAAAAAAAGACTCATGAACATATAGATATTTGTCAATGGAAGCACTGACAATTTCATTTATTCGATGACTTTTCAACTGATCCATATTCTTCGTCAAAATACACACGAGTTTTTTAAATAACTCATCCGCATTTTTAGAATTATCTCGCCGAGACTGGAGTGCTTTTACCATTCCATACGCTTCAGATACTTTGAAAGAATCAGTTTTTTCCAAAGCCGTATCAACTAACAAGTCTAAAATAAAAAAGAAAAAATTATTCGCAACTGTTTCGAGGATAGGCTAATGTAAAACTGATGTGCTTACTGCGCGTTTCATCTGTTACACATTTTTCATGGCAAGCGAAACGGACTGCGAAGGATACTTCTGAAGTATCGTCGTTATCCAACTGACTACGAACATGGGCTTCAAAAACCATTGGTATGGCTATTTTCAAACCATCTACAAGAGGACTTCGCGCAGATTGTTTGAGTATGAAGTATAAAAATCTGACTTGCGATATTCCTAATCTGTTTATATGTTTCGATATAATTTGTAATAAACTCTGACACAGTAAACTATTTGTGGAAATTCCAAGAGTGGTCAACACTTTCAAAATTGTCACTGCATCATCTACATTCAGGAAACGTACATTTCGGTTCACATTTTTAGATAAAATTTCGAATTCTCTTCTACGACATAATTCTTCTGCCGATAATTTATTTGATCTATAACATATCAAATGAAATAAATTATTCATTCCTTTAAAAAAAAATTACTCTCTTTCAATTTTACTTACTGGCCGGATTTGTATAATTTCAAGATAGTGTTAAAGGTAGGAGCGTAAAGCTGGAAATCTATCTTTGGATTACTTCTCAAGTACGTAAAAACTTCTTCTATTGATGAGCAAGATTCTAAGGGAGAAAAAGCTTCATCTTTCAAGTCAAATAATACAGATTTTGAAGAGCGCGAATGTTTATTCATTGAAAGGCGATTTTCTCTAACTTCCTTAAACTTAGGTTCATGGAAATCATCCTCTGAAAATATGAAATAATAAGAATACATCGTTAATCGTTATCAATTAATACTCGGCTACATATTATAGATACTTATAAAAATTTACCGATTGTTTCAGCCTTGCATAAACGGTTCGCAGAAAAAGCGATATTCTTTGTATTGATGGCTTTTACTCTTAGGCCCCAGTTTAGATAGGATACGAACTGAGTCCGCAACATGATTACAATTCCTTTCTGAGCCCTATAAAATAAAAACATTACTTGTATATTTTTCGGACGAACAGTTCATGATTGGAATAATTTGCTTGAAAAATATAGAATACACGCTTTTCATTCTCGTGGCTACATAATCCATCAAAAACATTAATAATACAGAAATCATGTGATGTATCGACTAAAATACGAATTTGTCCTACAGAGATGACTGGTAGCTTTCGAAAAATGATTAAATTCAACATTTTTATACAGGAGAATGCAAACTTGAGAGTTTACTATGACGCGCAATTTATTAATATCAAGCAAATCAATCGCTCAACTTTCCTAGAAGTCTTTCAAGACAATAATTGAATCAGGCAACAAATGCAGACATCGGATATGCCCACAGTCCAAAAATGCAAAGAAGTACATAATTTACTCATCAATTCGAGAAATCGACAGATAAATATGGCATAACTTAACGATGTCCAGAGAGTGTAAAACTATTTCATCATTTATCCCACAGCGGCGAGGGTTGAAATAACAAGAGAGTGATGAACGTTTGATACGGAGCTCTGCTCGCCTCTAGATCTCTTGTAAGCAACTTGATAGTTGACAGGAGATGAGGAGAAACCAACATACAGGTTTTGTTACTACATCAACATTTAAAGAAGATACAACTTCTCTAACAAGTATTAGAAATTATTACTTGTTCTTGCTTCAAATCGGTCAGAACTTCAAAAAAATCATCCAGGTGTCGTACCTACAACAGTCAACAGTTTCAAGTGTTTCAAAGATAGTTGAGTAGGAAATTTACTATTCAGTAATACTGCGAGTATTCATGCCCAGTTCATGCCGAAACCGCAAAACTTACAGTGTGATTAGGATCCGGACTGACTCTGTAAATCTACCGAAGACGAAAGTCATTGATAAGGAAATCAGCCGTATGCCCGTAGGCCGTATTATTTAACGCGATAGTAGCGCGCCGAGAGCTGTCTCGACGTTTATCACGAATCACAGTTCACAGAAATGGGTGTTTTGTACATGGAAGAAAGATATCTTTCTCCCTCTTGAACCGGGAAACACAATTTTTAAAAGAACAGGGTCTTATCAGTTCGACATGCATTATCACAAATGAGTAAGTGGAGAGTGAGTAAGTTGCTCAGTTTTATCTCCTGTGAAGACCAGGACGATATTTGTTGAGATAATTACAAGATCATTTTCAGAAAACGTACTCCCAGTTCTAATTTCTCATCTTCGATGATGATCAAAAGTACGAGAGTTTGTTCAGCTATCGTGAATCGGTGAGTACAGAAAGAAAATCTGAATCCTGTCATGTGAATATAAAAGGTAGTCAAAGGACGCAAATATCGAAAATAAGCATCTTTTGCAATTTGAGAATGAACACTTCCTAAAGCTTTTTTTTACATCATACGAGAGAAAGTCATCAAGCTAATATGAACGCGAAAATTATCAGTTTTATTCACAGATTACCAATCGCAGAGATGAGTACCTCTTCAGCTTTACCGGCTCCTTATTTCACAAAAATCAATCGTGTACCGGCAGATAGAGAAAAATTGATCCCTGAACATTTAAACTATTCAGAAGGTGCAACGTTACTTCAAAAATTTAAAAGACTTTTGGATAGTGAGAAAGCTCCAATGGTTCCTGTGACCATTATGCTAGTGGGAGTTCATGTGTACGTCCTCTGGTATTTATTTGGTGGAGAGTTTGAAGAAGATTTTTCAGGCGAAGAAAAAGTGCCCTTCTTCACGGTAAGCATGATATTTGCTATGCACGAGAAATTTTCCGAAAAATTTTCATTTTTGTCACATTTTCATTAGGATTTCGTTGCTGGAGGTAATGCTGTGGGCCGGAAAATAAAGAACGGACTTTCAAAGATTTTCAGCTTTTCATCAAGTAAGCGACCGTGAATTCAGAAAACACCAAAATGTGTGGACAAAGTGAACTCTTTAATTTTTGATTTTCTTTCAGCCCATGAAAATAATCCTGAACCAAGTATAGAAAGGAGAGACTCAATTTCGTAACTTCCAATGGTATTAAAAACGCATTGAATAACTGAATAAAAAAGTACTGCGGAAGAATTCTATTGTTGTTACCGGCCCGGATACAATAGTTACGTACTAGTTTCCGATAATTTGATGAATAGTACTACTTATGTTGAAGAAAAAAAAAAGATCGTTTCAAACTGTTCTTTATTCGTTGTTTCAACTCTTGCGCCAAGGTATTATATGTTAAATAAAATAATCTCACTCTACGTCAATTAATAATAATAATAATAAATAAAAATTTTAAAAAAAGGTAAAATAAAGTATAAAGGATTACATAATTATTCTTTAGCGTCTCCAACTCCATCAGCGTTGATGGCAAACATTGCTTCAGCTTCCGGGAGACAGGGAGAGTCATAAATTTTGCAAATTCGAGTTTCTCCTCTCCCTTTTCGCAAATAGAGTCTGAAACATTATGATTCATTACAGAATTTTATTAAGAAGTTGAGATAGTTCCCTACGCTAAAAGAGTCAAAATTTTTCAAACCGTGTAGTAGAAGAGTGAGCCATGATATTTCCACCAACCGGTTTTTTAGGATCAGCTGCAAATAGAGCAGCGCCGTCGACTTGTGCTACCACTTGATTGGTAATGACGACAGCCACACCAAACTGTAACAAAATCAAGGAAGTATGAGCTTTTGCGAACGTAAATTCGGAAAACTCAAGATAACAATTCTAACCTCATCAGCTAAACGAAGGAGCATACGTAAAAATCTAGCTAAATGCATCTGTCTGGCTGATAATTCACCTCGACCAGAATAATCGGTTCTGTACAATGCCATTGCACTATCTACTATGAGCAGAGCGTACCTGAGGAATTTTATATCCAAGTAAATGTTTAATTACTCGAACAGTAAAATAGTCGGCTGTAAAATTATGATTAATTACCTGGATTCCGCCATCATAGCTGAGGCGACGACCAATAACTGTGTTTGATGATCTGAATTATAAGCGCGAGCGTACGCAACGTTATCCAAAACTTCATTAGGTGTCAATTTATACCTTTCAGCTACAGCTAACAGTCGTTCGGGACGAAAAGTTCCTTCGGTATCGATGTACAAACATTTCCCTTCACCTCCATTCATATCAATAGGCAACTAAAAATGAATAGTAGACTTTGTTCGATAAATCCAAAATTTGTTGATAAATAGCCGGCTACTCAAACTAATACCAACTTGACAAGTAACAGCCAACGTATGGCATAATTGTGTTTTCCCAGTACGAAATTCTCCGAATATTTCTGTTATTGAGCCAGTTTCAATTCCACCGCCAAGTAATCTGTCGAGTTCCTTGGAGCCCGTAGTAAGCTGTATGATTTCGGAACGTTTTTGATGAAACTCAGTAGCTGTGGTGAAACCCATGGGAACGAGTTTTGATGCTTCAGACTGAAAGAAAAGATTGTTGAGAAGGAAGAGAAAGACGAAGGTAAATGACAAAATTTAACGTAAAAAGTACGCACTAGTAATTTGTCTGCTTTAGCTTCACTAATTCCTTTTATTGTAATTAGCGTTTTCTTCGGAGCAAATGCAACGGCCTCAACGGTGTGATATCCAGCTTCTTGCAACTTCTTGACGTCGGCAGCTGATATTCCTTGGCCCTATTTCAGTACAAGAATATAATTACACGAAGTCAAGGCAGTGAATTTGACAGAACATCGTTAGGAGAGGATATTGAGCTCGTCTTACGAGAGTGATTTTTCTCTCCTGTTCAATTCAAAATTAGCGTCCTTTGACTTTTTCATGAAATTTTCACCTTTTTTTTTTTTTTTCATTGCTTCTCCTATTTCCTTCGAAAATTGTACAACAGAGCAAAAACAGAAAAGTATATGCACGAATGTTACGACAATTTGGAAGAAGCTCGTACTTGAGTATAATCACTTTGAGAGAAAGATGTTTGACTTCGTGAAGTTGATAAAAGAATATGATGTAATATTCTTTTCGTCAAACGAAGAGAAAGTTGAGAAAAGTGAGTAGGAAGGATAAGACGAATTGATAACCTTACCTCAAGCTTTGAAAGCGGTTGAGGTCCATATTCTTCGTCCAGTTCTTCTTGAACAACAGAACCATTAACAACGGAAGCTGCAGCCGCCATACTGACTCTTTTCAAAATATTTCGCCCAAAATCAGTAATACCAATCAAAATTGAATTCCACTGTATTAATTTTCAATGACTATTTCTTTCATAATGGATTTGCAATAACCGATAATCAGAAACACTGACAAACTGTCACTGTCAATCAGGAATTCAAATTTCGAAATCAATCCCACAATCCGCTACCTACAGTAGATTCTTCGTTTCTTCATTTCCCGCTCGCGAACATAAACCTACTCAACTTTTTTTATGGCTTAGCAATCAAGTTTCACTTGTGACTAGCTCTGTTGTGGTATCCAGAACCGCCATTTTGTGACAATTGTTCTGTCCATAGACTTATTCCGTCATCCATCGCTAGCGATCCTGGCGGAATGGCGGATTCAATCCACGTCCTGACCTCAACCTAGGCTAGTGTGTCGATTTGGCAACGACGTCAAGACCAGACCAGCTGCAGTGGCGAACTGCTGGCTATTATTCGTTCCGAGTTTCCGAGTTCGGACTGCAGAGAATCCGACTACTCCAGCCTGTACTCAGACACTTTTTCGAAGTTCATGGTCACTACGCTGTTGTTTTCGTCTGTCTCTCTCACAGAGTGTTCTCTCTCAATTTCTTCCTATAATTTACGTCTCAAGACTCAGCATTTCCTTGTGAAATTAATAATTGCGATAAGAGACATTCTAACGTAGTGGTCAACCCTTTCGGAAACTGTCCGAGTGTTTTAGATTATACGTACCAGATTAAATTCCGTATCTGGACCAGATGATGATTAAAGTACTTGATTTTCTTAATAGTTCTTCGTCACTTGAGAAACAAACTCAGGAACTCGCATCTCCGTAGCCGATTTCTTCCTTTCGAATTTTGTGCTGGACGAATACCATTTAAACTATAGTGCGTGTTTTGTTCCTTGCAACATATTTATTCTAAGTTTAAATACGATTCTACTTCTGTACCGTACGGATTCCCTTTCAGAAGCTGCAATAATGTCGATGAGTAAATTGGTGAATGTTAAAGCTATGTTCTTTGATATGGATAATACAGTCATAAATACCAGAGAAGGAGACGATAGAGTTTGTGACAAGGTATTTTGAAAAGTTTATCTCATTGTTACTAAATTTAGTATCATGTTAGATTGTGTATTTGAATTGCACTGTTTGTGACGTTCAATCTCGAACGTTGGAGTAATCAAAGAATTTATTATGACCACTCTTTTCTGTTTTCGCTACTCATCAACATTTTCATTATCAATTTTTTCCGCACTTTTGCCAACATCATCATTATACGTTACACTTTGCCGTCCGACATCTGTTTACGCCGTTCATGGAACTGGATGGTAGCCAAACGTCGAAATCAGATACTCCGAAAATAAAACGTAGGTTTATCTTCCTCGAACAGTATTAATAGATTCGTGGATTAGCGGTTTAGTATGCGCTGAAGTATATTTTATAATCGAATGAACGAGAACTGATCAATTTTTGTGCAGAAGTGACTAAGAATTCGTCCTTTCTCGCTATAATGGCGCAAGCGATACCCGAATCGTTTAAAAAATGTCTAGCCGTGTTGAAAGGTGCCAAAAGTGATACAGAGAAGTTCGCTGGACTTTTCATGGTTACGAAACTCGTGAAAGCGAAGGAATGTTCACCTCATTGTAAGAAACTTTTATTTGAAGCAATTGGTTTTCCGTTTTTGAAACGCTTATTATTGAGTCCTGATGTACCCGCTGACTGTCCACCACAAATTTATAAATCGGTTGCTATGTCCGTATTGTCAGCATTATGCCATGAAGAAGCAGTTGCCACTCATCCTCAGCTAATATCGAATATTAATGTTTTCCTGGATATTGTTCAACACGCTGATGCCGATGACTATCAAGATAACTTGATTGTTATCAATGAGGCCTACGATTGTCTTCAGAATATCGCGAATTACAATATTGGTCAAAAGGCTTTATTGGAATGCGGTGCAGTTTCAAAAATGGCATCTATTTATTCTCAACAGAGTTTTCAAACTGACGAAGCGTTGAACGTTTTAGTGTCTTTGGTCAGCAGGTTCGGATCGGTCTCTTGGGGTGCTGATACGAAAGCTTTCAATGCGTTAATAAACGTCCTTTCTCTGGATTTTGAAACAGACCATTCGGAGAGAAAATTCAAATTAGCGGATGTGTTGTGCGCTCTATTATTTAGCGCACCCCGAGAACTTGTCATCGAAGACCTTTCAAATGAAAGTTGGCCCACTAGTATTCAAAAAGGTTTGGCGGATATATTGATGAGTAAAATCACAAAAAAACAAAGAGATCCGGCCTTAAAATTGGCGTCTCAAATGCTCAATATTCTGGGAGCCGAATGGTCGTTGCAAGATAATGATAAACCAAAACAGTTTTTCTTATTATTAGTCCATTTAGCAGCCGTCGAAATTCGAATGCAGTTGGAGGATAGAAATTTTGCTCAAATTGAGGAGAACGCGGATCTCATCATATCGTGTTTTACAATTCTAGAAATATGCGTTTCTTTCATCGCATTGGACACGCTGGACTTAGATCAGAAAGAAAAACAACAAATTTATACTGCTCTCAAAGGTGCTTTTTCTGCTGTCATTACGACATTAACTACTATCTCAAAGAAGAACGCAACAATGGACTCCCAGAAGAAACTAATAGTATTTGGTATGATTCGCGCTCTTGCTGCGTGGCTGGCTCACGAGACTCAGGCTATGCGAGACGCGGTTTATTTGTTATTACCTTATTTACTGAAAATTGTGAATGATTCGTTTTATAGCTTTCGATCGCAGTACGTATCAGAAAAAAGTAAAATAGAAAAGGGCACCGCTGATCCAACCGAAAAGAACCCTGATCCATCGAGTGAAATTGACCTGTTACGATTGTTGTTGCCGGCGCTGTGCCATTTGGCTGTTGAAGATAAAGCTAGGCAAATATTGCTGAAGGAACATGAAGAGGAAATTCTTCATGAGTGTCTTACATTTCACTGGTCAATTGTGCATTATAAAAAGCCACCTGTGCCAAAATCTGAACGTGGAAAAGCGAAAGGACCCGAGCCCGAATTGCCACCAAGGTTAATAGAGCAAATGAAAGACTCTAGGACGGCAATGGTTAGTCTATGCAACATCTTTATGAATCTTACCGTCTTGGAATCGAAATTAGTCGAGGAGAATGTTGTTTTTATTTCGTTATCCAAATTCATTTTCAATAATCTTCCTGAATTGAAGAACGTTCCCGAACATTTAGTTTTACAAGGCAATATGGCCGTTTTGGGACTTCTGTTACTCAAGCAACAAACAAAACGTGTGAAGAAGGACGACTTCACAATTTGTAGATATATTCAGTCCACAATAAGATTCTTATGGGACGCATACAGTGTAGAAGAATCAAATGATGGTTCTACTCTTGTCGTCTCTATGACATACAAGAAAGATTGGATGGAAATTATGGAATTGTGGTTTTTGGGTATGCAGACTCTAAGCTCAATTTTACCTTCTCTACCGTGGATATCAGAATTTGCCGTCGAGAGTGGCTGGGTGCAAGGTGTTTTGGAAATGTTGAGACAGGTTAAAATCGGTTCTCTACCGGCGAATACAAAGTGCGCTTACGAAGATTTCTTATGTCATCTAATCGAAGCCAATAAAGACATTATCAAAGTAATGAAAGAGCATAATGCTTCAAATGTTTGTCGTGATCATAGACTGATGGAATTGAGTAAACGATTACGAGGACATTAATATACAGGTCATTTGAATCTTCCCGAAAGAGGATATTTTTTCTTCTTTAACAATGACAGAATTTTTTTGCTGAGATAATAGCGTGCATTTAATTTTATCTATGTTAAAAAAAGTTATTCTACAAACAACTTACTTGTTTTAATTAATCATACAGTATATTATTTCCCAAACCTAATAAGCGTGTATTCATCCTTTTTCTTTAGTATTGCGGCTCTTATATCTTCGAATTTCTGTGTAAAATTAAATCATATCTTGAAATTAAAGTATTTTGTTGCTTACCTCCTCAAAAGTGACCAAACAGTACCAAATAGTAAAAAGTGCTCTCGTATTTGATAATGTTTTAGTTAAATTACTTTTTGAATGAGAGATACGACGTGGATCACAAAACAGCTGAAAAAATCACGAGTACGTTCCTGCGATACCTTCGGGAGCTGCGTCCCTCTCCTGATGAAGAGGAAGGGTTAGATCAATGGCGTTTATCGCTCTGGACAGAGGCACTTGGCCCTTCATATTCTCACCTGGCAGGTGCGTTGATAGCAATTCAAAAATTCATGGAATTTCATTCTATTATGTTCTTCATTTTACCTAGGGTAAGCGTGGCTGAAGAATAGTCTCGACTGGATGGTAATGAATGTAGTCGCTTCATAGGTACATGATGTGAATTGTAAACCTTTAGTAGAGAGGGTACTCCATCTGCATGAAACCCCTATTAGGGCAAAGTTCAATTTACAAAAGTTCCATTGAGAAAATTGACAGAGGTAAAGTCAAGTACTTGAAAAAAAGATGTTCGTATTAAAAATGGAATATATCACCTAATTGACGGAATAATGGTAACATTATTATGTATTATTTTTATTTCGTAGAAATCATGTGATATATTATCAGCCGAGATCCGGGTCATTTTAAACAGTCATAACGTTAGGTTCTTTCTCGTTGCAGCTTCATAATTTTTTTTCATCTCAAAAAAATTTTGAATCTGTGTTTTCTTTCTTTTCTTTTTTTTCTTTTTCATTCAACCTCTGGTATTATTTACATTTCTATATTTTGGTAAGATTTCCAGAATGTAGATTTTGAGCCGAGGCCTTAAAATTGGAATACGATACGTCGGAATTTGGTCATGAAATTGGTGAATCGTCTAGAAAAGAACTTCATATTTTGAGACAGTATCCAGTTTGCAGCTCACAGAATTGTAAAACTGATACAATTTGCTTCTACAAGAAACGTGTGCTGAATGCGGCCATAATAAGAACGACCAAGTATCATTATGCGGCCCTATTATACGCAGATTGTTGTCTCTATGGAGTCAGGCAATATCGCACATGAGTGTTAACGTTGGGTCAAAAAAACGAACTCCAGATTTACTTGTAGTGGGCAGTTATGAATTTTGTTTTCACAAATACTTGGCGAACGGTGTTCATAAAGGTTTGAAGCCTTCTTCAAAATTGATAGAAAAGTTACAAGAGTGTAGAATGACACCAAAGAATCAAATCCCTATAGATAGCTCGGACCATTTTTTTTGGAGTGCCCAGAGAAGCTCATGAGCCGAGGAATGACTCCGGATGCTTTATCAATCAATAGTATGATTCTCATAAATCATGTTCTGTTAGGGAGTGCGAGGAGGAAAAAAATAAGATGGGCCACAAACTGTGTACAATTTTCGTAATGTCGGCCGCAAACTGTTTTTTTTTTTTTTTTCTTCAAATTCTGTATGGGCCGCAAAACAACAGAAAATTTTTTATTGGCTTCCCTAACTTGAGCTAATTTAGGAAAATTTTCTTGGATCAAATCCATAGAGAAGAGGACCATAACGTCATTGGAAATCTCGATTGGGGAAGATGTGACGTTATCATCATGAGGACTTGGAAAAATTGCATCCGAAAATGCTTTACCTATTTGAGAAACTTCGAAAAGAATTCAGCTCTTTAGTGTATCACATTTTAACAACTTTTTAGAGCTTGAGACCAATTCTTGTTAAAATTTAGTGGGTTGTGAAAAGACTACGCTCAAATTTAATTATTACCAAGTCATGTTTTATCAAAGGCTTAGTTCATGGAATATTTTTCTAGCGCGTAGATTCGTTCGTTACATTTTACATGTTTTTCTGATGAACTTTCTAGTTTCATCGAGTTCTTTCCCCTCATTCTTTTCAAAAGAATTTTCAGACTGATAACTAAATATGAAGAAAAGTATACATGACTTGGTAGCTTTCTGTAGAACCCTACTATAGTTATGCAGCTGAAGATCATGTTAAATTTAACTAGTAGGTATAAATAATAGAATATGTTCAAAGATGAATTAACTTATCCACCATACGACTTCCTGCAGCGCGGTTTCGACCCAGCTGCGAGGGAAGTTAAAAGTCTAACAATAAGAAATTTAACGAGTCACATTTATCATAGACATTTTACCTTTCATGTTCAAGTTGTTCCGTAATATCGTGTTCCGATGATTAAATTCGTCGTCACCAGTAAAATTCTTGAATTTTATGCTGTACATTTTACAATTGTCTAATGAACATAACTTTCTTTGTGTAGATGACGTCTATAAAGAATGGTTAAGGATAAGGTATCGGCACGTGAAAGCTTCTCCGGAAATAAAATCATTCTTGAAAGAACTGAAGAGTGTTTATCAATTAGCTTTAATCACGAATGGACATAAGCTACCCCAGTGGGAAAAAATACGAGCTTGCGAATTGGAAGAATATTTCGACTGTATAAAAGTCTCTGGAGATACATGCTGGAAGAAGCCGGATGCTGAGCTATTTCTGAGTGTAAGCTTTCTAGATTACCAGTTGGTGTCGTAGAATTATTGCGCCAAAAATGTATGGATTTTATTTTTACAGGCCTGCAAAGAATTGAATGTAAAACCTGAACATTGTATCATCATAGGCGATCGTGTGGAAACCGACATACTTGGAGGCAAAAATGCCAATTTTATGGCCACCTTCTGGGTTAATTACGATTCGGATTATCAAACAAGTCCTACAGCAGATAATCATCCGGATTTCATCATCAGTCACGTCTTGGAGTTGAAGAAAATCGTCGCTCAATTGACCGATAGTAATTGGAACAGTATCAGTTGACGATTGGTTTGCTCTTATTCCTATTACTGTTACGTTTTTTTATTCTTGCGCAAGAAATTCTTGTTCGGATCCACGTTTATTGTTACAAGACACGTGTTCCAATCAGCATTCATCTTCGTAATAGTAAACGTCCAAGTCCAACTGCGGTATCTTTTCTCAACAACTTGGCTATTGTCACGTTTTCCGCTATTAGATGCTAATGATTATTTCGAATATCTGGTTTTTCGAACATCCATTAAGGTAAATTAACTCAGAAGTACTGTACAAATTGAAAGAGTATACATACTTTTTTTTCTGGTTCTTACACGCTAGTCGACTGATACACTTTTCATAAATCTTCTGTGATGTGTTTATGCTGTTACAAATTATTGATAAGAGTACGTGTCTCTAGTGAGAGAGATTACTCGAAAATGTACCATTTTTGAAAAATTGAGACAATTTTAAATTAATACCGGTATCCGCAAAGTTACCTTATTTAAAAAGAATAACGTACGTTTAAGATTTTTTTTGTTCTGTTTTCTGTCTTCGCATTGTGTGAAAACTGTGCTCAAATTTTTGATGTTATGATTAAGTTAGAAGTTTTATTTCAACGAATTTACCATGAACACTCAGATATACTTAGAAAGATTTTAAACTGATAATTCTCTTTGATTCAAATGTACCTAACTTTTTGTATACGTATGAGGATGATTATTTTAAGATGTTGGCTAGCACTATGCGTGGGATACCCCAAAAATTTGATACTATTGCTGTCAATTATTAAGATAGTATGAATTGAGATTTCGGGATAGTTTCCAGTGTGTTTTTGTAACGTTTTCGAAATTTTTTGATGGATTTTTGTCGTAGGAAATAGCTTTTGACGTTAGAATCCCTGTTCAGAATATTATGTAGTCGATGGAACGAAAAGAACGGTTAGTAAACTTTGACTCCCCTCCCCTCCCCCCCCCCCCCCACACACACTAGTGCACGTTATTTTCCTATCTTTCCTTCGAAAAATTTTCCCTATTTTTAAAATAGTTCATTTTTGTCATTATTCCGTCTACCGCTAACCGTTATTGATTACAAAAAAAAAAAAAAAACGATTGCGAGACAAACGTTTTACCTCTATTATTGAATCGATTTCAAAGTGACTCAACATTACCAACCTCGTGCAATATAGCCGTATGATTTTAATTTTAATTAAATATTTCTTAGAAGATTCCCCTACCTCTGAGAGCACAAACTAATCGTTTTTTAGCGGTCTTTTGATCTCGGACTTTGAGATATAGATCGTTGCGTTCTTTCGTTTTTCAAATTTTACAGAATTAAAACAGCCTTTCTTCTTGTATGTACATGTGGACAAGACTAATTTTTATATTTTAAACCGATTTTCTCATTCAAGATAGACTATGATAATAATATTCTGATGTTCCTATGAAAAATGTCATCGAAAAATCAGATACTTTTTTCAAGATGTGAACTGTAATTCCTGATTTTTCACTCATGACAATTTATAAAATTCATTCTACTTCTCTTTTTTCAATATACCTTTGATTCCTTACCATTAAGTTTTGTGATCATTTTGTAATGTAAACTGAGTTACCTTCAATGCTGTCTAATTGGAATTTAATCATTCGTGTCAATACCGATGTTTGATAAATATAATATTATTATACCTTACCTACGATATTTTTATTGATTGTCTGAATGCCGCGATATCTACTCCTCTATTCAAGGAATAAAGAAATCACATACAATTTATTTTCTCATACATATTTATAATACTTGAACAGAATTTTACGATATTATACACGTACGAATGATCGAAGAAAAAAAAAAAATAAAAGAAGTATAAAATAGTAAGTTTTTCGAACAAGTTGCAGTGACTTAGCTTTCGGGATCGGGAGTTTCTAAAATTTCTGAATCGGATTCTGAATAGGAAATATTCTCCTCAATATCGGAAAATTTGTCCTCATTGCCTACCTCTTGCGCATCTTCTTCTATTTCTGAAACGACTTCGTCATTCGTCTCAGCGGACGACTCCCTGTTTGAACTGTTGCTTTTTTCTCGTGGACTGGGCGAACTTTCGGAATACGAATTCTCCTCGCTGAAATTATCGCTGTAATTATCTTGTTCATGATCTTTCTTGACTTCGACTTCCCGATTGGTAACATCATTTTTGTTCTTTGCAATAATCGTTAATGATGACGTGCAGGATGGAAAAACCTTTAAACCTCCATCTACATTCATTTCGTTTTTAGTGGAATCGTCCAAATTTATCTTTCCCAAACCGTAATCTTCGTCATCAAATTTATCGTCTTCGGGAACCCCCAAGCGCTCTTTCAATTTTGCTACTTCGATGAGCATTTTTTCCTGATTCACGAAAAAGAAAAGGAGTGAATTATTAAAATTTTACGCGATAAAAATCCAACGACCGAGAATAAGCTGGTATTCTTACTATCTGTAGGTCATATTTATTCAGTTTTACATGTTGTTGAAATACACTTCGTAAGGCTTGATTGGTGAATATATTTTTCTTTAAAATATCGTGAGTTATATCTTTGAGAAATTGAATGCACACGATATCTTCCTTTTTATTTCTGCGAATGAAGAAAGCAAATGTTGTAGGTTGGAATGAGAAAATAAATTTTATTTATTCATTTTTGATATTTTAAAATTCAATTTAATTATTTAGGTAGGCTACTTCATTACCTAAGAAACAGAATTAATTTACGAAAACGCACGAATTTCTAATTTAGATTTCTTATTATTTTTTATGCGTCTGTATTTGTGTACGTAGTGCGAAACTGCGGTCATACACTGATTTCTGCGCGCGTTTCCGTAAATTGATTGTTTCTAAAGATGAATTACAATAATCACTTTCCGATTTCATACATTATTACCTCGCCATTTTTGACGTATTTGATGGTATCAACTGACTTTTCATGACGGAAATTTGTTCAACAGGTACCTTTTTACTGATCGCGCATTGAGGAGAAGATCCTCTGCTGTCACAACTTAGATTGCATTCGCCCTCGTTGTACGCTGAATCCTCGCTTGACTCGCCCTGTATGGTTGACCAAGTACTTAGTTAAAGTACATTATATGTGACAAATTGTACTTATTCAGACTGCGTATAGTTTGAAACGTCAGTAGGTACTATGGATTAAAGGAGGTAGTCAATATACGTGACTCGTAAAACGGCTTAAAAATTTAATAAAGTATCTATATATTTTTTCTTGATGCTGGCATAAATTATTCATCGCAAGTTACGTGCTCTTACAAATTGGAGTGACTTTTTTTTTTTTTACTCTGCTGATAGAATTGTTTAAAAAAATTAGTTAGCCTATTCTTCGATTCTAGATATACTTATAAAATTCAAATTAATTTTACTATAGCTATATAGGCCTATTATTGCTACTATCAACTCAGAACTCTGAATGATATATTATTCTGAATTGTTGGACGTCAGTATATTTCTGTTTTTACGCAAATACTAACCGAATAACTGTTGATGGAAAAGATTGAGCCTGGTTTCAGAAGTTTCGGCTGTGTTTTACTATTGTTAGCCGAGATGTTCTGAATATTTCTCTCCTTTTGCTTTTCCTAAACGAACATATAAAACGTTCCACTCATATGAGGTTTAATTATTCATTTTCTACAGAACGTTTAATTCTGCTGCATCATATTGATGTTACCTGGCGCATATTGGTCTCGTTAGAAATAGTCATCTGAACCTGTTTTTCTCGCGAAGGACAATTATGAATATGCGAGGACCGCAGCATAGATTGAGCGCTATTCTTATTATTCTTCTTTATTGTCGATGAAATGACCGGCTTATTCGTATTTTCAAATTTATCCTATGTTTGAAAAATCGAAGAAAAATTTCATGAAATAGTAGGTAAGTACCTAGGTATATACTTATCGATGCAGGTTATGTATTTCCTTTGATAAAACAGCGAGGCCTATTTTATCGATGTCAAAAATAATGTATTCTACCGTTTCAATAATTCCAGTGACCACACCTAAGTACGCAAGTCTTCAGCTTAACGTTGCGATGCTTAGATGTTTCACGCGAATTTCAGAATAGAGAAATGACATCGGACCGGCTCCCAGAATCAAATTTATTTGATATTTGAATGTATCAAGGGATAAAATCGTTAATGCAATGAATTAGGGGTCACATAAAAATATTGATGACTATGTTATTGTGGTGCTTAGTACGTATTTTTTGTTAGCTATGTCTCGAATACTTACTTTGAAATGACGTTTGTAGTAATACTGGCAGATAACGGGGGTACTGTATTGTCTGGTATTTGTACTTCTCAATTCGGTTTGCAATTTCCCATTGTCGAGAATAGGTGTTTTTCTACAAAAATATTAGAATCAATATAAAAATTGTTCTTATCAATGAGAGGCACGGTGAATAATTAAGTGAAATTAAAAATCGAATAGAAATTTTGTAAAATCATAGCAAAAATTTCAAGTACTCTCTACCATATCCCGCTGTGAAAAATGCCGTCACGTGACGGAATTGTGACGGCGCATATTTGCGTCACAGTTGGGTCACAAAGAGGGATCATTGTGCTTTTTGAATGGGTGATTGTCGCCACAAACTACTGTCACAGGCGTCACAAGTCTCCTCTGTTCCCAACAGTGACGGCATTTTGCACAACGGGTACCTAGTATAGATACCAACATCAGAACGAAATTTAACCATCAATATCATCTTGCTATGAAGTTATGATGGACGATGAATTATACCAATAGAAACTTTTAATAGTAGATAAATTCTTGACCTCTTTTAATTAGATTTTCGTAAGTACTAATTTATTTTTAAAGTAGTAACCAACAGGTAACCAAAGAATTGTTCGTATGGTAGGTACTAGGTCTACTGAAAACTTGTTTTATTTCTTTTTGTCTTGAATAATTGAAAGGTATACTGCACTTACGAACGAGGGATTAATTTTTCCCGATGCGATTTCCATTCAGTTTTATTCTCTTTCGTCTGAAGTGATTTTGGAAGTGCTGTATCTACGCGAGGTTTCGCATTCAGTGTTTTGCGATAATGATGGCACATGTTGAAGTAAACCGTGTGTCCATTTTCCATACTCTAATTTGTGTATTCCCAAAGATTAAACGATTACGATTATTGTCGAATCGTGTAACATTCAGACGCTATAAACTACGAATTAACGAACGCTTTTAAGAATATTGCACTTACACGCACGTGACAAACAATACATATTTCAAATCAATTCTCAATGAATGTTTTCGATACGACAATAATAAGTCACAAGAATACATAAACCACGAAAATGGAGAGCACAAGGTTTGCAACCAACCCTCTATAATAGCACTAATGGTATTCACGGGAGGGCGAAGTGTATGTTTTATTACAGTAAACGAACACAACAGGTGTAACTATTGTCCATACCCTCCGCAAGGACAAGAATTTAATAATAAAAGTAACTATGGATACTAACGATAAACAAAACTTTCGTCGCGTTTAAAAAAATTGCAGCAGTAATTCTGTTTCAATGCACTAAGCCTACATAAAATTTCTCGTAAGAAATACCCAAAATAAAAAGTACACATTCATTCACTGAAATATTGCATGTATTCCTATAAAGTATACAATAACCGCGATAAGAATAATAGTAAAAAATTCAACAACATAATAAAATAGGACAACAACAAATTCAAAATATAACGTAGTTTCCAGATCCTCTAGAATCAGCATGAGCTGTCACAGTATCATTAATTTTTTCTATCACATTAATACTCGGGTACAGTGGCGGTACAGTTTCATTAAAAGAAAAAGTAAAATTCATGCCTTTTAATATCATAAAGTCTTCTTCAGAAATACTGTTACGTTCTAATTCCAAAGTTGGAGTTTGAATTCGTACACGAGGAGCTTCTATACTTTGAAGTATATGAGTCGTTGAATATCTCACCAAATATACTAGCGCTTGGGCAACATCTCTCACGTCTCCGGCACCTGTGGATAGAAATATTCTTCAGGTCTTCTAATAACGAGAGAAACTGAACAATATGAACGAATCGAGTCTTACCGAGGAGAAGTCGTCTCCCACAAATTTTTTCTTTTTCAAGAGCGATGATGGGCGTTAAAAGAGTATCTGGACGCTCGTTGTACTTATCGTGAGTTATACGTATAAAATCGTTCATGATATAACCGGATTTGGTTAAAACTTGGGATCCTAGTATAGAACCTAGACCACTAACAAGACAAACCTCTGATTAATTTCCTATAAATTTTTAAAAATTGAATAATTTCAAAACCAAGAGGGTTACAAAATTGTATTGTTTACCTCACTACGGAAACATAAACGTCATCAGCATCCGTAACTGCAATATGAGACGCCATTGAAACAGGCCAATTTTTTCCAATGTCTATAAAGAGATATCCAAAGGGGTTCAAATAAATTAATTACAAATATGTAAAAAACAAATCTAACTTACCTCTAAAAGCGGTGACCGTAGAAGTTAACGGCGGTAGGGATATGTTGAGTGACTTCAAATTTTTTACAAGAAGCGGCCCTCCAGAGCCTTCCCCAGGAACCACAACATTATAATTTAGAAAAGAGCCTTCTATATTATGACTCTTGATGGCAGTGTAATCAGTAATCTTATGTGAATCTTCAACATGGCCCAAGTCGTTCGCCAACATGGATTTATTTCTGTAGAATTCTGTCAATTGAAGTTGACACCATAAACATCATTATAATTTTGATACAGTTCATGGTGAATTAATTGTGAAAGCGTAGCATCTTACATTTAATATAATATACATTTTCCTTGCTGGGTTACGAACTTATTTAGCAAGACACGATTATCGCATACAATTAGCAACCCGAAACCTTTAATCTAATAAGATACACAATATAGAGCAAGCAATGTATGTAATATGTACAAGCAATAGTTTTTGAATTATGCTCTAACTCACCGTACGGGTCGAAAGTTGCTAGTAGAGAGATCGTATCCGCTAAAGTAGGATTGGAAATAATTTCGTCCACATGGATATTTTCTAAATATGATCTTAGCTCTTGGTTTTGTCTTATTTTCCTCAAGAACCCTTGGGAATTTTTCAAGGTGGGAGTTACATGAAACCCTTCCCTGAAAAAAATAATCAATGGCATTATATAAAATACATAACCAGTCAACTTTGAATGATTAACTCTTCGAGGAAGATAATAATTAATAAATAAATAACGAAATTTTGTGAGTTTCGTAAGTAGAAAAATACAATTATTTCTCAATATTACGTTTGTATCTAAATCTAGCAAAATTTCATATAGGCGCTGTATTTGATCACATAAAGCTATGTACATACACAATATGAACACGAGAATTTTCGTAAAAAGTATAAGTACCTAAATGCCAATTTTCCAAATTTCTTTTCTTACTTCATGAAACTCGAAACGATTACCCTCGCCATTGTTTTCGATTTGTAAATTTAAAAAATACCATAGAACGGAGGACTAATTAATGCAACTTAAGATGAGAAACAAGATAAAAAAGAAAATACAAATAATACCGAGCAATTTTTTCAGATGGTAGAAGCAGGTTCTGCCACGGAGCTGAACCATATAATTTATGGGCTAAAGCCATACCAGCGACAAACCCAGGCACACCAATAATACTGACATTATTATATCTGGTCACTCGAAAATCAATCGAATCGACAAGTTTGCGCTGTTGTTGGTCATAAATGAGTATAAAGCCACCACTGAGAAAATGAATTACGTTTTAAATAAGCAATAAAGAAGTGTTACGAGTATTTATCATTATTGTTTCTTCAATTAAAAATGCATACCTTCCTAGACCTGTAATGTGAGGATTGACGACTCCCATACAGAAAGCTACAGCTATAGCCGCATCTATTGCATTTCCACCCTGTTTGAGTATTTCAGCACCTACGATAGAACATCTTTCGTCATCACACACAATAGACCCGTGTCGTTGAATCTAGAACATGATGAATACTGTGAAGAAACGTTCTCAAAATTAATGTGATCTGAAAATGGAATTTATACCGGAGTTGGACCATAATAAAGTTGAACCCCAAGAGCGACTGTAACAGTTATCGAAAAACCAAAGAAAAAAGCGATAATCAGTTTTAGTGTACCAGTGTCAACCACATTTCCATACAGAGGCGTCGACTCGCTACGATCTTGGTCGGGCGGCTCATCTGTCACAAGTTCGAATAAGGAATTACTGAAATGTAGAGCAGGAGTATTCAAAAGAAATATCAAAAAAAAGTTAGCTGTCTCACTTGTACTGTTGGTAGATTCTCTTGAAACATTGGGTATGTCTTTTTCCAGACCCATGGTCTGTCAAGCAAATTAGAATCCCACAAAGAAAACTTTACCTAGAAATACTATCATTGTTTCCCTTTGATCGTTACAATAATCTAGCAGTAGCTTTAGAGACTAGAAAGTATAGTCCCACAAATCCTTCAGACTGAATAATGTTTTAATCATAAGCGTAAAGATGAGAATACTACATTTTGGGTACAATATATTTTGGTAGACAAAAATTCATTTTGAAGTAAAAATGATAAGAGTAATCTGGTTCTGACGTCATAAGGAGAGATACACGTTCAGATGTTCAGATGAATCACGTGACTTGAACCGGTGAAAAGGTGCTCAGTACAAATTCGTACACGTAGAAGGTCATTAAACCAACGTTCCGTTATTCTGTGAGAGGCAGCATATTGTACCTGGTATTGTAATAAAACTAAACGTGGCTAACTTGAAATTAGACTAAAAATTAGATAAACAGCAAAATTTGTTAATCGTAAGCCACTAAGTTGCCCCTGAGATAACAATCATCGTCGCACTAAATTCAAGCAGATTTGCGAGACTGCTCGGAATCACAAATTAGGTGTAGTTTAGTGTAAGTGTGATTCACTTTCAAGAATAAGAGTAGGGCCTATTGTGGATGTACCTACTGTATTGAGTTTTGCCTATTCAATCCATAATCTACCCGTATCGAAACGCATTACCGAACTCCTGATGAAATTGATTCGATCAATCCTATATAGTTTGTATCGATTATATCAATCTTAAGATGAGTAGATGACATCAGAATAGAGCATTTCGAGATTATTTGGTTCAATTTTCCGAGTTGTATTCAGCAGCGAGAGGACGTACTGCGCTCGATTGTCATATTAAATTGATAGGCCGAAATGAAGATCCAACGAAAGAGAGATGGGATAGAGAATCAGCGTAATGGCTTCCAGAAAATACAGAACGAGAGCCAGGTGCATCTTTTCTAAAACTGTAGGTACCTAATATGATTTCCGTCTCCTCGCTATAATATTATATTATGTAATCGAAGAAAATACTTAGGTATATCTTCACGCTATATATTTGAAAATTATTATAAATTTCACTTTATGTTAGCCTCAATAGGGCCTAAGAAGAAAGTGTATAGGTAGATTGATAAAAATAATTTGTAGGCTATTCTTTCTCTCTCTTATTTCTCTTCTTCTTCAGGAGACCACGAAAATTTTTTTATTTCAAAACTGTATTTTAGTCTCATTGAGTACCTAGTTATCCCTTAACAAGTAGGCCTATCGGTAAGAAATTATAACTGTCTCAGTGAAAATATTTTTCTTCACCGCAGTAGGTATAATTATCCGCTTCGAACGCAGACTTAGCTATCGTCATAATATTATTATAGGTAGTATAGCCATGGTCTGTTTACTGCTCGAATCTAATCATTAGCGTGAAGTCTTTGGCGCACTTCGTAAGTATTTATTCATTCATATTTTTTCTTCACCTTGGTAACGATCTTATCATGTTTATTATATTAAATCAATACTCAAAGATAATTCAAATCTGAATTATTCTTGCAAACTTTTACTAAAACTTACCTAGTTTTTTTATATGAGTAGGTACGCACCCCTTTTTTTTGAAAGATGAGATATTCGACAGATGAGAAAAAAAAGAATAAATACTTATTATTGGGAAATAAGAAGATACAAAAATTTGTAAGTATACCTACCGGTAGGTACATTGATATATTATTGATAATAAGCAAAGACCACTTCTACAGTATAGGTATATACCTACTTATATTTTGTTTCTCATTACACTGCAGGAAAGTCTTGCAGGATCGAATCACGTAGAAATTCTTTACGCTCACAACAATATACTGAACTCTATTGATGATATTGTAGCATTCAAAAACCTTACTCATGCATATTTACAATGGAACAGAATAAATTCTATCAAGAGCATACGTAATTTACCATATCTTCAGAACCTGTGAGTTGAAAATTTTCCGATATGATTCCCTGAACTTTTTTTTGAAGTGTTGAATCGATTGATTTGAAAATTTTGTAATTAAAATGAGCATTCAGAAAACTTTCTACATCTTACCTACGATTCATGTATCTCCACGATCGCATCCCTAAGACTTAGGTACGTCCTCTATTATGTCTGTCAAGTTGAATTGACTTTAAGAGTCGAAGAGGGGTATAATTTATGCTCTTGCGCTACACCCTCTTATTCAATCAGAGTCTCATTGATCATACTTTTTTTTTCCGTCAAAACAGTTATCTCGGTTTTAATTGCATTACAACGGTGAAAGGGTTAGAAGAAATGCCAAGTTTGAAGGTCTTACATCTGCAAAAGCAGAAATTCATTACTCAGGAAGATACGTTAGAGTTCGATTGCGATACCGTCAAAGCAATGTCGGTGAGTAAAATTTATGGAACTACCATAGAAATAGAGTTTACTCATATCACCGACGAAAATAATCGGTTTCAATACTGACATATATTTTGGCATTTTGAACGTTATTTTAGCCCTCTCTACTGGAATTGAATGTATCAGGAAATAATTTACAATCGTTGGTGGCGTTGCGTTCCTTAAATGAATTGAAACTATTGGATGTTTCGCATAACATGCTGTCTAATGCTGAAGAAACTTATTACGTGATATCACAATTCAAGAATATTCAAAATTTGGATATAAGAGAAAATCCGCTTACGTGGACAAACAAGAAATGGGAGTACGATATTATATCTCGATGCATAAATCTAGGTGGGAATTGTATAATTTCTATACTCATCTAACGTATTATGTAGCCTACCTTTTTTCCTTTGAAAAATTGATTTTAATAAATTTAAATCTCAATGAAAGAGTGTGAGAGATACGTTCACTCCTCTAGAAGCCCATATATTTTTGCTCTTATCAGAAATATCTATCTACAGTAACAATTTAAAGAAACACGATTATATTATCTACTTAGGCCTAATTGTCATTTTTTTTTTTTTTATTTAAATGAAGATATCTTTAGAAACTTCCTGAAATTAACTGTCGTAAACCCTTCATTGGTCTTCGCGAGGCCTACCTATCAGAAAGGATATACCTAACATAGATTCAGAAATATCAGCAAATACAGTACCTACCGTACGTTCTTTGTTTATTCTTTTTTCAGAATCACTGAACTCAAAAACCATCCTTCGAAGCACGAGGTCGTTTTTGCAAACGTTGAGACATAATCAAAATCAACGGAGAAAACTAAACGAATTGAAGACGATTGCTCCATGTGGTACGGCGATTTGACAAAATGTCTCAATTATGAGCAAAAATTGCCACTAATAAGCATAGAATTTTCTCAGGGTCAAATTTCGGGTTTTTGAGACCGAAGGCCAATAGATAGACAATGAAAACGTTTTCGTAGGTATATATCTGTCCTCATTTGTACCCCGTCTAAATATTTGAAGTTATTATTTTTCTACATGTATATTGCTTAGGTAATATATAGAGTTCGATAGAGGCTTGGAGCTGGATATGGTGGTCTCAATGCCCTTCCCAGTCCATGAGTTTTCTGATTTTCAAGTTTAATTTGAGCCTATAAGTTATGGGCTCCAGTCACGCAACTTGTGCATATTTGAGAACTTTCTCCGCATGGTGGAGAGAAGTTGTGCTCATGATTATTTTATTTTCCAAACCTTTATTATGAATTACCCACCGCTTCTCAATCATAGAATGGAGTTGAAAATTTTTCAAAAGAAACTTCCTAAGAGGGAGCATCCTCTAAATTTCAAGAAAAAGAATTTAATTTGAGTGAGAGCCTTCATAATTTCTGTCATCGTGCCATATTACCGACTTCTCTGAAAGCATACAACTGTGGGAACGATCGCTTTCAAATTCTTTAGCCTATCGTCCAATTTTTCAGCTCTGAGATAAAGAAAAATTTAACCAGTCCTCATTATTGATTGACCTGTTCGTGTTCCCCACTGAGTGACAAACCCGATCATTATATGGTATTCACTATAATGTTGTTCATGCTTTATGAAGGCACATTTTAGTTGAAATAATTTTTTCTTTTTTGAATTCTCGTTTCTGATGCCGATCAGTTGCCATCAAAGGTATAGGTCATTGTTTACCAATCATCTTTTCTCGATCACAAAAAATTGTAATAACCGTTACTTCGTCGCTAAAAAGGAGTACCCAAGATATTCGAATAAAAAAGATTAATTTTAATGAATTGAATGAATAATTATGAATATTAGAAATGTTGAAACTTTTTTTTTTTCTTTTTTATTTGCGAGCTATTCGACTACTCTATGGGTCATCAGGAACTTCGTCGAATGATAACGAGAACACCTTTTCAACGAACCTAAAATAATCAGAATATAGATCCCGTTTCCTAAATTATTTTTGTTGGTAATATTACCGTACATATATTGAAGAGCCAAAATTTTACGATCTTCACTTTTTCATGCATTTTCGGAATACTCGTATTTTCTCTAGCTTGCAAGATTACTGTTGTAGAATAAATAAACGACACACAAGAAGAAATGGAGTATTATCACAGATAAATTAAACTTTTTTTCTAAATAAATTATCAAACAATAAATTGTAATTAAAAACAAAAATTTTATCAGTACGTAACAAGGAAATTAATACTTTGGTATTTAAGTACACTAGTACACATTAAGTACTTAAAAAATAAAATAAAATTCATCGTTATGAATAGAAGAAAGAGAAATAATAACGAGGAATGTTTTACACCTCACAGCAAGATAAAGATTTACAAACGTGTAAGATTTTGCAAAGGACAAAAAAAAAAAAAAAAAGGAATGTTTGGTACGTTATACCACAAATGGACGAAAAAATGATTCAATTTAAAAAACTTTTAAAGTACGATTAATAACATTTTTTCTACAACATTATTATTGTTATTATTATCATAATTTTAATTCATTGTCATTACTATCAACACAACCTTTGGAGTGTTATACATTAATTTTACGTTCATTCTAATTATTATGCAACAACAGAGCTCATATCGAATTGAAATTCTATTTCGTTGCGCGAAAGTGCGTCAAAATCTAGATTTAAAACACTAGAAGTTTATCTATTATTCTGTATAAAATGATTATAAAAATAAATAAAGCTAGACACAAAGTTTCTATTTTTAGCTTTATTCTCACAGCCCACTTAATTGAAATTCATTCTTCTAGGAACGTGCGGAACAGCTGCCAATATTTTTATTTTCAAACTGAAAAGTTATTATTTATCTAGATCTGCGCAGCGTCGGACTATCTGGCGGAGTCGATAAGGACCCCGTAATCGCAGGACGTTTACCTCCCTTGGTATTACCCTTTTTGAGAGTTTTAGGCGATATGCTGGGTGTCAAGTCCGTTGAATCAGCATTTTCTCCAGTTTGCCATACATTTCCGCTTTTCGATTCTGAAAGATATTAAGCAAATAATTTTTCACAAGATAAAACACAATTTTCAAAACACTTCCACTGGATATAGAATATTCACCTGATTTTAATACTGATTGTTGCGCTGTGGACGAAAATGTAGGAAAACATATTTGAGCAGAAAAATCCTCGAATGTTGAACTAGTTTTATAGTCGCGTACAATAGTTTCTAATGAACGGAAACGTTCTTCATAACTATAAAAGAAGTAAGTTGAAATTTTTAACATTTCAACAAAGGAAAAAGCGAACGAAATTGTAAAAAATTTTAGAACCCACTGTTGCTGATGAAATGGTAACATGCTTCTCTTGGCTCTAGAGGCATTAACAGCTATATTGCGAACTAAATTCGGCAAGATGCTGGATTCAACGATAGTTTCGCTAAAACACGGTCCAAAAAAGGGAACCTATTTTGAAACAACGAAGATTACAACGTAAATTAAAGAAGTGCAATACTATTTCAACAAAACATCAGTAGTACCTACCTCGGGTTTTTTTGATATTTGTAAGCGATATAAATTATGAGGTAAAGGATATATAACGATTAATATATCACAAAATTCCGTAGGTATGATACCGCGTCTGTAATCTCGATTATGTTCAGACCAGACGATGTGGACTTCATCATTTCCCAAATGCCTTGTCTGTCGATGATCATTATTAATCAATTTTAATGAAATTCAAAGAATCAAACCAAATTCTAGACTGTTCAAATTACTTTATTGATCAGTCCTTCTGGAGTTGATGATGACATTCGCGTGGAAACGTGAAGAATTAATTCGTAAAAAGAAGAAGCGAAGTAGGGCGCTGTCACTCCGGTCGTTCGATTTCTTTGTAAACCACCCATAAAACCAGTATGACTCTCCAATTCGACCTGAAAATTTTTTTTTTTTCTAGAACGTTGACAAATGATATTCAATGAATGCTTCGAATATTGCAAGGTAGTATTACCTCCCACGCCAGAGCAGCGATGAAGTCTTCGTACTTCTGACTTCCACCCGTATTTGATAAAATCGAGGTTTTATCCTCTTGACCATTTGCCACATAGATCACAGCAATCTTATGAGTTTCTCGGCAGAACTAAAATGAAAAATATGAAAGATGGACAATCAGGAACATTTTTAGCGACGAAATGATTGTACCAAATAAAGCTAAGTACGCGAAATGATTAGGCTTATCTCTTTGTTACTCTTCAAATACATATAATTGGGGGAATTATGTCACATGAAAATTCAAGGCTTATTGAAAAGGTGATCAAATTATTCATGTTTTTTGACAGTTTTCCTCCAGAATTTAACAATATCCTAAAATATGAAAGTATATCAAATACCTGAGAATCTAAATTGCGTATTTCTCTTAAAACTTTCTCGGTTTTCTGTAACAAATACAAACGTGATCTCATGTCCCAACCAAGATATCCCAGGTGGGATAATAATAATCGCGAGTACTGGAAACTCGATTTTCCATCTTTGTATTTTGGCCGGTGCTCCATAGGTCTAAAAAATTTCGATTAGAATTTATTAATAACCATGAATATTCCAGACTTGAAATGCGGCAGTTATGGGAAGTGTTTTGAAAGAATAAATACTTCTCATTCTACGTCAACTACCTACAGTAAAACCTCCCTTAATGGACACCTCTAAATAGCGGACTCCTCTAAATAACGCAAACTTTTCGGAGAACGAGGATATTTTGACCTTGTTTATATGGAAAACCCACTTAATAGCGGACACTTTTTCTTGTTTTCGCGCTCAATTTTCCGATTCAAATGAATAAATTAGCATGCAGTTAAATCAACTTATCCCATTTGGTGTGCGGGTGTTCCTAATCCATGAAATTCTCCCGTCGGAGCACTTTATTTAATCAATAAAGTTTAATTTGACTTTTTCACCACTCAAATAAAACACAAAAACAATTGTTGAGAAAGTACAGAAAAATATTTAAAAAATGATAAAATAGTATTATTATTTTATTTTTCTACTTTTCTTTAATAATATTTTTGTGTTTTATGTGAGTGTTAGAAAAGTCAAATTAAACTTCATCGATGAACTAAACATCCTACCACGGAAGAAATCTTTTTATTTTTTTACTTCATTTAATTTGATAAACTTTTCTTTTGTCTCTCCTGAATACCAGACACCTCTAAATAACGGACAAATTTCAGGTGACCACGAGTGTCCGTCAATCAGAGGATTTACTGAATACATATATTTTCAACTTCAATACGTCATACCTATTCTCTGAGTCCGAAATTAATTACAAACTTTTTTACCCAAGAAAGTTCAACATTTAAAGAGTTTTCAATGACGTTCGAAACGAATGAAATTCATTTTCAAGTTGAAAATTATAATATAATTAGAAATTCCGGCAAAATCCCGAAATAGCGACATATAAATGATACAAAGACAATTTAAAAGACGATCACTCTGAAATAGTTACTGTAATTCAAATATACTTACGGCGATAAGCCCATAGCGTGCGATAAATAATCGTTTTCTACACATTTTTGGTTCAAAATTGTACTGATCGTTTCTTGTTCCATTTCAGAATTAAGCGGGGAATGGGCTGATGGTACATTACGCGGCATTTCGGGGTCTTCCAAACATTCAGGACTTGTATGACCTATGAATTGCAGCAACTGAAATCAGATAGTTTTTTTTTTTTTTTTTGAACATCGGGTGGATTCAATTTTTTCCAGTTCTCTTAAATGAGCTTCTTTTATTACGGAATAGTACATCAATATTTACAAATGAGACGACGACTGTTTCTCAGACACGCTGATTCACAAGTCGTATCTCAATGGAATTTGTCGCTTTTGTATTGTCAGGTACTTCAGTGTACAATCAATACGATCACATACTAGCAATTAACTGATTTTGAGGTGGTTCATCAACTAGCATATTCGTAACACGTAAAATAATCTATTGACATGTTCCATATCTTTTCTCTCGCCGGACCCCGATTTTGAAACTCGCGAGTACACCCCCCTCCCCCCCCCCCGTCAAGAGAAATCTCTACCCCGTGGGTGATTCAGAAATTCGCGAGTACACCCCGCGTAATAAAAATAATTAATAATAAATAAATAAATAAATAAATAAATAATTAAATAATTAAATAAATAAATAATTAAATAATTAATATAATTAATAATTAGAAAATCTCTACCCCGTGGGTGATTCAGAAATTTGCGAGTACACCCCGCGTAATAATAATAAATAATTAATTAATTAATAATTAAATAATTAAATAAATAAATGATTAAATAATTAATATAATTAATAATTAGAAAATCTCTACCCCTTGGGTGATTCAGAAATTCGCGAGTACACACCGCGTAATAATAATAAATAAATAATTAATTAATTAATAATTAAATAAATAAATAATTAAATAATTAATTACCGTGCGTCCGTGCAAGCGTGCGTCCGTGCACATCTCTACCCCGCGGGTGATTCAGAAATTCGCGAGTACACCCCGCGTAATAATAATAAATAATTAATTAATAATTGAATAATTAAATAAATAAATGATTAAATAATTAATATAATTAATAATTAGAAAATCTCTACCCCGTGGGTGACTCAGAAATTCGCGAGTACACCCCGCGTAATAATAATAAATAATTAATTAATTAATAATTAAATAATTAAATCAATAAATAAATAAATAAATAAATAATTAAATAATTAATATAATTAATAATTAGAAAATTTTCTAAGTCCCTCTTCCTATCATATATGGCTGGATAGTCGAAATTTTTCCAAGTCCCCTAGACTTGAATTGTCTCATACCATTCCAATACAACAGCGAGACAGGGGGCGAACGAGCGGAGCGAGTTCGCGCTACCTCATATTTCTCATAGAAGACTTGAATTTTCTCATACCATTCCAATACAACAGCGAGATCGCTCGTTCGCCCCACGAAAGTTGATACCTCAAAATATAGAACACCCACAATTACCTCAAAATATTTCTCATACAAGACTTATACGACGCCAAGATAGGTAAAGGGGTAAACGAATAATATCTCACGAACACTTGACCTAGTAGAAGAATTAATAATAAATAAATAATATTAAATAATTAAATAAATAAAGGCTGGATAGTCGAAATTTTTCCAAGTCCCCTAGACTTGAATTGTCTCATACCATTCCAATACAACAGCGAGTTCGCGCTACCTCATATTTCTCATAGAAGCCTAGACTGAAATATTTCAAGATGACTGATAAATATAAAAGACATGGAACATGATTTTCATTTATTTGGCTATGCCAGAAAATTTTTTCTTAATAAGATAAGGTATGGGGCCAAAAGATTATTAGCTGAATGCGCCAAAATCTCACTTAACGACTTCAAGTACGATTCAATTGAAATTTAGAAGTCAATATTTTGCGGAGTGTAACACAGTTGTCCTTGGTGCCTCAGTCCAGATAGTGTTCTTTAATGCTCACGGTAAATTAAAGACACTCGCCACGAAAAAGTATTCAAATGACGAATCACTTACATCATCCAAATTATCGAGATCGGAAGCAGAATTTTCAACCGTTGGGAGGATATGCGGCTGCCTGTGTCGCAGTGTGTGTTGCAAAGGTGAACTAGCGATGTACGAGACAAACTGCGTTTCATCCGCGCGAGATTTCTTCTTTTCGTCAAGTAATAATGCTCTTGGTTCTTCTTCTTCCACTACGGAAAGGAGTTGTTCAAGAATTAAAATCAGTAAACAAAAATAAAAAGAATATCGAATGAATCATCGTACATGATAATAACTGTTCGGGAGTACAGTACAAGATCGATGCATCCCAACAGAATCGTCCATTCAATGTTCTCAACAATAGCCTAACTTGGGACGATGCTGTCACCAAGCCAGCTGTCACACCTCCACCGGGTACTTCTAAGGCAGGTAATTCGAGTAGCGATAATATCAGATTATTTGTGCTGACAAACATCTAAAATAACCGATCAAGATGTCTTAGAAAGAATCACGAATCACAGAAACTCTCGGAACACAACATTCGTACCAATAGATTGGGAAGTGAAAATATCTCCATATTCAAGTTATTGGTCGTTAAACAAGAATTATCGTCTTGCTCCGTGACGATAGATGATAAACGAGTGGCTCCAGAAATTATAGGAAATTGGCCTAGATTGGTTAATAAGTGAGCAGTAATCTGGAAAATTCAACAGACGTGAGAATTACCGACTATAAATTTACTCTCTCTCCATCATCTACTGATCATAATTACCATTTTCGCCGCAAGTTGCAGTGAATGTTGAGTACTATTCAAATGAGTCAGATTCATACTGATATCTCCAAAGGATCGAGCTTCATATTCGTCTACCTTCAAATCATCCAGTAAAATTGTGGGGATATATTCTTCCAACGAAGCATCATCGAAATGGTTGCCTAAATTTAAGCATGGTTGACGACCACCTTTTGAAATCTCTTCCAAAATCTAAAATAGGAGAAGTACAAAACCTTTAGAAAAAATGAGAAACTTATAAATTCATTTCCTATGGTGATTGTCTCTGATATGAATTCGAAAATCTTAACGTTTTTAATCAAAATACAAAAGGAAAACTTCTTAATAGTATTAGGGAAAGCTTACTCCGAATACGTAAAATAATAAGCACTGAAACTGATCATTTTCCGAATCCGACCGCAACAAAACGTCCAAAGGCATACTCATAGCCCACTCAGCCAGACACAATAAAAGGGAGGTGAGTAAACGTTTTTTCCCATCTCCGATTGGTAGCATAGAACTTAAGGTGTCAACGAGTACCTGCAAAAGCAATTGGCGCGGTACAATAAAGCTGAGCTTCTCGTTGGTTAACCTGAAGGTATCAACATTACCTTTATCGTTTTACAGGGAAATTCTGGATAACACTCCACTAACGTACTCATGTAATTAGAAAGGAGTGAAAGTACGTCGCAAGCAACTTGAGCGACCACTTCGTGTTTAAACTAAAATTAAATGAAAATAAAAAATAAAAAGAAGAACGTGTGAAAAGTGTTTTTAAAGGCGTTTGTCCTTTAAAAAATATTTGTAGTAAAAAATGTTGGCCGCGAGATCGCAATAATTTTCAGTTTTAGCGCTGAACTTACTTTTAGCGTTAACAATAAAGTGTTGAATGCTCGTTCAATATAACCGTGTTTCGATCTCCTTTCAAACTCTTGCATAAGGTAAATTCCTAATCCAGATACGGCAATACATCTGGCGTATCCACTTTGCTCTTTCTTTGCAACATGGAGAAGAATTTTTAAAATACGTATCTACAAAAAAGGTTATAAATTTCAGAAGAATGGAAAAAGTTTTATAAATGGTGATATTTTCAATTTTTTTTTTTTTGTTTTACTTTCAATTCTTCCGCAATATTCGACTTGTTTTTATAACTTGGAAAGTTCATAATAACATTCGGAAAGCTTAATAGGGTCACAAGGACGGATGCGGCTTCAGCTCTTGGTGTCTGAAACAGACGAGACTAATAATGATAGATAAAAGTACTACATAAAAAGTGTGATACAAGCACACATTTTTCTTCGTTTTGTACTACTTCTCTCATTTTTTTACTCTAAATAACGCTTTTTCAGCATGCTCAATAAACTTTAACAAACTCAAAATCGATTCAAGAACCGATTTTTTAACATGTTCAATGAACTTCAACGAACTCAAATAAAATTACGCGTTGAAGTTCTTTGAACCTGTCGAGAAAAAATGTGAGCTTGGAAAAATTACGGATTCATTACCGCATCGAGTTCATCGGATTTATAAGCGTATTATCACACTTTTTATGTACTACTGATGAATAAAAAAAAAAATTTACCTGTTTTAAATCGTCTCCTAGCAAAATAGTTTGAGCTGCCTGAATAAATGGCAAAATAAGTAATGTATATCCCGGTAATTGTCTTGAAAAAAAATTCAATCCCGTATGTTTCATAATAGCGTATACTATATTCTGTAATAAGGTCCATTCGATTACGACCAGATATTATAAATAAAATTGTTATAGAAATAGTAAATGATTGCAATACTTTATCAGTCGAAGTAAGCCCGGTCTGTAAAACATTATAAAACTTGGAAATATATAAACGCGATAAACAGGAATTCGGAACTGCCAAAGTAGTTCGACACAGTAATTCATAAGCGTAAACTTTGCCTTTGAAATACTCCGGAGGTAAGTGTAGCGCCTACAATGAAGAGACAATTTTTAATAAGAAGAAAAAAATCTACCTTTCTTGTGCTATAAGAACAAAAGATTTTGAAAAACGTTACCTCGAAACACCACGGCGAGAATATTGTCAATGGCGGGATAAGTTCTGGCACGGGAGGTGTTTTTTGATTGTCTTCTGGCACACCTTGATTCAATTTCATCTACGGATTCAAATCATACGATTTTTATAACCAACAAATACCCATTAGTGAAAGATGGTAAAATATGAATTAAGCTGTACCTTAATTAAAGTATTCGATAACTCTATTAAGTGGTGAAAGACCTGAGCATGTAAATTGACATCAGCAATGTCGTTGACATTTCCAAGAGCACCGAGCATTCGTTTCCATAGAATTATGGCAACATCGGGTAACCAACCGCGTACGTTTCCACCAGCAATTACAGACTTCTGGTCATCTTCTGGCACTATTTTTGAAAGGAACTATTAATACAGGATCAATGATGTCAAATAATTCGACTGAAATTAAACATACTGCTGAATTTTCCATTGCCATTTCTTACCACGATTAATTATTTTCGCGAGTCATTTACGCTAGCGATATTTTTTCAAACTTCGTATGTATTGAACAGTTTTGAATTTCATTCAACTCAATACAACTTCATATAAGTAACTACCAACATATTCCTACTTACCAATAATGTTTTCTTGAGCAACTTCTATTTGAATTGGAGCATCTTTAATGGAGTTATTTTCTAGACCGCTGGACAGAGCTGGGGAGGCGGATCTGGAATGCGTTTCTGATCCACATTCGTCTAATAGAATGAACAGGTCGAAAGTATTACTTTATAGCGATCAGGCAATCGATGATAAGTATATAAATACTCACTCGTACGATTTTTAAGCGAGTCTAGTGATTTCCACTTCTTAGGACTTTTAGTTTCCGTGGAATTTTTACAGCTATCTTCAAGAATGACATTTTCAAAGGTGGGATTGGATGTGTCTATAAATAATAATACAATAAATTATTATAATATCACGGGCCGAGGCAGAATACGTTGAATAGATTACACTAACCATTCTCTACACTGAAATTTGACATTTTTAGCGATAATTTTGTATCGTACGAAACATTCGTATCACTTCTACTTCGTCGCAAGTTGAATGGATGTATTCGTTTGTGCTCGTAACTCTGTTCATTCACTTCACCACTTTCTGTTTCTATGACTCCTTGAAAAAGTGAAATAATGACAAGATAGATTTTGGAAATATACACGAATAAACAGAAAAATTCGAGACAGAAGGACGGTGAGTTCTAAAGAAAAAAGCCCAGGAGGAAAATCTTCACAAAGACCCAAAATATTCGAAGGTCGTCTGCTTTCTCTTCCACATTTTCATCATAAATATATATTGAGAGCAAGCATCAAGAGGGGCTCAAGGATGAAATGGGTACTCTCCGTCTTTTTTAAATCGTCATTACACAAAAGACATATTAGGCAGTTACATGGCGTCGTAAGATAGTTTTCATCGCAGTTTTTGAAAATTGAAAGGAAATCACACTCGATGCATTTCTCAATCAGTCCCACGGCTAAATGCTAGACTCCTAGAGACATTCTATGTACATGGTCGGCAGAGGGGCTCCCTAAAACATTCCTTCTTAACGAAGGCTCGCGACCTCTATAATCAATTAGAGAAGGTGTTTGGGGAGGTTGCGTTAGACGTTCTATAGCAATCAAAGAAATGTTTTTCATCAGCATGTTGCGACATTCTGCATTTATAATCCTGTCTCCTGGTTGCCTGAATTGTGCCGTCACGGTGGCGCTTGCACGTTGATACCTCTGCGGTTTGCTTTTCTGGGAGGTGCCGATTATGTTTCTGATTGCGTGTGTGTAGGTGGATGGGTGAGTGTGCATGTATTCATGCGGGCCTGCAACCCGACTTATTTTAATAGTCAATTTATTATTACTTTTTTTTTTTTTTTTTGGAGGTTATTGTTCTGTTTTATTTTTTTACTAGCGTCTGTTGCGTCGTCGCTACGCGTCGACGACAGCCGCTAGTAAGGTGACCACCAATTTTTGAAATGAAAAAACAATTTCTTTCGATGAGAAATTTATGAAAAAAAAAAATGACCTGAACCGGCGTGGTAATTAACCACAAAAAAATGAGAGTATGTTCCATTTACTGGCAAAAGAGGAGAGGAAGTGCCCCCATGAACAGATTCAAGTATTTTGTTTTGTGGATTTTAAATTGCTTCTCTTTAGAAAAAAGAAAATTGCTCATAAAAACTTTCTTATTTTGAAACAGGCTGAACTCCTGCATTCTTTTGTCCACATATAAGGGTACAAAAATATTGCTTACTTTAAACAAACCCTGTTTTAAGAAAAAATACTACTTTGGTCACAATTTAAAAATAGAAAAACAAAAAACAAAAAACAGATTGCTGACCTTATTTTGAATGAGCAAAAGTTTTACTTCAGTTGTATTTAAAACAAAACAAAAAAAAATATTGCTCACCTTAATCAAACCCTATTTTAAAGTAAGTTCTATAGCATTAGGGATTTAGTGAATTGAAAAAAAAAAAAAAAAAAAAAAAAAAAAAAAAAATGGGATTGATTGTAGAAGAGTATTAAAAATGAGGACGTATCTGGCAAAAGGGCGTCGGCACAATGTATTTCTTATGGGACAGACGCCCTTCTGCTAGAACCCTCCTCAAATAGAAAGCAAAATTTAATTCAGAATAGCTCCCTCAAACTCAATGGCCACACTCCATGACAATGGTTTTGAAATTGACTACCACAGCTGTAATCATTTTGCAGCTTCACAATAGTGTGTTCATGAGTTAGGGTGATGCTAAGGGCTGTGCCAAGCTAATTTCATGGGTTGTACAAGGAGAGCATAAAACATACAAATGTGTATTCGCGCGTATTGTATTTTACTGTTTTTACAATTATAAAATAGTACTCGCACTAGAGGAAAAGAAAAGAAAAGAAGAAAAAAAAAAAAAAAAAAACGTTCCTAGACCATAATCACAAAACCAAACTCTGTTTTTTAAAATAATTTGTCATTCGGTCACATTTATAAAAAGAAAAATATTTTACCAAACGTTAACCAAACACTATTTTAAAATGAGTTGACTTAAGACGCATTAAAAAAAAATATATATATATTTTCCGACCTTAACCAAACTATGCTTAAAATAAGCTATATTAGCACTCTGAATTTTGGTGCAATAATGTTGAAAAAGAAAATGGGAATAAGTAGAAGAGTTCAAAAAGGTAAAAGAAAAATAAACTCCGCAAATGAGGTCTCAAAGTCGACACTTTTGGTTCTGAACGCTTTGCCTATCACTATTCAATCGTAATAGCTACAGTCTAAAATTCATTCTCATGGCGCTCCTGGGCGGCGGACTTGCCTGAATTATCAAATAGAGTTAGAAAGCTAGCTGAAGGCTGAAAGTCTAAAGCCAAAGCCAGATGATGTTTGGAAAATAAGCTGAAAAAATCCCTCATTATTTCATTCATTGAAACTACATTATATCAGCAAGCGACTGTTCTATTGTTCTGTGATTATGACAACACACTTGCCGTACAAAGTTTAATTGACATAATATCTACATATAATTATCATCAATCAGACAGAAACATTGTTTAAAAGATACAGTTTTCCTGATTGTCAATCTTGATATATGTCAAATCTACTTTGTACAGAAGAACAGGGCACAAACCTCTTCTAGCCATTATCATTATTATTTTATTATTTATTTATTTTATTCTTTCGTTTTTTTTTTTTTTTTTTTTTGCTTTGCCTCTTTCATTTATTTTGGTTCTGTTTTGTTTACTTTTGTTTTGCTATTATTTTTTACTTTTCGTTCTTGTTTTATTTCGTTTTCCCACATTTGTGAGGGTGGTGTCGGCGATAATTGCCCTTAAGGCCTTTGTCGGCACCACCCAAAAAAAAAAAAAACAAAATTACATATGAAACTCAAACCACCAATTTTGCAAGTTGCTTCAGGGGTCACAATTACATTTAAAGACAATATAAATGACCTTTCGGTTTATCTAGGCATAAAATGCAAAAAATAGAAGTTTTGTCAAAGTGAACTCTACAAAGGGCTTCAATAATCAGGCGAAGAGACGTTTCCGTCATCACTTACATAATATTGGATTAAATTTTCAAGTGAACGAGAAACATGCACTTACTGTTGACGGTATTTTCTTCGTGTTTTTTTATTTCTATATCATTACAAATCGTAATAATCTTCCTCGTGGCAAAACCTTTTTTGCGTTTGGCTTTCTGTTCCGTCAACCGGTCCAATGGCAAATCAGATAAATCTAGATGATATACGTGCCTGGCCAATACTCGAGTCAATGTTTCCATTGTTTTCTGCAAATGATCCATGTTTCCGCTTGAAAATTAGAACTAATGGAAAATATAAAATTTGAAAAAAAGAAATACTTACAGCCCATTCTTTAATCAACTCTTCCCATTGCGTGAGTGAGCTGAGCACCTCACAGAATCGATCCCATAATTCGGCACAAATTACAACATTCAAGTTAGCTTTGATCCACGTCACTATCAGCGTCTGTAATAATCGCGATTCAGCTTACGACTTTAATTTAGCTGCCAGTCGATAGGTTGGTCGACAAAAACAAAGCAATTTTCCTTTTCAATGAAAAATTGATTATTCTGGTGGGTCGACGTACTTCGACCGCCATACCGACAACTTCTTTACATGAATATTTTTGAAATATGAGAAAACAATTAGTATTTATTGTAGGGTATCTCGGCCAGTGTTTCAAACGACTGTAAGAAACATTTTGGTTATTTCCCCAAGATGATGTAAGCATTAATTGTGAACTCGACAACAAAAACTAAGTACTGCCAGTCATCACCATCACTAATGCTCGTATTATTTATTCATATTACTATTTCTGTGAATCAAATTCATAAATCTATAGTTATACCTGAAAAACAGCTGGAGCTAATTTACCACCCAATTTCTCATCTTTCCTTCGCGGGGGAGTGGAACTTAAAATAGTAGACGTTATTTTCAGTAAGGTGAGTAATAACTGCTCCCTGTCATAAAATAAAGATGATAAGGTGTTGGAATAAAAACTCAAGGAAAACAGTATCTGTCATTTTTGATCAAGTTTACCAAGTTTTCATCTCCATATGAGTGTGCATGACCATATATCGATATAAATTCAAAACACGTTTGCAGATATCAACTTGTTCTTCTAACAACTGCGCTGATTCACTGCTAGTCTCTAATAAGAAAACATTAGCGGCGTGCGAAATGAATAATTGGAGAACATTCTGAAACATACATGATATATGTAGGTACATTAATTTAAAATTGAGTATTATGAAGATTGATCGCTTTCTCAAACTCACTTGCAAACCAGCTCTCACGTGATAATTTTCAAGAGCTATAGCACCCACGTAAGAGTCGTTCCGTAATCGAATGGGTTTATTGATTATATCTTCGGACTTGACGTTAGACTAGAAATAAAGAAAAGGTTCTTCTCTTTTTATCCATCATTGATTTTAGTTTTATTCCCACGGAAACGAGAGGGGATGTGGAAACACTCAAAATGTACTCAAGGACCCTTAGGAAAACAACTATTTTATTCTTTAGATTCGGAATAACTTACTTCTGATTCAATTGACTCTTTTCGATTAACCGGTTCCAGCATAAATGCAGGTATTTCAACAACCTTAAAAAAAAAATCAAGAATACTACATTGAAAAGGAAAGTGGATGACTTGAATTTCTTAATTTCGAACTTATGATAGAAGTATTACGAATGCAATGTTGATAAAGAATAATATTATGCAATAAATTTGCCTAATTTTTTTCCATCGCTCATTGATATTTCGCAACTATGCGATACTTTCATACTAGGCGCTTCCGACAATTTTTGTTTTCGAAGAATGATCCGAATTTGTCAAAAATTCTCATCGGTCATTACTCAATTAAAATACAGAATGCTTACAGATTTCTGAATCCAGTCTTTATACACAGCTATCGTTCGTCGTATTGCTGGAGAGCATGAGAATGGTAACAAATAGGCTTGCCTGAAAATTTCTAGCACAAGATTTACGTTCTCCCGGTTCAGGAAAAGAACATCTCGTACAACTTGGAAGGATAAGCAGAACACGTCTTCCCTGAAAAAATATGAGGTAAAAGGGAGATGCAAACAAAAGAATAGTAAATGAAATACCATACATACGGATTTTGGGCGACTATGTTGTCTTCAGAGTTCGTTGCATTTTTAAAAATACCCTGCTCATTATTTTGATTCATCGTTACCCTAAAAACAGAGGGAAAATGATGAAGTAAAATGAAAAAAAAAGCTATTCATCTCACAGGAATGAAGCATGTTCAACAGAAGTTACTTACGGTTGTTTTGGTAGTAAACCACTGGGAATAGTTCCCACCGAACTCTTATGCTTAATATCGTGAGTAAAATTTGCAATCCATCTGATCACAGCTACACGACACAACAAATACTTATCACTCCTTACTGCGTAACGTAGCTCCGGTAGTTCTGAAAATATGAACATAAAATCATCGTGTAGGTCTATTTCTATCAATAATGTTTTATGTTATAAAATTTCGGAAAAATTATTACAAACCTGATACTGGCTTGTACACACTCGTCTTATCGCTATAATTCCGAAAAATAACTGGTAGATAATATTGTTTGAATTTCTCAAACAAGAATATGAAACAGCGACGTCGTTTTTCATTGCATGAATCTCTCCAACGTATTCGAGATACCTATTGCACGAAGATATACGTCACAATAATACTTTACATTAAAGGAACTTCGATCAAGAATCAATCTTACCTGAGTGACCATAAATTCTAATAAGGAATCCAGAAAAAATTTCATTTGATCTTCTTGCGGTTTTTCGCCGCTGGGAGGCGGATAAACAGGATGAATATCCGCGCATGAAATCGGACCTGTAAAATTTCAACACATTGATTATAAAACGGCTGATCGCTACACTTGACATGTGTGGAATTCATTGTTTCACCATCGTTGGGAGAGTTCGCGACCGAGGAACTTTTGTTTAAAACATCCAATCCTTCGTAACCATCAATTGGGCAAGGAAATCCAGGAACAATGGTTGCAAACATAGCGTGTGCAATATCTGGTGCATTTTCTTGTAAAGTTTGGTACCAGATGACGAAAAACCTAATAAAAAATTATACTCGTGGACATGATTTGAAGAATGGGCATGAGTATATAATGAGTTATCTTTAATATATTACTTAATAGCTTCTCTGCGAAGTTTCCACGAGTTTGCGGGATGTAAGAGTTTTGTCAATACACGTCTGATGCTATGACACTGCCATCTGTTTGAAATTAGTTCAGGACAAAAAGTAAGAATTTTCTCCAAAACACCAAGGACATTGTCGAGCTCTTCTTTATGTGTTTTATGAACTGAAAATAAAAGAAAGAAATCAAATACATTAATCAATACCAAAGTTTAAATTATTGATACGTTTGAAGAGCGAGATTATATGAAACTACATTTTTTGAGAAATAAACGTACACGAATTCTACATTTCATACAGTGCCATAATTTTGAGTAAGTATTTCATCAAATAAGAATCTCTTCTACGTCTGTCCGAGTTGTTTTTCTTTTTAAATCCGATTTCATCTCTTCCTTCCCCCTAACACATTTGTGATTTCGAAAAGAATACAATTCTTCAATGTTCATTTCTGTAGTCGATGTAATATCAAAGATGTGCAATTAACTAAAAGCAACACTTTGGAGGTTATCATTCAACGAAGACCTCGATATATTTTTTTTTTTTTCATAATTTCTTCCACATACAGTCTTTACTCAAAATTATACCACTTACCTTCGAATTATAATATAATAAACCAAAAAAATAATATGCATAGTAATTTAACAAGCACAGTCAATCAACAAAAATAAAGTAGTTCAAGTTTTTTGACGTTTGTTGTAGGTAAAACGCCTGAAAACTTTATAGTAACATTCAATACAGTTGCACCTTTCGTTAGGTTCACAACATGCTAAACAAATGCAAGATACAGACGCTTCTGGCACTACATTGAAGCTGCCAAAATACAGCGTTTCTCAAAAGCATTCTACAAAATAAGCATACGGGGAACTTTGAAAATCTATGGAGACCAAGCTCTTAAAGAGATCCTCCATGCAAAAAAATCCAAGTATTTCGGATGTTCTCATAGCGAAGTATAAAACATGAACTCAAATTGCAAAGTTTGACATGCACCAGATAATATTATGAAATAGACACAATATTGCACGATTACGAAAGATTAATGCACGCCAAACAGTGTTTTTTCTTCTTTTTTTTTTTTTTCTCAAAATGAACGGGTATGAAATGAGAATGAAGTAGGGGGAAGGTAATCATGCTTTTTGTTTGAATTTTAGAGAAACTTACCAATGTGAAAAGGAAGTTCTGTAATCAAGAAAATATGACAAAAATAACAGGGCATATTACTTTTGATATTATAGGAAAGAAAATCATAATGAGAAAAAAAGTAATGCAAAAATTAAACTAACCTTTTTGTTTTAAATTTGCCTCTGCGATGACAAAGTTATCGTAAAATATATGATAAATATTGCTGTAGTGTACCTCGAAAAAACTTTTTTCATCATTAATGTCGATATGTTCTGAAAACAGATGAGAAAAAGTCGATCTTATTCGTGATAAAGAGCGCACAAGTTCTCAATTGTTGTATGAGTAATTATGCACGTACCCAACACATTCCTTAAATGTTTATATCTGGTCACTGAATCTTTTTTGAAATCTCCGATTTTTTGCGCTGATTTTTTTATGTCTCCGTGAACTTTCTTACCAAACATTCTTCCTGTAAAGTGAGATACATCGAGATGAATTTCAAGAGCTTTACATATAAAATATTTTACCTGCAATCTATACGATTCATTGTAATCATATTATTGAATGAAGTAAACTCTCAATTTACAATTTCGTACAATAAATGGTAATTAGCTGTAATAAAAACCTGACGACGTTTGTTCGAAAGAGAAATAATAAGAATTTTTCAATAAAACGTTACATAGAATAGAAAACTACTTTGATATGAGAGAATTGAAACTAGAATGTATTGAACACATGAAAATCAAATTTTCGCCTCGATCTTGCTCGTCAAAATTGTGACGGTAAAGATCAGTATTCTTCATATGTTGAGAAGAACCTCCGAGAGGATAAGGAAGAGGAACTGCTCACTCGAACTTGATGATTTCTGTAGTTCACATATTTGTAGCGGCCTACCATTAGAGATTCGACATGATTTAAAAAGAAGAAACTTCGATACAACAGCTTTCAAAGGAAATGACCAATATAATGGAAGTTCAACTTGTGCGTTTTACATAAACATACTTGGCTGTACTCATTGGAGATTCTCTTGAATGGATATTCTCAGAACATAATCTTGAACGGGTTTCAACGTGTAGGATCATAAGGTCCAATCTTCAATGAAGAAAATTCATTTGATTGAAAATGTTACAAGGCGCGTCTCTCTCGTATCACTCCACGATCTATCCTATCCTGCGATCTACGGCTACTTTCCTATCTCACAACTTAGATCATATACTGTACTTTAAGCATGGATCCAACATCGAGTTCAAGAGTAGGAGATCCGAATCCAATTGAATTCCGAAGTGAAGCGTCATCAAAAACTTTCTCATGAGACCAAAGACCGAACAAAAAATATGCGCCAATCAGCGGTCAGCGAGTTAGCAACACTAGCAAGTAGTAAAAAAAAAAGTGATGTTGGCGCTCTCGCTTTGGTGATTCGATTCATCTGTCGAACTAAAAATAACAATCTGGAAAAAAGACATTTTTGTGGAGCGACTTTCGACAAGATAGACATTTTTATCCAGATCGTCGTTTTGAACAGGTCCCAACAATGGGTGGAGCCACCGGTGATGGTGGGTGGTTACATCTACATGATTTGCCCAGACTGTTTTGCAAAAAGTCTATGAAATGTTTTCTTTTCCTCTCCACACAGAGAATATTGTGATAAGTGGGAGCAACTTGGAAATTGATAATGCCAACTTGTATTTGCACTGAGAAATGCGAGAAACAAGAGGAAAATTATTATCAAGAAAGCGAATAATTATTTATGATTTTTAAATATCAACCTGCAGTCGAGATTGTAAACTTTAGTCGAGAGATCTGCGCTTCGCAGTCGTGTTGTTTCTCGTTTGGTTTAATACTAGACGTAAATTATTTATTCGGTGTTAATATTTCATATTTCACTTCGTCGTATTTCGTAATGCGCGATGAGCTCGTCTTAGCGAAATTCGCCATGAAATTTAAAATAAAATATAATTAACAGTGGATTGATCGTTCGCTTATCAGTTTCGTAATTTTCAGTGTGAGGAGACGATCCTCGTGAACGTGATGATGTTAGTTGCGATGACTGCAATGCTCGTATCGGTAGCCGAGTTATCGAACGTGCTATCTGTATTAGCTGTTTTAATATGTTTCTGTGCAATGTTCCTACTTATCATGAGGTAAGAAACATTTTAAAATGAAAATTCTGATTGGAAATATAATACTTACTTATTCGTCAACTGCCTCTTTACTTGAGAGTTATATGAGCCCAAACGAAGTCTGTGAGTGTACGTTCGTACTCAAATCTTCATCCAAAATCTTCCTGGCGCCTCTGACACGTTTCATTCTGCTCCTGAAATAGTTTTCAAAACGAATCTGTGATGTGAAGAACCGACGACTTGAGAAATACTACAAGAGAATCAGCTTATCAAAGTATCACGAATCCACGTATCGATAGTCCTCCTTGATCGACCAATTCACACCATTCTCTCTTCAAAAGAGTTTTCAACAAAAGTTTCATCTTTTCACTTTGTGGACAAGTTAATCGTCGTCCTTTCTATGCGAGCATTTCCAAGCCCACCAATGTGAATTTTGAGTTTGTTAGGTCGCTGGAGTGTATTTCAGTAGTTTTTCGATTTATATAATCGTCTTGCCTGAGGATGTCTTCGTTGTTCTCGCCTTCTAAAAGTTTTGTTCAATTCCGATAAGTTATGTTGAATTTTGGTCCACCTATTGGTTTCATGTTCACTTTGATCTACTTCTGCTCCATTCGTGCAGTTTTGATTCTTTTGGTTATACTTTTCCTAGAGAAAATATAGTTAGGTCAATATCAATTTTCGATGTCCAAAGATGAAACTCAGAAGAAATTTCTTGTAAAATAATTTGAAACCCATTTTTTGAGAAATCTGGTTAGGGGGGGGGGTTACCAATGACGTTGGAAGTTTAGAAGGTATCTGTAAAAAGGGCGTCGGTTTGAGGTATTTCTCATGAGACGGACGCCCTCCTTACAGACACCTCCTCAATTTCGAACCCTAAGAAATCATAGAAATATGGGATGAAAGATCCTGAACGATGAAATTCCGTGAGTTATCTTCGTGTTAGTGAATCAATTTTTAAAATAAGGAACGTGCCTTCCAATTGTTTTACTGACCTGGCATGAATCACGAAAACTTTGTACTGAATTTATGCTGAAGAGCTCACTACATCTTTTATAATTACCCATGTGTAAGCGAATACATCACGTATTCATGTGTAGATATCAGACGGAATTTTTTCAATAGGGTTGCGGTCGAATGCTGTAAAAGTAGAGAAATATACAACTCAATGGGTGAATATTCCCATTCCAATCCAGAATAAACGAGGAAGTTTTCCTTGCGAACGAAAGAGTTGTTGAAAAAACAAGAATTTAAAATGGTACCCTATGAAGGATCATATTTGCAAGATTCAAAGTGAACTCTTATGTAATGGAGAAGGAGTATGAAAAAACGAGCTATGAAAGGTTCTATCTCTGATCGACGTCAAATCATTCGTATTTTTAATATTTTGGCCATGTATAGTATCAGTAAGCGTGTACAGCTTTGCTTGTGAACTCTTGAAGGCTTTTAAGTTAAGTATGAATAGTCTTTTTTTCAGAAATATGACAGTCTTTTGGTTACACGGAGAAGATTTCATGTTTTCCAGTTCTGTTCATCATGTTCAGCAGCGAATACCACAAATGAAGATGATGAAAGTTCACATTCCATTTACATTTAAGTTACAAGAAAGTTCCACAGCATCTTATACAGGTAAAAAATTATTGGTCAATAAAATTCGGATGAACTAAAAGGCGACTCCAAATGAACTTCTGGAGATACTTGCGAATTTCTAGCCCTTTCTTATGTGTCTGTAACTTGCAAGAACGCTACACCATAATTATCGCCATCGAGAGCCACTATTTACGTTTTTTTATCGTGTCAGGAAAATCACATTTCATACAGCAGACAGAAAGTGTATGAATTGCCGGCCTTTACTCCTGGAGGAAGAATTCATGACATATGAAATTATGGAAGGATTGTTTCTTTTATCCTATCGCACCTCTGACAATAGCTCAATATAAACATTTATTCTCATTTTTTGAGATTTAGTTCCGATCTATACCGGGTAATCTCGTTTATCGATATCCCTCAGCATGTTTACTCCGATATCACATCAATCAGCCTGGATAGAGGGTTTTAAAATTTCATCAATTTTCTCTTCGTACTCGTTCCCAAAATGCGTCAATGTAGTTACTGACTTCGATATTTAGTTTTTGAATCACCTCTGAAAATACATAATACAAATTATGATTTATTTGTTGTTCTTAGAGAGATTAGATCTTGAAAAATTATCTTCGGATTGAATTAGTGTTACTTTTTTGCATCTCTCCCTCCAGCATGTAGTCGAGTGCATTCAATCTTGGAACAGATATGAGAAAACTTTGTCAACGAAATAGTGAAGTATGAAGATTTCATTTTCATAATAACTTCGTGATGTCATCATAGTTGGCCAGGAGTTGTTTTTTCCCATCTGTTGTTGATTATAATAGAGGTAACAATTATAAACGTTAGTGATTAGATGGTCAATGAATTCCAAGTCGGTATGACGATGAAATGATTAACGTGATAGGTACACAGACGCGAAAAGAATATAATAATATTGACAAGAGATAGCACGTCATGATCATAATATTGTGGTCGTTGTATGTGCCTCAACCAGAATGATTCCTCTATTCGAGACTCGTGACTTGTCTATTTTTTGCAGGTTGAGGTTGTGTCCCAAAATTTGTGAATTGAAAAAACTCATTCAATTTTTTTTTTTTTTACAACTGTGTTGAAGGAGATATGGGTGAGTCATTTTCGAGAAACTTCCTACAATTCATTGCCATTGTTGTACCTCCTCACTCGGTGGAGGACCATCCATCGAACTATACAAAGGAGGCTAAATTCATCGTCCCTTACATTTCTTCCAATTTATTTCGTTTTCTGGTGATTATCGTGAGGTTTGATACAAGCTGGATCTTGTCCCCTATAAAATTCGATATGAATGAATCACGATTACTTGCTGATAGATGGACAGCGAAACAGGAATTTTGGTAGCTCAATCGGTAGAGCATGCGCTCGGCGAGCGAAAAGTTGCAGGTTTGAACCCCGTCGAGACAAGCTAGATTTTCCGCTGATAACTTTTAACTCTCGAAAAAATTTTAATTTCCCAATTTAATAGAATCGCGCGTTTCAAATATCAATTCTGATTGATGCTAAGAAATATTGATCTTAATATTATGAAACTCGCTATCGATAAGAGGTAATAATAATTGCTGCTTGTCTCTTGTCTCAAATTTTATTCATGATGAAACCCTACGTGTATTGGCATATCTTCATTACAAAACAACAGAAATAAGAAAACACTACATCTGATAGGATCTTGCGAATGGAATGATATTGAAACCGCAATATCGCAATGTAAAATCTCGTTATTTCCGCGAGGGAAAAAAACGAGTTTTTGTTCGTGTATAGTGAAAGTTGTTTTACGCATTTTCAATTTTTTTCGTTCATTTCACGATAAGATTTCGATTTCGCCCATTATTCCCGCATCCTCATCGTCGAATGATTTGAATAAACCAAAAATACAGTTCATAAAAAAATTCTGTATCGATCCTTTCTTTCTAGACGAACGATTCGAGCGGAGAGATTTATGTTGAAAAGAATCCTCTACTTGTTCTACCACAAAATCGTGCAGTTGTGTGAAATTTTAGCGATAGGTGTGCTCGTTTGGATGTGTCAACTGGAAAGATTAATTTTGGAATTCAATACATATGGTGATACGTTTCCGAAACAGTGATTATTGGGTACGAAGACAGTATCAATAGAGCGAAAAGTGGAATGAAAAAGCGATTTTTGACAAAAAGCAAACCCTAATAGCGCCTGAAATTTGTCCGAGAGGAGAGACATGTCACATGTGTACGAGACACTCGAATACCGAACAGGATAAGATAAGTAAGCAGAACTTTACCAAATCGGGCAGAAAATCGCCCAATGAGGAGATGTACGATAAATTGGTTGAACGGTGAAAAATCATTGTATGTACGAAAACTAGATGGTGTAATTCTACATGTTTGACCTGAAGAGGGAAAACAAAAAATCAGTGAAGGAAAAATTGAAAGTAGATATGAGTTGGACAAACAACAGCTGTGAAGTGAGAATCTTCATGAGAAGGGCAAAATGTTTTCGCTGTTTTTCGATTTTTTAGATATATCGCGTGCAAACGAGGATATAACGTTTGGTAAGAATATTATAACACGAAAACTATGATGGAAAACAATGTCGATCTAGAATTTTCAAAATTTCTCATTCACCACCATCTCCACCTATTTAATATAAACCTCTCTATATCCCCTATGAAAGTCATCTGCATACAATGGAACTTAAGAGGCTAATTCAAAAGACTTCCTGAACTTCAGCACCTCATATCACTTTACCATCCACTCATCATCTGCCTCCAAGAAACACATCTCCTCCCCCATCACAAAGTAACCCTCGCCAACTACACTCTCTTTCGTCACGATTTCACCCATGGTCAAATAGCGAGCGGAGGATCCGCAATATTAGTACACAAAACTCTCTCAGCAAACATAATTGCCGTTAGACCCACTTTACAAGCAGTATCAATCTTAATCAACTTACCTTCCTTATCTAAAACCCCCATATCAATTTCATCAATCTACATCCCCCCTGACCTAAATATGTCAACTCACGATCTCCAGTCCCTAATTTCTAACCTCCCTCCACCTATCATCCTTTACGGCGACTTCAACGCGCACAGCCCAACATGGAGCTCTGATCATCACAACAACAGAGCTAACGCCATCGATACCCTCCTTGTTAGCGAACCCGATCTCCTACTACTTAACACACACAAGTCTCCAACTCACTTCTGCCTAGCAAATGGAACTTTCTCAACTATCGACCTTTCCTTATATTCCACATCACTCTCCTCCCTACTCACCTGGAAGACGCATTCAGACCTATGTGATAGCGATCATTTTCCCATACTAATCAGTCAAGAATCTCTTCCCTCACACACATTCACATCCCCCCCCCCTAAGTGGATCCTTGAGAAAGCCGACTGGCCCCTCTTCACTAGTCTCACCGCCAACACCGAACACATTCCCCCTTCTGACACAATTGACGCTGATATCATCTCTTTCACTGGATTTATCATCCAAGCTGCCGATCAAGCCATCCCAAAAACCTCTCCCTCATCAAAAAATCGTCCCGTCCCCTGGTGGTCCCCTGAAATCAAAATTGCATTGAAAGACCGAAATAAAGCCCTCAATCGTTACAAAAAGACCGCAGATGTATCAGACCTCATTAACTATAAAAGACTACGAGCCAAAGCCCGTTGTCTACTTCGTTCCGCCAAGAAACGAAGCTGGAACTCGTTTGTCTCGTCAATTAATCGACCTGTTTCTTGCTCCGCTATGTGGAGTAACATTAAAAAGTTAACAGGTTCGAAACAAACATTCTCCTTCCAACTCCTCTATCAAAACAACCAAATCTATGAATCACCATCAGAAATCAGCGAAATACTAGCTGAGAATTATTTTCAAATTTCCTCCAACACTAACTACGACCCACCTTTCACTCGAATCAAACAACAAGCCGAAAATACCACAATAGATTTCTCCCTTAATCTGTCACAAACTCTCACACTTCCCTACAACAAACCAATCACCAAACAAGAAGTCACCCACACCATCTCCCTCTGCTCCAAAAAATCAGCTCCCGGTCTCGACCAAATTAGCCCCACTATGCTACACAAACTTCATACAAATGCCATCTCACACCTCACCTCACTCCTAAACCGAATATTTTTTCCACCTCCTTCCCCAATAACTGGAAAACAGCTCTAATCATTCCAATCCTGAAACCTCTCAAAGACCCCTCACACCCTCTATCCTACCGACCCATATCACTACTAAGCACTCTTGGCAAAATTCTCGAAAAAATTATCAATAGTAGACTCTTATGGTTCCTTGATTCCAACGAAATATTAAGTAATACACAATATGGGTGCCGTAAGGGCCGATCAGCTCTAATGGCCCTTGCTGACCTCGATTCCCAAATCTACGACGCCCATGCTCACGGAGCGAACCTCTACTGAATATTTTTTGATATGGAGAACGCTTTCCCGAGAGTCTGGACATACCAAATATGCGTCATCCTACACCAACTTGGACTTCGAGGACCCTTCCCTCTCCTACTTCAAAATTATCTTACTAATCGATCTTTTAGAGTCCGCGTAAGCGATCACTATTCCTCAACCTTCCCTCAAGAAAATGGTATCCCCCAAGGATCCCCACTTAGCGGCACCCTCTTTCTCATCGCCATCAACAACATAACAAAAATCATAAAATCTCCAATTCAAACCCTCCTATTCTCTGATGACCTAAGCATCCATTTACGTTCCACTAACACAACTCGCGCCCATCGTCTGCTACAAAAAACAATCAATAAAGTACACGCTTGGCTTTCCCTCTTAGGATTCCGCATTTCTTACCCCAAAACCAAACTCGTCATTTTCCAAAAACCACGCCAGAAAACTATTAAATTTCCCCCTCTCACAATAGCTAACTACCCGATCCCACAAGTCAAAACTACTAAAGTTCTTGGCCTCAATTTCCACAACCGTCACTCTTGGATCCCCCATATCAAACTAACTAAATCAAAATGCATTCGAGCACTCAATGTCCTAAAATTCCTCTCCCACCCTAAAGAAGGTTGTAACCGAAAAAACCTTCTCCACCTCCACCAGAGCTTAATCCGACCCATCCTCGATTATGGATCACCCATTTACGGTCTCGCCCCTCCCTCTCGTTTAAAACTACTCGACACCATCCAAAATTCTTCACTCAGAATAGCTACTGGAGCATTCCGAACCAGTCCCGCTGAAAGCCTCTGTGCAGACACTGGCTTCCCCCCACTTCACTATCGACGCCTCAAACTGACAACCAACTTCCTCACAACTGTCCTACAATATCCGCAAACCCCCGTCCACCATCGCATATTCCCCCCTCATCATAACCAAAATTCCTCGACCAATCTACGTTCCAACCTAGAACTCCAACTAGCACGCCCCTTCAAGTTCCATTGCCTTAACCATATCGATCCTTCAACCCCTCCTTGGCTCTTTATTCCACCCAAAATCATTCGCGACCTAAAACGCCTCCCTCGTCTTTCAACTTCTCCCGAAGAATACCAAGCATAGTTTAACAAAATCCTTAACAACTCTCACAACCCTATACTATGTTTCACCAATGGATCTAAATATCAAAACAAAACCGGCTTTTCTTACTCAATAGATCACATCACAGTCTCTCACCGACACCGCAACACCGCATCCGTCTTTACCACTGAACTACAAGCAATCTTTAGCTGTTTAGAACACATCCTCACCAACCTACCCTCCCGTCTTCCTCTCAACCCATTTTTAGTCATTTCCGACTCCCTATCATCACTCGACGCCATATCCAACCACACTTCCTCCCACCCACTCATAAGTCGTATACACACTCTCATTAACACCTTCCATACCATCCCCATCCCATTATTCTTCATCTGGGTACCTGGTCACAAGGGTATCCCAGGAAACGAAAATGTCGACAAAGCAGCCAAACTAGCAACCCATAACCCATCAGTCAACCGCTCTTTCCTCCCCTCACGCTCAGATCTCTCCAAACACATCAACAAATTCATCACTCAAGCATGGTTCACCCATTGGTCTGATCTCAAATCACACTCAAACAAACTAGCCCAAATTAAAAATATTCCCACCGCGTGGGACTCTTCAAATCTGTCAACACGCAGAGAAGAAATAGTCATCACCCGTCTTAGAATCGGTCACACCAGACTCACTCACACCCATCTCATCTCTCATCTTATGCCTCTCTCATGCCCTCACTGCGAATCTGAATACCCCCTATCCGTTCAACACATCTTCTGCTACCCCAACTTGACCCAACTCCGTAATTCCTTATCCATCCCCCACAACCATACAAAAGCACTTTCAGATCTCTTTCCCTCCATCCTTAACATATTCAACTTTTTACAACAAGCCAACTTCCTCTCACGCATATAATCGCATAATCTAGCCGAGCTCATAGCCCTGAAGGCAGGCTGCTAGTAGCTCGTTAATTAAAAAAAAAAAAAGGAGAAATAGTATGTTTCTATACATGTGAATTTTCACTTTAATCGCTTGTATCAGGGAAGATATTTTTCTCAAAAAATGATGGTAAAGATCGCTAACCGTGGGTAAAATCGCACTTTACCATCATGTGTTGAGAAAAAAATTTTGAATGGCATTACGAGAATGCGTGGAAAGTAGAGGAGGGTTTTCGACTTTCTCTTTCGTGCATAGATTCATCAGTAAATGTTGAAATAACTTTTTCGTTCTCTGAGAGGTAAAAGAATAAAATAAGAAGTCGTTTTCCATTTTTCGCGACGAATTTCTACGATTTTTGTGGTTTGTATAACACACTTACGTAGAAACGGTGACTCATCGTTATCGAAGAACTACGGTGAAATTTCCAAGTTGATTTTACTTCGAGCTTTCTTTGGTCTCTCCTGCTATGTTACGTATTCGTAATCTTGTATTTCACTGTACCGGATCATCTATAGCGTTGACGCTGTGAACCGTCGAGGAAGAAGGTATTTCATTATGCACTACGCTTCGATAATCAAATAATAATATGATAAAATAATAATAATGCGCATGCTGCGATCATAACTATTGGAGGATATCATAACTGATCTGTTGATTCTACCGTTTACGAAACTGAACCATTTATGATTATATCTGAAAAATAATTATTATAGTATTATGAGGACACCTTTCTCTAGACTTTTCGTTGATTGTTTTCTTTCTTTCTCTTCATTGGTGAATTGAAGCCGCTGAAGCCAAGTGAAAATGTGTTTCAATTTAGATTTTGTATATTATCGCAGAGAAAAGGGTGCTCATTACCCATTGGCGGGACCACCATTTCTCTCCGATTGGATACGGCATCCGATCAGACAGAAATGGTGTTCCTGTCAGTGAGTAATGGGTATCCTTTTTTCATCACAGGTCATATATGTATTTATAGTCGTAAAACCGTTGTGCCAAATGAGTATTACAAGAAAAGAAAAAGTATTTGTGAGATGTAGAAAAATACAGATTTATTACTAGAATTTTTTTTCCTTGTCCCTGAATCTATCGAAGTAGTCTTATTTTTGAAAAACGTATTTTGTATTGCTTTGCCCTTTTTCCTTGGATTAATTAGGCCAAATATTTGGAAGATCAAAAGATTATCAATTCAACGTTACTAACGTTATCAGAAGTGAAGAGCGATCTTATTTTGGATGTGTCATCTGAGGTGTAATCGTGATTGATAACTTTCCTTTTTTTATTTGTGATCTTACGAAAAAAGCTCTTTTCCAGTTTGATATTACCTTTCTGCTCACTCAACGGAGCCCTTGTGTGACATCATCTAACTTGTTCTTGCTTGTAACAATTGAATATCACCGCTATTGCCATTTCATTTTATGTTTAGGTCAATTATCTCAGAAGAGGGGCGGGGGTTGGTAAATTAAAAACTCCACGTCATCACCCCTAACCGTGAGATATTTACACTTTTGTGACGTCATCAACCCGTCACGTCATCCCTTAAAATATTCTGATGAGGAATTTACCCCAACTTTTAAGATGTCAATGACCCGTCACATCATCACCCCTAACCCGAAGACATTTACACTTTCTTGACGTCATGAGCCATCCGTGACGACTTCAACCTTAACCTTAACTTTGGAATCTATATCTGTGTGTGATGTCATCAACCCCAAACCTTGACGTCGTCATCAACTCGTGACATTATCACCCTCAACCTATGTAACGTCATCAAAACGTGGCAAAAATTATCACCTACACCTTAGTGACGTCATCAAACATTGACTTTGGGACATATACACTTTTGTGATGTCATCACATGTGCAATTTATACACTCTTAGAACGTCAACTACCAGTTGTATTATGATCCTAACCTTGGGACATTTAAACTTTTGTGTCGTTCTTAACTCCAACTTTGACGACGTCATCCCCCCCCCCAGTTTAGTGACGTCATCATCCTTCAACTTTGGGACATATGTGACTTGCGTTGAGAAAAGGATGCTCATTGCCCATTGGCGCAAGAACACCATTTCTCCCTGATTGGGTATCTAATCAGAGAGAAATGGTGTTTCTGTCAAAGGGCAATGAGCATCCTTTTCTCATCGCAAGTCACATATACATATTTGTGACGTCATCAACCTTAACCTTAGTAACACCAAGTAACACCATCAGTTATCATCCCAACGTTAATGACGTCATCATGCTTTAACTTTGAGACATATACACGTTTGTGACGTCATGAACCTGTGTCATCAGCAACCTCATTATTGATGACGTCGCCAACCCAATCTTAGTGACCTCTAGGAGATATGTTTGTGTGTGACGTAATCAACATTATCCTTGATGTCGTCATCAACCCGTGACATCACCACCCTCAACCGTAGTAACATCATGAACACGTGACAAAAAAAGTCGTCACCCCAACCTTGAAGACTTCATCTTTCTTTAACTGCACGTTTGTGATATTATCAACCTGGGACGCCATCATTCTTAAGATTTATAGACTTTTGGTACATTAACAACTGACACGTCACGTCATCACCCCTAACCTTGAGATATGTACACTTTTGTAACGTCCTCATGAACCCCAACTTTGGTGACGTCATCGCTCTTCAACTTTGGGACATATACATGTTTGTGACGTCATCAACCACGTCCTTGATGACGTGACGCTTATTACCAGCGTCACATATTTTATGTGGAAAATAAAAGAAGTTTAAGTAAATTTCTCCATTTCAAGGAAAAATATCGAATCATGTATATGTCTTTGGGCGTTTGGAAAGAAATACAAAGTGAAGATAAATAAATCTCCATTACAGTGTACCAATATATCAATCTCGATTGTATCGATATATTTATCTCGATTGTAACAAAATAATATATTATTAGGTCTATGTAATGACGGGTAAACATACTGCTATAGCAGCCTAGTTTAGGCCTAGTATAATGGAGGCTACAGATCGAATTTTTTTCAAGTCGACAAAGTAGGTCAAGGTTATTGATGACGTTATTAAGCGTGACGTCACGTCACGTAGATCCCAGTCCAAAGACGCATACATGTCAATATATTATAACCTAGTGTAAGTCTAGTATATTTTAAGCCATCTATTTTTCAGGGTTCACTCGATCCGCTCGTTCGCCTCCCTTCTTAGTATAGCCTAAAGCAGCCTAGGAAGTATAAAGGCTCTAGCCGGGTAAGGGCGGGAAAATCGCCTTGGTCGGAAAATGTTTCAAATGTCCATCAAAATGTTGTCCCCAATGAGAAAACTCGAAATCCGAAAAATTGGACCCATCCGCTCACCCACATGGGCTGCGGAGTCATTTTTAGGCCTAAAATCCAAGTGTCTGTATCTCAGGCAATAATGATCGCACAGCAATGAAACGAGGGGACATTTTAATTTATATACACGTTCATCCATGGTATTTTTTTCAAAAAAAATCATTCATATTCTGCCTAGTTTCTAGCAATAACAAAACTTCAAACTCGAATTTAAAAAAATGTGGGGGGGGAGGCACTTGGGGAAAATCATTCATTTGAAGCGCCATATCCTCTACTACAACATACATGAGTACCATAGTCCTCGGTGAGGTGGAAAATTCCCCAAAAAATAAATATTTAATGAATTTCTGTGATTTTTCCATGAATAGCGGGGTGAACTATGACTGCTACCGCAATAGACCGCGAGAAATCAATAGTCAGTGATCGAGCTGAAAATACGCACTCCTCCGTGGGAATGGGAATGTTGATAAATATATTTTTAGTATTTCGTTTATCGATTTGGTCAATTCTAATGTAAACACGTCCACCGATTAGGTGGAGTACATTAGATTGAGAAAAATAGTTGAAAAATTCTCCAGTCGCTGGAACAGTCTGAAAATAGTAGAGCAGTGAGAAAATCCACTTTTTCAACCTGGAGAACTGCGATTTTTCATATTTCATTCATCAGTTAGGTGGTTGTAATGTAAACACGTCCACCGAGTTTGCAAAAAATAGTCAGAAAATTCTCCAGGCGCTGGAACGTTTTGGAAATGACAAATAATCGAGAAAATTCACTTTTTCACCCTGGAGGACCGTGAGTTTTGGTATTTCATTCATCAAATAGGTCAGTTCTTACGTAAACATGCCCGCCGAGTTTGCAAAAAATAGTCAAACAATTCTCCAGTCGCTGGAATGTTCTGAAAATGACAATAAATCCAGGAAATCTCCTTTTTCACTCTGGAGGACCGTGATTTTTGGTATTTTGTTCATCAATTAGGTCAATTATATGTCCGTTGAGTTTGAAAAAAATGGTCAAAAAATTCCCTAGTCGCTGGAACAGTTTGGAAATAGCAGAAAATCGCGGAAGTCCACTTTTTCAACATGGAGAGCTGTGATTTTTGGTATTTCATTCATCAATTAGGTCAATTCTTAAGTAAATATATCCGCCGAGATGGGAAAAAATAATCCAAAAATTCTCCAGTTTCTGGGATGCCTGGAGAATTTTCTGACTATTTTTTGCAAACTCGGTGGACGTGTTTACATTACAACCACCTAACTGATGAATGAAATATGAAAAATCGCAGTTCTCCAGGTTGAAAAAGTGGATTTTCTCACTTCTCTACTATTTTCAGACTGTTCCAGCGACTGGAGAATTTTTCAACTATTTTTCTCAATCTAATGTACTCCACCTAATCGGTGGACGTGTTTACATTAGAATTAACCAAATCGATAAACGAAATACTAAAAATATTCATCCCACGGAGGAGTGCGTATTTTCAGCTCGATCACTGACTATTGATTTCTCGCGGTCTATTGCGGTAGCAGTCATAGTTCACCCCGCTATTCATGGAAAAATCACAGAAATTCATAAATATTGATTTTTTTGGGAATTTTCCACCTCACCGAGGACTATGGTACTCATGTATGTTGTAGTAGAGGGTATGGCACTTCGAATGAATGATTTTCCCCAGGTGCCTCCCCCCCACATTTTTTAAAATTCGAGTTTGAAGTTTTCTTATTGCTAGAAACTAGGGAAAAAAATTACGGCTTCCTTAACGAAGTTAAACGAGGAACGCAGGGAACCTGTTTTATGATTGGAATGAGATTTGGTATTGAAAATTCAAGGAAACTTATATCTGGAGGAAGGTAGTGAAAAGAAGGTTTAGACCAATATAATATAGTTGGATAAATCAGGTTTCTTGTTAAAATTTTCACTCTTGAGCTATACATGATAGGAGGGGGATTTGGAAAAATTTCGACTCTCGAGCTATATTTGGATTAGTTGGTCTGTCTCTCTCCTATTATATAGCTCGAGAGTCGAAATTTTCCCAAGTCCCTCTCCTATCATATATGGCTCGAGGATCGAAATTTTTCTAAGTCCCCCTTCTATCATATATAGCTCGAGAGTCGAAATTTTTCAAGTCTCCCCTCCTATCATATATAGAAAATTTTTCCAAGTCTCTCTCCTATTATATAGCTCGAGAGTCGAAAATTTTTCTAAGTCCCCCTTCTATCATATATAGCTCGAGAGTCAAAATTTTTCTAAGTCCCTCTCCTATCATATATTGCTCGAGAGTCGCAATTTTTCCAAGTCCCCCTTCTATCATATATAGCTCGAGAGTCGAAATTTTTCAAGTCTCCCCTCCTATCATATATAGAAAATTTTTCCAAGTCTCTCTCCTATTATATAGCTCGAGAGTCGAAAATTTTTCTAAGTCCCCCTTCTATCATATATAGCTCGAGAGTCAAAATTTTTCTAAGTCCCTCTCCTATCATATATGGCTCGAGGATCGAAATTTTTCTAAGTCCCCCTTCTATCATCTATACCTCGAGAATCGAAATTTTTCCAAGTCCCCCTCCTATCACATATGGCTCGAGAATCGAAATTTTTCTAAGTCCCTCTCCTATCATATATGGCTCGAGGATCGAAATTTTTCTAAGTCCCCCTTCTATCATCTATAGCTCGAGAGTCGAAATTTTTCCAAGTCCCCCTCCTATCACATATAGCTCGAGAGTCGAAATTTTTTCTAAGTCCCCCTCCTATCATATATAGTTCGAGAGTCGAAATTTCTCCAAGTCCCCCTTCTATCATATATAGCTCGAGAGTCGAAATTCTTCCAAGTCCCCCTCTTATCATATATAGCTCGAGAGTCGAAATTTTTCTAAGTCCCCCTTCTATCATATATAGCTCGAGAGTCAAAATTTTTCTAAGTCCCTCTCCTATCATATATGGCTCGAGGATCGAAATTTTTCTAAGTCCCCCTTCTATCATCTATAGCTCGAGAGTCGAAATTTTTCGAAGTCCCCCTCCTATCACATATGGCTCGAGAGTCGAAATTTTTCTAAGTCCCCCTCCTATCATATATAGTTCGAGAGTCGAAATTTTTCCAAGTCCCTCTCCTATTATATATGGCTCGAGGGTCGCAATTTGTTTTTCGCTGGACGGCGGACGGCGGACGGCAGATTTCTCAAATAGCCCCCCATAAAACAGGTTCCCTGTTAATATGAATGATTTTTTTTGAAAAAAATACCATGGATGAACGTGTATATAAACTAAAATGTCCCCACGTTTCATTGCTGTGCGATTATTATTGCCTGAGATACAGACACTTGGATTTTAGGCCTAAAAATGACTCCGCAGCCCATGTGGGTGAGCGGATGGGTCCAATTTTTCGGATTTCGAGTTTTCTCATTGGGGACAACATTTTGATGGACATTTGAAACATTTTCCTACCAAGGCCATTTTCCCCCCTTACCCGGCTAGAGCCTTTGGTTTACTCTATACTAGGCCAGTGTGATAAAGGCTGAAGGTCGAAATGTTTGTAAGTCTCTAGAGTAGGTCAAGGTCACTGATAACGTTATAAAGCGTTACGTTACGTTAAGCAAATTTCTAACTGACCCCCAGCCTAAAGACGTATACATGTCAAAACGTTTGCCGGGTATTTCCTTCGAATAGAGAATACATATCCACGTCGGAAGAGTGTGCCGTTGGCACGATGCATCAGAGCGGGGCGTTATTAGGGAGTCTTCAAAAAATTTGAACCGATAGACGGAAGTTGGGGGGTAGCTGACTTGAGGAAAAGGAGGACGTGGTGCCAAAAAAAAGTGCCGTCATCAGAACGTGACGTCACGTCTTTCATACGCGATTCTTCAAAGGTCTTTTATGAAGCTTTACTCATATGTACCTCGCTGACGTTCCGCCCTCTTTCAAGTCAATCATTCCCTCCATCTTGTCTTTAGTAAAAATCTTTCCAAATCCCCTTTTGCTGTTACGCGCTTTTTCTGGAGAGATTTTAGTTGAATATTTTTCCGAGTCCTTGCATCGAAAAAAAGGTTATACTCGTTTGAAGGTGACTTATTTTCTAATTTTGATTTTGGTAGAGACTCTTGATCTGATATACTTTTGTAATACGGCGAATAATCACTTCTATTCAGTTCTGTAATCAATTTTTCTATACTTAGTAAACGCTGCTATACGTCCTTGTATTCTCAATAACTTTGGCTTAGCCTTCCATCGTGATGGACCTCGTCGATTCTGAGTTATATATGCATAGCCGACCAAAAAATCGACTCGAAATTGACCAAAAATTGACTCCTTTTTGGCTTGAAATAAATTTCTTGGATGTATCGTTAAAGGTGGCTGTATTCTGACGTCCTGATCAGGTCGAGTCGACTTCATTTCATCTCATTTGTCACGTTGATTTTGTATGAATAATTGCTGAAAACGGTTTTGATTCAGCGGAGAAAGAAAGAAGAGTAATCACTATCACTGTGGACTACCTACCTTTGAAAAAGACGAAGGTATCTGTGGTAGGATTTCCAAACAACGTCAGAAGAAAAAAAAACAAAATCTTCATTTTATATGAGATATTGTTAGAGAGTTCATTTTATCGTCAACTGTACTTTCCAAATAAACAAAAATTGAAATTTTTACACAAACCGGTAAACAAAGAGCTATAAAGTACGTTTCACCGTTCTCCTGTTGAATTTTATAGTATTCTATGCATTTAAATATTAATACACTCCATTCGGCATTTTCCAATGTTGAAAGATATTGCTTAATCTTTTTTTTCCCCGATTACACAATTCATTTTAGTCAACAATATTGCAAAATTTTTTTCATCACGGAAGAGAACTTGGCTCGGGGTACAAAACCCTATAATTTACGTAACAGCCGATGAAACTTACAAGCAGAAATAATTATAGTCGCTACTTAACAAGTTTGATGACGCATACGATGATGGCTGAAATAGAATGAAACGACCACTCAACGACAATTAAAGACGAATTTTGCACATTTTCGATATTTTGTAACCGCAGGAAAAAGAATCAAAACCTATATCACCGTTGGCATGATTTACATAATGATTTCATCCATATATCGCGATTCCATTTTACATTCTACATCTTCGGTTCATTTTAACTCACGTCTAAAAAATAAACGACAGGATACATTAATATCATCGTTTTAGAATAGCTGACGAGATTTGCATACAGACTTCAGAATTTAAAGTGCGGACACCGAAGGAGATTCTTATAATAATCATTGATATTGTCCCATTCGATAATATCGGGGTCGACAGAAGTCACTCGCCTGATGTGGATTTGCGTCGAGTAACTTCTGCCGACCCCTGTTGTACGTACTTTACCGAATGCGGAAGCCGGAAATGATAGAATACGATATGTGACGCACATTTACTACTACAGATGTAGGTTACTACTCGTAGACGAATAAGGCAAACAAAGCGTACCATCTATTATAAGTTGAGACGCTATAATTAAAGGTTTCTTTACAATAATTATGAATTGAAAAAAGAAAAAACAAAAATCTAAAGACTCAAACCGTTTTGATGCGTTTGACTATAGTGTTTCCTCAAATTATATTACGATTTAAAGAAACCTTATCCGGTTGATCGCTATTGATAACCACTAGTTTAAAAAAAAAAAAAAAACACCAAGCTTTTGTATTCGTAAATCTTTCGGCAAAAATATCAACCTGTATATCTTGGCGAGTGGAAGCTAAAATTGAATTTTCTTGATATTTGAAGACGAGCACAAAACAAATTACGATACGAGAAATCGATATATTATCATGTTGCTAAACTGTATAGTTGCAATAGACGAATTACTCTCCTTATAAAAATTTAAAAGCTTTTTTTTGTTCGACGTGTTGGCCCCGTTAATAAATTCAAACCATAACGTTTACTAATAAAATTATGTGATGCGAGAATTTTGAAAACTACTAAAAGAATAAAATCCGAGGTATAATATAAACTACCTAATAAGGTTCGAGCGAGAAAATTTCTTAAATTACAAAAACTAATCGAAATTTTGAATGAAAAATTGTTGGCCGGTTGAATTTCGCGAGGATAATTATAATACCTGTAACAAAGAAAGCACATGTATCGATGAACTCCATCGACCCCGAGAAAATAGATTCTACTCGTAGATCGAGTATTATTTAAACCAATACAAGAGTCTGATTGAATTTTTGAAGTAAAGTTTCCTTAAATTGTAAACGAAATGAATTTAACTTGTCATTTATTTTTGACATTTTTTTGATTTTTTTCATTCGAGTAGGTTAATATTCTCAAATCGAAGATTTCCTCGAGGAGAGCGTCTTTCTCTGGTTTTTAACTGCAAAAGAAAACAGAAGGTTTTGGAGAAATATATCTCCTATCAGATATCCCTCCTTCTGTTTTGAATATTGGAGAATTTTTGAACGATCAAGTGAGACTGAACTCGAAGGAACACATTTACGCGTGGAACTGAAGCTGAGAATTGAAATACGATCTTACTCGTGAGATAATAATTTCTGTGGCAAATCAATTCGACCAATCTAACTAAGATAGTAAGGTAAGAAAATTGATAATGATAACGTGGAATTACGTATTGTTTATCTGCAGTCAGATCGGAATCAAGGTTGAATCTCAATGTCTCCTCATTGCCTAGCAACATAAATAAGATAACGCAGTTCCAGACAGGCAACATTTTTTATTCATATGACTAGCAAGACGGCGGTGCACCTCGTAGGATTGTACCTTCGAAAATACGATTTTCTCAATCATCATGATTTTATTTATTCATATTGTAAGGCACTAATCGTACCATAATACTTTAGCCCAGTACAATTACAATAAATAAGTGCTTTGAAAAAAAAATCTCCATCCAAGATTTTCGTCGGTTAAGCTGCAAAATGTTGTATGTCCACTTGGAAAATAATAATGCTCCAAACCACTCCAAAACTGAGTCGTCTACACAACCTTGGGGGTGGTGCGCATACAGAATTCTACGTCACAGGAGAAAGAACCAATGAAAATGATGGATTTTTACATGCACCACCCATCATGTTGGTAAAGATTACACGATCCGGGTGTTATCGGAACTTCATCACTTCACTGAGTGAACATACAACATTTTGCAGCTTAACCGACGTTTTATTACTGTACAGTGTTAGCCTTGGTGTCCTTTTTATGTGATAAGAACCCATCACCCCCCCCCCCTTGCGGAACCCCTTGAAAGGGGGGGCTTCTTTGGCACGTTGTTTGGTTTTTTCAATTTTTTTCGAAAAGTATGAGATTTAGAGCTAAAATACCTCAGTATAAAAAGATTCTCCATAGAATTTACCATGGATTAGTGCCATCTCTTACTCGGTTACGATAATTTGACGCTGTATGGCAATGTCTGCAAATTTACTGTTATCAGAAATTTTCGATTTTTCAAGTTTTTTCTCAGCGTTTTCCAGATTTTTCTTGAAAAGTTTGAGATTTAGAGGAAAAATACCTCAGTACAAAAAGATTTTCTATAAAATTTACTATAGAATTGTGCCATCACTCACTTGGTTATGATAAGTTGACGCTGTATAACAATGTCTGAAACTTTTTGTTTTCAAAAATTGTCAATATTTCAAGTTTTTTCTCAACGTTTTTTCAGATTTTTCAACGGGGAACCTGTTTTATGGGAGGTTATTTGTGAAATTTGACGTGCGTCGTCCGGCAAAAAACTTGGAAAAATTTTGACTCCTGTTGTACATAGCTTGAGGGTCGAAATTTTTCTGAACTTGGAAAAATCTTAAATTCCATTGTACATATATAGCTTGGAGGATGAAATTTTTTCAAGTCCCTCCCCTCCCCTCATATATAGCTTGACGGTCGAAATTTTTTCAACTCCATCTCTTATCATATATACCTCGAGAGTTGAAATTTTTCGAAGTCCCCCTCCTACCATAAATAGGGTGGACCAGAAGAGGTTACCAGTTAAATGGGAGTTTGCGGTAAATCTGTCATAGCGCGAAAACGCAAAACGTTAGACGTATACTTTGAGCGTACGAATTTTGTATCTCAATTTTATCTTCAATTTGAGCCATATCCGAAGTTTCTACGACCTTTCTGAGCCGAGTTATGGACCAAAATGTGCCGAAATTTTACAGCAGGGGTTTCCAAAGTTGTGAATTATCAAAAAACAATTTTCCTGATTGAAAGAATCGCGTAACCTTCAAAGTGTTCCCCGGTCCTGGAGTAAAATTAAGCGCTGAATCCGAATACGATCGTTAGAAGATTCTGCGAAGCACCAAAGTGGGTTAATGGGCCCAAAAAGGGTCAACATTTCCCCGAAAAGATAAAACCGTCTAATCTTTGAAGTTTTTCTCAATTCTGAGATAAAATTTAAGGCTGAATCTGACTAACATTGTTAAGAAATTCTGGGAAGCACCAAAATGCGTTTATGGGCCCAAAAAGGGTCAAAATATCCCCAAAATTATAAAATCACCCAACCAACAAAGTTTTTCTCGATTCTGAGATAAAATTTAGCGCCAAATCTGAATAAAATTGTTGAAAAATTCTGCGAAGCACCAAAATAGGTTTATGGGCCCAAAAAGGGTTAACATTTCTCCAAAACGAAAAAAATCGCCTAACCTTCAAAGTTTTTTTGATTCTAGGGTAATATTGTGTGCCGAGTTGAAAAAAAACTGTTGAATGCGAAGGACCAAAGTGTGTGAATCTGCCCAAAAACAACCACAATTTTACCAATTTGGAAAACCGCTTAGTCTTTCAAATTTCATTTGGTTCTGAAAGAAATCGAGCTTCGCGAGAACAAAGATTGCTCGCGGTGATCGACTGAGGCCCTGCGTGTGATCGAAGCTGGTTAATGTGAAAACTCACATTGTTTCATCAGGCGATGGAGAGCATGGTACTAAAATCCTCGTCTTACATTGGGAACTCGCAGTGATTAATTGGCCATAGTGCCTCTAGCAATGAATGCGGGTAAGAGTGTAATCATTTTCTTGTAGCGCCAGCCGAGAGAGTGACGTTTCAGGAAAGCTTGTCTTCCGTTGTCAGCTCGCGGTGAGAGATTGGATAGGGACGGGGCCTCAGTCGCTCCTTTACCGCGAGCAATTAATGGAAAACAAAGTCGCAAGTATCATTCTTTCCTTTGCCCAAAACAACACGAGTTTTTGCGGAAGCACCCGTCTTGATCATACACGGGGCCTCAGTTGATCTTTTACCGCGAGCATAAAACGAAGTCGCCGGTATCATTCTCTCCTTGGCAAGAAACAACGGGAGTTTTTGCGGGAGCACCCGCCTCGATCATGCACGGGGTCTCAGACAATCCATGTTGAACCCAGAATCATTTGCCTGTCTTTATCAAACACGGGGTCTTGATCGTTCTCTTACCGCGAGCTCATGACGAAAGTCGAGCTTAACGTTATCATTACCTCCTCCGGCTGAAACCCCAAGAAATTCCGGGCGTTCGTCTACCTCAATCAAAGACTGAGCTGTAGCTGATCGCTCATCACGAGCAAGACCGAATTTATGGTATCCTCCCATTGCCTGAATCAAGGAGTTTTTGCACTTTGGCCCGCTTTGTTCATAGGTGGGGCGCGGGCGTCAGTTGATCTCTCGTCGCAAGAACGCAACAGAAGACCAACTTTGCGTTCTTTGACTGAAACAACGAGAGTTTTCGCATTTTTTCCCACTTTGATCATATGCAGAGCCCTAGTCGATCTCTCACTGCGAACCTTCAACGGAAGATGAATTCGTCGTCTCCCTCCAATCCTCGAATGAGGGGAATTTCCGCAATTTCCTCTTTCGGATCTGTCACCCGACGCTAGCCAATCTCTCACTCCGCGAGCACTCAACGGCAGACGAACTTGTCGATATTCCTTCCATCCCCTGAATCAACAATTTTACTGCAGAATGAGAAAAATTTCTTATTTATTATTTTGGAGATCATCTAGGGCCATTTCAGTATTTTTCTCGGACTCGGCGTTAAATTTTACCTCAGAATTGAAAATAACTTCTGAAGATTACGCAGTTTTTCATCTTTGAGGGATTTTGATTCTCTTTGAGCCCATCAACCTATTTTGGTGCTCCGAAGTATTTTCGAAGCATTTTTCTCGAAGTCAGCGTAAAAGTCCACTTGAAAATCGAATTGAAATTTGAAAGTCTGGACGATTTTCCAATTTGGGAAAATTTTGGCTTTTTTGGGCCCATTAACCCCGTTTTTGGTGTTTCAAGGAACTGTTTTAAGCATTTTTATCGGACTCAGCGCGAAATTCCACTTGAAAATCGAATTAAAATTTGAAAGTTTGAACAATTTTCCAATTTGGAGGAATTTTGACCTTTTTTGGGCCCATTAACCCCTTTTTGGTGTTTCAAGGAACTGTTTTAAGCATTTTTTTCGGACTCGGCGCGAAATTCCCTTTTGAAAATCGAATTAAAATTTGAAAGTTTGAACAATTTTCCAATTTGGGGGAATTTCGACCTTTTTTGGGCCCATTAACCCATTTTGGTGCTTCTTACGATTTCGTTACTATTTTTCTCGTTTTCCCCGTCCAAATTCACTGCAGAAACAATAATTTGATTGTTAAAATTTTCGAAATTCAGCTCAATACTGTAAATTAATTAATTTTCAAGCCCTATTTTGGGAACCTTGGCGATTTGGTGAATTTTCGGCACATTTTGATCCATAACTCGGCTCAGAAAAGTCGTAGAAACTTCAAATATGGCTCAAATTAAAGATAAAATTGAGATACAAATTTCGTAGATTCGAAGTATACACCTAACGTTTCGCGTTTTTACGCTAGAACATATTTAGCGCAAACTCCCATTTAACTCGTAACATCTTTCTGGTCCATCCTGTATAGCTTGGAGGTCAAAATATTTCAGGTCCCTTCCTGTCATATATAGCTCTAGAGTCAAGAAAAATGAGACTTCTGAACTATACTAGGCTTATAGTAGGTCTAGGCCTGCTTTATACTAGCTCTATCCTATATCTAAGTCCTCCTCGTGTCAAATATAGCTTGGAGGTCGAAATTTTTTCAAGTCCTTTTCCTCTCATATGTCCGCCGTGTGCCGCCTGGCGAAGAACTTGGAAAAATATGACTTCTGTTATGTAGCTTGGAGGATAACATTTTTTCAAGTCCCTCTTCTACCATAATATAGCGCGAGAGTCGAGAAAAATTTAGACTCTCGAACTATATTGGTTGCGATAATATGAAGGTACTTAACGTACTTTTGAACTTGGTTCATTACAACATGGTTCTTTTAAATCTCCCATCCTTTTAGGTACATCAGTGTACATACATGGACAGTTTTCGTCAAAACAAGCGGTGAATCTATTCTACAATTTAGGATTTAGCGTCTCATATGACGAGACTCGCACGTTCGAATTATCCGCAATTTGCAATTCTAGTGATCGTATTTTAGACAAAACGTATTTGACAACGCCGATTTCAATTCTCCATTTTTAGATGGGCTTACGATGCACGTTATGGGGAGCATTCGAATTGTTACACGAACATTTGAGATCTTATTTTTCAATTTTGGGGCTCAGGGGTTGCCCCAAATAACTTTTTTGTAAGAGGTAAAAATGTATAGAAGTGTTCAAGGAACAACTTTTGTATGAATTTTTTGATCAAACCCATAGGAGAGAAGATACACATAATTCTAAGAATGGGGCTCGGATCCTTTGAGTTTGAGGGGTTAGTAAAAATGGTACCTAAGCTCAATTTATTCTTTTTCAACATGCCAGTCGCGCAGAAGCTGTTTTTAGCTGGAATTCAACTACACTATAAGGCTAAACGTTACGTTTGCTCTGTAGAGCTCGATCTAGTTTCCTTTTCCCGGATAGAAATTAAAAGTTTTTTTCTTTCCGTCTCATGATAACGTCGAGATTCGAGCTTGTAACTTGTCCGATTCCTTTTCAACTTGAAATTTTTCCGTTCTTGTTCTGTAGAAGTTTCGAGCTTGGAATTCTTCAAGTCTTTCCTCTACTGAAATTCAGAGATTTACAAGATTTTCCAATTCGATCATTGCAGTATAAGATCGAGAGTGACGATTATATTTTTGAGACGAAAATATTATTTAGAAAACTGTACGAATTTGTGATGAGCACATCATATTAGGCACTGCGTGCCAGGATAGAGCACGTCTCGTTTCAATCGAATCATGATCAAGGTTATAAGCGCAAGAATACAGAATCACGAATAATTTATTATCGTCGAATCTACGAAAATAAATAAAAGAAAGAAGGAAAAAATTATTGTACGCCTTTAGTTGAATACGGCCAGCCTTGACATCCCGTATACACGAATATAATATAGTCGTTCACTGCTGGCGTCGTATATACAATTGATTTCAAGGGAGAAATGATAGACAATTTTAATGTCTCACAAGGCAGGGGTGTTTTCAAATTATTATGCATATTTATGCACTCGATTTAATCTCTAATCAGACGTTAATTCGCCGCACTCGTTTCGATGCTATTTGAATAATAATTTTCAAAAATGTTATTCTGATGTTCATCTATGTACGAAGATACGATGAGAAAAACGTATTTATATTGGAAAAAATCTCAATAGGGAAGAAGGAAAACAACGAGACACAAATCTTTCAAATCTATTCTCCTTTCTGGACCTTTCCATGAGAATTTTGAGCTTATTTTATTAATGTTGACATTGATACTTATTTAAATTGACGTACCCGCCGAATAATTTCCGAAAGATGAAATTTCAACGAGCAAAAACTTTTCCTATCCCACGTTTTCTTTGCGTACATCTATGTTTATTATTGAAACTTCTGACAAAGACCAGCTCTATATTATTTGAATAAAGAATTGAGTTCCGCGGCTCGAAATGAACAGCATTCGAAACGCTCCTCCCACCTCTTTTCATGCAACTCCGTTTCCTGAGCAGTTTGCATTCTGTTGTCTATTGCAATTTTGAAAGATCCGTACCCCTTTGTCTTTTTTAATTACGTATAACAATACGGAACGAGTGACTTTAATACAGAATTCTGTGAAAGTGATATTGTCAAATGTATTTTATCGATGTTGTTTTCAAATGTGTCGACGCTCAGTGAAAGGAAATTGGAAAAATTTAAGACATCAACTTCCACTATCAAGCTAAGTACACAGGTCTAAATTGATCCGAGGGGAATTAAAAAAATCTTGACTTTATACTTCTTAGCTTATATGTATGATAGGAGGGAAACTTGAATAATAAATTTCGACAACTGAGCTCTACACACTAGGTGATAGAGAGTGATAAACGCGAAAGGACGAATACTCCGAAGGGAGAGTAAACTATGCGAACCACAGAAAAATATATTAACGACGAGCGCTTGCGATTAATAAACCATCTTCAAGCCTGAAATGAAAGCAACTGACGAACGGAAGAGAAGAACAAGTTATTAAGATTGGCCAAACGAGAAATCGCGGTGTGAATCATAAACCAGTTCAATCAGGCCATCTTCCGGAATGTACGAGTTGAGTACAGTGATACCATCGGTGTTGAGATGACGCATTATCTCTATATGCTCGAGGGCGATGCGCTTACGGTAGGAATTCTCCTTATGGAGGAGCTTTTCGGATCCCTCATGGAAGCTGTGGCCACTGTTTATTAAACGATCAGCAGAAGCTGACTCCCCCAAGTGTCCCTTCTTCCAAGACTTCAGGTGCTCAGCTACTCTAATTGTCATTTGGTGGCTGGTCTCACCAATATAAAAGCCTCCACAATCCCTACATTCCAACTTATAAACACCACTCCTCTCATCAACGGGTATGGGGTCCTTCAGCCTAACAAACAACCTCTTGACTGTGGTAGGGTTGTAAAACGCGGGTCTGACGCGAAACGGTTGGAGGGAGAACTTCTCCAGGAAAGGGAGACTGATCTAACGCATACGACGATCACGGGTCTCGTGTCTCGGGGGAGGGAGGTGGTGGAATCTAGAATGTTCCTTGTAACTTTCCTCTGAACCATCACGTCAACATCGACATTGACCCCATTCACTCTGGCCAGGTGTTTTATTGTGAGTAATTCTTTCTTGAAATCAGACTGACTCAAAGGAATAAGAGTCAGTCTGTAAACTAGGCTATTAGAAGCAGCCATCTTGTGAGAACGAACCTCCGTGGACTAAAACATCGATCGTAGTATCTTTCCTTAGTGACGAAACAGCCCTGCTTGAGAAAAGCTTGAAATTCAGTCTACCTCTCTTCAAGAAGGATGAAACTTTGGCAAATGTTGTTGCGGATCTTGCTGTTAAAATTGGTCCTGGTTTTAATACACAGAAGGTCTGCGCCGAATTAGTCCGCAATAACCCTCTCCCTTGCATGAGTTCATCGTCACTAAGGCTGACAAAGGAAATGCTGTTGTGGTGATGGAGAAATTCGCCTATTCTTCCAAGGTCCACGAAGTCCTCCAGCAGTGTGGTGCTAAAGAGAGTGAGGATTTCAGTTAGGAGTGTCATTAACAGGAGTGAGGCTATTATCAAAACCCCTGCTATGAAAAAAGCCCTCCTTGTTCCTAACCCCACACCCCCTCCTCTACAGGCTGCCTAAAGTGCATAAGAACAATACGCCGATGCGACCCGTTGTTTCTTTCATCTCCTCCCCCACCTACCACCTTGCCAAATTCCTGAACCGTTGGCTCAAAAATCGCATTGACTTTGAATCTCCTCATTCGGTCTGGAATTCGGCCCCTCTTAACTGACGTCCTGAAGGGTGTAAGTCTTGCTCGTTTGATGTTGTTGGTTTGTTCCCGAACCTTCTTAAGACTGCTACTATCCAGCGTATGGGTGAGTTACTCGTCAAAGCCAACAATTCTCACAATGAGCTTCATGAATTCTTCGATCTCCTGAATATTTGCTGGTCCCCCAACTATAGTAAATTTCAATGAATGGAAGAAAAAGTACTTCAGATTTCTGTTGTGGGTGATATTTTCCATAAATCCGTGCCATCCTCCCATTTTTATGTTGTTAACTTTTTCAAATAATCAGGTAACATCATATAAGGATAACATTTCTCCTATTGGGTGAGTGTAATTAATCAAGTGATCTATATTGCGCAATAATGAGTCCTTCAAACTCGAATTAAGGACAGGATTTGCCGTCTGAAGAGGAATCACAGATAAGGTAGAAATTTGACTAGCTTTAGGAATTTCTTTCAATCGGCTCAATGGTGGTGACTCGAGTACGCACTCCATTCGTGTAACAATTCGAATGCTCCCCATAACGTGCATCGTATTATGCCCATCTAAAAGTGGTGAATTGAAATCGGCGTTGTCAAATACGTTTTGTCTAAAATACGATCACTAGAATTGCAAATTGCGGATAATTCGAACGTGCCAGTCTCGTCATATGAGACGCTAAATCCTAAATTGTAGAACAGATTCACCTCTTGTCTTGACGAAAACTGTCCATGTACGAGTATGTACACTGACGTACCTAAAAGGATGGGAGATTTAAAAGAACCATGTTGTAATGAACTAAGTTCAAAAGTACGTCAAGTACATTCATATTATCGCAACCGTGTGAGTGATGGCCTTATTCGATGGTACGTTTTATGGAGAATCTTTTTGTACTCAGATATTTTTTTAAATTGGAGTTCGATTATTTGAGATATTTGAAAAAATCCATATTTTTTTGTACTTTGAAACAAAATACAGATACTCAATTTTCAATAAAATTTCGCAGAGAACATTTTTTTTTCTTCAATTTTTTTCTAATTGGAGCTCAACCTTCCGAGGTATTTGAAAAAGCTTAATTCGATTCCAAAAGCTCCGAACTTTTTACCAACTTTTATAGAAAGTTGAGGCAGTCCATTCTATAGCAAATTTCACGAGGAACACTTTTTGTTGGAAACTTTTTTCAATTGGAGCTTGATTTTTCGAGATATTTTCAAAAAACAGATATTCATTCAAAAGCTTCCAACTTTGTACGAACTTTTTGAGCTTATAATTGAACTTACAACGAAGTTCGAGTACACTAAAATGTAGCAAATTTAACGAGGAACATTTTTTGTCCGGGGACTTTTTTTCATTGAGCCCAAATGTTTCAAGATATTTGCAAAAAACCGATTTTGGGGGGCTAAAACGTACCCCAAAAAATTTAGCACAAGGTAAGGGAGGTGGAAACTTTGATATGTTTTTCGGGGTACCAAACTTGACCATTTAAAATAATTTCCCCTTGTGTACCCCAAAATGTTTACAACGATATCTTTATCGCCTGCACTAACTTTTCACTTTGAATTCTAATCTTTCCGTCCTGACGTCAGTTGGAAAAAAAAAAAAAATCCTCTTTTTTCACAAATTTTATTCAATTTTTTACAATTTGATTTTCACTTCAATGGATTGGTATGGGGTGGAGGTGGTACTTCGTCTCCCGGATCGCTTTTTGGGCGACATATATATACCGGGTGGACCAGAAAGGTGTGGGAGTTTGCACTAAATCCACTCTAGCCCCAACACGCGAAACGTTAGATGTATACTTTGAAACTACAAAATTTGTATCTCAATTTTATCTTCAATTTGCGCCCCTAATCAACTTTTTACGATATCTTTGAGCCGAGTTACGGACCAAAATGTGCCGAAAATTGACCTATTTGCCAAAATTATCAAAAATTAAAAATTGTTCAAACTTAAAGTGAATTTAACGCCAATTCCGAAAGAAATACCTGAATAATCCTATGAAGCTTGAAAAAGGGGAAATTTTCAATTTCTTATTTTAGAAATCTTGGCATATTGGTCAATTTTGGGCACATTTTAGTCCATAACACGGCTCAAAAAAGTTGTAGAAAGTTCAATAGGGACGCAAATTGAAGATAAAATTGAGATTAAAATTTTGTAGATTTGAAGTACACATCTAACGTTTCGCGTTTTGGGGCTGAAATGAATGTAGGGCAAACTCTCATTTAACTGGTAACATCTTTCTGGTCCACCCGGTATATAATTCTTTTATTAATCAGAAATATTGTTACATGTAAGCGGATCGGGACTTGACTGCGTCGGTATTGCGGTTCTACTGATATAAATCCCTCAACCGCTGTACTTCTCGCCAGCTCAAAGGCCAACCACAATGTTGCCCTCACAAATCTCATGCAGCTGCGGAGAACACTAGCAGAGCGGCATCGTGTCTTCCCCATTCTGCTATATAGGTATAATGTGACCCATTCATCTTATGGGGACTCAAATCTGCACTATATTCACAGAAATCTTAGGCTTCCACGCCTCCCAAAACCATGGTAGCAATCTGAAAAACCGACCCGAGGTGCCCCAACCAGAATCACTTTACTGACGTAATGCAGCCAAAGATCGTGTTTGTTTAGAGAGCTCAAGAGCAGGTAAAATGGACATCCATTTTGTTTATAACTTACTTTTTGGCTGATGGCTTCTCTACTGACTTTATTTTTGGAAAGCAAACACTCGACGGTGCTCGCTTAGTGGCTCGTCGTCAATTAGGATGGAAAAATCATACGGAGCCGCTAACCGCGCCGTCGAGTTTTTGTTTCCTACAAATACAGCTAATAGAGAAGCCGTCAGCTAAAAAGAAGGTTACAAACAAAATGGTTGTCCATTTTACCCGCTCGTTTGTTTTGACCTATTTTAACTTTAGAGACTGTGTTAAATATCTTCAAACTATTTTTTAAGGACCTATTTTATCTCATGAGAATTTTTTTTCTTTAAATACAATTGAATACGACAGATTCTGAATTTTATTTGTATTATGTGGTTTTTAGTAAAATTTGATTTTTTCATCATTTGCGCAGCACCGTGTTTTTTTCTTATTGTCCTTCAAGTAAGCTGATCCTAGTCAATTGTGTTTTCACTTCTATTGAGGCAGTAAAATGAGTTCATTTCCAAAATAAAAGCATAATTTATTCTTCGATTGAATATATCATTTGCGCATTCAATATCAAACATTTCTAGTTTTCCATTTTTGTATTCAAATGTTGTGATAAACACAAATAGTATTTCTGGTAGCTTATGACATTTTATTTCTCCTTTCATTCCACAACTTTCACAATAATCAATTGGTAAGTTTCAAATTTTGTTGTAGTTTTCAAGTAACAAATCATCAATTTTTTAAAGATTTTCAACACTTTTGTTGAATGTAATAATATTGTCAAATGAACTTCTTCTTGAATTGTTTCACTAATTACACAAATTACAAAATTTAAGATTTTTAATTTGTGATAATTATACAGTTTTCCTTTATCACGTTTGATGAAATACCATCAACATCTATTAGTTTATCAATTACACGTTGTTCAGTGTCACTTGCATACTGCCCTCCTATATATTTTTTCAACGGAACTGAGGATAAACAATTAGAATCTGAATCCTTTTTGAAAAAAGGTGATTGTGGATCTACAAATATCCCCCCAAGCTGTTCAGATTGTCAGGACACCAAATTAACCGTTCACCACATTCTCCACGAATGCGTCAGATATAAACGAACTACAAACGTAAATTATATTGATATCGAAAATATTCGCGGATTAATCGATTTCATAGTAAGTAACGGTCTGTCCGATGAAATGTAAATCCCTCTGCAGCCGAGGCAATGGCCTACGTTATGTATATATATATATATATATATATATATATATATATATATATATATAAGACGATAAATGTCTCGTAAATTCCAAATAAAAAAAAAAAAAAAAAAAAAAAATTTTTTGAAAATAAAAATCATTTTTTGTGCCATTATTGTCAATTTTTCAATAATATCTTGTATTTTAAGAAGACTTCAAATGCTGTATTTGAGTACCATGATATTTTCGTTGGATTTGCTTTATTTTCAAATGATATCACAGAATATAATTCAATTACTTCTGTGTTATTTGTTGATACGTCCATTATATTTCTGTAATCTTCATTTTTACTTGCTTCATTATTTTCTGTTACACATCTATTTGAATTCTCTTCAATTTCTGTTGTTTCATTTTGCGTATTAATTAGGTCCATCCCATTGGAAAAAAATTTCATCATCATTATAACATTTTTCAAATGTACAAATGATTGGTTCATAAAAACTGAAATGCAATTCCTTTGCATTATTACAGAAAGAAACGTCAATATTTGTTGAATAATCTATTGATGATTTATGTTCAGGTGAATTTTAATTCAACTTGATTATATTCTTTCAAGATTTTGTATAATGAGTGATTGCTATTTTTGTAAAAATCAATATTCAAATCTCTCACTAAATTACAGTTATTACCCTTTGTAAGTGCTTTCTTGATCATTTCAATAAACTTTTCCTTTATATTCCCAAAAAATTCAATTTTGGTTTTATATAGCAAGCACACATATTACAATAACCATTCCATTTAAATCCTACCAAATGGAACATCATTTTCATCATTAAATTCATAAAATATGTTTGCTTTTTCGGTTCTTCTTCTTCCTTAATATTATATATTCTTAGACCATATGGTTTTTTTATATTCTCCCAATCAGCACTAAATAATAATTTGAAATATCATAAGTATCATTCCTACTTGTCCACGTTTCTACCAATATGAGGCACTTTGTAGCTAGAAAATATTAATCTTTTATGTCATTATAATGTACATTTAAACTTCTTACATTTTGAAAAATGAAAGATTTTGTTGATGTATGTATTACATCTTTGTAAAAATTTTACATCAAATTGACTAGTTTAGTTGCCGCGCATCATCGCGAGACGAAGCGTTCCTTATCGAGCGTTGATACTGCTATCGTTGATCGAAGCTCGATAAAGAACGCTTTGTCTCACGACGATGCACGGCAACTAAACAAACTGATAACAAGAAAACGCGACCTCCTATCAAAAAACGGAAAACGGTTCTGAAATCAGCGCAAAAAATACTTCTAGATACAACCTATCTCACTTCAGCAATTTTCAAAAAAATTTTAATTGTTGCCTAGTGTATGATCTTCCTTGTGAAGTGAACTGATATGGCTTTTTCAATGCTCCTACGGATATGTACGGTTTTCAGCACTGAGTGGTTAAGGTATGCCTGAGCTTTGGCTTTCATCTGGGCCCATTTCTTTGTTAATTAATCTAGATCACCATCAAGATAGGAGGAGATGAGCCTGCAGACTTCATGAGTTAATTCAAGGGTTCTTTTCCACAACTTGAAGTTCTTTCTCGCATAATACTTTTCCGGAGTCTTGGAACGGAAAGATTGTAAAGTCGTCTCGGTTCAAATTAGAAAAATGAATATAACTAGTCAATAAAAAGAAAAAAAAAAAAGTTAATTTCTATAACTAATATTCTCCAATATTAGAGTAAATAAGGATCAAAGAATTATTCTGTTGCGTAGTCTATAAGGTATTGCCTCATAAAAGAGGCACACGGACGGCTTGTAGAACTTGCATGCAGACTATAGATATCAAATAGGTTTGATAGAGTGAGTATGAGTTGTTAAGTAGATAGGGAGCGCTAGTAGCTCCCAGTAACAGATTCAATATCAATATTAAACATAGGTACGAGTATCAAACGGTCTATGATCAGGGTCAATTCAAGAAAATTCGAGAAAAGTACAACCGAGTAAAAAATGATGAAAATGACAAAAAATTTTGAAAGAAGCAAAGAAAAAAACAATATTTTTAGTCAATTTGAACTTTTTTTTTTTTTTCTTTTTCTTCTTTTTTTTTTTTTTTTTTTTTTTGCTTGTTGACTCGATAAAAGGTGAAGTAAAAGTCAAGTATTTTCAGAATTTCCTTTTAGTAGGTACCCTTAATTGCAGATTTACCTCTACGCTTAGCTTAGCTTTTAGAGACCTTGGAGTGAACGTTTGCTCCAGTAAGTGTATAAGATGTATTCTCTTTTAGATGTCAGCTAAAAGAGTGGTCGAATTAATAGGAATCTTATTCTTGACCCAGTTGTTAGACCCTTATTCGAATAATGCGTTCAGCTTTATTTAAATGAGTGAAATAATGTATTGAAGGTTACGAAGAATTGTGAACGAGTCCTTAATGAAAAAAACATAACGTAGACTGTGAATAAGGTTTAGTAGGTATTGTTAAAAATAATGACTCCGATATCTGTTTTTCGCTACTTAACTTACATCCAAAAATGTAATATGAGTCAGTAGCGCAGAACTTAGGATATTTCTCTTGTTAGCTTCTGAAATTCGATTGTCGTTACCAATAGCAAAAACAAGGCTATTTTGCGGAGTTCGGTAATTGGAATATAAGATTTTATTATCTGCAGTTTTCGGTAATGGTTCGTGATTGAAAATGTTACGACTGATTAGTGCCCGCTCATCTCATTATCGGCTTTGTCTCGTTATAACGAAATAAATGAGCGTGGAATTAGAGGCTTCCAGACCTGTTAAATTCCGAGTTTATAAGAAAATGATTTTCGTTATAATTTACTTATCGAATCTTCCTTTTTCATAGAGCTCCTGATGGAACTCAAAATATACGAACGTTCGTCATTTCGCAGTCGTTTTCTCATCTTTTCAGGCAATTTTATTTATTCGGCGGAGAGTCAACAAGTATTATTATAATTGAATGAAATGAGGAAAAACAATATACAAAGTTATTAAAAAAATGCGTGTTAGCGATTGTATAAAATTACAATGAGAAGAAAAATTCGTCGACTCCAACTGGTATACCTACTGTGATAAAAGTTCGAATTTTCGGGTGATAAATGACCTTTCATTGTTTGTACCGACAGAACGAAGCATCAAATTTATAATATTTTTTACGCGTATGTATGCAAATTTTCGGTGCTTCTTTTGATGATACACGTTATGGACGATATTTTTTTTTGTGGACTTCGTTCATTCAAAAATGGTTTTCGATGTTCATTTATTTTGTCAGAATTTTCTGGAATATTCGGACGATGGAAATGTTTCATATCTACATGCCCGTGGAACACGAAATTTTTATAAATTCTACGTGTCAGTCTCTCTTCTCCCCTATTCTTGCTCAGAAGGAATCAAAACTCTTCTGAATTCCAAGTGAGTAAAGTAGATGACTGAGTCCTCTCGGGTATTTTGCAGGGGTTAAGTGGGGAATTTGATACTTGGATTTAGTGCAATCCAAACGTACCTTTTCCAGAGGTTGCAGATTTTCATCACACCGTTATATTCTGTTCAACTTAGCAGGAGCTTCTACGCATTAATGTTATTGTCAAGGTCCTGTGCACTTTCGCAATCGAGACATGTAGTGTATAGGGACGATTTTAGAAGATGATTTTGTGACGGGGAATGATAATGGACAAGCACACAAAAAAAAAAAAAAAAAAAAAAAAGAAAGAAAGAAAGGAAAGCTCTCTTACTTCTTCCTGAATTTACTTTCCCCCTTTTTTCTCCTCTTATTTAGGTTGAGAGGATGTCCCTGAGTCCTCCCCCCTGTAAAACGTTTCATATGCTTGCTCCCTACACTTCGATGTCGATGTATTGGTTTTTGCGATCATATTGAATCGATACTACCGATCATATTATCGACTTTTGATACGTGTATCTCAGTCATGGTGACGTCATGGTAACGTCTCCTCCTATCAACATTCTTTAGCTCAGTATAATTCTATTATTCTGTATGTTAGTCCACTCGTTCGCATTTATTCTTAACCTTGTACAGGTCTGGTTAGGCTGAGTCGCTAAGGGGCTCATTCGCATTATCAGTCCAGTATTTCGTTCGTTCGCCTCCATTATTAGTCCAGTATAACCCTAGTACATACTGTATGTCAGGCTAGATTGCTTCTCGGGGTCATTCGTTTCGCTCGTTCGGTAGCCTAGGAAAGGTCTAGTGTACTGTATAATAGGCCAATTATCTCATTCTCCCCCCTAAGTAAATGACGTCATCAAGCTCGACAGTATTTTATATATTGGGTCTAGTGTAGCCTAGTTTAGGGGGCAGAACGAGTACTATTATGAAGTACGTACCCCGTAAATATTCTTAAAGTTTGTGGTACTAGTATTCGATATTAAATCTCGTATGTTACATATTCAGCTTAGTGCAGCCTAGCATTCTGTATATTGGGCCTAAAAATAGCAGAAGGTAAAATTTTTTGAAGTCCCTAAAGTAGGTCTAGGTTAATGATGACGTGATCAGGCATCACAAGAAACCGTGATAGTTTTATCGGGCGTAGTCCCAATTTAAAACCGCCAGAAAGCCGAGTACGGTTTTTCGAAAGTAGTCCCAGTCCTATGAGCATATGAAATGCTAAAAATTAGAGTGTCTTCGGGCCTCCAAGCCTTAATTGAAGATCATGAAAATGTCTACCTTCTTGATGACGTCACGGACTGCTCCACCTGCGCCTTCTATGACAAGTCTTCAGATCTGTAGATCACCTCAGTCCTTTTTTTCATAAAAGTAGCTTAGGTCGAAACTCCATTTTTTTATCAACATGGAACCTGTTCTGTGAAGGGCTTTTTGAGAAATTTGCCGTGTGCCGTCCGCCGTCCAACAAAATCTTGGAAAAATTTCATCTCTCGAGCTATATATGATAGGAGGGGGACTTAGAAAACGTTCGACTCTCGAGCCATATATGATAGAAATTTTTCCAAGCCCCCCTTCTATCATAATTTGTATGGCTCGATAGTCGAAAATTTTTCCAAGTCCAGAAGAATTTTGACTCTCGAGGTATACAGGGTGAGGCCAAAAGATGTTACCAGTTGAATGGGAGTTTGCGTTAAATCTGTCGTAGCGCAAAAACGCGAAACGTTAGATGTATACTTCAAATCTAAGAAATTCGCATCTCAATTTTATCTTTAATTTGCGTCAAATACGAAGTTTCTACGACTTTTCTGAGCCGAGTTATGGACCAAAATGTGCCGAAATTTTGCTGCAGGGGTTCCCAAAGTGTGTAATTATCAGAAGAAAACTTGATTCTGTCTTAAAAAATTCTGTACAATTCCGAAGTAAAATTTCGTGCTGAGTCCGAAAAAATCACCCAAATCACCCTCGAAGCTTCAAAATGGATGTACGGACCCAAAGAGGGTCAAAATTCCCCCAAGTTTGGAAAATTGCTCCAACTTTCAACGCACATCCATTTTGAAGCTTCGTAAGGTGATTTGGATGATTTTTTCGAACTCGGTGCAAAATTTTACTGAAGAATTGAATAAAATTAGCGATTATCCAACTTCGGAACATTTTGACCCTTTTTGGGCTCGTGAACCCATTTTTGTGCTTCGCAGTATTTTGTGACCTATTTTTTTCGTTTTCCCCGTAAAATTTCACTTCAGGAACAGTAATTTGATAATCGGAATGTTCGAAATTCAGCTCAATACTGTAAATTAATTAATATTCAAGCCCTATTTTGGAAACCCTGGCAAATTGTTAAATTTTCGCCACATTTTGGTCCATAACTTGGCTCAGAGAAGACGTAGAAACTTCGTATTTGCCGCAAATTGAAGATAAAATTGAGGTGCGAATTTCGTAGATTTGAAGTATACATCTAACGTTTCGCGTTTTTGCGCTACGACAGTTTTAACGCAAACTCCCATTTAACTGGTAGCATCTTTTGGCTTCACCCTGTATAATGGCTTCATACTCGAAATTTTTTCCAAGTGATGCCTTTCCTGTCATATATGGGGGGCTATTTGAGAAATCTGGCGTGCGCCGTGCGCCGTCCAGCGAAAAACTTAGAAAAATTTCGACGCTCGAGCCATATATGACAGGTTCCCTGTTAATAGGAGGGGGACTTAGAAAAATTTCGACCCTCGAGCCATATATGATAGGAGGGGGACTTGGAAACACGACGGCTTCCTTGAAAATGCAGCGCGTTCAAGTTGTCAGGTCATGATTTTCAGGTCTTGGAAAAACTTCAGGCTCTAGGGGACTCGGGACAGCGGGTTCCCCACGCATCTAATTTTTCGTCACTTTTTTTTCGGAGAGGGGTAGAATTTTTAAGAAATTGACTCGCACTGATTCTGCATACCTCATGAACGATAATGTCATTTTGTCGATGCATGTCCTATCGAAGAAAGATTCCTAGTATAGGTAAATCCCCAATTCAATGCGCTATAATAAAATCCGCTCCGCGCCCGATGATTATTTCGGAAATCGTGCGACTTTTCAATCTACGATTTCAATCGACACGTTTCTACACTTTTAAATTAAGTGTGAACAACATTGTTATTGATGTACGAGTACTTATGTTCATGACCGCTTTTTAGTATCTAAATTTATACGTTCGATCAAAATATGCTTAATTTACACGGAGTAGTAACCTTGATTTTGTTGAACTGTGTCTTTCCGATGCACAGCTTACGATTCGCTTGTCCGCGGTCGTAAATTCGTTAGCGCGAAGATACTACGCACATAAATGATACAGATTAATATTTTTCAACGAATGCAGTAAATAATTTGTCTGAGTGATATTTCATGTTAAAGACATCGGTGACTTATCGACGAAGTTCTTTAGAGAGGATTTTTTTTTTTTTTTATTTATTGACGATGTCGAGAGAAAATTGCATTATGCTTGTACCTGTGTATGTTTCAAATCTACGTACGCGAAATACGAGAGTGTCATCATGGTCGAGAAGAATACAATCAGGTTTGAACTCGAAGTTCATAAACTAATGAATAATTGTGATAAGCGACTTGACACTCATTTTTGCTCTCACATGTATAAATTTACATTAAAAATACAGTTCGACAAAAATTCTTACTACGGACTCGACCATTATTTCGAATGAATAATACGCAACACATTTTTAGGCGAGCTAGTATTGAGCTAGTATTAATCAAAAATTTAAACTACTCTATAATTCACCGATTTTGTATTTTCAAAGAGAAATTTCTCGTCTCTTTGGAAATATTGACTAAAAAAGTTTATAGTCAATCTGCGTACGGTAAATTTTTTTTTTTTCGTTTTTCATCTTGACGCATATGAGAAAAAATATATATTTGTATAATTCATTAGATGGGACAATTTCATCTCGCCGGTTTTTCCTCATCCTCGCCTCGTGGTGACGTCTTTAATTACTCATATTGAAATTAATACAGGGCAATTAAGGCAGTATCTTACGTATATATATAACCACTAGAAACGAAATTGAAGAACAAAATTGAGAAATCTGGACACTGACGTCAGCCTGAAGAGAATAAAGAAATGCGCCCGAAAAACCAACCACGATATGATATGAACAAAAAACAATTTCTGGGATACACATATCAACTAGTTTACAACAAATTGCAGAACTAAAACTCATCATATCAAAACTCTCAAAGCTAAATGCATTCGCGCCTTAAATATACTGAAATTTATCTCTCACCCTTCCAAAGGCTGCAACAAAAAACTTCTACTTCATCTTTACAAGAGTCTTATCCGGTCGCGGCTAGATTATGGAGCACCCGTCTATAACCTATAGCCAATAAATCGATCCTCTCCTTACTAGACACCATTCAATCTTGGGAGCCTTTCGAACAAGTCCTAAACTTAGTTTATGCGCCGAACCTGCCCAACCTCCTCTTCATTTCGTCGACTCATTTTAACTTCCAACTTCTTATCAACTGTCTCTCAATTCTCCCATCTCCCCATTTTTGATTTCATTTTCAAACCAAATCACAATCTGCCTCCAGCCCCTAGAAACAAACGTATCCGGCTTCAATTTGAATACTCCCTTGATAAACCTTTCACAGCTAACCCTCTTCTACCTATTTACACGTCATCTCCACGTTGGACCCTCACCCAACCAACTATCCGTTTTTTAAATCTCACAGAAATCCCCAAATCAAACAGTCCATTCACCACCCACGTAAGAAACATGATTCAAGAATATCATGATCACACTCTCTGCCACACAGATGGCTTAAAAAGTAAGAACAAAACGTCTTACGCATATTCCATACACGGATCCATTGTCGCCCATCGCATCAATAACACAGCCTCCATATTTACGGCCGAATTGATGGCAATATTCGCCTATCTTTCTCATCTTTCACAACTTCCGCCACATTCTTCTTCTCACGGACTCACTTTCTTCACTACACTCTCTCGCTGACCCCTATACTACAAATTCACTAACACAAAAAATCCTCCTCACGCTCCAAACTCTAATCTCAATTAACATTCACGTCATATTCATTTGGATACCTGGCCATATTGGCCTACTAGCCCAGTAGAATTACAATAAATAAGTGCTTCGAAAAAAAAACCTCCATCTAAGATTTCATTGCTGAAAAGTGTTGGCCTTGGTATCATTTTTATGTGGTAAAAAACCATCACCCCCACCCCTTGCGGAACCCCTTAAAAGGGGGGCTTATTTAGTACGTTTTTTGTTTTTTTCAATTTTTTTCGAAAAGTATGAGATTTAGCGCAAAAATACCTTAGTACAAGAAGATTCTCCATAAAATTTACTATGGACTAGTGCCACCACTTACTCGGTTACGATAATTTGACGCTGTATGACAATGTCTGCAAATTTAGTGTTTTCAGAAAATTGTCGATTTTTCAAGTTTTTTCTGAACGTTTTTCCGATTTTTCTTAGAAAGTTTGAGATTTAGAGAAAAAATACCTCGATACAAAAAGATTATCTATAAAATTTATCATCGAATAATGCCATCACTCACTCGGTTACGATAACTTGACGCTGTATAACAATTTCGGCAAATCAAATGAGGAGCATTTCCGCAATTTCCTCTTTCGGATCTGTCACCCGACGCTAGTCGATCTCTCACTCCGCGAGCACTCAACGGCAGACAAACTTGTCGACACTCCCTCCATCTCCTGAATCAACAATTTTACTGCAGAATGGAAAAAATTTTTGATTTTTCATTTTGGAGATCATCTAGGGCCATTTCAGTATTTTTCTCGGACTCGGCGTTAAATTTTACCTCAGAATTGAAAATAACTTCTGAAGATTACGCAGTTTTTCATCTTTGAGGAATTTTGATTCTCTTTGATCCCATCAACCCATTTTGGTGCTCCGAAGTATTTTTGAAGCTAAACAATAAAGAGGACCATTTTTTCTGCGGTTTGCATTTTTTTACTCCACGTCGGAGTATTCCTCTTTATTGTTTAGTATGGATAGCCGTAACTTAAAGGAACGGATTCGTGTATTTTTGAAGCATTTTTCTCGAACTCAGCGTAAAAGTCCACTTGAAATTCGAATTGAAATTTGAAAGAATGAACGATTTTCCAATTTGGAAAAATTTTGGCTTTTTTGGCCCATTAACCCCTTTTCGGTGCTTCGAAGATCTTTTTAAGCATTTTTTCTTCGGACTCAACGCAAAAGTCCACTTGAAATTAAACTTTGGAAGTTTGAACAATTTTCCAATTTGGGAAAATGTTGGCCCTTTTTGGGCCCATTAACTCCTTTTTGGTGTTTCAAGGAACTGTTTGAGCATTTCTATCGGACTCAGCGCGAAATTCCACTTGAAAATCGAATTAGAATTTGAAAGTTTGAACAATTTTCCAATTTGGGGGAATTTTGACCTTTTTTGGGCCCGTTAACCCGTTTTGGTGCTTCTTACGATTTCGTTACCATTTTTCTCGTTTTCCCCGTCCAAATTCACTCGAGAAACAATAATTTGATTGTTAAAATTTTCGAAATTCAGCTCAATACTGTGAATTAATTAATTTTCAAGCCCTATTTTGGGAACCTTGGCGGTTTGGTGAATTTTCGGCACATTTTGATCCATAACTCGGCTCAGAAAAGTCGTAGAAACTTCAAATATGGCTCAAATTAAAGATAAAATTGAGATACAAATTTCGTAGATTCGAAGTATACACCTAACGTTTCGCGTTTTTACGCTAGAACATATTTAGCGCAAACTCCCATTTAACTCGTAACATCTTTCTGGTCCATCCTGTATAGCTTGGAGGTCAAAATATTTCAGGTCCCTTCCTGTCATATATAGCTCTAGAGTCAAGAAAAATGAGACTTCTGAACTATACTAGGCTTATAGTAGGTCTAGGCCTGCTTTATACTAGCTCTATCCTATATCTAAGTCCTCCTCCTGTCAAATATAGCTTGGAGGTCGAAATTTTTTCAAGTCCTTTTCCTCTCATATGTCCGCCGTGTGCCGCCTGGCGAAGAACTTGGAAAAATTATGACTTCTATTATGTAGCTTGGAGGATGAAATTTTTTCAAGTCCCTCTTCTACCGTAATATAGCGCGAGAGTCCAGAAAAATTTAGACTCTCGAATTATATTATACTAGGCTTATAGTAGGTGTAGGCCTTCTTTATACTAGCTTTGTACTAGGTCTAGGTTTCCTTGAATTTCTTAGAAAGTTTGAGGTTTCAAACAGAAAGTGTTCCTCGTGAAATCTAAATAAATGAAGCTGAAAGTTTGTCTGTCCTCTTATAACTCGAGAACCGCTGTACCTATCGATTTCAAATTTTCGTCACATATTTGTATTATTCCAGAGCAACTTTTAAGCCATAAATGGAAATTTTAGCTCCCATAGAAGAAAAACTCTTTGAAAAATTATGCCCTCGCTGTATGTATCAGTTGACACGATTTGATTCATCAAAGAAAGGTACTTACACGCAACTGTGTACTGTATTTCTCTCCTAAGTGGGATTTGGAAAAATGTCGACTCGCAAATTATATATGATGGGAGAAGGACTTGGAAAATTTCGAGTATTGAGTTGTATCTGATAGGGTGGGGATACTTGGAGAAATATGGAATTTCGAGTCCCAACTTATAAGATAGTGAGAAACAAAGTTTAATCTTTATTTAGAAAAAGTGTAAACAAGGAAATCCCCATAAAACAGGTTCCCTGCTGGCCTCGCGATTAACACAGTTAATAAAGGCAACATCCCGAGCAGTTAACGAAATAAGCTGCAAGTTATCGTCGTCAGAGTTTGAAACTATTTGAGAAAAGGTACTGGGTTCGAGAAAGAATTGTGGAAAGTAGGTTTCTCATACACGAAACGACGAAATATGTCTCATGCCTTTATACAAACTGATATAATGCTTTAGGGGTGTGCCATGATTTCTACCTACTATCATCCATTTCCTTAATCATTGCGACTGGCAAAATATTGATGAACTAGTTCGTTTTTCGCTGCAATACGTGTCAAGTTAGCTCTTACCGTTAAAATCGAAATATTTACAAGACACAGATATCTAGGCGCGCTACCAACCGCTAGTTTACCATAAAATTATCCTCTCTCGATATCCTTCAAACGCTCTATCCTTACAATACCTAGGTACGTATTATACAGTATTTTGCTCACGTGGTAGCTGCATCGTGACGAGTTTTTCGGTACAGTATTAGTCACAATTTTCGGACAAACTTTGGAAGGAAGTTCAGACAGGTTTTATAATAATAAATTTCACGAGGAGTATTTTTTTTCCAAAAATTTTTCCTATTGAAGCTCGATTCTTAGTGACATTTGCGAAAAATCATTTTTCTTTCGAAAGCTCATAACTATCAAAAACTTTTTTCAAGCTCACCATTGGACTGACAATGAAAGATGAATAGTCAATTTTGAAGAAAATTTCGCAGAAAACATTTTTTTTTCTTCAATTTTTTTTCCAATTGGAGCCCAATCTTCCGAAAAAGCTTAATTTGGTTTCAAAGTTCCCAACTTTTTATCAACTTTTATAGAAAGTTGAGGTGGTCCATTTTAGTATAGCAAATTTCACGAGGAACACTTTTTGTTCCAAACTTTTTTTAATTAGAGCTTGATTTTTCGAGCTATTTTCAAAAAATAAATATTCATCCAAAAGCTTCCAACTTTGTACGAACTTTTTGAGCTTATAATTGAACTTACAACGAAGTAATTTCGAGTACACTAAAATGTAGGAACATTTTTTGTCTGAAGAATTTTTTTCATTGAGCTCAAATTTTTCGAGTTTGGGGGGCCAAAACGTGCCACAAAAAATTTAGCACAAGGTGTGGGGGGGTGGAAACTTTGATACGTTTTTCGGGGTACCAAATTTGACCATTTACAATAATTTCCCCTTGTGTACCCCAAAATGTTTACGAGAACATTTTTTGTGTGTCTTCATGGCCTGTACTTTTGTTGATTCCTTTTAGTATTCTTATTTCAGTAATATGATTAACCATAACCTACAAACGGTCCCCTCCCAAAAACCCTTACCCATAAGAAAGTCGGAAGAAATCCCCCGAAGTTCTTTGTCAGATCCGTTTTTAAATGTGTTACATTTTACAAAGGAGATAGAAAATCTCATGCAACCAGAACTACCAAGTAATTGTGATGTTGTCCAATGTGGGAACTCTTAAAACAACTTTAATCGCGTGTTAATGAATTCTTGTAACTGTATTTGATGTATATTCATGTCAGTAGTTCATTTTGTCGGTGCACCGTAAATCTTCCGAGCGTCGTCTTTCCAAAAAATTACGACGATATGACGAATATATTTACGAAATTCCTTCGTTCTGACATTACGAGTATGTAGGTCGTCCGCCGTCACTCGGCTGCATCGATGAATGTCCCCGTATCACTACAATATTAATGTTTCAGTGCATATTTCAGAAGTTTTTTATCTCTTTTTTTGTGCGTATATTGCGTAAATTATTGTACGAAAATATCTTTGGTTTTTATACTGTATAATAGCTGTTTTTGGCGGCAATAATGGCAAAAATTATTCATCTATTCACGTTACATTTTTATCTTGCTCGTAGATAAACTCATGAATCATCCGATCTATGATATTTGATACATCCTTAAACGAATTGTATACGTAGACTAAATTTTGATTGTTATCGATACAAGGTTTGTGTATCAAATCGAATGACTGACGTGTATTTCGATGAATCCCGCGTTACCGGTACTAAGGCTCTTTCTTCCGAAACCTTGTCGGTACGTGACGGTATGAAGGATCGTGTCCAGAAATAGCTCTTCCAACGACGAATAATCTGAAGATTGTCGCGACAGAAACCTTTTGTGCAGAACATTTTCGCGTGCTCTTTTCAAAGATTTTCGATATAGTTTCTCACTCCACTTTCACGTCGCTCCATGTCGCTCCATTCCATCGATTGTACGTATTTTTCAAGTTCGCTATCTCAGGTATTCTGTACCCGACAATATAATCGAGCATAATGAGTGTACATGCATTGGTTACCTGTCGAATATCATTTTTGTCCTTGAAAACTCTACATGCTATACATTGCAATAATCTCACTCTTTCCTCTTGCAAATGTACATACTCGTACATCTTTCCTGGGTATTTTCAACTGTTTTTTAGGTATAATGTTATTTTTTTGAAATAATTTTTAACTATCGGATTGCTCGCCGCAGGCCCATTAATGGAACTCGTAGGATTGAAAATCGTGCACGATCCTTCTCGGAAAATTATCCCGTTAGCGAAGTATTAGTTTCTGTAGCGTTAATTACCTCACTTCTTCACTCATTACTAGTATTTTCTAATCGGGTCATTCTCTTCATGTGTGAGTGTGAAGTTGAAGTATGTTTTGGAACAGATCGGAGGAGTCCAGATTTTTCACGAACCTTAATAATTATCCAACAGAAACACATTTTCATTAGTATTCATGTCTAAATTAATGGTTGTACCTGATGGAAAATATAACTCGTAACTTATTGCTGTTATAATAGTCCAGTCAATAAAGATGAAAAAATGACAATTATGTGACATATTTTTTTTTTAGCGGGGAACCCGCTATCCATTTTGTTAGGAGATTACATCCTCAGAAAACGTCCGCGTCCCGTCCGCGTCCGCAGGTTAGGTTAGGTTACGGGACTTAGAAGAATTTCGAGTCTCGAGCTATATATGATAGGAGGGGGACTTGGAAGAATTTCGAGCCTCGAACTATGTATGATAGGAGGGGGACTTGGAAGAATTTCGACTCTCGAGCTATATATGATAGGAGAGAATGTAGAATGATAATTTCGATTTGAATTATATGACAAGATTATCAACTCAGTTCCACACCACCTGAGAGGTCGACTTAAGGAATTGCGGGATCCCCGCTGCCATTGCAACGTCTGCAATGGCTTCTAATTTTTTTTTGTAATGTGCTCAGGATAACCCCCTGATTGAAATGCTTCGCCCCTCGCGGCTCCCCTTCACCCCGAAAATTCAGTTTTTAACAGGGAACCTGTTTTATGGGGGGTTTTTTGAGAAATTTGCCGTGCGCCGTCCGCCGTCCAGCGAAAAACTTAGAAAAATTTCGACTCTCGAGCCATGTATGATAGGAGAGGGACCGTGAAAAATTTCGACTCTCGAGCTGTATATGATAGGAGGGGGATATGGAAAAATTTCGACTCTTGAGCTATATATGATAGGAGGGGGACTTGGAAAAATTTCGACTCTCCAGCTATCATATATAGCTGGAGATTATTTCGACTCTCAAACTATATTACACTAGGCTTATACTAGCTTTATCTAGGTCTAAGCCTCCTTGAATTTTCAATACCAAATCCCATTTGACTCATAAAACAGGTTCCCTTCGTTCCTCGTTCAACTTAGTTAAGGAAGCCGTCGTTTTTGCAATTTACTCGAAAACTAAGCATTTTAGTGAAAAAATTTTCAAACAAAAGTTGTTCCTCGTGGAATTTTCTACAAAATTCTGTATTCATTTGTTACCTTACGCTCATTGGTTGGTCTGAAAATTGCCATTTAAGTACCTCATTTTGTTCTTACGAGCCATTTTTTACGTTATAGACCTACCGGATTGTAGTAACAGTTTTGGTTCACTTTTTGTATTTTTTGTAATTTTTCCAAGAATTAAGAAAATGATTTCAAATCAAACGAATCCGTTCCTCCAGGTTACGGCTATCCATAATAAACGCGAAAGGACGAATACTCCGAAGGGAGAGTAAACAATGCAAACCGCAGAAAAAATATAAAGTACGAGCGCTTTCAGTTAATAAAACATCATCAAGCCTGAACTGAAAGCAACTGACAAACAGAAGAGAAAGACAAGGTATTAAGATTGGCCAAACGAGAAATCACGGTGTGAATCATAAACCAGTTCAATCAGGCCATCTTCCGGAATGTACGAGTTGAGTACAGTGACACCATCGGTGTTGAGATGACGCATTATCTCTATATGCTCGAGGCCGGTGCGCTTACGGTAGGAATTCTCCTTATGGAGGAGCTTTTCGGATCCCTCATGGAAGCTGTGGCCACTGTTTATTAAATGATCAGCAGAAGCTGACTCCCCCAATTGTCACATCTTCCAAGACTTCAGGTGCTCAGCTACTCTAATTGTCATTTGGTGGCTGGTCTCACCAATATAAAAGCCTCCACAATCCCTACATTCCAACTTATAAACACCACTCCTCTCATCAACGGGTATGGGGTCCTTCAGCCTAACAAACAACCTCTTGACTGTGGTAGGGTTGTAAAACGCGGGTCTGACGCGAAACGGTTGGAGGGCCCGACCCAATTGGAGGGAGAACTTCCCCAGGAAAGGGAGACTGATCCATCGCAAACGGCGATCACGGATCGTGTCTCGGGGGAGGGAGGTGGTAGAATCCAAGAGGCCCCTCGTAACTTTCCTCCGAACCATCACGTCAACATCGACATTGACCCCATTCACTCTGGCCAGGTGTTTTATTGTGATTAACTCTTTCTTGAAGGCAGACTGACTCAAAAGAATACGAGTCAGTCAGTGAACTCGGCTATGAAAGGCATCCATCTTATGAGCAACAGGACCGAACGAACCTCCGTGGACTAAAACATCGGTCGTAGTATCTTTCCTGTAAATTCCAAACTTATAGATACCGTCTATTATAGAGATCGACAAATCCAAAAAGTTAATGGAAAATACCCCTATTTCCAACGTAAATTTGATGGAAGGATACCAGGAATTGAGATACCCCAGAAACTCACCAAGAAGATCTGGGGGACCAGTCCAGGTGCATAGAACGTCATGACTGTACGTGTGCCAATAGTGAATATAAATAAGTAACACCTGGTTCGAGGAAGAGAGGTCAAGTTCAAACATAGACATGAGAATTTCGGAGATGAAAGAGCCTAAAGGTGATCCAATAGGGATCCCTACTTCATCAGGAAACTCGAAAAATTTTCATTCAAATTTACAGTAGTTGGGGGACCAGCAAATATTCAGGAGATCAAAAAATTCATGAAGCTCATTGTGAGGGATGTTGGCTTTAACGAATAGCTCACCCATACGCTGGTCGGGAACAAACCAACAACATCAAACGAGCAGATGGTCGTTCCCGGAGGAAGACTTACGCCCTTCAGGACGTCAGTTAAGAAGGCCGAATTCAAGACCGAATGAGGAGATTCAAAATCGATGCGATTTATGAACCAATGGTCCAGGAATTTGGCAAGGATGTAGGTAGGTGAGGAGATGAAAGAAACAACGGGTCGCATCGGGGTATTGTTCTTATGTACTTCAGGCAGCCCGTAGAGGAGGGGGGTGTGGGGTTAGGAACAAGGAGGGCTTTTTTCAAAGCAGGAGTTTTGATAATCGCCTCACTCGTGTTGATGACACTCCTAACTTCTTTAACGTGCTTAGGAAAACTGAAATCCTCACTCTCTTTAGCACCACACTGCTGGAGGACTTCATGGATCTTGGAAGAATAGGCGGATTTCTCCATCACCACAACAGCATTGCCCTTGTCATCCTTAGTGATGAGTAAATCTCCCTCTTTAATCTTCCTCTTTAAACCTTGAATCACTCCTCCCAATTTATCACTCATGCGAGGGAGGGGGTTATTGCAGACTAATTCGACACAAACTTTCTGGCTATTAAAACCAGGACCAATTTTAACCGCAAGATCTGCAACAACATTCGCCAAGGTTTCATCTTTCTTGAGGGGAGGTAATCTGAATTTCAAACCTTTCTCAAGGAGGGCTGTTTCGTCACTATTGAACACTACCTGACTATTATTTATGAGGGGGGACGGAATTTATGGACGACAACACCGTCACTCACCCCTTCCTCAACCACATTATCATTAACCTTCATTAGGGAGGACAACTTCCTACTTTTCTTCTCCTTCAAGTTCACCTCAAACTTCCGACACTTTTCATTAACGTCCCGCATAAAGTAATCAAACTCAAGGGGGAGGAGCATACCGGGAGTCTCGAATGGACCATAAGGTTTAATCTAGTCGTAATATTATATTTACCATGCCATCTTCGCAACTCTGTTCTTATCCACTTCTCCCTTATATAATTTTCCAGTTTCTTAGTCGACCTCCCCCGAAACACGATCCGCGATCGTCGTTTGCGATGGACCAGTCTCCTTTTCCTGGGGAAGTTGACTGACTCATATGCCTTTGAGTCAGGCGGCTTTCCAAAAGGAACTAGTGACGATTAAGCACTTGTCCAGGGTGAATCAAGTAAGGGTGGACATTGACCTTATGGCCTGGAAGAGGCTTACTAGACAATGCTTCGACTCCGCTACCTCCCTCCTCAGGGATCACCTGGACAGTTGAAATAGGAGGGTTAGACTTCCTTTCCTGAGCAAGTTCTCTTTTCAGTTGGGACGTGTCCTCCGGCCTTTTGGATTCCGGCTAGGATTTTATTATGCTAATACTGTTAAAAGTCTATTTGTAAAATTAAAGGACCCCGTTCCTGTGGCCGAGAGGAATGGAATTTACAGTCTAGCGTAAAACGATTGCTCTGGAATCTGTGTAGGTATGACTGACCTTCAGCTCCAAATTAGCATAGAAAGGCTTGGGAGAAGGGTAAATTGGGCTAGTCGGCATTCTTTGTTGTACAAATCCACGGTCAGAATATTATTTGGAGATTTCAGAGGGGTTTTAGTAGAGAAAGGAGGATAGTTATTTTTCAAAAAACCTTTTTATTTACTTCTTCAATGGGTTTTCGATCCGAAAAGAGAAAAAAATAGATTCATTTTTTGAGTTATTGAAATGACCTTAATTGTAACGCAGTGCGAGGGACTTGAATTTTTCTTGATGTAAAAATTTTTCATACCCGGTGACTTACCTTTCACGCACATCAGGTACCCGTGCCAATTCTATTCTATCGAAGTAAAATCGCGCGGGAATGTCAGTTTTAGATCAATCTTTTCTTGTCGTGCACTAATGAACGGACGAAGAGTATACTTATATATGAGAACGCGCAGTTTACTCGTAGAGCAAATTTTAGATCATCCAGCATCAGATGATTTATCGCTCATTATTTCAATCCGTGAATGCTCCGTATCGTACGTTTCGTGTTCATACGATACTGTTTGTATGTACGTAGTCGTTGCGTAAGAACTATCTCATGCACGTACATTCGCGGTTTTCTACATCACAAGCCTTCAATAGATGATAGGCCAAATCATTTGTACGCCCAAGAGTGAATATTTACTCATACAGTGAAGGGAAAGCACAGTGCAGTATTTGAAATGGTTGAAAGATTCCGAGTCGAAGACAATTCTTACTATAGTTTGTTTCCTCCGCTTATTCTTTCCGAGTGAGTCGATGGTGAGCTTCGAAGATGGAAAAAGAAATCAGATACTCTATTCCCCTGGATGAGTACATATCACCTATTTCAAAAGGAGAAGGAAAAAGAAAAGATACAAAAAGTGATTTTTATTTGATATGTTTTATGTCTTTGGTCTCACCCCAGCCCAATGCAAAAATCCGCGAGTACAACCCCTCCCTAAAATAACATACTGGAAAATATTTGAGAAAATTTTTTTCTTATACCCTGTAGGGGAATCAGAAATCTATGAGTACATCTGTGCACTATTCATCTTATTTCCTGGAAATTACTGGACAAATCTCCTGCAATTTACTGGATGAAATACTCCATAGGTGATTCGGGAATCTGCGAGTACACCCCCTCTCCTTTATATTCCCTAGTTGATATGGAAATCTGCGAGTACACCTTGTATGGTTTTGGTTTTGATTAAACCTTAGAACATACGGAGCGCGTGCGCTCTTGAAACTTAGCAGCGTAAAATGTTGTGAACTAGACTTATACTGAACACAGGAGGGGGACAAGAGAGTAAAGCAAGTGAGCTCCCTTAAAGCCACTTGCTCAAAATGTTGAAAAATATACTAGACGTTATACTAGAGCAAGCCCTCAAAAGCTATATTATAGCCACCTATGTTCCAAAAAAATCCCAAGGATGTTCTGAAAAAATCCAAGCAGTGTCTTGAAAAAATCATGAGAATATTCCAAAAAAAATCATAACAATGTTAGGTACAAAGGAATTCTCGCTTTGTTTGAAAAGAATCCTAACAGTGTTCCAGAAAAATCATAGGAATATTCCAAAAAAAAATGTTGAGAATATTCCCCCCCCCCCAAAGAATCATGGCAATGTTCCTAAAAAATCCTATATTCCAAAAACATTATACTCATATTCCAAAAAAGTCAAAATGATGTTCGAAAAAAAAAAATCCTGGCAATGTTCCAGAAAGATCCTGATGTTTTAAAAAAATTATAGTTATATTCCAAAAAAATCCCAATGATATTCCAAAAAAAATTATAGCAAAATTCAAAAAAAATCCTAAAAATGTTCCCAAAAATCATAGCAATGTTTCAAAAATATCCTAAGGATCTACTGAAAAAATTCAAGCAGTATTCCAAAAAAATCATGAGAATATCCCCTCCTCCCCCGCAAAAAAAAAATCCTATGTTCCAAAAAAATCCTGATGATCTTCCAAGAAAAATCATGGCAAAATTCCAAAAATGTCATACAAAAGTTCCAAAAAAAATCATAGCAATATTACAAATAAATCATTGCAGTGTTCCAAAAAAATCATGGAAATAATCCAGAAAAATCATAGAAATTTCACAAAATATCCATGCAGTGTTTCAGTTACAAAACATTATGGCAGTGTTCCAAAAAAATCCCGAAGAGATTCCAACAAAATCCTAGCCGTAAATATCCCACAGATGTTTAGAAAAAATCCAAGCACTATTCCAAAAAAATCATGAAAATATCCCCTCCCCCCCCCAAAAAAAAAAAAAGAAAAAAAAAAAAAAAAAACATAGCAATGTTCCTCAAAACTCCTAATGGTCTTCCAAGAAAAATCATAGCAAAATTCCAATCATGTCATACAAATATTCCAAAAAAAAAAATCATTGCAGTGTTCCAAAAAAAAATCATGGAAATAATCAAGAAAAATCATAGAAATTTCACAAAATACCCAAGCAGCGTTTCAGTTACAAAACATTATGGCAGTGTTCCAAAAAAATCCCAAAGAGATTCCAACAAAATCCTAGCCGTAAATATCCCACGGATGTTCAGAAAAAATCCAAGCAGTATTCCAAAAAAATCATGGGATTTTTCAAAAAAATCATAGAAACGTCACAAAAAAATCCAAGCGGTGTTTCAGTTACAAAAAACCATGGCAGTGTTCCAAAAAAATTATGGGAATATTTCAAAAAAATCATAGAAACGTCACAAAAAAAAATTCAAGCGGTGTTCCAGTTACAAAAAACCATGGCAGTGTTCCAAAAAAATAATGGGATTATTTCAAAAAAATCATAGAAATGTCACAAAAAAAATCCAAGCAGTATTCCAGTTGAAGAAAGTCATGGCGATGTTCCAAAAAAATTATGGGATTATTTCAAAAAAATCATAGAAATGTCACAAAAAAAATCCAAGCAGTATTCCAGTTGGGATTATTTCAAAAAAATCATAGAAATGTCACAAAAAAAATCCAAGCAGTATTCCAGTTGAAGAAAGTCATGGCGATGTTCCAAAAAAGTTATAACAATATTCCAAAAATATCCGTAGGATGTTCCAAAAAATTCATAACCATGTTGCAAAAATTGTAGCATTGTTCCAAAATAGTTCCAAGGGTGTTCCAAAAAAATTACAGCATGGAACGTTCCAAAAAAATCCTAAGGATGTTCGGAGAAAATTATAGCAATGTTCCAAAAAAAATCATAGCAATGTTCTAAGATAATCATGAAGGTACTTGTTAAAGCAAGTTAGGCCGATCAATGCTTGCGTCAGGTGAAAATTCAGCTGACCATAGTCTCGGTTTGTCCGCTCCTTCAGTTCGCGATATTAACATATGGGTTATTCATTTATATAGTTTACTGTGAGCAGGTTGCAAAAACGTGAAACAAAGGAAATTGTATTCATTCCCTGAATGGTGGACTGGTATGCGGTAATTTTCAATTTTCTTTGTCACAACTTTTACTTTTTTTTCAGTCTCAAAATTTCATAGCCTGGACCATATGCCTGCTCTCCACTTTCCCAAGTCGAATTCTGAACATGGAAAAGATTTTAATTGGATAGGTGAATCTATAGAACACTGCGTTTATATTTCTGCACAATTGGATTAGCATATTGGTTGAGCGTTGTACAATAAAAATATTTACGTCTCCGTGCTTATCAATGTTGATGCGAGTCAGTAATCATTGCTAAGGAATTGAAAGATGTTTGGGAAGTTGTGGCGTTCAAGAGAATTATGTGTCGTGGTAACGGAGAAACAAAGAGAATCACTTTTCATTTCCGCCCAATGATATACAGTGTGAGACCTGCGAATATATTCTGTTATTTATCACGTTATGAAAACTTTCATTTTCATTTCGTAAAACAGTATACGTCCAGAGAAAGAGGAAAAATAAAACATAACTAGCTTACTTTCGTTTTTCAAACGATCGCCAAATTTCGACCTCATTCTCGAGTGGGGGAAAAATAGTCGGTGACGACAGTGTCTCGTATAATCTAACGCAGTACTTTCTAACGAGGTAGGTTTCGTACATAATTGTGGAAGTAGAGACTCTCTTTTAAAAACCGCGCATTAATAATAAAATTAGTTAATTTATTATTATGCGTGTTAAATTATGAGCGAGTCGTTATGACAAAAGATTATATCGAGTTGTTTGTTTTTGTGTTACAGGTGTCAAATGTACCATATCGAGTCAAGTACCTTATCGTCTTCAAGCATTTTGGGGAGTCTCTATAAGAGAGCTGCATTTATTTTTATGGCGACCATGGTCGTATATTAGTTCCGCTCTTCAGCAAGACAATTTACTTTCCGGTTATTATCAATATAAAGGCCATTCATCATCGTATCCTTTTTCTACATGATTTACGCGTATTGATCTTTATGGTTTGCCATAAATTAGTTTCATCGTCTTCCTGAATATTTGTACGTTACAGCCAACCGTCTCCTTTGCGCGAGTAATTAACTCTAGTTTCTCTTTTTCTCCTCCTTCCCGTTTCACTACAAATTTTGACCAATCAACTTCTGAGATGTTCAGGAACTCTTAAGTTCACGATATGTGACAGTGATCTCCTTTGCAAAGGAAATACTGTATTACCATTCAAGTCATTCTAGTTTGTAATTAAGGAGTCCACCTTGCTGTTTCTCGCGGTGACCACAGCCGGCTTTGCGACAAACCTTGAATATTTGTGACCTGTCACGAGAAATCCCCCCTAAGCGTTCAAATTTTAGAAATTCTGTTGATACCGAACTGGTTTTAAGAGAACAATTTTTGGAACGCTTAGGGGTTTTTTCTTGTCACAATTTACATTTTTGTCATTCAATTTTAAGAGTTTGAAATTTTTGTAAACCCAAAAGTGATTTTTCTGAGAGCGAACACAGTCGGAGTGTGATGATTCAATCAGTAATATTGCACTCGGCCAAATTTGTTGATACCCGTTTCATCATTGCCATCGTGGACTTGTGAGCAGGCACGTCTCCGTGCGTCCAAAGGAATTCCTAGATGTTGGAAAATATTTTGAGTATGTTATCACTCTTTCATCGATGGGTTCGGTTCCAATTCACCCTCGTATGTAATTGTTTAACTCATTAATGTCGCTCTTATCTTCATTTTTGTCGTCGTTGGGATGCTGTTTTTCTTCCATCTGTCCTCTATCCTTACTCATCTCTGACGCCGAACCATATCTTGTAGACGATTCAATTCCTCGATCCGAAAGAATAAACACGCATTTATCAAACTTGAACCTGTCTTGTAGCCGAATTTATTGTGCTGATTCAACTATTCGAGTGATGATAAGAGTTCTATTACAAAACTTGTTTCTTCTTGGTCATCGTCTTACCGGACAACTCGCAGTATGGATCATGCGTCGGCTGACTGTTCATCAGCTTCTACCTCCCGTGTGTGTTTGTTCATCTTCTGTCATATATCACGCTATACTTTTAGCAAAATAATTATTGTAGTCGCTCTTCGTTTTTCATTCGCTACTCTTATTCTCACGCGCGCATACCGCCAAGTCCATTGATATTCTCGCGTATTTTTATAATTTCTTTTGAATTTATTCCGAATTCTGTTCAGTATTTTTATGACAAACTGCTGTTCTTTATCGTCTTCGGTATCTGCGGAGAAATTAATTCAGAAATGGCGGTGGTTGAGAGTATTATGTGTCTCTCAGTCCTGCCCGGCCTACTTCAGGATAACTGGCGTGATCATATGAAGTTGCCGACCTTCTCGTGACTCGAGGGTCATGAGGACCAAGTCTGTTTGCCGTCTGGTATTTTTTACTACTACCAGCGATTTCTCGAAAAAAAAAAGTAAATAAATGGCTTTCAATCAATCGGCGGATTCCACTCCCTGTGGAATGTTCGTTTCATTATCAAGGTTGAGAACTGGGAAAGATTTCGTTTTTCGTTCTCTTCGATACATAGTCCAGCCTTTAATTCCTAAGCTTTTATCGCTCTGCCAAGGCAATTTGGAAAATTGTTCCCTCTTGGCTCTTAATATTGTGCGTGCATGAAGTTCAACAATTTATAAAATACTAGCTTTCCCACCCGCCCTTCGTGCGGCTGCAAGTATAATATATTGAGCAAAATATTATATCATTTTGAAGGGGTTGTTAGTGAAACATTGAAAAAGATTCGTTGAAAATTCTTATACTCCATAGAACTGAATAAGAAGTAAGAACATAATGATTAAATTTATATTAAACAATAAGAAAATAAAGAGGTCATTAAGACATCAAACCTCTGAGGTAATAGAAATGGAGGGTGGGAGTGAAAATAAATAACCCTGAAGTCAAAGAAATGGAACGCAATGAATTTGAATTGAGTTTTAAACCGATAAAAGAGAGAATATTACATAAGACTAACTTGCAAAAATAACCAATAAACAAGATATAATTCATGTGGCACAATATTGAGTGATAAGAAAACACAATGTCAATAAGTTGAAATTCTTCTCAACACCCCCACCAATAGTATATAGTTTGAAATTCAAAATTTCATTAAGCTTCATATTTTATGTTAACTGATGGAAAACAGAAATTCTTCCGGATATGCGTCTCCTCCCCCTCCGAATTTCTCCTCTCCTCTCGAAATTAAAAATTCGATTACCCGTTTTTTATATATCTTGACTGATGAAAAGTCAAAATTTTATCAAGTCAAAATTTTATCAAGATGTAATTTATTGTTGAAATTGACAATTTCATTGTCCCATTTCATATGTAATAGAAAGTCAAATTCTTCCAAACATCCTTTCCCTTCACCCCCCCCCCCCCCCCTTATAGTATATATGTAATTTGAGATTCTAAATTTCACCCCTTTTTTTCAATAGAAAAATTATAATCCTTCCAAACATTCTTCACCTCCCACTGCCCTCCCCCTTTGTGGTATATCGTTTGAAAATCAAAATTCCATTAAGCTATGTTGATTATTCATTAAGATTCATGTACCTATTCAATTGATGAAAAAGTTGAAATTGTTTCCAATATATGTCTCCTCCCCTTTCAAATTACTCCTCACTCATTGGAATTGAAAATCCCATATCCTGTTTTTTATGTATTTAACTGATGAAAAGTCCAAATTCTTCTAAATATTCGTCCCTTCCTCCTCGGGATCGTTCCTCCCACTTATTTTAAGCAATTGAAAATCAACATTTTATCAAGTCCCATTTGTCATGTATTAATAGTTGAAATTCAAAATGTCATTTTCCATTTTGATTGTAATTAAACGTTGAATTCTTATAAACATCCTTCCCCTCCCTAACGCCCTTCTTATAGCATACGTGAAGTTCAATATTTCAACTTTCATTAGGTCCCATTTCTTTAAAATGTGTTTAAGCAGTTGATCAAAAAACAAAATTCTTCTACACATCCCCCTCATAGTATATTGTTTGAAAATCAAACTTTCAATAAACTATGTGCATGATTTATTTTGATATCTGATATTCAGTTCTCAATAAAGTTATGGTTCAAGTTCATATTTTTATAAGTTTAAGAATAAAAACATGGTTCATTATGATTCAACATCATTCACAATGATTAAAAATTCTGGGGTGGCAATGTTATTTGCTATAAATACTCTCGGAAATAAGCTCTTTAATTTGACGTATCGTTCAACAAAATCCGTTGTGTCTAAACGATGTGATGCCTAAAGAACTGTTCATTTTATACTTAATATCCAAAAAAATCAGACATAGGCCGAAGAACACGTACAGCAGTGCAGAGAACATCAGAACAGGTGAAAAGAAGGAAGACAGTTTCCTTTAATGCACTCCAGTACAATCTAGAGGAAGAACATGATAATTTAGTTGATGTTGGTAGTCCGATAATTGTAGGTACCTACAATGTTTGGCTATGCGTTAAACCGAGGAACCAAGATGAGGATTCTGTTGTTTGAATGGGAAAGAGGCTTTTAATCTTCGGCCTAGATGTCTGATTTTTTTGGAGAAGGCATTTTCGATACAATCACGAATAATCACAATGAACAGCCTCTTAATCTTGATCTTGAGGAACATGTTTTGTTTACTTACTGTGTTGAGTGCATTGACTGATAAAAACCAGTTATACCAAATCACTAAATTTCTCTATAGGTACCCAACTTGATGATGAGTACAAACTCGAAACGCAAAAGTACGATTCAGTAAATTTTCATCAAATTTCCAAAGATTCGATTTGGATTCTCAAACTTCTTACTTGTACTTTAGACCAATTCAAACGCGGAATCGATTTGAATTCTTGAACACGGTGAACACCATACTTTTGTTCGCATAATGAACCGATTTTCATGAATTCGATTCGACTCCCTGTTTCAAAAATAACAATTTGTAAATTTGCAACGCGATACTTTTGTTTGTATAGTGAACCAATTTTCATGGGTTCGATTCGAGTCCTTGTTTCAATTCAATTCCCTCTGAAATCGAGCGATTACGAAAATCGCGCAACGCTGATAAACATACAGAACAAATTCTTGTGGGTTCAATTCGTATTCTCGTCCAAATTGGATTCTCTTTCAAATTGAGCGATTAAACAATAATTTTTGTAGTTGCTTATTTTGTAGATGCAAAAAAATAATTCATACACATCGCCTGGAATCGAACAGCATACCCTAGGTTTGATTGATCGGTTATGCGTTAGAGGCACACACTACTGTACGTTGTGTGCGTGCGCGATCCGAAAACATGTTCATAATTCGTAGTCTTGTTTAGCTTTAACGCTGAATTTCAGGCGAATGAACGTGAAAAGCCTTGTAATATTTTTTGCTATAAACACGCTCAGAAACAGGCCCTTTCGTTTGAGATGTTTACCAACTATCTCCGTTCTGTCTAACAGACGTGATGCGGAAAGAAGTGTTCTTATATTCACTCGATTTCTCGGCAGATCCTTCGTGGTCCAAATTCTAAGATCTCCTCAACTGCTATCTTTGCGCTCCTTATCTGAACTCAACACTCCGTAGAATTCAACCCTCAAGCTATTCATACTCATATATGGAATTTCTATTTTCCCTTAGACTAGGGGCCCGAATGACTTGAAAGAATTTCTATCCGTAGGTATTTGAATGCGTAGAAAACTTCAAAGTTCGTGTACGTAATTCTGAGTGTATAGCCGTAAACATGTCAAGGAGAAAAGATAGAAGAATCTTCAATATTAAGACTATCCTCTGAATTTATATATCCATGAAACAGGTTCCCTCCACTTCTTAATTAATATGGTTATGAAGCCCACCTCCGCGAGTTGCTTGTCTCTTTCTACTTTTTAAATTGGCCATTATTATGGGCTGATAATCGCATTATTTTCTATCGCGTATCCCAGACGAATGATTCGAGTATTTTTGCATAAAATCGTCGGTAAGGATAACACCTACCACGTGTATAGTGTGTAGGGCATATCACGAGACCGGTTTGTAGCCGCTTTCGTAATATATATTATTTTGCTTTTCGCATTCTACGAGCTTTAGTTTCTTTCCACAAGCAGCAACTATGTATATACGAGTGACCAACTCGATTCTATTCTTCTATTCTGTATCGAAAAAGGCTGAATAACTTTTAGAGCCGAGTATAGAATATTCTGAATACGGTATGCGTACGTTATTCCGCGTTCGTTGTTTGTAGACTACAGTATATTAGTTATGATAATTAATTGAAGAATGTTGATTCGAACAGCGCGATTTCAGCGTTCAAACTAACATATAGCGTACTTCTTGACAAGAAAAAACTACTTTCAAATTCAATTTATTGTCTAAGAAAAGCCGGTCTACTGGTAGTCGTATACCTTCTTATTCTGGACGTCAGGAGTTGGGTAAAACGCTGCAAAAGTGTCGTCATTTCTTGAAGCAAGTATCCGTGGTTTTGAAATTAACGCGAGTATATTTGAAAAGATGGGCATGTTTAGAATTAATATTATTCACTCGTTCTATAAGTGTCCTTTCTAGAGGGGATCGAGGATTTGTTCGCGGGCCCCTGTGTCCTCCTCTACAAAAAAAAAATAGGAACCCCGTTTCATGGTTATTTTGTGATCTTCATTTCATTGATCGATTTCGGTAACACATATGAACAAATTTCACACTTTTGGAATGACTATGAAGTAGTGAGGGTATCTCTAAAAGTATTTTCGACGCTTAGTAGAATGTCATTTGCGGCTTCTCATTGTTGTGCAATACTCGTGTTTAGTTCCCGCGCTTTATCGCGAAAGGCAAGTGAACCTTCACGCGCATTCAAATTTTGTAGCTCGATAAGATACCTCACGCTTCGCAATAAATTGCGCTAATGAAACATGAGTATTAGACAATGATGAGAGGTAATGTCAAAAAGCGGCAAATCGCATTGTACTTAGCGTCGTAAATACCTCTAGAAATACCTTCAAAGGTTTGTGATGGAATGTAATTAGGATCGATTATTTGGTAAAATCAAAATTTCTTCAAGAACTTCTATTGTTTATATCATGTTGCTTTGAAATCATGAATTCTCGAGGTCCCTGTCAGAAGCGCAACCATCATTCGTCTCCTACATAACTGTGACGTTTTTGCTGTGTAAGGATTTTTCATATTTTACTTCTTCACTAAAAAACGTGACGTGATAGCACTTCAAAACGGTAAACGGATTTGAATTTAGCGTGGTAAATACCTCTAGAGTGAACTGAAGACTGGCTTTGGACAGTGTAGCTGCTCAGTAGGGTAACGGATCAATAAATGCGCTATCACTTTTTCACAAATTTTTATTTTGGTGGCGTTGCATCGGCACTCGCAGTCAAAGTTGCAAGTTGCTAGTATATAAGCTACCGAGCTCTATTACGCCGGTGCTTATTGAGTTTGCTGTTTGGTAGCCGGATATTTAAATGCCAAGATTTGTGGTTGTTGCTTTAGTAACTTTGTTGCCAACTGTGGCACTTTTGTGCCAGAATTGGCGCTTTTCAATTCTGCTGGCACTTTTTGTGGCACATTGAAAATTAGCTGCACTAGTGGCACATTTGGCGACACATTTCATATTTTATGTATTTCTTACGCTGACTGGCTGACTATACAGATTTTATATGTGTGACCTGCAATCAGAGCATTGTAGCCAGCCAAAAGTCGAAAGCTGAAGCCGAAAGCCAGCTGTATTATTCATGTTTTTTCCTAGCTGAAAGCCAAAGCCGAAGCTATATTTTTCAAGGTCGTAAGTTTAAGTCAAAAGCCGGAGTGTTTCATCAAAACAGCCGAAAGCTAGAGCCAAAAGCCGAAAGTCAGCTGTATTTTTTAGGTATTTCCAAAGCCAAAAGCCAAAGCCAAAGTTGTATTTTTCAAGGTTCTAAGTTTAAGCTGAAAGTCTAAGCTGTATGATACGGCTGCAATGCTCTGCCTGCAATGAGAAAAGGATGCTCATTGCACACTGACAGAAACACCATTTCTCTCTGATTAGATGTCCAATCAGAGAGAAATCGTGTTCTTGCGCCAATGGGCAATGAACATCCTTTTCTCATCGCAGATTCGCAGGTCACATGTCTTTAACTTTATAAGAATACTAAGATACCAATTCAGAGAAAGGAGTCTTTTGTCTCTCTACAAATGCCCAGTTCTCTTGATCGTTGTCTTACATTGAAGCTCCAATTCTTATTTCCATGTTTCAAGATAGCAATCTTGGGAAAAGAGTCCTTTGGTCACATACAAAAAACCCATTTCTCTTGATTGTTATTCTACAAAATACGTCATTTCCGGCATAGTACAGTGCGGCAGTGTGCTGCAGCTGAAAGATTCAGCTTTGGCTTCCGGCTTAAACTTCTGACCTTGAAAAATATAGCTCTGGCTTCGGCTTGTTCAGAAAAAGGTTTTTTTTTTCAGCTGGCTTTCGGCTTTTCATTCGATGGAAAAATTGGACACGATCATGAGAAAAGGATCTCTGTTAGAGGTACAAGAAGTCAAGAAGAAATTGAAGTTGAAATTGATAAGATAATCAATAATGTTAAAACGTCGCTGCCACATGTCAGGAAATGACGATCTGTCGAGGCCATTTTTACAAGGCTTCTCAGGAAGCAAGAAGCTGCATTTTTAGAAGTGATGCGCCGTGTAAACACCAAACACCAAAGCCAAAAGCTAGCCAAAAAAATTTGGCTGAATTCAGCTTTCGGCATCCAAAGGTGGGCTTAAAGCTTACTTTCGGCTTCTGTCTTATCAGTAGAAATTCGGCTGAATTTGGCTTTCGGCTTTTGGCTGGCTGCAGCACACTGGTCTGTGCAATGCTTGTGACCTCTCAAAACATTTGCTGAATGTTGTTGGTTGAATAAAATGAACAATACCTTCAAGGTATAAAAGGAAGGAACAAACAGATCAATTATATATTTAAGATCAGAAGCCAAAATTCTTCCAAGTTTACCCTCTCTTTTTCCCCTTGAAAATATATACAGAGTACCTGTTTCATAGAGGGTTACTTTATGAAAACGTTTGTTGCCCGGCGTTCTCTTTTTCCCTTCTTTACTGGGCCGTTTAATTTCCATACCCGGTGTGGAGGAAGTTTATTCCCCGGAGACATACTTTTGGTCGCTTGACGAGATATTTGTGATGATCCTCAGTCAGAGAATATTTTTTCAAGTTATTTCGCTACTAGTATTGTAATTATAGTATCTAAGTGAAGATAAATTTTCCTTGACCTATTTTAATAGAGAAAAAGAAAGTCACGCTGAAAAAACGGTGGAAATGATACTGCCAGAAGGTTGTCTAGATCTCGGCACTCCTCCGCGACTTTACTACCCATTAGTCATCTTACTCATCAGGGATAATCCTACTGTACATCCCGATGAACCGGTAAGTGTATTTTAAGTTTTATGTAAAATAATATAATATTTCGAACGTAATGAAACAAGTTTTTGACTGCAAAATTATTTATCGTACTAGCACACTTTTACATGGTAATTTAATTCCCATAAATTTCCCTACTGTATACGATGTACTAAGAAACCTAAACTCGATGAAAAAAAAAAATACTATCATACTCTTACGCGTTTGTATCTAAAAATACTCGATTCAAAAGTAAAATTGGAAAAAATCTTAGCCGTACTGTTGACCTAAATATTTAGTTCAAAAACTTCAAGTAAATTATTAAACTATAATTTCTGAAGCCTGGTAATCTTTCAGAAGTTGGAAATAGAGAAATTAATTAAGGATTTTCAATATTCTTTTGCCGAAGTCGAGTTACAAAATAATTTTTTCTCTGATTTGATTTGAGGAACATCCTCATTCTACTCAGTACGTCTATTTGTATAGAACAGATCTTAATAATCCGAGTGCTGGGATTTAATTTTCAATTTATTTGATTTCAGGTGGCTTTAGTGAATGTTGTTCACATCAAAGATAACGTGTGTACGTTACCAACTAGTATACTTGCTCAGTATTTGAAACAGGCTAACGGACAGTTATCATCGTTAAAGGTAAATAAAATCATTTTCATAACCATACTTATTAGGTATTTTTGTATGAAATCATTCTGTACGTTTACTTGTACGACTTTGAGCGAGCTTTTCCTCAGCCTAAAATGATAGGACATTTTTATGTTCGTGTGATCACGGGAGGACTTGAAAAGAAAAGAAAAATAAATAAATAAATAAATTCAAGGCTAACCCAAAATTTTGGTACATATCAGGGCGTAGTCAACTCTAAAAATTGATGTCATTCCGACCAAGACTTGAAAAGAAGTTACTTTTCGATTAATTTGTTTAATTATATGTTTTTTCAACATTTTTTTTTTCAGCAATTATACCTAGCCACTGGTAACTCATTAACCTACGACGACAACGAAGCGCCCAAAGAAAAATTAGTTTTGGAGAATAATTTGGTTTGCGAACAACAGCTGTGCGTCGTTTGTCAGTATTTTCCTCTTTCTAGAGCTCTTCTACCTTGCAGACATACCTGTATCTGCGCTTCATGCTTTGCCAAACTGGAAAACTGCCCTATGTGTCGAAGTCCAATTAAGAGTTATTTTTGCGTGCGCGGGGAAGAATACTTGTCCGACTGTAGCAACGAGAAGTCTGTTCCGTCGAAACAGGAAAGATTTTCGCAATGGTTACAGAATACTATCACGGATATATTCGGTTTTCATCCTTGAATTTGCAACAGTTACACTTTTTTCTTTTAATCAAAGATTACAAAGTCAGAAATCAAATTTGGTTGCGATTTTTAAGGTGCTGGTGCATGAATTCCGTATGATACTAATTATACATATATTTTGTATATATTATTAATTTCTTCCTAATGATACTCTTTATAAGTGAAAAGTTATTTGTGTGCAATATCTACAAAGTGATAAGAAACGATACGAATGCGACTAATTTGAAGCATTGTAGTTACCTTTTTCTTTATAAATATTAGTGAGATATGAAACAGATTTCAGAGGAATCAAAAGTCAAGATTTTGAACGCATGTTGAAGTTTGGTTTGATTTTCAATGTTGAGAGGCTCAGTAATACGTTTGCTAATTTTATTTATGGATGTATAAAGCGCGAACACTCCCTTTTTCTTCCCCTCCTTCCTTCTCCTTTTTTTTTTTTTAATTTCTTTATTTTTGATAGTGATGCCTAATCTAGTTTTACGCTTCATTTCTGTTTGTGGCCACCAAACCATGAATAAGAAAAAATTCATCTTTTAACTCTGTACTTTTTGACTAATTTTATAAGTTTCTTTCAATACAGTATTTTTTCTTTTTGAGCATAATATACATAAATTTCATTAGTAGGTATTTAATAATATTCTTGATTTCTATAATCTCTCATTTGCTATAAAATACAATATCATTCCACTTGCAGTTAGTTATGTAGACATAATCATGTACATATAATTATTATGTATTTATAGAATCTATTTTGTAATGTCTCTGTTCACATTTTTTTCCACAATTATTAACCAAAATTGAAAAGGTTGTCATGAACAAAGTTATTTATTCCAGATTTCATTAGCACCAGTGAAATTATTTGTGTTTAGATTTTGTATTTTTGAATTCAAATTTCACTTCATCTTCTTTTTTTCTTTCTATTCTTTCTTTACATAGATCAACTCATTGTAACACATGAATTTCTCATCCAAACATAACTTGTAAAGTAACATAATTGTGAACATCACATTGAAAAGATACGCCGGCTACAGCTTTTTCTTACTTGCACTTGTTTATCAGAAAATCCATTTCTAACATTACTAAGCGTGTGAATGTAATCATTATAAATTTTGTTCTCACTTTCAGTATTTATTTTATAATAACTATATGGAATCTATTGAATTTTCTTTTTGTTGTTTGTTTTTGTAAACATTGTATGTAGATTCAAGATCGTAAAAGAATTAAATTTTGTAAATCGTTTTATTTTTATCACTTCCTTATTATTTAATTTGGAGTCCAAATCGATTTCTGGAGGGTCTACAGACTAGAGTTGAAAGTGGATGACTAAAATGATTATTACATTTGTGGTAGGGTCTAGGGTTGAACAAAAGAGAGAGAGAGAGAGAGAGAGGTGAAAAAAAAAAAACATTGCTTAAAACTATTTTAAAGACCAGTATTTCAAACATTCAAATTTGAAACAATTGGAACGTTTAAATGGGTTTTAAACAGCAATCACCTAAATCATTTAAAACAATTTCAAACAAATTTTGAAACATTTGAAATATGATTTAAAAGAGGAATCAAAAACCATTTTTTTTTTTTTTTAAATGTTGTGTTTAAAACTAAGAAAAATATAATATATTTCTCTTTTTGTAACCTAAAATTCAGATTGTAGGAAGTTTTCCATTAGCAGCTAACGTCATAAGACCAATTGAAGAATGAGTTGGAGGAAAAATTACATGGTATTTATATAGAAATTACAATTTACAATTAGAACTAGAAAATTTAAGATCACCAGCCGATGAAAATTTACTAGAGAATTATTATAGATTTTGTTTTTTACAATTTTTCAATCACGCAGATATGTAATTTTGATTAAAGATGAAGACCAAAACCTGTGAAGCTGCATGAGAAATAGGACGTCAATATGCCCTCCAATTTGAATTTAAAATTATCACAGAGTGTAAATAATGCAAGTACGGACATAGGCCGTTATATTGTAGTGTCACATTCATCTTTGGACTTCCCTATTCCAAATAAGATTCCAATGACTGATGAGAGTTTATCATAATTTGAAAATGATGAAGAAAGCTATGAAAAAAACTGAGTGCTGAAGCAAAATATAACCCTCAGCGCTATGTAGAGGTACAAAATAACTCCATTAATTATTCAAATTGCTTTTCGAGTTGGGAACTATTAGAATGAATAATATAATGGCTATAGGGCTTTTACAATGTTTACATTTTACATCCTGCAAACAGATAGTACCATGAGAGCGAGAAAGATAGACACATCATTCTGTCTTTCTCGCTCTCATGGTACCGGTACTATCAGTTTGCAGGACATAAAATGTAAACATTGTAAAAGCCTTATATTCGGACCGGGCATATTGTAGGATCGCTAGCGTCGCCTATGTAAAATACTCAGAAAGTACTGATAAGCAAACGGTGATCGTGACTTGAAACCAAAGGTGATTTTTTAGTTTTCCTTAAATTTCTCCAAAAATAATGACTTTAGGCGTGTACTCGTAAGGAACGAAATTGAAGAGTGGAAAATTTTCTTTCAAATGATCATATTTTTGAGAGATTTTAAAAAATTCAAAAATTTTGCGCGATGCTAGCGCTGCCCGGTCCGAATCTGGAGGCCCACGTTCTGACTCTTATTATTTAAATCACAGTTTTACGCTGACGTGCTGATAATGCAATATAGACGATTTCCCAGTGACATCACATAACACTGCTGACTTGCTATTGCTGCAGTTCCCCTTTGTCTCGGCACAAAACCAAGCAAGCAAGCAAAATGTAAACAATCATCAGAATTTACATGTGAATCCCCAAACAATTAGGTCGTAAATATCAATAGTTGAAAATGGTAGATTTTTAATAATTATCTTGGTAATTACTAATTCTAGATTCATCAACTAGACTCAAACACCCAGAACAGGTCTGTCTGTTACTTTTTGGCTGGTAGTACTGGTAAGCAGGCTGAAACGCTAAAGCCAAAAGTCAGCTGAAAGAAAGTATATTCTCATAGCTGTCTTTTGGCTAAATACTCTGCTGGTAAGTAGTAACCTTCAGCTTCAAAGAATAAAAATCCTTATCCTTTTTCAAAAATTACATGTCAAATTATTATTACTTTTTTTCTTGCTTCATTTTCCGTGTCTAATATTTATTGGGATGTTGACCTATGTTTGGTAGCGCTAGAATCGCCTTCCTCTCTCGCCGCACTCGCTTGAATTTCTGGGTGACGATTTTACGTTCAATGTATTCGGCCATAAGAAACGAGATTTTCAATTAGTCGTAGATGACTCAATACTTCACCATTAGAATTACTTCTTTCAGTTATCGATTCTCTTGAAGTGTTTAAACGATTTATAGGATATAATTTTTTGATATTACGAATTGTAATAATTTAAATCGTATTTGAAAATTGCAAATTCCCCATCATGAAGCATGGTACGTTAAAATAAGGACTTACGTTAAAATTATCCCCCACATGTTCGAGCACGGCTACCAACTTACGCAACTTGGGTTAACATCCCAATTTTCTAGTCAGGTGATATTCAAAATAATAGTCCTTTCAGATTTAGCGAAACTAGCGGGACACGAGTGAGACTTCTAATGAAAACAAACACAGAATGCGTTATCATTTTTTATCACCAAAATCCACCTGTGCAAACTTTCTTATTCGATTCGAGCAATCTGCTGGAGTGTACCTACGAACGGGCAGTTACTGGCAAAAGAAGAAGAAACTTTCGGAAGTTTCCAGTAATTCCACCATACCCTGAAAATGGCCTCAAGCGCAGATGAATTGTACAGAAGAGTCGATGAGTTCATCGGAGACGACCATACCCAAATTTCGGCTTGCGAAGATTTACATAAATTACTCACGAAAGAGAAATCAGATATTGAATTGAAAGTAAGTGGCCTGTCCGATGATTTCCTGTGACATATTTCCTGAAGAATTTTCATTCGAACTTGCTATCGTTTTGTTCGTAGCTAAGAAGTATCAAAGATGCCATACCTCTCAAAATCGAAGAAACCATCAAAGATATAAATGAGCTTCACGTAAAAATCTCCGCTTTCAATGAAAAACTAGAATCTTTTCTCGAAGTTTACGAAGATGGAGAGGTGGAAAACGCGTTCGAAAAACTCACCATCTTCTCGAATAAAAAGCACGCATACGATAAACAATTGCATTATCTGAATACGTTGAGATTCATCGTCGATACAAAGTAAGTGACAGAATTTACGTTGGCGATGAATCGTTTAAAATATCTAGTAACCTTTAAATTGGAATCGAATAAGTAGAACGGACGCACAAGACACTTAATTCTACGTCAGTTTTGTTTATTTCAGCTCCAATTACCCCTCCGCGTATAGTTCGATTTGTATTTCTAACGGTGTGCCCTTATGAGAATTGCATTTTTCAGTGCCAATATTACGAAATCATACCTCGAGAATAACTGGAATAATTGCTTGCCGTCGTACCTCGCGCTGTGTTCTTTACTGCATGAAGTATTCAAATCTCAGTGTTCAAATATCGTGAATCTTCTGAAAGATACTATTCAATATTGGCATAAACTTTTGAAAAGTAAACTTACAGAGTAAGAGCGATTGTTGATGATACAATAACATTAATTTTTTGCTTTGGTACGAAAAAATTTATCAAAATATTTCCTTTCCAGCGAGTATGAACGTCTACTGAAAACAATGAATTGGCCATTCGTGGTTCGAAATAAATCACTGCCTATGTACCCATCGGACGAGCTTAAACCTAAATTTCAGCAACTTACTCGGCTGTTGCTCGAGGCAGAATTACCGTATCCTCATGTTCAAGATTATTCCTGTACAAACTTAAATCTGACGCACTTTAGGTAATATTTTCCTGAATAGCTGAAAATAGAGAGGAAATGCGCCCGAAACCCATCATCACGTCGTCATTGCTGGCTGACTTCCCACCGCCTTCTCCACCAGTATTTCTGCTCTTAGAACCGCTACGAAAAAGATTTGTCTATCATTTTTGTGGTAGTAGGCAAACTAATCGACCAGATAAACCCGAATGGATGTTTTCCCAAGTGTTGACGTGGATTAAAGATCACGAATTATTTTTTATGGAATGGATGCAGCCAGTTTACGAAGGCTTCACTAATTCTGTCAAAGTAAGCAGAAGAGAGAACTTGATGCGATCATTCTTGGAATGCGTCATTTCACCTTTATTAATTGTTTTCTTTACAAGGTTCAGTTTATTAGCGGTTTAGTAAAAATTGTAACCGAGAAACTACATTCCGATCTAGTGCATTTACAGTACGAAGATAGTCTTTTTACGCATACACTCGATGAAACATTAGGATTCTACAGAGAGTTGAATGCCAATTACGGATACTCGTCTAGCTGTCCGTCTGTGTTGTCAGTTTTGACTCAGGCTCAGATATTCGTCAAGTGGATAAATGTGGAAAGAAAATGTATGATCAGTGTTTGGCCATTTCGAGAATATTTTGAATAAAATAATGAATCTTTTTCGTCGGTTAATTAGGCGCTGAGAAACGGATGGATGATATGCTTAACAGTGAAACAGCGTGGACAATAATTACCGAAAACGAAAAGTGTAAAGTAACGGAATGCGGAGATAGATTTATAATTTTCTTATCTTCTATTACTGATCGTTATTCATCTCTACCTCAGCCTGGACATAGGTGGGCTTTGCATTAATTATAATTTTCTCGCTTTGAATATTTAAAAATTTACTAAACGGAAGGAAAAAAAAAGGTTGCAGTTCTTAGACTTTCAACTAGATCTCATTGACGAATTTCGTTTGAGATTGGCGCAGCTAAAACGGGACGACTCCGCCGATGCCTTAAATTCAGATTTGCCTGCTATATTGAATACAGTTCATTATATTTGCTCAGTGCTATCAGAATGGGGATCTGATATGGTAAGTGCTGAGAAACTGGCAACAATTTGTTCGAAATAGTTCATCCCTATACTGAGTTATACTTTTACAGCACTTCCTAATGCTTCACCATTTCAAAACCCAAATTAGTGAAAATGTTTCTGAAGAGGCGAGTAAATTGTCCGTATTCAGCGATGTATTGGCTGTAATGAACCATTTTACTGACGAATTGACCAAAGCCATCTGTATTTCCGTCATGTTGGAGATTAGTGCAAAGAGTCGCGCTTATCGCAAAGATAAGTAAGTTTATGACTTTGTTTAGTCCATGTACGAAATATTGATTGATGCGTTTGTAAAAAAAAAAAATGTTCATAATTATTTTTCGTGTGTATTTTCAATAGGTGGAATATTATGCCACCCATGGATGTGGAAGCGGAACTAAGATTAACCATCAATGGTTGCGCCATGTTTCAAGTGTTGTCGAGTAAACTTCATCAAATGCGTAAAGTAATAGCCCCAGAAATATTCGCCGTCAGCTGGAAACTTATCGCTGATCAGTTATGTAAAGTCAGTTCTATTTCACAAATTTTTGCTTTGTGCTTCGTGAATGAAAACAATTTTACTGAATGGATGTATTTTTCCAGCTCATCATAGAAGATGTGATTTTGGTAAATATGTTCAGCAAAGGTGGTGCACAACAAATACAATTCGACGTAACTCATAATATACTACCCTTGTTTGCTCAGTACACCGCAAGACCAGAAGCTTATTTTAAACCGTAATTGATTTCTCTTTTTGAAGGATAGTTTAGTATCTGTAAAGCTGTAAGGAAGTAAAAAAATTTCAAATTTGTTCTAGTTTGATAGAAGCCTGTCAACTATTATGTTTGGACGCGGAGATAAATATAGACGCTTTACCCGTTAAAATCACTGGCCTCAATAGACAACAAGTAGAAGCGATTATGAACCGGAAGTCGGGAAGAATGTTGATGACCGTATATAACTGAGTATAAACAATAAAAAACCTATATTATAAATGTACGAAGAATAGTATTGTCGATAACATTAGACTAATTTGTTCATTTATTGGCAGGTTAATCTGTTATACCCTGGAATTGATATAAATCCGTCGTAAAAAACGGCATCATCTGGAGCAACATTCATGGCTAACGCGATGAGTTTTTCAGCTGCGAGTGGATGCCATACACCATACGTGCACAATGGATCTAATTTTTCGGAATAATAGTGGCAACGTTGTGTCGTTCGTTGGGTCGGTACATATTCTACCACATTTATGGTTGAGCAGTATGGAAGTAGAAGTGCAATACCTGATGAACATACGTGTTTTTTTTAACCAATTTGAATATTATGCGTGTTTAAAACGGTGTGAGCATAATATTATGAAATATTGATAATAGAATATATATCATATTTAAAATAATTCTCTTTTACTACATGCCTATTCTCTAAATTGATAACGCTTACCCAAAAAACCTGAAGAAGGAGGATTTCGCCTGATTTTCATCGGCGTATGACATTGAATGAATTTCCATAACGACCATAAGACTGAAGGATTGAGCACATGAAAATTCCCACCTGGATACTTCTGCACATACTTCACATACGGTTCTACAAAATCGTGTTCAGGATTTTCGATCCACTGATCATAGAATATTGTTAGGATAAATTGTGGAAACTATAATTACGGTCGAGTCTGATGCATTTTTACTCCTTACTTGTTGCACTGTGGACGTGAAATTTGAAGGATCCCATACGAGTAGAGTCACATTTTGATAAAGAGGGGAATTGAGGAAGTTGAATTTTGAATTCGCTAGAATTTGAGAATTGAGTATTCGTACAGTCGTTCTGGAGCCGACATCTTTCTCGTATCCGGCCACCGGAGCATTATTGAATCGCAGAATGAGATCATGTTCATCTGCGGAAAAAAAAATAAAACATTGGGACCAGGAAGTTTGACCAATTCAAGAATAACTCTAATCAATCTTTCCTCAAAGCCTCAATGTCATTCAAGAAAGTATGTGCGTATTGGGCGTCGACGAGAAACTTCCGGAAAATTTGATAAAGTTGAATATCCAACTCGAATAGAACAAAACTGAAGCTCCAGAGGGCGCGATAGGGAAGTCAAGAATGCAAGAAAAAATGCGTTCTCTTCTAACCATAAATTTGCAGCGCAGTGTTTGAAGAATAAAGAAGTCCGGTACCAAAGTCGAATTTGATATCAGTATAAGCATAACTGTATTTCAAGGGCAAAGAAATTTCAACTATTGTCTACTGATACAAAGTGGGATATGCATATTGGACTATCCCTTAAGACTTCGGCTAGCAAAAATCGACCTGTAGATGGTAATTAAGAAAGGAGTGGGGAGCCACAGCCTCCCAGTGAGATTAATGATCTTGATGTAAAGAAGTTTGACCAACAGCAGATGAGCAGAACTTCGAAATTATGTAAAATCTGTCTGTCCACCGTTCCCCTACCCATTGTGGTTCGGGTTCGAATGAGAACGGGGGTCCTGATCAACTTTATTGAAGCGAGCAAGAAACCTCGTTTTATAGTATTTATCTTTGAGCGAGGGTGAAAGAGAATGAATTTTATGAGGTGGACGAAAAGAAGCAACGTACCGACTTATTACAGGTAGTCTCAGGTAGATTCATATAGAAGTACATGGAGGATATTTTGGACTAACTCGATGATGAACAATGTCCACGTTACATCAACTCCAAATCAACTCATGTTGACCACAGGTCGACTCACTCAACAACGACGTCAATTTTGAGTTGATTTAGTTCCGCTATTATCAGCTGCAAGTCGACTCAAAATCGACCACTCCTCCTTACTATTGACTCATTTTTGACGTCAACATTGAGACGACTCCCGGTATTATAGATTGATGGGGCCCCAAAATCAATGTCCATAATGTCAGGTCGATTCAGAGCCAACTAGCTTGTACTTTACAAGTAGGTACTGGGTATCAACTATTATCGACGCAAAAATTCACATTATTCAAAGTGTTGAGAGGCATGACTCAAAATCGACAACATCGATTTATCTTCAGATCAACGTCAATTTGGGGTCAATTGGAAGTAGATTACAGCCATCATACATCGCCATAAAACTACAAATCGACTTGAAATCGACGGTAAATTTTAGATCCGCAAAAAATATTGAGCTGACTCAAAATTGACGTCGGTGTGTGGCCAACATTAATCCGCAATACTTACTGAGAGTCGACTCAACTTTAACGTCAATGATGAGTCAGTAGTAAAAAAAACGACGGCTCCCTTAAGGAAGTTAAACGAGTAACGCAGGGAACCTGTTTTATGAGTAAATGGGATTTGGTATTGAGAATTCAAGGAAGCCTAGACCTAGATAAAGCTAGTATAAAGAAGCCCTAGAGCTACTATAAGCCTAGTATAATATAGTTTGAGAGTCTAAATTTTTCAAGTCCCCCTCCTATCATATATAGCTAGAGAGTCAAAATTTTGCCAAGTCCCCCTCCTATCATATATAGCTCGAGAGTCAAAATTTTTCCAAGTCCCCTCCTGTCATATTTAGCTCGAAAGTCAAAATTTTTCTAAGTCCCTCTCCTATCATATATGGCTCGAGAGTCGAAATTTTTTTCAAGTCCCCCTTCCATCACATATAGCTCGAGAGACGAAATTTTTTCAAGTCCTCCTCCCCCCCCCCTATCATATATAGCTCGAGAGTCGAAATTTTTCCAAGTTTTTTGCTGGACGGCGCACGGCAAATTTCTCAAAAAGCCCTCCATAAAACAGGTTCCCTGTTAAAATTTCAACTCTCGAGCTATCATATGTAGCTGAAGATCCGAGACAAATTTAGACTCTCAAACTATATTATACTAAGCTTATAGTAGGTCTAGGCCTTCTTTATACTAGCTTTATCTAGGTCTAGGCTTCCTTGAATTTTCAATACCAAATCCGATTTGACTCATAAAACAGCTTCCCTGCGTTTCTCGTTTAACTTCGCTAAGGAAGCCGTAGCTTTTTTACAGGGAACCTGATTTATGGGGGGCTTTTTGAGAAATTTGCCGTGCGCTGTCCAGCAAAAAACTTGGAAAAATTTCGATTCTCGAGCTATATATGATGGGGTGGGGGAGGAGGACTTGGAAAAATTTCGTCTCTCGAGCTATATGTGATGGAAGGGGGACTTGAAAAAAATTTCGACTCTCGAGCCATATATGATAGGAGAGAAACTTGGAAAAAAGACGGTTTCCTTGACGAAGTTAAACGAGGAACGCAGGGAACCTGTTTTATGAGTCAAATGGGATATGGTATTGAAAATTCAAGGAAGCCTAGATAAAGCTAGTATAAAGAAGGCCTAGACCTACTATAAGCTTAGTATAATATAGTTTGAGAGTCTAAATTTGTCTCCTGATAGGAGGGGGACTTGGAAAAAAATTCGACTCTCGAGCTATATATGATAGGAAGGGGACTTAGACAAATTTCGACTCTCGAGCTATCATATATAGCTGGAGATTCGAGAGAAATTTAGACTCTCAAACTATATTATACTATACAAAGTATAAGACTGGCACTATTAACCACTGTTTTTTTATTGAGAAAATTATGCTTATAGTAGGTCTAGGCCTTCTTTATACTAGCTTTATCTAGGAATACCATATCCCTTTTTACTCATAAAACAGGTTCCCTGCGTTCCTCGTTTAACTTCGTTAAGGAAGCCGTCGTTTTTCCAACTCCTCCTCCCATCACATATAGCTTGAGAATCGAAGTTTCAACAGGGAACCTGTTTTATCAGGGGCCTTTTGAGAAATTTGCCGGGCGCCATCCGCCGTCCAGCAAAACACTTGGAAAAATGTCGACTCTCGAGCTACGTAATTATGATAGAAGAAAGACTTAAAAAAATTTCGACTCTCGAGCTATATGTGATGGGTGGGGAGTTGGAAAAATTTTCGACATCGAGCTATAGATGAGATGAGAGAGAGTTAGAAAAGTTTCAACTCTCGAGCTATCATATAAAGGGTGGACCAGAAAGGTGTTACCACTTAAATGGGAGTTTGCGCGAAAACGCAACACGTTAGACGTATAGTTTAAACGTAAGAATTTTGTATCTGAATTTTATCTTTAATTTGAGCCATATCCGAAGTTTCTACGACTTTTCTGAGCCGAGTTATAGACCAAAATATGCCGACATTTTACAGCAGGGGTTCCTAAAAATTGTGAATTATAGAAAAACATACACGGGGCCTCAGTCGATCTATGTTGAACTCAGGGATCATTCGCCTGCCTCTGTCATACACGGGGTCTTGATCGTTCTCTTACCGTGAGCTCATGACGAAAGTCGAGCTTGACGGTATCATTCCCTCCTCCGGATGAAACCCCGAGAAATTCCGGGCGTTCGTCTGCCTCAATCAAAGACTGAGCTGTAGTTGATCACTCATCACGAGCAAGACCGAATTTGGGGTATCCTCCCATTACTTGAATCAAGGAGCCGCTTTGTTCATATGTGAGGCGTCAGTTGATCTCTCATCGCAAGCACGCAACAGAAGACCAACTTTGCGTTCTTTGACTGAAACAACGAGCGTTTTCGCACTTTTTCCCGCTTTGATCATACGCAGAGCCCTTGTCGATCTTTCATTGGGAACCTTCAACGGAAGATCAGTATGCCGTCTCTCTCCAATCCCCAAACGAGGAGAATTTCCGCAATTTCCTCTTTCGGATCTGTCACCCGACGCTAGTCGATCTCTCACTCCGCGAGCACTCAACGGCAGACGAACTTGTCGACATTCCTTCCATCCCATGAATCAACAATTTTACTGCAGAATGGAAAAAATTTTTGATTTTTCATTTTGGAGATCATCTAGACCCATTTCACTATTTTTCTCACACTCGGCGCTAAATTATACTTCAGAATTGAAAACAACTTTTGGAGATTACGCAAATTTTTCATCTTGGAGGAAATTTGATTCTCTTTGAGCCCGTCAACCCATTTCGGTGATCCGAAGTATTTTTTAAAAATTTTTTCGGACTCAGCGCGAAATTCCACTTGAAAATCGAATTAAAATTTGAAAATATGAACGATTTACCAATTTGGGGAAATTTTGACCCTTTTTGGGCCCATTAACCCATTTTGGTGCTTCTTAGGATTTTGTAACTATTTTTTCCGTTTTCCCCGTCCAAATTCACTTAAGAAATGATAATTTGATTACTAAAATTTTTGAAATTCAGCTCAATACTGTAAATTGATTAATTTTGAAGCCCCATTTTTGGAACCCTGACGATTTATGGAATTTTCGGCACATTTTGGTTTATAACTCGGCTCAGAAAAGTCGTAGAAACTTCGGATATGGCTCAAATTAAAGATAGAATTATGATACGAAATTCGTACTTTTAAACTATACGTTTAACGATTTGCGTTTTCGCGCTACGACAGATTTAGCGCAAACTCCCATTTAAGTGGTAACATCTTTCTGGTCCATCCTATATAGCTCGAGATTCGAGAAAAATTTAGACTCTCAAACTATATTATACTCGGCTTATAGTAGGTCTAGGCCTTCTTTATACTAGCTTTATCTAGGTCTAGGCTTCATTGAATTTTCAATACCAAATCCGATTTGACTCATAAAACAGCTTCCCTGCGTTCCTCCTTTAACTTTGTTAAGGAAGCCGTCTTTTTTCTAAGTCGCTCTCCTATCATATATAGCTCGAGAGTCGAAATTTTAACAGGGAACCTGTTTAATGGGGGGCTTTTTGAAAAATTTGCCGTGCGCCGTGCGCCGTCCAGCAAAAAGCTTTGAAAAATTTCGATTCTCGAGCTATATATGTGATAGGAGGGGGATTTAGAAAAATCTTGATTCTCGAACTATATACGGATATGATCGTAGGGGGACTTGGAAAAACGACAAATTTTTCCCAAGTCCCCTCCTATCATATATAGCTTGAGAGTCGAAATTTTTCCAAGTCCCTCTCCTATCATATATGGCTCGAGAGTCGAACTTTTTCTAGGTTTTCGCTGGACGGCGGACGGCGGACGGCAAATTTCTCAAAAAGCCCCCCATAAAACAGGTTCCTTGTTAAACAACGAAGTTGAACGAGGAACGCAGGGAACCTGTTTTATGAGTCAAATGGGTTTTGGTATTGAAAATTCGAGGAAGCCTAGACCTAGATAAAGCTAGTATAAAGAAGGCCTAGACCTACTACAAGCCTAGTATAATATAGTTTGAGAGTCTAACTTTTTCTCGAATCTCCACCTATATATGATAGCTCGAGAGTCGAAATTTTTCCAAGTCCCCCTCCTTGGCTCGAAAGTCGAAATTTTTCCAAGTCCCTCTCCTATCATATATGGCTCGAGAGTCGAAATTTTTCCAAGTCCTTCTCCTATTATATATAGCTCGAGAGTCGAAATTTTTTCCAAGTCCCCCCCCCCCTATCATATAAAGCTTGAGAGTCGAAATTTTTCTAAGTCCCTCTCCTTTCATATATAGCTCAAGAGTCAAAATTTTTCCAAGTTTTTTGCTGGACGGTGGACGGCGCACGGCGTACGGCGCACGAAATTTCTCAAAAAGCCCCCCATAAAACAGGTTCCGTGTTAAAATTTCGACTCTCGAGCTATATATGATAGGAGGGGGACTTGGCAAAATTTTGACTTTCGAGCTATATATGATAGGAGGGGGACTTGAGAAAATTTAGACACTCAAACTATATTATTAGAGTTAGGATTCCTCGGCATTTGCCGAATGAGTTTGTGAAGGCCCCGGCGAATAAAAATGAGCTAGGAATCCGTTTCAGAGGAGTAGGATCCAGGAAAAAATTTTATTTTGCCGAAAAATGCCGAAAAGGGGTATAAATGCCGGAAAACACCGAAAACGTTGAAAATCTGAAAGAAGTGATTGTTAAGGAAGGAAAAAGTAAAATAATTAAGAAATACCTCACTTTTCTCTCGAAAAGTTGGTAAAAAAGAAAAGAAAAAAAAAGTACACGTATTATACGGATGCGTGTCCTCAGCGATCGGCGACATAAATTCACGCAAACGAATCTTGAAAAACATATTGTACTACTGTATAACAAACGTTTTTTATAATTAGTGTATTTATAATTCAGTAACTTTCATTTTTTAGTTTTTTCTTTTTTTTTTTTACGTAAATTTTTTGGTTTTGCCGAAAAATGCCGAAATTACAGTTTTTAGAGCCGAATTTATGAATTTATTTGCCGAAAAGTCCTAACTCTATATATTATACTAGGCTTTGGTCTAGGCCTTCTTTAGACTAGCTTTATCCAGGTCTAGGCTTCATTGAATTTTCAATACCAAATCCCATTTGACTCATAAAACAGGTTCCCGGCGTCCCTCGTTTAACTTTGTTAAGGAAGCCGTCGCTTTTTCGAAAGAGGAAGGTTTGAAGATGTTAACACACCCCTAAAATTCTTTCTTTCACTATGGACTCACCGTTCACATTGAAATTGAGACGACTCCCAGTACTCTACATTGATGTCGACCCCAAAATTGACGTGACGGCAGGTCAATTCAAAGTCAACCAGCGTGTATGTTATGAGTACTGAATACTCGTCTCAACTATTCCTCGACCTAAGAATATGATTAGATTATTCAAAATTTTGAAAGGCATGACTCATAATCGACTGCAGATGACGTAGGTAACAAATCAGTTGAAAAAAGTAGACTCGAATTCGAATTCAGATCGACGTCAATTTCAGGTCGATTTGAAGTAGACTAGCGTTCATTGCCAGAAAAGTATAAATCGACTTGAAATCGACCCAGCAAAGCAGTCAATTTTCAGTCAACAAAACATTTGGAGGAGTCGACTCGAAATTGACGTCGGTTTGAGGTCGATATTGATATAGAATACCGGAAGTCGACGCAATTTCGACGCCGAGAATGAGTCAACTTCCAATCGGTTAGAGGTCGACATTGGGGCGGAACTAAATCGATAAAACGCGACAATATAGAGGTTTGTCACGACTGAAAATTTAAACAGAAAAACGACTTTGTGGTGGAGATTTCATCTCGCTCTTTCGTACTCAGTCGATTTACGTTGTTGACCAAAAATCGACTTCAAATTGACGGTCGATATATGGTTCATCGGGAATGTAGGTACACAATTTCTTTGCTAATCTTCTTACCATCTACGTTTTTGCCCCTCATAATTAATATGTTCTATGTAACTCGATATGTACCTATGAATTCTCCCAAACTAGATTCATACAATGAACCAGCGCTGGATACGATCGCGCATGAGTTATAAGAAGTATTCTCGGGAAATAGATTTCTAGTTTCTGGAAGAAAATTTTGAATAGGTCCGGTCACATCGAATTTGTTGATAGTTCTTATCATTTTCATCTTTCTGTACAAGTCACATATGAGATCCTGCGTGTCGGATTTTCGATCCTCGAACGAAACTCCGTACGGATTGTCGATCAACGGATTCATGTTATTATATTCCCTTTCTAGAGCTTGACGCAATCTGGACACGGTCTTCTTGCGATGCAGTTGAAGTCTGAAAAATAAAAATTCAACTGTTAGTTTCAAGAAGGCAGGTAGGTGCAACTTATTGGGATTGTTTGGTGTACCTTATATCTAAAAATTTTCCCCGATACGTATCACTGTGACCGTGTGCAAGCGGCGATCGTGGTTGTGACATGGTCTTTATTCGAACTGTGGGCGGTATTGCGGCTTCGTCAAAATAGTCAACGATCATTTCGTTCCGTCGAAAATCCTTCATTTCGTACTGAGGTTCCGTTGGTTGTTTTTGTTTCCATAAACGATGCCAATATTGCAGCCACAATAAGTACATGTAACCGCACATTCCGAATAACATGACGTTCAAGAAAATACAAACGGGAAATGCGAGTAGGCGCATTCTGCAGATTGACTTTGCCAGTAATTCCGATAATTTAATAATGGATGAGCGATTCCCGGTTCGAGAAGTTCTTACGCTTTCTTCTTTGAGATCGCATTCCTGAATGCGAACATCTTCTCACCTGCTACTCTGTCGAAATTGAATCCGAATGTAGAAAAGCAATCCTCCGTAGAACGAATTCTCGTTTCCTCTCAAATACATAAATTTGTCCATCGTATTCAAGGGTAAGTATTATGAATACCGGTACGTAAACGCTAACGATTAGTTTTAAGCGGCGCTCGGATATGCAATTTTGTCATCACGATCCGTGAACAAGGTCAACACTGGCATTTACCTACAGGTTTATTGCACCCGCAATCTGAAAAATGCGATACATATCAAAGTAAATGTCAACAACGGTTAGTTATCGATCGATTCGCTGCGTGTATATTTCTTCATCATGCGACAAACATCTTGAAGATAATTACCGGTATATTCCCGACTGAGTGCTTCATCAGATTTCGTCTGATTGTTTCAGTAAAAACGCGCACAGTCGAAGAAAATTAATTTAATCTCGCAAACATTAGAATCACTCCGAACGCATATTACTCGTAGGAAACGAAAAATTCGCCTTTCGATGTTGGCTGATCAATGAATACATACTTGAAGCATGCGCGTTCTCGTTCATCATCCGGAGGAGGGAATAAGCGTTTTCGTACGAAGACATACTCGCTTTTGATAGAGATATCCGCAAGTTTAGCGCGAAAATCATGCAGTAGTCGAAATTTCACGAAGTAACAGCTAAGGAGACTCCCTCCCCCCAAAAAAAATTAAGGGTCAGAGAAGGTTTTATGAATTTTTCAACGGTATCAATTTGTGTTCATGAGAATCTAGGCGTCCGGCATACGGCACGAATGAAATAACGTTCGTAGGAAAAATAACAGGGGTTTTATTAACAAACAATTAAATATTCACGAATCGTGCACGTCACTTTAGATTCTAATGTAGGGTTTTTACGGGCAGTAATACTGGATTACTATCTATTGACGATTCGACAACAATTTTCATTCAAAATTGCGTAAGTGACGGACTCAAGGTTAAACCAGAAGTTACGAGGTTATAAATGAGACGATTATTTTCATTCATTCTCTTTTTCTCTCAACTGGAAAGTAGGTTAACCATATTACGATATTACTGGATGTAACTTTAGCTTCTGCACTAAATCTAGTTTAAGCCGAAAAATTCGATGTATAAATACTTCAAACTCACGAAATTCGTGTTTCAATTTTATTTTAAATTTGAGCCCAAAACGAAGTTTCCACTTATGGACCAAAATGTGCCAAAAATTTACTACTTGGCCGCGGTTCTTAGAATAGTGTTCAAAAATGATTGATCAATTTCGTAGTACTTATTGAACAGAATTTCAAACATTTCGAGAAGTTGTTCCTCGGAGGAAATTTTATGAAAAAATGTTCAAAAGAGAAATAGTAAATTTCTGCAAAAACGGCTTCCTTAACGATGTTAAGACGAGGAACGCAAGGAACCTGTTCTATGGGTTGAAAAATAATACATTATATGACCCGCATTATGATAGCCCCTTCAAGTAATTAGACATATACAATGCTTTGTACACCAATTGGCTTAGGCCCTTCAATGAGCCAGATTTACAATGCTTCAAACACCTTAGGTCCCCCTCCCATCATATATAGCTCGAGAGTGAGCATTCTTCCGAGTCCCTCTCTTGTATCCCTCTATCATAAATAGTTTGAGATTTGACTTTTTAACAGGAACCTGTTTTATTGGGTCAGGGGTGAGGTTTTGGGGAAAACGTCTGCCATCCGGCCACCTGGCAAAGCTAGGAAGTCGAAAATTTCTCCACTTATCGTATGTATATAGCACGAAGGAGCCCCTTCAAGTAACTAGATATGCAATCTTCATACACTAATTGGCTTAGCTCCTTTTATGAGCTAGATATGCAACGCTTCAAACACCATAAGACTTAGAACGCCTTTCTAAGGTAGCCCATGCCTCCCCTCGTTTATTTCTGTTAAAGAACCCGTGCGTTTTCCAAGTCCCCCTCCTATCATAGAGATTCACCGTACGCCGTGCGCCATCCGGCAAAAAACTTGAAAAATTTCGACTCTTGAGCTATATATGATAGGAGAGGGACTTGAAAAAAAACGACGGCTTCCTTAATAATGTTAAACGAGGAACTAATAGGACCTGTTCTATGGGTTAAAAAATATGTACATTTTAGTATTCAATTCTTATCTTCTCTCGAAGTGTATTCAACTAAGAAATACGGTCAAATTTGAATTTGTCATAATGAGCCGTAATTTAAGAAATACGGTCCTGATGATATCACACTCTCATGCTTGTAATTTTCAACAAGTACTTAACATGTTTTTTTTTTTTCTGAAAAATTTTACGTCCAGCGGAAATTTATTTCAACATCATAAAGCACTTGGAAAACATGTTCTCTTTTTCTCCCCTTATTTCAATTTCAAGTTTTTGAATTGATTGTAAAGGTCGATTTTAATAAATTAGATGATTATAATTTATGACGATGATAGATGAATTGATGAAGACAAACATTTTCCAAGTATCGCAGGATAGCCGGCAATTTCAAATTTCTTCAAAGATCATCAACTAGGCTGGGGCTCCCTCGCGGATACCAATGATCGCCTTCGAAAATTGTCTAAATTCCTGAAAAGTTGGATCGGATCGAGCACCCACCTTCCTCAGAAATACAATTTTCCTGACGGGCAGCGTAAGCTGAATCATAACTTATCGCTCTCAGGTCAAAATTGTGCCAAGTTTTAAACTAGGTCGGCGCTCATAATTGATTGTGCAGATCGAATTTAATAAATTAGATTATTATGATTTATGATGATGATCGATTATTTGGTGAAGTCAAACATTTTTCAAGGTATCCGACAATTTCAAATTTATCCAAAGACCGTCAACTAGGGCGGAGGCCCCTTCGGATACTTATGGTCAGCTTCGAAAATTTTCAAAGTTCCGAAGACCTACATTTTCCGTACACTTGAAGTATACACCTAAAGTTTGGCGCTTTTGCACTAAAATCAAATTTAGCTCAAGATCTCATTCAACTGTTAACATCATTTTGGCGTACCGTGCACTTGGGAAATTCGTACCATATAATAATCGATTACTAAAATTGATATGGATTTAAATTTTTCGTAGAACAGGTTTTGTCCTTGTCTCGATTAACTTAATTAGTGCATAAGACCCCGTGCGCAGCGAAGTTTTTTTTTCAAAATAAATTCAGGTTTTTATAATGACAAATCAGGAGAACTTTTGAGGCTCAAGTTCTACGGCAAGGTTATAAGTTCCAGAGAACAGTATTAGAAAAGTTGAAAAGAGATGCATTGAAATGTGAGAATAAGAAATTAAATTAATATCAAGCAGGATTCTTATTTCAGAATACTCACGCGCCCTTTCTGTCTCTTTAAAATAAAAACGAAAAACCCTTTCTTCCTTTTTATTTTTCGGTTTAAATAATCCAACTTTAGTGCAGACTAAATTATAATTTACGAGACGATGCATTTGACCGATATATCTACAAGGCTATAATTTCTCTCTCTCTTTTTCTTTTGTAACAGCATGAGGAAAAAAGTGCTATTCACGTCTGGATAAAAACTGACTTGCATTTTAGCTAGACAAACAGCTCCCGTCGCGCTTAAATAGCGTACCTACATTCCTTCTCAAAACCAGCCCTTCAATTGCGTTGACCTAAATTTCATTCGCAAATGAGAAGTCTTCGGAACGGTTTTTTCTCATATTCGACCCTTTCCCAGATTTCTGGCGGGCTCCGAAAAGGGTAGAATAAAGTTTCCCCAATAACAACACTGCCGCAGCCTCTGTGGTCGTTTCTTTTGTGCGGGTGTAAAGAGGTGGTGGTAATGTTACTCTGTTCTGAAAGGCAAAACGAATATTGTGCGTCGTGCTTCAGAACGTCCAACATACCGTACCTAGTGACAGTTTTTTCCATTGTGGTACACACATCGTGCGAACTCTGGTTAAATACTTGTTTTCAGTTCCGTCCCCCCTATGAGAAATGGTGGTATTTTATTTTTCATTTTCTCATAACTTTGTGCCGTGTTAATGTCAATCCCGATGTGATCGAAATTACCTTTCTCGACAGAGTACTTATAAATTCCGTTTTAAAAAATGGTTACATAAAATTCGCCAACAGGTGTTACTATCTGCAGAATGGTATCGCACTTCCACATATATTCGAAATGTAAGTATCTTTTGTTTCAAGGTAAATTCAGAAAAAAATTCTCTCCATTACTTTCCGCGAGATCCGATAAAGATAACTTATCACATTCTCAACAAGCCCAGGTACTTCATATCATTATCATTGAATTCGTTTTGAAGATTTTTATCGATATTCGAAATTGAGATAGCGCAGTCACTTACGGTCAAGCTTCCGTGGAGTGATTCTTATTAGCCCACAAAAATGTCTCTTAATTTCACTGTTACGTGTAATCGACGCTAGAAAAAAGTACGAATTTGTTTTGTATAGGTACCTATCCTGCTATTCTAGATATTCCATTTCAGTTCTGATTTCTGAAATTCATGTCAGCAGTTTTCAAATCACTCGTGATCATAGAAATCAGTTAGCTGACTGAGATTCCAGCAATTCTTACTTTTGAAAGTTCAATAATTGTACAGTCGCTCCAAAATATTACGTAAGAATTTCAGAAAGAACGATTCAAAACTTAGGCGAACTATTTGAATATAGGCCAGGTTTACAGCAGTTAACCTCTTGGAAATTATGCTTATGTCGTTTTACGTTTAAGCCGCATTGTGCATGATCTCATTATCCCATCAATGAGAGCTTATTTTGGTAGGTCTACCTAATATGTGTTTATGAAAATGAAGCTTTTTTTTATTAGGTCATTATTTGCGATAGGTACATGGACGATTTTCCTCCCACTCTCTCGTCATCGATACCCATCAAGTATATACTGACTGATTCCACTTTGAACTTTTGCAACAAATTTGCATTACAAGCATTCTAAAATTGTCGTGTTCGCTTGCATTTTGTATTTTAAAGGGTTATCCTGAAATTTTTCGTTGTGTTCATTTATTTTATTATTTTGAGAGACACCTTTAACAATCAATGAACGGAATTGCATTCTAGCTACCTATGATATTAGTCAACCAGCGTTTCACTCAAAGCCAAAATAACTGATTTGCCTCCCCCTAGCAATTTTTTAAATGTATGAATTAGGCCTATTTTTCTGTTTTATGACTCTACGATGGCTCACGTCAAGATCTTGGATCAAAGTCATTGCGGATAAGGTATTCAGATGAAAATATAAGACTTAAGTTTCATCAAATTTAATTACATGATTATAAAGTTCTCAGACCGTGATCAGCGAGCTTAAAGGTTTCCGAGAAAGATTCCATGTTGCTACAAAAAGGAGCTAATCCGTTTCTCAATAAATGTTCATCTAATTCAAAAAAAGTACATTGATGTCCTCAAGTTTTAAGAAAAAAAAAAAAAAAAGACAGAAATCCAGTTTATGGGGTACTTTATGATGATAATTCGTTCCACATCGTAAATTTCTGCACTAATTTGTACTTTCGTTCATAAGCTGACCACAATCAGTATACACTTTTCTATGTGTAGCTAGAAAAGTGAGGTATTACACTCATAGCATCGAAGGAAATTAAAGATGTTGAGGATGGATGGAGAGCCGTCTGATATTGGTTCTGAGTGATTATCAGGGTTGAGTAAAAAGTTGCGGAGTGAGGCTAATTTGAGGCAAAAAAAGATGTGTTGAATGGATACAAGGAGGGGTCAGTTCACAATGAGGGCATGAGCTACAAGATAGCAAAGATCGTAGCCACATTCCTGAAAGAAAACTACCAGTTTGCACCCAGACGAAGTATCAGAAACAACGGAGAGCTGATTGAGCAACTGGACAAGTTGCAAATCAGGAGTAACGACAAGCTGATATCCTTTGATGTGACTAATATGTTTGGTACATACCGAAGGAGGAACTTCTCACTCTGCTCAAAAACAACAGATACCATGGGAACCCCGATGGGTCGAAGTATACCAACATAGTGGAGGAGATCTTGAGCCAGAACTACTGCCGCTTCAATAACAGGTTCTACAGTCAGGAAGGGGGACTTAAGATGGGATCACCGCTATCACCAATACTGGCGGAGATATTCATGAATGATATAGAAAACAAGATATTGAAGGGCAGCAAGTTCAGAAACTCGATCAAACACTGGGCCATATATGTAGATGATATCCTAATTGTGTGGTCAGGCACTGATAGACAGGTGAATCTATTCCTTTCAGAAATGAACGCGATGAATGAGAGCATCAAATTCACAGTGGAAAAAGGCAATGAGACCATCAACTATTTGGACCTTACACTCACAATGGAGAACAATAGGATAGAATACAAAATCTACAGGAAGCCGACGCATACTGACACCATCATCCCAAATGACTCATACCACCACCACATGCGCAAGTTAGCGGCAATCCAGAACTACTGCTATCGGGCAATTTCTATCCTCAAGAACAACGAAGAGAAGAGGAAAGAGATCGAGATAGTGAAGCAGATCGCAGAAGCCAATGGCTACTGCAGATGTGTGGTGGAGGAAGTCTTTGGGAAAATGGAAACAAAGAAAGGAACCCATGATAGCATAGTGAGAAAGTACTCCGGATCGATACCATGTATAGGAAAGTACACAAACAAGGTGATAAAGGCGTTCAATGGCTACGATGTGAATATGGGTATCCAGAATAACAAACCCATGGTGAAGAGAATCAGCAATGACCAGATGGAACAAAAGTTCAAGGAAAGCTTGAGCGGAGTGTACAAGCTCAGTTGTGAACAGTGCGAGGGGATCTATATCGGTGAGACTGGGAGCAAGTTTGAGATCAGGAGAAAGGAGCACAAAACGTCGAGGGAGAAAGAAGATGGCAAGTCACTGTTTGGGAAACACTGTAGCGAGGAAAACCACGATGGAGAGGGAATGTTTGAAGTCATACACGTAGAGAATCGCACAAAGAGAAGAAAACTCTGGGAACAAATGGAGATCGCAAAAGCCAAGAGGAAGAAAGCCTGCCTCTTGAACAATGTAATCACATTTGACAGCGAAAAATTATTCGGCCTGGTGATTGGACGAGAGAAGAAGAACGGAACCAACCAATGAGACCGCAGGAATCCAGGTAGCCAATAGAAACGCAGCATTTAGGACAATAGATTGAACCAATCACAAAGCAGTATATTTTAGTCAATAAGAACACAATGTCATAATGTAAGAATAAGTTTCTAGAAGTGAACCAATCACAACACAGCATTGTTATAGCCAATAAGATCACAGTGTTATACTATAAAAACTCATGGTTAAGGCCTTGTTCTCCAGTTGCGACACATGACTGAAAATTTAAATATCTTAAGTGCACAATTTTATTTTATAATAGTCCAGTAAAATTAGTCATAGTCATTATAATAAACAACAAATGGTACAGAAGCGAAACTCCCCCAGTTTCCCAAAAATTTCGAACGGGGCTTATTTTTCCTCCAGGGGGAATACAAAAGGTTAGTTTTTTCATTTTCAAGCTTCAAGTGGCGAACAAATGATTATAGAAAAAAATGTTCGGATAAAAATTGTTCCTCCTAAAAATCTATTTTTTCTGTAAATAATTTGTTACGCCGTTACAACGCGTGACAAGTAAACATCCCTTACTGCTCCTTATATTAATGATGATTGAGGCGCAAAATATAGATAATCATGGAGTAGTAAACAATATATTGCTTACTTGTCACGCGCTGTAGCAGCGTAGCATTTATCGAAAAATTATGTGGAGAGCTTTTTTATGAGAACTGATGCAAGGAACAATTTCCATTCAAATTTCTTCTATGTATTAATAAGTGTTTTTCCACAAGTTGAAACTTGAAAACGAAAAAATTACTCCTTCGTACCGCCTGTGGGAAAATCTCCCCACGGAATGTTGGGAAACTTTAGAAAAAACTCGAGAGAGGGTTCGGAACAATTTTCCTGAGTTTTCTTTCCGTACTATTTGTTGTTTTTTGTGACCTTTGAAATGGCTTATTCTACTGGACTATAAGTTAGCTAGCAAGAGTACTTTTGGGTGTTACCCCCATCATCAGGTGTATCGTTACTGTGGAAGAAGGCCTTGAACATCGCTTTTTAATAGTATAACACTGTGATCTGATTAGCTACAACAATACTACGTTGTAGTTGGTCCATTTGCCTATGTACTGCGTTCCTATTGGCTACCTGATTTGCTGTCATCCTATTAGTCGGTTCTGTTCCAATCACAAGGCTTAACAATCTTTTGCTATTAAACGTGATTCCATTGTTTAAGAGGTTAGCTTTTCTCCTGTTTGCCTTCGCAATCTCGATCTGTTCCCCGAGTTTTCTTCTTTTCATGTGGTTTCCTAGGGGCGGATTTACGGGTACATTTTGGGGGGGGGGAACTTCCATTGTTCTAAAATTTTTTTCCTCGCAAATATAGTCAAATTGGACAATTTCAGTCTTTTTTGGAGGTTTTGGGGGGGAACGTCCCCCTGCCCCCCGTAAATCCGCCCCTCGTGAGTACATGTATGTCTTCAAATATTCTTTCACCATTTTACTGTTCATTGCAGTGTATTCCAAACAATGACTTGTTAACTTCTTTCTCTCTTTGTTTAGTGCTCCTTTCTTCTGATATCGAACTTTCTTACAGTCTCACCAATGTAGATGCCTTCGCACTATTTGCAACTAAACTTGTACACTTTGCTCAAGCTTATCTTGTCCTTTTCCTTTGTCTGGTCGTTGCTTATTTTTTTAACCATAGGTGTGTTGTTATGGATGCCTACATTCACATCATAAACGTTGAACGCCTTTATCACCTTGTTTGTGCACTTTCCTATGTTAAGCAGGTATTTTTTCGGAGTACTTCATCACTGTGCTGTTCCGAGTTCTCTTCTTTGGGCTCCCTCAATATTGCGATCTGCTTTACTATCTCGATTTTCTTTATTATTCTTTAGGGTAGAAATCGCTCGGCGGCTATAGTTTTGAATCGTCTTTACCTTGTACCAAATTTCGGGTGGTGGTAGGAGTTCCTTCCACTGGATGATGTATCTAAAATTGAGCTCAATTTCTCCTGTTTCTTTACGCTTAATATAGTGTTACTAATTAATGTGAGTAGCACTTTTTGAAAGCAATTGACCAATGTTTGGGAAAAAGAACCAGACACTAGAGCCGCAAAACGGATATCATGACCTTGAAATTTGGAAGATTTCAACTCCAAGATACTCCCACATCTAGCCCCGCTTCCTCAAGGCTGGTTTGATCCCTTCCTTTTCTGACAATATGACCTATAATACCATACTATTGATCCATGTTTTCAAGGAAGACTACGAGAGGGTCGCTTCAGACTAGTCTCCATCTTCTTCTACCTCGATGATCTTACATAGGAAAGATTAAAGTTGTACAAGAGCATTTCCTGCCCTGAAACTATCTTTATTTTTGCAAATTTGCTAAAGATCGTATTTTTTTGGGGTAATTTTAACAAACGACCCCGAGGGAGTTAAACGAGGGGTGGCAGGGAACCTGTTTCATGGGGCAGGTGGGATCTGAAAAATGTTGACGTACCAAATCTATGACGTCATCTGGTTGTGACGTCACAGACCCAGACGTCGGAGCTATATATAATAGAAGGGGGCTTAAAAAGACTGATCTACGACGTCATCAGATTGTGACGTCACAAGACTGACCTATGACGTCATCAAATTGTGACATCACAGATCCAGACTTTGGAGCTATATATGATGGAAGGAGGACTTAGAAAAACTGATCTATGATGTCATCAGATTATGACGTCACAAGGTTGACCTATGACATGATTAAATTGTGATGTCACAGGCCCTACCCCTCAAGCTATACTGATGGGAACTTGGAAAATTTTCGAGCTCCGACGTGTCCCCCCCCCCTCCGATAAAACAGGTTTTCTATTAGAAGGTAATTCTCTCTATCCATTCCGATTGAATTATTCAATTCTCTTTGTGGTGGAGGGGGATGGGTAAAAAGAGCTGATAATATTCCTCTAGGTTTCATCTTTTGACATGTATATGTCTCAAGCTGAGGTTCATCCCATAATCTATACGAGCCTGATATAATATATCCTCCAATATACTAAATCCTTTCTCACAACTAGCTTATGGAGTCTCAAGGAAAGACATATCCATGATTGATCCAGAGGGAGAATTACCAACATTTTTTCATCCTGATTTCTCGTAGGAGTTATACTTGAGAAAAGTGAAGGTATTTTTCTGTCCTAAATTACGTGGGTCAGTAGGAACCTCTTGGAGTCCCCGACTGACTCAATTTAAAATTTTATCCCAGTGATGCAGAGGAGTGAAGCAAGAGAAAACTTCATAGAGTCCCGCTTTAGTAGGATATTAAAATCTACAGCTCTTTCGCAAAGTCCTACTCGATGAGCAGCAGTGCATAAGCGATTGTGTAGTCCTGACCCATAGATGGTCTAGGTATGATTGTATAGGTAAAAGAGATACTGCACCAAATGCTCATTCTATCGCCCGAAAATTTCCAAGAATGATAATTCAGAGACAAACTCATAAATAATAACTAATACCTATGAAGATTCAAGACCACCTGTATTTTTCCTACATAAAAGCGCAATAATTCAGTTGTCGTAAACGAAGGAAAGATGGGCTGCGAAGTTGAGATACACTCATCGTCATTGTATCATTCAGGTACCACTATTCCCGCGAAATTCGCTCAAAATGCGGATTCAAAGCGCCATCTAATTCGCAGCTGATTGGTTGCGTTCTTCATCCACCACTCTCCAGCTGCAACGAAAGTTTGATCATGATTTGTAATATTTTGTAGTTTCTTCTTCAGTAAAGCTTACGTTAACGAGAAACAATTACAGTTCATACGCCTAATTAAACCATTTTTCGTACCAACTCTATTAATATCGCGGAAAAATTCGATAAGTACGGGTACCTTGCTTAATTTCGTAGGTTTTTTTTTTAAAATAATTGAATGAGAAGAAATTTTACAGTCGAATCGGGTGGAGTAGAAATTGTTTTCCCTGGGTATTTTCAAATTCCTCTTTACGATTAGAAGTTTCGTGGACGGCGGGTATAAAAGTTTATATGACGACAACTGACAGTTCAGCTACAAAAGCAATGTAATTATTCATGTTTCCAGAATAATAATCCAAAAAGTATTTATGGTGGAGGTGTATAAAATTTATCGTGTCGATTGGACAGGCGAGAAGTAGAAAGAGTTGCGTGTTGGCTTTTCAAAAAAAAAAAAAAAAAAGAAAAAGAAAAAAAAGAAAAACACAACGAATATGTGTGCCAGTGCGTTGATTTATGCTTGTATTAAATAATATTAGGCTAAATCTTTTAATTCTTGGGAAGTCATATTTTTATCCTGCGAATTAAGATACGGCAATTGGGTGCTACTCCAATATGCGGCCTACCTGATTGAAAGAGTTTAATATCGATCTTCGAGCCTCATTCTAGCAGGCCCGTACATATCAATTTTTTTTTTTTTGGGGGGGGAGGGGGTAAGAATGAAATGATACACGTGGGAATGCCGAGTCTTCAGAGACATAAAATTTTAGAATCGGTGTATAGTGTGTATTGAGGTATGAGGTTGAGAATCAATAAATTAACATAGACAATTAAAAATGTTCCATCATTCCTTTTTCTTTATGTTGGCTAAATTTACTAGCATGAGCAACACTTCGCCCTGCCGCTGGTGAAACTCTTGAAAATCTTAGGAGCACCCCGATTTGTCTGTTTTGCTCATAATACTCTTAAAAAAAGGATAGGTACACCATTGTAGTACAGTAAGACCTTCCTTAGCGGACACCCTTAAATAACGGACACTTTTTCGAGAACGGGAACATTTTGACCTTGTTTATATGAAAAAACCTCAAAATACTGGACACTTTTTCCGGACTTTTGGACACTTTTTCTCGTTTTCATGCTCAATTTTCAGAATTAAATGAATAAATTAGCAGGCAGTTAAATCAACTTATCCGATTTGCCCTGCGGTGTGCCTATGAAATTTTCCCGTCGACCCTTCTATTTAATTTGGCTTTTTCACCACTCAAATAAAACACAAAATTATTGTTAAAAAAGTAAAGAAAAATATAAAAAATTTAAAAATAATAATGAAAAAACTATTATTTTTTTTATTTTTCTACATTTTTTAATACTTTTTTGAATAAAATTTTTGTATTTTATTTGAGTGGTGGAAAAGCCAAATTAAACTTTATTGATTAACAAAACATTTTACCACGGGAAAAATCTTTATATTTTCACTTCATTCAATATTCTGATTTCGGTAAAACTATCCATGTACAACATTCATCATAAATACCTTTTTTTTTTTTTTTTGTCTTCTGTGAATACCGGACACCTCTAAATAACGGACAAATTTTAGGTGACCGCAAGTGACCGCTAATCAGAGGTTTTACTGTATTTTACTTTGTTCAATATGACAACTACAATCTAATATACGTAGGTACATACATTATAGGATACCTAATTCTGAAGCATAATTAAAGGCTTTTGATATTATATGTAGTATCTGTATATCACATTTACATATATGTACCGAGGTTAATCGAATCAGAGTCACTGTCGAAGAATAATTGAAAAATTGTTATTTACCATGTACCTGAATATTATTATGTTACGAGGTTGATGAAATGTTCCGAAGGTGCACCACTCGATACACAATAATTTCGCTGGCACGCCATATATTGATGGGTATCGCCAATTTCATCATGCTCAAATTGTAGGTACGAGCAAAACAAATGTATGTTTTTAATTTGAAAACGACGCTTCTGAATTTCTATCATCACACTCTCGTCCTAATTACATTTTTCCGACGTCTTTTTTCGATCGTAGGTTGAGAGGGGGAAGAATTGAATTTCTCCTCGTACGCGCAAGGATTGTGAAAAGACAATTTTTTTTTTTTTTTTTTTTATTTATTCTACGCTTCTTGTACCCACGTGAATTATTGATGTCTTTCAGGTACCTATCTCCTTAGCAACAAATTCTTAAGAAACTCGCTAAAAGCACCTCAATTTACTTAGGAACTTCCGTTCAAGTGTTTGAAGCAGTTGAGGATATCAAAAAATAAACTTCTCGGACAACGCTGTATGTTGATCGATTTGACAATAAAAGTTTTTGAAAAGAAAACGCAATTTCATTCAAGCGTAATCATAACCAATAGGTAACATCTTCGCGGTTTTTGAAGCTCTTTTGTACGCTCAAATGAATTAATAATGACATTGATTTTCTTTCGAAACATTGTACCAATAAGCTTGTCGAAGGATAATTGTTTTGGACTTGATTCACAGAGCTTGTGTAAAATTACCCAATGGAATAGACTTTTTTCTCGATTGTTTTGTGTTTGTCAATATTTATTCATTCCTACGCAAATACAATTATTCAATTTTTTATAAACGGAAAGAATGTGCTCTACTCTTATCACTCAATTTTTCAAATAGAACAAAAAAGTTTCAGGATTCAAGGTCATGTTCTTTTGATGACGTCGCACCTTCCTTGAGCCGCCTCTTTTCCAGCTCCGCATCTACAAAACACTATAGCGGGAGGCATACTAACGGAAGGTGTAATCGGACTCCATCTTGTATAGGATTAAGTTCGTAGCTGATTGCTGCATTTGTATCATTTTTCTGCAAGGTCGCCTAGTTTATTGGCTAATTTTGTGTTTTTCTTCGATTATTCTGATTAGGTTTCTTGGTACATAATCTTCTAAGATTTTCAACAGCTTCCTTCGGTTCACATTATCACCAGGTCAATAAAACACATGTGCGTCTCCAAGTTAATATGCTCGATACGCTTTTCTATCACTAATTTGACTGTGAAGCTCGCATGCGTACATGCGCGGTCTTTGCGAAATCCAATTTGGCTTTCTAAGATCTTATCGTCCACCATCTCGGATATCCTCCCTGCCAGTATCTTTGCAAATATTTTATATCCTGTGCTGAGAAGGTCAATCCACGAAAATTCTCCACTTTTGCCATAAGGCTCTTTCTAATTCTTATGATGTTACCCGATCGTATGAGTAGCTTTGGTCATCCATTTCCATTGGTGTATCTATTGTGTTTTCGTCTTCATCTTTCCATAGGTTATTATAGCCTAGTATGTACTATTGAGCATCCTCCATTTTTAGTTCTGGTAGGTATACTTTTTCGTTGAAATCTGCGTTCATTCTTTTTAGAATCCTATATGTTTTAGGTCTTCGTTTATACGTTTCTTCCTCCAAATAAAACACAAAAGCTTCCCAGCTATTTCTTTGGAGCTCTCTACATTTTTTTTCCTTAGTGCTGCTCTTCTATTATATTCAACTCGATCCTCAAATTTCTTGGAAGAAATCCATATTCGGAAGGCTAATTGCTATTCTTGCGCTAGTTTTTGAATTTCGGTGTCCCAGTTTCTCAATTTTTTGGTGGAATCCCACAGCAAATCATGCCTAGGCTTTCATTTGCTAGGTACCGTTGTTATAATGTTTGCAATATTAGTCCTTTCTTCCTTCACATTTTGACTTTTTTGGGTGTTTCCTGCAATGATATTTAGACCTTTTTGTTACAGAATACTTTAGAAGGACGTTCTGAGTCTTATGGTGTTAGAAGCATTGCATATCTGGTTCATTGAAGGGGCTAAGACAATTGATGTATGAAGAATTGCATATCTAGTTACTTGAAGGGGTTACCTTTCAGACTATACAGGGTGGACCAAAAAGATGTTACCAGTTAAATGGGAGTATGCGCTAAATCTGTTGTAGCGCGAAAACGCAAAACGTTAGACGTATAGTTTAAATGTACAAATTTTGTATCTCAATTTCATCTTTAATTTGAGCCTTATCCGAAGTTTCTACGACTTTTCTGAGCCGAGTTATGGACCAAAATGTGCCGAAAATTCACCAAATTGTCAGGGTTCCCAAAATAGTGTTTGACAATTGATTAATTTATAGTATTGAGCTGAATTTTGAAAATTTTAATAATCAAATTATTGTTTCTTAAGTGAATTTGGACGGGGAAAACAAAAAAAATAGTAACGAAACCCTAAGAAGCACCAAAATGGGTTAATGGGCCCAAAAAGGGTCAAAATTTCCTCAAATTCGAAAATCGTTCATACTTGAAAATTTTAATTCAATTTTCAAGTGGAATTTTGCGCTGAGTCCGAAAAAAAGGTTCAAAAATACTTCGGAGCACCAAAATGGGTAGATGGGCTCAAAGAGAATCAAAATTCCTCCAAGATGAAAAATTTGCGTAATCTTCAAAAGTTGTTTTCAATCCTGAAGTAAAATTTAGCGCCGAGTCCCAGAAAAATACTGAAATGACCCTAGATGATCTCCAAAATAAAAAATCAGAAATTTTTCTCATTCTGCAGTAAAATTGTTGATTCAGGGGATGGAAGGAATGTCGACAAGTTCATCTGCCATTGAGTGCTCGCGGAGTGAGAGATCGACTAGGGCTCTGCATATGATCAAAGTGGGAAAAAATGCGAAAACTCTCGTTGTTTCAGTCAAAGAACGCAAAGTTGGTCTTCTGTTGCGTGCTTGCGATGAGAGATCAACTGACGCCCCACCTATGAACAAAACGGGTCAAAGTGCAAAAACTCCTTGATTCAGGCAACGGGAGGATACCGTAAATTCGGTCTTGCTCGTGATGAGCGATCAACTACAGCTTAGTCTTTGATTGAGGTAGACGAACGCCCGGAATTTCTTGGGGTTTCACCCGGAGGAGGGAATGATACCGTCAAGCTCGACTTTCGTCATGAGCTCGTGGTAAGAAAACGATCAAGACCCCGTGTATGACAAAGGCAGGCGAATGATCCCTGGGTTCAACATAGATCGACTGAGGCCCCGTGTATGATCAATGCGGGTATTTCCGCAAAAACTTCCGTTGTTTCTTGCCAAGGAGAGAATGATACCGGCGACTTCGTTTTCCATTACATGCTCGCGGTAAGAGATTCACTGAGGCCCCGTGTATGTTCAAGGCGGGTGCTTCCGCAAAAACTCCTGTTGTCTTGGGCGAAACTCTATGATACCAGCGACTTCGTTTTCCATTTGACCCTTTTTGGGCCCATCAACCCATTTTGGTGTTTCGCAGAATTTTTTAACAATTTTATTCAGATTTGGCACTAAATTTTATCTCAGGATCGAGAAAAGTTTCGAAGATTGGGGGAAATTTTGACCCTTTTTGGGCCCATTAACCCATTTTGGTGCTTCGCAGAATTTTTCAACGATCTTATTCGGAATCTGCGCTGAATTTTACTACAGGTTCGAGGACACTTTGAAGATTACGCGATTCCTTCAATCATGGAAAATTGTTTTTCAATAATTCACAACTTTGGGAACCCCTGCTCTAATATTTCGGCACATTTTGATCCATAACTCGGCTCAGAAAAGTCGTAGAAAGTTCGGATGTGGCTCAAATTAAAGATAAAATTGAGATACAAAACTCGTACATTTAAACTATACGTCTAACGTTTTGTGTTTTGCGCTACAACAGTTAGCGCAAACCCCCATTTAACTGGTAATATCTTTCTGGTCCACCCTGTATAGACCGACCACAGCTATATATGATAGGAGAGGGACTTGGAAGATTCTCGAGCTCCGAGCTCTGCCGGCCGGCTGAACGGCGGACGTTTTGTCAACCTCCCCCCCCCCCCCGGATAAAATAGATTTTCTGTTGAAACTCACGGGTTCTTTTAACGGAGTTGAACGAGGGGTGGTAAGAAACCTGTTTTATGGGGCCAGTTGGATCTGAAAAATGACAACCCCCCGCTAAATATGATGAGAGAGGGATTTATAAAAAAACTAATCTATGACGTCATATAGAACCGTGATGTCACTGGCCCCGCCTCTCATGCTATGTATGGTAGGAGGGGTACTTAGACAATTTCCAGTTCCGAGCATTGCCGGACAATGGACGGTTTTTTGTGACGATTGTTTCAAGAGTAAGACCTTTACACAACTAGGACTATTTTGTTACTATGACGTCATCAATTGGAAAGATTCGTCATCAATGACGTCATTCACGACTTTGACCTAATTAAGAGCGCAAAGAAAAATTTTACCTAAAGCTTTGTAAGACGTCATCGGTGAGCCTTGACCTCGACCAGATGGAGCCTGTATATTTAGAGAGGTGGGATTCAAATTAAGACGAATGACCTCAGATGAGGACGAATGAGGGGGAAAAAGGACAAACAAAGACAGATGGGTTATTAGCTTTATATTATCTCTATTATATAAAGGAGAACAAGATTCTATGTGGGGACGTTTGTAGTTAGTCAGTGAATGTCACAGCTGATGCCGCGACCCACGGAGTTTTTGTTGGAATTGATTGTTCAAGATGATGCGCATAGCCGGAGGCAGTTTTATGAAATGAGTGGCAACATGAGTTGTTAATTATTTCTGTGATGACTTTTTCTTATTCGAATACTCGTGCTAAGAATATTTGAATGATTTGATTTTATTGACGAACTACTCCACTGCGATTCGCAATGTGTTTTGCTACAGAATCTTACAAAAGAGAGAAAATACCAAGTTGATAGAAGAAGAATAGAACTTTTTAAATTCAATGGGTTTGTGGCATTGGTCAGAGAGTAGGTTCAGATTATATTAGATGAATGATCATGACTAATGAACAATTAGACACATGAAAGATGCGTGAACGGGCAAATTTCTGCGTTGGAATATGGACAGGATGGGATAATAAGAGTACGAGAGATAGAATTGGGGAATATTTGGACTATATGACGTATAGTAAGTTGGTGAATTAGGAATGTAGGTCAAGAGACGTATGTGCAAGTCAACTAAGGAAACATAGGTACACAGGCCTATCCTTTAATGAACTATAAGAGTGAAATTTTGTGGATAAAAAAAAAACACAGAATATCGGATAAAATGATAAATTCTTTTCATCATCTTCTATTTTGATTACAACTTTTACAAGGGTTATTACTTTGCACTATTGGCTGTTTGGTTCCGTGTTAAAACGTATTTTGCGTTCAAATTGAGGTATGACACCAATTTTTGCAATAGAATTTACTGAAGAGGTGAAAAACCAACTTGGTGGAGGAAGGAAAGATTCTTCTCAGTAATGAAATGGCTTTTTAAAAGGCGAGGCATCGATTAGTGATTCTATGAAGTGAGCACCGAGATTTAAAAATTGGACGTAATAGATGAGCGGGTCTACGGGTGAAATTTGTACGGTGCAAAACAGGCAGTAAAGGTGTAAGATGCCTTATTCATGATACTTAGTGAGTAAAATGGATGAGATTGATTTCCATACGGATTGGAATAATGTCTTCTTTCTTTGATGTAATATTTTTTTCTTCAATGTACGCGATACAAGTGGTACATGGTATTAATGTATTTGGAAATAAATTTATGGTATGAGTTTAAAACGAAATTGGTAGTACGCGCCGAAGGCGCGGAATTTCGGTTTGTGAGCTATAAAGCAGTAGGTAAAGAGGAGACGAACAAGCGCGGATCTAGTGAGCCCGCCGCAAGCATATGAAATGCTAGAACACGGGCCACCTATCTCCAAAGGGAACATGTTTAGCTTTAGCCTTTCAATTTTTCCCCATGATTCATTGAAGTAAGCTACTAATTTTATGGCGTGAAGTCTTTGAAGGGTTGAAAATTAGGCAAATTTTACACTTCACTCACCCCTCCCCCCTATTACCTGCTAATAGACATTTACTCAGTGATCGAAATTGTATTAACGTCCTTGCTTTAAAAAGAATGGACCCATCGGTCAACTCGGACGCGACCTGAGTTTAGAAAAAATGGAAAAATTGAAGGTCGTATATATGTATAAGCAAATTTTGAATTTTCGATCTCGGAGGGAAAGGAAGACTCCGAAAGCTTTCGAGTCACGATGAAACGTGGCACTTTAAGTAATTTTGACGAATAAGAGCTCAGAGAATTTTATTAATTACATCCAGCAAAAAAATGTAGATGGTGGAATAGAGAGCGGAGAAAAGAGGAATTCGCTCCTCTGCTCGCCACATAAGGAGCCAACCTGTTGTCTTCATCCGATAGTGCCTTTTTAAATATTCCTTCGTAAAAATGAATTCCATTTTTTATGTTTCAGTTTTTGAAAGTAATGGAACTATCAGTCTGAGTATTGCGGCTGCGGTAATTATATTTCTGGTATTCATATTGTTCATTTATTTGAGCAAACGAGTTGGTTATGGTCACTCTAAATGTCGTTACGATAAATACACTTTACCCGAAATCAACCGACAATGTTGTAAGTACAAATATATATTTCAAACTGTTGTAGATTCTTCAATAGTATAATACCTTGTTATAATAGAAAATTTTTTTTCAGTGGGAAATAGGATATATTCAGTAAACGAAAAACATTACTGGCAACAGCTACAGAACAATACATTTTGCGAACCATCTTTTCAAATCAGTGTCCGTAAGTACAAATTTTATTTAAACCTCTGTCCGAGCGATTCTGTTATCGAGTTCAGAAATGTATGGCGAAACTTATTTTATGAGAGAGAATTTGAGAAAAACGTTCTTTCACAGTCTGACGTCAAACTGTGGTTCCGAGAGGGGCGAAAACTCTATTGGGAAAAATACTAAAGAACTTTAGTACTCTCGGAGCTATTTTGGGGGTCCGGAAAAATGTCGACTTTTGTGCTTTGTATACGAGAGGTGAAGGAAGAACTTGATTAATCTTAATTAACACAACGCCCAAAACAGTGAATTTATATCGAACAAAAATAAAATTTATACGATGAGATCTTGTATGGTATTTGATACTTTTTACAGATTCTCAAGTGAAGAATGAAAGACCTCTGGAAAACTCAATTGTCGAAAAGTCCAAATATTCAGTCAGAAATCGCGGAAGTTGTAGCTCGTCCAGTGACTCGACCGCAGGCAATAACTACGAAGAAGATGCGCAAGTTCTACGACAAAGAGATATCGCCAAATATGTCAGGATATTTTCCCAACAAAAAGAGCGGATTCCGCTCGCTATACCTAGAGAAGATTTTGATGTAAGTTTTCGGAGGCATGGTTCAGTTTGTGAGGACAATAACCATATTTCTTATTTGATCGAAAAGGATGTTTGGAAAAAATGAAGAGAAGAAAATTTTTTGAGGCTAATGTTAGTCAGATTAGTGCAGTACAAGAGGAGTATAAGTGTAGTAAGTTGAAAATTAGAAATCAGATCGAGGACGATGTGTAGTACAGTCACACGGCACCACCTAATACCAAAGCCGCACTGAAACGACTCTTATAAAACCCCATCACTTGGCACCGTTGCCATTTTCTACAAGACCGTGGGGTGAGGCACCCTCTCGTCCTTTTTCTGAGAACTTTTGAAGTTAAATTTTCCTTATCACGATCACATTTGATGTACTGGGATATAGTCTTCATTCCATAAATCTCATTGTTGATTTGTACTCATCATTAAATTTCCTGTATCAGGATCAGTGCTCTGATGTGCACAGCGCGTTCAGTGATTCTATGAGTGGAATTGTGGGGAAGTGCGGTTTACTGGAAGTCTCATTCGCATATGACGCTCCAGTGAAAAAGATGACTATTCACGTTCTACAAGCAAAGGATATCCCAGCGACAGACCACGGCAAACCACCTTATACTCAGGTAATTTTATTTTATTTTTCTGGTGACGCCATTTTAGGTACTGATATCGACAAGTTTCATTGAATTATTTGTCTAAATAATTATTTGCACTCGTGACAGATTCATGCTGTTCTTCTACCGGGCAAAAAACAGAAGCAAAAAAGTAAAATTCGCAATGGAGACAATCCTCAGTACATGGAGAGTTTTCTCTTCAGTCGTGTTACTCCAGGTAAATATTGGCACATTGAATAATTTAAAAGATCTGCCGTCAGCAGATATCACGTTACTTTCTAAACAGGAAACTCATTCTTTAAGCTCTTTAAAAAATCTTCAACAAAAGATTATTCCTTGAATCTAACAACATCTTGTATCTTTGGTCTCTTATTAAAAGGTCGAAATACTCTGCAAGTCATTTCTGACATTGACCTCCGAATTGAAACATTCATCTTTACACCATATTCTCCAGCCTTCCCTCGTGTTTGGCGACACTATATTTCCCCTGAACTATTTGACCCTCCCTTCTCTAATCCTTTCCTTACGGCAGATTCATATCAGTTCGAATTTATAACCTTTACTCTTGCCTCCCTTCCATCCGAAATGGCATCTCCGGGGAGCGGTTTGGCGTGTTCCTCTCTTCCTGTTTGCCATAAAACGTCCCCTTTTTCCTCTCTAAAGGACTTTCTGCAGACGGGTCGCTCGCTTTCACAAATCGTGTACGAGCTGCTCATTTTTCCGAAGTCTCCTCATGGACCTCGGAGCAAAAAATTTGTTCTAGTCATAATCCATAAAAGGCACTTACGTTTTCCCTCTCTCCTCAAGAACTTCCAGATCAGTCTTCAATCCTTTATCTACCGAATTTCTCGGCCTTACCTTCGATTCCAAATACTCCTGGACTCTTCACATCAAAGCTTTAGACGCCACTGAATATTTTTAAATATCTACCTCGAATACGCACTGGTTGCAGTCGTAAGCTACCCCTCTGGCTGTACAATTTTCCAATTCGCTCTCATTTGAACTACGGGTCCTCATCTACAGACAGGCTAATAAATATCCCCTGAAATCAATCTGCAGACATACGTCCAGCCCTTGGTACTCTGCGCACCAGCCCATTCCTCCTCTACAATTCCGCTCCTTATCACTTACCGTCAACTCTCTGACGTTCGCAACTTAGTTTCTTCCTTTTCTTGAGTTCACAAAACCCGCTTGTAGGCAATCACCTCAAATTTGAGCCCCTTCTATTTCTAATATATTCATCCACCCATTCCTGGACAACCACGACTTCTCAAATTCGCCTCGACCTGACTGACTTACCAAAATCGCCCAACGTAATTTACTTAAAACACATTAAAGTCATCATTGATAATGATTTTCCCTCACACAACCTGTGCTTTACACATGGATCCGAATCAGGACCCAAACCTGGTTACACCTTCTCTATCAATGGTGAAGTCGCGCACTACCTTATGGAAAACTTGGCCTCCGTCTATTCTGTTGAATTATTTGCCATCTATTCCTTCCCTACTCCCAGCTCTCTTCTTCTCTCTCCCTTCCTAGTTTTCCTCGCTCCAAGCCATACAAGACCTCTATTCTTCTAGCCTCATTGTTCAGTGTATTTGTATCCTCATACAATCTGCTCCATCTTCGATTGTCTTCTTTTGGACTCCTGGTCATATCGGCCTCCCGGAACATAGCGCAGTGAACCTAACTGCCGAGCAAATTTTGTTTTTCTCCTCAGTCAATCACTGACTTGACCCCTTCTCCGACTCATGACTTGAATTCTTATTATAGTTAGCCTATGTAATCATCGCTTCATGGTAAAACTTTTGGTCATCTCAATCCCACAATAAACTTTTTTCGATTATAAAAACCCCGAACCCTGGTCGTCTTCAATTCGTTCCTCAAGCCAAGAGGAGATAATTATCCACTCCTTCCTTCTTATTAGGCTATCCGCCACCTCCCCTATTGCCAATACTGTCATACTGACAAATTATCCATCTTCCATTTTCTCCTGTCCATGTCTCTTAACCCACATGAAATCATTTTTCGTCCCCTCTCAAGTCTCTCTTGCCCTTTTCAACCACTCGGAATCCATCAATCTATTACTACTAGCCTGAAACTCCTTTCGTACCACAGACTGTATATAAATAATACAAGCCTACACAACACAATGTTATGTTTTATAGAGGACGTGAATAATTTGAGCGTCAGATTTCGAATGTACGGTTGCGAAAGAATGAAGCGTCAAAGACTGATTGGTGAATGCATAGTTAGTTTCGCGAATATCAATCTACAACTGCAGTCTAATATTTGGGTACCATTAGAGCCGCGAGCAAACACTGCGGTAAGTTCCTTCCACTAATGACAAAATTTCAAGCTTGTCGCAGACTAAGCTGTGTTTTAACAGGGAACCTGTTCTATGGGGGGCTTTTTCAGAAATTTGCCGTGCGCCGTCCGGCAAAAATCTTGGAATAATTTCAACTCTCAAGCCTTATATGATAGGAGAGGGACTTAGAAAAATTTCGACTCTCGAGCCATGTATGTTAGGAGGGGGACTAAGAAAAATTTCGATTCTCGAGCCATATATGATAGGAGGGGGACTAAGAAAAACGTCGACTCTCAAGCTATATATGATAGTGATGGGCGATAGTTGATAGTTTCATACTACCGATAGTCCCGATAGTTTTTCTTAAAACTATCGATACTATCGAGTTCGGCTGAAAAATGTCGATCAAGAGAAGAGCACCGATGACAGATGTAGGTTGAATACTTTTCTGTTTTCTCCTGATCGTGATTTTTTCTACCAGAGCATGTCAAGGAATGCATTTCAATGTTATCAGATGATAGACGCTACTATATAATCATGGTACTCATTTCAGAATGAGAAGATGTACAATATTCACAATATATTTCACAAAATGTATGTGCATAGGGTTTGCAACCGAAATGATTTCAAACGGTTAATGGTTATTGGTCGTACATTTTCAAAATTTGAAACGGTTATCGGTCAAACGGTCAGAAAATTTCCCAGAGAATATTATAGGTTGTAACTGTTATAACCGTTTTATTTTTGAAACGGTCAACGGTTATCGGTCAAATGGTCTTGAAAATTTGAAATGGTTATCGGTCAAACGGTTAACGAACTTTTTTTGTTTCGGTTATCAGTTATAACAGTTATAACTGTTATATTGCAAACCCTATGTGCATTAACGACTAATTTCCATTGTGCTCAACTGCTTGTGGCCAGGCCGGTTGTAATTCTCCAAGTTTTTATCAATTTTGTGGTAATCGTAGTTTTGATAAGAAAAGGAAAAAATTTCCAAACTAGGTATCCATAGTTTCTCAATCTATATCGACAATACTATCGCCGTGTTTTTTTTACAAAACTATCGTTAGTTCCGATAGTTTTTCTTCAAAACTATCGATACTATCGATAGTCTATTGATAGTTCCCAACACCAATATATATGATAGGAGGGGGACTTGGAAAAATGTCGACTCTCGAGCTATATATGACATGAAAGGGACTTGGAAAAATATCAACTCTCGAGCTATCATATATAGCTCGAGATTCGAGAAAAATTTAGACTATCAAACTACTATTATAGGGCTCTACCATCGTTGCATATTGCATATCAATTTCCCTGATCCTTATCGTAGTGGCAATGTAAATAACATTGCCACTGCCACTACGATAAGAATCAGGGAAATTGATATGCTGTATGCAATGATATGGAAGAGCCCTATATTATACTAGGTTTATAGTAGATCTAGGCCTTCTTTAACTAGCTTTATCTAGGTCTAGGCTTTCTTGAAAATTTTCAATACCAAATCCCATTTGACTCATAAAACAGGTTCCCTGCGTTCCTCGTTCAACTTCGTTAAGGAAGCCGTCGTTTTTTTGAAAAATATATTCTAAAATTGATTATTACCTATTATCATTATTATTTTTTGCTACCTAAATAATGGCAGATCAATGCAGTAGCGTGCGAAGTATTAAGTTTGTGCCAAAGTGATAGTACAGGATCAGTTCAGTCAATGCAACACGGTCGTGTACCGGAACTCCTTATTGGTTTATCCTACAATGGAACAACAGGAAGACTCTCTGTTGAAATCATTAAAGGTAGTAATTTTAGGTGAGTTACAGCACTCTTGAATACATCATAGATCAGGACATAGGTGCCATAATTTCATGCCTGAATTTAAATTACCTATCTACCGGTATTTTACAGACATGTTACAGCCACAAAAGCACCGGACACTTATGTCAAATTAGTGCTTGTCAGTAGCACGGGTCAAGAAATTGCGCACAGCAAAACGTCGATCCGCCGGGCGCAGCCCAATCCTTTGTTCAAAGAACTATTCATGTATCAGGTAACGACACGATTTCTTGTTCAGCATACTGTTGAGCTACGTACGCTTGTTTAATGCTCCGCATTTTGATAAATGGATTTATTTATAGGTAGCATTATTTCAATTATCTGATATCACTTTAATGGTAATGGTTTACAACAAAAAATCAATCAAGAAAAAACAAAGAGTAGGATGGTTTACTTTGGGTCGAACTTGTTCCGGCGATGAAGAATTATCGCACTGGGAAGAAATGAAACAAACTAAAGGAGAACGATTAGCGCGTTGGCATGTTTTAATTGAATCCTGAATTTTTTTCTCTTTTTGTTTTTTTAAACGGATGTGTTCTTTTTATATGAATTATCATTTTATTACATTTTCCTATTATCACACAGCTATACCTCGTGTTTACATTAAATACCGTGTACTGTCAGGTCTATATATAATTGCATGAAATGTATTTATTATTAAATGTTCATTTTTCACAAGTCAAAAGCTTTTATGTCGTCAGTTTTCAATTTTGATAATTTTTAAAAATTCTAATAACTCTAGTAAGTATACGAAGACGGATGGATTGGACTAATACCAGAAAAACGCAATTTTATCTTCATATAGCTATTCGTAATAATTTAGTATAATCATTTAAGATGAAAAGCAAGTGACATACAGAAAGAAATTTCGAACTGCGTGAGTTGTTCGGACGTTTCCTACAGGTGTAAAACTACGAAAGTACTCCAACCGCCCTCCTTGCATTAGAATCGGTCAATACTTCGTTTGAATAAAGTACCTGAACAAGTCTGCGCGCCTGAGAATGTGGTTAGAAAAGTCACAGAGATCTCGTTAATTCAAAATATTAGGTAGATTCAAAATATTTCCCCTTCCTGATTTCAACGAACTATAGATTGAGGTAACGTTCCCTGCAAATAATCACCTATAAAGTTAATTCAAATTCACATGAGAGTTGAAACTTTTTTCTGAAGAACGTACTGTATTTCGTGTGATATCGATGTATTTGAATGGCAAGAAAAGAAAAAATGAAAAAGTGATTTATAATAGAAAAATATTTCAATCATCTTTCATTCGAAAGAACGCTTAATAGCTTTACTTACTTTACAGTATTATAAGTAAAAAAACAAAACCAAATACAGAAAACAGGAGAATACAAAAAACAAAAGGCACATAGGCGTAGTTCGCGTTAAATTTTGGTGAATGGGTGGTTCAGAAATGAAAACTTTCCGGGACCCAAAAATTCTTTATCGGAGAATATCGCGATAGTTGAGTAGACGAATGGCGAAGCAAAAACTCGTCCCCTTTTATAAAATATTTCAAATTCGAGTTTTCGTTAAAAAGACGTTTACAATGAGACGACGGAGACGTTTCATCGAAGGTAATTGTTGAATCCTGAAACAAGATACAGACTGCTGAACAGTGTGACTCATTGATACCAATCGGTTAATCGAATATTGTCAAGTTACCGGAGAGATAAGTAAAGAAGTCAATTCTTTTGCCCGTTTGCACATAGAAATTAATTCGTCCATCTCCTCTATTACCATTCTGTTATTGAGATTTAAATCTCGTAATTGAGGTATGTGGGAAAACATTTCGCCCAACTAAAACAAAGATACATTCTTTCTTCGTATTTTCGAGAGTCAAATAACATAAGTAGAATGCTCTAATCTTGACACGACACTCAATTTACTCACTTCGGTGTGCGATACACCTAAACGCATCCATAATTTTAGTGTTCGCAACTGTGGAAACCGAAATTCAGGGATTAGACGGTCGGTAAATATACTTTTGATCGAAATTATTTCCAGGTATTCCAATTCTAAAATATAAATAAGAAGGTTGCAATAATGTGTCATTTATACGTTAACTTTAAAATCAATGCACATACTTTGAAGTCGTTGTATTGAAAATTCTCGACCACAGCCAGCAAGACCATAAGGAGAAAAAACTTTCCTTACAAAGCCATCATGTACCCGCAATGAGCGCAGCTCGGACTGTAATACACAGAATTTAGATGAACCTATAAATTTTATTATACGATAATTAATACAACAGCTTCCAAAGTTTCAAGTTTTACCTGAGTTCTAAATGTCAACTGTAAGATCTCATCCGTCGGTTCATTTAATTCTAAATACTCCAATTTCGGAGCATGACTTAACATAAAGACGCAAAAATTTATATGATCAGCATCATTTTTAATAGTAAGTGATCGCAAAGCTAAATTTAACGATGGTAAGACCGGTAGTGTTTCTATCTCAATATCGTGATTGATATCGAGTCTTTGCAAGTTGGCTATGGCTAAGAAGAACTTTTTAGCTTCTTCACAACTAAATGATGTCTTCGGAATGTTTACCGCTGTAAAACTGATGCGTAACTCACGCAATTTCGGACAGTATTTCAATATACGAAATAATAAATCTTTGAAGAATACAGCTTTGGTAATTTTCAAGTCTATCACTTCCAAATCTTTTTGCTCAGAGAAAAATCTAAACAACGAAGCTACGCTTGACTTCGTCCAGTCAAACCCAAGTGCTGATGTGAATTCTGTCAGCCTAAAGAACGTAAACGAGTCAATCAAATGAACGACAACTAACCATTACGAAGAAAGCAGAAATACCTTGAAGTCCACAGCAACGGAAATCTCGATCTATCCAATGAAAAGTAATTTTCCGACGTGCAGTGCAAAGACAAAGTCTGAAGTTGTAAAGGCGGTGCTAGACTGGAGGGCACTTTTGAAGCGCGAAGACTTGTACTGAAATGTTTTACGTTTGGAAATACAGCAAATAAATGTTCCCACCAATCACAACTTATTCGATCAGAAACTTTTATGCAGAATATTTTCAATTCAGAGCGTTTAACACCCTTTTCTATATTAAGATGCTTCAACATACTAAGCGCTGCAATATTGTTATAATTGGGATTGCAAGATTTGTAAATCTGGAAATTTTTGAGATTAATGCAACGTAAAATAATTTCTACCACAGTTTTGGGGTACAAATCACAGCGGTAAAAGTGGAGAGATTGGATCTTATGGCCACATTCCTTCCAGATATTATTTGGAAGACATATCGTGTTCAAACCTAGAAATTCCAGGTTTAAGAAAGGATAATTCGAAGTCGAAAGAATGTGGACGATATTATCTTGATTTTCTCGAAAGACGAATTTCTCTTTATTAGCGAAGAAAACTCTTTTCGAACTTTCATTCCATAACTTGCAAGTCCTTCTGACGCTCTTGCGGTCTCTCAACGGTAGAAATTCGAATATAAGCGATAGTATCTGTGATCAAGAAAAAATAGGTAACACTAATAGAGATGATCATTTCGTTCTAGGATATCAAACTGGCGACAAAATTGTACGCACTTCGGGAGGTAAGTGGATTTGAAGATCATCTTTTGGTCTGGAAATAGAAACAATTGAATGAGAATAGAAATAATTACTAAGGAGGCTAAATTTTGGTTTCTGTGCGTAAATCCGTACTTAGCACGTTTCGACAACGTACAACTCGAGGAACTATTTCTCTTGTGTGATGCTGATACATCTCCTTTCCCAGCGGAATGACAGGACCGAAGATTATAGCGTTTGGACCTAAAAATACACTGTTATTCATTGTAAGATCTTCACATGAATTTACGATGAACAGAAATTAATAATAGGTGAAAAGATTCTTCATCCCATTTGACTAAGAGTGGGTTTCGAAGAGGAAGGGTACTTACTTCTCAGTAATCGTTCGACGATATAATTTAGGGATACAAACGAAAGCAAAACTAGATTACAATACTCACATGATGAATTCGAGAACAATAATATCTGAAAACAAACTTATGGAGTTTCCCCTCGTTCTTAGATGGTTCAAAACCTTCTCTGGTAATTCTTATCTCTCTTATAGCTGTAATATGCAGAGCACAGACTAACGATTAATTGAAAAAATAAATAGCACTAGCCTATCTTTTTTCAGTCATTGATCATCACTGAGCAGCTGCAGGGTAGTTGAGACTGTTGACTAGTTTGTACATCGCATTTTTGCAAATGCAAACTGATCGACTACGTCCACGATCATTGAAATTTGAAAATCTGCACTTTGATCTGCACTATACTCTGTCCGCAAATAGAATGGGTCACGTCAACAAACCCGCGACCCGCTTTCATGCATAAAAAATTGATTACGATGCGAGGAAGCGGTTCGCGGGTTTGTTTACGCGACCCATTCTATTTGCGGACAGAGCATAAAAATGCATCGCTCCTGGTGCCGGTAAGGTGGTAACATGCTGCCGTTTGCAGTTCTGCCGTAAAAAGCTAAACTGATTTGTCTGCAAAACAACGATAACGAGAATAGGGCTCACAGCCGATTCATAGTGGGCTAGAAGTAATTCTATTCCCTTGATCGTTCTCTTGCAGATACGTCAAAATCATTCTCTCTGCATCAGCAGCACTGTGCATGAGCTCATGGCTGGCAAAACTTGGTATTTCTAGTGCTGGTAGCACTGCGTACAAAAAGCTTTCGTTTTCCAAGACCCAAACGAATCCATTTTCCAATTTCTATAAGAATTTTAAAAGAGAAGGTTTAAAATAGAAACCGTTCACTCCAGAATTCCGTAAAATTTTAAATTTTTGAGTTCTATCATCAGATCAGTCATTTGTTAATTCATCAAATTCATCAGTCATCATTTATTAGTCAATCACTCACTAGTCACTAGCGCGATCTGGTATAGGAAAAAAGAGTGAAAATTTGTAACCAAATTTTTGTAACCCATCATGTCAACATTGGTTCTTCCATTTCCACATTATATTTATATTTCGTTGTATTTCGTTGTATGATAAGCATTAAGCACTAAGCAGTAGTGAATCACAGGTCCTCTCAAGAGAAGCTGACTGTTGAATAATTTTAATCAAGTTGGATCTTTATTTAATCAGCATTTCTATTCACAAATGTGTGGATATTGAGTAATCGTACCGCAAATTCTGTCTGGATTTCGATCCAGTGAAAGTTTCCAACGATGGCGGACTCTAAAGCTCCTGTAAGAACTGTCAAACGGGTTCAGTTCGGTATATTACCGCCGGACGAAATCGTGAGTACAAGTTTGATAAAGTTTTCAATTGAACTTCTAACTTATTGTCGAAAGATCATCTTACGGAACAGTAGAAATTCTTAGGACTCCTAAATTCTTCAATTGATCGAAGTGGGTTATCATTCGTTACACTCGTACCGACTACTTACAACCATTACAAAAAAAAAGCAGTGCAGTGATGATGTGCTACTTCTCACTTGTTGGGTTTTTTTACTTTGTTTGCACTATTCGTATGACATACTATTCTGCGTATTATTCCTTAATTTCTTTAAAATAGTTTGAATCAGCATTAGTTTCGATTTCAACGTACTAACCATAAAATCTAACTGGAATGATTTGAAGGCAGATCTCTTCAGTTTCAATACAATATGAATAGTGGTGCGAGTTTGAATTTATAATAAATTTGGTATCTCATTTTTGATTGAATTTAGCGTCGAATGTCAGTTACGGATGGTGGAATTCGATTCGCCGAGGTGATGGAAGCTGGTCGTCCTAAATTGGGTGGACTGATGGATCCCAGACAAGGAGTCGTCGATCGAACTTCTCGTTGTAAGACTTGTGCTGGTGAGTAAAAATAAATACTTTAATAATTAATTATCAATTATTTTGATTCATTCGTTATTTTCGATTTTTAAGGAAATATGACCGAGTGTCCAGGTCATTTTGGTCACATTGAACTAGCAAAACCTGTATTTCATGTGGCATTCCTCACGAAAACTTTGAAAGTTCTTAGATGTGTATGTTTCTACTGTTCGAAGCTACTAGTCAGCCCGGTAAGAGAAGTCATATAGAACTTATCATAAAACCATGATACTTTTATGAGTTGTATTTTTGAAGAGATAAAAATTACCCAAAATTGAATTCGGTGACGTTTAGTATTTCATTCCAAAACTAAAATAATTTCTAATTTCAAAAGCAGTTAATTATAATTATATGGTTTCCTCCGTGATTGCTGTCTTTCGAAGAAAAGTTAATAATTGGTTTTAATTTTTGCAGAGTCACCCTAAAGTCAAAGAAATAGTTCTGAAATCGAAAGGCCAACCGCGTAAACGTTTGGCATTCGTATACGATTTATGTAAAGGAAAAAATATTTGCGAAGGTGGTGACGAAATGGACATGAATCGAGAAAATGTTGACGAAAATAATGTACAGCAGGTAAGGATAAATTTTTGTTCGCTCTTAATGAATGAAGAGCACTTTGACGATTTTTTTTTTTTTCGATAGTCGGGAAAACAAAGCCACGGAGGTTGTGGTCGTTATCAACCGAATTTCAGTCGTCAGGGGTTAGATATGACAGCCGAGTGGAAACATGTTAATGAAGATTCTCAAGAGAAAAAGATCTCATTGAGTGCTGAGCGAGTGCACGAGATATTCAAGCACATCGTCGACGAAGAATGTATTATCCTAGGAATGGATCCAAGATTCGCGAGACCAGATTGGATGATTGTCACTGTGTTACCAGTTCCTCCGCTTCCAGTGCGGCCGGCCGTTGTCATGTATGGATCAGCGAGAAATCAGGTTCGCCTCAAACTCATACAGATTTAGCAATGAAATTTGAATAAGTTTCTTGACGATACATATTTCGTTTCAGGATGATTTGACCCATAAATTATCCGATATCATCAAATGCAATAATGAATTAATCAGAAATGAACAAAGTGGTTCAGCGGCACATATAATCGCCGAAAATATAAAAATGCTGCAGTTCCACGTGGCTACTTTGGTTGATAATGATATGCCCGGACTACCTAGGTATACTACTCCATTATTGTTTGTGGATTCTAATTTCATGGGAAATTGATTTGTTACATCACAATTATGAGATGTCAAAACTATAATGACTTCAATGCTAATCGTTGATGTTTTCAGTCTATATTTATAAGATTACTATTATAAGATCTGACTACTGGCCTTTCGTTTAGTAATCTTCAATTATTCAGAAACCAAGTTCTTAATACGTTTTCAGAGCTATGCAGAAATCGGGGAAACCTCTAAAATCAATTAAAGCACGTTTAAAAGGTAAAGAAGGTCGTATTCGAGGTAACCTTATGGGAAAGCGTGTAGACTTCTCAGCGCGTACCGTCATCACTCCAGATCCAAATTTACGTATCGATCAAGTCGGTGTACCGCGATCAGTCGCGCAGAACATGACATTCCCCGAAATTGTGACTCCTTTCAATATCGACCAGTATGTGTTTCTTCATTAACAGCTTGATCACGTGAAGAAGAAGTTGCTAAGAGGTCCTCTTTCATTGCAGGATGTTACAGCTGGTGAAACGAGGTAATTCACAGTATCCAGGAGCAAAATATATTATCCGGGATAACGGCGAGCGAATTGATTTGCGTTTTCATCCGAAACCATCCGACCTGCATCTGCAGTGTGGTTATAAAGTTGAGAGGCATATTCGTGATGGTGATCTAGTCATATTTAATAGGCAGCCAACCCTACATAAAATGTCTATGATGGGTCACAGGGTAAAAGTGTTACCCTGGTCAACCTTTCGTATGAATTTAAGGTAGGATTTTGAAGAAATTCAGTATTCATATATGCTAGAGGCTTCGATTGTCTTTCATAAGGTATTGAACGTAAGTTTTACACCTTTAGTTGTACATCTCCTTATAACGCTGATTTCGACGGTGATGAGATGAATTTACATGTTCCGCAATCTATGGAAACACGAGCAGAGATCGAAAATATACACATCACTTCTCGTCAGATTATCACTCCTCAGGCAAATCGACCTGTTATGGGTATTGTGCAAGATACTCTTACAGCTGTACGTAAGATGACCAAGAGAGATGTTTTTCTTGAGAAGGTGAGTGCAACAAGGTTGAGAAGCAGTAAAGTAAGAGAGGACAAATTTGAATTGATCGTTCATCATTTTCAGGAACAAATGATGAATATCTTGATGCATTTACCCAATTGGAATGGAAAAATGCCTATTCCATGTATATTGAAGCCAAAGCCTTTGTGGTCAGGTGAGTTTCCAAACATTTTCAAAATGTTATTTGATATGATGGAGAACATTTTTTTGTTTCTCTCGAAAAGAATTTTATCTTGAGGTTTAATGTATTCATCAGAAGTTGTAAAAAAGAATAATAGTTTGTTCGTAATATTGAGATTAATCGTACACTGTTCTGATTTTAGGTAAGCAAATATTTTCGCTCATCATTCCGGGCAGTGTGAACATGATCCGAACTCATTCAACACATCCGGAAGAAGAAGATTCAAGCCCCAATAAATGGATTTCAGTGGGAGATACAAAAGTAAGATCATTGATTTTATTTGTTTTCGTTTCTAAAAAATTTTCTGGTGGAAAGTGATTATTCTCTACGTGAGAGTGGTCTTGGATTTTTCTTGAACTAGGGTATGCAGCACATTAATCATATTTAAATTATTCTTTCATCTAAATCTGCCCTCATAGCTTTTGTAAAAGTCGTTGCATATACGATAGATTTCATCGTAGCTTTATCTTCATCACCTTGGTTATATCGCACTTGAAGTCAGTGTCAGATTTGGGGGAAAAAAAAAAAAAAAAAGAACCTGGTCAAAAATTCAGGGTCTGATAAGGATTCAATATTAGAAGCTCTAGCAGCTACAAATTTAAAATCCCTTGAGGCCCAGTTATAAGATTATTTTCCTTGGATTTTCTGAAAAATAAAACGAGTAAGTTCTTGTTTTTGTTCTTCAAAATTTGTGTTTCACTTTTTTAAATCTTGATTTCTTAGAAATTAAACTCCTCATCCCGTATTAGCTGTATTTGATGTTGCATGTACTTTTCGTATTACTTTGGATTGATTTTTTCCCCCAAACAGCCGACAGTATTATAGTATTTCAATTGGAATTTCCAGGTAGTGGTTGAACACGGTGAATTAGTCATGGGCATCCTGTGCAAGAAGACTTTAGGAGCATCAGCCGGATCTTTGTTGCACATTTGCATGTTGGAATTGGGTCACGAAGACTGTGGCATATTCTACGGTAACATCCAGACAGTTGTTAATTATTGGTTACTGTACGAAGGTTAGTATTAATAGAATTATGAGTTCAGTAAATTATCACCTTATTCTAATGTATATTCGTGGGTTTCTTCCCTCGTCTTAGGTCACTCAATTGGTATTGGTGACACAATTGCCGATCCTCAAACGTATCAAGAAATTCAAAAAGCCATTCGTAAAGCAAAAGATGATGTAATAGAAGTGATTGCTAAAGCGCATAATATGGAATTGGAGCCAACGCCTGGTAATACGTTGAGGCAAACTTTTGAAAATCAAGTAAGTCGTCGATGACCGTGGAAATTCTTAGCTTAGATTGAAGAATATTATTTTCTCAAACGGTATATTATAGGTAAATCGAATTCTAAACGATGCTCGTGACAAAACTGGTGGCTCGGCCAAGAAATCTTTAACTGAGTATAATAATTTGAAGGCTATGGTGGTTGCCGGATCCAAAGGTTCTAACATTAATATTTCTCAGGTAATTTTTTCGCTTTAGCTTCGCTCACTTTCATTCCATTTCTGTGTAATTATTTCATAATTTCAATTTAGGTTATTGCTTGCGTCGGTCAACAAAACGTAGAAGGTAAACGTATTCCATTCGGTTTCCGTAAACGTACGTTACCGCATTTCATCAAGGACGATTATGGTCCCGAATCCAGAGGTTTTGTTGAAAATTCTTATCTTGCTGGTTTGACCCCGTCTGAGTTCTTCTTCCACGCTATGGGTGGTCGAGAAGGTCTTATCGATACGGCTGTGAAAACTGCTGAAACTGGTACGCGTTATCAGGATCTAATTCAACATCTTGAAAGATCCTTGAAAACTGAAATCGTTTTCATCTCTAGGATATATTCAGCGTCGATTGATCAAAGCTATGGAGTCTGTGATGGTACACTATGATGGCACTGTTCGAAATTCAGTCGGACAGCTCATTCAGTTACGATACGGTGAAGATGGTCTGTGTGGTGAAATGGTGGAATTTCAGTCCATCAACACGATTCAGCTGTCTCACAAGAAGTTTGAAGAGAAATATCGATTTGATCCTTCGAACGAGAGGTATATTTTGGTGAAAATTTTGGTGATCAGAGGAGAGAGTTCGAACACTTCTTGTAATACGATTGTATTCCTGTAGGCATTTGCGACGTGTCTTTACCGAAGACGTAGTGCGTGAACTGATGGGCAGTGGTGAGGTTATTGCCGAATTGGAAAAAGAATGGAATCAGTTAAGTACAGATCGTGAAAGCTTACGTGAAATATTTCCGTCCGGCGAGAATAAAGTCGTCCTACCGTGTAATCTCAAAAGAATGATCTGGAATGCACAAAAAGTTTTCCATATCAATAAGCGTATTCCGACAGATCTGAATCCGCTGAAAGTGATCCATGGTAGGATTTTGATTATCTTTCATTTATCGTGAATACTTTACTTCTTATTGATCTAATGAATAATTTTATTTGATCACAGGTGTCAAAGAATTACTTGAAAAATGTGTAATAGTAGCTGGAGAAGATGCCCTTAGCAAGCAGGCGAACATCAATGCTACCTTACTATTTCAAGCATTAGTACGAGCAACGCTATGTACAAAATTAGTTTCTGAGAAATATCGTCTCTCGTCCGAAGCGTTCGAATGGTTGATAGGAGAAATCGAACATCGTTTTCACCAGGCGCAGGTACAACCTGGAGAAATGGTGGGTGCCTTAGCTGCACAGAGTTTGGGTGAACCGGCTACGCAGATGACGCTTAATACTTTCCATTTTGCCGGAGTGTCGTCAAAGAACGTAACTCTGGGTGTACCGAGATTAAAAGTATGGACTTTACAGAATCTACGTGAAAGATGTTGAAACATTCTTTTATAGAGAAGGAATTATGATTTCAGGAAATTATAAATATTAGTAAAAAACCTAAAGCGCCTTCGCTCACTGTATTTTTAACGGGTGCCGCAGCTAGAGATGCAGAAAAAGCCAAAAATGTATTGTGTCGTTTAGAACACACAACGCTAAGAAAGGTATGTTGAAGCGAAGGTATATCATTGTAAACAAAAAAATGGTACGATTTTGACATTCTTATCGCCGATTACTGTTCTAGGTTACCGCTAACACCGCTATTTATTACGACCCGGATCCAGAGAACACTGTCATTTGTGAGGATCAAGAATTTGTGAACGTCTACTATGAAATGCCGGACTTTGATCCGACGCGTATTTCACCGTGGTTGTTGCGTATCGAATTAGATCGCAAACGAATGACTGGTTAGTGAAGTCGTTAATAAGGGAGAAAAAAGAAAAGTTTACAGTCGCTATTATCAAAGATATGTTGTCATTCAGATAAGAAATTGACTATGGAGGCAATCTCAGAAAAGATTAATGCCGGATTCGGTGAGGATCTAAATTGCATATTCAACGACGATAATGCAGAGAAATTAGTGTTGCGAATTCGTATCATGAACAGCGAAGACAGCAAGATGAACGACGGTGAAGAAAATTTAGATAAGATGGAAGATGATATGTTTTTGCGGTGTATCGAAGCAAATATGTTGTCGGACATGACACTACAGGTGAGTCAACGATTGCGAAGTAAGGTCGCGCTATTTTCTTCTCTTGTGGCAAGATGAATGGTGTTTTTTTGTTTCGATGTGAAGGGTATCGAAGCCATCAGCAAAGTATACATGCATTTGCCAACAACCGACTCCAAAAAACGTATTATCATTACTGAGAGTGGAGAATTTAAGGCCATTGCCGATTGGTTACTGGAAACGGATGGTACCAGCTTAATGAAGGTATTGAGTGAACGAGACGTTGATCCTGTTCGTACATTTTCGAATGATATTTGTGAGATATTCTCGGTGAGTTGTGCTCAAATATTTTATAAACGTTTTTTGTCACAGTAACAGTGGTAATAATGCTCTCGTATTCAAACTTAGGTCCTTGGAATTGAAGCTGTTCGTAAATCCGTTGAAAAAGAGATGAACGTTGTATTGCAGTTCTACGGTCTGTACGTAAATTACAGACATTTGGCTTTGTTGTGTGATGTAATGACTGCGAAAGGACATCTCATGGCTATTACTAGGCACGGTATCAATCGTCAAGATACTGGTGCCCTGATGAGGTGAGTTCCACATTCAATTCAAAAAGATTATATCAGTCAAGTGAGAAAGATTGTGTAAATTTTTTTGTTGTTCAATATGACGTAGGATCGATTCGATACTTTCAACAGGGAACCTGTTTTATAGGGGGGTAAAAAGGAGAAAAACGCTAGGCGCCGCTGGTCGTCTTGAAAATTGTAGGACTTGGAAAAATTTCGACCTCCAAGCTATATAATATGATGAAAACGAAACTTGGGAAAATTTCAACCTGCAAGCTCTATATGATGGGGAATTTCGACCCCCATGTTAGAAGAGGGTGCCCCATCATTTAGTTATATGATGCGTGGCAAGACAGTGTCTTGCATGTTTAGGATTGTGTTATCTGTCAATTAATGTGGAGTTTAAATTTGGAAAAATTTTTTGTCTAGGTGTTCATTTGAAGAAACAGTGGACGTGTTGATGGATGCTGCTTCTCACGCTGAAGTTGATCCTATGCGAGGTGTATCGGAGAACATTATTATGGGACAATTACCACGTATGGGAACTGGTAAGGAAACTTTTTTTGCAAAGACGTTATAATGTAGAGCAGTCATTGTGTTCAAATGAGTTAACTTGATGGACGTATGCTGTGCTGGGTTTCTCCTTAGGAAGTAGTTTTCAAAGAAGGTCGCTCTTAAGTCGAAAAATGTGACGCGGGCTCGAAAATATTTTTTTCAAGTCAATTACGACTTTCTTATATTTATAATGAGTTCTTGGTCGCTAGTTGAGTTTGTTTGCCTTAGTTACTCTCCGTCTTGAATGGTCACCTTTTCTCATTTTCATGGAGGACAGTTGCGAAGTTTCTTCCTAGCTTTAATAATTTTTCAGAAATACTGTGTTACCTCTTCTTCATATTCTATCACATATTTTATTTTTTTATACTACTCAAATTGCTTTTGACGGTGTCCTAAATACATAACTGACTTAAAACTTGATGTACACGAAGTTTACAAAGTTTGATATATTTAATAATACTTTGCCGTTTTTGATTAAAGGTTGTTTCGATTTATTATTGGATGCTGAAAAATGTAAAGATGCTCTCGAAATTCCATCGGACGTGGTAAACGCAGACGTAGGTCTTTATTTAGGCGAACAAACGCCCGTCGCTAGTCCTCATAAAACGCCTTGGTCACCAGGTGCTACACCAGGATATGGTCCTTGGTCTACAGGTTCGTTGTACTTCCTCTTTTCTTTGTCGGTTTGAAACTGCCTATCAATATTTCTTTCACTACATGTTGTTGGTTCTCTATCTGTAGGAGCCCTAGGAAGTGGTATGACTCCAGGCGGTCCAAGTTTTTCGCCATCAGCATCGAGCGAAGGCAGTGGTTTGTCTCCAGCCTACAGCGCATGGAGTCCCACGCCTGAAAGTCCAAGTTCACCAGGAGCGATGAGTCCTTATGTAGCGAGTCCGCTGCAGAGCTCATCGCCAGGTTATTCGCCTGCGTCACCTAATTACTCGCCTACCTCGCCGAACTATTCACCTACGTCACCGCAATACTCGCCATCGTCGCAGCGCTTTGGAGGTAGCTCTAATTATTCGCCATCTTCGCCAAAGTATTTCCCCACTTCGCCGTCATACAGTCCTACGTCTCCGAGTTACTCGCCTACATCTCCGTCGTACAGTCCGACATCGCCGAGCTATTCACCTACGTCGCTGTCGTACAGTCCAACGTCTCCGAGTTATTCGCCAACGTCTCCATCGTACAGTCCGACGTCGCCGAGCTATTCACCAACGTCACCATCCTACTCACCAACATCGCCATCTTACTCACCAACGTCGCCATCATATTCGCCTGCTTCACCATCGTATTCGCCTACATCTCCGTCTTACAGTCCGACCTCGTCGCTGTACTCGCCTACGTCGCCTTCTTATTCGCCTACTTCTCCTTCGTATTCTCCTACCAGTCCTACCTATTCACCTACGTCTCCTAACTACACACCAACATCTCCTTCGTATTCGCCGACATCGCCATCTTATTCGCCATCCTCGCCGCAATACTCTCCAGCGAGTCCTTCTTATTCGCCGTCGTCGCCGAAGTATTCTCCGTCTTCGCCATCGTATTCTCCGACATCGCCTTCGTATTCGCCTTCCTCGCCGCAATATTCGCCAGCCAGTCCATCTTATTCTCCGTCGTCGCCAAAATATTCTCCGACGTCGCCTTCGTACTCTCCAACATCTCCGACGTACTCGCCAACGTCACCTACCTACTCAGCTACCAGTCCTCAGTACTCGCCCTCGAGCCCGCAGTATTCACCCTCGAGTCCGCAATACTCGCCAAGTAGTTCGCAGTATTCGCCTTCGAGTCCTCAGTACTCGCCGTCAAGTCCTCAATATTCACCGTCGAGTCCTCAATATTCGCCTTCAAGTCCGCAATATTCTCCTGGACCTTAAGTATATTAATCGAGTTTTGGAAGCTGATTCTTGTACGAGATTTGAAAAAGTAGCAGAATTGTTTCAATACATAATTGCTATTAATATTTTACTTCGTATCTTTGATAGATATCGATCAATAAAAGTCAACGTTTGCATCTCAACAAATGTTCTTAAATCTTTTACATTCATATTATGTACTTTTTTTTTTTTTGATTCTCTAATCTCATTTTGTCAATTCAAGAAACAATCTGTCATAAACAATTAGTGAGAATTTTTTACGAGTTGTTTTTACTCGTACTATTTTTGATTTGAAGTTACCTACTTCATTATTTGTAGAATTTATTGTGCAACATTAATTGTTATGTTTATGGAAGAATTATATGAGTTTGTATTTTAAGAGGAATTTTTTATCGTCTCGGAGAAAAAGATGATGAATTGTATTGTAAAGTGAATCTACTAGTGAAATGATTGAGGCTCGTGCTTCTATTATTTTTGGTATTGATTACTTATTGAGATTTTGCTAGGTATATTCTCAAATTCTACAAATCGTGATTACTTCTAGAATGTATATTTTAAGCTCTACTTGTTGGGAAAACTATGCTTAGGATCAAGGTTGAGTGTATCTTCTGGTTCACATCATATCTTGTACTATGAAAACAAACTCAGTCAGATCTACCCGCGAAATCCGCGTAGATTATCCCGCTGTGTAAACATCCGTGCTGTGACGGCGCCACGGTGTCATAAGCCCTCCATATTGGCGTCACTTTTACGGAACCGCTGTAACGGAAGACTTGACAACGCCCACTTGATTTGAGGCGCATCAGTGGAGGTCTCGTTCCCATATTGTGCTGCGTCACAAAAGAGCCACATCTGAGAACAAGAGACTGCGGCACATGTTTCTCAATCGTAACTCGTCATTGACAGATCACATGTGAAGATAAGTGTTCTGGAACTCATCGATACCGAAAGTTCAAAATCCCCCCTTCATCACTGATTTTAGGCCAATAAGTCGTGTGCGTCGGTTCAAAAATACTTGAATAAATTCCATATTAGCAAGCTATCGATCACCTCGTTAGTAACCACCTTCTCGACACTTTTCAAACGGGGTTTCAACCATTGCACGAAACTATCACAGAATCGCTTCACATATCAGACGAAATTAGGGAAGGTATGATGGAAAGCTTACTATTCTAGTCCAGTTGGTCTTTACTATATCTTTTGATTCCATAAAATACGAAATCCTTTTTGAAAATGCTGTGTATTTTTAGTTTTTTCCTTCGCTGCAATAAAATAGTTCAAGTCCTTTCTGGGTCAGAGGAGCCAGAGTGTCAGGGTTGGTCGTAACTTGTCTCAGAGGACTTTTGATCCTAGAGGAGTCCCTCAAGGTTCATCTTTGGGATTACTGGTGTTCTCCGTCTACATAAACGACCTCCTGAAAGCAATTTCTCATTCCAAATACCATTTCTACGCAGACGATTTACAACTCCATATACAAGCATTACCTGACCTATTAACTCAGGGAACCGACCTCATTCATTCTGACATTCTTCGTATTTCAAAGTAAGGCGTGACTCATGGTCTTAAACTGTTCCAAAACGAAGCCAATTCTGTTGGACTCAAAACATTTAGTACAGCAGGTTATACTTGCATCGGCGTACAAATACCTTTCCAAGAAACTGTCAAAGATCTAGGTATCATTTGATCCTTGGTTAAATCACGTTTCCAGAAGGTCCTTTGCTGTTCTCAACGGACTCTGCAGGTATGACGCCTATTTGTTGCCTCTTAGAACACGTAGACTTTTTGACGTCGCGATCCTCAGGGTCAATAAAAATCGTTTGCAAAGGATTTAGAATCGTGGTATGAGGTTCATTTAGCGCGTACCTCGACGTGAGCCCGTCGTACAGGCACATGAAGACTCTGGACTCCTTAGACTAGACCAGAGACTCCAGTCGCAGTTGCTCTTATTATTCGTTGAATCAGTCACTTTAAACCTTAGGCTCCGGTATTTACAAAGCAAATTCAAACGATTCTGTGACATTCATTCTCATACGACACGACACAGTAACCATCATCACGTTTTGCCTACGGCCAAACATCGGCGCTCTCTGGGTCCTTTCAATCTCTCGCGGTTAAGCAGGTTTATATCAGAAACGAGGGAGGGTTTGGCGCTCCTTTTGTATCCAAAAACAGATTTCGTGCCTGTCTGCTTCAAAACATAAACATTCTGTGACTGAGAGAACTGAACGTCGGGTTTGATCGAGTCAGACTGAGTGGGAGGCGCAGAGTGCCTGTGAGTGTAAGGGCGTTTCATTTTAGCGAGGACGCCGCTAGCCCCATTTGTTGGGAGTACTTTCAGGAAATTTTTGTCCGCAAGCGCGAGTGTTCCAAGGTTAATGACGTCACGGGGGAGGGAGAGTTAGAAAAATTTTAACTCTGGAGCTATTTATGATAGGAGGGGGACCTGTAATAATTTCGACCCTCTAGCCATATATCATAGACGGGGACTTGGAAAAATTTCGACTCTCGAGCAATATGAGATAGGAGAGGGACTTGGAAAATTTCGACTCTCTAGCTGTATGTGATAGGAGGGGGACTTGGAAGAATATTGACTCTCGAGCTATATAGGATAGAAGGGGGACCTAAAAAGAACGACGGCTTCCTTAACGAAGTTAAGCGAGGAACGCAGGGAACCTGTTTTATGAGTCTAATGGGATTCGGTATCGAAAATTCGATGAAGCCTAGACCAAGATAAAGCTAGTCTAAAGAAGGCCTAGATCTACTATAAGCCTAGTACATGTAATATAGTTTGGGAGTCTAAATTTTTCTAAGTCCCCCTCCTATCATATATAGCTCAAGAGTCGAAATTTTTCCAAGTCCCCCTCCTATCATATATAGCTCGAGAGACGAAATTTCAACAGGGAACCTGTTTTATGGGGGGTTTTTTGAGAAATTTGCCGTTCGCCGTCCAGCGAAAAACTTAAAAAAATTTCGACTCTCGACCTATGTATGATAGGAGGGGGACTTGGAAAAAATTTCGACTCTCCAGCTATATATGATAGGAGGGGACTCGGAAAAAATTTTGACTCTCGAGCTATATATGATAGCAGGGGGGCTTGGAAAAAATTTTCACTCTCGAGCTATATATGATAGGGCGGGGACTTGGGACAAAATTACGGCTTCCTTAACGAAGTTAAACGAGGAACGCAGGGAACCTGTTTTATGATTCGAATGAGATTTGGTATTGAAAATTCAAGGAAGCCTAGATCATATATAGCTCAACAGTCGAAATTTTTCCAAATCCCCCTTCTATCATATATGGCTCGAGAGTCGAAATTTTTCTAAGTCCCTCTTCTATCATATATAGCTCGAGAGTCGAAATTTTTCTAAGTCCCCCTCCTATCATATATGGCTCGAGAGTCGAAATTTTTCCAAGTCCCTCTCCTATCATATATGGCTCGAGAGTCGAAATTTTTCTAAGTCCCTCTTCTATCATATATAGCTCGAGAGTCGAAATTTTTCCAAGTCCCTCTCCTATCATATATGGCTCGAGAGTCGAAATTTTTCTAAGTCCCTCTTCTATCATATATAGCTCGAGAGTCGAAATTTTTCTAAGTTCCCCTCCTATCATCTATAGCTCGAGAGTCGAAATTTTTTCTAAGTCCCCCTCCTATCATATATAGCTCGAGAGTCGAAATTTTTCCAAGTCCCTCTCCTATCATATATGGCTCGAGAGTCGAAATTTTTCTAAGTCCCTCTTCTATCATATATGGCTCGAGAGTCGAAATTTTTCCAAGTCCCCCTCCTATCATATATGGCTCGAGAGTCGAAATTTTTCCAAGTCCCTCTCCTATCATATATGGCTCGAGAGTCGAAATTTTTCTAAGTCCCCCTTCTATCATATATGGCTCGAGAGTCGAAATTTTTCTAAGTCCCTCTTCTATCATATATAGCTCGAGAGTCGAAATTTTTCCAAGTTCCCCTTCTATCATCTATAGCTCGAGAGTCGAAATTTTTTCTGAGTCCCCCTCCTATCATATATAGCTCGAGAGTCGAAATTTTTCTAAGTTCCCCTCCTATCATCTATAGCTCGAGAGTCGAAATTTTTCTAAGTCTTCCTCCTATCATATATAGCTCGAGAGTCGAAATTTTTCTAAGTCCCTCTCCTATCATATATGGCTCGAGAGTCGAAATTTTTCCAAGTCCCCCTCCTATCATATATAGCTCGAGAGTCGAAATTTTTCTAAGTCCCTCTCCTATCATATACGGCTCGAGGGTCGAAATTTTTCTAAGTGTTTCGCTGGACGGCGTACGGCGGACGGCGCACGGCGGACGCCAGATTTCTCAAATAGCCCCCCATAAAACAGGTTCCCTGTTAAAATTTCGACTCTCGAGCTATATATGATAGGAGGGGGACTGGGAAAAAATTTTGACTCTCGAGCTATATATGATAGGAGAGGGACTTGGAGAAAGTTTTGACTTTCGAGCTAAATATGATAGGAGGGGACTTGGAAAAAATATCGACTCTCGAGCTATATATGATATGAAAGGGACTTGGAACAATTTCAACTCAAAATATATTACACTAGGCTTATACTAGCTTTATCTAGGTCTAGGCTACCTTGAATTTTCAATACCAAATCCCATTTGACTCATAAAGCAGGTTCCCTGCGTTCCTCGTTTAACTTTTTCCAAGTGCCCCTACTATCATATATAGCTCGAGAGTCGAAATTTTAACAGGGAACCTGTTTTATGGGGGGCTATTTGAGAAATCTGGCGTGCGCCGTGCGCCGTCCAGCGAAAAACGGAAAAATTCCGACTCTCGAGAATATATGATAGGAGGGGGACTTAGAAAAAATGTCGACCCTCGAGCCATATGATAGGAGAGGGACTTGGAAAAATTTCGACTCTCGAGCCATATATGATAGGAGAGGGACTTAGAAAAATTTTGACTCTCGAGCTATATATGATAGGAGGGGGACTTGGAAAAATGTCGACTCTCGAGCTATATATGATAGGAGGGGGACTTAGAAAAATTCAGACTCTCAAACTATATTATATGCAATAGGCTTATAGTAGGTCTAGGCCTTCTTTAGACTAGCTTTATCTAGGTCTAGGCTTCATTGAATTTTCAATACCTAATCCCGTAAGACTCATAAAACAGGTTTCCTGCGTTCCTCGTTTAACTTCGTTAAGGAAGTCGTCAGTTTTTTTAGGACCCCCTCCTATCCTATATAGCTTGATAGTCAAGATTCTTCCACCTCCCCCTCCTATCATATACAGCTAGAGAGTCGAAATTTTTCCAAGTCCCTCTCCTATCATATATTGCTCGAGAATCGAAATTTTAACAGGGAACCTGTTTTATGGGGGGCTTTTCGAGAAATTAGCCGTGCGCCGTGCGCCCTCCGCCATCCAGCAAAAAACTTGGAAAAAAACGACGGCTTCCTTAACGAAGTTAAACGAGGAACGCAGGGAACCTGTTTTATGAGTCTAATGGGATTTGGTATTGAAAATTCAATGAAGCCTAGACCTAGATAAAGCTAGTCTAAAGAAGGCCTAGACCTACTATAAGCCTATTACATATAATATAGTTTGATGGTCTAAATTTTTCTAAGTCCCCCTCCAATCATATATAGCTCGAGAGTCGACATTTCTCCAAGGCCCCCCTCCTATCATACATAGCTCGAGAGTTGACATTTTTCCAAGTCCCCCTCCTATCATATATAGCTCGAGAGTCGAAATTTTTCCAAGTTTTTTGCCGGACAGCGGACGGCGTTCGGAAAATTTCTGATAAAGCCCCCCATAGAACAGGTTCCCTGTTAAAATTTCGACTCTCGATCTATATATATATATATATTTATATAGATTTATGACGGCGGTATGTGAGCTCCGTTTTAGAATATATATTCCAATCCGAGATCCTTAGATCCGATGCCCGGAGCTCGGATTATGTGAACCATATATATAGTATTATAAGGACTCCAGCATACAGTAGACGCAATATTAGGTGGAACTCAGATTACGCAAATTTCTCAAATATATATCACTGTTTAGTTGGATGGTCAACCGTGTAGAGTGCGTTGTTTCAAAGTTTATATATCGAAAGTGGAAAGAAACATGATAGATCTGAGGTCCAATAATTGACAACATCGCACAGAACTCGGTTTACCGACAAGTGTATGACCAGCAATTTAATATAAATGGTTTGGAGCTCAGTTTACCGACAAGTTTACTTCAAAAATGTTGTACAAAACGTTTGGAGCTCGGTTTATCGGTGTATACTAAATAATATAAATCAATGCAGTCCTCTTGCATGGAAATATTGAACTCGCGTTACCCTATCGGGTCATCACGCTGGTAGCTTGTAATTTATATTTCATGTTTGTATTTCGTCTTCCCTTTGGAGTAGGTGGCCTATAGGTAAATTATTTTTTTCTTCGCGGATTGTGTATTTACTTTTCAATAATTTTTTTTTCGATGTAGGATTTAGCAGTGCCTTTAGAATTAGAGGGTAGGTAACCTTCTGTAGTCCCTGGAATATTTTTCTATCTCTGAGCATTCTTCTAGTATTCTTTTTCAATGAATTTAGAGGCATGTATAGAAATTTGACTTCTACACATAGAAACGTTTGAGGAACGTGTAAAATTGGAAGTTATTTTAATTCGAGTGATCCATGATAGTGTTTAAGGTATTGTGAGAGAAATAGTGCAGGTTTGAATGAGAGTATCGGGACTGAGCAAATTTGTTCGAGTTAGGATCTATGATTTTGACTCGTCTATGTTTGACTTATTCAGGTCTGACTGTACCATTTATTTATCTTCCTCTTCTTTTAAATTTTAGATTTGTAATAGATTCTCAAGTTGTCTTCTTCCTTGTTTTGTGCTAGTTCCTTTCCGGAGTTTTTTGGAGAAATTCTGATACAAAACAATAAAGGGGTTTCTTAAATGTGCTTGAAGTAAGCTAGATTCTGGCGTCAGTTTCATATTTTGTCAATTTTAATGGATTAGCCGAGTAACATTCACTAATTTAACGAGGAAAAGAAAACAATTTACAAATGACAAACTGTTGTAATAAGAAGTTGACATTGACGTTATTGAAAAACTTGGAAAAATTTTTATGCAGTAATCACAGTCACCTTGGGGTTGAGAAGCTACAATGTAAGTTAGATACTAAACAAAGCCTGCTCATGAATGAATAAAATAACGAAAAAATTCTATAGACGGGGTAAAATGAGAATCACTTGGTGGATCCAAGAGATTACAAAAATGAGTATAAGGACTGTTGATAAGGAAAAAAGATAATGTTTTGGAAAGGGTTCAAGGTCTGAGTTTTATGAAATGAGAGAAGCTTTGAACGACTATAGGTTCAGAGCTCTGCAGAAAAATTTGGAGGTGCTACCGGTAACCCTATCAGTGAAAAGGGATGTGATCCTTATGGAGAAGAAACTACTGTATTTGTGAACTAATTAAGCCATATAGAAGAATGCAACTAGGAAATTTTGCATCCAGAATCAATAAGAAGAAAAGATTATATAAAAAAGGAGAATATTTTCTACAAGCTAAAAGTAAAGCCCATGATTTACATCTCTCTTAGTACAGTGAGCCTCACAACATCAAAGGTCTTTGCTTGCATCGTATGTTGGACTCACTCGCGATGACTAGTACATTTTGTGATATAGTGGCTGTTCTCTGCTTGACTTTGAATTAAATTTGAACTTCTACATACAGTATTATTACAAAAGTAGATTGTTGGAGCTGTAGCTCTTAGAATCCTACTTGCAGAGCGCAAAAGTATGGTAAGAACGTGTAGGGTTATTCTTATTGACAAGACTCTCTAATATTCAGGATAGTTTGAGTTCGCATTTCTTTCCAGTTCTCAAATAATGATATGAAATAGGATACGTGCACAAGAAGGATTTTCATAAAGCTCAGGATGAAATATTCTATCCTTTTTGGGGTACTTGCTTCGGCAAGCCAAGTGCCTATGCATCCGCAGGTCTGAAAGAGTCCATTTTTACGCCCCCTCCTCCTTTTGGGGGAGAGGGTTTGGAGATATCGGCACAAATTTGTACTTTATTTGTGCCGATTGTGCTTTCCAGACTTGGAATTTGTGCCACATTCTTGGGCCCTGTGCCAGCCTCAAAAACAAATTGGGGGAGGACAAAGATTTTTTCTTGACCATGGAGTAATTTTGTAATGTAGTGCTTTAGAGCCTATTGCCGGCTTCTGAATAAACTGAAATGAGCGCGCCTTTCCAAAGTTGTACTGCAGCAATTGTAATGTGAACGAGTCGCATAGTATGAAATTTAAAAGTGGTATCTGAAAATTTATAATATTTTTAAATGTTCTAGTCAAACAATCAATTTCACACAATAATCTCCTATTTTAAATTTAACTATTTGGAGACAGGCCACTATTCCAGTCAAAGACCACATTTGAATTCAGAACAGATGGAAATATAACAGATCAGAGAGCATGACTATACAATCGATATAGTAGAGCGCCTGGGAAAGTAACTACCTATTTTCTTTGACTCAATTGTAAAATTCAATTGCAATTTTGCTACAGGAGAAGGAGAAATGAGCTTCACTCTAAGGGTGTGCTTAATGAACAAATGGTGACTTCCTGAGATAGTGAAAGATGATCAATGTATATTTCTGTGCGCCAGAAATTTTTGATTAAAGTTGCATCCGGAATTGCAGTGGAAATTTCACCCATGTTCATTGCTGTAGGAAAGTAGTCGCTGGGGGAAGTCTTTAGAACTTTAGAGACATTGAAATAGAATATTATAAGAGTGTACAATGAACCAGGTATTACTTCCTCGGATTTTCAAGATTGATAAATAAATATCTTCTAGCATCAACGAGTAATATTATTATTGAACATTCCATCTGGAATTGCAGTGGAAATTTGACCTGTATTCACAACCAGAGAGAAAATTATCTTTGTAGTAGCTTTGTAGAACTTGGCAGACATGGGGGGAAGCACGTTATAAAAGTGCACAATGGACCGCACCAGGTATTACTCTTTCAGATATGTATTAAAGAATGATGAAGATATATTTCTGATGCCCTGGGATTTTTCGATAAAAGTTGCATCCGGAATTGCATTGGAAAGACATACATTCATACCCGGAGAGAAAATTATCTTTGTGGTAGCTTTGTACAACTTGGGAAGCAGTGGGAGGCATATCATACGAGTGCACAATGGACCAGGTATTACTTTCTCAGATTTTGATGAATGACAAATGAATATCTTATACCTTCGACGAATAATTAATATTATTGTTGGAAGTTTCATCTGGAATTGTATGGGAAAATGGATTTATATTAACTTCTGCAAGGATTCATGACCAAAACCCGATTGCACGAACGTCGAAAAACAAATCATCATGTGGTGTAAAACATTCATAGCCAGATATTCTGCTAAAAAGAATCAAGTAACATTAGTCAAGAATCATGATCAATATTCATTCGCACAATGACCAAAATATGAACAGGAGATCATGATGGGGAAAAAACTACTGTGAAGTACTAGGAACTAAATTACAAAGTTGATCAAAACCAGGATAAAAATGAGGAAGTTATGATTGTTTGAAAATTTTTCTATGACAAATAATAGGTGCATAGTAATCATTCAGAAATACAGTTATCATCCAAAGAGAATGGAGGGTGGATTGTGGAATAGAATGAGCAGCTCGAATGATTGGAAATGGAAATGATATTGGAACCAGCTACGAGGTGTATCGAGCGAAATTGTTTCTATAAGTACAGCAAACGCGAAATGGTACCCAAAAATTTCTAAATCCAAAAGCAAACAGTGAAACCAGTTTTTTTTTGAAATATTGGTTGTATGGTACATTTTGATCCATGTTATGATAGAAACTTCTAGGTATTGCGGCATTCTTGATGATTAGCTGAGGTATGCTTTCTACCCTGGTGAATTTGCTGCAGCGTGACCAGTCTAGCCCTTTTGATGGTACATAATTTACCCCAACGTTCAAATAAATTTAACATTGCGTTCAGTGAGTGTCATGTCAGCCCTTTCTAATTTGAGAAGAAATACATTATGTAAATGGAATTTAGCTCCAATTCTGATAGAATTTGGGTCCCAACTGAGTTTCACAATTGAGTACACTGATTTGCTGATTGTATGGTCCTTCAAACCATATTGTGATGGAAACTCCTATTTTGGTATTCTTTACTGCACTATGTTTCCTTTTCTGGTGAATTTGATGGGAAATGTTATTTTTGGCAATCTGTTGTACTGATTTGATATCTATGAAGATTAATGGCAAATTATTTTACAAAATTTGGCGATCCGGGATGGAATGAAACTGATCTTAAGATGGAGATGAAGCTGAACCAATTAGTATATTATGAATGAATTGTACTGATTGGAAAAATATGGAACTCAACTGCTTCATAGATGATGATGGAAAGAAACTGAAATGTATTGGTTTTGGAGCGGATGTGTATTGAGAGGAAATGTTGGATAAACTGGCAACTCCTTTGCGGAGCGAGAAAAAAAAGAACTCTGTGTAGTCTCCAAGCCGCACCAGAGGTGTGATCGAGAGGTCCTTAGTGAATGAATTGGTTTAAGGATCTGATCGATCCTGATGTTATGAATGATGCACTTGTACTTGTGGGTGATGATAGCAAAGTCCAAACAAGCATTCCAAGCAGAGAATTGCAAAGATACGTGAGCGATTGGTTGCTGATCTGATATACCAGGCAGATGAACTTGGGTTTGAAACTGAGTCCTTGATGGGAGGCTTTGGTCAGGCCTCTCAACAAGTAAAGACCAAACAAACCAAAGGTTCCCATGATCACACTGCTCAACTACTGAAGAGAACTAGATTGGATGATACCACCAGAATAGAATCACTGGCAATGAAGATGAAACAACGAGATGAACTGATTGATTTATTGCTGAATGGAAGACGCACTGCACCAGCACTACAGTATTACTTGCACTGGAATATTACACCAATTGGAGAATGTACTTGGGTCTGAACCTGAAGAACAATGATCAGTGGTTACATTCCCTGAATCAATTCAACAAAATATTCTGTTAGATGGACGTCACTACTACCTCTTGCAGATTTGGTAGTAAAATTGGCACAAAAGTTTGGCTAAATACTCAAATTTGGAAGAATGGGGAAAATTGCTGTTGAAAATGTTCTCAGAAATATGTAATCCAGGGACAGAAAATGAAATGAGTCATGTGGAACATACTTTATTGATGAGCAAACATCCCTGAAACCTTGCCAACTATCTTCATAGCAAGAAATGGACCATATATTGGAAAGAATAACTGATTGAATAATGTAACAGCAATTTGAGCAAGAAGTTTACTTTTCATCACCCCTGAAGATTTGCACCATGAAAGCCAGAAACTCTGATTGCAAGAAGAAAGCAGTTAATCAAGAGACTCACAGAGAAGAGTGTAAGAACACATGAAACCTGGTCATGTAAGCAAGATCTTGACAAACATCACTACAAAATGGAGAACAAGCTGAAGACAAAGAGAAAGCACAGTTTGATTGGAGAAAGAACTAGTACTCTATGTTCAAGGCATAACCAAAGGAAGGACTACATCAGGAGAAGATACTCCAAAAAGTGAGTTCTCTAAAGCCATCAACCAAGAAATCAAGAATTACGAGGACATGGATAGATTTAAGAAGCTAGAAATGATTGAAGCAGAATAGCAGACTACCCCAAGAAGAAAGCTCAATATTATACCAAATGCCAATGGTCAGACCACAGACTTGGAGAATATAAAAAGTACTGGTGATAGCATACATAGATTGTGGATGTGAAGACTATGAGTTGAAAAGGAGACATCTTTCAAATTGTTGATGATGAGATGCAAGATGAAGATATTATCATTGAATACAACTTACTTGATCAAGCGGATATGAATCCTGTTATAGGATGGTGGTCCTCCAAGACTCCAACAGATGGAATTTCAAAGCTGACAGCAGTAAGAAAACATGTTGGAGCACAGACAATGCAGAAATTTCAACCAGATCATTCAAGTCGTGCAAAGTATAAGATGAGGCAGATGATGCAACATCCTTGGGAGGAAGAATGTGTGGACCAGAAAGATACATACCTCAATTCATTGTATTCTCCAATGACCATATATTTTTCGTAGGCGATTTGGAAAATTTCGCCGTTTACAATCTGCCTTAGGCTGAATGTAAACTGCCGGCAGTATTAAAAAATGATTGAAAATTGTCCAGTCCGCCTGATTTATTTTAGGCAGATTATAATCTGCCCGAGATCTGTTAGGCAGTTTGTGAAATGTACTTTACACAGTTCAATTAGCCTAACTTTCTTCCGGCTCATTGCTAAGAGACTACGTGTACGCAGGCAGTTTGAAAAAGAGAACGATATACAAATTATTATGATCGAAGAAGCGTTTCTCGAGTTAAAAATATCAAGAGGTTCTAAACTAAAATATTATGTACAATGTCATGTACTGTATTATATAGGGAGACTAGAAAAGAATATCGAAAAAAAAAAAAATAGTAAAGGGAGGTACACGGGACGTAAACCACTTTATTCTTCATTTCCACGCGGAATACTTTTGTGGCATCTCGAGTTGTACAGTTCAAGAGCTTTGAAGCAAGCGCATCTCGTTGTGCTGCATTGAAGCACCGCAGTTGCAGCTTGCGTATCCCTGTCCGCCAAATTTCAACTCCGCATGGAAACTGCTTCTCGTAGAGAAATCACTTTGTCTCGCACATCACCTTGGAATGCCGTGCCAGAAACACCGAAGTCGTTACGGGAGTACCAGTTTTTCAAAGCTCCATTTTTCGTGTTCACCTGGTATACATTATTTTCAATTTTCAAAATTCTTCCTATTATATTTTGAGGGTCCAGCGGCCCGCGATCGACATTCGAAACGTTCAGGAAAATTGAATCGCCAACTTCTGCGCGGTTGCAGTTCCTCTTAGCATTTTCCACCATTTGATCAGCAGCCCGTTTCTGCCCTCTGCGCATAATAATTTGTGTATCGTTCTCTTTTTCAAACTGCCTGCGTACATGTAGTCTCTTTGCAATGAGCCGGAAGAAAGTTAGGCTTATTGAACTGTATAAAGTACATTTCACAAACTGCCCAATAGAGCTCGGGCAGCTGATTATAATCTGCCTAAAATAAATCAGGCGGACTGGACAATTTTCAATCATTTTTTAATACTGCCGGCAGTTTACATTCAGCCTAAAGCAGATTGTAAACGGCGGAATTTTCCAAATCGCCTACGACATATACACATCATGAATAATATATCAGATAAACAAGTAACCATCAGAAGAAACCAAACATTAGCTCAAGGTATAAAAGCAAAGTTTGCTCCAGACATTGAAAAAGAAGAGAACAAGAATTCCCAACTTTCAAGATGGAGGACCTGAAGGAACTGATGGATAGAAAAAAAAAAAAAAAGAAGTTGGTAAAAAACTTTTATAGTTGACCAATGAATTCCGAAATGGTTTGCAAAAAATTGGTCAAAAGAGGCAAATCCAAAGTTGGATCAACGTAATTAACAGATTTCAAACTACAGATCATACTGCTTCTCATTTACTGAAAGGGATTTTGTCAAACAACATCTAGAGGAGCGGAAAGAATATGGGTCAGTCAGAGAATTGAACCCCCTATAAATAATGTCCAACTTTATTAGTCAAGAAGAAAAATGATGAACTATGTATGTGCCGTGATTTAAGGAAGTTAAATACAAACAAAGCTGTTAAAGACCAATATCTATTACCTCAAACAGATGATCTACTAGACCAACTAGTATGAGCAATCAAATATATCTTATTTGATTTAGCATGGGGCTATTTTCAAATCGGAATTGAAACCAAGTCCGCAGAGAAGACAGGATTTGTTATACTAGAGGGATACTATGAATGGCTTTGCATGTCATTTGGATTGAGTAATGGAAATGTTGTGTTTCATCAAGCAATGCATACTATCTTAAACCCAATAATAGAAACGGGGGTATTTGCCTATCTTGTCATACTGACAACATCCAAAATCACCGGGCAAGGATTACAACAATTGTAATGCATATTCTAAGTATTATAAGGAGCTGTATGAACCACCAGACTTGATGAATGACAAATTCTAAGATAAAAGCTGACATTTCTGGGAGATAAGCTGCTATCTGAAATATGAAGAAAAGAAGGAAAGTTGCAGACAGACAACGGAAATATTGAAGAAGTGAACAAGTTTCCATGACCTACCAATGTACATGAAGTAAAACAATTTGTTGGATTACTCAGGTACTTTCAAAAATACATCAAGAACTTTGGACTAATTGCTGCACTACTAACCAAGAAGACAACAGAATTTCAATAGAGCGAGATACAAGAGAACGCATTTATCGGATTAAAATAGGAATCAGCAGAACAACCAATGTTGGCAAATTTTAACCCAGCAGATCAACGCCTGCAGTAATGGCATAGGAGTAATTCTTATGCAGAGATAGCCAGAGAAGACATTAAAATCAATCATCTACTTTAGTCAACAAACAACCAAAGATAAAAAGAGATACTATTCCTACAAACTTGAAACACTGGCAATTGTCAGAGCACTACAACAATTCAGAGTTTATCTCCAGGGAAAACCATTCAAAGTAATAACAGATTGAAGCGCCCTAAGCTATACATTAACCAAAAAGGACTTGAACACAAGGATTGCCAGATGGTGGCTACTCATACAAGAATTTGTTATGAAAATTGAATACCGACCTGGTACAGTCATGTGACATGTGGACTCACTCAGCAGAAATTCAACATAAACCAAAAAAGAAACACAAACAAATAGATATTTCCAAGACCATTCGCAATATTGAAGCCTTCTCCCTTCTTGGATACATAATATGTACAATAAATTTTAAAAATTTTGCTTACCTACTTTTTAAAAGTAGATCAGATCCTTTGCTTCCTTAAAGAACTACAATTTGTTGTGTGTTTATATGAGAGAGATGTTAGATAACTGTATCGCAAATGATTATACCTGTAAACTTCTGTTACTCTCTAAAAAAAGGATAGAATATTTTATCCAGAATTTTTAGAAATAAAATTCTTTTTGAGCACGTATTCCATTTCATATCATTATTTGAGACCTGGAAAAGAACGCAATTTTGAACTATCCTGAATATTAGAAAGTCTTATAAATAAAAATAAGCCAATACGTTCTTATCATGCTTTTGCGTTCTTCAAGTATAGGAATCTAAGGGCCAAGCTCCGACGACCTATTTTTGTAATAATACTGTTCGTACAAGTTCAAATTCGGGTCAATATATTGCAATCGAGCAAAGAACAATAATTTAGAAATTTTCAAACCAAAACTCGGAAATACATGTCATTATTTACATTATCTATTAGGGCCTGTGTACTGAAACAATGGAAAATGAGATGAAATGAGATTTGGTTTCTTAGATTGACATTGTTTAGGAGGCCTATTTCAATCCTGCTAAATGAAATCTTACTTTTCAACTTTTTCTTGCAGCGAAGTTTCTTTCCCCCTAAATATCTGACTGTTTAAAATAATCGACAGCTTCATTTTTTTCTTTCTTCAAGTCAAGATGAGTATTAATGCAATAATGCGCTCACAGTGGTAGTATGCTGATAGTCAATCTTAGATGATCACCAAAATTCTTAATTCTATTTTTGAAGGCATAGTTTAGAGAATATTTGGTTCTTGACAGTTTTCGTCTATCTGACCTGTATTTGGTTTCTTCGTTTACCGATTGTTTTGGCAATGTACAAAATGATATACTATCCTACTTAGCAACATGAAGTTCATCCGAGTTCCATCTCATTGGCAACATTGCTGGAACTCAGTTTCCTTGATTCTACAATTATATATCTTAGCGGAGCTCACATTTCGCATTATTATATCATATATTGCTGGACCTCGGATTGCACAATTCCATGAGGTATACTTCTTCTTAATTAAGGGGTGAATCTTACCCCTCCGCATGGTATAACATTTAAATTCATTTTCCAAGACTGTGGGTATAGCGCCCGTTGCGCTAGCTCAATTTTATCATGTGGATCTCAGGTTACCCACATATACTGCGGAACTCAGATTCCGCGAACGTAAGTATATATATATATATATATATATGATAGGAGGGGGACTTGGAAAAATAGGCTTCATTGATTTTTCAAATCTCATTTGACTCATAACACAGGTTCCCTGCGTTCCTCGTTCAACTTCGTTAAGGGAGCCATCATTTTTCTAAGTTTTTCGCTGGACGCGTACGCGGCACGCCAAATTTCTCAAGAAGCCTCCAATAAAGCAGGTTCCCTGTTAAAATGTGACTCTCCAGCTATATATGATAGGAGGGAGACTTGGAAAAATTTCGACCCTCTAGCCATGTATGATAGGGGGGGGGGGGGCTTGGAATATTTTCGAACTCTCAGATAAGATTGGTCGGGCTAAGGAAATTTTCTTCCGCGGTCGCGAGCGGTCCAGGGTTAATGACGTCATGAAGTTGACAAGGTTGATGACTTCACGTAGAGGGGGATAGAAAAATTTCGATTCTTGAGTTATTCATAATAGAAGTGGGACTTGAATAAATTTCGACTCTCGAGCTATGTATGATAAGAGGAGGACTTGGAAAAATTTCGACTCCCTAGCTGTGTATGATAGGAGGGGGACTGGGAAGTATCTTGACTCTTGAGCCATATATGATAGGAGGGGGACGTGGGAAGCTTTCGACTCTCGAGCTATATATGATAGGAGGGGGACCTAAAAAAAAGTTGACTCTCGCGAGCTATGTATGGTTGAAAGGGGAAACTTGGAAAAATTTTGCTCTCAAGTTGAATATTTCGAAGTCCCTAAAATAGGTCCATGATCACTCATGACGTCCTATTTTATACTAGGTTTATAGTAAGTCTAGGCCTCCTTTACACTAGCTTTACCTTAGGTCTAGGCTTCCTTTAATTCTTAATACTAAAACCAAATTGACTTATAGAACACGTTCCCTGCGTTCTCCGTTGAACATATTATATTAATTTTGCAAGGCCCTAGAGGATTCTTTAGCCCTAGCGCCGTTATGAAATAAATAAAGAAAGAAAGAAAGAAAAACCACTCCATATCTAGGCCTTCTTCATATGAGAGAAGAGAATGAAGATAGCAATCTCGTTATAGCAGGGTTGTATTGAGAGAAGTGCAATTTTGGTCTGTGAGTCTGCAAGCGACATGACAGATGATTTATTCCAAATATCTGCGCAGAAAGCGACGGCTCGCCCGATAATATTTATTTTAGACCGAAAAAGAGGGTAGAAATATTGATGGACGTTGAGGAAAAATCAATTAAGGTATCTCCCAGAGTATTATAGGTCCTAATACCATCAGAAATACCCTAATAATTAGGATATCAAATTTCGTTCATTTTCAGTCGTACGACTAAAACCCGGCCAACATCGACCATAATAATAGTGGTGGTCAATTTGGTTTATCGGGACTGTTGATGAGGGGACACTCACACTCACCACTCGCACCAAAGAGTACAGCTATCTTATGATTGTGTAGAGTAAACCCATACAGTGCAATACGAAGAAGTAAATATACAATAATAGTATGTAAATTGAAAGTGATAATACTCAAATGAAACCCGTTTGTGCGCTGGTATGTTAAAACGATAGGTGTGGTACTTGTACATATTTTTCTTCTTTTTTCCTTTCATCTTTTGTCCTACTTTGAAAAAAAGTAAATAGTTTGAATGACGTACGCCTTATTTCAATGTCAACAAAACAATGACCAATATACCGCGCAGACCTATATTAATCGAGTATTTCCGATTTTAGTAAAAAGGTATAATTTTTCCTTTTAATTCACTATTATTATCGTTGTATACTTACTCACACGGTGGACACATTCGTATTCACGGCATCTTTAGCATGTAGGTAGATTATTAATTTGTGTCTCACGAGAGTTGAATGATTTCAATTTTAAAATAGGGACACGCTCGCATGATAAAAGCATAATTAAGAATGCGATCATATGTGAATTTCATACTTTTCCTTTTTTACCTTTTTAAATATTCAGGAAATAGAGTACCTATATTTCACATACTTATTTGTTCGAGTTAACGATTCGTGAAATTGTATTGTAGTGTATATGCTATAGATTAGAGTAGTGTATTTTTTTTTTTTCTTTCTGTCTGAATACTTTCTTCATACAACTACAACATATACATTGCTTTTCGAAGTATACAATATTATCATCGGTGTATAATTTTAGCAACCATGAGCTATATATGCGATCCGAAGAATGTGGAAAACTAAGTAATACCTAAGAGAAATCAGGAAACGAAGGCTCTCTTCCGATAGAGTCATTTTCTTTCATTGGAGCGCGAATTTGCATTATGTGATAATCGTCCCGAATATAAATAGTTGAGACAAGAAAAAATATGTCACCAGGATACTAACACTTTTTTCTGTTATAGATTAAATATTTTGAACGTTTACCTTCGTCTTAGTTTTGAAACTTGAATTGTGACATCTACATATCTTTAAAAATACGAACCTATTTTTCGTAAGATAGGCTGACCACGGAGAAGGAAACGGAACTTTATTCTGAATCGCTCTTCAGAGAAAGCCCCTAATTTCGTAATGTTGTTTCTCGTGGAGTACTTGACGAGGTTTTATAAATCCATCACTTTAGACAGTAAATTTCGGATAACACAGAAAATGCATACCATGAGGCGATCACTTTATTTTGAAGGAAGAAGCAAGAGCTTCCAATTTTCTTCGAATTCTATTATATCGTCCACTTTCAAACGAACCGGTTACTTCGTTCGCTGCTTCCTCCCTCTCCAAACCTGTGAACATCCAAGATTCCTTCCCAGCATTTACAAACACTATTTTTGAAGTAGCCAAAAACTCCATCCCCCTTTCCTCGACGAATATTAAACCAGGATAAGTCCCGTAGTGGTCACAGGATATCTATTAGGTCACCAAATCTCGACACCAAATGTACTGATCTTATGCTTATCAAATACAAACAAAAACTAGGTTTGGAAAAAAAAACGGTCATGGAGCTTCTACGTTGTAGACATCAACACGCCTGTGTGGAGGGACATCAAGGAATAAACAAGCTTCTTCGCTTTTCACTACATATAACACAACTCAAGTCAGGATCTTAAACTCTCACCAACCCTCAAGCTATAGCCGAACTGCATTTTTTTTTTCTGTTTCAGCTGGCACCATTTACGAAGACCACTTCCTTATTCTCAAACTCCAAGGGAAAGCTCTTCCCATGTCTTTTGATTTTAACGACCCCATACCTTTTAAGGACCTCCCCATTTCTTTATCTGAATTTTACTTCTGCCTCCACAAAAACCTTGCACATACAGCCCTTGGCCCCGACAAAATCCACGCCTCCGCACTAAAAAACCTAGGCCGTTACAAATTTCGCATTGGCGGAGGGGAACCCGCAAGCTCTACTGCCTCTTGAATAACAGCTAGTCTAAAATTATACACGTTTTTAATCTCAAAATACATTACATTTTATGATATCTTTCTTTCAATTGAAAAGAAAAACAAACACGTTTTCTTGAAGCTTTTAATCTACTTCATCTTCCTTCAGTTTTCCTCCTTGAAAATACATGCTGAACCTACACGAATACTTCAAGGGGTAAAATAGGTCACATCTTTTGGAAAACATTATTTACGTTCAGCAAAACCACGTGTGGCTTAAGCGCTTGAAAAAAATCTTCATCTCTACGCTCGTAGGTATCAACCTTCGAGCTAAATATTCTTCTGGGTCCTCCGATACCATTGCAAAGATGTAATGGAATCGGGGATTCTAACCTATGACAAAGGACTGTAATTACTAAAAAATTGGAAAAATGATAGAAGTTTACCATATGTATTTGAGAGAGGAAAGCTCTAACTTAGTCCAACAACTTTGGAAACTTTGAAGATGACCATACCTATCCGAGAGGGAGGAAAAGCTCCAAAAATAAGCCGATACGTGTAAAACGGAGTGAAACGAAGGGTGGCAGAGAACCTGTTTTATGAGGCAGGTGGGATTTGAAAAATGTTGACGTACCAGTTGTATTTCGATCATTTTTCGAGTTATACAAAAGGTATAGTTGACGTACAGTGTAGTTAGGGAGGCCCACAAAAATTGCAAAATTTTGGTCCTCGAGTAGTTAAGGTGAGCTGGTAGTTTCAATGAGGGGTTGTTGAAGTGTTGAAATTTTGTTGCGTGAATGACTTAAAAATGAAGTATGGAGCAATATATAATAGGAGGGAGATTTAAAAAAACACTGGTCTATGACGTCATCAGATTGTGACGTCACAAGGATGACCTGAAACGTCATGAAATTGTGACGTAATGGACCCGGACTTGGTAGCTATATATGATTGGAGGGGTACTTGGAAAAATTGCGACTTTCAAGCTATATATGATACGATCTCAAGTTTGCAGGCCAGTCGGAAGACGGGCATTTTTTCTGAACCTCCCCGATAAAACAGGTTCCTGTTAAAAATTTCGACTCCTGGACTATACATAATAAGAGGGGGGGATAAATATAATAGGAAGTTTGAGGGAGGGAAATTTTGAAAAATGTCCACTTTCAAACTATGTATGATAGGAGTGAGACTTGGGAAAAACGTCGACTTGCGAGCTAAGTATGTTACGAGGGAGACTTGGAGAAATTTCGAATTCCGCGATACGTATATTTTTTCCTGGGTCCCAAATTGAGGATTTTCAAGTACCTACCCAATGGCGAAACTGTGCACGGATGTGGACTTGTAGATTTGCTTGAGCAATGTTGTTGCACAAAATAGTTTCTGAATTTTTGAGAATCCAATCACGAATTATTTTCCGAGTCTCAAGATTTAGACCTTCAAGAACCCAAAGACGAATTTATTCCTGGGTCTCAACGTTTGGGTTTTCGAGAACCCAAACACGAATTGGGTCTAGACTTGTGGAATTAAAAATGAGTGGACCCATTGAAGAATTCGTTTTTGGGTCTCATTTTGTGAATTTTCAAGAACCCAACGACGAATTTGTTTCTGAGTCTCGACTGGTTGATTTTTAAGAACACAAGGACGAATTCGTTTCTACGTCTCAACTTTTGGATCTTCGAGAACCAGAAAATAGATTTCTTTCTAAATCTTAACTTTGAAAACCTGTGGAAAATTCGTGCCTGGGTCTGGACTAGTGGATTTTCTAAAGCAATGTTCTCTCACAAAAACAATTAGGTCTATATAATTATGATAGGAGGAGAATTGTCAGCCGTCTTGACGTCGGACTTTCTCCCGAGATAACGCTCGATAAAACAGGTTTCCTGATGAAACCGATTTTTCACCAAAAAAAATTTTCTGGCATAGCCAAATAAATGAAAATGATGTTCCATGTCTTTTATATTTTATCAGTCATCTTGAAATATTTCAGTCTAGGCTTCTACTAGGTCAAGTGTTCGTGAGATATTATTCGTTTACCCCTTTACCTATCTTGGCGTCGTGTAAGTCTTCTATGAGAAATATGAGGTAGCGCGAACTCACTCCGCTTGTTTGCCCCCTGTCTCGCTGTTGTATTGGAATGGTATGAGACAATTCAAGTCTAGGGGACTTGGAAAAATTTCGACTATCCAGCCTTTATCTATTTAATTATTTAATTATTTAATTATTTAATTATTTTATTATTCAATTATTTAATATTATTTATTTATTTATTTATTTATTTATTATTAATTCTTCTACTAGGTCAAGTGTTCGTGAGATATTATTCGTTTACCCCTTTACCTATCTTGGCGTCGTATAAGTCTTGTATGAGAAATATTTTGAGGTAATTGTGGGTGTTCTATATTTTGAGGTATCAACTTTCGTGGGGCGAACGAGCGATCTCGCTGTTGTATTGGAATGGTATGAGAAAATTCAAGTCTTCTATGAGAAATATGAGGTAGCGCGAACTCGCTCCGCTCGTTCGCCTTCTCTCTCGCTGTTGTATTGGAATGGTATGAGACAATTCAAGTCTAGGGGACTTGGAAAAATTTCGACTATCCAGCCTTTATTTATTTAATTATTTAATTATTTAATTATTTAATTAATTCATTATTTATTATTATTACGCGGGGTGTACTCGCGAATTTCTAAATCACCCACGGGGTAGAGATTTTCTAATTATTAATTATATTAATTATTTAATCATTTATTTATTTAATTATCTAATTATTTAATTATTAATTAATTAATTATTTATTATCATTACGCGGGGTGTACTCGCGAATTTCTGAATCACCCACGGGGTAGAGATTTCTCTTGATGGGGGGTGTACTCGCGAGTTTCAAAATCGGGGTCCGGCGAGAGAAAAGACATGGAACATGTCAAAATACGAAAACTGAGCTGCCTTTCATCGTAATGGTAGAAACAGTCCAGTGATTTTGTAGTGTGACGAGTGTTCAATAGTTTTTGACATTTTTCATGTCTTTGCTCTCGGTCATCCTCTAATTTCGAAATTTGCGTACGTACGTCCGTCCGCACATCCTTACATTCTTGAACCCTTCCGCGAAATATGAAATCTGCGTCTGTACATTTTCACATTTCATCAAGCTTTAACATGAAATCAGAGACAAAGGAGGACAGAATATAAATTTATGATTTTCCTTTTGTGCAACGGTTGACCCCCTGTTTAGACTAGCGCGGTATTGACATGTTTTATGTCTTTCCTGACCCCTCCCCCTAACCTGAATATCTGCGTCTGACCCCTCCCCAATGGTTATTTATGGTACCCACTCAAAAATGAGACTCGAGAACATTTCCACGATCGAGCTCTGAGTCTAGCATGCTATATTATTATACTAGATTCGTACTAGGTCTATTAAGTTCGTTCAATGCATAGCACCCTAATACGTTGTTAAAAAAAGAGGCGTATGAGCGGAGCGAGTGAGCCTGACATACAGTACACTAACTTTTGACTTACTGGTGGGACCAGGAAGAAATAAGATCTCCCACAAGCTAGTTCAAGATTACCATAAAGTAGGTATGGTCTTGGAAGAAAAATCGAATAGTTTCTATTACGTATACGGCATATAAATAGACATCAAACATGATCTTTATTTGTTTGACTTTACCAGAACATTTCTTTCCTTTTTTTTTTACTTCCTTACTTATCAGGGGGAGTTCGAGTTCTTATTTTTCACTTGTTTTCCTTAAAATAAATCCAAGATTAGGAATATCCGAATAATTACGGGGAAAGTATTGAATTCAATGTACGTCATGTTGTAGTCGTATCATCTACCAAAACCAGGAAGCAAACAAATCAATTTTGACGCTCGTGTAAAGTGTGGACCTACGAGTATTTTTTTCTAATATTCATCTTCTCATCACAATTTGTTGAGAGGAAAAGTAGATTTTCATCTTATTATATCAGGCCGAGAATTTCTCTATGAGTGGAATGTTTTACTTATTTTTGGTATGGTCTGAAATTTCGGGAATCTGATATTTTGTTCGGTAAAGGTAAAAATAGACCTACCTATAAATATTCTCACTGAATTAATCTATCATGGTACCGGTAGTAGCATGAAGACGAAACCAGAATTTTGAAAATTAGGGTCATCTCGAAAACGATGAAGAAATGGATTTTGTTGATGATGGATATTATAATGAAAGTCGATGCCTGCGTTCCAAAATGATTCGTGAATTGATTATCGAGGATACAACCTCTTTTCGGGCGAATTCGTAACCGGAGCACATTCGTCGAGTAAAAAGAATACCTAACGAAATGTCTGACGATGAGATATCGAAAATGATAGAGAAAAAGAACGATTTATACCTATGTGGCTAAATATAGCTACAGCAATATACAACAAAAATAACTTTCATCAATAAAATCATCAGCCGTCTTCATATTATATAGGTACTCGAGTACTGTTGTAGCAGACAAATAAAATATAAATCATCAGTTCACTTCGGTGTTTATAATGATTGCGAAAAGCCTTTTTTGGTACTTGAAAATTATACTTCGTACTCTAGTTCATAGGAATAAAACCTGCAAAATAAGAGGCGGTACTCATCCAACTAAGTACCTAAGTATTTGATGGATAGATGAGCTTAATTGAGATCAAAAGGTGAGAAGCAATAAGCAAATAACTTGTCCCAAACGAAGGGACTTCCCAAGATTGAAAAAGTGAGTAAAATGAGTTGCAAAATTCGCACGAGTCTTGAATAAATAATTGATGTAGGTAAATACGTACTAAAATAATATTATCAATATTAACAACCGAAGATACAGATCAAGACTATAGGGAATTTGGATCTTATCGGACAGTAAAATTGAATTGAGCATCTATTCTTTTTAAAAGTCATAAAACCTAAATCCAAATTTTATGACTCTCATCTTCCTCGAAATATTGAACGGGCTCAGGCGACAAACGAATTACACTTTGTGATAGGGGAATTTAGTATTTAGAGTTTAGGTTAAGAAGTAAGGATAGAAGAGGAATTATGACGAAAAAATCTCCAGGCCCGAGGTCTTCGGACCCTCTCACTCACAATGTGGAACTTCTATCTGAAGGCGAAATGAGACGATCTAATCTTGGGAGCCTGATAGCGTAGTGGTTATCGCACTCGTCATGAAAACGAGAGGTCGCGGGTTAGATAGACTAGACAAAAACTTCGAAAAAATGTGTTTTTTGCAATGCAAGATGCACTTTGTATAACAATTTGGTAACCTCTTTCATTCTAATGAAAAAACCCCGCTGAATCCGAATATGTAGGTAACTTTTTGATTCGACCCCTTTTAGAGCGTAAAAGGGGGCTAAAACGTTGAAAAAAATTGATTTTTCTTCATTTTTCTCATTTTTACGGAAAACTAAGCATTTTACGAGGAAAATACCTCTGTTAAAAAATATTACTCATAAAATTTCCTTTAAAATGACCTGTTCTGGTACTTCCAAAGACTCACAGTTTTGCCACTACATTCTTTTGAAAATTTGCTGTTCATTGTTTTTGCGCCATTTTCTCCATTACATTGATGGGTGCGCATGTTATAGAGGACGTCTTGACTTTCAAAGACTCAAATTAAAATTTTTGAATGTTTGAAAAATGCGTCTGTGTCAGAGTTATAGTTTAATTAAATCTATATGAATACAATTAACAGCAACGCATATCAGCGCTTTTCCACGTAGGTACATAGACCATTTTAAATAATCATTAATAATGAGAAATACTTGGCTGCACTCAGTAAAAATGTATTCTAAAACGATTAATCTTTTAATTACTATTATCACTGTTGAAATTCGTGCGTGTATTCTTTTTTGTGATTCAAGTTTCCGTTTTATAATTAAAATATGAAATTCGGAAGTGAATCCAAATTTATGCATTATTTGTCAAAAAAGAAAAATTTCGAGAAATGAAGCCTTATTGGAATGTGGTGACGTTGGAAGAGGGAAGCTCATCGACTGCGCTTATTTGCAACGCAAATCAATTCACGATTCAAATTATAGTCAATCAATTGTGAGGATACTGAATTGTCTGGGTGCTGAAAATGAAGGTGAAAACAGGGTAACGCAGAATTACCATAAAGTATACTAGATGATTCACATCAAAAGAAAAAATTGATGCTCTCAAACGGCGAATGGAGAAGCAGATAGAGATCAACGTTTCTTGTGAATTGGAGACACCAATGACTTGGTCCCAAATAGCGACAACGACGGAGAAGATGGACTGGGAAAAATGTGTCTTTTGTCAATAGGACAAGAAGGAATTACAACGGTTGGTAATGTCATTTAATATGAACAAGACCATTCTTGATCTTTCGAATTACGATTACAAGTTACGTATAAGAACTAGCGGGGTCGGTGATCTAATTGCTTCGGAAGGAAAATATTAGCGGGGAACCCGCTATCCATTTTGTTAGGAGATTACATCCTCAGAAAACGTCCGCGTCCGCAGGTTAGGTTAGGTTACGGGACTTGGAAGAATTTCGAGTCTCGAGCTATATATGATAGGAGGGGGACTTAGAAGAATTTCGGAACTTAGAAGAATTTCAAGTCTCGAGCTATATATAATAGGGGGGGGGGGACTTAGAAGAATTTCGAGTCTCGAGCTATATATGAAAGGAGGAGGACTTGGAAGAATTTCGAGTCTCGAGCTATATATGATAGGAGGGGGACTTGGGAGAATTTCAAGTCTCGAGCTATATATAATAGGGGGGGGGGGGGGGAAATTGGAAGAATTTTGACTTTCGAGCTACCGTCTGCCGTCCGCCGTCCAACCAAAAACTTGGAAAAATTTTGAGACTCGAGCTATATATGATAGGAGGGGGACTTAGAAGAATTTCGAGTCTTGAGCTATATATGATAGAAGGGGGACTTGGAAGAATTTCAAGTCTCGAGCTATATATAATAGGGGGGGGGGACTTAGAAGAATTTCGAGTCTCGAGCTATATATGAAAGGAGGGGGACTTGGAAGAATTTCGAGTCTCGAGCTATATATGATAGGAGGGGGACTTGGAAGAATTTCAAGTCTCGAGCTATATATAATAGGGGGGGGGGGGGAAATTGGAAGAATTTTGACTTTCGAGCTACCGTCTGCCGTCCGCCGTCCAACCAAAAACTTGGAAAAATTTTGAGACTCGAGCTATATATGATAGGAGGGGGACTTAGAAGAATTTCGAGTCTTGAGCTATATATGAAAGAAGGGGGACTTAGAAGAATTTCAAGTCTTGAGATATATATGATAGGAGGGGGACTTGGAAGAATCGTTACTTTCGAGCTATATATGATAGGAGGGGGACTTAGAAGAATTGTGACTTCCGGGCTATATATGATAAAAGGGGGACTTAGAAGAATTTCGACTCTTGAGCTATATATGATAGGAGGGAATGTAGAATGATAATTTCGATTTGAATTATATGACAAGATTATCAACTCAGTTCCACACCACCTGAGAGGTCGAGTTAAGGAATTGCGGGTTCCCCGCTGCCATTGCAACGTCTGCAATGGCTTCTAATTTCTTAGTTGCTGTCTCCTTCGATGTCAACAAAGAAAAAGGAAAGATAATCGGATTCATGACAGTCCAGATGATTTGCCATTCAAACTCATCTGCGAAGAAATACGTGTGGCCGCAACTTTGGAACAGGTTTCTATGTCATAAATGTACTTTATGGTATACCTTATTAAGTTCGCTTGTATTGCTCGTACTTTGGGAATTGGTTAGTTACTATGATTCTTATGCATGTTGGATGGGGGGGGGGGCTTTTGGTTTCCAAAGTGATGGTACTTTTTTGAAGACACCGAGGTGTGACACATCTTTCATGTCTTTGCTCTAGGTTTGATTCGCATTTTCCTAATCTATATCCGCGTGTTTGTTGTCCCGCGTGGTCCCGTTACTTAAATTGTGTCCCGCTACCACGATCCTGTACCGTTACCTAAATCTATCCCGTTACCGCCTAGTCTGGTCTGGTCTGGTCAAATCTTTTCTAACCCTGTATAACCGAGCGAAGAATGGGGGTGGTCTAGTCTGGTCCAGTCTAGTCTCGTTGGGCGAGTGTCAACCTCTAGAAGAATATTTATAGCCGTTTGTTTTACCACAGTTGAAGTGTATGACGAGCGCATTATAAGGCTAACGTCCAACTAGTTGACAAGGAAGTACTTTGGGGAATGAGGCAAATTTATAACATATATTATCAAAATTCTTAGGAATTATGACCTTGAAATTTTATTGATTCTTACTGTCTCTCTTTTATTTTCACCCTCTACTCTAATAGAAATCCCCCCCCCCCCTCCCTCAAAAAAATATGTAAAGGAAAGGAAAAGAAGGTACAGGAGGAAATGGTGGAAAGTTTTTTTTTTTTTTTTCAAGTCGAGAACTCTCCCCCCGTAAATCATCCTGTAGATCCGCCCCTCGTTATTTTCTTGTCATACAGATGTATTTCAGTGAGTATACCGTAATGCTTAATTCTTACCGGAATTATCAGCCGTTCTCAAATTTTGTAATATCGATACAGACCCCAGAAACTGCTTTGACTTGTATGTGTTCAACGCTATACTCGATACTTTCTTTTATGTGTCTAAACTCACTTTCCAAAGCCAGTTCATCAGCTCGATCTCTGTTATTTTGTCAATTATGTTTTGAATAGATAAACTCACTCGTTTTTTTTTTCACATAGGCACTCAACTCTTATTCCATTGTAGATTGTCGAACTATTTTGTTCCCTATCATGTTAAGTTAAATTATCGATGAAAAAATTGAGAAAGTAGTACCCTACGAAAGTCGTGATCTTTTTCCATGGAATTTAGTAAATCATAAAGACGTTTCTCGTAAAACGCTCGAAATCTATAAGCGCCCATCAATCGGCCTTCGATTCGTATTTCCAAGCAATGTCGTCCAATTTCGTCAAAGTAAAAAACATTCATTTACACTCACTCCACGATGAAAAGATGCAGCCAGAAACATCTGACTTTCATCCCTCGCCACGGCTTTAAAAGGGGATGTTTTTTATTTTTAAGCCCCCTATCTCGATTCTGCACTAATACCTAACAACACTCAAAGTTTCAAGAAAATTGGTATCATACAAACGGAGCCTATTTGTCTAGAAAAAAAACGGTGTAATTTTTTGATTTTAGCATTATATCTCATGGCAGTGCCTTTCAAGTTTGAATTTTAATTATAATTGTTTATGAATCTCCTTAGTATCGGTATTTGAATTGACTGAAATATATTTTGTTGTACAAATTACTAATTCTGAAGCATTACTGAATTTATTCTTACAACTCTAATACATTCTTCAAATGTCGAAAAATGTCAGTTCAAACGAAGGCAGCACGTTAAAAGTCAATGTTTTCTTCATAATAACGCAAACTCATCAATGTAATTGAGAAAATGGCGTAAAAACAGTAAACAGCAAATTTTCAAAAGGATTTAGTGGCAACACTGTAAGTCTTTGGAAGTACCAAAATAGTTCATTTTAAAGGAAATTTTATGGGTAATATTTTTTAACACAAGTATTTTCCTCGTAAAATGTTTAGTTTTCCGTAAAAATGAGAAAAATGAAGAAAAATCAATTTTTTTCAACGTTTTAGCCCCCTTTTACGCTCCAAAAGGGTCGAATCAAAAATTTACCGATATATTCGGATTCAGCGGTTTTTTTTTGAATTAGAATGAAAGAGGTTACCAACTTGTTATACGAAGCGCATCTTGCATCGCAATTTTTAAAAAAATGGTCTAGTCTAAGATTCCCGCTCGGACCAGGAGACTTTTTCGTAATAATTCCTCTTTTATCCTAATCTACATGATTCTTGTGAACATCCACACTTACCATCTTCCTTTATTCACCTCCCCCTCCAGGGGTTCAGGTTCCCTATAGGCTTTAGTGTGTTTTTGCAACAGCGTAATGGATTGTGATCTTCGGACCTTCTCATTCACAATGTGGAACTTCCATCTGAAGGCGAAATATGACGATCTAATCTTGGAGCCTGGTAGCGTTGTGGTTGTCGCACTTGTCATGCTAAAAACGAGAAGTCGCGCGTTCGTTTCCCGCTCGGGTCAGGAAACTTCTTCGTCATAATTCTCCTTCTATCCTTATCTACATGATTCTTGTGAACATCCGCACTTACCATCTTCCTTTATTTAGATAGAAACTTCGGAACTTCATTTTAGTAGTTTTAAACTTAGGTATTTCTGAAAAATCGCTCCCTTCTATATATTCTTATTTGCAAACGCAATATCATAATTCTTTAATGATTAATTTTCCTAATTTTTAAAGAACAGTCATTTTCAGATTTGGATCTTACACCCTTCAATTGGTCACATCACCTGTTTGTATAGTACTGAAAGTTTTCAGTCTTGCCAGTTGTCATCTTTCCGCAACTTTTGTAGTGGGTGTTTGAGATGTTATTGAATCTTTCTTCAAAGATTAAATTGACTACTCCACAATATAAACAAATTAAACTTCTTTGCTATCTAACTTCCATTTCCTCCGTCCGAAAATATTACAGTCACTTCGTGTATATTTCACATCAACAGTTTAACTAGAAACACTAGAGTCTTCTTATAGTGTTTTGCGACGATGTCCAAAAAATTCCATACGGTAACTCTTTTCGAAGAATTTTTGCAGGTAGCGTGAAGTTTTTGTGGAATTTGTCGCCAACTACTTATAGTTCCCGGAAGGAATTTGGAGAAGATTTATTACATAGGTACTTATTTAACGAAAGCTATTTTGTATGGATGTTGAAAAAATCATTGAAAGTTTAAATTACTATTTCGTCATTCCTAGGCGACCCGATTGTATAAATTTGATTCGTCGGCAACAAAAATTGACTTAAAATACCGTCGCAATAGATGACAAAGTAATGTTCAAGTAGAAAATAATATCGTTCGAAAGTACGCCCTTAAATGTATTCGGCAGCAAAACAAACTGTATCATCAACTGGAATGCTCATTCCAAACGAATTTAATTTTCAATGAAATTATACGCTTGCTTTGATGAAATACTCGCCGAAGGGAATAGGTACAATGCGATTTCGCGGTTTCATAGATCGAGTTATAGATCTCTAACTAGACGAAAGAAAAATAATAAATAAATGACCTCGACTAAATAAAATTCTACAAAGCATAAAAATCGATGATCACGTGTCCAATCTAATTTCGATACGTCGCCGTTGACGCTGGTGACAATACACAAAATTCAACTCCAGGTAATCGTACCAACATCTTTTGGCACACGACGATGAGTCTATTGTAGCAGAAGTGAATGCGTCAGCCAGTTCCTCAGAAAAATACCTGCCTCATTCATTACCAATGCCTACATAGTTTTCCTACGTATAACTTACTATTTTTTGGTCTTCACGTCAAAGATACGACGATTGTGCCAGTGCTCATCAAATGAGAATTTCTCGAGCTTTTTTTGTTTGGACACAGAGTATGAAGGGAAGAGAAAATGAGTAACATTTTCTGGCGGAGCGAAATAAGTAAAGATCATTTTTGATGTTTCTTTTTATAGTTCCTCCATCTACCTATCAATAAAACAAAATAGTTTTTGATAGCGGAAAAAGCAGCTTAAACTTCTTTTTTATTATGATGACCTCGCTAGTTTTTGGGGACTTACTCTTGGTCTGAGTATAATAATTAGCCAACTATTCTGGATAAAGTCTTGAAAATTATCCTGGGGGTGGTATAAATTCGGACTTGGACTCGCAGATTTCCAATAGACGCCTGGGGTGGCGGTAAAGACATGAAAAAGAGGGAACCCAGTACCAAAATTGAGAATTTTCGATAGTGGATAAAGGCACAGTAAAGACAATCAACAAGTTTGAACCTCCTTGTGACGTCATCATCATCCGTTCAATCTGCTTGTGACGCCAGTAGTTCGTGACGTCATCAGCTTGCATTTTCTTGTGTCGTCATCAACATCCGTAATTTCCTTAATTCATGACGTAATGACATTCCCCTTTTTTTCACCAGGGAACCTGTTCTATGGGGTGTTCTTTGAGAAATTTGCCGTGTGCCGTGCGCCGTATGCTGTCCGGCAAAAAACTTGAAAAAATTTGGACTCGTATCATATATAGCTCGAGAGTCAAAATTAGCTCGGAGGTCGAATTTTTTCTAATTCCCCCTCCTATAATATATAGCTCGAGATTCGAGAAAAATTTAGACTCTGGAACTATATTATACTAGGCTTATAATAGGTCTACGCCTTCTTCGTACTACCTTGTCTAGGTCTAGGCTTCCTTGTTTTTCAATACCAAATCCCATTTGGTTCCCTGCGTTCCTCGTTTAACTTTGGTAAAGAAGCCGTCGTTTTTCTTTCAGACTAGCAGATTTCTGCCTAGCCTAGCATACTATTACTAGGTCTAGTATCGGGCGAAGTCCAAAAAGGGGGAGCTAGTATAATCTAGTATATTGTGTGCCAAGTCTTTTTCAAGCCTAGTAGGCCATTATTAGTAGGGGGTAGCATAGGCATATGCTAGGCCTAGTTCAAAGTTAGTATCGTAGGCCTAGTGTAAAGCTAGTTTCTTGATTAGGTCTAGGATAAGTCCATTGACAGGCGCAGAAGCCTAGTATAATCTAGTATATTGTATTCTAGCCTAGTACAGGCTAGTATTTGTTGGCTCTGCATAGATACATGCTAGGCCTAGTTTAAAGCTATTATAGCCCAATATTTACTGTATGCTAGAACTGGGAAACGTCCGTTAACCGAGGACAAAGTTTTTTTTACCGACTTTTCGTAGAAAAGCGAGTATGTACTACACCCGTCACAGTTGTGGCAGAAAGAGAGGGAAATGAACTTTCTCGACGTTTTAGAGGTCATACATCATCACTACGTCATTAAGAAAATTTTGGGTAGGGATATATATATGGATCAAAATTTGTCCGGGCTTCTCCTCCGAGACTACTGGGTGGATTTTCTTGAAACTTGGGCACGTTGTAGTGTTAACTCCGAAGTTGTGCACCTGCACTTTTTTAAACGATCGGATCCGTAGACTGAAAAACTGTATACTCGAATTGTATATGATCACTCTTTCCTTATGAGTACTTTTTCATATACATAGATATAATTTTACATGAGCGACGCTAAAGCACCTACAATATACATACTCCGAATACAAATATGTTTGGATTAAGAGAAGAGCAGCTGGAAATAATATAGAATGATGTTCGGGAATTGAGGACGATTGAGAATGAATTACGAGTAGAGGGGCGAGAGATGGTGAGGATTATGTGAGCCTTATTGAAAGAACGATTTATAGAATACGTTGGAGTTATGAAGATAGGATTTAAGCGCAATGATTACTTGAGGAGTTATCTGTCAAAAGGGCACCCGTGAGCAGTAGTTGATTTTCAAAATACATCTTTGGAGTTTCATGTTCAGATTACTCATTCCACATTCATTTTATCAAAAAATCTATGATGACAAAAATATTTTGCGTGTTTTCATCTTTACAGATCACTAATTATTTTTCAAATTGATCGAGAAATGAATCTGGGACAATTCTATAAAGATGTGTACCTCGGATGCCCTTTTTATGGAGATGAGTATGAGTGACCATAAGCGTACATGTAATTTTTCGTTTTTTCAACCCTTCGACGGGTGCCCTTTTGACAGATAACTCCTCACTTGTAGGCAGAGGTGAAAATTATTTCTTTTTTTATTTTTATTTAGTTTTTTTTTTTTAAATTAACAAGTTACCAAGACAGTGTCACAGAGCTCAGTGGTTTTAAAAAAAGTAGATGTGAAAAAAGGAATTATTTGATTTTGGAAGAATTAAAAGATGTTGAGGACAAATGGGGAGTCGTCTGATAGTGCTTCTATGTGATTGTGAGAGATAATTTAGGAGTTTGGGAGTGAAACTAATTTGGGACAGGAAAGATATATCGAATTATTATTATTATTATGATTATGATTATTATTATTATTATTATTATTATTATTATTATTATTATTATTTTTTTTTTTTTTTTTGGGGGGGGGGGAGGGGGAGATATCAGAATCGCAATGAAAGCATGAAAGAGGGATGAGATGGGTGTGTATGTAAGTCTAATAAAAGATGCTAGAGAATCGGAGTTGATCAAAAATGAATTAGGGGGGCGAGAGATCGTGAGGATGTGTGTGTGTGTGTGTGTGTGAATCTTATTGAGAAAACGATCCATCGAATGAATTGGAGTACTAGAGTTAACTTTTAAGCAAAAAACATGAATGAATTGGAGTACTAGAGTTAGCGTTTAAGCAAAAAATTTGATTGTAGGTAGACGTGAAAAGTCGTGTGTTGCTTACGCGGCTGCTGAGCATTTTTTTTTTCTCTTTTTTTTTTGGTCTCCCTAACAAATTGACGAGACTTGTCTCTAGACTCAGGGTTACGGGCTAGTGGACAAATAGGGAGAATAAAGATGAAGATGAATAAGATGGTGTCGTAGAAATAGGTGAATCGGAGGCGGCTCATCGTGATAATGACTTTCTCATGATTGATGGAGAGGGAGTTTGTGATTCGGGCAGAGATAGAATCGAGAAGCCAGATACTTTTAAGGGCTGGGCGAGAAAAGAAGTATCGAACGGATAGACCGTCAGAATTTCAGTATGGGCACAGAGGACGTGAGGGGCGTAAAAAGAGGAAAAAGTAGGAGAGAAGAGTACGGCCCATTTTGAGACGGATTGGGATGAATTTTTGGCTACCGGCAATAAGGTCGAAGTCAAAATGGTCAAAATTCGTAAGGTCGATGATACATTGAGGTCGAATGAAAAATTGGTCGAATTATCACAAAACGGCTGAAATCGCGGATTCGATGCATTAATGACGCTGTATCACCATAGATACACCTTCTAAAGCGCATAGCCTGAGTGAAGGGCTGGAGTGTAGTGCGCCACGGGCCATCGAAGACCGGAACATTAATTGGAGTTCAGATGTTGGAGTGGGTGTGAGTTAAAAAACCGTGATCACGTTTGGGATTCACGTCAATAAGGTCGAATGCGATTTGGTCGAAGTGAGAATGGCCGAAACCTAAAAGGTCGATTATACAGAGAAGTCGAATGAAAAATTGTCGAATAATGAAAAAAAATATAATGAAATTATCCGGTGATTGACCCAAATTATGAGTTATTGGGAGAATCACCCTATCACAAGATATAGGTTCGGTAAGTACAATTAAAAATTGAAAAAATGGCTTCAACAAAGCACTTTCAACGCCTCAAATTAATAAAAATACATTCACAGACAATTTTAACACGCCCCTCAAGTAGCTTTCCACGTCATCACTTTCGTCTTCGTACTTAAGGACGACGGTAAGTAATCTATGAGGATATCCTGAATCTGCAAAGGAGCGTTTGGTAAATGGGAAGCTGACACTATTTTTCAGATCATGTATAGCGATTAGGACGAGAGGAACACTCCATATACCCCTCTGGGGGACACCATTTTCAATGGGCTGCGGGGGAGAGTGTGGGTTTTTAATCCTAACCGTTAGAGATCTGTCATGGAAGAAGGATTGGAGGAGTTTGGGTGAATTACCTCGAGGACTAACGTAATATAATATTGAAGTTCCTGAAGGTTGAAGAAAATGGAGTAGAGTTTTAAGTTCCCCAATGTGAGTCAAATATAGCTTGGATGGTGGTACGGTCTTTGCGAAAACCGTATACTGAGTTGATGACTCTCCAACTGTTCGGGTGGAAACCTTCCTCCTTTCGAGGGTGAATCATAAGTCCAGAAGTCAAAGAGACGAGGAGAAAAAACAAAAGTAAGTACGGGGAAAAAAGTAAAAATTCGACACCGATAAAAATTTTCCCGTAAAACAAATTCCTTGTTGAAAAGCATTTTGTCTACTTTATTGATATTTATTCTGGAAGATTCTGTGAATTTATTGGATTTTTTTGATAACCGTCAACTTTTTTATTTTTAGGTCTTAGTGAATTGTCCACAAATATGGTCCATTATATTATGATTTCAAGACTGGTTTTCATTTTCCATAATTGGAGATACATGGTCGAAAGGGGCACTTATCTTCTCAGAAACTGCTTTTAAAAGTCCATTAAACATGTCTATAGTGTGATTGAGTACAGCGCAAACGTTTTCATTAGCACTATGATTTTTCTTTTTTTTTTTCTCTCTCTCAATTTATATATTGAGCATAACAATTTACTAAATAACATAATTATAATATAGGAGTAAGTAGCACGAATAAAAATTTTTAAAAATGATACTTCGGAGTAACTATTCGAATGAACCACGTGCAAAAATGTATACTACAATGCAATGTGTGAATAAAATGTATCGAAAATGTGGTGTCGAGGTTTGTAGATCGAACAGATTACAAGCTTATTTTTTCGCTAAGTAGATCGTTAACCTTCTTGGATATCGAGCGCAATATTGGTATGATTTTTCTGCTCGTGCGTCTAGTCCTAGTATAGTAGCTTACACGAAAATTCAATCGAATATCAGAAAATAAGAATGAGGAAAAGTTGATGTAAACCGTCGTGTTGATTGCAGGAAATACAACAGGTTTGAAATGGCCGTACATGCGTCTGCGTAAAGTGCGGTGAAACTGCATTTCGGCCACGAGGAAAGGAAGGAAGAGTGGTAGGCCTATTAGGAAGTTCCCAGCAGAAGACCTGTTTAGTATGTCGCGAGAAACGTACCTCAAGTACATGTGTTTTTTATTCGGATGATTGTGGACGTGCGTTCTGTTACGTGATAAGCGACGTGTGGCCGCGAAATATCGTGTGTTTTCCTCGTGCCAATATGAATTCAATCCGTTCAAGGTGTTCGTGAAAAATCTCTCCGATGAAGGCGCTATAGTTTTCCCCATTTTATTCGTAATTTTACTCATTTATTGCGATGCCGTTGTTCGGGAGGGATTTACGAAAAGTTTGATAGATTCGAAAATATGTTCCTTTACGGAACAAGCATTAGCCGGTTGTGTTATATGGTGCTTACGACGTTCTTTACCGTGTCAGTGAGCGATGCGTTTTTCGAGAAAGGCTTTTTCGCGAGCGGCAATACATTATGGGATGAATTATACCAAAAGTGCGGCAACCGAGTGTCTTTCCACTGTGTGCAAAGTAGGTTGATGAATTACATTAACACTACTCTGGACGCGGATTTGCGTATCACGGACGGTATCTATTTTGTAAAGAGTAATAACGATCACATCAATGAAATTGTCGACTCGGATTCGCATTTTGAATTCGTCGACGGCAACAACGCAACATTTCTCAGACGACGAACTGAACGAGCGTCCAAAAGTTTAAGAACGATGAGTGGCAACGAAATTGGCAATGCTACCAGCGTCGAATCCACCCTCGAGGATGACGAAGAAGAGTTCAGTCATTTTGTGAGGACGGTTGAAAAGATAGAGGATGACTTGGAGACGACGGAGAGACAACAAAACGCTACCTCAACTCAGGCCCCCTTCTCTATGAACAACCAAATTTCGAACAGTTCTAAAGAAGAAGAGGACATCGAAGAACCTCGCAGCGACGATAACGTAGTAATCAAAAGTTTGAACAAAGTTTCCGACATTCTTTACGAGAAAACGAGCGACTACCTATCGTCGCACGATTTACGATTAGATTTGCCGCAAACTTTTTTCGGTGGTTCGAAGATGGTCGTTTCGCCGAGAGGTTTCGCTGAAGATGGTGGTATTTTACTGAAAGTGAATTTCAACCCAGCTGAAACGCCAAGGCATATTGGCAAAAAATATTTCCGTAAGTATTTTGGAATCCATTTTCTATTCCTACGAGTAGAATGGTATGCCTTCCTCCCAGAAAAAAATCACATTATTCAACCGTGGTACGGAGGAGAAAGGTACATCTGCAAATGTAGCTTCTTCTTAAAACCAAATTTGACCGGCGGGACTCATTTACTCTCATTGATGAACTAAACAAACGTCAGATTTCACTGAAAAAGGTAAAAATTAAGGTAGAAAAATGAAATTTCATGAAGTCTTATCGATTGTTGACCAAAAGTTACACTCAGAAATGTTTTGAAAGCGGTCGACGCCAAACATTGGAGTGACTTCCAGTCAAACGACAATCATATTCTCCAAGGCTCATGTAGGTGTATGCTTTTCGACTTTTTCAGATCCTTTAGCGCAGAGCTTCCCAACTTTTAGGAATCGAAAGATCGCGATGACAAAAAACAGACGTTCTACGGGCCCCTTCCTTATTAGGTTCTTATGCGATAAACTGTGACACACGATAGGTATTGTAAACTTAGTGGCAGTAGGATTTTGTTTTGTAGGTCGATGCGGACCACCGATGGGTTGGGAACTACTACTCCGAAATGTTCTCGAACTTCATCTTTTTCGACCCATGTAAAATGTATAGTTCGGGGATTGAAATTTCTACTAGTCCCAGAACTGGACGCTCAAAAGGCTTTTCTTGCAGTCTCAAGGTCACTTGAGCAGTTCATTGAGCGTGTAACTCGAGTCAAAACTTCTCTCAGTACTCACGTGTACCTTTTTCTGACTACCTCGTGATCCTTCTCTCCGTCTCAAATAACATAAATTCTTCTTTTTGATCAAAGTTTTTCCAATAAAGTTTCGCAGCCGATACTCATACACAAAGTCAACCGGGTCGCCACGTTGGTCTCATGGGACCTATTCCATGTTACATTAATATAATTATTTGTATGAAATTATCAAGTCGTAATGAACGTATCCATGTCAGAGTATCAAAAGTTTTTGCTCGTTGAAAAAGTGGGGTTTAGTTACTTCTTTCGATAATATTTGATGCCCATAAGTTTTCTTAGTATCTAAGTCTATGAGTATAATTTTCTGATTTTAATTGAGGTTAATCTCAGGGTAACTTTCAAGAAATTTCAACAGAGTAGGTGTTTGATCAGTAAGTTAAGACTGACCCACGAGCCACACTCGGAGTCTGAGGATGATATGTACCTTTACAACATGTACAGACTATCTAAAAAAACTTAGCTGCAATTGCTGGCAGCGAGAATCCGCAAGTTCCACGTTCCCCGGGAGAACATCCAGTGTTATTTTCATCCTCTTATGTTCAAAAGAGTAGAGTTATTCGGTTTTTTCCAAGTCTACCTCCAATCATATATTTCCAAGTACCCCATCTACGACATATGTAGCTCAAGAGTCAAAATTTTACCACGTCCTAATCCTATCATATATGTATAGTACGAAGGTCGAAATTTTTCCACGTGTCCCTCGCAACATCATATATGGCTCGAGGGCCAAAATTTCCACGAGTCCCGTAACCTAACCTAACTTAGGTTGGTGACGTCATCAAAGTTGAATGCGCTCGCGAAAATTTCTTGAAAATGCCCCCCAATAAAAGAGATAACCGATTTCCTGGTAGAAACACATTTTACTGGGAGCGGAGGTTTTTGACAGCGTTCGATCCTTTGGTGGCGGGCTTCAAAATGTATTCAAGTCTCTTAAAGTAGATCAAGATCATTTGTCTGGGACAGATGAACTCGCAGTTCACTTTTTATACTTCTCCTTCACCCTCCTCATATATGTAGCTAGAGAGTTGGACTTCTTCAAGTTTCCTTCCTCGTACAGACCAAAAACTAAAATCTTACCAAGTCTCTCAAGTAGGTCAAGAGAGCCACTAACACAGGAGTTGCATCGAGAGTTCCGTCGTGAAACTCGAAAATCAAGAGTTTTAAGAAGGTTAAAGAGGGTGTGGCCACGTGGACGTACGACCCTCGATCTAAAAGTTGGAGCGGAGGTTACAATCAGGATTGAAAATATCATTTTTTTATGCAGAATGGCACGTGGTATTACTGAGCCATTTACAGTTGAATCTTTTCTACAGAATTACAAATAGTGCGTATTGAATAGGAAGAGATTTTTTTCAAAATTCAAGATCTATCTACCTGGTATCGGATGAAATGCAGAACCACTATTTGATCGAAGGTGTTGAGTGGCTCACGCATTGTCCTTGGATTTGTGTCATGATTACTAGAGGATGAAGTGCAAATGTGATTTCTTGAAGAAAGATGAGGTATTACTCTTGATTTAACTTTGAAAGCCGGGTTAGGTCAGGTTGGTTTTCCGACAACTTATAGCGTGATAATCCTGTTGAAAAGAAACTATTTCTATTGGGAGCCTGTGATCTTTTCGTCCTTCTGGCTAATTGTGGTGCCGAAGAGGTGAGGATTCTAACCTAAATTTCAATCTTCGAACGCTGTACTTGTACGAATGTAGGACTAGGAAGAATATCAATTTCCAATCTCTGTACGGTGTATGGCTGAAGAACTTGGAAAAAATGTGATTCTCGAAGGGGGACTCGGAAAAATTTTAACCGTATGGAGATATACTTGATTTTGATCTATTGTAGGGACTTGGGATGATCTATTTTCGGGACTTTCGACTTCCGATCTCGATATATGACTGTAGGACTTGGAAAAAATATTGAATTTGGAGCTATGATAGGGTGAGGGAAAAAATTCCAATCTTGAGTTATAATTATGAAGAGGGGATTCACCTACCTATAGAGAACTTACTCTTAAGATGGGTTCAATGTTTGCATCATTCTAGAAATAACCAAGTGCTGCATATGATTCCTTGGATAAAATACTCAAATGAATGCCAAATTAAAATCTATATGTTTTCCTCATAAACCAGGTCCCCTGATCGCCTCAATTAGGGTAGTTATTGAAAGAGAAACCGAGCAGCGAAAGATGTGAGCTGCAAGTTTTTTTTCCTTTGCATGTCTATTGTAACCTTACTTTTCATATGCTAGTTTTCGAAATTTCGTTGAAGAATGATTTGATGAATTTTATGCGCGTAAGACTTTTTTGAGAATCGAGTTCCAAATTCAATTTGCTATTTTTTTTTCCAAACCTTCTCTCATCTGTACATTATTTACCAAGGCTGTAATACTAATGCAATCGGCAGTTTTTCCACGATTTCTATAATTATTCTCTTTTATTGAAGATATGGTGAATAAAGAGAAGATGGAATGTCTAAGCTCGTCAAATCTTGGACATAGATCCTGCTGTAATGATCTTATCTACTTCGGTAAAAGGTTCGTAAGAATTTCTGATATATCAAAAACTCTAGTAGCATGGTCCTTGTTCAGAAAAACGTTTTCTTTGTCTTAGTCTTCAGAAAGATTCTAGTAGAACATTCAAAATAATTGAGGATGCTACTTGAGCTCTTTAAAGAAAAAAAATTTGAATATCAGAATAGAAATTTAAAATTCATCTTTTGCACGCCGATATCATTAAATCTCCGAGTGCTTTCAATGGGGGCCAAAAACTTCCATAGCCGGTTGGCTCCATATGTGACCTGCGATGAGAAAAGGATGCTCATCACCTATTGGCGCAGGAACACTATTTCTCTCGGATTGGACATCTAATCAGAGAGAAATACGAGTATAGTGTTCCTGTCAATGGGCAATGAGCATCCTTTTCTCATCGCAGGTCACATATCCTCTTTAGATACAGTAAATACACAAAAAAAAAAAAAACACCTGTTCATGAAAAAATGATCTGCACGTACTTTCTTATTATGACTAGACAGTCTAGCAGGCCTACATATAATTATTAACGAAAATGAAATAAGCATTACCAAGGTTCTTGGTTCTCTCATCTAACTCTGTCATAGGTGATTGTTTCATTAGTACATATGAATTAAATTTTAGCATAAGAACAAATTTTGAAAACTTGTAGTTCCAAGGGAAAGAACATATTGCCGAAAAAAGAAAACGAATTAGAATTTTATATGTTCATATTTTTCTTGTTAATAGGATTCTGGATGCATTACCGACAAACACTCGTACGTTAAATTTGAATTTCTCTTCGTGAATATTTACTCGCACACTTTTGTCGTCTTAAATAATTCACAACTGATAACGTCGACTTCATCAAAATTTACTTCTCTCCAGATGAAAATTTAGTTACAAGTGGGCTATAATTTTCCATTGAAAGAGGTCAATTAATTCCGGAACACAGAAATGAAAAAATGTGGGACACGAACATCTATACATATATAGCAACTTACGAGTACCCGAACGATTACCATTAGAGAAATGTTTTTCACCTTGAACTTGACCGCAAAAATTTTGTCTTTACATCTTGTGGTAACTTGTCGTTACAAGAAATGCGATACTGGTGTTCTTCTCAGCAGTCGTCGACTCAAAATAATACCGGTAAACTAGAAAAACGAATACGTTTACTTTTGGCGGCAAAATATTCTCGTCATACATTTACTGTCGTCTATATTTATAGACTTAAGGTAGGCTTTTAGTTTTAAAGATTAATTGAAATTCACGAAAATAAGCTAATGACAGCTCGAACGAGCGCTATGTCCCTCTATGGGTTGTCAAAATAGTGTTATGAGGTGAAGCGGAGGGAATTATTTATTTTTTCATCCGCGTTTTCCCTCGCTCGATTATTCCAGATATGGACAACGATCCATATTTTAAAAGCATGTTCGTATCGTAATCAAAAAAATACTATGATCGTTAGAATAAATCGTTTGTTTCCTTTCACTTCCTCCATCTATCATGAGGTTGTAGCTGTGAGTATTGAAATAACAATAGCAAAATTAGTTGTATTAATGTTATTATCACTTAAACGAATGAGGAATAATGGAGAACAGTTTCATTTTTGTTTTTAGCATTACTCAACGGTCTTATTTACAAATTATAACTCGTCTATCTCTAACTTTCTCAAATGGGTGCCACCTCTGGTATCCTGATTTTAGATTAGGCCCTTCTTCGTTTTCTCGATGACCTGTATAAGATCTAGGCCTCTGGAAATTTAGCCTAGCTTGGATGTTTTTCTTACGAATTTTCAGCTCAAAAAGATATACAAATATTGGGCCAACTGTATTGTGCACAAGGTTATGTACTTGCTCAAAATTTAAAATTTTTCCAAGTTTCTAAGTAAGTCAAGACCACCCTATGATGGAGGATTGAAAATTTTGGTCACGCAGATCCTGATATCACTGAAGCCCTTCGCTGACAGACTATCATATGCGCGAAAAAAATATACATATAACTTTTGTGCCAATGCTTTATAAACGCAACTACAAAATTTAAGGTGCATTCTCCCCCTCAAGTGTTCAAAGAATTTCTGGATTTGCATGATGGAACCTTAATCTCAACTCTTTAGAGCTCCCAACCTATGAAAAAACAATCCTGAAACAAATTTCATCATATCATATTCCAATGTGATGGGTAAAAACTGGCAGTTTGAAACAACCGGTAGACCGGAGGTTCCTTGCAAAAACAACCGGTAGTACTCAAAATTTCGGAAATTTTGGGGCGGAATTTGAAGAATAGTACCGGTCGTACCTCCGGAGGTGATCCAATTAAACTGCAGAAGTTGAAAGAAAATCGACGAAGATAAGAGAAGATTTTATTAGTTTTCAGTGGATAGCATCCGAAACTCTCTCACGTATGCTGGAGTGAACGTATTATAAGTTGATACAATTAAGTGAAAAACATTTTCGTCTCTCGGTCAAAAGACCTTGTTTTGCAAAATTTTGTTTGTTGATGTAGATATTCAGTGACATAAGCACCATTTCTCCAAATTTTTCATAAACTTCAAAACAATCGTTTTTTTCAATTGCCATTAATACTACCGGTTTTTCCTCCGGCGGTCAAACTACCGGTTGTTTGATTACCGGAGGTGGAGTAAAACCGGTAGTACCGGTTGTACCTTTGGAGGTTACCCATTACTAAATGGGACAAATTGGAGTTTTGAGTCTTGAGTCAAGCTACCTTTTTAACGGGAAAACGGTCTTATAGAAGATTATTTGGGAAAAACACCCGTCAGCGTTCCGAAGGGGAGCAAGAGCTCTGGTTTGCTTCCAAAGCAGGAAAAATTTTCAACTTTCTACCTATACGGTGTATACTGGGGGACTCGGCAAAAATTCTGATCACTGAGTGAAGTGTGGTTTGGATAAGGGCTGGTGCCCTAACCTGCCATAGAGATGAAAGGATAGTACACGTCATACAGATGGGAGGCAAGCATCGGGACAAATATTGAGTGTGTTGAGGAGAGTAAGAAGGTCACATGACTAAAAGATCTCAAGTGTACTACTTTTCTTTATCAGTTAGCTTACAAGAATACTTTTGAATGTTGCCGCAACATTAGTTGTATCGCTACTGGAGAACAAAGCCTTAAATATTAGTTTTTAATAGTGTAACACTGTGATGTAATTGGCTACAACAATACTGCGTTGTAATTGGTTCATTCGGCTATACGTGCTGCGTTTCTATTTGCTACCAGGTTTGCTGTCATTCTTTGGTCGGTTCTGTTCTTCCTATCTCATCATAACCTTTCGCTGTAAAACGTGGTTACATTGTTCAAGAGGCTAACTTTTCTCCTCTCTGCATTTGCAATCTCCATCTGTTTCCAGAGTTTTTTTTTCTCTTTTTACGATTTTTTATTATGTATGACTTCAAATATTATTCCGATTGAAAGAGGGTTTTCAAATTGTACAAATTTACTTTATTAGTTGCTTATACAAGAGTACTTCCGGGTGTTATCACATCATCAGTTGCGTCGCAACTGGAGAACAAGGCCTTAACCATGAGTTTTTATAGTATAACACTGTGATCTTATTGGCTATAATGCAATGTTGTGATTGGTTCACTTCTTAGAAACTTATTCTTACAATAATATGACATTGTGTTCTTATTGGCTAGAACATACTGCTTTGTGATTGGTCCAATCTATTGTTCTAAATGCTGCGTTTCTATTGGCTACCTGGATTCCTGCCGTCTCATTGGTTGGTTTTGTTCTTCTTCTCTCGTCCAATCACCAGGCCGAATAATTTTTCGCTGTCAAATGTGATTACATTGTTCAAGAGGCAGGCTTTCTGCCTCTTGGCTTTTGAAATCTCCATTTCTTCCCAGAATTTTCTTCTCTTTGTGCGATTCTCTACGTGTATGACTTCAAATATTCCCTCTCCATCGTGGTTTTCCTCGTTACAGTGTTTCCCAAACAGTGAATTGCCATCTTCTTTCTCCCTCGATGTTTTGTACTCCTTTCTCCTGATCTCAAACTTTCTCCCAGTCTCACCGATATAGATCCCCTCGCACTGTTCACAACTGAGCTTGTACACTCCGCTCAAGCTTTCCTTGTCCTTTTGTTCCATCTGGTCATTGCTGATTCTCTTCACCATGGGTTGGTTATTCTGGATACCCACATTCACATCGTAGGTATTGAACGCCTTTATCACCTTGTTTGTGTACTTTCCTATATATGGTATCGATCCGGAGTACTTTCTCACTATGCTATCATGGGTTCCTTTCTTTGTTTCCATTTTCCCAAAGACTTCCTCCACCACACATCTGCGGTAGCCATTGGTTTCTGCGATCTGCTTTACCATCTCGATCTCTTTCCTCTTCTCTTTGTTGTTCTTGAGGATAGAAATTGCCCGATAGTAGTAGTTCTGGATTGCCGCTAACTTGTGCCTGGGGTGGTGGTAGGAGTCATTTGGAATGATGGTGTCAGTATGCGTCGGCTTCCTGTAGATTTTGTATTCTATCCTATTGTTCTCCATTGTGAGTGTAAAGTCCAAATAGTTGATGGTCTCCTTGCTTTTTTCTAATGTGAATTTGATGCTCTCATTCATCGCGTTCATTTCTGAAACGAATAGATCCACTGTCTATCAGTGCCTGACCACACAATTAGGATATTATCTACATATCTGGCCCAGTGTTTGATCGAGTTTCCGAACTTGCTGCCCTTCAATATCCTGTTTTCCATATGATTCATGAATATCTCTGTCAGTATTGGTGATAGCGGTGATCCCATCGCAAGTCCCCTTTCCTGACTGTAGAACCTGTTATTGAAGCGGCAGTAGTTCTGGCTCAAGATCTCCTCCACTGTGTTGGCGTACTTCGACCCATCGGGGTTCCCATGGTATCTGTAGTTTTTGAGCAGGGTGAGAAGTTCCTCCTTCGGTATGGTACCAAACATATTAGTCACATCAAAGGATATCAGCTTGTCGTTACTCCTGATTTGCAACTTGTCCAGTTGCTCAATCAGCTCTCCGTTGCTTCTGATACTTCGTCTGGGTGCAAACTGGTAGTTTTCTTTCAGGAATGTGGCGACGATCTGCGCTATCTTGTAGCATGGTGATTGAATGCTGTTGACCAGGGGTCTCATCGGACGGTTCGCTTTGTGGAGTTTTACAAGCCCCTTGAGTTTTGGTGCAACCGGGTTCATCTCAAGCGTCCTTCCATTGCCGGGTACATTGTGCCGTTTCAACACAGCTTTCAGGTCATCTTGGTATTTCCGCGTTGGGTCCCTTGCCAGCTCTTGGTATCCATTAACTGCGATGTACGACTCCACTTTTTGAGTGTAGTCCTCCTTCTCCATTACCATTACCGTGCTGCCCTTGTCCGCCTTTGTCATAATCAGGTTGTTCTGTCGGATCTTCTTTTGTAGATTTGTGACCTTCCTCTGCATTACTGGCGTTCTGTCATAGGTTCGGCACATATCCTCTTTGATGTCCAACAGCACTTTTCCAATTTTAGTCCGGGCTTCTGGTCTCACGTCGTGTTCCATGGGTTGGATTACTTGTTCGCAGCTAATGGCCATGCTTTCAAGTCTACACTGGTTGAGCCTCTCTGGCTGCACGTACTTGATGCCTTTGTCCAGCAGTCTTCTTTCTTCTTCTGTGAAGGTGACGCTTGATAGGTTCTCAGTTCTGGGAGCAAATTTGTGCTCAACTCTCGCTGTCCCTTCCTTTCTTTCTTCTTTCTTCCGGGTCAGTTCGGCAAGCTTCTTCTTGATCTGTATTGTTTGGGCTTCCACTCGTTTTTCTACATAGTCTTCTCCTTTCTTCCCCTCTCCTCCTTTTCACAACACAGCATTGTTATAGCCAATAAGATCACAGTGTTATACTATAAAAACTCATGGTTAAGGCCTTGTTCTCCAGTTGCGACACAACTGATGATGGGATAACACCCGAAAGTTTTCTTGTATAAGCAACTAATAAAGTAGATTTGTACAATTGAAAAACCTTTTTTCAATATTAGTGCTCTACTTACACCTCACTCACTCATTATGAGTTCCGGTAAATATTGTTCCATCTTCTTCTGTTCTCCATTGGAGTGTTCGCAAAACGGTCACTTACACCCTTCTTTTTCCCTCGATGCTCCATGCTTTTTTCTTCTGATGTTGAATTTTCTCTTAGTCTCACCAATGTAAATGCCTTCGCCTTGTCCTCCTCCTTCGTCTAGTCGCTGCTTATTCTTTTCTCCATGGGTGGATTGTTATGGATGCCCACATTTAAATTGTAATCACTGATCACTAAACGCCTTTGTCACCTCATTTGTGTGCTTTCCTATAAATAGTGCCGATTCGGAGTACTTTCTCCCTGCATTGTCATGGTTTCCCTTCTTGCATCCATTTTTCCAAAGACTTCCTCAACCATGCTTCTAAAATAGCCGTTGGCTGTTGCGATCTGCTTTACTATCATAATTTCTTTCGTCTTATCTTCATTGTTCTTCAGGAAAGAGATTGCTCGCTAGTAGTTGGAAATCGCTACTAACTTGTGCCTGGGGTGGTAGTAGGAGTCGTCCAGAATGATGGTGTCGGTGTGCGTTGGCTTCCGGTATATTTTGTATTCTATCCAGTGCGTGTGTTAGATCCAAATAATATATATTGATAAATCTTCATCACAAACGGACATAAAACAGCTGATCATTTTTATCAATGTATATATACATTGTGACTTTCGAGTAAGACTTATCACATCTATGTTCCTGCGCCTATAATATTGCATCGGGTAAGATACAGTACGCAATGAACTTCTGGCTAAACTTGCCCTTCCCCTACTCCACTGTGAATTGGATGCTCTCATTCATCGCATTCGTTATCAGAAAGAATTGGTTGACCAAATTATAGTATCCCTATTGACAAAAATCGAAGAATTCATAGTGCCTCACCAAAAAATTTAAATATCGTCGACATATCAAGCCCAGTATTTGACCGAGTTTTTCAACTTGCTGCCTTTTAATATCTTGTTCTCCATGTCAGTCATGAATATCTCCGCCAGTATTCGTGACAGTGGTGATCCGATCGCTAGTCCTCTTTCCTGGCTGTAGAACCTAGCAGTAGTTCTGCTCTACGATCTCTTTCACTATTTTTGCGTACTTCAAGCCATCGGGGTTTCCATACTATCGGAAGTTCCTCCTTAGGTATGGTACTAAACATATTTGTCGCGTCCAAGGATACCAGTTTATCGTTGCTTTTGATTACAACTTTGCCAAATTCCTCCATCAGCTCCCTGTTATTTCTGATGCTTCGCTTCGGAACGATTTGGTAGTTCTGTTTCAAGAATCCTACGGCGATCTCTGCTATTTTTTAACAAGGTGATCAAATGATATCAACCAAAAGGTCTCATCGGGCGATTCGCTTTGTGGAAGTTTACAAGTCTCTGATACGATTGTAGGACTTGAAAAAATGGAATTTCTGAATACTAGATCTCGAAGGGTGGGGATTCTGACCTTCTTTGTGGGTTTCTATGACTCTATGACTTGGGGAATTAAGATTTATATAAGAGGGGGATTTGGAAAAAAATTAGAATATATGTGAGGAAGGGTCGACTTACTAGAGAACTTACAGCAAAGGGGCGTGGAATAAAGTTCAGCAGTGCTTCATTCTAGAATTAACAAAATATTAACTTCTTGAGTGAAAGCTAAATTACAATCGGGACATCCTCCATAAAACAGGTTCCCTGCTCGCCTCACTTAACGTACTTTATGGAAGAGAATTCGTGAGCTGCGAACGATGTGCGCTGCGAGTTTTCTCTCAAATTTTCAATTTTCACTATTCTCTTCCACATTTTCTCTCTTTTTCTTTACTATAAATGAAAACAACCAGGATGAACGACAACAAATCTAAATTATTCTTGAAACGGTTGTTACTGATTTACAATGTATGAACAGACTCGATAGGTATTTAACTCTAACTATCAAAACGACGTCTGCTCAGTTCGGTCTAAGAAATAGATTGTAAGTCGGATATTTTTCAATTTAATTGTATTTCAAAGGTGAAGACTTCACTGCGTATCGCTTTTTGTTGGGCAGCAACGTGGTCATTCCAATTGAAATTAGGTGACTCTGATTGTCGAATGCGATCATGCGTGAAGCAGATTATACTCTGCGTGTGTCTAATCCGGTGAAAAAATATTTTTACGGACGAGAGCAACCGTCTCCTTTAGTTGATCTAATGCACTTCATCTAATGAACCCGAATGTATCTGACCTGAACTGGGAAGAATTGACGGAAAAAATGCATATGCCGGTTTCTCGAATGAGTAATGATGATCGTGAATAATTCATTATAACGACGAAATAAAATCACATAATATTATAATTGATGATCTACGGTGATTAAAACTCCTTGTCAATGCGTATGACAAGCCAGTTAATTTTACAGAATAGATTCCATTCCAGAAAGAAGAAATACCCGCTATCTCTCAAGTTACTTTATTGACCTATCACCTGACTAGGATTTCCATAGAGGCAACATTCCGTTTTCATATTCGAGAATTCGCTTGTACAAGAATTATCAGCATTACTCGTATATTGTTATTTATATCTCAACATTTTTCATTTTTCTATTGATTTTATAATAGGGATCGATGATTGCAAACTGATTGAGATCATTGAGGATCTTGGAAATGTATTTAGAAAGTAAACGTATTGCCTATTTGTTTCCAAAAAGCAAGCTGTTTTTGTCTAGATGGAACGTATTTATCGGTATGCAGTTTGCCATTCTTCTCGCGTAGTGGTCAAGATTACTATATTCAAGTAGTTTTACTCTTCAGTGACCTCATCAATGAAGAAAGTCGACGCGGCTCGACCCGCCATTCACGTCTTGCTGCTGTGGTGAAGGGCAAGTTTAGCAAGGGGTTCATTGCGTTCTGTATCTTACCCAATGCAATATTTCAGGCAGGAAAATAGTACTCGAAAGTCAGAATGTAAAAAATTGATAAAACTGATCAGCTGTTTCATGTCCATTTTGCGGTGAGGATTTATCAATATCTGCACGTATAGTTGATGAAAAAGAGATTAGAAGTGATTAAAAGTTTTGGAAATTACAAAAATCGGAACATTTTAACTTGAAGAGAATGAGGACATGATCTGTACACAATGAGAAAGGGACTTGAAAATATCTCGACGCCATATGTGTGAAAGGTAGGAGGAGAACTTGAAAAAATTCCAAATACCAAGCCTCACATATCTGGGCATCAATAGTTTCCTATTCGGGTAAGGAATTTTTACAATCCCAGGAGCTATTTTGCATTCCATAATAGTGCTAAGTTTTGTATTTTGCCTTAGCACTTAGTCCATAGTTGTTCTCTTATCATCATCAGATCGTGACAAACCAATATTAGTGATTGTCAATGGAAAATGGCCCCTGTCCTTACGCGTATCTATAGGGATCTATGTCTATGAGAATTTAAACAAAAAAACTCATGGTTTCTTTAACGGAATTAAACGAGGCGTGGCAGGGAACCCGTTTTATGGGGTACGTGGGATCTGAAAAATGTATCCGTAGATTGTGACGTCACAAGACTGACCTATGACGTCATCAAATTGGAACGTCACAGACCCGGAGTGTGAAGCTATATATGATAGGAGGGAGACTTGGAAAAATTTCGACTCCGAGCTATTATGATGAAGCTTTGATTATATGATACGACCTCCAAGGTATTCAAGATGTGGATAGGAGGGGAACTTGAAAAAAAAAGAAACGGAGTTGAACGAGGGCGAAACCTGTTTTATGGGGCAAGGAGAATCTGAAAAATGTTTCGATTATTTTTGAAGTTACACAAAAGATATACTTTTTCTTGTATCATACAATATGTTCCTCACATGATACAAGAGAATTGGGACTTGAGAAAACTGATCTATAACGTCATCAGATTGAAGCAGAGAGGATAAGTCCCCCTCCTATCACTTCATCAAAATTTTTCTAAGTCCCTTTTTCTTGCCGGACGGCGCCCGGCGCCCGTCATTTTCCTTCAGTTTACCCCCCGATAAAACAGGTTCCCTGTTAAAATGTATACCTCCATAAAATTCACTACAGAAATTGGAGGTTCTTCCATAAACTTTCTGGATCTCACTATCTCTGATAGAGATGGGGACCATGAATTTGCGATATTCAGGAAGGATACTTCGACCGATACAGTTGTCCACGGATCGTCCTTCTGTCCATTTTCTCATAAGATCGCTGCCTTCAATAGTTATATTCATCGACTGACTAGCATTCCGCTAAGTCAACCAGCTTTCCAAAAGGAGCTGGCGACCATTAAGCACTTGGCCGCTGTGAATGAGGTCAACTTGGATATTGACCGTATGGTCCGTAAAAAACTTACGAGGAAGGGCCTTGATTCTACCACTTCCCTCCCCCGCGATCTGAGTGGTAGGTAATAATAATAATAAGAGATTACGTTGGATCAAGCTCCCGTTTTTGGGTGAGTTTTAATCCAAACTGACTCGTGTCCCCCGCCCCTTTGGCTTCAGGCCTGCTTTTTATAACCTCACTACTGTGAAGGGTTTGTTTGTTAGGCTAAAGGACCCAATACCGCGGGGGGAGAGGAGCGGGGTGTACAAATTGGAGTGCAAGGATTGTAACGGCGTATACATAGGCGAGACGGGTCGCCAGCTTGGAATTCGAGTAGAGGAGCACCTTTAGGCCTGGAAGAAAGGTAATTTGAGTGATTCGGCCTTTGCGGACCACCTTATCTCCAGTGGTCATAGTTTCAAGGAAGGTTCGGCTACCCTTCTCCACAAGGAGAATTCTTACTTCAGGCGCGTTGCGTTGGAAAATATCGAAATAGTGCGTCATCTGAACAGTGATAATATTACCGTACTCGACAGGTATTTTCCCGACGAAGGTTTAGTTGAATTGGTCTACGAGTTTGAGTCACCTCGCGAGGGTTCGCTCGTTCAATCCTGATCTCGTTGGTATTCTGTTTTATGAGTCGTATCTGGGTCAGTGGCGTTCTAACTTTGCCCGATGATGGTTTGTTAACCGAAAGATCTCGCATCTTCCCTTTTATATCTGCGGTCTTTGTAATTGGTTTTTCGTTTACTCTTTGAGTATTCTGTCATTATGTCGAGCCGTAACGTTTCGGACCGTGTCAATTCGAAGGTTGCAATTCTTCAAATCCAATGATCACGTCACAACGTTTGGACGCAAAAGGTTTTTGAGCTTTTGAAAATCCCCAGGATAACGGGTTCCCCGCCAAAAAAAAACAAGTCCCCTATTCGACCCATTTGAGGATGTTGATCAAAGAGACTCACGAGTTTTCCGGCGAAATTTTGTTGAGACTGGGCATTTTCTTTTCGCTTTACATAATGAAAATTGAAGCTTCCAGCATCTGTGTAACCAGCGAAAAAGTGGTATACGCTGTTTTTCCCTCAAAGGATCTCAATCTCATCTTATCTGATGTATAAATCTTTATTAGATCTCAGCGGGATGCAAACAATTCACGTATCCACACGCATCTTACAAACAGTCAGGCACATGGCAGACCTTGTAGTATATCTACATATCTCGGATTATTTGCTTCACTCTTTTACAACTCGCTCCCACGGTAGAGTAGGAGAATTCGAAGCCAATTGCTGGGGCCGGTGGGTATATCTAAATTGAGAACTAGGATAAAAAATTACGCACATTCTCAGGTCTGCTCGCTCTACAAACCTATCCTCGTCTTTGGAGCCATGCCGTGTACTGTTTCCTATCATTGTTTTTATTTGGCCTTTCTTGGAAGGTTGATCCTCGCACACTATATCAACTCTTAACGCATAATAAGTTAATCCGACCCTATAGTTAGACGACTTTGCACCTATTTAAACGTTAGTTTTTTGAAATGTAATTGACTGAATATTGCGGTCAAGCTCAAAATAAAACCACGATCACGTAGGAAACTGATTACTTTCCGCGTCTTTATACTGAAATTTATGGGTTGGATATTACGTTATTATTCCTCGCTCGGTACAGAACCACAACAGAACTCATTTTTCCAACGCAATTTTTTGTAAACAACAACGAGTAAATGCACTTTCCTCGCAGACGTACCCCATCGCTATAAAAATTGAAAGGTTAAATGAGATTAGCAGCGTTTGTTATGCACCAAAATATGTAAATCTCGTAATGCAATCGACTTTATAACAGTAACTTCTTCATATCATTGTAATTAGGTCATTCGCTTCGACACACATGTATACAAGCATGTAAGCAGGTGTGCGTTTATTAACTCATATGACGAATTCTTGATTAAAAGACGGCGGAAATTTTTATTTTAAAAAACTGCGATGGTAAAGAGAATTTGTATACGTTTTCTTATCCTCAGTGCTGTATAAGAATACAAATTTTTCAAACTATTTTTTTCAACAACAATTCGCCAATATAGGACCTACAAGAAACTATATATGACCCTCTTAGAACGAAAATCTCGAACTGTATAACAAGATTTGTCTCGATTTCTTTTGCTAGATGATTTCTTCAAATTGATGTGTACAAATAATAATGATTGGTCAATCCACAATCATCGCGTCTTTTATTTGGGACCACGCAAGTGAAATTAAAAATTGGCATCATTTTTAGAGTAGGTACTTCATGAATTGTGTGCGCTCGTAAAGCGACACTAGTCTAATGAGTTCATAACTGAAAGTCATAACGATTAATGTTTTTGTTGTAGACGCGCACAGTATGAAACGTGTGCCATTAATAATGAATAAAATAGTTGATAAGAGTAAAAGTTTTTTTTAATTTTCTTTATTCTTTTTTTTTTTTTTTTTTTTTACGCTCTACACTCTCGGCAATCAAGTAAAAAGTAATCTCGCGTTAATTAGAAATGGATGAAGATTTTGGAGAAAGAAGACGAGTCAACACTTCTCTACTGTGATCCAAATAAATGACGGTTGTCTCGCAATCGACTCTCGCTAATTGTCCTAGAGGCAAAAACTGTATGCTCGGAGGAAAACGAAATTCGAAGAGTATGGTTGTACCAGCTGCGAGGTACTTACTGAAGAGAACGTGAAAAAGAAATTGCCGAAATGTATTTAATGTTGACCTCCAACTTGGAAATTTCGCTTGAACAAACTTTTCACTTTTGTTAATACAGCTCATCTTGATGAGGTGTGAATAGAATGTATTAACAAACTTAGTTGTCGAAGTATTTAGGCCTATTATACTTTATTACCAGAATGCTTTTGTATGATTGTTACCTTATCATCAGTTGTAACGCTCTCGAGAAGACAGGACTTCATATATTCGATGAATGTAAAGGTACCCGTTCTTAGCGCTCATCGAAGAAAGTATTGAGAGTGATTATAATAGCAGTATAAATAATAAAGATAGAAACAAAAATTATTGACATTTCTTCATTGGTTGTTTAATGTTTACAAGCTTAAAAAATTACCAAACTACACATGCTTTTTGCTTGTTAACAAATTATTACTATTTCTTATACAGACCAATCCCGGAAAGTTACCTAATAAGAATTTCTATTCTTAGTGATTTCCTATTTGAAGCCAGTATCCTCTTCATTTTCTGTCTCGAACAGTCATATCTTATTCCTCAAGTGGGTTCAAATCCTGGTTGAAGGGAGCGGCAAAGAGTTGATTAAAATGAACGGAAATTGATACATTCCAACTTTTTTTTAAGGAGAGAGAGAAGAGTAATTTCATGCATACAAAAAAAAAAAACTAACGGCTCATTTTAATCGCTGCTCGGGGGTTCGTTTCATTAACTGTCTTAATTAAAACAAGCAGGGAACCTATCTTATGGGAAACGTAAACTTTCTTCAAAGCACCTTAAGAGTATTACTTCCTTTTTTTTCTCTCTCTTACTTTCTTTCAGGGTACAGAAGTAGATATACCTAAGTTAAATCTTGTCTAAGCCGCTTTTCCATCTCAAAAATTGATATTTTTCCAAGTTTCAACGAAATTTTCCTGATCCTCCTCACCTAATCGAGACTTTCCCATTATCTAGCCAAACCCCTTTTCAATATTGATCCCCCGTTTCTTCCAATTTGCTCTCTTCATATACTTCTTTCTTCTCCTTTCAAAATATTTCATACATATTTTCCGACTACGTTTACATCGTGATTGATTTTGAAACCTCTACAATTCCAGAATTTGTGCCGGCCTGTTTGTACAACTACGACCTTGAAACCTAAAATGGTCAAGCTTAGATAAAAGCTAACATAATTATCTCCTCCAGAGATATGTAGTGTAGCATTCTGCGTGCTCCATTTTGGAGACTAACTAGCTACTGGGTTCACCCGCTCTGAGCTTGTTCGCCCTCCTTCTCTCCCAGTATTTCTTAGCTTAGTTTATACCCAGTATACTGTGTGTTGGACTAGCTTGTTGACAAGCTAACTCGTTGTGCTCGTTTTGCTTGTTCACCTCTCCCGTACAAGTCTATCAGATTATATCAAAGATATTCGACATATCGATTTCATCGATTCTATTAAACTGATTCTGCCAATCATATCGACTTCCGATACATCTATCTTGATTGGTCCTGGTTTTAATACCCAAAAAGTCTATGCTGAAATTGTCTGCAATAACCCCCTCCCTTGCATGAGTAACATTTGGGAAGAGTGATCCAAGGTTTAAAGAGGAAGATTTATTCGTCACGAAGGCTGACAAGAGAATGCTGTTGTTGTGATGGAGAAATCCGCCTGTGCTTCTAAAAGCTCCAGCAATATGGTGCTAAAGAGGGTGAGGACTTCAGTTTTCCTAAGCTTGTTAAAGAAGTTGAGAGTGTCATCAACCAGTGTGATGCTATGATCAAAACTTCAGCTAAGAAAAAAATTTTCTGGCGTAGCCAAATAAATGAAAATCATGTTCCATGTCTTTTATATTTTATCAGTCATCTTGAAATATTTCAGTCTAGACTTCTACTAGGTCAAGTGTTCGTGAGATATATTCGTTTACCCCTTTACCTATCTTGGCGTCGTGTAAGTCTTCTATGAGAAATACGAGGTAGCGCGAACTCGCTCCGCTCGTTCGCCCCCTGTCTCCCTGTTGTATTGGAATGGTATGAGACAATTCAAGTCTAGGGGACTTGGAAAAATTTCGACTATCCAGCCTTTATTTATTTAATTATTTAATTATTTAATTATTTAATATTATTTATTTATTTATTTATTTATTATTAATTCTTCTACTAGGTCAAGTGTTCGTGAGATATTATTCGTTTACCCTTTTACCTATCTTGGCGTCGTATAAGTCTTGTATGAGAAATATTCTGAGGTAATTGTGGGTGTTCTATATTTTGAGGTATCAACTTTCGTGGGGCGAACGAGCGATCTCGCTGTTGTATTGGAATGGTATGAGACAATTCAAGTCTAGGGAACTTGGAAAAATTTCGACTATCCAGCCATATATGATAGGAAGAGGGACATAGAAAATTTTCTAATTATTAATTATATTAATTATTTAATTATTTATTTATTTAATTATTTATTTATTTAATTATTTAATTATTTAATTATTTGATTATTTGATTATTTAATTATTTAATTATTCAATTATTTAATTATTTAATTATTTAATTATTTAATTATTTAATTATTTAATTATTTAATTATTTAATTATTAATTAATTAATTAATTAATTAATATAATTATTTATTATCATTACGCGGGGTGCACTCGCGAATTTCTGAATCACCCACGGGGTAGAGATTTCTCTTGACGGGGGGGAGGGGTGGGTGTACTCGCGAGTTTCAAAATCGGGGTCCGGCGAGAGAAAAGACATGGAACATGTCAAAAAACCTCCTTGTTCCTATCCCCCCGCCACCCTCCTTTACGGGTTGCCTAAAGGGTCGCCGTCTCCTCTCCTACCTACCTCCTTGCTAAATTTCTGGACCGATGGATCAAACATCGCATTGATTTTGAACCTCCTCACTCGGTCTTGAACTCGGCCTTTTTAACTGATGTCCTGAATGGTGTAAGTCCCGGAAACGACCACCTGCTTGTTTGATATTTTTGGTCTGTTCCGGAATATTCCTAAGGCTGCTACTATCCAGCGTACTGGTGAGCTACTTATCAAGGCCAACATCCCTCATGATGAGCTTCAAGAATTTTTCGATCTCCTAAATATTTTTTGGTCCTAAGTATAACTATTGTAAATTCGAAGGGAAATTTTTCGAGTTCCCTGATGAAGTAGGGATCCCTATTGGATCACCTTGAGGTTCTCTCATCTTCGAAATTTTCATGTCCACGTTTGAACTTGGCCTCTTTTTCTCGAACCAGGTGTTACTCAATCATATTTACTATTTCTCCTTGATGAGTTTCTGAGGTATCTCAATTCCTGGTACCCTTCCATATTTACTTTGAAAATAGGGGTATCTTCCATTAACTTTTTGGATCGGTATCTGTAATAGACGGTATCCATGAGCTTGGACGATTCGCTTGTGTGTCGCATGTGCAGCACCGCCCGTCATCCATTATGGAGTAGGTGCGGGTTGCGTATGCATTTAATATTGTTTCCTCCAACACCGGAATCGACCCTTTCAGGTATAACTTCAGTGAAGGAGGAATCTCCTAGGCGAACCCCCCTTCTACTCGGCAACTGCCAAGTTGCTTTGGCAACCGCCAAGCTGCAGTGCCCCCCTGGCACGCACAAAAACATAAGAGCACTCACAACAACAAACACCACCACAATACACAATACAGTAGGTCACTGTTGGAGGTTCTTCATCTTCTTCTCTCTTCAGGGAAGATCTTGATCCCCTTCTTCCTGCAGATCTGGATGTTGATGGTACACAGGTGTTGAGTAGGCCATAGCGTGGTTCTGCATTTGCCTATCCCATTCCTGGTCCATCTTCCTCTTCATGATGGTGGCCGCAAATGCAGACAAAACACCTGGCTAGAATAAATGGGGTCAATGTTGACGTTGACGTGATAGCTCGGAGGAAACTTACGAGGAGCATTCTTGATTCCTCCACCTCCCTCCCCCTTGACACGATCCTTGATCGTCGTATGCGTTGGATCAGTTTCCCTTCCCTGGGGAAGTTCTCCCTCCAATTGGGTCGGGCCCTTCGCCCGTTTGGTTTCAGATCTGTACCACTGTTAAAGGATTGTTTGTGAGGCTGAAGGACCCCATACCCGTTGATGAGAGGAGCGTTGTTTATATGATGGGATGCAGGAATTGTAGAGGTTTTTATATGTAGTAGTGAGACCTGCCGACAGATGAAGGTGAGAGTAGCTGAGCACGTGAAATCTTGGAGTAAGGGACACTTGGGGGGGATTAGCTTTTGCTGATCGCTTAATAAACAGCGGCCACAGTTTTCTTGAGGGATCGGAAAGGCTCCTTCATAAGGAGAATTCCTACCGTAAACGTATCGCCCTCGAACAAATAGAGATAATGCGTCACCTCAACACCGATGGCATTACTGTACTTAACTCGTACATTCCGAAAGATGACCTGATCGAACTTGTCTATGATTCACGCCGCGACTTCTCGTTTGGCCAATCTTAATATCTTGTTTCTCTCCTTCGTCTTCTCAGTTGCTTTCATTTCAGTCCCGAAGATGGTTTATTAACCGAAAGCGCTCGACGTTTTACTTTTCTGCGGTTTGCATCGTTTACTCTCCCTTCTGAGTATTCCTTTTTTCGCTATCCCTAAATTTAGTCAAGGTCGTCGATGACGTCATAGTAATGTTCTCTGTCCGCCAGTACTTCTCAGCCTAGTATAGGCCTAATATTCGGTAATCTGTATTCTAGGCTAATTAGCTGACATAACGGGTGAACTTGCTCTGCTCGTGCCTCCTCCCCCTCATCAATAATGCACTACTTCATTAGCTCACTCGTTCCTCTTGTGCGCCTATTGTTTACATTTTTACAGAAAGTCAAGGTCACCAATGACGTTATAGGTAACAAAATTGTGACAAAAAACGCACGTGACCATTTTTTCAAAAGTGGTCTCAGTCTAATCTAAATATATAAGGTAGAAAGTTTGTCTGTTTGTCAATTTGTATGTCTGTCTGTCCTGTCATACTTTTGGACTGTTTACAGTATTTAATGAAAACTGAGATCTTTGACTTCCGAGCTAGATACATTGGAAATGGAAGTTGTTAAACCGAAGAGGCGTTTTTCACATGATTATGATATGTGAGTGTTGTGAGAAGTTTTTTTTTTTATATAGGTAGCTGTATTTATAACAGCAAATTAGGTATTCTTCTTTACGGTTATACGTAGCAGAAAATTAATAGTTTCGATCTATTGTACCTATCTTAACACAAATTCTTCAGTTACTTTTGATGGTAGAGGAAAACTATAGTGGTACGATACGATGGGAATATGGTCGATAATTTTTTGATATGAGTGCTTATTGTGTTCCTCAACGAATGATGGAGCGCAGAAAACCAATAAAAATCAAAGACCTACCGGACTTCGATTTATCTGATGACACAAATGAAAGATTCTGTAAGTGTAAAACCTCAAAGTCATTTGTTTTTTACGTTCAGATACTTACCTACACACTTTTTTTCTGAACATTCACACTTCTTTCTTCTAGGTTTATAATTTCGATCACATAATTATACATTTCAACGAGTACCTGTGACGCCGCACAACGTATGATTATATTCTCGTAGTTGTGAACGGACAAAAATATCGATTTACACCAAAATCTACCCATACTCAGCTGTCTGGAAAAGAAATGGGATAATGAAAGACGAGCTGCCCACTTGTACTGTCTGTGCTTTGGTATTCTCTATATGGAGAAAATATTTGATATTTGCTCTAATTCGTGTGAAAGAGGTCAGTCAAGGCTAGATAACGCAGTGGGTTTAAAAAAAAAATGAACGAAACTGTACCCGGCCGTATAACGTTTTGGCTAACTTACCAGTGATGCGGTGTACGTCTGGTAGAAAGATTAAAAAGATTTGCTTTCTTTACCTGTGGGCCAACGACTTCTCCTAACGTTCAAGTTGAAGGCGCTACGCAAACACTATTTCCTTGTCGGCCCAAATCTCCAGGCCAATAACTCACGTGCACGGTTCCATTTAACGCGCGAGTACGTGCAGTAATTCTCTGGTCGCTTTCGTTGATAAACATTCAGCGTGGAGGACGTGTGTGCGTATATAAATCTATTAGAATAATAATTTAATTAAGTTACATGGAGTATAAAGACTGTCATTTTCTCGCGTTGTCAGAAATGTACTCAATGCAGCGAAAAAAATTACAGTAATTTTCTAATGATGAGACGGTTTCAAAATTACTACCGGTATTTATAAACAAATCGTTTTTGACTTTTTGAAGAAGCGAAAAGTCTAGCTTCCGGTGAATCCACCTAGATTGAGGAGGGGTCGGGAAAGTACCATCAGAATATTTTTCTCAGTTAATTTTATAATTATTTCTAAATCCATGAATTAGACGATCTTACAACTTTTCGAATTGTTCAGCTTTATAAAACTCGAGGCTCGAAGTTTTTTCAGGCCTAGCTCATAGTTCCATCATTTTCAAAGCCTTACTTCTCCTATATAAGTATGTCAATTCCTTCATTCACCTACTCATCACTAGATATTAATCGATGAAAAGCAAAAATTCTATCAGGATATACTTTGATTCATTCATGATGCTGAATGTTCCGTGGAAATGAAAGGGATATATACGGTAGACAGGATAAATCCGACGGAAAGTCTGTCTCAGGTGCGACAAGCAGGCGCTTCTGAAATGCGTGAACCAACTTTGAAGGCTCTAACGTCTCACATATTTTATCGATTAATGACGGTTTTAGAAAATTTCTTCTCATAACTTGAGGAAATCTATCTCTCGTTTTTGGCACAGCGTTCGAAGAGAAGAAGATTTTAGGTACTCCAAAACAATTTTACTCTAATCGCATAACGTGTTTTTGTACAGATAAGGGGTAGCCCAAAAGTTCATTTCTAAAATCAAATTAACGAGTTTTGCAATTACGCTCAAGGTTATGGGCTCTAAATGAGCAGACGGGGACAATAAGGGTGAATATGAATTAAATGGTATGATAGAAATAAGATCGGAGGTGATTCGTCGTGCTAATGACTTTCTTATGATTGTTCGGAAGAGAATTTGTGACACAGGAAGGGACAGAATGGTGAAGTCGGATGTTTTCGAGAACGTGGCAAGAGAAAAGGTGTTGAAAGGAGATCGTTAGCATTACAGTTTAGGCCTGAAGGGGGATGAGAGGCGTACAGGTAATTCTGAGACGCGCTAGGATGATTTCCTTTTGTCGGAAAGGGTGTTTTAAAGTAGACCAAGGGGGCTATTTTCCTGGAAGTGTCGCACGAGTGATAGTAAATGAGCGATTTATTAATAATCTTAGATACGCGGACGATACCATCCTCTTCGCGAGTAGTAGAGTGGAACTGCAACAAATACTGGACACCGTAGTCGCCAAGAGTGAACCGCTGGGCTTAACAATGAATATATCAAAAACAAAGGTCATGGTATTCGCAAAACAGCATATTCCAATCACTAATACAGTACAGGGAAAAGCAGTACAACAAGTGGTAGTCTTCAAGTATTTGGGAACTCTTGAGAAATACGATCAAGGATTGAACAGGCTAGAGGGATGTTCACAACAATGAAGAAGTTCTTTGTAACAAAAGAAATATGCTTGCGCCTTCCAATGGTACAGTCAGCCTTACCTCTCGACCTTGCTGTACCATGGGTGTGAAGCGTAGACCCTTAGTTAAGCAATGGAGGCAAAAATAGAGACATACCGACGATTACTCAGAATATCCTGGACACAGAAAGTCACAAACGCGGACGTTTTACAACGGATCGGCAGAAACAAAAAGGTGCTATTGACAATGGTAAAGGAGGGCCAATTGGGCCACGTCATGAGGGGCGGTAGAGACTTATGTTGGAAGGAAAGATCCGCGGGAAACGATCGCCGGACAGACGGCAGAACTCGTGGATGAGTGATATGTGCCGTTGGCTGGGACGATCGTCGGTGGAAATTCGCAAAGCGGCAGTGTCAAGGCTAAAGATGGTCATATGGATCGCTGATCTCCGTACATCGGCTCCAGCGTAACAAGAAGAAGAAGGAGTTAGAGCTCTTTCACTAGGTCAGAGTTTATTGGAGGATGAGGAGGACCAGAAATAGAAGATGAGGAAGCAGTAGGATTTGAAATCATACAAGGAGAAGGGATCATTTATGGAAGGTGACTGCTTTGCGACAAGGTTCACTGCGTCATGTTCTTGTACCCCGGTATCCACAGAAAAGAGATGCAGGTAGAGAAAGGATTTATGGAATACATAAGAATGAGTATTCGTTGGACGATGGGGTTCATTGAATGAGGGTCTTGGATAGCAAGTGAGGATGGGAGACAATCAGAAGGAAATTAGCAGAGAAGGAAGAAGCGGGTGACAAAAGAGACGCAGATGAATATAGCGATAAGTTTGGCGGGGAATGAGGAAGTGGAGTTTTTTTTTACACCAAGTATACGAAGTCACCCTGAATGGAGACGGCATATCTGGCCCAATTTAGACATCCGTCTGTGTAGTCGAGAAGTGAGGGGGAGAAATGATTTTGTTGATGTATCTTCGGTATATAAAGTTAGCTATTTCGAGAACTTTAGTAAGATCGAGAAGGATCTCAGGAATAGAGGTTAACCAAGGCGGAGAGCTAGAATGAAAAAATAGGAAGTAAGGGTCTAAAGGGGGAGACTCGGGTATTGGGCTGTTGAGGGCAGAAAGTAAGAAGGAACACATGCCGCAGCGTGGGCTAAATTATAGTACGCCAAGGATTCGGAAGATGGAATGGAGTCCAAGAATTTTAAGGTTGTTTTGTTAAAGTGGGTGAATCGTGATCAAGTTTGAAACGGATTGGTGAAGATAGGGTGCAGGAGTTTGCGTTACAGCTGGTATGGCGGTATGGTTATGGTAGGGATTTAAAAACGTTCAAGGCATTCATTTTGCTCTTAAGATTTTGATATATTATTATGGAGTCAAGGAGGTTAAGGAGTTTCAGATGAGACAAAGGAAGTTGGCAGAAGATTGGATAGTAATTATAAAGTTTTTTAGACGCAGAGAAGGAAGAGGCGTGGAGCACGAGTATCATTTTTTTTAAAAACCACTATGACGATTTTCTTGTCAACAAGTCGAAATCCACAGTTAGATAACGTTTTGGAGATTTTGTCAAGGGTCAATTGGAGTAGTCTGGTTGCTCGTTGGAGCTTAAAGGTTAGAAGGGAGATAATGAAGTCACCCGCAAAGACACGTTTGGCAAAGGGAAGCTGATACTTTTTGTTAGCATATTTATAGCGATTAGGAAGAGAGGTTCCGAGTTTTAGTTTTGGGTCATGACGTTTCATCACATCAGGTGGACTATAGCCAGTCTATAACGCTTTATAATTCGTGAAATAGCTTGAATCAATATCGCACGCTTTCATAGACAAGAAAGTTTAAATCAATTAACATTAATTTTATTGCCTATAGTTTTTTTCTTTCAATTAATATCATATTTTCACTGCAAATGAGATACGCACGTTAACCAATTTAATAACATAGGTCTATCATACTTACGATGTTTCAAGATGGCTATTTGGTTGGTTACACCAATGAATGAAAATTTGCTTCGTACTCAATAATTATTCTATCTGAATAGATAATTGGCTAAAAATATTGGATTAATGAAACGCCAAAACTTCCATCAATAATATGTAGCAGAGGTGATGCTTTATAGATCGAAAATATTGTATAGCTGCAGGGTATTTAAGGATCGATGAGAAGTACACGTAGGCTTAGGTCCACTCTAAGTTAATTTTTTCAAAAAGTAGGCCAGTATGCGTTATCAAAATCTAAATTCCAATTTTGAAACTCTGTCTTGTATTCTTGAATTTTAATTGCAGTCCTTAATTCACATAGGTACCGGTAAATCATGATTTGGTACAAAAGTAATGAATTGTATTTTCAAGAAGCTATTCATCATTGTTGATGAATTCATTGGCTAAATTTGACCCGCTATAAAATAATAAGATCAATAGATTTTAGCTTTCAATTCTCTAAAATGAAGTTAAATATGTTATCTATGATCATATTTTATCCGAGTCTATTTTCAAGAGCAACAGTCTGATAATTTTATATCCGGGTACCAATCGATAGCGAAAAAAACGTCGGTAAAAGACTTATGATTAAAAGAAAATATGAGGTTAGCGATCCACAAGATTTGGAGTTTTGTCCTCCTCGAGAATGTATCGTTTCATTTTCTTCAGGAGGGCATGATTGGCTTGAAAAAGTTCTTCAGTGGTATCGGTAGTACTCTGACGTAAATTTTACACCATAGACTGGGTAAAATGTCTTTCTAAAATCACGCATAATAATTGGTATGTTCCTTCGATATACATCAACAATAATTCAGAGTTTTTTTTTTACACTTCGAGTCACGTTTTTGTATTATGTGCCTACTCATTTATTTTGCGAATTTATCCTCATCCTCTGTTTTTTCTATTCTTTTGTTTCAGATAAAATGTTCAAGAAGAAACTACTAACCAGTTTTTTAGCCCTATTATTAATTATAAAATTAATTAAGATCAAATTAATGTACGTGTTACCAGTTGTTATGGGCGTGAGCGCAGCCAAAAAGTTACTTCTAAAAACGTTATTATTCTTATTTCCTCCACTGGTACATCTATTTAAATTGTGTACCTATTACCATTCTCACGCTTCCAAATTACACTTTCACCATCATAAGGTAAGTGAATGCGCCGTGTGAATTAGCAGATACACTTTTAAAAAAATGGGCGGCACATTGAAACTTTTTCGATGTTTCAACAGATTAAGCACCACCATCATCATATCAAAGTTCCTGTGCCAGTACCAGTACCAGTACCATCCAAGACTCATGTGCATTACGATTCGCATGGGGCGTACGACGAAGCCGACGGGCCTCTCGTTCTTGATCACGAGGCGTCACCCTATCCCGACAATAATTACCCTTCGCCGGAGTATTATACGCGTAACGATTTAACCAATCAACATGCTGACGAGTTAGCTAGTTGGGGACTGAAAGACTTCTACGCCAGTACCGAATCGCCGGGAGTGCTTTCAGCTCAGGCTCAAGCTTACAGCCCGTTTGCCGAACAAAATTACAAAGCTTTACAGGCAGCTGCGTCGAAACCGTACGTGACGGCCGTAAAGAAAAATAATAAAGTGAGTAAATTTCGTATATTCTTAGAATTGACGAAAATTTCATAAATAGACAAAGTAGCGAGGAACTCGTATCTGTCATAAATTACTTTTCCTTCCTTTCTACGCAGTCGAAATTTTTGAAAATTCTGAAATTCTATTGTAACTGTCGTAATCTTTCTTGAAATCATGCTATGATTTTTGTAAGTACGAGTATCTCCTCTATGTAAGGATTTAAACTAAAAATTCTGCTTGTACTCTCATCGTCTTTAGGAATTTCCAGGAATATTCAGCCCCGATGATTTCATGATCTCATGTTTGTAATTTTTTCTAGTCCTTCTTGTATCTCTTCCTAACTACATAAGGAAGTTGTTGACGTCACACCTATTTTCAACTTGCATTTTTTCTTGACTATCGATGAACCAAGTTTTAACCAGTTCACCGTGAGAAAGGGGCGAGTTTTAACTTACACAGTCGTACCCTAAAATCCTCCTCTGAGGCTAGCTTTCATCCCCAGAGGAAAAATTTAGCCCAAGACTCCTTACTTATAGTGTAGCTTAGAATCTGGGCCCACCTCTACGAAGGTTCATAGCTCCACATTTTCTTCAAGTCCCCCGGCCTTTTATAACGGATCAAAACCCGAAATTTTTCTCCCCTGAATTACGTCGAGCCTATTGATGATGTCACAAAAGTCGGACACGGACGTTCCACTCACAAAATTCTTCTTTCGGACCTAGCTTATGTTCAGCCGAAGACTCGATAGTTATGGCCTAGCTCATTGGCTTATAGTTCGAAATTTTTCCCATCTTCATAGAGGTCAACAGGTCCAAATTTTAACAGGAAATCTGATCTATGGGGATCGGGGGGAGGTTATTTTCGAAAATTCTGGCGTCCTACCTCCGTTGTCTTTCTTTGTGTTGTCCTCGCGTTGAATCATTTCCTCGAGCTTCATTTCTATCAAGCCCTGCCTGGTGTCTCATCATTCGCGCACTAGGGGAGGTTGTCTCAGCGATTAGTCCACCGACTTGTGAGGTTTATAAAATTAGAGGGGTGAAGTTCCACGTGTTTCCAATGCTTGTTGTTACTTTTTCCGGGCTCAGTCTCTGTCGACTTAGATGTGACTCTGCTCTTCTATCCATAATTGTTTAACGTTATAGTTGTGGTATCCTTCATATCAAGCCTCGCAGGTCCACCTCTGCCCCCACTGAATATTGCGCACTCGGTAAAGACGTACTATAGGGCGTTTGATCACCTGGTCCGCTATAGCAGAGGCTGAGTGTCTTTTTTGCCTATCTTACACATTTATGCAAGGATGGGCTCATATCTCGCCCCTGTATCTTTAGGTCCTTTGTGGCATACATTTAATCACACGCCTCAAAAAACGAAATTGCCCGCCTATCGATAACACGCCAAGGAAACAAAATTGACACACCTAGGAAATGTATTACACGGATAAAAACGAAGTAAGTAGTGCACACATCCTCATATAAGTTGTGCACTCAAGATCCAAAACACTGGAAATCCTATGAAACGGACAAATACACAAAGTAAGTAGTGCACACATCTTGATACAAGTTGTGCACACAAAATCAAAACACTCGAAATCCATTGAAGAGGACAAATACACCACCATAATTATAAGTAGTGCACACATTCCCATATAGTGCACACTTAGGAATATCCAGAACATTATGCGATCCACATTTAATTCATTCCAACTATAATATATCAAGTAAGTAAACCTGATACAGGAAGAAGAAATAGGAAAGAAGATAATAGAATGCTTTGGTTATTGACAAGTCAGCACAAGCCTCAAGGCAGCATTCCAAGTGGAGTTTTTTTTTTTTTTTTTTTTTTTTACCATCACCATAATATTTCATGAAGACATTACAATATTGATACATATTAATGCAATTAACAAATATAAGTTTTCAAATAATTTACAACGGCTAAGCCCAACCGCTTCTTGAATAAATCTGAGTTCAAGACTACATGGTACCTGCCTTCATAATAACGAACGCCGAGAAGAGTCGAAATTAACATCCGCCTACCACTTGACATGTGCAGCGTAGAAAGTTTCCTGAAGATCGAAAGGAAGCTCGGTCCATCAAGAACCTTGATTGCTAAAAAGGGCCTGCGAAAAGGAAGAGTGGAATTGGCAAATCACGGGAAGGATCAGAAGTGCGAATATTGTCAAAACGGCGACCTCTTGAATACCAGTCAATAAAGAAACGTCCGTGGCTATTGCACTGATCCGTATAACTACCGCGCATCCCCTTGGCATCATACTTCTGCCGAATCATATTATTTTGACGACGAACCTCAGTATTTGACCAACCAGTAAAGATCTCACGACAATGCTCGAAATCCAATGCATTAACCAACTGACTCGACTGACTCCTCCGGGGTGAAACAACTGGGAAAACACCTCCATCAACAGTCATACCTCACTCAAAAGGAGTTTGAGGTTTATTATGGGGAGGCAGTCTCTACTGTCAAGCCCATCCTGGCTGGAGTTCCTCACAATAAATGCAGCAAAATCATCTTCTTTTGAAATGCGGGTCGTGTGCCAGTCCTGGTGTGCATTTATGGCGTTCGTCATGGTTTCAACGTCGTGTCAGTTTTTTTTATGGTGGGAGGGGAACTGGCGGTCAATATAAATTTATGAGGCGTGCACTTATATATTTCCCGTTCTTTATTTTAAATATGAGTACTTTGGTCGAGCCACCAGTCCTCTTGCCATACCCGGAGAATTTCTTTGTTTAGATGGCGAGTCAGGTTTTCTTCCTCCAGCCACTCTTGAAATATTGTCCTGTTTACAACGTACTCCTTTTTACATGTGTTTATACGATGGCCCTGACAATTATAGCGTGAAGCACTGGCGGCCAGGTACTGATCCCGTTATCTGGACCTACCCTAATTCAGGGGAAAGAGATATAGAAGATCAAGAGAGGGGGCCTAAAAAAAAGACAGCTTCCTTAACGAAGACAGGAACCTGCTCTATGGAGCGAATTAGATGTCGATATTGTGAATTGAATATCTTCCTCCCGTCTTATAATTCAGTTCGATATTGAGAATTCTTCCGAGTCCTACTCTTTTAACGGTCGAAAATTTTCTATGTTCCCCTCCTACTATATATAGTAGGCAAGTCGAAATTTCTCCAATACCCACTTCCGAAACCAAAAAAAAACAGGTAAAAGGGTGGAAATTTTTCCCTTAGATGAGATAAGTTTTCACTGGACGGTAGATGGCGCAGGGCGGGATGCCAAGTTATTCGAAAAAGACCCTCCCCCGTATTTGAACCATCAAAGGAGTTGAACTTTAATAAGTCTCGAATAAGCTCTAAATTCCGCATTTAATATCTATAAGAAAGCCATCGTTTCTTCAAGTCTTCCTTCTTCGAAAGCTCGGCCCTTTTATAGAGCATCGTAATTCAAAATTTTTTCAAGTCCTTAAGCAAGGTCAAGGTTATTGATGATATCACAAAGATCACACGTGGACGTGGATGTTCTGTGAGGACTAAAACGATCAGCGAGGGTACCCCGCAAAAATTTTATTTCCTTAGCAATGACTCATTATGATGTTACACAGTATCTTTATTGTCTTATGCGATGTAACAGAGCGGGAAAAATTTAGGTATTCGATTTTCTTCGTACACGCAGAAATCTGTCTCTTCCTCCTATTTATAGGAAAATTTGTGTTCGCAACCATACTTTTGAGTTTGAGACTTGAAAAAATTTCAGTTTTCGAGCTGTATACACACGGTGTTTCTCTGGCCTCCTTCTATTTCCTTGATTTGCATCCGTACTCTTTAGCCTAGTTTGGTATGTGTCGAATGGGTTGTACAGTCTAGAACAATAGTAGGCTATGAATAATCCGCACGTGGAATTCGACCTAAGTAAAGAGAGCCCGGGGCTCTAGTGAGTCCATTAATCTCGACTCAAGAGATCCTAACATCATACCCCATTCAGGGAGGATCCTCTCCGCTACCTAATATTAACGTCTCGGAGAGATCCAGAGACTATCCTCAACCAGTTGTTACAACTTTTGCGCTGAATATTTTCGACAAAAGGAGTAGGTATGGAAGAAAAATGCGCTTGCGAATATTATTCTATAATTTAAGCGATCTGTTTTTCCGATCATATCGATTATCGGAAGCGTCGAAATACCGTAATGCACCCGATTTTTCGAAATTTTCCAATTTTTTCGCTTCTTTTTTTCATTTATCGTCACGAGTAACATAATTACCTTATTATTACTCAATAACGACAAAGATAAGAAGATTTTGTATCGTTGACATGGGTGACATACTTTTTAACAGGTCTACAGCGTGTATTCGAAATACGAGAATTAAAATATTCGATTTTAAAGCGACCACGAGGAAGAAATGTTCCGGTGGAATTTTTTCGATAACGCGTATTTATAAAGTCGTTATTTTGCAGGCTTCGACCGGCGTGTGGAAAACGAAAGCTACAAATCAAGCTGGCGTTAAAAATTCGTTTTTAGTTCCTTTCGACCCATTTTATAGTCCTATATTGCAGAAGATAGACAGTATCTTCACACAACTTGGATTCAACGAAGAAGGTTGTCGAGAACGACTTATCTGCAGCATGTACAAGAACCCGGTTAGATTCAGCCCGCACAGTAATTTATTATCCACCGAACTCAGCAGGTAAGCGTGTTTCATTTATATTCGTACGACCGAGTCACATAAGAAAAATTTTCTTCGCGTATTAATTTTTAGAACCATTCTCCATAACTTATACGTTCGTCCATTATAATGTACGAGAGGCGACTAAAAATTTTCATCAGCCGCTAAAATTCTCATTCGACACATTGACTATCGATTTAAACCTCACCGGTAGATCATTTATAAAAACGATGTTGTACTCCTATCTCCAGAACACTCACACGAGGTGGTGTATGAAAAACATGATTTTACTTTCATTGCTGATAAGTAGGATACGCAGCGGTCGGTACCAACGACGGAAAGTTATAGAAAATAATCCTTGACCTTGGTACGGGTATTTTTGGGCAATGACATATTTTCGGCTGTCAACCTTTCTCCTCTTTGTCGTAGCAGTTCCATACCGGCATCTGCCCAAATTTATCACGACGAGTTTAAGAAGCGAACGTACACCTATGAGTAAGTTCGTTTATGAAAATCGATGATGTACGAGTTGTAGCGTGGCTCTTGCTGAGGTTGGAGGAAACCGGAAATAATTTCACGAATCGGACGAAGTTCTACATCCGACTTACTAGTTTGTTAAAATGAGGATGGACTAGATACTTAAGATATGGTTGTACATAGCCACGATCGTAGCATATTCCAAAAGCGTCGTATACCTTGGTGACAGCGTTGCCAGAAAATTTTCATTCGTCGATTTGTCATCGTTAGATCGAAGGAAAGTTTGATCAGATTACGTTCTCAACGATCGATATCGTCTCGACGTCTTTTCTAAAGATAGCTAGGAGGGTTACAGAGGTGGAGAGAGGTAGGTTTAGGTTAGAACGATAGATTTTAGTGCTTCGTTGATTGTTTCGTGACCTATAATAATAGCATTTAATGAATAGAGATGAAACGTGCGCGATGATGGTCAGGCATTATATGTTCGCGCGCGACCATCTGTGCCGGATTTGTCATTCCGATTGCTCAGGTTTTAATTCAAGTACTCGGCGGTCCTACGCGTATATCTTCGTTAGACTACGCACTCCGAGTCAATGGTCACTGAGAGTGTGATTTCGTGTTCACGGTGTTCGATGAAAAGTTGGAATGAATGTTTCACAATCGCATCTTCTTTCTGACCCATCCAAATGATGCGATAAAATGCCTGTTGAAAAAAAGTTTGACTAGTAGTAGAGAAATGGTTAATCAAATTTTCTCTTTCTACTGATGAAATCTTGGCTAATGTTTCAAAATATGCATTTTCGATCATAAAATGACTTTGAAAAAACATGCTATTGCAGATTTTGCAACGGCAGCGGGGAATCCGTAAGCCCTGTGGCACCATTGGCAAAAGCTATAGTCTTCGTTTTGTTTTCTTCATGTTAGTAGTGCCAAGGATCACAATCCATACACGAGTGTGACTCAGAAATGATATGTGATACGAATGGTGGAAATTACCAGGGTGTCAATACTCTGTCCCAAGCAAGGCTGCAGGAAAATGTAGTGGAAAAAAATTAAATGCCGTTACAGAACTGCAATGTCCCGAGAGCCTGAGTTTTTCCACGTCCCATAAATCATGACATGACAATTTGAACGCACTGCAATTTCAAGGAAGCCGTCGTCTTTCTAAGTCTCCCTCCTATCATATATAGCTCGAAGGTCGGAATTTTTCTAAGTCCCGTTCCTATAGAATTAATTCGGTTCTCCAAATTATGACCAAAGACATCAAACGACGACATACTCAAAGGAGTAAAACAGACGGAGTAATTTAATTAAAGCCACAGAAATACAAGATACACCGGAGCGCTTTCGATTAAAGAACCATTGTCAACGGGTGACAACACCGGCCGGCAACAAACACTGCCGAGGAAATCATGACTGAACTAGCGAGTCATCACAATGTGAATCATACTCATAAACTAGTTCAATCAACCCCTCATCAGGTATGTACCTGTTGAGCATATTTAGGTTGTCGTTATTCAGAAGGCGAATAATTTCAATATGTTCTAACGCGGTATACTTGAAAACCGAGGACTCTCTATGAAGGAGGGACTCGGATCCCTCTTTGGAACTATGGCCAGTGGTAATAAGATGGTCCGCAAATGCCGAATCACCCAATTTCTTCTTTTCCCACGCCTTCCTATGCTCATCTATTCTAATTTTGAGCTGACGTCCAGTCTCACCTATGTAGATTCCATTACAGTCATTACACTCCATTTTGTAAACCCCACTTCTTTCGACCAGTGGGATGGGGTCCTTCAGCTTAACGAACAGACTTTTTACAGTGTTAAGATTGTAATACACTGGGCGAAACCCAAATGGGCGGAGGACACGACCTAACTGGGAAGAGAATTTTCCTAAAAAGGGGAGCCTGATCCAACGTTTTCTACTGTCAGACACCGGATTGCGGGGGAGGGAGGTAGTGGAATCAAGGCTTTTCCGAGTCAATTTCCTATAGACCATCAAGTCAATATCTAAGCTGACCTCATTCACTCTGGCCAAGTGCTTTATAGTCAAAAGTTCCCGTTGAAAAGCGAGATGACCCAATGGAATACTAGTCAACCGGTGGATATAACTATTAAAACCGGCAATTTTGTGGGCAACAGGGCAGAAAGATCTGCCGTGGACAGTAATATCGGTCGAGGTATCCTTTCTATATGTGGCGAATTCATGGGCACCTTCTCTATTAGAGATAGTAAGGTCCAAAAAATTTTTTAGATGAACCGCCTACTTCCAACGTGAATTTGATGGAAGGATACAAACTGTTGAGATACCTAAGAAACTCCAAAACAAGATCTCGGTGACCGGTCCATATGCACAACACATCATCAACATACCTGTGCCAATAATGTATATGACTCAAAAGCCCCTGGCCAGAGGAAAAAAGATCGAGCTCAAATTTAGACATGATGAGGGAACCCAGAGGAGAGCCAATAGGGATACCTACCTCCTCTGGAAATTCGAAAAATTTCCCTTCAAATTTGCAAAAATTGGGAGACCAACAAATATTGAGTAAATTGAAAAATTCTGCCAGTTCTTCGTGACAGATATTAGATTGGACCAAGAGGTCTCCCATATGCTGCATGGCAGTAGCTCTAGGGATACTCGGAAATAAGCCGACTACGTCAAAAGAGCATAGGGTGAAATCAGGTGGAAGAATGTCATCTTTGAGCTTATCAGCAGAGAGACCGAATTCTTCACAGAGTAGGATGACTCAAATTCCACTCTAGATTTAAACCAACGGTCCAAAAATTTTGCCAAGAAGTACGTGGGGAAAGACACAAAGGAAACGACCGGCCGCATCGGAGTGTCCTTCTTATGAACCTTAGGCAGCCCGTACAATAAGGGCGGCACAGGGTTGGGCTCAAGGAGAAATCTTTTAAGCGAAGGGATTTTGATAATAAATTCGCTATTGTTTATAACACGTCTAACTTCTTTAACGTGATTTGAATGGTTCTTTAATCGAAAGCGCTCCGGTGTATTTTGTATTTCTGTGGCTTTAATTAAATTACTCCGTCTGTTTTACTCCTTTGAGTATGTCGTCGTTTGATCCCGTTCCTACCATATACAGCTCGAGAGTCGAAATTTTTCCAAGTCCCCCTCCTGTCATATATAGCTCTCATATATAGCTCGGAGGTAGGAATTTTTCCAAGTCCCCTTCCTATCATATATGGCTAGACGGTCGGAATTTTAGCTCATGATCCAAAATTTTTCTGAGTCACCCTCCTCTCTCAGTGACGTCATCAACTCCGCTCGCGCTCGCGGACGAAAATTTTCTGAAAGTACCCCCAACAAAAGGGATAGTGGGTTCCCCGCTAAGACCTTACTGAAGGTGGATTTTTGGGAGATACCATGGGTAACGCTGATAAGCTTGCGTAAAATACAATAGAACGCACTCTACTTTTGTGTGGTAGAGCATATGAACATGAAGGTAGACACCAAAACGCTGGTAAACTGTACCCAAAACGGCAGCGAAATGAGTATCTGGTCAAAAATTTTTCTAGTCTTCCTGCAGATGAATATTGCTCGATGATCAGAATTTTTGTAGGTCTATTTCCCGCCTATACAGCTGAATAGACAAAATTTCTCCAAGTCTCCCTCATTGTAGGCGTACAACAACTCGATAGTCGGAATTTTCAAGAGTCTCTACCGCCCATTCCCCTATTTTATGTACACAGCTCAAAGGTCGAAAATTTTCCCAGTCGTTTCTGCCTGATCTACATGGCTCGGTTATTGGAAGCTTTTCTGATATATATTGCTCGGTGGTTAAAAGTTTTCTCAGTCTCTCCCTCCCCTTCGTTCTCTCTCTTTGTCTCTTTCATATATGGACGGTAATATGCAAAACCCGACCAAACGTCAAGAATACAGTCTTCAACGAAGTCTTTGTTCAAGTAACAAAATTACTCTTCTCCAGATTGTGGCACTGATGCGTGGTCTGGTTTTGCATATTATCGTCCATACAAATCACAATGGTCGAAATTTCTCAATGTCTCAAAAGAAAATAAGAGGTATCTATGCAATTTTCGAATACATTTTCTTGAAGGGCACATTTCCAAATTGTAGTCTGAACCCCTCAGAAGCAGAGAGACGACGGAAGTCCCCCCTTCCCACCTCATAAATAAGTTCCCTGTTAGCAGCTTCTGGCTCACAGTATCTCTTCCACCAACTGAATTGACTGAGGGATGAGCGGGGAGTTTTATGGACCTCTCTTTTCAAGTCATGTCCTCAGCTCCCATCCTCTATGAGATTTCGAGATGGGAGTGGGTTTAATGATTTGCGCCAAGTTTATGATAGATTGTGGCATCAAGTCTTCCATTCGTACTGGTCTCCTCCCCCCAACGACAGAGGGGAGCTATGGATATGCGATCCCTTCCCCATCTTGATTTTAGGTCTAGAAACTGACTGAGTCGTCCGTTTTACGTTTTTGATAGATTGTGCCGTCGAATTCATCGTTTGTAGTAGTCTCCTTCTCCTTCAACAGTTGCGAGGACGTGGATATGGGAGACCTAATATGGGAGGTTAGGGGATTTTTGAGACAAATATAGATAGAATCGTTTGTGCTACGTATGTGCTGGAGAAATTTTTGTATATACTGGTCACCCTCCCTCCAACTGTTTAAGGGGGCTGTAGACAGGCAAGGTTTCCTCATGTTCAGTTTTCAGGCTGAAAACATGCTTAGTCATGGGTGATATATTTTTGCTAAATTTTACTGTTGAGTTTTCTGATTGTGGTTCTTTTCCCATTCAATCCTTTCAGGGAGAGCTAGAGATTGGATTTTAAAAATAAATGGCTACGTTTATTTTGATATCCTTGTTCTCCAATCGTTTGTCTTCTGTTGGAAGCTCAACGTGAGAGATTAGCTGAGGTCCCATGTCTGATCAAAATGGACAAATGTCCGAGAATTCTCGTTATGCACATGCTGAGTGTATGATTTACCAAGAAGCTCGTCTCCTGCAACATATTTACAGGGAGAAATCAGCTCCAGCCCCGGTTCAAGATCAAAGAAGGCAAAAGCCCAAACATTTTCATTGTGATAGGAGGGCGAATGTAAATTTATGTATCTAGAATCACTTTTCTATTATGAATTGACGGTAAGAATCAGCTTCGCTCCTAGTTTAGGTCAGGGAGGTTGGTATTTGGAAATTCTCGTTGTGTGAATCTAGTGCGAAATACATGTTTAGAAAATTGTTCGACTTTTTTGACTGACTTGAGTGAGGTACCTTTACCTCTTCTAAACGACTGTTATCAGTGAATATGACGTCAAAAAAATTTGGTCTTCTGAGAAATCAAGATTAATAGGTTCTGGGCCCTTCAATCCACTATAGCTGAATAGTCGACTGGCCCTCTTATCGACAAACCAAACATTCGACTATTTTTTGGCTTCAAACAATCGACTGGTCAAATGATAGACTAGCCAAACGACTGACTCGACAAACTGTCGACGTGACAAATTGTCAACGGTAAAAAGCAGATCAATCAGCCATGTGTTCGACCGGCCAAATGATCGACTGAAGCGTAAAGCAGTCTCCAGTTGAAAACTACTCTCTTTGCTGTTGTGGTCTATTTCAATCATGGGGCTTTTGCGTGTAAATTCAAACATAATGAACGACGAATCGATTTTTTTTTAAATTGTACACCACGGCCGCATTAAAAGAAAAAATTTACAAGACGCCTAACCGAAACTTAATACGTGGACATCCCATCAGCTACTCACAAATTAATCGACCGTTTGCCCGGTCGATCGTTTGGCTAGTTGGTGTTTTGGACCGTAAATTGTCTGGCTTGTCGATGTTCTGAACCGTCGATCGTTTGGCTACAGGCCCGTAACCAGGGTGGGCTTAGATGTGCCACCAGCCTCCCTAGCCAGAAGTACAATCCTAAAAAAACAAAGGGTCATTACTACGTTCGGTCCCCTTAATTTTAATAGGAGACCCTTCTACAAATGGACTCCGGTTACGGACCCGTTTGGGTATATTCGAATCACGTTAAGAACTGCCAGAGCCGATGAACGCTTGCATTACAAGACAGAAGGGATGTTGTATTGAATGCGTACGATTTCCCTTTCCTCTTCCAATACAAGTATCCATCGGTGCGTGCATCAGTTCTTAAGTTGAATCGAGTAGTCGATCATTCAGCCGGCGATACTTTGACTCCGTAACAGTCAACTCTCAGTAATATAAGAGACAGGTGCGGATCCACAGGGGAATGGAAAAAATGTCCCCCCAACCCCCCCCCAAAAAAAAAAAAAAATTAAAAAATAGAAAACAATAAAAAACCTGTAGTTTCGAAGAAAATGTAAAAAAAAAAAGGTCCTTCAGACTTTTTTTGGATTATTACCCCCCCCCCCCCCCCCCAAGTGATCGTCTGAATCCGCGCCTGCGAGAAGGACTGAGAAAATCACATCATTTATATTTACGTCTGTTGTCAAATTTAATAATTGGGCCGTGGCGAATATCAACAGAAATTTTTCATTAAACGAACAAAATGAAATACAATTATTTTTCTTCATTTCCTAGTAATGTTTCAACTGACGGCAACATCTCCAAAAGAATTTAAAAAATTTATGACTACTGTACGTATTCGTTGACTGCTCGTGCACTTGTTTCTGTTCGTCTTTCTCATCCATTCTTTCGCCAGAAGAAAGTGCAAGCACCCCTTCCGATTCATTAGTAGGACGTATATTAGCCAGTAAAGAACGTAGAAGAAAGTGATCAATTCGCACCAGGCGTGTATGGCAACGCTGTATCATCTGATGGTATCAAAAAGAGAATGAGATAAGCTCATCTTGAGACAACACCGAGACAATATTCCACTCTTGCCACAGAAATGATGCTAACCTACTTCCGGAAAGAGTCGTTTTATACAACAGCCACAACCTGTTTACGTATTTCAGCGTGACCAGACAAAAATATTTTTCTCCTATACCGCTCTTTTTTCCTCTCTTCTTCACTCGAATACTTATAGTCCTATAATTGTAATAATGTTATTTGCGACAAGGTGAATCATTAAATACACTGGCGGAAAACGACTTGTATACTTAGCTACTTTTAAAGATTTCGCACGTAGACTACGAAGTTTTATAAAAGAGATTGCTTCCGTCATTTTTACAGAGATCCCACTGAACTGGAAAGACCATCGCAGACGAATTTGGCGGCTGTTAGATTTTATCGATACGTGGAGGCGGCAAGAGATGGCCAATCACAAAAGGACTGTCTGGCTTTGTACCCCGACTGTGTTGTGAAAACGGAATAAATCACGTAAGTGGTAGGCTAATTGTGGCCCTTCCGTAATTTTCAAAAGCTCTTCATGTTTATTCTCACTTTCAGATAGATGCGAAGACGCTTTTTATTCTAATACACCGGCTAATCTACCGACCACCAGTAATATAAACGAGTTCAACGTATAATTATAGGAGTTTAAACTATGCTGTGTCCGTCTCATCAATGTTGGTAACCTGATGAACGAATTTTTATCACTTAGGTACTGTTCACGTTGACGGGTATTCGTTCTAGTTTTCATGACCCTGACACCGATCTTTTTGCTACTCGTTTGAGTTACAAAACTTGTGCCAGTTACTTCCTATATAACCGGTCAGGTGATGGGAATGCCACAACATCTTGATTACCGAGAGGCGAGATATACCGTGACCTTTTAGAATTTTTAGTCCTTTCCTTCGAATGAACTGATTTTATTGATAGAAATTACGAGAGAAAGTGGCAAAATGTATGTTTAATGAACGATGAGCGACCGGAAATGTATTTTCAACTCATTTCGCTAAAGAACCTTTTTTTTTTTGTTTGAGTGGGTGTCTCAGTGAAGTAGACGCGGGATAACAACAGTCTACTCAAATTTATTTTGCAAATGAATGAAAACTATCAAAACTGATTGTGCCGAGTGAGTGAAAAGTTTTTAGTGCACTAGGAGTTGAGTAATCCCAAGTAATGAGACTTGATTGGACAAAATTAGCTTTCAAGGGCTATATACGATTATGTTGATCTTATAACGTTTGGCTGAGTGATATCTGCTTGCTCGAGACTTCCAATTTTTTGAGGTCCTCTGCCAAGTTCTTCACAAATGTCTCACAATCTTCGTTTCAATAAGTTTCGCGTAGGGGTTGACCCTGATTTTGTCTTATTGGGTCTCATTATTACTCAAATCAATACAAACTCTTGTAAGAAGACTTTTCAGCCCCTTGCTCTGGTGCACGCGATTGTCATAGTCGTAAGTCATATATACGTGCGTTAATAATCCGTAATTACTGTAGTTAGTCACATTTCATCAGTATTAACATAATGATAATGGTGATAAACTAATAAATATAAATTACCTAGGTAGTTAGTTTTATTGTAAAAAGAAAGTTATGGTTGTAACGCTCCGCAATCCGAGCGGAATCACGATGTAAAAATGTAAAATTTAGGCCTAGTAAGATAATTTGGCATTTGTAAAATGTTGGAAAATTTAATGTCCAATCATTACCAAGTATTAATAACGTCTCTTTTCTCGGCATAAATCATAAAATCGCAGGTTTGATGTCGTCTTATCAAATTTATTTTCAAAACTTTCATATCTTTATTTTCTCATTGAAGCATTTTATAGTCTTAGTGATAAGAAACGAATACTTGATAAGCCTGAAAATTGTAAAAACTTTCAACTTATTCTTTTTTTTTTTTTTATTAATATTTAGCTTGTGACTTTTGCATAAAAGGGTACTACATGAAATCAATATATTTCTCATACCGTTATTCTTACTTAAATATATATGAATCCATTGAGGCTCAATATATGATATTATGTAGGTACCTAGTTAATTAAATTAATATATTTATTTTCTTAACCCATGTAATTTTTAAAGTTAATTATTTTCGTGTCATGTATTTTGTACGTACGTAGAACTGATGTATTATGCGTTTTTGTAAATAGTGAGATTTTTCTTGTTTTTATCCTTCATCATTCATACAGTGTTTATTTATCAATCTATTCAAAATAAATTTCTTGATGTAGGAGTTCATTCGATACCGCAAAGCTGCAGCTATAGAGAAGTGAAATTAATTCGGATTTCCGATTAGATTCTTCCCGAAAGTCTTTTTGAATCTGTAATGGAAGATCGTTTTCGCAAAATGACGAAATCAAATGTACTGTAAAATTTAAATCATTATCATCGCACCAAGACTTGTAATCGAAAACTTACGTACAATGTTAAAAATATTTTTCGAATCGATTCATCGTAATTAGTAGGGCTGCCTATTTGGACAATCATCGCAGGATTTTCTCGAAAAATATTCGCCAAGATTAATTCCATCAAAAATGAAAGAAAACTTGGTGATATCACTGATAGCTTCTGGTCAGCCACTTGGGAATTGACAATTTTTTTTTTTTTTGGCCATTTAAAATAGACAAGATTTAACTTATAATACTTGGTGAAAAAAAAAAAAAAAGAAGAGCGGAAGCTGTTTAAAAAACTGTTTACAGTCGAACCGCTGGGGCCGAGTAAATTAGTTCGATTTATCTATGGTTTGTTTTATATAGAATTCGATTTTTGGAGGAGACAGTTCGATTTAGCAAAAATTCGATTTATGCGGGGCGGAATTCGATTTAAGTATGAAAACGCCAAAATTTGGAACAAACAATATGTGATAATACAGAATTTAACTTATCAATTGTAGATTCACACCGCAACGAACGTTCGATTTGTAAAGGCTTTTCAATTACAACGTTCGAAAAATAAAGGTTTTACTTTCCATCATGAGATGCATAGTTGAAAAGTTCGATTTGTAGAAGTTTTTCTAATACAACGTACGAACTATAGGGGTTGTTTCTCCTCAAAGCTGGCTCCAAAAAATTCGATTTATCTAAACTTTGTTTTGTTTATAAAGGTAAAAATACATGCATTTTGGTATTTTGGGACCGGGACTTGAACATTTGTTCGAAATATCCTAAAATTCGGTTTATCAATGTTCGACTTAGCAAGGTTCGACTGTATTTTGTAGGAACATAAAGAGGTAGATAGAAATTCATAGTTTTGAACCTCTTTCCCTTGCCCCAAAAGAGAACCTAAAAAAAAAATCAAAATAATTATAAGCTGTGTGGTGAACCCGGGATTTTGCATTTTGTTAAATTCGAGGGAGAATCAATAATTTTAAAGATCAATTAAGTACCGTATATTGAGCTCTACAAAACGAGATCTCAGCTGTTCTTAAGTAATAGTGACTGAGAAGAATTTTTAGTCCTAAGGGAGAAGTAGGTACCGACAAGGCTTTTATTTTTCGATGATAAGTATAAATAATTGGTGGCTTTTAGTTCAACTTAATGGTCCGTCATGGGGAATTTTGAAGAATTCAATAATAGAGAAATTTTCAACGAAAATCTGGGGTTTCTGATTTCAATTTATACGTATTTACCTACTTAATTTACTTATTCATTCATGATGTTAATGGACGGGAAGTTTTAAAAAACTGACTCAAAGACATTCTAAGAATTAACAAGACCTTCAAATATCTCTTCAATTGATTGATCGTACCCCATAGATATACACATACAAATATATTTAAAAAAAAGAAAAACAAAAAACGCAACATTCAAGACATCGATTGTACTTTTTGTAGGTACGTTAAGAATCTCTTAGTAAATTTCAGAAGAGGAACTTACCTTAAAACTTAGTTAAGCACATCCCATCGAGAGTCAAATAAACTAAAATCGAAAATTTAAAACTTTAATGAATTCTAAGTTGACGTGTAGACCTATTACTACACAGAGTTTGTCATGGAAAGTTAAATATTTATTCGTTCTATTCTGCTGTATAGAAAATTACTTGCAGTTTGTGTGATTCTTTCGCATTTCTTGTAATATTATTTGTACCTATGTTTTACTGCACGTAAGATCTGCAAAATGGCGACATACCTATATTTATAATTTTTTCAAACAGTACTCACAAGGTATAATTTGTTTTCTTTTTTTAAAAGAATATTTGGTTAAAACGATTCGAAGAAACGGGTTTTAACTAGATCTATAATTTTAATTCTCCTCTAAAATTTTTTCTTCATGTTTTCTAATACTTAGTTATCGTACATTTTTATTTTTCCAAAAAATCTCTTTTTTCTCTTAATTAGTGGAGAACAAGAATAAGATACAAGATTGAGTTGTAATGCGTCTCAATATTTCGGTCTCTTGTTTTTTTTTTTCCTCCATGATCTTCTATTTTTTTTCGAAAGATTTTGAGCTTTTTTTCCTACCAAGATCTGGAGCTCAAGACATCTAAATTTTTTCCTATGTCAAGATCTGGAAACCAAGAAAGCTGCAGGTTCCTTTTTGCCTGTCCAGATACAAATTGCAAAAGTATCTCCACAAATAATATAAGTTTTCCCAACCAAAATAAAAAGAGACAAATTGAAGAAATTGAGATATATTTGATGAAAACTATCATCACTAGAGACCAGATTCCTAGGAATTAGGCACTTTTTCTCAATGAGAATCAAAATAAAATTTGAATTATGATAAATGGGACGTGGGAAAAAAATTCTATTTTGCCGAAAAATGCCGAAACTGGATTAAATGCCAGAATTAATGAAAACGCCGAACAATGTCAAAATCACCACAAATCTTAGTTTGCCAATAAAACTAAGAAATTTTGTATTAAATTGTGAAGGTTTTATTAAAAATTACTAAATTTTGCCTAAAATCAAGTCGATTTTGTTTAAAAAACCTTGGGCCCATTCTTGTCAAAGAATTCATAAATTTGGGTAGTGATTTTGATTGGAAAAAATCTACAAAATTCCTTCTCAGGTGGGACAGTTTTATTCATCAAAAATTTGATGAATTTTGACTGTCAATGTTGGTTAGTTCTGGTGGACAGATACGTAATTTTGGTTGGATATCGAATAATTTTCATCAAGAGTGAGTAAATATGTACAGAAAAGTGCGTATTTTCCGCCTTGTTTTTTTTTTTTTTTTAAATAATGCCGAATGTTGCCAAATTTTTGAATTTCGAAGCCAAAAATCCCATATTTTCTCGCCAAAAATTCCGGACTCTAATCATAGCAGTTTTCATAGTAGTAGAATACATGCGGTAGGTCAGTGGTTCTCAAAGTGTGGGTCGCGAGCTTCTTGCAGGTGGGTCATAGAAAATTCACAATAATTTTCAATTTTTTGTAATATTTGTGAAATCTAAAAATTCAACAATGAAAAATGTTACAAAATTTGTAAAATAAAAGCAGATAAATTCTGAAAACCTCTGGGATTAATGAGACGGATGCGCTTGGCACTTTTCTTTTGCAAGTTTTTCAATGCGTGGCGCTGTCTTTGCTACGCACACAATGAGGTCATTCTCCAGGTCTAGTCGATTTCTAGCCTTACTTTTTATATTCAGCATATTGGAGAACGTTACTTCGCATAAGTACGAGGTGGCAAATGGTATTAACACTTTTATAGCTTGCTTTGATAATTCTGGATACTCTGAACACGATGAAAATTTTCTTTCGATGTACATTATTTTTTACTATAGGTGGGTCGCGAGATTTTTTCCGATCAGAAGTGGGTCGCCGTATCAAAAAGTTTGAGAACCACTGCGGTAGGTATATTGAATTACCATTATTGAGTTATCGAGAAGAGAATTTTCCAAAGGCTGTACAAAAATGTCATGCAGGAGAAAAATTCGCCAGGACTGTGCAGAAATTTGAAAAATGCTATAATCCTAGGTGACACAGAATTAGAATCTCGAGTCGTGACGTCACACGATACCGTTCGGGAATATATATTTTTTTTTCGTGGATGCTTAGGGGCTCTCGACTTGCCGAGGCAAGAGCCCCAAAAAATAAAGTTTCCTGCAGAGCGATACGTCGTGACGTCACGCTTGGAAATACATATTCTGTGTCATCTAAGATTTTATTTTTACATGGCTTTTTTCTAATTTTTGTAGTCTTTGAAAAAGTTTCTTCTCCTTGTTATCTCAATGATGGTAATAATATTTAACGCAGCAAATTAAAATAGCAGAATATGTAATTTATAGCAAAAATATTTTATGAACATTTAAAAATAAAACGTACCGGTACAGCGAATTGAGGATATCACAGAAAAGAAAAATAAATAGCCTAAACAGTAGAATAAAATTTGTCTGACAGCTAAAATAGCGCAGTATGAAAATAATTTACGCAGTATAAAAAAAATATTCAACATTTAAATTAGTCAGTGGTTCTCAACAGCCCTTTTGTGGCTTACTGGTGTGCCTTGAGTACCCTTAATGTGTGCCGCCGCAAAGAATTCAAAATTCTCACACTATCAGGATGAAAACTGACAATTGGTAAGAAATACGAGTAAAAGGGATGAGTAGCAAGAGAATAGACGTATTGATAAAGCAATAGATAAGACGGAAAACATTTGATTGTATTAATAATGCGTCAAATACCATTGAATTACAAGATTACTATAAAATTCCTATCATATTTTTATTGACCTTACAGACAGGTTTTTTGTGTAAATTTATTCTTTGGAAAAGTGTGTCATACAAACTATGAGGTTGAAAACCACTGCGGTAGACAATAAGATCCATAAAAAGAATCAAAATATAAATCACGGGACAATAAGAGTTATAAGACTATTGTGATGCATAAATCACTGAACAATAAGAGCCATGAGAAGATTTGAGCACCTAAATCACTAGACAATCGAATTATTTATACAAAAATTTTAACATCTAAATTATCTTTCTTCATAACTGCTGAACAGTTACGTTTTAACAGGGAACCTGTTTTATGGAGGGCTTTTTGAGAAATTTGCCGTGCGCCATCCAGCAAAAAACTTAGAAAAATTTCGACTCTCGAGCCATATATGATAGGAGAGGGACTTGAAAAAATTTCGATTCTCGAGCTATGATAGGAGGGGGACTTGGAAAAATTTCGTCTCTCGAGCTATGTATGATAGGATGAGGACTTAAATTTCGACTCTCGAGCTATATATGATATGAAAGGGACTTGGAACAATTTCAACTCTCCAACTATATATGATATGAAAGGGACTTGGAACAATTTCAACTCTCCAGCTATCATATATAGCTGGAGATTCGAGAAAAATTTAGACTCTCAAACTATATTATACTAGGCTCATAGTAGGTCTAGGCCTTCTTTATACTAGCTTTATCTAGGTCTAGGCTTCCTTGAATTTTCAATACCATATCCCATTTGACTCATAAAACAGGTTCCCTGCGGTCCTCGTTTAACTTCGTTAAGGAAGCCGTCGTTTTATGGGGGGCTTTTTGAGAAATTTGTCGTGAGCCGTCCGCCGTCCAGCAAAAAACTTGGAAAAATTTCGACTCTCGAGCTATAGATGATTTGAAAGGGACAATATATAGCTGGAAATTCGAGAAAAATTTAGATTCTCAAACTATATTATACTAGGCTTATAGCAGGTCGAGGTCTTCTTTATACTAGCTTTATCTAGGTCGTGGCTTCCTTGAATTTTCAATACCAAATCCCATTTGACTCATAAAACAGGTTCCCTGCGTTCCTCGTTTAACTTCGTTAAGGAAGCCGTCGTCTTCTTTTTTGTCCATGATGATCCAGTCCATTGTGCTAATTTTTACCTGCTCATTTATCCTCTTGCTGTGTAGGGGATGCTGTTCATTTTTTCTTTTTTTTGCTGGTTGTTCCCATCGTTTGGCTGTTTGCAGAATTCCTGTGGAAATATTCCATCTCGCGGTACGATTATATCTAACCAATTACATATACCTACATGGTATTTTACTTCAGTGGAGACTGTTATATTTTTTTATCAAATAATATACCTCAACTTTTTCAGCCGTCTATCATTATTTTGGCTGGGGACACTTGTACTTATTAGGATTATTTATGGGGATACTTCGGCGTTCTGGACCTCGACAGGCAAAAGGAACTAAATCTCTCAGGTTCCAGACCTGAGTGGTTCAAGAAGATGCAGATCTTTTGGCTTCCAGATTTTGGCATAAAAAAATTTAAACATTTTGAGTTCTAAATTGTGTACAAAAAAAAAGCTCCAGATCTTTCTAAAAAAAAATACAAAAGCACGTTTAACTCCAAACAATGACACCAAAAAAAAAAAAAAAAAAAAAAAAAAAAAGAATATTTTTGTTTTCCCTTGTATTTTTGTTTCATCTCGGTTCTTTTTCATGTATTTTGTTTTCAATTTTTCTACTCTATTAAATACTAAGTTTTTGTAAAAGCAGAACTATCTGCCGAGCAAATAGCCCTTAGCGCAGCTGCATTGCTTGTAAAAAAAAAAAAAAAAAAAAAAAAAGATGATTTTCTATTATCTATGGTCAAGGAGACAAAAAAACACTCACGCGACAACTTCCTATCTCACAATTCAAAACTCATCAGAGAGTCACTCCCACTCTTTAGACTAAATAACAAACACCTATCAATCAAGCAAGATATTCCTAAAATGAACAATAAAACTCAAGTGCTTATAAAGTCTATCATCATGACGTCACATCAACTGATAACAGAGTAAAAATACCTATTATCCAATAGAGAAACCTGCAATTTTTTTTTATTTTAGACTAGAAGCAATCTAAAACCTACAAAACGTATCAAGAAAACTCATTTCCCCTCCCCCTGTCCACCTTGCTACGAGCTATAACAGTAGTTTCAGCTAGCGGTCTTTGCAAATTTATATTTTGATTAGGTATTCTTATGTATTTCAATATGATTAGGCGTTCCCTACAGAGTCGTATTCATTCAATTGAAAACGCGCTAATGAATTACTATCAATTAATCGTCGAAAAAATTGTTGGTGCCCATTTTCAGATATGAGACTATAACTTGTCTAAGTTTCGAAGAAATCCATCCAGTAGTTTCGAAGAAGATCCGAGGACAAAAAAATTTTCTTCAAGTCTAAATATAGGCCCATAAAAAAACCTGAATTTTTTTCAGCCTGAAAGTAATACTCGTATAGGGCCTACAAAGCGTCGAGAAAGTTCACAGCTTCCTCCCCCTGTCAATTTTGCTACAGATGTAAGAGTTTCACAATTATTTTTTCCTATACGCTACACTCTTAGCCTAATATTAGTACAGTATCCTACTCTATGTTAGGCTGAGTGGCTCAATTCTTGATCACCTCCGATTTCTGGCATCACTTAATACTGTCTTCAGCCGCTATTCTTTCCATCTACTCACAAATTGTATTCAAGCTACTTTCTTCACCACTTTCTATGCAAACTCCACCACAAGAATCTTCATCTGAGAATCCAGCTACAAAGACAATCCGGGAAAACGAAAAACAAAAAATCGATATCGAAGCCAAACAAGCAACCAATCACCCATCAGTCAACCCCTCATTCCTTCCTTCACGCTCCGGCCTCTCTAAAGGCATTAACAGGGGCAGATTTACAGGGGGGACAAGGGGAACACCCCTCCCCCAAAACCTCCAAAAAAGACTGAAATTACTATAAAAAATGTTTGAACAATGGAATATCCCCTTCCCCCCCCAAAAAATGTATCCGTAAATCCGCGCCTACATTAACAAACAAATACATCACCCGAGTCTGGTTCACTCAGAAGTCTAACCTCTAATCTCACTCAAAACAGCTATAGTTCAAATCGAAAATAATATTCTTATCACCTAAGTCAACTACATATCCAGTTCCCAAACAAATTGCAGGTGAATAATTTCATGTAATATAGAACTACAATTTAAAATCCATCCAATATTTTCGAAGTTATAGTAATGGGTTTTTTTTTGAAAAATTTATTAGGTATCTCGAGAACTACTATTCCGATCCTCAAAAAATTGCAGGTACACCTCTTCAGATATACCCAACTCTATAATGTGTCAAAGTTTGAAGAAAAAAATTGTGAGGACTGGAGGGGAGTTTGAATTCGTGTATTAAGCGTGTATGATTTAAACGCTCTTCAAAGTTTACGAAGAGTAACTTTAGAAAATATGAAGAAAAAAAAAAGTTGATAGAGGACGGCTACGGGGCCTTACCTCGAGGGAAAAATGGAAAAATTGATTTGAATTTAAATGTCGATGGGAGGAGGTAGGTTAGAAATAAATTTGAAAATGTCTGAGAAAATCGAAGGGTTTTCGTATGATAGGAGGTCGGCGGCTCTGAGAGGGGTAGAGAATTGTAGATTGATGGCTTTCTGAGTATGATATTTGTCTCATGTTGGATATTTCTGAACATTTGAAAAGATGATGATTGATGTCGTCGCGTTTAGAAGGATTGTCTGGAGGAGGGGATATAGATCAGATTCGGAAATATTTAACCGTTTTAGGTAAGCTGAGAGTCGATATAAGGGAGCGGGGAATACCGTTAAAAAGTTTATACGAAAGGAATGCCAGAAATAGAGATTGAACGAGAAAATAATGGGATTTCAGTTTATTGGCGGATTTTGAGTAGGCTATTGCCCAGTGATTTCGCGTGAGCATCAGATAAGAGAAAATAGTTCTGACATAGGAAGCAGATTTCATGAGACTGGTGATGAGTGGGCCGATTGAAAGAGTTCCGCGGACAGAAAAATCCTATAAATAAATAAATAAATACGTACATATATTACACACATACATACATACATACATACATACATACATACATACATACATACATACATACATACATACATACATACATACATATATACATACATACATACATACATACATACATACATACATACATACATACATACATACATACATACATACATACATACATACATACATACATACATACATACATACATACATACATACATACATACATACATACATACATACATACATACATACATACATACATACATACATACATACATACATACATACATACATACATACATATACATAATAAGAAAACCTTAATGGATAGGTGTAATACCTCACTTTTCCAACAAGAAAAGTAGTTAAAACAAGAGACTCAAATATTTAGGTATATGGTAACTCAGTCTAGTTTTTCATTTTTAGCGGGAAACCCGCTATCCCTTATGTTGGGGGTACTTCCAGGAAATTTTTGTCCGCGAGCGAGGTTGATGACATCACGGAGAGGGGAGGTGGACTTGGAAAAATTCCTACCTCCGAGCTATATATGATAGGAGAGAGACTTCGAAAAATGTCGTCTCTCTAGTCAAATATGATAGGAAGAGGAATTAGAAAAATTTCGACTCTCGAGCTATATGATAGGAGGGGGACTTGGAAAGACGAAGACTTCCTTGAAATTGCAGCGCGTTCAAGTTGTCACGTCTTGATTTTCAGGACTTGGAAAAACTTCAGGCTCCAGGGGACTCGGGACGGCGGGTTCTCCGCTGCCATCTAATTTTCTTTTATTATTATCATTTTTTTTTGCAGATGCATAGGGTCCCTTGGCTTGCCAAGGCAAGAGCCCCAAAAAGGTGTCGGTAAATTTAATGATATTCTTCAATTTTTATATCCATTTCTGGTTTGTTTCCATGAAATTGTTAACCATCAACCCCCACCCCCTATCAACCTCTTGAAAAAAGAGTTCGTCTCCTTTCATCTTGAGGTCTTTTCCCTCCTTGAAAATTTTTCCACATTCACATTTATTCTTCTCGGGGATACCAAAGAGATCCAGATACGTTGCGAGATGGCTACTTCAGAAATACTATAAGATTCTATTTTCAACTCTCCTATCCTCATATATCGCGAAGTTCATTCATTAAAAATCCCGGTACGATATAGAAATTATAGGTCAAATAGTCACAGTAGACGACAATGAAAGTTTATAGAAATACTCGTACGTTATGAAAGTAAATAGCGAAACGTATAGATTAATCGCGCTAAGTTCAAGCGAACAATGTCACTGTCAATTACAGACATATAAATTGACCTAATCACTGAACCGAGGATTGAATATGTATGAGTTTCTATATCAACCTGTAAAGCGTTAGTTACCACCGTGATTAGTATGCAGCAAGGGATCTTCAATAAACTGAAAGTAGCCATCGAGATCCGACACCCTTCCGCATTCACACTCTTCGTCGTGAAAAGAAAAGTGCGGCCTATCACTCGGTAGGGGAACCGAGCCATCGAAGTGGACAGCTTATAAATTTATTTATTATGATTGTTTCACGCTCATTTTTGTGAGTCCGGCCAACAGACATATAATGATAATACCATTAAACTTTTGTAAATCATTGCTCAATATGAAACGCTTTTTAGTGATCGGTTTGAATATTTTAAGTTTGTTATCGGTGTCTACATTGGCTGACGTAAGTAATACTTATATATAAATTTAATTTAGCTCGAAAGAAACTGGTATCATTCGATTTTACGAACTTCAAATTTCAATAGAAAATTTTCTTTAGATAACGTTCGTGTAACCACAATTTTTTCTTCTTATTACCGTACTTCTGTCGTTTAATAAGGAAAGAAGGAAATTTACCTCAACTCACTATGTTTTGCATGATATAGGAGGTTTGATAAGCGATTCTTCTCAACTGCTGGTGATTATGAAAGAACTGAGGAAACAAGTGAATTACAGGACCATGAATCTTTAAGGATTACAAAATTATTTTTCTTGATTTTTTTCTTTTTTTTTCAATAAAAAGTCATAATACCTATGTATTTGTATTTTCCAAAAGCTAAGTTCAACCAAAATACGGGAATAAGGTAGGTTACCCTTTGGCGTGTGTCGTGGTAAAAAGTAACGTTATCACGAGAATCGAAAGGAATACCTATTTGAAAATGATGCTGCTCCGTCAAACTCGATGTAGGGGCATCCCAAATAAAATAAGACCCAGGATAATCATTAAAAGTTCATCAAATGTGCTTTGATTTATACGCTCGTTATTCGTTTACAGGAATCTGTACCAACATCAGACGAAAATGTGGGCACAGCGGTGGACTTGCTTCAAAATATTTACCAAGAATGTTTGCACTCGGGTTCGTTCTCCTGCGTCAAGCCAAAAGTTCTGGCCTTCCTTAGTACATCAATGGCGAAAGATAAAATTCGTTTAACTAGAGACTTGACCATTGTAAGCAGCGTGCCAATTGAATCTGGCGAGCCGACTTCAGTTCTCAACGAAGTACATACAGAAATAGGGTTAGAAATGAATTCATTTTTCAATGGCGATAATTTACATTTTATCAATATTTCAGATTTCAAAAGTTTCGGAAATGAATAATGAAAAGAAGGAACAATTGAGGCTGTTGGCTTTGGATAAACTGGACGAATTCTTGTACAATCATGAACTACGTATTCGTATTCCGAAGGAAGTATTAAGCGGTGACTTACCCACCTTTGTGCCGAAAATTTTGACGAAAAATTTGCCCGAGGAGTTGAAAATACCTTTATCCGATAATGCAGCGGGACAAGTGACCGGTAGAAGTGAGTTGAATTTTTTGTATGACTATCAAGGTGCGGTGTGGCAACCTACGCAGGCGCCCTTTGGCGAGAGACTAATTTTCTATTTTTATTTATCAGGTAGAAAGTTTTTGAAACGTGTAGTGATGCCGTTCCTCATCGGTCTAAAATTCAAAGCAACCACTCTCATTCCTTTGGCATTTGCTCTTATCGCATTGAAAACGTGGAAAGCTCTCACTCTCGCCCTGCTGTCTGTAGTACTTTCGGGAGCGATGGTCATCTTTAAATTCACGAAACCAAAAGCTCATTACGAGGTCATTCACTACCCACAACCAGTTCCTGTCTACGAGCCCCACGCGCACGTACCCCATGTTCCACATGTCCACGAATACCATGCTCATGATTTTGTTCATACGCACGCTCATGCTCACGGACGACAATTGGATGCTCAAGAAATGGCATACAATTCACAAATATAATCTTTCAATAAGTTGTGTTAATTTTGTGTGTAATAGAAAAACTTTCATTATTTTTGAGAATATAAGATTTCCTTTTTGTAATAATTTATTCGCGGTATAGAAATAATTAATTTTTGTTAATAAACGTTATCGTACAACTTACGTAGATATTTGTATTCTTTTCCTCATTGAGTGGAATCTGAATCTGCAGCTGATAGTAACAAAATTTAAGGTAGGATTGATTGAAAAAATAAGATTCTTTCTTTTTTCAGAGTGAAACTTTTAACCTGACCCTCGTACAAAAATGGTATCTACTTTTTCACCTTTGAAAAAAAGCTACGAATCTATCGTAGACAACTTCTGATGTTTGAAAGAAGCTACAAAGCAATTGTTTCATCAAATTCCGTAGTCAAATTTGTGTTTGAACAAATACCAATAAAAATATGCTCTAAAGTAATTAGCGGTCTACAAAGATCACTTTTACCATTCGTAAACATTTCAGTTTTAGACTTTGACTCTAATTTTGGAGAAAGAGTCTAAACTCATTGCTATTGTTCCAATTTCATTAATAGAATTTTTTTTTTAAATTATTTATTTTTAGGGGTCGACTTGCATTTATTTACTTAGTTGAAAATCATCAAGAAAAAATGTAGATAAAAAATGAAGAAATTATCGGATCACGGTACTTGAAAAAAACCTAGAGCAGAAAATGAATTTTCTTGCATGCAAATTTTGCACCGGATACTTAACAGTGGCTTAGCAGGCAATGGTCTAAATTAAGCCAGCGAAAGTTTTTTCCCCTCTTTTATGGAGACAAAAGTCGAAAAGACTATCAGAGATATTTCTGACAATTCATCTTCTGTGCGACAGAGAAAAATGTTGTCAAGTTTTTTCTCATCAGGGTATCAACAATATTTTATTGTTAGCCATGCGATTTAGAACTAAATATGTGATCGCAAATTCAGAGGCATATCCTGTTGCGTGAAATCGCATCGAGTACAATAATATAGAAATACGTTAGAAAAATTTAGAATGGGTGTGGATCACAACTGTGATCTCAAATATGAGGGATTACATTTGTGGCGGTACCTATAATGTCACCATCGCAGCTCAAATTTCCACGTCGGAGTCTTAGACCTGGACCAGAAACAGAGTGAAAGGCCGATCTTTAAGCAATATTAGAAGCTTGTAGAGTTTTGCAAGAATTCCTAGTCTTTTCTTTTGTTTTTAGCTACGATTACGAAATTGAGGACTTGGAAAAATTTTAGTTTCTACATAGCGTAAGTCGTAAGACTGGTAAGAATTAGATAGATTTTCTCTTAGAAACTTTATACCTGAGAGGAGTAAGTATGATTGGGAAGCTATCATGTGCAAATTCAATTTTTCTAGCAAAACTATAGTAGAATTGTTGTGATTAAACTAAACAGAAGACTTGAAGGAAGAAAAAAAAAAAAACAAAGCTCACGCAGAAGCGTAAGCATCACCGACTTTTCAATAATTTGCTATAAAATCATTTACACATGCTCCCCATACCTAAACTTCATTGTTTCTCACTTATAAGCTGATTGTGATAATAATGATTTAAGGTATTCCACTTTCTCTTCTATTGTTCAATTCATTTCTAATCTTTTTAATGGGTTCTATTAAAATTAAAATATAAAGCTTAGGTGATTTAGAAGAATCTTAAAGTATTAACCTGACTGTCCATTTCCAAAAATAGGTACAGTAAGATATTATAAAGTCGATAATGACAAAAATCAAAACATAGATGAGGAAAATTGAAATGGGCAATGAAACTTCCACTTTGTCTTTACCTGAATTTCAACATTACTCCCCAGTGTTCAGGCTACGAGCCTATTGCGATAATGTAGAAGAAAAAAAAAAAAAAAAAAAAATGATATGTATACCTGCATAACGCAGTAATTATAAAATACACGGCCAATATTCAATCCATCGCTTACGTGCAACGTTTGTTTAACGTATCCAATAAACGTCGAATTTTTTCAACCATATATGACTGGTAATGAGAAGTTTTTGCAGCCAATAGGTGTATGATGCTTTAATCACGTGGCAAACGAACTCAAATAAATTGAATAAGCGAGATTTAGCTCTTACGGCTCTATACGTGGACCACGTATATTTTGAGATTTACTCAAGAACCACTAGTCCAACCGATACAAAAATTACAGAGCAATAAGATTGAATAAACTATGACGTAATGTAGTGATATGAAGATAATAAGATTGATATTTTTTGAGAAACAACACTAAGAAATTCGAGGAAAATTGAGAGTTACTCAACTACTCGAGAAATCTAAGAAAAAAATTCACATTCCCAACTTCAGATAATCCACTACAACTTGGCCAAATTTCATGAGAATCCAACCAGTAGTTTTTGAGGAGTTGCGTGGACAAAAAAATCTTATATATATATATATATAAGGAAACCTGAAATTTTCTTATTAGGGTAGAAGTGATCTAGGACCTCCAAAACGTCGAGAAAATTCATTGCCCCCTCCCCCTGAATACTTTGCGTCGGGTGTAATACCTCACTTTTTACAAGTAAAAAGTCGGTAAAAGTCGGTAAAAAAGTAGAAGGTTCTAAACAAGGACAGCTCTGGACGCATAAGTATGATTGAACATAGGAGAGGCTAACGCCGCATCAACGGGAGAGAAGTAGTAAATAATAAAAGCTAAATGAACTGTGGTGCGGTGGTCCAGCAAATTCAAATTTTTTCGTCGTAGGCCTTGCCTACTTAGCCTATTTGTAAATCCACCACATGAAAGGAAACATTTCTAATACGTCCAAAGAAAACGTCCGCGTCCCCAGCTCCAAAAATCAAAAGCTCCCTCATGACCATCTAGTACCGGGGGTTTTGGAAAAAGAAACAAATTTTCTGGCATAGCCAAATAAATGAAAATCATGTTCCATGTCTTTTATATTTTATCAGTCATCTTGAAATATTTCATTCTAGGCTTCTACTAGGTCAAGTGTTCGTGAGATATTATTCGTTTACCCCTTTACCTATCTTGGCGTCGTATAAGTCTTCTATGAGAAATATGAGGTAGCGCGAACTCGCTCCGCTCGTTCGCCCCCTGTCTCGCTGTTGTATTGGTATGGTATGAGACAATTCAAGTCTAGGGGACTTGGAAAAATTTCGACTATCCAGCCTTTATTTATTTAATTATTTAATATTATTTATTTATTTATTTATTTATCATTAATTCTTCTACTAGGTCAAGTGTTCGTGAGATATTATTCGTTTACCCGTTTACCTATCTTGGCGTCGTATAAGTCTTGTATGAGAAATATTTTGAGGTAATTGTGGGTGTTCTATATTTTGAGGTATCAACTTTGGTGGGACGAACGAGCGATCTCGCTGTTGTATTGGAATGGTATGAGAAAATTCAAGTCTTCTATGAGAAATATGAGGTAGCGCGACCTCGCTCCACTCATTCGCCCCCTGTCTCGCTGTTGTATTGGAATGGTATGAGACAATTCAATTCTAGGGGACTTGGAAAAATTTCGACTATCCAGCCATATATGATAGGAAGAGGAACTTGCTAAATTTTCTAATTATTAATTATATTAATTATTTAATTATTATTTATTTAATTATTTAATTATTAATTAATTAATTATTTATTATTATTACGCGGGGTGTACTCGCGAATTTCTGAATCACCCGCGGGGTAGAGATGTGCACGGACGCACGGTAATTAATTATTTAATTATTCAATTATTTATTTATTTAATTATTCATTAATTAATTAATATAATTATTTATTATCATTACGCGGGGTGTACTCGCGAATTTCTGAATCACCCACGGGGTAGAGATTTCTCTTGACGGGGGGGGGGGGGGGGGGGTGTACTCGCGAGTTTCAAAATCGGGGTCCGGCGAGAGAAAAGACATGGAACATGTCAAAAGAATTTCTAAAAAAAGGAAAGGAAAAATCAGTACTTCAGAGCTGAATATGAGGAGCAGAATGATACGTTTCCCTAAATATATAGGAACTTACAGATATACTGTACGTACCATTATGTTAACTACTGATCATGAATAGACCACAACCGATTGATCCTTTCCCGTGCGTACTCACGGTATGCGAGTCTGAATTAGGGAGCCTGAGGTTCCCTGTCAGAGTCCGTTTTCCAACCATACCCGCAGGGTGTTGCAGCCAGCCGAAAGCCAAAAGCCACAAGCCGTATTCAGCCATATTTTTGGGGTATTTGGCTTCAGCTTTTCCAAAGCTGTTTACCGTCGGCTGTCAGCCAAAAGCTGAATTAAGCCGTATGTTTTTGGCTTCTTTTGGTTGACGATCATTTTCACAAGAATCTCAATTTATGGTTCTCTTGACATGTAACTGTAAGCCCAATTTTGTAATTTATTATTGGAGTTTTTGAATGAATCAATCGACAGATAATTTTTCAATCTTTTCTTTTCATTTTTCATAATTCATCTCGCATAAATCAATACAAGAAGAGGAAATGAATTTTTCCCATTTTCGGTTTTCCCGTTTGGCGTTCCTAAATCCTAATCGTTGTCCAGGGTGCCTGGCAGTTAACTAGTGGCTGGCGACTGTATTTCTGATTTTTGTCTCACAGTTTCTCTTTAATTCAGAGTATTGCAGCCAGCCGAAAGCCGTATTCAGCCCAATTTTCACTGATAAGAGAGAAACTAAAAGGCAGCTTTATTTATGATTGCCTAAGCCAAAAGTTGAAATAAGCCAATTTTTTCTGCTTTTTTTAGCTTTTTCAATATTTTTGATTTTTTGCACATTAGGAAAATGAAAAAAATCTGAGTAATGTCCATTGTTCAATGTCAGCACTCAGCATAGTATAAGTATGCAGGCTGAAGAAAAAATTAAGAAAGAGTCGACCAGTATTTCTGCTTTTTGGAATTGAGTTTGAGTTCGCCGCAGGCGCGCAGCCCACAATAGTTCTTTTCTTTATCTTTGCCAATATGCCAAAGACACAAACTCAAAGAGCATTTAAGCAATAAAATAGAAATCGAGTTCAAACAACTAGAAAGGGAAGCCTGCAGAAGTGCAGACTGTAGAGTCCTCCAGTCAAAATGAACACAAGCTGGAGAATAGTTATCATTTACTAGTATAATAAAGCCCTAATTCTTCTGATTGTTTCTTTTGTGCTCCCAATCCTACATGACATCAATCAGCTAAATTAAGCCAGCCAAATTAAGCCAAAAGCCAGCTGAATTTTTCCAAAAGCCATATTTTTCAAGGTTGTAAGTTTAAGCTGCAAGCCGAAGCTGAAACTATCGGCTGCAATGCTGTGCTTTAATTGGTCTTTGGAAGATTTGATATCGAATTTAATGAAATTCTAACGGGATAGTGATTTTCTACTCCTGAAAACCTTTGAAAGGATACCAAATTAAACGATCAGCCTAAAGCCAGCTTCATTGTTTTGGCTGATGGAAAGCCGAAAGCCTAGGCTTTATTTTTCAAGGCGTCATCAGCTTCAGCCGAAAGCCTAAGCCGTATTGTTTGGCTGCAACACCCTGCGTACCCGAGTAGAGATACAGAGAAATCACACCTGTTTATTTTGTTTGTAGTGTGTGTGGGTCGCTGGTTGTGTAGCTGTTTAGCTCCAAGAGAAGTGCTCTGGACCGTATTGCGTCTCGGACAGACGATGGTACACGATTACAAAGTAACCTTACGTATACTAAGCATGGAACATTACAGTCCAAAATATAATTTTGAATGCAAAATTGTACAGATATATACACAAGTATGCACCTATATACCAACTCACAAACACATTGTATCCTCCGTCGCTGTAAGCGTAGTTAATAAAATTAATGCAAGATATTCATAATTGAAACAGTATCAAATATTTTGCGTGAAAAGATTTCTGAAAAGGAACAGTTACAAAGTCTCAAGAAAAAAAGTAAATGACTAATAATACAAACAAATTGAGGTAGGTACTTGTACAAATAATACTTACTTTAAATATAAGGGAATAAAAATTAGGTGCCTACAAGAGATTGAGATAATTAGATGCGGCATTTAATCTGAGAAATTTTGGTCATAAAATCCAACACCTCCACTACTAGTGATAAGGAAAAGACATAATCCTTGTAGTGGTTTTTGCCATTCTTCACAAAACAATCGTTCATCTGTGCAAAAGTTACCAAATAACTTGGCAAGGATGGTCTTGATGAATATGTCCGTATTAGCGACAAGATAACACGGCAACTTTAAATGGCCATCTACTACTTCACAAAACTTCCGAATAATTCCAAAATACTCGGTCCTCGGTCCTCTAGGATTGTTCAGTCCAGTCTCGTTTTTGCGTAGGACTTCTATCGCTTTCCAAATATCTCTTCTTACTTTGTCACTAAAATTAAGCACACAAGTTGCAGGCTGTTGAAATAATATTACTATATAGGTATATGACATCTTCGATCATAAAAATATGAAACATGAGAAGTCTCCATTTAACCCATGGCCGAGATAGAGCGCAAAGTTATGGAAATCAAAATTCTAACCAGATTCAGTCGCAGTTAATAAGAACACTCACGAATATAAATTGAGTACAACATCTGGAGAAATTTTTATCGCAAGTGAAGCAGAGAAAAAAATACGGCTTTCTTAACGAAAGAACCTGTTCTATGGGTTGAATTAATTTTGGTATTGGGAATTCAGATTGAAATCTTAAAAATTCCCACGTTTTCCTGAGTCCATTGTATTATGGTGTTTGTAGCCTGGAAGTAAGAATGTTTTGAAGTCCCTTTCCTTCCTATCATATATTATGGCTCGAGTGTCCTCCTTCTATCAAATACTATGGCTCAAATGTCGTAATTTTTCCAATTCCCCGTATATTATGAATTAAAAGTCAACATTTCTCCAAGTCCAAATTCTGTATTAGTGTAGGTCAGTTTTCGCCAGACGCCACACAGCGTATAGCAAATTTTTCGAAATAACCTCCCACGGAACAGATTCCCAGTTAAAATCAAGCCTTGCAGTCTTAGTGGGCAAAGAGTCACCCTCCAAATTTATGTCTTTTGAGTATAATGGGGCGGAACAACGGCCGGGTGGTTTGGGGTGATTAAATTCAATCAAATGAAAATAAATTGATACAAAATCAGTTCTTTATACGAAGAAAAGGCAAGAAATCATTATTCCCCATGAAACTGAACTGTTACAAATAATGGGATACAATCGACTAACCTTTTTGTAAGAAATTCCATTTTTGAATCATCCATATCGTTTAGTAACGGCCAGTTGTTGATGCAAGCTCTGCACTGACAATTCGTCATACCTAATTTCTTCAACCACTTTTTACGTTTGTCAATAGAAATCTCTGCATACGGTACACAGTACGAGATGAAAATCTGTCAAAAAAATTTTCAACAATACAGTATAAGTATATTTTCTATTATGTTTTGGGGTTCTTAGGCATAACAAATATACGCACTTGTTCTCCTTTTTTGATTGGTCGCACCGAAAAGAGGAAATGTTCTCGTCTTTTTGATACACTGATTGCGTTTGGATCACACGAATGATTGACACAACTATGCAACGGACATATCCCACCTCCTAAATTATTTATGCGGGAAAGGTTTGTGTACTCCGTCATTTCAAAATTACAGAACTGGTTTTTCATTGAGCACAAATGATTCACCAGGAGGCTAGCGGCAAACACCATTTCCTTCGTCAATGAGAGTCCCTGCGGACAGAATATAGAAAAACAAATGATATATTGAATAAATAATAAATGATCGTAAATGAATTCAAATACGTCATCGAAATTTCGGTTAGGCAGTGGCGAATCCATGAGAAGGATAGGTGGGATATATCTCCCCAAATTCCAAAATAAATTCAGAAAATGTATTCCTATACTCTGTTCACGTTAAGAAAGGATAGAAAGTAGTACAAAGTACGTACCTCGGAAACGGAACGCTCCAGGTAATTTTAATCTACCGTTTCGTTCTCAAGGTACGTGCATTGTACTACTTTCTATCCTTTCTTAACGTGAACAGAGTATAAACGAATTTTGAATTTTTTTTTAAATTTGTGGAAATGAAAAAATGTACCAATATTTTTGCTCTTTACGAGACTAGGCCTGTTCTTTCCCTCCATACCCCACCAAAAAATAAAAATAAATAAATGCCTGGATCCGTCCCTGCTGGGAACCTCATTTTATGGATGAAAATTCCAAGACCTTTCAAGTCTAGTGTTGGAAACTATCGATAGACTATCGATAGAATCGATAGTTTTGAAGAAAAACTATCGGGACTAACGATAGTTTTGTAAAAAAAAATACGGCGATAGTATCGTCGATAGTTTGGAAATTTTTTCCTTTTCTTATCAAAACCACGATTACCACGAAATTGATGAAAACTTGGAGAATTACAACCGGCGTGCCACGAGCAGTTGAGCAGAAGTAGTGCTATTCTTCTGATTCTGAAATGAGGTCCACGAATCACGATTATTGTAGTGTCCATCATCTGGTAACACTAAAATGCATTCCTTGACATGCTTCGGTAGAAAAAATTACGATCAGGAGGAAGATATTTAGCCTACATTTGTTACACGTGCTTTTCTTTTGATCGACATTTTTTACCCAAACTATCGATAGTATGAAACTATCGACTATCGCCCATCACTATTCAAGTCTTTTTTCTCAATTTTAATTGTAGCTTTGAAAACAGAGATTCATCTAAGTAATAATATACCCCATGAAACTCGGAATTATTATTTGAAGTATTTTTAAGTATAGACAAAGTCCTATAGTGAAAATTTAAAAATCAATTTGCAAAAATTCCTTATATTGGACTATAGCAACAAAAAGCAGAAACTACAATATGTAATAAGTACCAGGCGTGCTATTGTCATACTGTAAAAGTGGACTTAGCCCTCCGCTCCTTTCCCTACTTGATAGAATCTTGGATCCGCTGCGGTATCGTCATATTGCAGTCAGTGCAAATTGGTGAAATAATTTTTAGCCGCTTTTTACCCTTATGAAGAAGTATCCATTGGGCCATGACCACCTTTACAGTTTTACCGCGCAAGTGATTTTGTAGCGCACTTCAGTGCAGAAACCCAATGCTTTTGTAAGAATTCTCATTTTTTTTTTTCCAAGGCTTCATGGGAATAGATCCAAAAAAGAACACTACAATACTTACATGCTGCTCCTTCCATACTCACATCGTTAACTTTTTCGAAAAACGAATAATTATCCAACATGACAATCATTCCAACCGCTTCCACGGTGTCTTTCTCCATTCTTTCATCAAAAGTTCTGCACAATTGTAGCAAGGATAGGTAGTCTGTTTTGTAAACTCCTTTTGTCGGATTGGTTTTTTCTACAAAGATATCTTCAATTTTCATTTTCTCCATGAGAGTTTTCAAAAGAGTTCCTTGTTTAGTTCCAATCAACAACGTTCTAACAGCCAATATAACATTTGCGTCTGTAATGTTTTGAACATGGTAATATGGCCACATTTTGCATTCGATACGATGATAAGAATCAAAAGCTTGCGTCCGACAGGCCTCCGAGCAATACATCATCTGTTGAGACAACACAGATGACGACATAACATTTTAAAATATTATTTTAGGTATTTTAGCATTACCTATTGACAAGTTGGCAGCCAAAACAAAAGCATTTCGACCGCCTAGCATGAAACATAGCGGAAACGATAGCATTTTATTTTACGCTGGGCCGTAGCGCGGCTGAAATAGTGGCGTTCTCGCCAGGATTTACGCTTCACGTTTTTCCATAATGAATTATAGGCAGACCAATAATCAGGGTTACTATACCAGCCTCTCCTATCATATATAGCTTGGAGGTCGGAATTCCTCAAAGTCCCCTCCTATGATAAGTAGCTCCAAAGTCCGAGCCTGTGACGTCACAATTTGATGACGTCATAGATCTGATACGTCAACATTTTTCAGATCTCACAATATGCCCCATAAAACAGGTTCCCTGACACTCCTCGTTTTACTCTGTTAAGCACCCCGTGAGTGTTTGGAATTCAGTGAAATTTTTCAAAATTGGAAAATATTTTGTCAATATTCGCGCAATCATACTGTACTCTTCATACATTACTCTTATAAGTTCAACCATTCAGGTATTGTACACAACATTGCCGAGCTAAGTGAAATTGACGTGCGTAAATATCAACAGCATGCAGCCATCAGAACAAGGATTCTTATTTCAAAAATTTTCAATGATGGGTGAACAATGATGACCGGTTCAAATCAAACAAGAACGAAAAAATAACAGTACACGGTGAGAACGTACCATAGAACAAGTTTGGCAGGGCACAAGGGCATCACTCCTCAGAAAACAGTACGCACAATTCATGTGTAGACGATCAGTTCGTAGCATTGACGAGAAGAACTCTTCTCGCGTCAAGATTTCGCCTGAAATAAGAAATTTTTATGTATTGTAATATATTCTACTATCTTCTTCTTTGATACACATATAACTGAAATTTAGTACATAATATTAGGGACTCCAGTTTAACACTTCAACCTATGCCTCTCTTCAACTCAGGAAAATAGTCCTATCAGGCATAGAAGGCAACATCTTTCATTCACCTAAGGACTTCTCATCATTGGGAAAGGAGAGTGGTAACAATCTTTTTCAGGCTTATTCCTGTTTACATTTAACTGATTTTCGTGAGCAGAATTTTAATAGGACGTGGCTTTTGGATTAGTAGAAAAGAAGAGACATAATAAATTCAAATTGACCGACGTTTTCCATCATTAGTAAGGGTAAACTCTATACCTTACGTTATAACAATGGTAACTTGAAATACTTCTCACGGGTCTCATATTGCACAGAATGCGATGAAACTAGGTAGACTTATTGCTAATTGGTTCTTATTGCGTGTAATATTTGCTATTATGAGAAAGTTTCATCGCATTCTGTGTAATATTAGACTCATGAGAGGTATTCCAAGTTACCATTGTTCTAATATTATAGCTATAGAGCATACCCTTAATGTATAAACATCTTTCCTTGAACAGAGATAATATTTCACTTTCCAAATCATACATACACACGCTGATCAATGTGCTCAACTGAAGCTGAACCTACACATTGCAATTCATCATCAGAGCCAATATGATTATGGACAACTGAGGCCTGTACCAGAACTTCACCTAAACATCCTTGCAATTTGTCACAAGTTTTTACCTGACTTGATATCGTTGGTTGCAACGAAATGACGGCCCCATTTCTCATTACATTCAAGTCTGATCTTAGTCGAAGTATTGGGAAGAAACTGATTCTTGAGAACAGAGTCCCATTCACGCGGAATATCGTTCTTATTGACGGGATCCATTTCATCACCTTCCATTCGGATTTGATCGGTTTCAAACGCTTTACGTTTGTACTCCTCGAGTCTTACTTCAGCTAGACACAGTTTCTTACGATTGAGCAATTTTTCCCTCAAATGCTCGGGATATTTTCCAGCAAGAGCTCGATTGATATCAAATAGACAAGATGCATATTTACAAAATCGTAGTAAAACTGCTGAGCGATTAGCGTACGCGAGGGCTAATTCCTCTGTACCGTCGAATGCAAAAGATACGCTGATATTGTACAAAGTTAACGCTTCGTAATTATCATTCATTTTGAATTTCGTATTCCCATCGTTTCTAAAACGAACAGCCTTCTCGGTGGACTTCGATACAGACATTTCAGCTAGCTTCGATTGAAAAGCTGGAGAGGAAAACTGTGATTTGAGGAATGGATACGAAATTCCCAAATTTTCAACGAGGTCCACCACATCAACCGTCATGATGCTGATCGGAATTATTATGATAACAGACCTGGAAAAGGCATCAAAATGATCACCGAAGGAAAGAGAAGATTATCGAGAGCACAACTTGATCGTTTTGTCATGACAATAAGTAAGTAAGAATATGAACTACCGGTAAGCTGTAAAAAGTTGTATTCGTGAAAAGTGTCGTTCTCTACCTAAGTTAAATTGAACAAATTTAATCTGAAACACAGTTTCCACCAAAGATTGAGATAGACGTCGAGTGAACGATTTATCCAAATAATTTCAGATTCCAACAATCTATAACGCAAAAGCTAAACGCAATAGTTGACTTGAGAACTCAGAAGTACATTAAAATTCGAGCGATTGTAAATCGCAGTAGTGACATCGCGTAATGGCGTAGTAATAATTGGTGGTGATTAAAGCTCTAGATGGTGACTGGTGATAAGATAAGAGAGAGGGGAGAAAATCAGGGACGCGTCGCGTCGTGTCGTCATTCGCCTCAAGCCCTCAACCAGTCGTCATTGGCTTAAACTTTTGCTTTGGCTGAGAAGCCGTTCGCCCATTTGCAAAGAGCTGCTATCGGCTTATTTCTAATTTCATCAACTTCTTCAAGTTTCTAATAATCAGCCTTAAAATGAGTTCAAAAGTCGGCTTCTGCTGCTATTGAGCCAAATTAAGCCGTTCAACTTCTCGGCTTATCAGCACTGTTTCTAAGGCGCTAGAGGTATTCTCAAGAATGTAAACAAACACGTGATGTGGTGGTAAATTTTAGTGAAGTGGTGCGACTTAATGTGATTTCGCATTAAGTCGCACCACTTCACTAAAATTTACCACCACATCATGTGTTTGTTTACATTCTTGAGAATACCTCTAGCGCCTTACTGTTTCAGCATCGGCTTTGAGCTGCTTTTTGGCTTAATGCTGTCAAAGCTATCGGCTACTGGCTGACTTGAAAGCCTTTCAAAAGTCGGCTTCTGTTGTTGTTAAGTCGTTCAACTTCTTCGGCTTGTCAGCACTGCCCTCAACCCCTTAGCCTTAAACGCTTGCAAATGTTGAAAGTTGCGCACACTGCACAGCCGCGTATTATTTACAGGGCAGCCACTCGCGCGCTGCAATCGAGTTAATAATGAGTAAGTGGTGATCTGTGGGTGTACATTCTAATGGACGCACAGGGTAAATACAGTAATCTTTGAAAACTTACATTTAATTCAGTATTGATTGGTTCTAAGAAGCTGAATATTTGTATTTTGTACACTCGTTTTTGTAACTCTAATAATAATTTACAAAAATTAATAGTTCTACATTGGTATCACAACAAGTTATAAGCTCATAAAAAAATTTGTTTCTCCATCTAAACTGATGTACACCCGACGCAGCGATCGGCCGATCACTTTTTCCGCAGTGAATTAATACTCGTATGTGTGCAGTTGTGTGTACTGTATGCAAATCGGTTTTGTAGTAGACAATTGCAGAGTGAGCGTTAGCGTTGACTAAGTACTCATATCAGCCAAGTGAAAGGTTTTCATTTTCACTTCTGGTTTGGACACATGGAGCAAAATTTTGAAATTCTGGAACAAAAATAATTATTATTATAATTCTAATTGATAGGAATTAAGAGGAAATTTCATTTCCTGGGTACAAGTTATATTCACTTTAGTTTCCTTGAAAACGTCTTACATTCTTTGGGATATCTTTGTTCATGTGAGTATGTGTATGTTTAATGGGGAAATACAATAGGTTCAACTTTTGTTTCTCATTACAGCGTGATAGGGGCGCGCTCTGATGGATGTACAACCCAAATTTACCAACATTGTTGCAGGCTGACTTTTACTTCCATTATAGTTCCTCATTTACAGGGGCGGATTTACGGGTACATTTTTTTTTTTTTTGGGAGGGGGGGGGAGGGAACGTTCGCCCTGCCCTGCCCCCCTCCCCCCCCATAATTTCGCCCATGCATTTACATAGGTATAATTATAGCTTCTTTGAAAAACCGCTTTGAGTGTCTATATCTCAAGAAACTGTAATCAATTAAGTTCCATGAAAAATTGAAGAGAATGGAAGTTGTAGCTTTTGAAGTTTTCCTTCAGCAAGGGTTAACTTGATTTTTCATGAGAGAGATGTTTTACTTTGATATGTCAATGTAATACCCAAACACAGTCATTCTGGTAATTCAATCAGGTTGATTTGTTATAGCTTCTTTTAGGCCTATTTTATGGATTGTTAATTATATTAAAAATAAAATAAAATTTAGAGGGCATCACAAACTTTGCAATGGCAGTGGGGAAATTGTGAGCTTTGCGGCTTTGGGGAAAACAATTTGTCTTATTTCATTTTCCTTCATGTTTATGAGATGTAGATATACTAAGTCTCAGAGATGTAGAAAACCAATTGATATAGTTATGCAACGTTTTGGTGGAAGGGCAACGCAATAAGGCTTAAAGAAAGCCAATTTATTGTTTGAAAAAAAAAAAGTTGCTGTAAGGAAGCCTTAAGCTGTGTGAGAGTGAATATTGGTATGCTTAGCAATCTGTATCATCTGTATCTAGACTAGATACTTCAATACATGCATTGAAATATTTATCATGTTTTACAATACAGAACACTGAATATCTTCTGAATGATTTCTATCTGAACTTGATCTAGCCTAGAAACATTCCTGTAATCTACCCTAAACAAATTCTTCTAACAACGTCCATCATTCCCAAGTCCAGTTCTCAAGTTCCACCTCAGGTACCTATACATTCAGCTCAATGGTTGAAAATATTTCAAGTCTCTGGACATTTTTCTGAAAACAATCACGTCCACGTCCAAAAGTTGGATAGCTTGAGAGTTGTAATTTTCAAAGCCCTCTTGGTCCAAAGTCGGATTTTTGAAAGACGGTTTTCTAAACAAACTTGAATGAGGAACACAGGGAACCTGTTCTATAAGCCAGATTGGTTTTGGTATTGAGAATTCATGCTGAAATCTTGAAGAGTCTCAAGTTTTTCTGAGTCCCTTTTGTCGTGGTGTATAAGTGTGAAAGTAAAAATTTTTCGGAGTCCCTTTCCTATCATTTAGTCCCTCTTTTATCATGCATTATGACTCAAAAGTCAAAATTTCTCGTAGGCCGGGGTACTTGTAAAAAATTTGACCTCCGAGCTATGTATAATAGGAGGGAGACTTGAACCATTTTTTCCAAAGATGTTACGTGGACTACTTTTAATTTCACCAGACGTCACACGGCTCACGGCGCATGGAAAAATTTTTAAAATAATCCCTTATAAAACGGCGTTCCCTGTTTTTAGTTGAAATTGATCAAAGTCCCCCTCTCATCATTATACAAGTATATAACTCGAGAGTCAACTTTTATCAAGTCCTGTAACCTAACCTAACTCAGGTTGACGACGTCATCAAAGTCGAACGCTCCTGCGGAAATTTCCTGAGAATGTATCCCTAAAACAATTGAAGACAGTATTCAAATTGAACAGTGAATTCACAAAACTCATAATTAAGAAAACTGAGTTAAAATTCTAACCTTGCTTAGCAAATAAAATAAATCTGAAATGATCTTTAGAAGTCAAATGCGGAATATGCCAAGACTATGCCTTGAATTAATATTGATGAATTATAAATTCTCATCTATTTTGTGCAAGTTTATTGTGACTGAAATCGTGTGGGCGTCAGACATAAACAATAAGAGAAGGACTTAATGAACCCAATAGTGGAATATAGTGAAAGCAGTAAGAATATTAATTGAGTGGTCGGGTGGAAAAAGGGCCCTAGTATAAAAAGTAGTTTTTGAGAGAAACACATTTGAAAATTCAATAGTGGTGTATTTGATGTACCTACGTATATTTTCACATACTGGTGCACCATTTCCTGCAGTTACTTTGTGAAATTTTTTTCAACATTAGGGTGCAGGAAAGATTTAAAGTTTAAAACTTATAATAGGAAGCAGCCATTGCACGTGCCATTCAATCTAGTAAGTAAATAACCAATATTTCAATCTTTATAGCAATGTATGATTGAAAATTGTTCTCCCAGTAAACAATTTGTCTCCCCTTTGAAGCTCTGAAAAAAATGGGAAAAGTACCCCTTTGATCCCCCATTTAAAGCCTTATTGAACCCCTTGTTCCCGTTTTTTCCCCAGCTGAAGCCCTTTGGATTTCCAGTGTCAAACGGTTTCAAGCTCCAGGCTTCTTTGGGGGAACAACCCATTCAATCCCCATTTGAAGGCCTGTTTCAACTTTGGAATCCCTGAAGTCCTTTGCATTCGAAGGCTTCAAGTGGGAACAATGTTTACTGGGCAAAAATAAAATAATGTATCTGTCACTTGAAACTACAACAACTAATGCACAAGTTTAAAATATCGTATCTTCTTCTTGCTAATCTATCCTTCACCATATTTCTATTTACCGGCCGGAAATCTATTTCACTATACTCGAAGTCTGAGACGTCAACTATAGTGAAGAAAGAAGTAGGCCTATTCATTGAATATTGATTTTAGATCTCTAGCAGATGACAATTCCTATTCGAGAATATACTTACTTCCATATAGACGATTACAATCGTTTCGAGACTCCTGTTCTACATATTTACGTACCTACGTTCGTTGCATTTTTTCAGCTTCAATTATAGAAATCAAATTATTAATTATAAATTCCGCGGTGCATTAAGTTATAGTCGATATTAGGATGAAAACGTGTCATTATTTACGGATACAGGACAGACGACCCTGACCATGTAACTGCAGCGATAAAATATGCCGCGTGGTGAAAATGCACGTACGCCGAAGAAAGAAAAATTTGAAGAGAGTCCAATAACGTACAGTTTCGAGTAGGGATAAGTTTGATATATAATTATACGTTCCTACGATGACAGGATCAGTCGACAGTTACTATTCCTCGTCAGCGTCGGGCTTTCTTAATCAATCAGTAAAAATGGTGAACGCCGTTACGAACTTAATTTTATTTTCGGTCGTCGCAACGTTAGCGGCTCAACCGATTAGTGAATCCAAAATTGACGATGCGAAAGATTCGATTTGGAAAAATACTCCGGTAGATACTTTGGTGCAAGAGTACCAAGAAGAATGTTCGCAGGCGTCCGAAAGCAGCGCGTGTTTGAAACTCAAAGTGTTAAATTTCGTCGACGTATTCCTAAGCAAAGATAACTTCAAAGTAAGTACCTCTATAGATTTATTTCGTTTAAAAAATGGCAATTCAAAAGTTTCGTTATTTGGTACAAATGCTCCTTTTTTTTTCCCGGGTGAAATTTAAACATTAGTGTATTTTGTGGTCACGATTTCGTCCTCCAGGATCGAAAAGGGTGTTAGGTACTTAAAGATAATAATCACAATCCAGGGCGACAAAACTTTTTCGGGAACCTTCGACGTAGCCTACTTGAATTTTTGAATTTTACAAACCCTTTGCTTGCGTTCGTTTTTTACAGTTGATTCCGAACGAAAATGGAGCCAAAGAAATGAGAGTTGGACGCAGTGAGGATGGTTTCTTGGAACAGGCAGAGAACTACATAAAAAGTCACGATTTGGTAGTTGCGATGCCAACATCCTTCTTGCAAGGAGCTACATTCAAATTGTCCCCCAAAAATCTGGACGAAAACGAGCTTAACATGAGCGTCAAGTTGCCCAGTGATGAAGAAAGTCCTGCTTTCGAAAACAGAGGTGAGTTGACCGTTCTCATTTTTGATGTAGGTACGTTGTCGTGCTGCGATTTATTTGGCATGGTTAGTATTAAACAAAACCTTCACGACTTGATTCTCCAGAAAACGTGACAAAAATAGTAAAAAAATACCTGCGCTTATTCTTTCCGTTTTCAACTGTTCACCATTTTTTGAGAGTAAAAGTAGATTTATAATTATTAATGTGCACGCGTTTAATGTTTTGTGGTTTTCAGGACGTAAGAGCAAGTTGAGGAAAATTTTGGTGCCGATTCTTGTATTCGTGCTCTTGAAAGCGATGACCTTAATTCCTCTCGCGATAGGAGTGCTCGGTCTGAAGGCTTGGAACGCTTTGCAGCTGTCATTTATTTCGTTCTTGGTTTCCATTTCTTTGGCCATTTTTCAGCTGTGTAAAAAAGTAGCCGCAGATTCAGGATCCCAAATAGCTGCCCACATCCCATTCGACGCTAGTCATTACGCGGCCGCTCGGAATTTCATTGTTTCACCAGAACAAAATGATATCATCGACAGGAGAGGAGAAATTAACGCTCAAGATCTGGCGTATAGAGGATACTCCGAAAATTCGTGAGACTTCGACCCGGGTGCTGTCTTATCAACTTTTTTTCCTTTTATCTGTAATAATTTGGATAGAATGTTTATTTATTTGATATCTGTAAATTTTGTACAATAAAGACATCGTTAAAAGAAATTTCTAATACCTACTTTGTTTGTTCAAAGCTTTTGGTTAAGAATTGAATTTCTTGTCATTTCAATTATTCTTCTGAAGACAAAAATACGCAAATCGCGCTTTCAAGCTAAATAGTAGAGCTTACCTATGTCTGGTAAAAGTTATCCCGGTAACAACAATTAATTATCGATGAAAGGGTTGTGGGAAATTTGACTTGAGATTAAACTGGAGAGAAAAAAAAATACAGTAGACCAGGTAGTCCGAAAATTAAAAGATATCTGACCGAAATAATTGGCATTACGAGTAATAGAAAAAATTATTACAATTTTTGCGAAGTCTGTATGTCCTGTAAAATTAATTTCTCGTACCGAAATAATTGGTTCTACGACACTCAATACAGGTTCAGTTTTTTTTTTTACCTGGGGTATTTTCTTGTCTAGAAGTTTTTTTCGTTGATTGTGATTTTCGTCCGCACAAAATACAAATCCTATTTCCTCAAATTTTTTTCATTATGTATGTTTGTAATTATCATGCGTATCAGTGCGTGAATGCTTTTTCCAAAATCTAAGTGAAAACGTTCAATCATGGCATATCAGCAAGATCTAAAAATCAAAATGCTATTATCCAATTGAGTGAAAGTCATTCAAAATCAGAACAATAGTGAAGAAAAAACTAGCTAAAAATAACAGGGTCAATTTTTGGAGGGTACCTGCGACTTCAAAGAAAAAAGTTTTCGAGTAACTCATTTTGACATGAGGACGACAATCTGGAGCGGACTAATAGAATCAGGAGATCTTCCCAAAGATGCTTAAAATTTCATGTAAGGTGATCTTTTTTTAATATTTCCTTTTGGGAAACTAGACTTCCATTGATATATATGAGAAGGGAATATGTAATGTGGAGTATAACATTCTTTTGTTTTGAGTTGTAATGAAAAGAGTTTGAGGAGTTGGATTGTAAATTGCTCTGGGCACACGCCATTATACAGTTTTGCTGGATTAGGCCCATGCAGACCAATTGCTGGGGAATAATTTGGAACATGTGACGGTCAAGGAGGAGCCAAGGTTCCAAGCTGGCTTACCGCGACTCATAGACGAGCCTGCAACTACACTCTACCGTCATCATGCCGTGCCAAATGCTGTCCCTCCTATCAATGTGCGACTACCAACACCGACTCCTACCACGACTGTGCGATGTTCTGAAAGGGCGCGTCGTCCTTCAAACCGTTTTAGCCACTCAAATTATTAGTCTTGATTTTTGTAGATGTTTACAAAGTTGGGGTATTCTTCTTTTTTTTTGTGGGGGAGAATTGTTATAACTTATCTTATCTCATATACCTACGTACTGCATGTTTTAGTTCGAATACAATGTTTACGCTAACAACACCGTGTGTCGAGTGTTCTTCTCTTTTCGCCTTACAGTTCTAAACTACACAACACTCATATTCTCTAATTGGACTAGAAGTATTTCTATTTGAAGAGAAAGCCGTGAAGTTTTTTTGTTGATACCTCCCATAAGAAAAATGACGTAGTAGGCTATGTACCTGAATATTAACGAAGACGACTATTTTAGTCGATTTAATTAAATTCTGATTGGTGTTCTTTGCGTCTTCACCATTTGTTTTTGCAAATGACAGCTCTTACTGATTGGTGTCGTTTATGGAGCTATTTGCACCCTCACCGGAAACGGTCCGGAACAATTCTTTTCTTATTTGTGTCATTTGCGGGGCTATGTACGCTCCTGCCGAAAGTGACTCCGCATTTTCCTTATCGTTTGTTTCCCGAAGAAATTGGTCCACTTGTCTATTATAGTGCCTGATCACACAGTTAAGGTATCATCTACGTTTTGAACGAGTTTCTGAACTTACTGCCATTTCAAGATCTTGTTTTCCGAGACAGCCAATAATATAATATCTCCACCAGTATCGGTGGTGACAGCGGTGATTCCATCGCTAGTCCTTTTCCTTGATTGTAGAACTTCTTATTAAATCGACGTAGATGATATCTTAATTGTGTTAACAGGCACTAAGAGACAGGTGGACCAATTGCTTGTGGTAACGAGTGCGGTGGACGAGATCATCAATTTACTATGGAAAAGAGCAATGAGGCCATCAACTACTTGGACCTAAAACTCATACTGCAGGTAAACAAAAGGAACGAATTAAAAATGTATGTAGGAAGCCAACGCACATCAACACCACCATACCAAAGGACTCCTACATCCACCCCAGGCACTGGTTAGCGTCGATTCAGAACTATACTGCTACCGAGCAATTTCTTTTTTGAAGAACAATGACGAGAAGAGGAAAATATTGAGATAGTAATTAGCAGATCGCAGCAACCAACTGTTATTCTAGAGGTGCGAGTGAGGGAGTCCTTGGAAAAATGAAAGCAGTGGGCATCTACAACAACCCACTAGTTGTGAAGGAGAAAGGCAACGACTAGACGGAGAAAAAAGACGAGTGAAGCTTGAGCGGAGCGCACTACTCAGTTTCGAACAGTGGGACGGTATCTACATGGGTGAGACTGGGAGAAAGTTCCTCATCAAGAAAAAGGGAGGCAGAAAACATCGAGAGAGAGAGAAAATTGTGAGACACTGTTGGGAAAACTCTGCAATGAGGAACAGCACAATGTTGAGGGCACGTTTGAAGTCATATGTGTAAAAAGCCGCATAAAGAGAAGAAAACTCGGGAAGATGAAGATTGCAAAGGCAAAGAGGAGAAGAGCCGGCCTCTTGAACAATGTAATCACATTGGACAGTGAAGGATTATCCAGCTTGGTGATTAAAAGAAGACAAAAAGAACAAAAACAATCTAAAAGATGATAGTGAACCTGGTAGCCAATAGTATTGCACACTTGGGCGAATGAACAAATCACAACGCTGTATTATTGTAGCCAATCAGATCACAGTGATAGACTATAAAAACTAATGTTTGAGGCTTCAGTGGCAATACAACTGATGATAGGGTAGAACTCAAAAGTACTCTTATAAGCCAACTAATAAAGTAGAATAGTATATCTATGAGATTTTTAAAATTAAAGATAGTAATATTCGAAACTGTGAGTGAATGCTTTCACTGGGGGCGAAAATTTGCGGAGCGATACGAGTTGAAAAAAACAGTCTAATTTATTCGCCGCTTGTAAGGTGTTTTTCGTCAAGTATTTTAATTGGAACAAGGTCGAACCTTTCTTTGTAAAGGACTTTTCGATTTGTATTCTAATAATCATTCGATAATCAATTAAGATTGATTGGAAAATTTCTCTAGAAATTCTACTTCTTGTATCGTTTCGAAGCTCCCGAACTCCTGAAGTCCTTTGAACCTCACTTTGCCCGACGGTTGGAATTCTTCTTGCTTTTCTTCCCCCTATTATACAGTTTGAAAAACTAAACTTTTTCTATAGTCATCAGTCTCCTGGTCTGTGTAGCTTGATGTTTAAAATTGTTACAAGTTTTCTCCTCCAATAAATTCGGACCATACTTACAGATACAGCGCTAGTATCGATTTTCTCCTATCAGCAACCAAAATGTAAACTTTTGACACATGTAGCACAAATTTGGTTCTGCAGGAATAAAAATAGTTTCAATCGATTTGCTTTAATGGGAAAGATACCCATAACATCTTTCACTTTCACGACGCGTTCTGACGGATGTACGACCCGAATATAACTCTGAAGTTGACCTTTTTCAAGTCCTTCCTCCCTCATACATATGGCTGAATTATCAAGATTTTTCAAAGTGTCTCCCTTCCTTATACCTCTCTACAAGTTTAGAGTTTGGAATTAGAAAATTCGTCAAGTCCTGAACCAAAGGATTTTTTTTTCTTTTTTCGCTCACATTATGCATAATTCTAAGGCCGAAATAAATCTAAATCCTCTCGCTCTTGAACACGCAGCACGGAGATCCCTTCTGATTTATATTACTGGACGCTCGAAATTTGATTTGTGGATAGTACCCACTTGAATTTATTTTCCGTCTTTCTAGAATTTCACGAGGATTTCAACTCTCGAGCCATCAGTATTCATAATAGGAGGGGTACATGACAAAATTTTGAATTTGGAAGGATTGTGTAGTCCCCTACTCTCTGGTTAAAATCTTATGGTAATATGACGTTTTCATGAAGTCATACCCTGATGATATCAAGCCCTCGTCCTCATCTCCTAAACATGAATACCATGAAACAGACTCTTTAACTTTCTCAATAAACCTTAATTTTCTTCCAAACTCAGTTCAAAGTTGACTGGAGTTCATTTTTCATACAGTGCTAACGTAGTAAAAACAGTTACATCAGTTTCCAACCCCATATCAGCAAAGAGTTGAAGAAATCCTAGGTTTGCCGAACTCTCCTCAGAAAACAGGCCCGAAACGTTTGATGTATAGTTCAGGTGTACGAAATTTGTATCTTGATTTTATTTTTAATTTGCGTCAAACTCGAAGTTTCTACATCTTCTCTGAGGCGAAATATGGACCGAAATACAGTAGAAACTCTATATAACGAACCCCTATATAACGAATTCCTCTATATTACGAATTTTTCCTCGGTCCCTCCCCCTTCAATGAATTTTACGTGTTAAAAAATCTTTTTATAACGAACAATTCACTCTATATAACGAATTTTCTACAGAAATCTTGTCATTTTTTCCAAAAAAATGTCGATTTCTGGCCTGAATTCAAACTTTTTTCTGAAAATTCTGATTCTTTGGTAAACATTTGAATACTTTCTCAAGAAAATTTGAATTTTGACGAATGTTTCAACATTTCCTTCTAACAATGTGAAATTTGAAAATTTTTATCATTCAAAATGTGGAACTTCGCAAAAATAAGAAAAAAAATGAATTTCTTTTCAACGAATTTTCTATATAACGAATTTTTTTTGTGGTCCCTTCAGATTCGTTATATAGAGTTTCCACTATATGTCAAAAATTGAAGTAGGGGGATTTTCTATTTCTTATTTCGGAAATATTGGCAAATTGATCAATTTTTGGCACATCTTGGTCTATAACTCGGCTCAGAAAAGACGTAGAAACTTCGTATTTGGCGCAAGCTGAAGATAAAATTGAGGTACAATTTCGCACCTTAGAAGTATACATCCAACGAGTTAGCCCCCACCAATCTTATCTGAGAGGTCGAAATTATTCCAAGTCCCCCTCCTATCATATATAGCTCTAGAGTAAAATTTTTCTTAGGTCCCCCTCCTATCATATATAGATCGAGAGTCAACTTTTTTTTAGGTCCCCCCCCTATCGTATATAGCTGGAGAGTCGAAATTTTTCCACGTCCCCCTTCTATCATAAATAACTCAAGAGTCGACATTTTTCCATCCCCCCTCTCCGTGAAGTCATCAACCTTGTGAGGTATCAACTTCGTGACGTCATTAACCTTGGACCACTCGCGATCACGGAAGAAAATTTCCTTAGCGCCCCCCCCCCCCCCCCATCTTATCTTAGAGGTGGAAATTATTCCAAGTCCCCCCTCCCTATAATATATGGCTAGAGGGTCGAAATTTTTCCAAGTCCCCTTCCTATCATATATAGCTCGAGAGTCGAAATTTTTCCAAGTACCCCTTCTATCATAAATAACTCAAGAGTCGATATTTTTCTATCCCCCCTCTCCGTGAAGTCATCAACCTTGTGAGTTATCAACTTCGTGACGTCATTAACCTTGGACCGCTCGCGATCACGGAAGAAAATTTCCTTAGCCCCCCCCATCTTATCTCAGAGGTCGAAATTATTCCAAGTCCCCCCCACCTATCATATATAGCTCGAGAGTCAAGATATTTCCAAGTCCCCCTCCTATCGTATATAGCTCGAGAGTCGAAATTTTTCCAAGTCCCCCTTCTATCATAAATAACTCAAGGGTCGAAATTTTTCTATCCCCCCTCTCCGTGAAGTCATCAACCTTGTGAGTTATCAACTTCGTGACGTCATTAACCTTGGACCGCTCGTGATCGCGGAAGAAAATTTCCTTAGCCCCGGACTGCCAACGTCTCGCGTTTTTAAGCTATAGAAAATTTAGTCCAAATCCCCATTCAACTATTAACATCTTTTTGATGGACCCTGCATATGGGCCCCAATAGGTCAAAGGTCGTTTATGACGTAATAGTGACCAAATCATGACAGGAATTCGATCTAGTATCTGTGCAATATACCAGGGGCCTCATATACTGTCTGTTATAGGTCAACTAACTCATCTCGTTCCCTCTACATATTATATGGGCTCCATCAGGTCAAGGTCATTGATGACGCCAACTTTGCCCTGAGAAAAATATCTTCAAGTCCGTTATTAGGGAAGAGCGAGAAATACTGAATCCGCAAATACTTTTAATATACCCCAAATATGGTTGTATAAAATTGTGACAAGTGTCGAAGTCTTCGGCGATGACGTCACAGTAACAAAAGCGGGACGCGTGATGCGTGACGGATTTTCCAGGACTTGTCTCAGTCTGATAAATACTACACTATCCGCTACTAACACAGTAAAGACAATGCAGCACACTCTTAACCCAAACATCGAAAAGGGGGTGCATGTACCTAACTGCTTAGCCGATCTAGGGAGGGGTACGGAATCGTACAAACTATACGTAATACAAACAACTATTACAACTCCGGATCCCAAATCGAAATCTAGAGGTGTTATGGAACTCTAAATATTAGATTTCATATACCAGGACGATGTGGTACTCACAGAAAGAGGAAGACAATGTGAATACTGTGTATGACAGCGTTTCAGAAAGGAGTCTTTCATAAAAGTCCAACTAATAGAATCTTTTCAAACTCCCCGCCTCCCTCTTATACCAACAAAATGACCTCGAGCCAAATTTCTCACCACCATTCTTCATTTACATAGAGCTCAATCTTCGAATCCAGACCTTCCTTCAATCTTTGTCACTTCCTTGAGAGCACGCTCTCTCGAAAATTGTCGCACTATTCATTGCTCCCGTGTCGAAGAAGCTCCTGCTGTCTCTTTTCGTTTAAATAAGTTGAAGAGGTTATTGAAAAATGAGGAGTTACCTGTCGAAAGGGCACCCGTGAGCAATAGTTGATTTTCAAAATACGTCTTTGGAGTTTCATGTTCAGATTACTCATTGCACATTCATTTTATCAAAAAATCTATAATGACAAAAAATATTTTACGTGTTTTCATCTTTACAGATCACTAATTATTTTTCAAATTGATCGACAAATGAATCTGGGATAATTCCATAAAGATGTGTACCTCGGGTGCCCTTTTTATGGAGATGGGGTTGTGTAACCATAAGCGTACATGTAATTTTTCGTTTTTCCAAAATTTCGTATATTGATAGGAAATGGTTCAGAGAATTCAAAAATGTGGATATCGGCAAAAAGGGTACCCCTTTGACGGGTGCCCTTTTGACAGATAACTCCTCAAATAATCTTAGTTTGTATTGAAGTCATCAATAAGCTGTTTATTTAAATTGTCTAACTTGACGGTAACTACCTGCTATTTTCCTCGTATTGACATCAAAAATTTGAGGGTTTATGAAAGAAGGATAAGATGAGTGATGAGATGGGTGTGTTTGTGAGTCTACAACAACCAAAAAGATGCTTGAGAATCGGAGATGATCAAAAATGAATTAGAGAGGCAAGAGATAGTGAGGATGTGTGTATCTTATTGAGAAAACGATTCATTGAATAAATTGGAGTACTAGAGTTAACGTTTAAGCAAAAAACTTGATTGTAGCTACAGGTGAAAAGTCGTGTGTTGCTTACGCAGCTGCGTAAACATTTTTTTTCATTAATTTCCTGCAAAAGATCGAAATGGTTTATTTGTGAATGAAAATGTTCTCTAATGGACGATCAAAGGATCAAATAGGAAAACATACACATTCTAACCTCCTTACCTTGACTTCGCTCGCGTTTATGTCGAACACCGACGTAATTATCATTCATACCGCAAGTAATAGAAATTAGCCCATCAACAGGATACTCTTCTAAATCATTCGACACTCTATTAAGTATCCAAAATGAATACTAATACACCGAATCGGCCCTAACTTTCGAAACGATCAATCTCTGGTATCAGACGCACGTGCTGCTTCCATGTAAGCAATGGCATCGCATCACGTTCAGTTTCGTTTGTCTTTTAAATTCATAAAGATCGATGCCAATGTGAAGAAGGAATTCATATAAAACATATTGCCGCGATCGTTCCCCTTATCATTCAACTTTGAAGGTGTGTGCGGTTAGCTGCGGTCGTCCGATGGTTCTTCAGTAGTACTTCAGAAGTTCGGTATCGACAAACCGATTAAAAAATGATTCGATTATTTTACGTTCTGACGTTTATCACCACGTTAATAAGTATCAGTTTTTCGGAAAATGTGGAAGTGAACGATTTCCAGGACGATGCGCGAAATTTCAAATCCGACGACTTATTATGGAATATGTTGAACACTTGCGTGAGCAGTGAAGTCAAATCCGTACCCACGTGCTTGAAGGTTGAGGTAAGGAGTTTTAAGATTTTGTTTGTACATATTTACACGGTACCACGAACGTCTCGAAGTCTTATCCTCTCAATCGATCGTAATTAAATCCACCAGTAAAATATTCGGTAATTTCATTAATAGGTGCTTAAAAATTTCGACTATGACGTCAGTCGCATTGGCAGTCCTCGTTCGCTTTTCGCTAGAAGTGATGTCGAGAAAATAGACAGAATGCTCGTGAAAAGATTTCAACGTTACGCCAAGTCGCGCGAATTTCGAATCCAGTTGCCAGAATTTTTCTTCCAAGGCGCGACTTTGGTCTTCAATCCGAAGAAGGGATTAACAGATTTTGATGTCGAATTCCCGAAAGCTCAAGAAAACGAAGATCGGTCAATGTCAGCGGGTGAGTTGAAGTAAATTTTTCTATCCAGCGTACCTACTGTTTGAGAAGACGATATCTTAAAGCGTATGGTATACCTAGGTATTTTATTCTAGAATATCCAAATATTGAGAGTTCCTATCATAATTAGCATATCTAAAGCCGTCGTTGTATAAAATACCTTTCAAACATACAACATTTGTTTTAGAGATAACCTGAGTATTACGAAGGTTTTTGCGGGTACCGTGACTTCGTATTGCTAAATTCCTAGTTGCAAGGATATTTAATTCTCAGTCGACGACCCAGAAGGTGATTAAGGGAGGGGGGTCGAGGTTTTTCTAAATTTTTCAAACAGAAATTGCGAAGTTTAGTAAATTAATTATGTAGAAACCAACGAAACTTTTTTTTTCAAGACCTCTTCGCTCAGGTCGATACACGAGGGACTGACTTTTCTTCGCTGTTTCTTTCATCGTAAACAATTAGAATTTCATGTTGTCGGGGGACGTCGCTTAAGATTCTTTTTCTGAAATCTGTTGTCACTACATTATCTAACATTTTGCATGGGAAAATGATGAAAACAATGAAATTTCTGGTATTTCAGCTCGCGACATGATGCAACAGAAGGCATTGCTTCCATTGTTGTTAATGTTGAAAATGAAGCTAAAAATGATTACGCCGATTATGTTGACTCTAGTTAGCATTAAAGCGACGAAAGCCCTACTCATGAGTAAACTCGCCCTGGTGTTAGTAAGTGTATTCATGTTTTCACAAGTACTCAAGAAATTAGGAATGCATCTTCCAATGTTGCATCCACCGCCGATGGATATGATGCCGATATCGATGACCACTCCTCCTACGTATGGACCGCCACCAGCTGCCTACGGAGTTCCATCATCACCTTCTTCCTCGTACGGATCGCCGTCTCAATCCTCAAGTTATTCGGAACCGAATGCCTGGGAGCCGAGTTCTTCATCTTCGAATAGTCATTCGAAAATTTGGGATCCGCAACAAATCGCTTACAGTGCATACTACAAGCCTGGTAGCAGCTCATCTTCCTTGATATCCTCGTCTACATCGTCTAGTTGAATATGAGCACGTCTCTTCTTATTAATTGTTAATTTTATTTATTTGTACATAAACGCAATATTGTAGTTCTGAATATACTTACTTTTCGAAATACCATCTTTTACCTCTCGTTATTAATACACAGATTACGAATGGCAAGGTTTGCGGGGCGTGCGATAGGCATTTTATGGAAAGTCGATGTGATTAGAATTGCGTTCAATATTAAATAAGGCGTCATTAAGAACAAGATTCAGATTTCTGTCGCATCAGTCTTTTTTTAGTAAATTGCGATGATCACAAAATCAATTTTTGAGGAATGTTGACTTAACTATTACGAGATAAATTTTCAGAAAGAGTGGTTATTTTTGTAAAATAAATATATTGGGAATTTAATGCAAGAATCCAAAATATTCCAGTTAGCTATCACGTGTACAGCGAGATCTTTTATTTTTGGCGTGTATCTTTTAATATTTATTGAGAAAGAAGAATCGTATAGGCCTGTGATGTAATATTGGGAAGAATTTATACCTCATTAGGTCGACGATTGTTTTAGTTTCTAATGAAAATTGTGAATAAACAATAAAGTTTCGGTCGTCCATCTTCTGAAGGGGAGGGGATCTGTCGTTCATAATCCGGCCTTGTTTGACCTTGAGATGACGTCAAGACTTGAAAAACTATTTTGAGCTAGCAATATGAAAAGAGAACTAGAAAGAATTACGAGTTTTGAATCTTTAGAGGGAGAAGATTTTGAAAAACTTAGTCATTGCAATATTGAGTTGAAGAAATTTTCCCAATGAGACGGTAATGGACAATAAAAACTGAAAAATCGATCATTACAGAGTCGATTCTACTCATCAAATTGAACTGCTTTATTTCATATTCGCCATAGTCGCAACTTCACGTACCTCATCTAGGTCGGATTATATACCTGCACTCCTCAGTCAACTCCGTTAGTTAACCAAAGAATATTTTTCTTGTTCTATATGAAAAACTATAATGTACTCGAGTCATGTGTACGTGGGAAACAATTGTGAAAAAATTGTTCACCTCAGCTTCCTCCTTCCCAGTCTTCACGGCAGGTGCATGTAAAATATCCCCATTTACTCATTATGACTCTCATATGTCCCCATCTGAAGAATTTATGTGGAGTTACATGCCGTCAAATGTTCAAGGAGACAATCGTTCGTACGCGAGATAATTTTATCTAAGACTAATTATCTTTATTATCATTCATAACGAAAAAAACTCAAGTTATTCTTCACAATTGAGAAAAAAAACATTTTTTGGTAAGCTCCAACATTTTTTATTCATCCACTTTCATCCTGTTATCTTCGACTTTTATCTTCACTAATTAATGTACCATTTTTGAAAAAACACTTCAGGGCAGATTCATACGAAGGAACAGTTTTTCAACATAAATAAAGAAAATAACTCCAAACTTTTCAACGTTTGAGATTTTCAATGCAAGAAGTGTAACTTACGGTAGTCAACTCAGCATTCGATTTCATTGTCCATCTTTCTGTAGAGCATTAAGTTTCTAAGGTATTTGCTTAATTCAACTGTTATAACAATTGTTTCACCAAGAATTTCAATGTTCGGCTAGAATTTAGCACAATTACCACAGATATGACGATTATAAGAGTATATCACAACATAATTCTTATAAAAAATATTATACAAGTTACCTATAAAAAATCAATTACCAGCTTTAGAGTGAGTAACGTATGATACCATATTGTACACAATCGTAAACGGGGAAACATCTTCTTGTCGGTCTAGGGACCAATTTATGTTCTTACTACATAAATTGTCATTCAAAAATGAAATCGTCTGCCCTTGTAAACATTAAACAGTTTGTCTCCCTTATTCCGAACCTCTGGAAAAAACTACCCCTGAAACCTTCATTTAAAGCTCTTTTCCCGCTTTGACTACAAATGAGAACAGTACATCAGAACAGTATACCAAAACACTCTACTATCGAAGCTGACTTCCCTAAAAATACAATGAAGCCTATAATGATAAGTTGGTTGAACTCAGGACGTTCCAACTAAAATAATCAACATCAATTGTAGAATTCATATGAAGCCTTCAAAAGTGAACCCGGCAATTAGTTCGACGCATTGGTTTTGAAAGTTACGAATAAAAATTGGAAGGCATTGTTATAAATATAGTTTCACTACTTTTTGCTCGTATTATTCCATTCTTTTTATAATCATTTTATCAAATCCCTTGGTGCAGTATGAACTTCGTCTCTTGTCAAAATGCACCCAATCATTCAAACTTATTTATCTTCTGCATCTTCAAACATTTCATTTCCGTGCAAATAACTAAAGGGTATCAAAACTGCGGAAATCTAGGCCGTGGGCTATGAGTCTTAAGACGAGATTAAAAAAAAGGACCGTCAACTGATTTTGGTATAACGTAGCCGGTACCCAGTTTCTAAAAGGAAGAAAGAGATTGAAGCTCATCTTAACAATAATATGGGTGAAATTGAAAGACGACCACCACCGCAGGGTTGTTTGCCGTACAAAGTAGGATTCACGTAGGAGTATCTGTATCTTTAAGATCAAAGATCACAGTAAAAATACGTTACTATCTCAACGCCTTGAAAAATTCCTAATATTAAGTCGGTCAGTAAGAAGGGGGTACAAGTTTCAAAACTATTTTAAACGAAAAATTCAATATTGAATCAGTCTTGGGTAATGATGTCCGCTGTTTAAATAATTTTATGAATACAGATAGGTTTAACTTAGCTATTTGGACGTGTCTGCAATTCAGCTCTCACAAATACGCACAAAACGTGATTATTTTCACACACGCACATTAGGCCGAAGATCTCATGTTTCAGATTGTTGATATGCAGATACGTCAATTCTATTTTGTATACGACAGTTGAATAAGGAGAACAACAACGTTCAAAAAATTCCGTCAGATTATTGTCAAAATTCTTGGGATTTTAGAGTTAGAGTCAGTTAATAATACAACAGTCCTTTTTTAGGAAAGACAAGGAAAAAAGGCACTAGAAAAAACCACGTTTTTAGAATTCAATTTTAAAGAAAAAGAAGACTGAAAAGAGATAAATGAAAAAATAAACAAAAATGAAAATAGAAAATCAACGCAACGATCATTTTTTTTTTAAATCTTTCATTCTAATAAGTAAATCGAATAGATTTGAAAGTTTTGATTGTTGTTTCTCTGTTTCGTGACCTAATGTAGCCAATTTCATTTCTATTTGTATTGATCATTCACTTATTTAAGAAAAAAAAACAAATCATACTAAAATATTTTAAAAGTAACAATAACTAGAACTAATAATCTTCATTAATGATTCATAAATTATATTAAAATTAAATCAAGATTGGTGAATTTTTAATCTACTTGTAAGTATTAAAAGAAAAATTACATAACATGTTTTATTCAATCAATTCTGAACATAAATCAACCTAGTGAAAAAAAAAGACAAGTATAATTCCATGATTCTGCATATTATTATGCTTTATTATTTTTTTCTTATAATTCTATTCTTTGCTGAATTGTTATCAATTTCTTTCCTGCGTGAGTAATAATTCATTTTTATAAACTGTGTTACCAGTATGAAAAGGGCTTAGGGTGAAAAATACTGAATGATTTTGAAAACGACGAGTGCACAACTTACACCAATTACAAAATTCTTCACTGTAAATTTCATTTTATGAGTAGAAAGAAGAGTGCTCAAAATTCTTGAATATTATTTCAAAATTGCAGATAATTACGAAATACAAGTAAGGATTAAAAAAAAGTAAAATTTTTCCCGCCAATGAATGAACATACTAAAAATAAGTTTGATGATATCTTGAAATAATTATGAGTACGTAACTGATATGGCTAATTTGTACCTTTACACTGCCAGGAGATCATGATTCTTGTAAATAATAAGTTTTAAATTTTTTACAGAAACACATTATAATCTATTTTTTATAAATTTCAGTACTTATTTAGTTTCTACATCAAATAAAGGTTGCTCAGGAAGAAAAATTTTAATAGGTAAATGTTTGAGTGTTTGTCCAAATCCCAGAATTTCTTTCACTCGATCAAGAAAAAGTTACGAGCTTCTATTTTAGTTTACGTATTAGTACTTTATTATATTGAGTACTTCTGGCAAAATAAGCCTACTTGAAAATTCAGTAGGTACGTGACAGGGCCGACTGAACTGAAAAATAAAATCCAAGTAGGTATCATAGATTATCACACGGATTACACATTTTGTAATGGACCTAAGCATAATTTTCAGTGCAACTTACATGGTTATTCCTGTATATCTCTCCAATATAGCCTAATGCATGTTTTTTTTTTTCTTTCTTTTTTCTTCAGAATAAAATCCTTCGATTGGCTGTAAAACTTTTTTAATGGGAAGTACGGTAGATTCAAGGATGTATAGAACTTTATTTACAATATTTTCGCAAGGTCGAAGCTATTCTGATTTTTTTTTGTTTTCGATGACACCTATTTCACGACCTTTTTTTGGCAAACCGTTGTGAGCAAATTTTATCCATTTGGTAGAAAAATCACGGCAAATCGCAGTTGATCGTTCTCCAGGGAGAAGCCTTATTCTCTCTTTTCTAATTCATTCTTTGCTCGCACTCGTGCCATCAACCTGCAAAATGATAAAAAAAAAACATATAATGATTTTGAAAGCCCAATCTATTATAATTGTCTAATGAAGAGTTCTGGGGAGTGCCTAAGCTGGCCCATGTTCTTATTATGCAGGTAACCATTAGCGAAGCAATAATGAGCTAACTAGGTATATGCAGTTCTCACGTTAGGTATTAATGGATAAACAAAATAATACCGGAAACTCCCATTTAAAATACATTGAGCGCTTTTTGACGTGGAACCAGCGCCACCTATCGGCCGGGATTATTGGTATAAAGATGAAGCATTGCGTACATATGTGAAAAACGAGATTTTAGAAAATTCATAATTAATTCAAGATTGAACGGAAAGTTTTAAACTTTTACAAAAATATTACACAACTGACTTTTATTGTCTGTCTATATTCATTGATAACATATATCACTATCACATAGCCATCACAGATATTCAATACGCGTCCAACATACTAACACAACTGAAAATGAGCTAGTATTAGTCCCTGCCGCTAGATTCAAAAATCCAGTAGAGTTTCCGATTGTATTGGTATAGTACAGTGTATTTGGTAGAACAAAGTTTTTAAAAATTCTCTCTATTATTGGTGATGATTTTAGTTTTGCAGACACTGATATGGACATGCCATATTGATTTTGAGGAATACCATAAGTGCTCCCCTTTTATACCAGCAAAAACATAGTTGAAATCAGCTGATGACAAGAAACTGTTTCTGCTATAGGGCTTTTCCAGTATTTCAAATTGCATACTTATTCTCCTACCTGTTATCAAGTTGATACTTTTCCAACATCGCTCTATGGCAAACTGGTCCAGAATGAAAATGAGTAGGTATGCAATCCAGCAACATCCATAAGATTCATGTTAGAATATTAGAAACATTGCCAACTTAACAATAAGTATGCAGGCGAATAAGTATGCAATTTGAAATACTGGAAACACCCTATTTTGGACTTTGAACTTTTGATTCCTCTGTATGTCCTTGTATAGGTACTCAATTCAACTTACAGGTTGAACTGCCCATGGACAAGACGGAAGGGAGTTCTATTGAATATGTACAACTTCCCTTTCTTCTTGCAATACAAGCGTCCATCGGACGTGGGAAGTTCTTAATCAAGTTGAGTCGAGTACATCAGAGTGGCACGTCTATTTAATATAACATGGTTGGAGCTATAGGCCTTTTATGAGCGTCAAAGATGAATCAGGAAACAAGGGCTGATCTTGAGTCTGAATGCAATTTTCCTTGAGGCGCAAATACCTTTTTCCCAGTTGATATATCTTAGTTTGCAGGATGGACTATATCTTGCATAAAAAAGGAAGAAAGAGTGATAAATTCCTGTGGGAACAAGTGAGAATGCATCGTTCTGCAAACCGATGAGTAATTATTGTAACAGTAGAGCCCTATAAATACGAGTGAGGACATGGACCGCCATATTTAGTCGTTACGTCATTATTATTTTCACAGTCTCCTATTCTAATGACTGATGTCTGATAACGGTTTATCATGATTTGAAAATAGTAAGAGAACGTACTACAGTAAGTGCCAAAGCAAAATGCAGGACTCAACACTATTGAGAAATGCAAAACAGCTTCACTAATCACACAAATTCCTCATCTGAATTCTGAATAGGGAGCTATGGAGATAAATGATGACGTAACGACTAAATATGGCGGACCATGTCCTCACGCGTATTTATAGGGCTCTAGAAAAGCCCTATAAAGTGAATGGAAGAAGAAATTGCAGATCAAACAACGACGCGCCCTGTGGTAATTTGAGTAACTAACATATAAGATGATGATAACGAGTCAACCTGTGGAATCAACTGATAAGCCTAGAAGACTGTTCTTCGAAAGGTTTAATTTAATTTGAATTTCGAAGTACAAGCTGCAACTTTGCAGTTTGCAGGTATAAATAATTAAATTTCATCTCACTGCTCGTAAACCTTTTCTACTGCTCAGCGTATTGTACGCCAAGCTACGTCTTGTCCTTGTAAATCGATGAACTTGATCGATATCACGTTCATGGAGTCTACTGTTCAGGTATCGACAGGTAATTTGAGTTCACATTTCGGTTTTGGTATTATCATTCAGTGGAATCCTAGTCTTTCACTTTATTATTTGAGGTAGCAATTGTGTTCGTGCTGAAAAAGCGACTGCGCAATGTCTCGAAAGCGAATTCACTGTCAAAAATCCTAAATAATCACGTATAGGTGGGTACAGTGTAAGTTCTATCATGTACAAACGAAAGTCGTTTTTAGGTCACACGACGTGTTCTTTATACTATTCCTTTATAACGCAGTGAAAGTGGTAGTAGACTGATTACTTTTGCTAAAATGTGTACACGAACAACAAAAACTAGCCTAATCGAGTATCACTATCAAATGAAATGAAAATTAGTTTTTTCGCTCGCTATTTGTAAAAATAAACTGGTATCTCATTATCAAGGACAACCTTTTGTGTTTAGGATAAATACAACGTCTATACGTTGAATCGAGATGTGTCTTTGATTTTTAGGTCATTTTAAAATATTAGTCACTGAAAGTAATTCCGAGTTCTTGCCGGAGAGAGTACGAAACGTTTTATACCCCTAAGCTGTTCTCAATTCACATTAGGTACAAGTAGAAGTTAAATACGTCAATTATGTGTGTCGATGCCTTACGATATTCCTCTTCTTGTGTCTGATGCGATTTTCGCTTATTCGGTTTTCTATCCCTAATACACAAATTCCGTATTCACATTGATTATTGATTCTTATGCATTTGTAAACAGGTGAAGAATCTGTTTCCGGCTTCCCTGTTCTTTCAGTTACCATTATTCGGGGGCTGGTAAGCTCGTAGATGCATTATTTGAAAACGTATAATAGTTTTTAGCTTTAAAACTCGCTTAAAAATTTCCGACAGGCGAACAATACCGTGTCCACATGAGGTGGTCTCTAACCTCTGTATGATCTAGGTACTTTTTATTTTTACTTGAAGGCGAGAGAAAAAACATTCTCGAAGAAGTTCCTTGCCTAAAAAGTTTTAAAGCAAGTTTACGAAAACGATATCATTCGAAGGTATGACGCGTTATAGAAAGTTTTTAAAATTATATTATTGCTTCAAGTATTCTATTTTCAATCATATAATCTCCTCATTTGTATCGGGATTTCTCCATTGGTGTCACTCCGAAGTCAGAGGAAAAAATGATACGTTTTTTAAAGAGAATGAAGAATATGTTAAAATTGAGAATTTTTCCTTTGAGTGTTGTTGACGAAGTCCTGACAATGATAGGTAAGTTGAAATTAAAACGTCGCTACTATTCACAGAGAAGCGACCAAATGGAAACTTCTTAATTAAAAATATTGTTTCGGAATGAAGAATACGAAAGACGGGTAATTAAAAAGACGATAGAAAATGCGAGAAGATATCATACAAGGCTCGTAAAATTAAATTTTTTTTTCGATATTCAACCAGGCAAACGGAACTTTCAAAACGTGGTAAGAGTTTCTTTTTTTTTTAAAAAAAAAAAAAAAAAAATTATAATTTGAATTTCTTGTTGCGCGAATCAAATTGTATAATATTATGAAATGATGTTCATTAACTTTTTTTTCTTTTTAACTGACCGTATACGCATTTAATGTAAATAGATAACTACTTAGAGGACTAGACTAGAAAGCTGCTAAGCTTTCTTGATAAATAATTTAATTTCGACTATCAAAAGTTCGATTTCTAATCAATATTGTCAATTTTTTTTAAAGAGAAGATTTAAATAATTATAGCTAATAAAAATGTATGAGCGGATTTCAAAATCACCGTGAACTCTTGAACATTACAAAAGAAAAAGTACAATTTTTTATGTTAATTTCTCCCCAACGTATTTTAAATAATGATTTTGAAATTATCTATCATAATGATGAAGTTTTCAGAGACTCGATAGGAATTTGGATAACTATACAATTTTGGAGAACACACAAGCAGTCTAAAATCTTTGGAAGACGATAAACACCGGAGTGATAGTTCAGCTTCTGCCTCACCCCCCCGAAGGAAGAAATATACTTATTTCTTGTCAACTGTCACTCATTCTCTATTAAGGCTACCCTACTTTTTTCCCCCAAAGTTGTCTTCCTCTCATGTGCGGTACAGGTTCACTTCGTTTACGGATCGGCGTTTTACACTGGCTCCCTTTGATAAGTACCATTCTACCGCAAATACCTATTTTAGAATTTCCAAACTTAACTCATGTACATTTTGCGTTTTGAAGAAGATTCGCGGAATCGGTAATACTCGTACGTAAATGTGTATACTGTATAGTATACCTATACGGATATCAACGTGGGTAGTTGACAGTTTGTTATACTCTTTGGCGTATACGAGGGTATACCAATTTATTATTAATCTACAAGCTGAAATACCCGTCCGTCGGACGGACGACAAACAATGTATAAGTTGCTCAGGAAGGTTCTCTGGAGAAGTTTTTAATTTACTTTGAAATAACTGAGAGACTTGATGTTCTGTACAACAAAATAATTTATTGACTTTCATTTTTCATAGACAATAAAAACTACAGTATAGTAGGTCGGATCGTGTTTTTTGGGCACCTGCGCTCTCCTAAAAGCGCTCTCCTAATTTTTCATTCACACACTTGCTCGAAATCTAAATGAGAAAAACACTTCTTACTTTTTTTTTCTGTTTCCTAACAATATTTATTTTTTTAAAATAAAAATAATTGATAAATCTTCATGTAATTCCACTGAAATGAGTACTTTTTTAAAAAACGACAAAAAAAATGATTTCAATAAGAAATTCTCACTTAATGAGGTACTATCATTTTGTGACATAACAAAGTCCATCTTGCGCTTTTTCGTGCATATAGCGCGGACCTCCTACAAAAATAAAATGAATTGATGGGATAAAATATGTTAATTGGTTATTTTTTAAATTGTTTTGTAAGTTTCTGTAGATTACCAGTAAAAGTAGAAGGTAATTTAAAGATTTTTCCAGCCTTGGCCCCTGAATCGTTTGTTAAAGAATCTTTCAGATTAACATAGCTATCACATCGCAGCTCTTTCTGGTGAAGTCTCAAAAACAATAATTTTTCGCTCTCAATTTTGGCTGCAACGCCTACACTAAAAACGTTCAGTAATTGACGACAGTACAGCAAATAATTGCGCTCGTGTGTCATGAAGTGAAAAGAATAAAATTCTGTGGCCGATACTCTTTTTCCATTTTTCTTATAAATATTCAGATGATACCCGTCATTGCCATCTGGAAACATTAGAGGCATTTCTTTCAAAATCACCTTCACTTAATCCGGACATGGATTTTGACTAATGTCCACAGATTTAAATTCTCCTTCATATTCATTTTCAGAGTGCAACATACGAGTACCTTGCAATGCTTCAATCAAACTCGATTGCAATAGGGAAGATGTATTTTGCCGTCGTTTTTCCGCTTCCAAATCGGCGTTATTTAGAAAATATAATTGCAGAAATCGAGGGTCATTGGATACTGGACACAAACTACCAATTTTATGAAACATCTTTCGACAAATTTTAAACATTAAATTGTTACAGAATTCTTCTTGACAACCAAGGGAGGTTATTGCCAATGAATTATTATAATTACAAATTTTATTGAAAAGATGAGGAGGGTTGCAAGACTCATTTTACAAAAGACCCATCAATAGATCCGGAGGAATTGGGTGTCTGGGAAGTTCAAAACTACCGTTATTGCAACGCATATTTAAACTTTCACCTTTAAAAAACTTGGATCCACATTTCATACACATCTTGTTGAGCCCGCCAATGTGTCATTTCTTCACTTATTCGTTTGTTGGAACATATGACGAAATCACATCATTTTCAAGTTTTGTCAAACGGCGATTATTCTTACGTTTTTGCAATTGTTTTTGCAACTTTCAACCGGAATGGAACAGTTTACTTTTCCTACGTGCCATTTGGAACGCAAAGAAGGACAAAAAGAATTTGAAACAGGAAAACTCAACTCGCGCCAACCAAAAAGTTCGTAGACAACATGATAACACAAAGAACAAAAATAATCGAATCAGAAAAATAACAAAACAAAACAATATAATTTATGGTAACGATAACCATGTGCAGGATAAGAGAAAATCTGAAGGTAACCCCCTTTAAATCGTAATTCGAAATAGAATAAAACAGTCCCGTAAACCGTTCGAAAGTATACGCGGCCACGGAAGAAACAAAAGATGGTAAACGGGAATGTGCGAAAACTAAAAATTATATGAAAACAAATATTTTCTTTTTGTATTTTCATATTTATTATTTATATTTTAATAATTTTTATTTGATAATTTTATTAGTAATTAATTTATTAATATAAATTGAAATGAATATTAAAAAATAAATAATTATTAATTTATTTACAATTTTAATATAAGGTTCTTTAGATAGTTTAGGACCAATAAAAGAAATTAAAATTATTAATAATTAAAATATAAATAAAAATTTTTCCAATTAAAATAAATTTATTGTTAAAAATTTTTGATTCATTTAAATTTGGTAAAAAAATAAAATAATAATAGATTTTAATGTTATTAATAAACCTAATAATTTATTATTAATTGAACGTAAAATTGAGTAAAAAACTAAGAAGTATCATTCTGGTTCAATATGATCGGGAGTTTTAAATATTATTATTTGATTAAAATTATCTGGATTATTTATTTTTGATGGAATAATTATGTTGATTATTAAAAAAAATATGTAATAATAATAATAATAATAATAATAATAATAATAATAATAATAATAATAATAATAATAAAATTATTATATTATCTTTAAAAATGAATAAAGGATTTAAATTAATTTGGTCTATATTATTATTTAAATTTAAAGGGTTTGATGATTTATTAATATGTAAAATAATTAAATCAATAATTGAAAGTATTAAAATTATAATAGCTGAAATAAAATGAATTGAAAAAAATCGATTAATTAAAATATTATTAATAAACCGATTACCTCAAATTAAATATATTAATTTATTTCCAATTAATGGAATAACGGCAATAAAATTAGTAATAACTCCTTGCTCAATAAGATATTTGTCTTCAAACAAGAGAATAGCCTAAAAAAGAAATTATTATTAAAAAATTATTAAAAATAATCCAAAATATCATATTACATATTTTAAAATTTATAAAATTTTTATAAATTAGTCTTCGTAATATGTAAAAAAATTAAAATAAAAATTATTGATGTTGAATTTCTATGAAAAAAACGAAATATTCATCCATAATTTAAATTATAAAAAATTATACATGAATTAATAAATATGTCAATTGAATATGAAAAATAATTTATTGAAATAAAAAATCCAATAAAAACTTGAGTAAATATAATTAATATAATTAATGACCCAATATTTCATATAATATTTAAATTTGTAGATGTTTTGATTAAAAATATTTTTGAAGAAATTTAAAAAAAAAAAATATAGTATAATTAATTCTTTTATATTTAAATTTAAGTATTAAATTAATAAAAATTATTATTTCTAATAAATAAATATTTAATTTTCTTATTTTAATATAAAATGAATAATTTATTATTAAAATTGTAGGTAATAATACAAATTCAAGTTGTAAAAATAAGTAACTTTTGAGAAATAAGAAATCTCGTCGCGTTGTGACATTTTCAATTTTCCACAACGCGTTCTGTGCTTTTTTCTTTTAAGTGCAACACCAGTTTCTGGTATTGGTAATTTCAATTTTTCCAGAACGCGCTAAACGCGAATTTTAGGGTTCTGGCATTTTTTCATATCCAAAACGCGCCCTGGTCGCTTTTCTCGGCCGTTGGCCGATTTCGATCTTTGAGCCTAACAGATAATATTACATCGGAGTGTAGAAAGCAAGCATATAAAATGCTACATCACTTGAAAAATGTTGGCTCCCGCTTGCGTCTGTTTCAATTAGATTTGTACTCTCTGATAATCTAGGCTGGTCGACTCCAAATCGATCTCAAATCGACGTCAATCTTGGGTCGATTTCGAGTCGACTCCTTCAAATTTGTTCCCCACCCCGAAATCGACTGCTCTATTGGGTTCATTCCAATTTGATTAGTTCTTAGTTCTCTGATCGTGCACGCTAGTTGACTCCAGATTGATCTCAAATCGACGTCGCGTCGGTCTAAGGTCAATTTTGAATCGACTTCTCAAAGTTTTTTATCGACATGAAATCTGTTGCTCTGTTGCGTCTATTTCAATTTGATTTGTAGTTCTCTGATAATGTACGCTGGTCGACTGCAAATCGATCTGAAATTGACCTCGATTTCGAGTCAACTTCTTCAAAAAATTTTTATTGGCCTAAAATTAACTGCTCCGATGTTGCGTCGATTTACAGTCAATTTTTAGTTTTTTGGGAATGTATGTTACCCGACTCTAAATCGACGAGTCGATGTGGACTCAATGTACAGTCAGCCCTTTGAAAAGTTTTGTGGGTTCAATGACTTCGCTACTCGCGGATAAAATGCGTAGTCACGAACTTGTACAACAAGGACATATAAGAATCTTAATTACGCATGAGCAGTACAGAAAAGGTCGAATCGACGTCATAGCGCTGTTGAAATCCTCAATTTTTTCATATCGATATATTTTAGCCAACATCGATAATATCGATAGTATTTCGATATTTCTTAAAATTTGTTTTTTTTAAACACGTTTTTTGGTGAAAAAATATACTTTCGAATTCTATCGATATAATTACAGTAGTCCAGGGGCGCTCAACCTACTTAGGTACGGGGCCACACAGCACAAGTTGAACGTTCTCGCGGGCCACAAAAAATATGAATAAGCGTAAATACTTCCGCTCCTTGATCATCGAGTTTCTTACATTTCGATTTTATTTTTTCTCATTTTTATTACGTGCTTGCGGGCCCGTAGGTTGAGCGCCCCTGCAATAGTCGAATCCTTTATCGATCTTTTCAATATTGAAACAATATCGATAATTATAGATATTTCAACATTACTACGACGCAATGTCGACGTCGATTATCAGGCGACGTGACGTCTTAAAATCTAAAGCCAAGTATAGACTTATTTTTGACCTCGATTCTGCTTTGAAAATACGAAATTTAGGTGTCGATTGCAAGTCTTTCGCCGAAGATATAATCGACTCCAGAACCGATGTCGACTTTTGGTCGTCATCAATCCATAATATTGGAAGTCGACTCAAAAAATTCCATAGAAATGAAGAGTGGTCGATTTTAAATTGGTTTTTGGTCGAATTAGAGAGTCCATTTAGAGTCGATATGATCCATCAGGAAATAGGCAAAAGAATTTAATTTCATTGTAGATCCGAATTAATAAGAAATAAAATTTTCAACTTTTCTTACTTTTAAATCGCCAGGCCCATAACCAGAGTGCATCTGTAGCAGGGGCTCCCACTAAAATTAGAGAGCCGAGAATAGTAATAATTCTTTGTTTCATAAGAATTGTATTTCTGGCTAGGAGGGGCCAATGACACGTCTAGGCGGGACTCAGGCCCCTGTTGCCTCCCCTTGGTTACGGGCCTGAATTGTCTCGAGCTATTCCAAGGTTTATGAATATCTTTGTTATCCCCCGTAGGGTCTGCGATAAATTTTTTCTAAATGCTTCGCAGAATTCATCTTAATAATGAATAAATTTCGAACTTTTCTCAATTTTGGAATTGTACATCTGGAGCAGGGGTCAATTACATTAAATTTTCTGTTTCTCGACAAAAACTTGGCGCAGAAAATTTTCAACTTTTCTTGATTTTTATTAAGTTTCAGATATTTTAAGAGCTTTCTCGGTTTTTTCCGATGATAATTTTACCAATATATCAAAAAAAAAGGTTGAAAGAAGACAGCGTTTGGGGTCTTAGTTGAATTCTGTGACCAATTTTACTGTATATCGTAAAAAAATAAAAAATAAAAAACCGAACAACTTCTTCGCTGAGTCTAATAAGAAAATTTTTCAAGGTTTCAATTTGAAAATCTTATACGTTCAATTTTACCGTAGAAAAACGGGTTGATTGGATCTTATTCTATTAAACATCCACGCACGTATTTTTCAATGCATCTCGTATGACTTTCCGTCAAGTTGGAAAAGAGTATCGAATGAACACGCAACTCGTCAGACTCGTGAGACTCGTGCTCGTACTCGCTATTCTACAGTTGGATTCGTTACCGATATTATGTCAGCTTATCATCGGCATCAAAGTTACCAAACAGGCGCGACAGAAAAAGTGATTTTTAGTCGAAAGAAAAAAGATAAAAAATGAAATAAAAAGAGAAGGAGAGACAGAGAGGAACGTAGAGTAAAATGCGAATGCGTGGAAGGGAAGAAATGGAAGGTGAAAGAAGCTGCACAGTTGTAATAAGTTGGAACAACATCATTTAACCTTGTTAGCTGTTATGTTAATGCTTTCGGAGGTTCAACAAGATTCGGATGGCCACGATTGAACTGGAAGGCCTGCTGCAAGTACAGGTCAGTGAACTCTTGGCCTGGAGTGCGACCCTCTTGATGACCGAACTCTTTGACGTGCTTCTACAGTACACATACCCACTCGCAGTTTAAGACCTGTTTACAAGATTGGATAATTATAATCAGGAAGTATACGAATTCGGATGCACGCGCATACGTACGCTGGGACGATGAATTACCTAAATGAAATTCGATGACTGTCTGTCTGCTCCGTTCAGACTCGCATAATTGCGTATAGAAATTCGCCAAAAGAAGTGGGAGTGCCTTGACTATAGATTATTATATTTCAAACTCTATCAATGCGTTATTACGGTCTTTGCTCGCTATACATTTTAAAATATCTTCTCTCTCTTTCTTTCCCTCTTGTAGTCGAAATTAAACAGTATCTATGTATCGTGTTGTACGAATAAACATAAGTCAAGAAGAGGAAAAGTGTATCGCGTTGCGAGGGCCCAAACGAGTAGCAAAAAATAAATATCTTGTTGAAAATATATCGGTCGGAGTTCATCATTTTTACAATGTCCATAGTCAAAAGTACAAGAAAAAAATCGTACATATTCTATGAGAGATTTGCATTAAAAAATTTACCTATAAATTTGATAAAAGCGGAAAAAACTAAAATCAGGAAATATTTTGCATACACATTTGACTTATCTATAAGAAGTGAGTGAGTGAGTGAGAAAGGAAGAGAGAGGGAGAGAAAGGATGAGAAGTTTGCTAGAAATTTTTTGTAAGCATACATGTGTCCGCAAATTCGTGAGTAATAAATGTACCATTTTTTAAAGGAGTGTCGGCACAGTATACAGTCTACGACTGCTGTACGTGAATATATTGACTTGTGTACTCATTTTATTTTATTTTAGTACCATTCAAAGTTCAATAACACTACTTCGACAACCAGAAATGTAATACGTACCAGACTTGAATACACTTGTTTCACGAATATATACAGGTATTACACATCTTGCGATTTTTTTTTCGTTCATTTTCGGCAGATATTAAAAATTTTAGGCAAAATTATTTTATTTCACCAATTAAAAGAGACGAATACAAAATTGAACCAGCACCCAAGCTGTGAAAAGTTGATAATACTCTCATTTTTTTTCCTTTTAATTGAAATTCGTAAAAATATTTCTTCGAAAAGTATGAATTTGGAACCTTTCTCGCCTTTAGACATTGATTTTCAATGAGCTAATTTCTAAGTCTAGAATGTACGATAATTGGAGGATTACCCATGTTGTACGGTGGACCTGTTCAATATGTGATGTACAGAAAAGAATATCTTTAATGACAAGACCGATGGTAAAGATTTCGAAAAGTTTTCATTACGAGACGACAAACAGAGAATTAAAGGATGAAATTTCGATCATTTCAATAAAAGGGAATACATATCATATTTGTAGCTTTTTGTACCCCGTACAGCAGTCTTGATGGAAACAGGAAATAAATTTAAGGAAGGAGTCTAGAATTTATATTAAAGTATATTTTGAAATTCATTAGCATATTATATTTTCTTGTACAAGTTGTACCTACGGTACGAGTAATCCAGCGTTCTTCCTAGGCACGACGCGACGAATTGTTGAACATTCGTGTATAGCATAAGTAATTAACCATTATTGTATGTAGGAACTAAAATCGTCGTACATTTATGCACAAGTTAATTTTGTATTCCACCTTTTAATAATCAAGAAGAGATTGAGAAAGGACCCATTTGTTTGAAACGCTCTAGCCGGGTAAGGGGGGCGGCCTTGGTCGCAAAATATTCTGAATGTACGTCAAAGTGTTGACTCGTACGAGAAAACTTCAAATCCAAAAAATTGAACCTATCCGCTCACCCCTATGGGCTACAGAGCCATTTTCACACCTAAAATCGAAATGGCTGTAATTGAGGCAATAATGATCGCAAAGTTATGAAACTTGGAGATATTTTAGAAAGTGAGGACAACAGAAGATGTGTTGAACGGATAGGGGGGTTTAGATTGCAATGAGGGCATGAGAGAGGCATAAGATAAGAGATGAGATGGGTGTGTGTGAGTCTGGTGTGACCACAACCATGTTGTGTATCTAATATATAAAGCGGAAAGTTTGTCTGTTTATCTGTCCTTTTATAACTCGAGAACCGCTGTACCTATCGACTTGAAATCTTCGCCACATATTCGTATTATTCCAGAACAAATTTTAAACCATAAATGAAAATTTCAGCTCCCATAGAAAAAAAGTTCTTATTAAAAATTGTGTGCCCTCTCTGTACGCGTCCGATTCGCCAAAGAAGGGTACTTATTATGTACCTACACGCAACTGTCTACTCTATTTCTCTCCTACGCTCACATCCTGTATTCTTGAGAACCGGATTTTGGAGCTACCTTCTAAATTGCAACACGTGAGAGTTCTTTTTATTTTTTAAATGTTACCGGAAGTACGGAAATCTTAGAAATGTTTGTCTGTCGGTAGAAACGCGACTGCGACGACGATGATCTGTTTGTATGCCTGTTATTTGAACGCTTTTAGCCATACCATGCTTTTAGCTATTGACGTTGGAAGTCTTATTTCTATTTGGGTAAAGTTTTAGGTAAGTTTCAACGTTCTGACTCCTTCTAGATGGAGTAATGAGCGAAAAAAAAATGGGAAAAAACGAGGAATTTGAACGTAGTAAAACTGCTTCACATTGTTTCAAATGTTCAAACGTGTTAATCCTCGCAGTTATAAAAATTCGATTATTTTAATAACCAACTCAAATTTTAGTTATTTTTATGAGAAATTAAAGAGAACAAAAATTGTAGATTTACAGGAGGAAATTTGAGAACTATTGGTATTTTGACTGATGCGTATTCAACACCATTAAGTTAACACAGAGAGAGCATTTAAACCGGTTGCTGTAGATGAATCTATAGAGACTATTCACGTTTTATGTATTTTTACATTGTAATTTCCTTTGCAATGAATCCAATTTTCAATTATTTTAAAAGGAGACATTTATGTAAAATAATTTCTTACATCAGGTAAATATCGTTGTCAGACTTTGAAACCACCTAATGAAAGGTACCGGGTTCGAGAGGGAAATGTGAAAAGTACATTTGTTTCTCATACACAAAAAACGACTAAGTGCGTCTCATGCGTCCATGCAGACTGAGGTAATGCGTTAGGGGTATAGCTGCGGCTTTCAACAGGGAACCTATTTTATGGAGGGGAAGGGGTAAATTGGAGAAAATCACGAGCGCTGGCCGCCCTGGCAAAACGTGGGATTCAGAAAAATTTTGACCACCAAGCAATATATGATAGAAGCGGGACGTGAAAATTTCAAATGTTGAGTTCAACCTCGGAGCTATAGGAGATAGGAGTGGGATTTGGAAAAATTTAGACTCTCAATTATACATGATGGGAGACAGACTTAAACAATTTTGAATATTGAGCTGTATCTGATAAGAGAGCGCGGGGGGGGGGGACTTGAAGAAATATGGTCTTTCGAATTCGAACTCCCAAGGTAGTGAAAAAAAATGACGGCTTCCTTAACGAAGTTAAACGAGGAACGCAGGGAACCTGTTTTATGATTCGAATGAGATTTGGTATTGAAAATTCAAGGAAGCCTAGATTTGGAGAAAGGTAGTAAAAAGAAGGCCTAGACCAACTATCCTATCATATATAGCTCGAGAGTCGAAATTTTTCTAAGTCCCCCTCCTATCTTCTATAGCTCGAGAGTCGAAATTTTTTCTAAGTCCCTCTCCTATCATATATGGCACGAGAGTCGGAATGTTTTCTAAGTCCCCCTCCTATCATATATAGCTCGAGAGTCGGAATGTTTTCTAAGTCCCCCTCCTATCATATATAGCTCGAGAGTCGAAATTTTTCTAAGTCCCCCTTCTATCATATATAGCTCGAGAGTCGAAATTTTTCTAAGTTTTTCGCTGGACGGCGGACGGCGCACGGCAGATTTCTCAAATAGCCCCCCATAAAACAGGTTCCCTGTTAAAACAAAGTTTAATCTTTATTTAGAAAAAGTATAAACAAAGAAACACCCATAAAACTGGTTCAGTGCTGGGCTCGATTAACACAGTTTTAATGGAGGCACTATCCCAAGCAGTCAATAAAATAAGCTGCGAGTCATCACTTATCGTCGTCAGAGTTTGGAACTACCTAAAAAAAGGTACTGGGTTGGAGAAAGGATTGTGAAAATTACACCCGGTTTTTCATACAGGAAACAACTGAGTGTTCATGACTCTATACAGACTGATGTAATGCTTCAGGGGAATGTCTGGTTTTTTACCTACTGTCTAACCATCTCCTTACTCATTGCGACTGGTAAAATATTGATGAATTAGTCCGTTTTTGCTTCGATGCAGCCTTTACCTGTCAAGTTAGCTCCTACCGTTAAAATCCAAATATTTACAAAATACAGATATCTACTCAACACACAGCTGGCGGTCAGGCGCGCCGGCAACCGCTAGTTACTTAATATTTCGTAATTGGAATTAAGGAACCTATTCATAATTTTTTCGAGAACTTTGTTAAGAGTGCTTAGTAGTGATATGGGTCGGTAGGATAGAGGGAGTGAAGGGTCTTTGAGAGGTTTTAGAATTGGGATGAGCAGGGCTGTTTTCTAGTTATTGGGGAAGGAGGTGGAGGAAAAAAAAAATCGGTTTAGGAGTGAGGTGAGGTGTGGGATAGCATTTGGATGAAGTTTGTGTACCATAGCGGGGCTAATTTGGTCGAGACCGAGAGCTGATTTTTTGGAGCGGAGGGAGATGGTGTGGGTGACTTCTTGTTTGGTGATTGGTTTGTTGTACGGAAGTGAGAGAGTTTGTGACAGGTTAAGGGAGAAATCTATTGGGGTATTTTCAGCTTATTGTTTGAGTTGAGTGAAAGGTAGGTTGTAGTTAGTGTTGGAAGAAATTTGAAAATAATACTTGACGAGTATTTCGCTGATTTCTGATGGTGATTGATAGATTTGGTTGTTTTGATAGAGGGGTGTTTCGAACCTGTTGACTTTTTAATGTTACTCCACATGTAGGAGGAAGAAACAGGTCGATTAATTGACGAGACAAAGGAGTTCCAGCTTCGTTTCTTGGCGGAACGAAGTAAACAACGGGCTTTGGCTCGTAGTCTTTTATAGTTAATGAGGTTTGATACTTCTGCGGACTTTTTGTGACGATTGAGGGCTTTGTTTCGGTCTTCAAATTTTTATTTTTATTTTCCCTCAAGTCACAGCATGAAGGGGAGGAATCCCCTCCTAAGATGAGGGGATAATACTTCAAAATTGGCATATTTATGAGAAAGGTAATAGCCTACAAGGAGAAAATCGTTCTCTGTTAAGAGTTTACGGCGATTACCCCGCCTTCGATCAAAGTTGGAAAAATTCTCTCGTTGTGTTATGCCGATGGAATGGAATGATACCAAAAAGATTTTTTCTGTTGTGAACACGCGGTGAGAAGGCGATCGCCCCGAGTTCGACTGAAGCGGGGGAACAAGTGAAAATTCTCGCCGTCTTATACGGACGGAAGGTAAAGATGTCAACAAGATTTTTTATGTTGTAAGCTCGCGGTGAAAGAACGGCGATGTCCCGCGTTTGAATGAAGCGGGGAAATACGCGAAAATTATCGTTATGTTATGCCGGTGGAAGCGAATGATACCTTCTTAAAAGATTTTTTCTGTTGTGAGATCGCAATGAGAAAACGAACATCGTCCCACGTTTGATCGAACCGGGGAATACGCGAAAATTCTCGCTCTATTCTGATTTTTCGATTTTCTAAGAGACCAGATTATCGTGACATCACTCATTGAGTGCGATCGATTGTATCGTTTTAGGAACTATCACGTTATCGATTCCCATAAGAAATATACACTTGAACGTGTCGATCGTACGTTCGAATTGAAAAATCGGAAATAAATGAGCAATTATCGTACCTACGTGTTTATAATATTATTCAGAATTAGCAAGTTTTCAAGTATGTGAAAATGTATTTGCGGTTTTCAAATCTGAACGTAAAATCGAAACGTTCCTGTGTATTTCTTATGAAGCATTTTTTTTTTGTTTACGATCCGATTCGGTAATGTAGGATAAGATTGACAATTTTAAGTAGGGTATAGGGTATGTTGGGGTTAAACAGCTGTGGAGCTAGTGACGTCACGATAGTCTGGTCTATCTGAATTAAATAGGACCCACGGTATATGAAACTATTTGCAGAGTTCAAAAAAAAATTATGTAGACAATAAAATGGGTATTCCCTAGATTCCACGCCTTCCAGGCCTACTTTATGCCCGAGGAATTTTTGAATTATGTTTTTTTTTTGAGGTCTACAAATTCTTCTATGTAAGACGTATATTCAGATTGAGAAATTTAAAAATCAAGAGCTGATTCTGTCATTTCCCTCGTCTCTTGGAAAAGCGAGAATTCTTTCACGAGCTTCCAGCTGGAAATCCATCGCTTGAAACAAGGAGAAATTTTGCGCATTCCTCTGCTAAATCAATTACGGGGTTATCGCCGTTTTTTCACCGCAATCTACAACAGAGAAACACCTCGCGGTATTCGGACTGGGCATATCGTGTAGGTACGCCAGCGTCGATTCAAGAAAATTGATAAGCGGAGTGTGTTACAAAGTACGTAATATCCGTAACACGTACGTACATGGATATTATTTAGCCCGAACATTGACTGTTAATTTCACGCGGTCTATTGCGGTAGCAGCGATAGCTTACCCCGCTAGTGATGAAAAGATCGCGAACATTTACCAATAATATTGATTTTTTGGGGAATTTTCTACCTCACCAAGGACTATGATACTATAGTGTGCTATACTTGAAGGCATGGCGCACGAAATGAAAGAATTTCCCCAGGTGCCGACCCCCCAACTGTTTTTGTGAAACGAACTTGAAGTTTTGTAATTTTTAGAAACTAGATAATATATATATTTTTTTTAATACCATAGATGCGTGTCCACATCTTCTAAAACATCTCCAAGTTTCATCCTCTGGGATTATTATTGCCTGAATTATAGGGATTTGGATTTGAAGCCTGAAAGTGGCTCTGCGGTTCGTATGGGTGAGCGGATGGTTCCAATTTTTTGGATTACAAGTTTTCTCATAGGAGACAACATTTTGACGTACATTCAGAATATTTTGCGACCAAGGTCGTTTTCCCACCTTCCGGCTTGAGCCTTTCTCCGCAAAGTGATTACAAAAATGGACTATGGAAAGTTAAAAAATACTTATAGCTTCATTTTTCAGGATTTAGCAGTCATCCATCAGTCGTACGTCCGACAATGATGTTTCAAGAGAAAATTGTTCACATCTTCATTTCGCTTTCTTGGTTGTTGACATGGATGTATCTTTTCTGAGGGAGGCGTGGGATTTTTCCACATAATATGTGTAACTCGGAGATGATGTCACAAAAGTGTATACTCTTAGGGTTAGGAAGTGATGACTTCAGTGAGGTTGATGGTGAGGGCGTCATTGGTTGATGATAAGAAAAGAGCATACATTTTGATGTTAGGGGTGATGATGTCGGCCACTTTCTTGAATGAAAAATTTAATGATTAGTCCATCACACAGTGTGTACTACATACCGTTGGAACAGGGGCCAAACCAGGCTGGACGCGCAGCTAATTGAGTGACTGTTTCAAAAGCCTTAAACTAGTCTGATCCTGTAATACTATTTGAAAATTTTTTATTAAGATTGAAATCCAATCTAATTTACATCGATTTAAACTCAATCCGGTACCACACAAGTATAACCATAGAAGTATGATTATACCGCATTATTAAAACAGAATGTCCCGGTATGCCGATCGAAAATCATTGTTTAGTTCCTGGGAGAGGAGATTAGCTCTTCCCTTTTCGTTTTGTACGCTATCATATCGATTTAGTTTCTTCCGTGGATTTTCTCACGATCCTGAACATAGTGATGGTCATAATAGGTCCCCCCACGCTGCGCTGCTTCTTGTTTTTTCTTTTTTCTATTTCAATTCCCACTGCGTTTTTATTCCTTTGTACATTCCTTGAGCCAAGGGAGTAGCGTACGTTTATTTCAGGTCTGGGATCTTTAAAGTACTCTGGTGGCAATGCTTTATTATTATTTTTTTTTAATGAAACAATTTTTACTGCAGTTAATTTCAACATTCTATTATGCTCATAAAACTGGGACTACTCTCGGAAAAACCGCCACGATTTTTTGTCATGCCTGTTGACGTTATCAGTGATCTTAACCTACTCGAAAAACTTGGAAAAATTTCGAGCTTTTCTACTTTAAATCTGCATCCTGTCCTTCATTATACCCGGCCTAACATAAGATGTACTCTGCTAGACATTGCGGTTAGGCCTGCGGCGTTGACACTGAGTTGTTGATTGAGTGAGAAAGACAGCTTGCACTCGTCTGCAGTGCCAATAAGAGCTCGCACATGAGTTTGTTTTGTATACGGGCGTTTTTATAAGATCCTCCTATTCAGTTTTTTGCTAATTCTACCTAATTTCACAATTTAGAAAAAGCGAAATTTGTATGAGATCAAGAATTCTACCTAAATTTGTTTTGTTTAAAAAAAGGTCTCATATTCTATACTTTTACCGCAGAGGTCGATTTGCCTATAGAGTATTGCAGCCGAAATTTTCAACTTGAGCTCTCGGCTTGAACTTTCGACCTTGAAAAATTTGTTTTTCGGCTTCCGGGACAATTCAGTTGGCTTAATTCAGATGATTTTCGGCTGATCAATGTCAAGAAAAAATTTTAGTCTTGATGAAACAACCAGGAGAATAGGAGTTTAATCATACTTGTGGAAGATACCTATTCTCCAGTTCGTGTTCAACTCCATTGGATGACTGCACTACAGGTTTTCAACAAAGAACCTGTTCTCTGCCGTGCGCCGTGTGATGTCCAACCAAAACAAACGCGATATCATTAAAAACCTTGACCTCGTTTGGGGATGTGAAAAATTACAAGCTGGGAGAAGGCTTGAGATCAGAAAGTAAGGTGATCAGAGAATGATTTTCTCGTAAATGATTTACAAAAATTAGGGTGGGGCGTTGAGAAAGCTTATAAGCCTGAATAGAAAGTGATCCCGGCAGGGTGTGACATCATCAGTGGAATTTTAAAAAAAGTCAATTGAGGAATCGTGAAGGGATAAAAATTGCTTACCTATTTATCTTTAAGGGATTTGGAAAAATTTTGTATGAATTTCAACTTGAGAATGAGGGATTAATTACAGAGGGGTAAGCTGGCTGAAACTTACTTAGAAAGATGAGAAAACTAATTTGTAACACACAATCGAAAGCAACAGAGATATCGAATTTCCCGCAGCCGTTGCAAACAAAACACGTTTGTTGGTTATTTTATCATAGTTATGACTTTTCTAAGATTTTGATTTCTCAGTTAGAAATGTTTACTCCTTCGCACTTGGAAGTAGTTGGAGTTGGTTCCCGTTTCATTCGAAAATTTCCTTTCCCGTGGGTCAAAGGTTGATAAACAAATGTTGCGCCATAAGCTGGGCGTAATGCTCCGTCCCTTACCGACTCAATAGATAGAAAAAAAACTCGCAGCCTACTTCGTCAGCTGCTCGGGATTGCCTTCATTAGTTTTGTTAATCGAGGCAAACATCGTGGTTTCTTTGTTCATACTTTTTTTAAAAATAAAGATTAAACTTTTTTCCTAACCAACTTGGGAGTTTATACTCAAAAGTCCATTCTCCCCTGATCGAATGCAGCTCAATATTAGAATTTTTCTCTACTCACAACTCCGTAGACAAACATTGCACAAGGAACCTGTTCTATGGGGGTTTCTTGAAAAATTTGTCGTACGCCGTCCAGCGAAAAACGACCTATGACGTCATCAGCTCGTGACTTTACAGGGTCAATTCAGAAAAATTTCCGAGTCCCCAAAATAGGTGAAGGTCACTGATGACGTCATCAAGCGTTCCCACCCCTTTTCTTCTGCTGCATGCATGTCAGGCTGCGAAATCAGACCTAATAATATACAGTATACTAGCTTAGTGTACTAGGCTTCATTATAGTAGCTCTAATATGCATTATACTAGCTAAGCTATACTATTTGACATTTTATAATGGGCTCGTACTAGGTCCATACTAGCTTCATTTTACGTGCAGGCTTTTTTTATACTACAGGTACTAGTTCTATTATATTAGGCTTAAGCCAAGTATAAGCCTAGTATAATATACTGCATGAAGCAGAGAGAAAGGGAACTCGGAAAATTTTCCTGGAAATTACTGGAAAAACCTGTGTACCACTCTTGTTCCCCAAATAATTCATATCAGACTTATTCTAAACCAAGGAAGGGGCGTAGGAGTGGAGCGCCGCGAGTGAGCCCCACGAAAGCTGAAAGGTGACAGCCCAAAATATATCATATCGGACTTTCGCCCCACGAAAATAGCTCAAAATATTTTTCCCACCAATGTAGACAATTGCTCTATAGGCTTTTTCAGAAGCGTCACAAAAGGCGTGTAGTTCAATGAAAGTAGGGGCAAAAGTAAGGTAATATCTCACGAGCGCTTGACCCATTAGAAGCCTAGATTAGAGTATTTCGAGATGACTGCTAAAATATAAGAAGGGGAACATGAAACATGACCTTTATTTATTTGGCTCTGCCAGAAAATTTTTATTATTTTTTATATTACGTTGCTGTAAAACTTCTTAGTAAATTGCTTTCGAATAAAGGTTTTTAGTAACGTGCTTATTTTTTCCTTCAATTTTCCTCTATACTAGGTCTAGGCTTCCTTGAATTCTCACTACCAAAACCAATTGGACTCATAGAACAGATTCCCTGCGTTCCTCGTTTAATTTCGTTAAGGAAGCCGTCATGTTTTCAAGTCCCTTTCCCATCGAGATTTCTTCAAGTACCCCTCCTATAGAATCAATCCGTTTTTGAATTTTACGGTCATTCATTATGAAGGAATACTCAAAAGAGTAAAGAGATATAGATACACGAACCGCACTAAATATCACACGACTGAGCGCTTTCGGCTAAACAGCCATTCTCAAAGTATAGAAAGCGACTCTTTACTCTTTTGAGTATTCCTTCATACCCTTCCTATCATATTATGTAGCTCGAGGGTCACAATTTTTCTGAGTTCCCCCTCCTATCACACATAGCTTTCCCACGTTTTGCCGCGCCAGCGCATGTCATTTTTCTTCAATTTACCTTTCACCACCAGTGTCGAAGTTTTTTGGGTATAGCTTCAGCATTGAAAGAATCTCCTGGCGATGACCAAGCTGCACTATCCTCAGGTACGCACAACTTCGACATACCACAGATACAACTTACTAATATATAAAGTGTACGTCGCAATCTCTTCCCTACCTTCCTGTTCTTGGTGTTTCTTCTTACTCTAAATTAGTACTATGTATTTATGACTAACCGGATACTCGTGAGAGATGCTATCTGACGATATTGCAGTCCTGCCAAGAATGCTCTTCGACTCCTCTCAATCTTTGCTACATGAGTAGTCGCTTTCCGATGGTAAATGATGGTATCAGTTATCGGAACTCATAATGAGTGAGTGAGGTGTAAGTAGAGCACTAATATTGAAAAAGGGGTTTTTCAATTGTACAAATCTACTTTATTAGTTGCTTATACAAGAGTACTTTCGGGTGTTATCCCATCATCAGTTGTGTCGCGACTGGAGAACAAGGCCTTAACCATGAGTTTTTATAGTATAACACTGTGATCTTATTGGCTATAACAATGCTGTGTTGTGATTGGTTCACTTCTTAGAAACTTATCCTTACAATAATATGATATTGTGTTCTTATTGGATAAAACATACCTACTGCTTTGCGATTGGTTCAATCTATTGTTCTAAATGCTGCGTTTCTATTGGCTACCTGGATTTCTGCCGTCTCATTGGTTGGTTCCGTTCTTCTTCTCTCGTCCAATCACCAGGCCGAATAATTTTTCGCTGTCAAATGCGATTACATTGTTCAAGAGGCAGTCTTTCTTCCTCTTGGCTTTTGCAATCTCCATTTGTTCCCAGAGTTTTCTTCTCTTTGTGCGATTCTCTACGTGTATGACTTCAAATATTCCCTCTCCATCATGGTTTTCCTCGGTGTTTCCCAAACAGTGACTTGCCATCTTCTTTCTCCCTCGACGTTTTGTGCTCCTTTCTCCTGATCTCAAACTATCTCCCAGTCTCACCGATATAGATCCCCTCGCACTGTTTACAACTGAGCTTGTACACTCCGCTTAAGCTTTCCTTGTCCTTTTGTTCCGTCTGGTCATTGCTGATTCTCTTCACCATGGGTTGGTTATTCTGGATACCCACATTCACATCGTAGCCATTGAACGCCTTTATCACCTTGTTTGTGTACTTTCCTATATATGGTATCGATCCGGAGTACTTTCTCACTATGCTATCAGGGGTTCCTTTCTTTGTTTCCATTTTCCCAAAGACTCCCTCCACCACACATCTGCAGTAGCCATTGGCTTCTGCGATCTGCTTTACTAACTCGATCTCTTTCCTCTTCTCTTCTTTGTTCTTGAGGATAGAAATTGCCCGATAGCAGTAGTTATGGATTGCCGCTAACTTGTGCCTGGGGTGGTGGTAGGAGTCATTTGGAATGATGATGTCAATATGCGTCGGCTTCCTGTAGATTTTGTATTCTATCCTATTGTTCTCCATTGTGAGTGTAAGGTCCAAATAGTTGATGGTCTCATTGCCTTTTTCTACTGTGAATTTGATGCTCTCATTCATCGCGTTCATTTCTGAAAGGAATAGATCCACCTGTCTATCAGTGCCTGACCACACGATTAGGATATCATCTACATATCTGGCCCAGTGTTTGATCGAGTTTCCGAACTTGCTGCCCTTCAATATCTTGTTTTCCATATCATTCATGAATATCTCCGCCAGTATTGGTGACAGCGGTGATCCCATCGCAAGTCCCCTTTCCTGACTGTAGAACCTGTTGTTGAAGCGGCAGTAATTCTGGCTCAAGATCTCCTCCACTATGTTGGCGTACTTCGACCCATCGGGGTTCCCATGGTATCTGTTGCTTTTGAGCAGGGTGAGAAGTTCCTCCTTCGGTATGGTACCAAACATATTAGTCATATCAAAGGATATCAGCTTGTCGTTACTCCTGATTTCCAACTTATCCAGTTGCTCAATCAGCTCTCCGTTGTTTCTGATACTTCGTCTGGGTGCAAACTGGTAGTTTTCTTTCAGGAATGTGGCTACGATCTTTGCTATCTTGTAGCATGGTGATTGAATGCTGTTGACCAGGGGTCTCATCCGACGGTTCGCTTTGTGGAGTTTTACAAGCCCCTTGAGTTTTGGTGCAACCGGGTTCATCTCAAGCGTCCTTCCATTGCTGGGTACATCGTTCCGTTTCAACACAGCTTTCAGGTCATCTTGGTATTTCCGTGTTGGGTTCCTTGCCAGCTCTTGGTATCCATTAACTGCGATGTACGACTCCACTTTTTGGGTGTAGTCCTCCTTCTCCATTACCACTACCGTGCTGCCCTTGTCCGCCTTTGTCAAAATCAGGTTGTTCTGTCGGATCTTCTTTTGTAGATTTGCGACCTTCCTCTGCATTACTTGCGTTCTGTCATAGGTTCGGCACATATCCTCTTTGATGTCCAACAGCACTTTCCCAATTTTAGTCCGGGCTTCTGGTCTCACGTCGTGTTCCATGGTTTGGATTACTTGTTCGCAGCTAATGGCCATGCTTTCAAGCCTACACTGGTTCAGCCTCTCTGGCTGCACGTACTTGATGCCTTTGTCCAGCAGTCTTCTTTCTTCTTCTGTGAAGGTGACGCTTGATAGGTTCTCGGTTCTGGGAGCAAATTTGTGC